>OX578133.1:58451631-59949131 GCA_951213105.1 Amaurobius ferox
TAGTAAGCTTTTCAGGTTTGTTTGCTCCTTTACTATCTCTGAGCACTTCATGTTGTGAAGTCAGATTTAGTTACCTCAGAAGAATCTAGGGTGATTGGAAGAGTAGTTTACCAAAGACTTTAAATTGTTTGACGACCATTGAAATCGAAGGTCCAAAATAAGAGTTAACCGACAATCAACAGTTATAAGATGGTACTATGACAAAAAACAAGAACTTCAGAGCAGAAGTTACATGGCAACCGAAGTTTAGATGATTAAGTAAATTAAAGGTTCATATTTTAACCCTACACTAATAGAATAGAGTGGTAAACCACCCTAGAATTTCTAATAGCTACTTGACCTAACAAATCCTGTTTTCAACTTGTGACCTTAATTATAATTCTCTTTCGAGAGAGTTTTAGGATTTTACATTCGCATTGGTATAGTCATAGTGTCATGTCGTCAAATTATTTACTTGCTCATGCTAGTTAAAAATATTTTTTCTACTAGCATTTGTAAGTACTAGCAAACTTTGCTGCTACTTTCAAAAAATGAAATGCCCTGCTTTGATATCTCCTCCTCCCTAAAAAATGAGTGGCCAGACCCTTGGTCCCCTCACTCAAGTGGTATATACTCCCCTAAGGGCGGCTCTGGTGGAAGTTTGAAAACAATTGCAGTTCGGAAAATACATTCCAAACAGCTCGATTAAATACAGAGGATTATTTTCCATATAAATTGACCGATTCTATGAAGTTCTACGAGTAGGCGTTTCATATTAATTATGCAGTTTATAGATTATTACATTTCGGGATTTTTGGGAATTTGCGTTTGATAAACTGAAATATTTACATTAGTCTCACCAATCTAATCATGAACTGATCATTATGCTGCCAAATTATGTTATTAATTACCTTGCATGTAATTTTCATATAGTTTATTAAATAGAAATTATAAATTACTTTCTAATTTAATCTTTGTATATTAAAACTTCAAAATCTTAAAATGCAAAAATTAGAAAATTTAATTATATGGATCAGAATATTCATGCCGTTGATACAATACGGTATCGATACAAAGAGGAGTGATATTGACACAGTATCGATACAATGAGGAGGGATACTGACACAGTACCAATGCAATGAAGAGTGGTGTTAGTACCGATACAATGATGAGTGATATTGACACAGTACCGATACAATGAGGAGTGGTGTTGTTATAGTACCGATACAATGAGGAGTGGTGTTGTTATAGTACCGATACAATGAGGAGTGATATTGACACAACACCGATACAATGAGGGGTGATATTGACAGAGTACCGATACAATGAGCAGTGATACTGACACAGTATCGATACAATGGGGAGTCAACCGGCCGTCCAAATAGATGCTCAAGTCCTCAGGACGAGCCGGACGGTCAGGGTCTTCAACTTCAACAATGGGGAGTCATATTGACACAGTACTGATACAATGAGGAATGATGTTGTTATAGTACCGATACAATAAGGAATGATATTGACACAGTACGCATAAAGTGAGGAATGGATACGGGTACAGTACCGATACAATGAAGAGTGATATTGACATAGTACAGATATGCCCTCATGTTTTTGCATCACAAATTCTGATATGGTTATAAACTGCTTCAAAGGCCATTTTGTTGCACATCAATGCAATCATTTTAATAATTATTTACGTTTGTATAAGGATTGTTATTTTTTTTATAAAAAAAATTATAAAAGTAAAAGAAAAGCAATAAAAATAAGATTTTCATAATTATAGAGTAATGGCGATTAACAAAATGCGTTGGTTTAGAAGAGTACACGTGTGCGAAGTCTGGACATTTTAATAAATACACATACAGGGTCCAAGTCTGTTTGAAAGTTTTAATAAATACACATGCCTCCAAGTCCGTTGATGATTTAAAAATTTACAAAAAGAATATTTGTAAATTGAATTGCGTTTTCCGCTAAAAAATAATTTCATGGGGAAGTGGGTCATTTCAAATAAACACGGAGTGGGGAGCACAAATACATGAATCTACATAAATTAAATTGAAAAACTGTATGTCTGTATGTTTGTCTCATCACCACTGGAAAACGGTTGTACCGAATTTCATGAAATCTTTTGGGTCTCCGTGAAATATCCCCACTTAAAATTTAATCCATTTTTCGCTTTTCTAGGATCAGGGGTTGTCGAGATATTAATAAACAAGAAAGACCAATCATGAATAAAGCATTGATTATGAAACACTTTAAAACTTCTTTCAAACTCTATTCAAATGACGTCATCGAAATATAAATCGTCTGGCTCTCTATGTAAAAGCAGTGAGTATTTCATTTATACACTTTTATCCCAGACTCCAGAGTTAAATGATTTTGCGTGAAAAAGTTCAGCAATTCTTATTCATCTCATCTTACAGTCACTATTTTACATTCATTAAAGTTAGGCTTCGTTGTACAAATAATCACAGTTTGATGATCATTTAAACTCAAAAATATTGTAACTGCGTTGGCGCAGAATATGGATGCACAGAAAAAAGGCAAAAATAAAGTGGTTTTAGGACGGATGCAACACTAATTATAAATTAAAAAGAACTTTAAAAATAAAGGTTTTGACACAAGATGGATGCCGTATTCCATTTTGAAGTGTGCCACGTGACCTCTTCATATTATATAGGTGTCATTTTTATTTTAATTTTTATTTAAAAAACTACCGACCATATTTTGTTGAATTTTTTTATATATTTTATGGGATAATTTGAATATTTTCTAAAATTTTTGAAGCAATTTGTGAATTCGCTTAAAAAATGTTTGAAAAATTAGGCCTCATAGGATTCAATGTATTTTATTTCTTCAACCCGGATTCAATCCAAAACTAATTGGGTGATATTATTCATTTACATTCCCATATGTCCCACTGGCAGTCTCAATAACATACTAAAATTTCATTTTGATAAAGTTATTTTTATGACAGTTATCGTGCGAACGAGCAGACGGACAGACAGAATGAAGAAAGTTATAAATACTTTTTAACTATGTTGTAAAGCGTTAAAACCCACAATTAAACCTTCCTTAGAGATAGCATTATGTAATCAATACAACCCCTTTGAGATCGAATTTAAAAAAAAAAACAAAAATGGCAATGGGAATGAATTGTCAAAAAATATAGTGTTCACAGGGATGTCCTTAAGCACCAAAATTACTTTGTAAGGAAAGGTCCACGAATGTATTTGTTAGGTATACATATAGTGAAGTGATCCTGCCCGATCGAATAAAAGTAATTGCAGCACTTCTAGCGGAGAATTAAAAAGTTAGGATCATGTACCCGGCAACAAAGTGATATAGACGATAAAAGTCAACTGCAAAGTTGTAGAGCATAGTCTAATATAGAAATAGACAATAAGTTTTTTTTACACAAGGCATGTAATTTCACACTTATAAGGATACTGGCGAATTGCTCTCCTGTTCAGGAATGCTAAAATAAACAACACTCCCATACGCAGGAATCCAATGTACAGCCTGTACAAAATGCTCTCTGTCAGCAATAATGCACATTTGAATTCGAGAAATAATATTACCACGTATTTTGACAGGCATTGCAAGTGTCACGGTGTTACTGTTCTCGATGATATGACTTTTTGACAAGTATTTATTCCATTTATATTTTTCATGCGTTTCTGATGTCTATTCCTGCTAACTAGGCAATCTTCTACAACTTTGTAATTAATATTTTCCTTCTATCTCACTTTGTTGCCGAATTCGTTATCCCAATCTTTCTAAATTACCCGCTAGAGGCGCTGAAATCACCTTTATGCGATCGGGCATGTTGACTTTAATATAGATAAAACTAACGTGTGTACTCGTGGATTTTTCCTTACAAAGGTATTTTGGTGCTTAAGAACTTTTTTAGAAGCCCGTATAATCAGTCAAGCTTAATCAAACTCTTAAAATACAAACATCTGTGGCATACAGAAAATGATAAGACTGAAGGCACAACAATTGAGAAGAGCATGAAAAAATGTTTCAGTAGGTAATTAACTAGGAACTTCAGATAATAATCTAAAACTAATCTTAATAATAAGTCGTTAAACTGAATCTTAATAACTTTATCTAACTAATAACAATAAAACAAAATTTTGATCATTTATTACTATTACAGTCACAAAGTCTTAAAACACAAACGGCTATGACATACAGAAAATGATAAGACTGAAGACACAACAATTGATAAGAGCTCGAAAATTTGTTTCAGTAAGTAATTAACTAAGAACTTTAGATAACAATCCAAAAGTTCCTTAATAAGTCGTTAAACTGGTTCTTAATAACTTTATTTAACTAATAACAATAAAACAAAATGTTGATCTTTTATTACTATTACAATCATAAAATCTTACTTTAGCTGCGTTTTCTGATTCACTCTCTAACAAAAGTTTCCGCATTATTTCAGTCTGGCAGATAAAGGTCAATATCTTTGGATCCGATGTAGTTAAGAGTTTAAATACAATGTGGCGAAATGTTCTGAATGATTGATATAATGAGTAACAGAACTAAAAATATATATTGTGAAATAAAGGAAGTCAAAACACAAAATTAGAGTTATAGGTCATTCTCTAAATCAAAGACATTTCAGCATTTAAAAAATTTGATGTCAATGCGCGACATTCCCCACAGACTAAAGAAAATTATATTGTGTCAGAACAATAAGACAAATTAGCGCCTTCTTATTACTAGATCTCGCTCAAGATGTTCTCGTTATCGATTTAAATAAATCGATTTAAATATACGATTTAACCAAATTTCATGCAATTCGCATGATTATTTCGAGCGATATCCTGTTTCCTTTGGAAAAGTAAAATTTTTTACATCTCGAGAACAGCTACTAATCAATGCTGTTCATTTATTTCTTATTAAAAGTACTTAAACTATTTATTCATTTGATAGCAGCATATATACTTTTTTTTAAAATTTATTTTTTACTTTAGATGCAAAAGCATGTAATATTTCATGAACGGCGCATAGTATTGAGCTGTAAATTATGCCACGCGCTTATACAGAAAAAAATACATATAAAATAACTATTTTTGCCACAAGTTAGAACATATGCTTTCATAGTTTGTTTTCGCTTTTCGTAAAAGAAGGCCTGTAAAATTGAAGGTGTCCCTCTTGTTACTGCTTTTAGAAAACCAGTAGACTGCTGATGGGAATTAATTGAAATGATCATACCAAATTTTATTTAATTGGCCCAATTTTTTTTAGAGATATAGTGCTTTATACGAAAAAAAAAATATAATTTCCAGTATCTGGAGAATGGCTCATGATATTTCCTGAAAAAAATTAGCCATTCATGTCATTGAAAGTACTTACAATTAGTTCACCTGTTATGTAATAGTGAATAGTTTTATTATTTTATGACGTTTCCGTTTTTGATAAAAAATGTGAAATACCTAAAGAACAGAACTAAAGAAAAGATCAAAGATTGAGGTCCTTCCTTTAGTCAGTTCATCACGAAAATCCAATAGCCTCTAATGTTCATGGATAGAAATTATCATACCAAATTTAATACTACGTATTTGCTTAACTTGTTCGATAGAAATTGCGCACACAGACATAATGGAAAAAAATGGTTGATTTATATTCAGGTATAAAATGTGGGATCATGTCATAAATCCATCAAAATTTTGGATCCGATTTTTGACACTAGCATTATATTTTTTCCCTTTATGTGTATTATGCATTATAGAGAGATCAAGCTTTTGATAGCAAATTTATATATATATATATATATATATATATATATATATATATATATATTATCGTAAACTATCCCAAAATTGTTTAAAGATAACATAATTGTTTAAAGGTTCTTGAATGCAAGGAAAATTTATTTCTTATTAAAAGTACTCACACACAAAGCAATAAACTTATTAAATTATTAATTATATTTAATTGAAGCAATAAACTTATTTGCTTCTTATATAAGAAGCAAATAAGGATTGCTTCTTATATAAGAAGCAATAAACTTATATTAAAGTGTCATAGAGATACATACTTTTTATGAATTTGCAAACTGAGTTTTCATTACGAAAGAGCAAATATTCAAAACAGACAGTTTTTTTAAAAGAAAACAAAGATTTTT
This sequence comes from Amaurobius ferox, assembly GCA_951213105.1. Classification (NCBI taxonomy): domain Eukaryota; kingdom Metazoa; phylum Arthropoda; class Arachnida; order Araneae; family Amaurobiidae; genus Amaurobius; species Amaurobius ferox. The sequence continues at coordinate 58,457,747 of OX578133.1, forward strand.
AAATCAGGAAAATTTTTAACAACAGTGATAAACAGTCGAGAAATACACTTTGTACCCATAGAAAAGTTAAATCGACAGCAAAGTTTGAAGAAAAGAAAGATATAGTTAACTAGCTGTTAACTAGCTGTTAGTAAATTAATATTAGCGGATGCACAAACTTCGGTTACTAATTATTATTAAACAAAAATGATCAATCATGCATAAAACATTGAGTATTAATAATTATGCATAAAACATTGAGTATTAATAATCATGCATAAAACATTAAGTATTAATAATCATGCATAAAACATTGGGTATTAATAATCATGCATAAAACATTGAGTATTATTTAAACATCTCTAAAATGGCGCTGACATTTTTTAAATTATCACAGTACTACTGATTGAAAACTTGAAACTCGAAAAAGACAATGCTAGTTACACAAATGGATTTTATTCAAATGACGTCATCGAAGTATAAATCGTCTGTCTGTCTCTCTATGCAAAATCAATGAATATTTCATTTATATCACTTATATTCCAGACTCCAGAGCTTAATAATTTTGCGTGAAAACATTCAGCAATTCTTATGCAACTCAATTTAGAATCCCTTGATTTGTTTACATTCTGTATGCTATAGTTTAGCGTTAAAATTAGGATTCTTTGTAGGAATAAAGAAAGTTTAGTGATCATTAAAAAAAAATACTGTAATTGACTGATCACAGAATTTAGATACACAGATAAAACGCAACAATAAAGCGGTTTTATGACAGATGCAACACTAAATATCAAGTTAAACGATCTTTAAACATCTACGTGGTTGGAAAACACACAGCGGAAAAAATGGAAGCCATATTTCATTTTGGAATGAGTCACGTGATCTATAATATGGGTGTAATTATTATTTTAAATTTTATTTAAAAAATTACCCACCATATTTTGATGACATTTTTTTGCACACTTTATGTGATAATTTGAATATTTCCTAAAATTTTCGAAGCAAATTGTGCATTTTAACTCTGCTTAAAAAATATTTGAAAAATTAAGTCCCACAGGGTTCAATGTATTTCATGTTTTCAATCCGGATTACATCAAAAACTAATTGGGTGATATTATTAATTTTCATACCCAAACATCCCACAGACTGTCCGTTTAGTATGTTGTACCAAAATGCCATTCATCATTTTAGTACAACATACTAAAATGCCATTTCGATCAAGTCATTTTTACGGAAGTTATCGTGCGAACGGACAAGACAGACAGAATGACCAAAGTCATAAACGTTTTCCAACTACGCTGGTAAGTGTTAACAAGAAAGATCAATCATACATAAAGCATTGATTATGAAACACTTTCTAACTGCAATGCAATTTTATTTAAACATCTCTAAAATGCGATACATTCAGCGGGAATATTTTTAAAATTATCACAATACCACAATATTTTATTATATTTGAAAACTTAAAACTTCATAAAAAAAATAAACTTTATTCGAATAACGTTATCGAAATATAAATCGCCTGACTCTATGTAAAAGCAGTAAATATTTCATTTATATATTTTTATTTCATTCATCACAGCACTACATTAATTTATGTTACTTAAAAACTTAAAACCATAGAAGTAAAAGTAATTTAAATCTATGCGTAAAACTTCATAGAAAATATCTGCTATAAAATCGTCTGTAAAATCAAAGAATGTTTTATTCTTATCAGTGATATTGCAGACTCCAGAATTAAATAATTAGCAAGCTAATAAAAAAAAAGTGGTTTTAGGACGGATGCAACACTAAATATAAATTAAAAAGAACTTTAAAAATCACGATTTTGACACAAGATGGATGCCATATTTTATTTAGAAGTGGGTCACGTGATCTCTTCATATTATATGGGTGTAATTATTATTTTAATTTTTATTAAGAAAAACTACCGAATATATTTAGGTAAAATTTTTTTAATTTTTTTTATGGGATAATTTGTGTATTTCCTAAAACTTTCGAAGCAATTTGTGAATTTTAAATTCGCTTAAAAAATGTTTGAAAAATTAGGTCCCATAGGGTTCAATGTATTTCATTTTTTCAATCCGGGTTCAATCCAAAACTAATTAGGTGATATTATTGATTTATATTCTCGTAGGTTCCACAGACCGTCTAAACAACATACTAAAATTTTATTTTGATAAAGTCTTTTTTACGGCAGTTATCATGCTAACGGACAGACAGACAGAATGAACAAAGTCATAAACACTTTTGAGTTTTAAACTCAATTGAGCGTTTAAACTCAAATATATTGTCATTGCGTTGTTTCAGTATGTAGATGCACAGAATTTAGGAAAAATAAAGTGGTTTTAGGACGGATACAACACTCAATATGAATAAAAAAGAACTTTAAAAATCACGATTTTGTGACAAGATGGATGCCATACATCATTTTGAAGTGGGTCACGTGATCTTTTCATATCATGATCACGTGATCGCTTCATATAAGAGGTGTTATTATTATTTTAATTTTTATTTAAAAAACTACTGAATATATGTCGCTGAATTTTTTTTTTATATATTTTATGGAACAATTTGAATATTATCTAAAATTTTTGAAGCAATTTGTGAATTTTAAATTTGCTTAAAAAATGTTTGAAAAATTAGGTCCCATAGGGCTCAATGTATTTCATTTTTTTCAACCCGGGTTCAATCCAATACTAATTGGGTGATATTATTCATTTATATTCCCATAGGTCCTACAGACCGCCTGAACAACATACTAAAATTTCATTTTGATTAAGTCATTATTACGGCAGTTATCGTGCTAACGGATAGACAGACAGAATGAACAAAGTCATAAACACTTTTCAACTATGTCGTAAAGTGTTAAAAACGAATAAATTACTCTGTCCCCCCTTGTGTACAGATGTGAAACTGTGCGTCTGGGTGCTATATTATTTTCAGCTTTTACCTCCCTAACATGCATAATGTATTATAACGGATTCGAATCGACGAAAGAGCACGTTTCAAGTATTCCTGAACTCAAATAGAACGTTTTTACAGTGATGTATGTATGCTAGTGTGCATATGTTAGTGCGTGTGTATATCTGTTGTTGTTGTTGAGACCCAGACCGTCCGACCTACCAGAAAGGTGTAAGGTAACTGTTTGGACGGCCGGGAAGTGCCACCCAATTTGGACCGGAACCCAGTGGGGGAGGCATCCACAGGGACCGTACCTTCCTTCCCCTACCACCAACCTCTCGGAAGGACTTACGGACCCACATGTTTAACGTGATCGTACTCCGCATGAACACGGCGGCAGTTCTGGCAGCGGCGAGAATCGCGCGCTAACCACTGGGCTGCCGCGCCCGAAAAGAGCCAACAACACGCGGTGTTCCCAGGTGGTCACCCACCCAAGTACTAACCGCGCCCGATGCTGCCTGACTTCGGTGATCTAACGAGAACCGGTGTTTTCAGCACGGTACGGTCGTTGGCCGTGTGTATATCTGTGAATGTGTGGATGCTTTATCTCATAAACGAATGAAGAGTATCGAATATAATTTAGTACGATTATTACAACCAGTCAATACTAGAGCCCTATTTGTTTTAAACACAATCAACTGTTCGGAAGAACCTTTCTCAATTTTCAAACGAATTTTTGAAAAAAAAGATCATTAAAACATCAGCACGTTCAATAATAATAATAAGCATTTCAGACTTGAATTTTTATTATAAAACGAATGATACACACTTTAGAGCTTTAGCAGAAATCGTTGTCAGGATATTGTACGATTCTCAAATAAATTTTTAAAAATCATTATAAAATTAGCATTTTTAATAATGATAATTAAATAACCATTTATCATGAAATTTTTAATTAAAGAACGGTTGACACAAACTCTAGAACACTAACATTAACTGTTCTCGAACTATTTGACGTTTTTAAAATAAATTTATCTAAGAAAAATTATATGAAATTGAAAAAGTAGTAAATACCGTCAAATAAGCTTGCTTTACACTATGCAACATCATTTTCGAGAATCTAGATCGTTCCATTCACAAGAGAAGATAATTTTTGTCTTAGTATTGCATTTTGACGCCCGAGAATTCACCTATAGTCATTTATTTAATGCAATTGATATTAATTAAGTGTTAATTGCATTTTAAGGCGGATTTCGCATGTGAGTATGAATATTTCATACGCTTGGACTAGTAAGATGCTAAACGCGCCTAATTTTAATTTTTAACCTACCGTAATTTCGAATTCTATATTTTAAACAAACCTAATAAGTTTCGGGAATGTTTTATGCCTCGCTGAACTGAATGCCAAAATCTTGCCTGAGGCGAATTTCACGACGGGCGGTTAAAACTTCTTCAACGCGCCAAAGTGCGCTAAATCCTGTTTTCTAGTGGACAAGATGCATTTTTTATTAATTATTTTCACTGTTCCTTTTGCTGTTTAGCAGAATTTTTTTTTGACTAGTTTTATTAGAATGCATTCTTGTTGCTGCGATACTTTCATTAAAATCAAAGAGTTAAAAGACATTTTTTTGACGAGCTCACTTTTGCAGCTTTCAAACAGACGATCTTTTGATGTTACTAAAAGATTCTTATATATTATTCTATCTCGAAAACGGGTTGGGCTAAAAACCTGAAAATTGCATTTTTACTGTTCCTATATACATTGTATAATGTATAAGGAAATTATGGTGACAGGACAAAAATTCGAATTCGAGTTTTCGTTGGAAGAGCAAGTTTCAAGCATTCCTGAGCTCGAATCGAACGTTTTTGTGGTGATGTCTGTGTGTATGTGTGTGTCCGTGAGTCTGTGGAAGCGATATCTCACGAATGAATGGAGCGTTTTGAATGAAATTTAGTGCAAATATTACAATTAGTGAATGCTGGAAGCTATTGATTTTAAACGAAATCAAATGTTCGGAAGATCGCAGAACTTTTCAAATGAAATTTTGAAAAAATCATTAAAAGTTTAAAGCCATCAATAACGTTACGTAAATGATCTTTTCTTATGTAATTTTTCATTACAAAATGAATGATATAAACTTCAGAACGCTAACATGAACCGTTTATGAAATATTGCAAATTTTCAAATAAATTTATAGAAATCTTTTACGGTATAAATACCAGGAGTGGCGACACGTCACAATTTCAAAACAATAATTATTAACAAATGACAAATCTCAAACAGGTCCAAAAGTCATTTTATTATATAATCATCCTACAGACGTAAATACAGCCAAAGCGCTTTCGAACATCTTCCATGTTCATCCTCAGTGGCAATACAATTAGAAATGGATGCCAACGTGCTTAAATACAATTGAATACTGTCAAGTAAAATTTGCATATCATGAAATTGCCAGAGTCATAAAATAGTGGATTATAAATCTGATTTAAATTTTAATTTATACAAAGTTCAAAGATAAATACTTCAAAAAACAGTTTAAAAAATATATAATAAGTATTTTAGAAAATAATTATAAATTCCCTGCATGTTAAACCTTTGCATAGTTACATTAATTTATAATTATTTTCTAAAATACTTATTATATATTTTTTAAACTGTTTTTTGAAGTATTTATCTTTGAACTTTGTATAAATTAAAATATAAATCAGATTTATAATATCCACTATTTTATGCCTCTGACAATTTCATGATATGCAAATTTTACTTGACAGTATTGAATTGTATTTCAGCACGTTGGCATCCATTTCTAATTGTATCGCCACTGAGGATGAACATGGAAGATGTTCGAGAGCGCTTTGGCTGTATTTACGCCTGTAGGATGATTGTATAATAAAATGACTTTTGGATCTGTTTGAGATTCGTCATTTGTTAATAATTAGGGTTATAAAAAATGACATAAAATTAAAAAAATATGAAGTATTGTAAAATATCTTCACTTTTTATATGTAATATTATACGAAAAATTTATCAATATCATTCTCGTGGATCTAGTTCATTCCATTCACGAGAGAAGATACTTTGGGTAATAGTTTTACATTTAAACGCCTAACAATTCACGAATAGTCATTCATATATAAGTAAAGCTTGTCTGTAACGCTTGGCGATACATTTGACGAACTTGCCGACTTATTTCGCGAAATATCACCAACTTTGCAATATTTCCTTCCAAGTTGATGAAAATATGTTTCAAATTGCAAAAGTGACGCTGAATTAACGAAAATGACGCCAAATTGATGAATTGATTATTAATATACTTCATATATGGAATACATTGCTTATTGCGTATGCTAGCAATATTGATAATTGTCAATTTGAAGTTGCGTGAAATGTAAGTTAATTAGGTACTCCGAAATAGTTTTCAATGTTGTCCTGAAAAGAGCCAAATCTACAATTCAATGTTAAAAATATTGTGCCGTGGAACTTATACATCATTTTTTCACGGTGAAAGTAGTAAATTCATTGCATTCAGCAGGAAAAGTTATGTGCTGCCCACATCAGATTTTTTTAATTATGTAAATGTTTTTGAAAATTATTACTTGGCTATTTTAAAACAATAATTACACACACAGATAGGCTATAGAGGGTTCCTATAGGGATAACCTTAAACATCCCAATAACTTCGTAATGAAAGTCCATGATTGTACGCGTTAGGTTTAATTATAGTCAAGTGACCATGGCTGATTGAATGAAAGAGATTGTAGATCATCAAGCGAAAAATTGAAAAATCTGATGTGGGCAGCACATGACTTTCCTTGTAGATATATTCACGTTCTTTTTATTTCTTCAATAATTCATTAAATTAAGTTTAATTGCACAAATAACACCCTTAATTAATTTAAATTACACGGAATTTGCAATTTTAAACCAATTCTCGTTCTCATTTGGTAACTGGACTTATTTTCAAAGGTGGCGTAGCGAAAATGCGAAAAAACTAAAATATCTCGAGAACGGCTATTCCTAGTGTTATGGGGTTGGTCTTATTCTTTTTATAGTCAAACATTACGCATAAAACAAGCATTTACTTGATATATGTGAGCATACGTAGTCTTTAATGTCAAATGCTGACAATTTTTGCGGGCCATTTCAAAAAAAAAAAAAAAAAAAAAAAAAAGAAAGAAAAACCCGCAGTTTTTTTTCCCGAATAGAACCAAAATCTAATCAGCATCAGGGTAACCCATAAGTGACTTGTCAACCAAAATTTGTAAAATTTGGTTTATTAGTTTTTTAGTTAGAGTGCATAAAGGCAGTTTTTGCGGGCCATTTCGCAAAAAAAGGCAAGTACTTTTATCCCGATTCGTTCCAAAACCTAATCAGCATCAAGGACATCCACAAGGGACTTTCCGGCCAAATTTTATGAAATTCGGCCAATTAGTTTTTCAGTTACAGTGGATACATAACATTGCACAGACAGACAGAGACACACACAGACGTCACGCTAAAAATGGTTTCTTCGTATTCTGGAGGTGTCAAAACGTGTAGATCCGTCGAAAACTCGAGTTGCGATTTTCGACACGATTCCAATACTTTCCCCATACATTACCATTTATTGCAGGGAAAGTAAAAAAAAAGTTAGAAAACGAACTCGGCAATAAAGCGAAATAGATAAAAAACCTATTAAAGAGTTTAGAGAATTATCTAATGAGTGGGGATCGACCCTAAAACTATTACAGACGGTATTTATTTGACAATATGGTTATTGACGAATGGATAGCAAAATAATAAAAAAAAATCACTGCAATCTGATTTACAGCCTGCTCAAAATGCCCTCCATTAGCAACAATGAGCATTTGAACCCGAGAAAAAATATTATAGAGGACTTTGGCAAGCATTGCAGTTTTCACCGTGTTAATAACACCCATCATAACCAGTACATCGGACTTTTATATTTTTCATCGGCCAAGTGGCATAAAACGAACAAACAGTACGGGAAAAAATAAAATCGAAATCAAAGGAAAATCAGTATCTTTAGCGTATAAATAAAATAAACATAAAAGTGACCAAAAAGAGAAAAGAAACATTTTGTATTACATCTATATTTAATGATAAAAATTATCATTTATTAAGGACGTTGAAAAAAATCGATTATTTTAGTTTGTTTTTGTGTTGAGTTGTAATTTCACAAATAGCGGTATCGACGACTCACAGGGTTATTCAATGCGATTCTTGATTAAAATTTGTTATGAAAAAGTTTTTCACAGTTTTTAGTGTATTTATAGCTTTGATCGAGGAAGGCACGTGCTATACTCAGTCTGCTCGTTGTTCGCGTCGTCGCCCATCACTACCGTCTGAGAAATGTCCAGAACGTCTGACGTCATAACGTCTCTGTCAGAGTCAGTGTACTCGCTAAGGTCAATTACTAGCTGAACGAATTGGTAATTTCTCACAGAATCTTCATTTTGTATTGGATCATTGCATACTTTGTCAGATAAATTTAGAAATCCACCTTTCACAAAACAACGAGATATGCATGCCATTGTAACACTATTCCACGCCTAAAAATTAGCAACATATAAGTAAAATACAAGAAACATATCATTTGGCACCTCAAACAGAAACGGGAAAGCTTGGATTTGTATCACGTATTCAAATCGTTGTATATGTAAAAGCAGAGTAAAAACTGATATAGAATTGACCATAGGTGAAATGCAGAATTACATAATATATAAGAAAATGTTCGATTAGCTAGGATACACTGAATAAACTGAAAAGAGATTCAAGAACGGCTTAATAAAAATTGTACAAAATTTTGAGGCCTTCAAGCAAACATGAGACTCCCAGCTGTTGCTTGATTTGCTTGACCCTCAGCGGACCTTTACACTTGCTATAGGAAAAGTAAATTCTAGGGCTCATATAACGCAAAATGAAAAGTGTCTGAATTAAAAATTAATACAATTGAAATTTTTGAATTGGACTTTCTTAAAAGTTTCTCAGTCAAACTTCCTTATTAATGATAATTGTCATTTCTTCTATTCTGCTTCCGTCCTTTTTATTACAATAATTTTTACCCTTTTTTGAATTTTTTTTCCGAAGTATTTGTTGACCATATCAGTCAGATCTTATAGCTTCCGAAATCGGTTAGATGCCTGTTTGAATTTTACTCACTAAACACGTACTTTGAACCTTTTGTTGGACGTTTGGTTCCCTTTTGGTATTCTACCTTTCATTAATTGTATCCTACCTCTTGTTCCTTCCGCCTTGGTTTTTTAAACCTTGCTGTTTACTCCTCGCCGTTGACAACTCCTTTTCCATGCTTTCGTCATATTTGCTGTTCCTACATCAGTTGTCGATCTACCTCTCACTAGTGAAGGCTGAGTTTCTTATGTGTCCTGATGAAGAAGGGTGTTTTTTGCCTTAAATTGGTCGACATTATTAATTTTGTGTTGTACTCTGCTTGTAACGAATTTATTTTAGTTTTATTACTTTAGCAGCAGTTTGAGGCGTGCGTATTTTGGGTACTATCCGAGATTTGTGAATTCTTTGAGAAGTTTACAAACAATGATGTGTTCAGTGTCCGCCTTATCCCAGCGTAGGCTGAGAGAGGCTTACATCCACGCACCAATTAAACCGGATTGCTTTTAGGTGCCATTCGCCATATTTAGCTCGATGGTGCGCGGCTAGGTGTTGTTGCACTGTCCAATCGGGATAGAGTGAAAGGAGGAGTTAGGAGTACGAACCCGATCCTTCCAAAAGCCCATTATCCGAGTAGGAGGTGATACTGATGAGGAACCCTCTGTTGATCCCTCGTGCTTTGGAACATGCCGACGGATGGAAAATTTCGCTGCATAGATGTCATCAGTCGACCCTTTTCACTTCCAACACACATTTTCCGCAGCTCGACACCAGATATTATATACCGGCATATCCACGGATCTCAACAGCATGGTAGGGAAATTTTAGAGAACTATCGCCACTAATACATTAACACACTACTAACGAGGACATTAACATGTTTAAGAGGTCATGGGACTCTTAAAATGTTAAAAAGTGAAACAGAAATTCATTATATTTAATACTTTATATCTTATAAAGTATACAATTTTGACACACACTTTTTCTTTCTAATGAAAAATTTATGTTTTTTTTTTCAATGTACAATTTTTTTTAAATATAATATTAAGAATTATTTTTTGTTGAAAACCGTGAACCATTTGTAGAACTTGTCAATAAATTGGCATGACAGCTTCCACGAAACATTACTCAGAAAATTTTACATCCAAAACAAATTGTTTAGTATCTAACTATACTTCTATACTGAACCTGCCGATAAATCGGTATGACAGTTTCCACGGAACATTACTCGGAAAATTTTTAGTATCTAACTATACTTCAATACTGAACCTGTCAATAAATTAGTATAACAGCTTTCACGGAACATTACTTGGAAAATTTTACATCCAAAACAAATTGTTTAGTATCTAACTATACCTCTATACTGAACCTGTTAATAAATCGGTATGACAGTTTCAACGGAACATTACTCGGAAAATTTTTAGTATCTAACTATACTTCTATACTGAACCTGTCAATAAATTAGTATGACAGCTTTCACGGAACATTACTTGCAAAATTTTACATCCAAAACAAAATTTTTAGAATCTAACCATACTTCAAGAGCAAATGTTTATTGTGAAACTAAATAAATTCGTATTTAAAGTAAATTTCTATTTCATGCACTTAGCTTTCGCAAAGTTTTCGAAATTTCAAGAACATAATCTCTTAAAAAAAGCTTTTACAACAAGAGAACATGAAAAAATTTAGATTCACTTTATAGAGACTAACATACATTGTATATTCTGATAATTCAATGAAAAACTATTGAAATGTTTAAGATTTATCTTACACGCAATGTCAAAAATTCTCACTCTGAGAAATACGACTGTAAAGTAATTTCTTAAGAAATTTTAACATATATGAACTGGAACATTTTGGAATATAACTTTTAGTAATCATAGGAATTTTTCAATCCGGATTTCTTTTAATGTCCAGAAAAGTTTATATTTTCATATATATATATATATATATATATATATATATATATATATATATATATATCTTTTGAAAAAAAGTCTCACTTTTTGAAGGTTGTAAGTCCTATGACCCCGGCAGGTATCAAAAAGAAGAAAAAAACGCAGCTGTATGATTATGGAAAGTGGAATAACAAAGCAGATTTAAAAGTTTTCATGAAACGCAGAATGCTGCTTTGATAATATTTAACGATAACTTAGTAATATAGTTAGGAATTGTTTTCTCTAATTAAGATACCAGCCTTGATTAAATTTCTTATTTTACACTTTGCCTACATATATAGTATAATATGTAGGGAAGTATTGTGATGGAGCCAAAATTCCGATCATCGCATTTTGATTGATTTATACTTTTTGAGCATCCCTGAAAAGGATTAAAACTTATTTTTAAGTAATATTTGTGTGTCTATCTGTAACTCAATCGGAAGACATTTGGTATAAATATTTCAAGCAATAAATATACAAGGCTTATTAAATTTTGAAAGACCTTGGATCAGAGTCCCATCTTTAAACACATTTTTTTTAATTCGTAAAAAATTATAAGAAAAATAACACACACACATATGTATTTATTTATTTTTATTATATATATATATAAATTTTATTCCGGAATGAATGAAATAATTTACAGATCGATAACATGCGCATTGCACTTTTTAGTCTAAATTGAAAAAAATAAATATAAATAAGTATACTATTACTAAATTTGGGCATTATTTGTATGCAATGTAATGCATTTGTACTTTTATGCAAAAATAAATGGACACACTAAGTAGTTATCGCAAATCGTTCTAGAGATTTTAGATATTTTACTTTTCCACAGAGCTCACAATCTCTCAAAATAATCAAACAAATTACCGGAAATTTGGCATGCTTTTTTTCTATTCAGTAAATTTAAAATAGTCTATTTATTTTTACCAACATTGAGGTAAAGGTAAGATCAAAATCATGCTGTTTTCCCACCACAATAGCGGAATTTGTTTATCTGTAGAAAAAATAATAGGCTGGACACACAAGATATTTTTAATCAGTTTATTTCAGCAAGATATAATATTTAATTTTCTGGCCGACAAGTAATATTTACACTCAAACTGTTTCAAATAAAACAGAGGATATGCCAATATTTATACACAATTATGAAGAATTGATTAATATTTTATTTCAAAGTCTGGATATGGCCCTGCTATCAAAAGTGAGATGCTTTTCACAGCAGACTGTTTGGAAAACTGTATAGCTTTTATATATAATAGGTTAACAACGCAAAAGTAATACACACAATCATGGGGCGGCTCATACCGATCTTTTCTTAGATGGTTTCAGGTCGGACTGGGTTCAGGTTTAATTAAAAAAATTGGGTCAGGCCTGACTGGACGTATTTAATGTTTGAAAAATTTATAAAAGAAATTTAATAGAAAATACAAGAAATTATTTTGTTGAATTCAGTTATCTAATGATAAATGTTAACCCCCCCGCCCCCAACTTGTATCCTAATTCTAAGGACAATTGCACAAATTTATGTTTTCTACACAGTCAGATAAACATCGTTTTGGGCTGGAAAAGGCTGAGAGTCATGTGGCTTAGGGGGTTTCAGCAAGGATATTGCTTAGTCAAGCCTGGTTAAAGTATGAAATTTAGGCCCATGAAGACCTCTATTGTCAATATACTCTGACCTGTGACTCAAATTCAATGCCCTGATCTGAAGTTTAACTTCATATTTCTGACTGCTTGTATGAATGTTATACAGTTGAACGATCGATTAAAATTGATCAAATGACTAAAATGCGAACACTTTGTAAATTGAAAATGAAATTATTCCTGTTCTTATAGTTATTTGTGAACTTTTCATAGAAATAAAATATTTGATAATAAAATTCTTCTACCTTTTAAAATTTTTCCAAATATTTTTTATAATATACCGAAATTTAATGCATAGCGGATCCTATAATGTTTACGAATTTAAAATATTTACACCAACGTTTATGAATTCTAAATAGGAATTATAAACATTATAAACATTTAATATACCTACCTGAGAATTCTGTTAGAATGATCAAGTTGGTTTTGATTTTGTATGAGATAACATAAAAATGACAATTAAAGCTTTGAATTTAAAATATCTACCGATGATCATAACATACATTATGTTATGCCATGCTATGCTATGCTGTTATTATTTTATTTCTTTACACATGATTATGAGTCGATCATCTATCTGTAATTATGAGAAATTAAGTCTTATCAATTGCCATCATATCCATTTTACATTTATAATTATAAATTATCTATCGAGTGTTTCATCCATTTTTTTTATGGAGTTGATCTTAACTTAAGTAACTGACTTTTTCATTTTCTTTTTCCTTTCTTGACTATGATCAGACGGTATTGCAAAGGCCGCCAGATTTCCTAAAAAATAAAATTTTTTTACTGATAAAGAACAATTTGGAATAGCCAGTGATTTTTTTAGGAAACACAACTGCATAAAATAGAACGAAAAATAAATAAATTTGAACGTGAAATTTCCTAAAATTGTGAACACAGACATTTTACTCACAGAGGACTTTCCGTGAGCTGCAAGGCTGGCCAAACAGTATACGTTCTTGCTTCCCGATCCTTAAGAACTGGGTTTGAATTTCTGGTACGGGCGGAGAGCTAGCTCTGTGTATGCAAACATCTGAATAATTGTCTGGAATTTATTTTAAAATTTAGGTCCCTGTCAAAGTAGTGCTGGTATGCATAGGTCCCAAAATATTACAATACAATCAAATCCGAGAACTGTGAGCATTAACGGAAGAAAGGTTTCTTGTTAAATTATTTATGCAACAAGAAAAGTTTCTGTTTCCTACTGAGCAGCTAGATTTCTGATTCCTACAGGATAGCTGAGTGCATATTTTTACAGTGTACGTTTGTCCTGGCACATCTTGTTATGTTCGTAATCATCCTTTCACTTAATTTTTTCCCGTAAATATTGAAGTTATTTGATTCTGAGTAAATATTTTGCTTCTCATCTATTACCTATCTATCTACCTATTACCTAATATATATATATATATATATATATATATATATATATATATATATATATATATATATATATATATATATATATATATATATATATATATATATATATATATATATAAAATTGAAAATCTCTTTGTTTGTTTGTCTGTTCCATATACAAACCCCCAGTTTTTAATTAATTTTATTTTTTTTAATTGGTGTGATCCCCGTCCAGGTTTTGAGTTTTCAGGCTCAAAGCTTGTGTACATATTATTAATAAAGTATATTATAATATTAGTAATATTAGTAATATTTCCATAGAAATAGTATTTTTTCCCGAAACTTTATTTGAAGAAAATGATAATGTTACTTAGTATCCGAATTAAATTAAATGTGTCATGTGTCTAGAGGCCGACGATTTTCACTTAATGCAATACATTTTAGTAATGAAGAACTTGATATAAAAATAAACGTAATAAATAAATGGGATTATATATTTTATATTGCTTTATCGCTTGCGGCCATTGTATATAAGGTTACGGTAATATTTTGGAAAATTGTTTTTACATTCTTATATTTCCGAATGTGTTTAAATGATTGTTAAAGCAGCATAAAAGATGGTACGGGAATTACTTTTGCTATCATTTCAGCGTCCGTGATTTTGGCGTATGTTTACCAAAATTCATGTTATTGTATATTGGTTTACAAATGGGACCACGATGTTTTATTTTTTCTATTTATTTGTTCAGATAATTTTGTATAATGATAATATTTATTCTTATACTTTTCATGTTTTATAAGCGAGTTAAATTTAATATTTTAATGCATTTGTTTTGTAAAGCAATAGGAATGCGTTTGGAATTTGTATGTATTTAAAACTACGAGCAGTGTCGGGTACATCTGCTAGTTTACTATATTCTGCAATTAAATAATATTTCTTTAGATCATACTTCATTTTCTTATTTGCCGTTAAAACATTTTTCTTTCATGCAAGTAAAAGTATAACAAAATTCGGAAGGCATATTTCATTAGCGTATGTAAATATTTTCGTAAAAAAGACAAGTTATTAACGTGTAGAATACAAATTCTTATTTTTCCTTGAAGTAGGCATAAGAAATTTAGAGGACAATACCATTGTTTCATGGCTATTATAAGTCCTTTTCATCAGATCAGAAACAATTTGTACTGATCCTTTGTTCAAATATAGTTTAGGCAGTTGTAACTGATCAAAGGATACACTATTGTATTGCCACCTAATTTTTTTATGCCTGCTTAATGTAAGTATAACATTTTTATCCGAACAAGCAGCAATTATATATATTGTGTAACGGGTAGAATGTTTCATTTATACAGATAAAAACGCAAGAAAGTATATACAGATAAAAGCACAAGACAAAAACACAAGAAAGTATTTACAGATAAAAGCACAAGATAAAAATGCAAGACAGTATATACAGATAAAAGCATAAGATAAAAATGCAGAAAGTATTTCCAAATAAAAGTACAAAAAAGTAAAAAATTCGCAAAAATGCCTTTAAAGTTATATTAAAATATTTTCCCCTTAAATATTTACGCACTTCTAGGGTCATAGCCTCGAATTGTAGATGAAACTCGGTATTGAAAACTCAGTAAATGACAGCAAAATAATAATTTTGGATACATTCTTAAAATTTGGAATAATGTAGGTGTCCGATTAAGAGACTAGATGCAATAAACGAGTAGCTTTAATTGCAGGGCATGCTAGAAATTTCATTTTAACGTAGATCAAATCAACTTTATTTTTATTTTCTTGGCTCCTATTATGGTCAGTGTTGATTCTTATAGCAATGAATTAATATATTACTTTGCTGATTTACCTTGCATTAAAATGGAACTTTCAATACGTCAGGATAACCTATTACTGTACCTCATCGCTCAATTACAGTATCTGAATCAAGTTAAATTTATGAAGCGGCATTCATATGGGGGCCAAATGGTGTTTACACTTCAGTTTTGACCGAAATATAAAGACGGAAATATTCTCTTTTGCGCATTTATTTCGTACAATCATCCACATTTTCGGAAAAACCGGAGTGAAATATACAAAACCGGAATTGGAAATGGCAGCGGTAATCAATTAAGCACTAGACAATATTTAGAATAACCGATATAATTGTGATGCAAAGGCCAAAGTTTATAAATAATTATATTTTGAACTAGTATTAGTAACAAAAAATTATGGTGGAGCCTTTATGTAATGGCAAGTGGTGTGTAGAAGGCCCAGACCACACGACCAACCCGAAGGTTTATGCAAACTTCTTTCTTGAAGGAACTATTAAAAATTTGTATACTCTTTTGCACACTTAATTGCTGCGAATTTATGGAAAAACCTGATATGACATTTACAGAACTGGAAGTGGAGATCCTTACTAAACCCCTAACCACCTCTGACATTGGATGCTGAATCCATATCAGTCATCATCTAAGCGCTATCTATAGCCAGCCTTGAGAAATAGATGCTTTAAGGAAAATTTGTAGAACCGGAAGTGAAAAAAAATCCTGATGTGGAAATCTTTAATGAGTCTCTCTAGCTCCTCCAGAATTTAATGCAGAACTTATATCAGTCATAATCTATGATCTATCTAAAGCCAAACTTGAGAAATAGATGTTTTAAGAATTTGTTTTAGACAAGAAGTGTAAAATGAACCGGTGACGGAAATATTCAGTGAACCGCCGCCTCTGGGATTCAGTGCTGAATCTATATCAGTTATCATCCAATCTATATATGTAGCAAATGTATAAATAAGCTCCCCAGAAGTATTTTTGCGATTTATCTTTGTGCTAACTTATTTTATTGTGACACTTATCGTGGAAAATACGTATAACAGCAGATGACAATAATCTGCTGTAACGTATAGTCCATTCGATAATAGCTGACTATAGTATGTTTGTTTATTTTCAGTCGATCGTGACTAATAATAAAGATTAATTGTGCATATTTTTCGTTTCTTACTGTGCACATATTTGCTAGACATGATCTAGAGATTCTTGTTATTTTTGAAATTGAAAAACAAAACAAAACAAAAACAGTAAAGGGTTTACTTCCGGAACGGCAAACTATATACTTCTCCTTCTCGAATGTTCTTTACAGGAAAATCAATGACGTATTCACAATGGGGGGGGGGGAGTGGGGAGCTACACTAAATCTTGTTCCGAGATCCTTATGACGTTATTGCTTTATTTAAAGTAAAATGCGCAATGATGACGTAACATAGTTTAGTGATGTCATCAATATAATAGGTAAGAGATGTAAGAGGTTTTATATTTTGATAGATAGAACCGTAGAGTTGTCAAAACCGTTGCGAACCCTGTGGTTTCTACTTTAATAATTGAAAATTGAGTTTCTAGACATGTCATTTTTTAATGTTTACTTTTTTTTTGAATTTCTCCTTTTGAATAACATTTTTTGAAGGAAAAATCTTTGGCGAATTCACAATGTGGGAAGGAAGGGGAGCTACGCTAAATCTTACTATGGGTTTTTATGACGTCATTGCTTTAATTAACGTAAAAGACGCAATGATGACGTAACATAGTGCAGTGATGTCATCCATATAATGAGTGAGGGATCTAAAGAATTTCATAGTTTGAAAGCTAGAATCCCAGAATTGTCAAAAGCCATTGCGAGCTCTGTGGGTTCTACGCCTCTTATAGTATATGCTCTTATATTAAAACTTCAAAGTTTTTCTGTGATCTGACACTTCACGGTTTAAAGCACTAGATTAGTATTACAGCCCCCCAAAGTTCTTTAGGGGACTGTAACTGGTGTTACGCTCTTGATCACCCTTTCATTGACCATGCAGAGTTTTCGAGTTTTTTCTTAGTTTAAACATTCTGTCTTTTCTTGGTTTAAATACCCTTATAAAAGTTATATAATAAAATGTGCATAAAATGAAAAGCCATGCAAATAAGAATAACTGGATTTATAAAAGGAATACGCAGCTTTCCGGGATAAGTAAAAGAGGAATGATACATAGTTTTGACTTTTATTCTAATGTTAAATTTATTTGAATAATATTTAGAGTCTAAATCATGAAATGTACTTTTACTTTCATTGTATTCAAAATAATTGTTTATAATTAATTAAAGTTTTCAAGTTATATTAACTACATTGACTCATTGTAATTGTATCAAACCCCCCATTAATAGTGAGATTTGATACATCTATTGGGGTTATATGATGCATTTTTAATTAAAAAAGAACTAGAATAAAAAATAAATCACACGTGCCTGAATTTCAAAGCCAATAGTATTCAGTTTAGTTCCACAATAAAAAATACAAATAAATGTAAGAATTTAAGGAGTAAATTATCTACCAAAAACTCATCACTATCTTTGAAAAGCTTAAAAACTCAACATTATTTTAAATGTTAGTAGACTTATATGGCTACAATTAGAATCAATCACACATTAATATTAAAGTATTTATAGTATTTAAAAATAATTTGCTGAAGTAATTTACAAATAAATTGCCTCAGTTTATTTATAAATAACCTCAGTAAATTGTATTTAAGTTAATGGACAGATTGCTTTTAAGATTGTTGGTCGGATATCCTATTGTTTGATATATATCAAATACATAAGATTTGATATATATCAAACATCCTCAAACCTCGTGCATCAGTTTTCCTCATAATAACATGTAGAGTTACTATGTTCTAGCTGAAATTGTACTGCCTCATGGCAAATTAAATTTATGTATAAATAACTGTAACAATATGTTATTTAGCCTTTATAAATTACATGCAATTAATATTTGATTATCTATATGAATAAAATTTAAAATCTGTCTGTATGTTTGTCTCATCACTACAAGAGAACGACGGAACGGAATTTCATGAAATTTTGTGGGTAGCCTTGGAATAGCCCCATTTAAAATTTAGTCCATGCTTCAAGTTTCTAGGACCAGGGGTTGTCTAGATATTAATTAAAAACGCACAGTTAAACCTTCCATGGACATAGCATTATGCTGACGATATTTCTTCCCGTAACTCTATTTGAAGAAAATGGCAATATGTCGCTTAGTAACGGATTTAAATCCAATGTGCAGCAGACGATTTTTGTCAAATCTTTTCCGATTGAAATACTAAAGAAATGTATATAAAATAAATTTTTATCAAAATTGCATTTTTAATTGGTTTATATCAATTACGGCTTTCAATTTTAAAGATTACTGGAATTATTGATATTTTCAATTTATTACGTCCCCTGTTTTATTTTAGCGAAAACGGTTGAAACTCATATATGGTAGTACGGGTAATTTTCTATTAGAGCACAGGTATATCTTCTTATCTACGAGAATATAAGCAGTACGAGTAAATTTCCCATACAATTTTAGCGTTTTCATTTTGGCATATATTGGGATTAATTACACCCATCAAGTTTAAAGATTGCGGGGATAATCGATATTTATTCTTTATTACGTTATGTGTTTTATTTAGGCAAATATTTTTTAAATTCAAGTATTGTAGTATGGGTAATTTTTAACACTTTACAACAAAGTTGAAAAGTGTTTATGACTTTGTTCATTCTGTCTGTCTGTCTGTCTGTCTGTCCGTTAGCACGATAACTGCCGTAAAAATGACTTAATCAAAATGAAATTTTAGTATGTTGTTCAGACGGTCTGTAGAACCCATGGGAATCTAAATGAATAATATTACCCAATTAGTTTTGGATTGAACCCGGGTCGAAAAAATGAAATACATTGAGCCCTATGGGACCTAATTTTTCAAACATTTTTTAAGCGGATTTAAAATTCTCAAATTGCTTCGAAAATTTTAGGTAATTTTCAAATTGTTCCATAAAATATATAAAAAAAAATTCAGCGAAATATATTCAGTAGTTTTTTAAATAAAAATTAAAATAATAATTACACCTCTTATATGAAACGATCACGTGACCATGATATGAAACGATCACATGACCCACTTCAAAATGATATATGGCATCCATCTTGTTTCAAAATCGTGATTTTTTTAAGTTCTTTTTAATTCATATTGAGTGTTGTATCCGTCCTAAAACTACTTTATTTTTGCTTAAATTCTGTGCATCTACATACTGAAACAACGCAATGACAATATATTTGAGTTTAAATGCTCATCTAAATTTGATTATTTCTACAACTAAGCCTATTTTTCACCTATGTAAAATGTAAACAGCAAAATATATAGAATGAGTTGTATTAGAATTCCTGTATTTTTTTAACACAAAATAATTTAGTCCATGGAGTCTGCATGGCTGATATGAATGAAATATTAATTGATTTCATAAAGAGAAGGACGATTTTTTTCGATGAAGTTTCAAGCATAGAGTTTAATTTTTTGTAGCTCCATGGTCTTAAACAAAATGTTTAAATAAAATAAATTATTATAGTATTGTGATGAATGAAATGAATGGGAGAAAGTTATGAATGAAATCCTGTTTTTATAGAGAGATCCAGGCGTGTTATTTTTTCTATGAATTAATTTCAGTTGTTTTCGATGAAGTTTTCAAATATAATAAATTATCGTAGTATTATGATAATTCTAAAACTATTACCGAGTAATGTATAACATTTTAGAGATGTTTGAACCAGGCAATTTATATTTCAATGCCGTCATTTGATTGAAGTTCATTTTTTTCGATGAAGGTTTAAGTTTTCAAATATAATAAATTAATGCAGTATTGCGATAAGTTTCAAAATATTACCGAGGAATGTATTGCACACATTTTAGACTTGTTTAAATAAAATTGCATTGAAATTGAAGTGTTTCATAATCAATGCTTTAAGCATGATTGATCTTTCTTGTTTACTTATACACGAGTATATTTTCCAATATTCGGGAAGTCGTGCGAGTATATCTCCCCATACAATTTTAGTGCTTTTATTTTGGCATATATTGATTCAATTTCATAATTTTTGTAAATTTGTTTACAAACGGGACCAGGCTGTTTTATTCTTCAGATATGCCTGTGAAGATACATTTTATATATAGAGAACCGAGATTCTTAATTTAATTTCTTAATATAATTTTGTATAGGAAGAACAAAGATTCTTAAACTTTTTTTAAGAGCATTAATTTAAATATTTTAATAGAATGCTTTGAATGGCAATGTCATTTAGAATATTATGCGAATTTGCACACGATTGTGAATTTTAAGTTTTTTTATTTTGTATATTCCGTAAGAAAAACGGGTATACTGCTAGTTTATATAAATAGAATTGAAAATCTGTCTGTCTGTATGTTCGTCTCATCATCACGGGAGAACGGCTACACCGAATTAGATGAAATTTTCGGGGTAGACTTGAAATAGCCCCAGTTAAAATTTAGTCTATGTTTCGAGTTCCTAGGACAAGGGGTTGTCTAGATATTAATTAAAAACGCACGATTAAACCTTCCATAGAGATAGCATTATGCAGATGATATTTTTTCGCCAATTTATTTCAAGAAAATTAAATTATATTATGTCGCTTAGCAACGGATTTAAATCCAATGTGTTTATGAGCCAGACGATTTTCATTAAATCTTTTCCTATTTAAATAATAAAGATATGTATATTAAATAAATTTCATTCATTTTGCATTTTTGACTGGATAATATTAATTACGGTCTTCAGATTTAAACTTCAGGTTATTATTATTGATATTTTCGGGGATTATTGATATTTTCAAGTTATTATGCCATTGTTTCATTTTGGCAAAAATTGTTGAAACTCATATATTGTACGTAGTACGGGTGATTTTCTACAAATGCACGGGTATATCTTTTAATCTGCGAGAATGTAAGTAGTACATGTATATTGGCATATATTTTGACACATATTGGCATATATTGGAATCAGTTAAGGTCTTCTGGTATAAAGATTGCGGGGATTATTGATATCTTCAATTTATTACGTCCTCTCTTTTATTTTGGCAAATGTTTTTGAGACTCATATTGTAATACTGGTAATCGTCTACTAACACACAGGCATATCGTCTAATCTACAGCAATATAAGTAGTACGGGTATATCTTCTCATACAATTTTAGCGCTTTCATTTTGGTATATATTGGGATTAATTACTGCCTTCAGGTTTAAAGATTACGGGTTTATTGATATTTTCAATTTATAGGTGTAATCTACTAATACAGGACATATCTTATAATATTCCCGAATATAAGTAGTACGGGTCCCATACAATTTAAACGCTTTTATTTTGCATATATTGATTCAATTTCATATTTTTTGTAAATTTGTTTACAAACGGGACCAGGATGTTTTATTCTTCAGATCTGCCCCTGAAGATAATTTAATGTAGCGAGAACAGAGATTCCTAAACATTTTTTAGGAGCATTAAATTAAATATTTTAACAGAATATTTTGATTAACAATGTCATTTAGTATACCATGGGAATTTGCACATGACTGTGAATTTTAAGTTTCTTTATATTATATACTCCGTACGAAGAACGGGTATACTGCTAGTTTTAAAATATAATAGTAGTAATCTTAAGAAAGGAAATATCAAAGTGTTACTTAAGAGTCTTATAAACTTCAAATTTAAACTCAGAGGAATTTAGTGTTCCTTTGTGTCTTAAATTACATTTCAAGAGTATTTGCAAAATATATGGTGTCATCGGTTGGAAAATTTATCAAGCCTCCGTAGGTATAAAACCTCCCCTACCTACTCTACATTATAAAAAAATCTGTAAAATCTGGGCGCCTATTTAATCGGGGTCCGAAGCATAAGCATGGTTTCATAGTATAAGTACCACTTTTTATTATTTTCCCGAAAAACGTAATGTAATGTATAGGGAAATTATATATTGTGACAGGGTCGAAAATTCGAATTTGAGTTTCGGACGAAAGAGTATGTTTCAAGCTTTTCTGAACTCGAAAAGAATGTTTTTGAGGTGATGTTAGTGTTTGTGTGCGTGTGCTAGTGTGTATGCACGTTAGTGTATGTGTGTGTATGTCCGAGTCTGTGGATGCGATATTTCAGGAACAAATGAAGCGATTCAAACAAAATTTTCTACAAGTATTATAATCGGAGAATACTGGAGTCCCATTGATTTTAAATGCAATTGAATGCTCGGAAGACTTCCTAATTTTCGAATGAAATTTTGAAAAACACGACAAAACAAAACCTGCAATAATGTTACGTAAAGGATCATATTTTATGTAATATTTCGTTAGGAAACGAATGGCACAAACTGTAGAATGCTATCACGAACCTTTTTCTAGATAATGCAGGTTTTTCATAGTGAAATATGTGAAATATGAACATATTTCTATCCTGAAGTATGTTAACTTTTCATATTCAAAATTATGCGACAAATTTGTTAACACCATTCTCGTATACTTACTTCGTTTCATTCGCCAGATAAGATACTTTGTATAAGTTTTGTATTTTGACTCCTAACAATTCGCCAACAGTCATTTATGTATATATAAGAAAAGCTCTTCTCTCCATAACGCTTGACGATAAATTTGGCAACTGGTTTGGCGAAATAACGCCAACTAGGTGATTTATTTTTTAATGGTGCCAAATTTACTAAAATATCATAAAATTGCAAAAATAACGCTACATTAACGAAAATGACGCTAAATAGATCAATTAATTATATTATTAAAATATTTTAATATATGAGCTATAATTCTCATTGCAGGTGTTATCAATATTAGTAATTGTTAAGTTACCGTTGCGCGAAATATAAGTTAATTGGATACTTTGAAATAATTTTGCTTGCTATCATCCGGCAAAGATGCACAATTTAACAAGAAAGATCAATCATGCTTAAAGCATTGATTATGAAACACTTTCCAACTTCAATGCAATTTTATTTAAACATGTCTAAAATGCAATACATTCCTCGATAATATTTTAAAACTTATCACAATATTACATTAATTTATTATATTTGACACCTTAAACCTTCATCGAAAAAAATGAACTTCATTCAAATGACGGCATTAAAGTATAAATTGCCTGGTTTAAACATCTCTGAAATGTGATACATTCCTCGGTAATAATTTTAGAATTATCATAATACTACGATAATTTATTATATTTGAAAACTTCATCGAAAACAACTGAAATTCATTCAAATGACGTCATAAAAAAATAACAAGCCTGGCTCTCTTTATAAAAGAAACATTTCATTCATAAATAATTCCCCCATTCATGTCATTCATCACAATACTATAATAATTTATTTTATTTAAAAATTAAGACCATTGAGCTACAAGTAAGTAAACTCAATGCGTAAAACTTCATCGAAAACAACTGAAATTCATTCAAATGACGTCATAAAAAAATAACACGCCTGGCTCTCTCTATAAAAGAAACATTTCATTCATAAATAATTCCCACATTCATGTCATTCATCACAATACTATAATAATTTATTTTATTTAAAAATTAAGACCATTGAGCTACAAGTAAGTAAACTCAATGCGTAAAACTTCATCGAAAAATATCGTCCTTCTCTTTCTAAAATCAATGAATATTTCATTCATAACAGCTAAGCAGACTCCATGGACTAAATGATTTTGTGTTAAAGAATTACAGCGATTCTAATACAACTCATTCTACATATTTTGCTGTTTACATTTTACATAGGTGAAAAATAGGCTTAATAGTAGAAATAATCAAATTTGGAAGAGCATTTAAACTGAAATATGTTGTCATTGCGTTATTTCAGTATGTAGATGCACAGAATTTGGGCAAAAATAAAGTAGTTTTAGGACGGATACAACACTCAATATGAATTAAAAAGAACTTTAAAAATCACGATTTTGACACAAGATGGATGCCATATATCATTTTGAAGTGGGTCATGTGATCGTTTCATATCATGGACACGTGATCGCTTCATATAAGAGGTGTTATTATTATTTTAATTTTTATTTAAAAAACAACTGAATATATTTCGCTGAATTTTTTTTTATATATTTTATGGAACAATTTGAGTATTGCCTAAAATTTTCGAAGCAATTTGTGAATTTTAAATCCGCTTAAAAAATGCTGGAAAAATTAGGTCCCATAGGGCTCAATGTATTCCATTTTTTCAACCCGGGTTCAATCCAGAACTAATTGGGTGATATTATTCATTTATATTCCCATAGGTCCTACAGACCGTCTGAACAACATACTAAAATTTCATTTTGATTAAGTCATTTTTACGGCAGTTATCGTGCTAACGGACAGACAGACAGACAGACAGACAGAATGAACAAAGTCATAAACACTTTTCAACGTTGTTGTAAAGTGTTAACTATAGACCGTCTGAACAACATACTAAAATTTCATTTTGATTAAGTCATTTTTACGGCAGTTATCGTGCTAACGGACAGACAGACAGACAGACAGACAGACAGAATGAACAAAGTCATAAACACTTTTCAACTTTGTTGTAAAGTGTTAAAAACAGTGTATCGTGGCTCTTAAACATCATTTTTTCACTATGAAAGAAGTAAATTCATTGCATTCTGTAGGGAAAGGCGGGTGCTACTCACATCAGATATTTTCAATTAGGAATGCAATCTCGAATTCAAAAATTCGATCCAGAAATATTAAGATCAGACATTCTAAAATCCCGGAATTTCGCGATTTATCTTAGTTACGTTAATTTGAAAAACGATAGATTACCATCAGCCCTATGAATACATTAAATGAGGGAAAACATTTATGAAATCCAAGGTTTTTGGTGGCAATCAAATTTCCATTTACGTTTTTACTAAATATTTTTTTCAGTATCTATTTCTCAGGATGTACTATAGATAAAGCTTGGATAATGACTGATATGGATTCGTCATGCAATTTCGGAGGAGGCACCTACTTCGTTCCATTTCCAATTCAAATTTTATTTTTCTTGAAACATCTATTTTTTAAGCTTGGCTACAATTAGAGCTTAGAGGATAACTGATATGGATTCAGCATAAAATTCTGGAGTAGGCAAGATGGCTCACTAAGAATTTCCATTTTCAGTTCCGGTTCCATTTCCGTATCAGAAATTTTCATTGAAACATTTATTTTCCAGGATTGGTTATAAATAGAGCTTAGATAATGACTGATATGGATTTAGTATTACATTTTGGAAGGGGATTGGATAAATCACTAATGCCGTGATTTTCAAACTTCTTCGGTAGTGGAACCCTTTTGAAATTTAATTTGATGGCGGAACCCCAAAATGAGAAGAAGTTCATTGTGGTTCAAATTATGCATTCAAATTTACACCTTTTTGTTAATATTTAAGAAATTTCACACAAAGCTGCCACGTCGCATGATACCAATAAGGGTTAACAGACATACTTTGAAAAGCTCTGCACTAATGCTTTCCACTACCGGTTCTCAAGCTGTCAGTTTCGTTTAAAAAAATTATATTTTCCTTGCAACATCTATTTTTCAGGATTGGCAATAGAAAGAGTTTAGATGGTAACTGATTGAATTTAGTATCAAATTTTGGAGGCGTTTAGGGGTTCACTAAGGATTTCCACTTCATGTTTTCCCACTTCAGTTCAAAAATATTCCTTGAAACGTCTATTTCTCTGGATTAGCTGTAGATAGAGCTTAGATGATGACTAACATGGATTCAGCATTAAATTCCAGCGGAGGTAGGGGGGTTATCAAAAATTTTCATTTTCCTTGAAACATCTATTTCTCAGAATTGGCTATAGATGAGTTTGAATGATAACGGATACGGATTCAGCATGAAGTGTCCGAAAGGCTAGCAGGCTTCACTACCGATTTCAACTTTCAGTTCTTTTTTACTTCCAGTTTAAAAATTTTCTTTAAAACATCTATTTTTTTTTTCAGAATCAGCTGCAGATCATCTTATATGATGATTGATATAGATTCAGTACTAATTTCTAGTCGGAGTTTCACTAAGGATTTCCATTTCCGGTTCTAGAGATGTCACTTCCTATTAAAAAATACACTTTCCTTGTAACATCAGTTTTTCAGCATTAGCTATAGATATAACTTAGATGGTGACAGGTATAGATTTAGCATCGAATTTTGGAGGGGTTGGGGGTTTACTAAGGATTTCCATTTCCGAATCTGGAGATGTCACTTCCAGTTTTCCGAAAATTTGCATGTCTCTACGAAATAACTGTGCAAAAGAGAATGACATTTCTTAATAATTCCGTTGAAAATTAAGTGTACTTACCACGCTACCATATGATGGTTCCTTCATAAATTTCTTGTTAAATGTAGGATATTACTTCTGATGGTTGAAACTTATTTGACGTTTTTCGTAAGCATGGCAGTGTTCTTTAAAAACGTGAAAAATTACTAAATTCAGTACCCTCTCCTTTTTGTAATAAGCGTTCATTATATCCGAAAATTCTTTGTACCTAAAGTTTGTTATAGGAAAAATAAAAAAAATCTCAATTTTATATTATCGTTGAAATGCATGTAATATTTTTCTATGTATCAGAAATTCTATATATCAGAAAGTCTGTCTGTCTGTTCGATTTACAAATCCACAATTTTTAACAGATTATTTTTCAAATTTGGTATGGTTAATCTCCACGTCACTGCGGTTAACCTTGTCCATGTTTCTTGTTTGTGAACCCAGGGGTTGTGGATATATTGATAAAAATATTTCCATAGAAATAGTATTATGCAGACGATATTTTTTAAACTTTATTTTAAGAAAATTATATTATGCTGCTTAGTAGCGGGATTAAATTTAATGAGTTTATACGACAGACGATTTTCATACAATTAGTCCTATTTTAATAATAAAGAAATGGATATAAAATAGATTTAATAAACAGTATTATATGTTTTGATATTGATAGATATATGTTTTTGATATTTTGGAAAAATATTTTTTAAGTTCATATAGTTCCAGATATATTTAAATGATTGTTGCAACGGAGTAAAAATTAGTACGGAAATAGGTTTTCTACCATTTCAGCGTCTTCATTTTACTATACAAGTTTAACAAACTTCATATTTTTGTACATTGGTTTAAAAACGGAACTAAAAGTGTTTTATTCTTCAGATTTGTCTACACAGATAATTTTACATAATAGATATTCTTGCATTTTTAAAGAATTTTTTTATATGGGATTTAAATTCAATATTTTAATGGAATTAAAAAAACACAATATGAATGTGTTGAGAACTTGCACATATTTTAAATCAGGAGCAATGTCGGGCATATTTCTTAGTAGATAAATAAATGGAAGAAGCGTGGGAGTATAACAATATGACTTTATTTTAAGTATATAAAATAAATTCCCCAATACCACCGGACCCTGTGATTAAGGGATCGAAAATTTCCCAATTTAAAAAACAAGAGATTATAGGAAAACGTCCGGATTTGCCATCTCTAATTTCAATTTTCTAAATTCCTTTTGAAAATTCGTTAACACTGGTGAATATATACTACTCTATCTAAGTCAAAACATTAAATATCCAATCTGTGTTGGATATGTGTGGTCGCTTTTAATTGGAGTGCATTTTTGAAAAAGGCAGAACTCATGCCATACCCGAACCATAGATAAAAGTAAATAAAAGGTGTATAGTATTTAGAATGATACTTAGAACAAGTACTACATAAATCCATTATCCAAAATTGGTCCAAAATAAAATTGTCAAAGGAAAATGAAGGTACAAGAAGATAAGATAGTTTCCACAATTTTGTATAATAACAACTTCGGTGAATGATGATATTTATATAGTATTGTTTTGAATTAAATAACCTCCAATTTGGCTCAATTTCATGTGGGATTAAAATTTATTTTCTACTGTTCATTTCGTCATTGTTGTGTAGAGGTGGACATTGAATTATTTTTTTTTTCTCATAATGTATTATTTACTTTTTAATTTACATTTCTAGTTTTAGTTTTCCCTCCCTCCTATTATTTTATAACACTATAATTGATGTACAAACCTATGTAATATTATACATAGATCGACTCGTTAGAACCAGCGGAACATTTCATCTGAAGACACTGAATCTTAATTCGCTAAGAAAATGCGTGAAAAGGGGAAAGACAGAGTCATGATGTACGTAAATGACGTAATGACGTGAAAACTTAATAGATGAAAATGTATGTTGAGTTTCAACATTCTACTTATTCTGAAAGCCGAAACCAAGCCCGTTAAAGATGACATACGTAAATGACGTAACGGCGTACAACGTAATGACGCCATAATTTGACAGATGAAAATGCTCAGCGAGAGGAAACTGTGTGCCGAATTTTAACTCTTTACGTGCTCTGGGAACCAAGAACTGTCAAAGATGTTGAATGAAAATACAAAAAGAGATAACGTGAAGTTAATAACAATCTGTGTAGGTAAAAAAATGAAATATGAGAAAAGAGAGTTTTCCAATGTCCTCTCCTTTGCAACAGTGTCTCGTGGAAAAATAGAAAATAAATTTTAATCACATGAAATTTAACTAAATTGATGTTGTAGGCAGATTCGATTAAAAATAATCTGATGTGGGCAGCACATTACTTTACCTATATAATGCAATAATTTTACTTCCTTCACAGTGAAAGAATGGCTATGTTCAGAAGTCAAGCCCGGTCGCCCCGGTCGGACAGTTGAGACAGCATTAGCCAATCGAATTCCTCGAATAGATCCCTTTTGTGACGTTTCAATCGCTTGATCGCCTCGGTCATCAATTCTGAACACGGCCAATGAGGTATAAGATCTACTATCCATTGCTTTTAATGCTGATTTGTACATTTAGCGTTTTTCCGGATGACAACATGCAAAATTATTTCGAAGTATCCAATTAACACATGTTTCACGCAACTCTAAATTGACAATTATCAATATTGATAGCATCCTCAATAAGCGAAACTAGATATTTTGTATGCAATTTTATCGAATTGAATCATATGAAAAACGGTAACAATCATCCTTCTTAAAACTCAAAAGTTGTAAACGAATTTTACGCTGGCACGTGGAAAGACTGAAATTGTCAGTTTCCATAGAAGCTCGAAAAATTGTGGCTTATAGCAAGTTTCTTGCTGCCATTACTGATATCGGTTAATCTATGCTGACGAGCGCACGACAAGCGCGAAACCGGTCCATGAATGTTGGTATCTGTAGTGGGTGTGTTCGATATAGAAAAGCCACAAAGAGTGTTGTTTTCAATGTCGAGTAGTGTATTTTTCCAATATAAAAATTGTTAATTAAAATCAAATGA
The DNA here is from genome assembly GCA_951213105.1 of Amaurobius ferox. NCBI lineage: Eukaryota > Metazoa > Arthropoda > Arachnida > Araneae > Amaurobiidae > Amaurobius > Amaurobius ferox. The sequence continues at coordinate 58,487,888 of OX578133.1, forward strand.
GAGGTTGCTAAGCCCAGTGGTTCAATAAATATTGTTTTGATTAATAACGGCTTGCAAATAAATATTTCCCTGTATAAATTTAACTCTCTTGTAGATAGCAATATGATCAAAATCTTATATTTTTAACATTCAATCTTAAATTGACCAAGAATAGACCAAGAATTCTATTATAGAATTGACCAAGATTTCTATCTAGTTCTAGATATTTACATTTTAGAAACAGGGTTACTACGACAGTCCTTAAGTGCCCCAATAAATTTGTAAGGAAAGGTACATGAATATACACGTTAGGTCTATCAATTGCAAAGCTATGTATTGCAAATAATTTAAGAAGCCAGGACAGCGATCTCGGCAACAAAGCGAGATCGTAAGAAAGCCAATTGCAATGAAAGCATTAATTAAAGAGCAAAAATCGACAACAAAACTGTTAGAGTAGGTATTTATTTGACACGTTATGGTTATTGTCGAATGACTGTCTTATTCAGGAATGATGCAATAAACAAAACTTACATGAACAGAAATATCTAGTGTTTAAATTGCTCTACGTCAGAGATAATGCACATTTGAATTCCAGAAATAATATGATCCCGTACTTTGACAAGCATTTCAACTGTCACCGTGTTAGTGACCCTGATGATACAATTTTTGACGGGTATTTATTACCTTCCATGTACGTATTTTGTTCGTTCGCGGTGTTGTTTTCTACTAATTCGACAATGCTCTACAACTTTGTAATTGATTTTTTTCGTCTATAGCTTTGTTGCCGAGTTTTTAATTCTAACTTTTTAAATTCCCCACCAAGGACGCTGAATCAATCGATTTTCATTCAACCGGGGGGGGGGGCATTACATTACTATAGAAAGATCTAATGTGTACGTTCATGGATCTTTTCCTACAAAATTATTGGGGCCCTTTAGGACTTTACTAGGAACCCTGTTTTTAAGATGTAAATGTCGATAGAAATCTGGGTTAATTTTATGGTAAGATTGGGACTTAAAATATTAATCATATTTCTGTCTACCCGAGAATTAAGTTCACACAGGAAGTAAAGGTCATATCTCCATTTTTCAACTATGGAAAGTGTTAAAAACGACGCCAAGATTCACTTTTTCGGGTCCTGTGCCAATTTTCATAGTCCTAGGACGCTTAGATGTCCCGTTACAGACTGCACAGACACACAGACATCTTCCTTTATTTTGTAAGATGTATCAACGTAGTGTATCATTATTACCACACTATGTATCAACGTGATGCTTGATATTACACTATCCTGTATCAACGTCAGTACAACAGTTATAGAATTCAAGGGATAAAGAAGTACAAAGTTTATATTGTCTAGAAATGACCTTGACCATGTTTGTGATGTGAGTGTGTAATGTGACTTAATGTGTATTTCCCTTGAATCTAAGAAAACAATATATATTTAATAAACTTCTTGAGATTTGAGTTATTTGATTAAAGAATTGAAAATGTGGATTGGAATTTTGCACCATTTCTTCAATCGGAAAACGCAGATTGTTATTGCGCAGGATATTATTTTGTACCATTTTCTCAATCGGAAAAGGCATATTGTTATTGCGCAGAATTTTATTCATGTGTAGAATGCTATTTTGTATAAAAAAAAATAAATAAATTACACCGATTTTATATGTTCCCATTTCAATTCTTCTCGACATTTGATAAACTGACGCATGAGATTCCACTCGGCTTTCTCATGTTTCAACATTATTACTCAGATCTAATTGTATGATCTGCTTGTATAAAAATACCAGTGACTGTAGAATTAAACAGAATATAGCAAAAAATGAAGGAAACAGCCTTTCCAGAAGCTGTATGAACCAATTTTATCACTTAAATTAAACGACATTAGAATAAAGCAGAGAAATAAATACCAGTCAATAAAACTGAGGATTTCAGAACACTATGACGAAAATTGAAGGAAAACAAAAATTGGGGACTACCTAATTTTATTGCAAAGGTATATATATATATATATATATATATATATATATAATTATTACAAATAGATATTATTATAAATATAGTTTAGATAATGACTGATATGTCTTCAATATTACATTCTGGAAGGAGGTAGAATGACTCACTAAGGATTTCTACTTTCGGTTCAGGAGATGACAAGTTTGATTAAAAAATGCGTATTCTCCTTGCAACTTCTATTTTTCAGGATTGGATATAGAAACAGCTTAGACAATAACTGATATGGATTCAGTAATAAATTTCGAAGAAAGGAGGTAGGGGGTTAACAAGCGATTTACACTTCCGGTTCTAAATATTTCCTTAAAAGTTTATGTTTTCAAAATCTGGTATAGAGAGAGCTTAGATGATGATTGATTTGGATTTAGCATTAAGTTCTAGTAGAAGTAGATATTTTACTACGGATTTCCACTTCCGTTTCTGTAAATGTTATATCAGGTTTTCCGAAAGTTCGTAGGGCTGTACGAATTAAATGTGCAAAAAAAGTATAAAAATTCTTAATAGTTCTTTCAAAAAAGAAGTGCACACACCACGTGCCACTATATGAAAGCTCCTTCATAAATTTCTTGTTACTAATACTAGTTCAAAATGTAACTATTTATAAACTTTGGTCTTTGTATCACAATTATATCGGTTATTCTAAATATTGTCTCGCGCTTAGTTGATTACCGCTGCCTTTTCACCGAATTGAAATTTCTGGTTATATAAATTTCTCAGAAGATGTTATTAACTTTACGTAATTTGATTATTACCATCCTTTCCGTATATAGCAATGTACAGTGAAACTATTGTGATATGCTCAGAATCTGCCCATCGTGTTTTGATGAATTTACATGTTTAGCGTATCTCTGAACGCAATTTTTCAATGATGTCTGTGTGCCTGTCTGCGGACGCGATATCTTTCGAACAAATTGTTGAAATTGAATCAAATTAGTAGGATTATTTCAATCGGTGAAAGTTAGAGGCCTGTGAATTTTTGTGGCAAACGGATCAAAGGAAGACCTTTAATTTTTAAACAACTTTTTCTAAAATTAAAGAAACGATATAAAATCATAATTACGTATAAAAACTTTTACAAAAATAGATATTTAATATAATTTTTTTATTTAGAAGCGAATGCTATCCTTTATAAAATGCTGTCATCCTTTATTAGACGTTAACATGTGCCGTACTCGAGATATTTCATGTGTTTGATTTAAAACGGAAAATCTAATAAATAATAAAATAAATTGAACAAATCGAATGAAATTTGGTACGATAATTGCAATCGATAAACGACAGAAGCCCACTGATTTTCCTCTAGCTCGGTTGGAAATATATTAGTTTTGGAATATTTTTTTTTTCGAAAATGAAAAAAAAAATGTTTATTTAACAATTTGTTGCCATATAGTCCCAATGATACCCAGACACCAAACTTGCGAGGTTGCGTTTCTTGCGTGCCCTGAGAAAGAGGCTGTTTTTTGGCTTTGAAACCGATTGACTTCCACATTTATTGTAATCTGTATGTATACGAAGGTTTATGTTAATTTGTATAACATACATTTAAATTTACCGGGCAGGTTGAGATCTGTGGTTGAATCCTGAGTAAGATACAGGCTCTCCACATGCACTCCTGAGCAACTACCCTACAGATATATATTGAGATTTCAAGTGTACCGAATTTCGAATTCTCCGAGAACCTTACGATTTTTGTCTGATTTTCAGTTTGCGAGAATTAAGACAAACAGGATGCTGTCTATCATATATAAATAAAAAGCAGAGGAATGAAGAGGTCGTGTAGGTCTGCGTTTGTATATGAAATTTGAAGTAGGAGAATGCAGAGTTTAATTTAAATATATGTACTAAAACCGTCTTCAGTTCTTTAATGGGCTGAGCTAAAACTAGTTAGGGTGAGATTAGTAGTTCGATTTCTAGCTGGGACATTAATTTGTACAGTTGAAGTGGAATTGAACGTGCCATAACTTCTATTTCGATTCTATACAAAATGCTTTCAAAATGTCGAATTGAGGATTTGCAGGAATATGAAAAAAATGGTAATGAGGATATGCTGCTGAAAAAACATATGCTGGTTGTCACAGTTGAAATACGGTTGAATCTCTGAATGAAATAAAAATGTTTAATGATCGCCACTGTGATTGAAACATTTTTGAGGTTTTATAAGGGATTGTAATATTTTATAGATGAATTCTGTAAAAAGTTATTGTATTTTGAGATAATCAGGTAATGAAATAACCCTTACGGTTATAAAAGCGAAACTCAATTATCAAATGTAATCGATAATTTTTAGGTTTCTTGAAAATTTGCTACATTTTAACTATTTTCAAGAAATATAAATTGTCTTTCCATTATTTTGTCGAGAAAAGTGTTTAAAAAATAAACCACCTGCAATTTCATGGTCTTGATGCAAATTAGCAGCTCTTAGTGCATGTCAGTTGTTAGTAGGCGAACTTGCTTTAGTGCGTGGTCAGATCTAGTTCATTGCTCTTTGAGGTCTACGTTCAAGCAACGTTGAAATGAACTGCATATCATTTTTCATACTCTACCGCATAAAATATTATTTATTTTTACAAATATATTATTTTGGCCAACTCTATGCGCATTGTGTGATGTAAGGGTCCAATACATAGGGGAATAGAAGAGCATACGACAAATGTGATATCTTAGATATAGAACCTGTCTTTAGGGAACGTTCCCAAAGCCATTGCAGATAACAACATCCATGGACCGGTTTCGTTCTCATTATGCGCTCATTAGCATTGAATAGCTGATATCTTCAATGGTGAAAACTTGCTATCTGCCATAATTTTACGAACTTCTATGGGAACTGACAAATTTAGTCCTACTACGTATAGATGATTTCAAATTTCTAGTATTTCTAAATATTAGCTCAGGTCTTATGAAACCAGGCCTTGTTGCAACTTTGTGTTACCTAGGCTACACGGGGCTGCAAGAGGAAAATTCATAGTCACAGAACCTACCTGTATGGGAGTTTTAAAAGTTAGGATTACGTTCTAATTTTAGATAATAGCATAGATAGACCGGGTTTGCATTTATTGTTAGATCATCTGCATATAATAGCTGATATCTGCAATACCAACTAGAAAATTTGCTATATGCCGTACCCGCCTTTTCCGCCTTTAAGGGAGAACGGGGGTCTGAAAGCTGGTTTTGTGAACAGTGGCGGGTGGGACTATTAATCCGGTCCGGTGATTTTAAAGTTTTATTTGTCTTGATAATTCCCTTGCATACAAAAGTAAGATTGTCCAATTGGGGGTCAAAGCACTAAATATCATCAACAAAACGATGCACAAATAATTTGTATTGGTTCAAGTAAAATATTTTTCGGCATATTAAATTCTTTTCTAAAATAAATTGTTGAGTCCTAACTTTTCAATTCCTCGATTGGAACTAAATGATATGTATATTGCTATAAAGTGCTATTGCAAAAGGTCCCAAAGATGGCAAAAATTTCGAACTACAAAAATATACAATGCTCGTGAAAACCAGACTGCTCTGGCGAGTATAATAAATATATCCTGCCCTGTACTAATTCTTTTATCTTGTGCTTCCTGTAAAAACTGCAGGGGCTGATTGAAAATGAAGATTGAGGACCCCTGGTAGAGTACAAGAAACATCAGGGCGTGTCATTTTTTTTCCAGTCTTGCGCCGTAAGTGGTTCACATGCCTCTAAGCATAGCGCCAGCAAACTTAATATATTTTGAGCTAGACTCGAAGCAGGGGTCCAATCAAAGCAAAACACTTTTCCGGAACAACGTACCTCTGGTTTACGAGGAGCAGCTCATGACTTTGTGCAGTACAGATGTAGTAATAAATTAAGCAATACACCATGGACATATATTTTATCAAAATCATTTTTAACAAAATTAATGTCCAGTGATAAGGCTTTAAACATACTTAATAATTACGTTAATAAAGTAACATAAATCATGCTGCTTTTATTATTTTTAACGAATGGTATATTAATGCTGTTCTGCATGTATTATGTTATGTCATTATCGAATTAGTTTTCACTTGTAAACAAATTTTTATTTTATTTTTAAAAAAAACATGAGATACTGAGTATATATAATGACGGTACAAACAACATAAATAAGCACAAGTTTGAACAGAAAGTAGCAAATGGCTGATTCCGTATTTACTCAGGATCGCTATTGGTGCCATAAAGTACATAAATATGTAAGGAAAGGTCTATAAGTGTACACGTTAGGTCTATCTATAGCAAAGCGTCAATGCCCTATCGAGTAAAAGTGATTTCAGCGGATAATTTAAAAAGTTGGGATAACGAACGTGACAACAAAACGAAAAACAAACACACAATTATACGAAATATACGAAAAACAATATACGAAAAAAGATACACGAAAAACAAACACACAATTAACAAGGCTATATAGCATGATCGAATTAGTAGGAATCGATACCAGGAACGAACGAAATGCGTATACGAAAGGCAGTAAATACCTGCAAGAAAGTTGTAACACTAGGACATCAAAACCAGTACTGCTTGTTAAAGTACACGGTCATATATTTTCTGGAATTCAAATATACATTGTCTCTGACGGTAGGCATTTTAAACAGTCTCTTCATTAGCTTTATGTTTATGTAAGTATTGTTTATCATTCCTGAATATGACAACAATTTGTCAATAACCCTATTGTGTGAAATAAAAGCCTTCTGTAACAGTTTTATTGACGATTCTTACTTATTAGACAATGCTCTGCAACTTTGGAATTGGCGTTTTTCATCTATATGCTTTTGTTGTCGAGTTCGTTATCCTAACTTTTTAAATTCTCCGCTAGGGGCAATGGAATCACTTTTGTTCGATTGAACATAGTCACTTTGTTACAGACAACAAATATACCTAATGTGTGCACTCATGAAACTTTCATTTTAAAGTTATTGGGGTACTTAAAGACTTTCTTAGGAACACTGTCTATAAAAGGCAACGTCCTCACTGATTTATCACCGTATGTCCCCTACTACTAGAACTAAGAACCTGAAATTTTACAGTTCTTCGTGAATCATAAGTTTAAACAAAAAGGGATATTTTTTTTGTTCCATGTCTATGAATCTGAAATTTTACGGAGATGTTCTTTATGGATCACTAGAAAATGTACTCGGCGTTTCTCGGGATTTAAAATGAGTGGTCGTGGTGTAGCCGTGGGTGCACGCACGCAACCTTTTTTTTTTAATTGTATTTTTGTTATAAGCGAGCGTATTAGGAGCGCGACAGCACAGTGGTTAGCGCGTAGGAATTGCACTCGGTCGGCATGATTCGATTCCCGCCATTGCCAAAACTGCCGCCGTGTTCACGCGGAGTACGAACACGTTAAAAATGTGGGTCCGTAAGTCCTTCTGAGAGGTTGGTGGTAGGGGAAGAAGAGTATGGTCCCTGTGGATGCCTCCCCCACTGGGTTTCGGTCTAAATTGAGTGGCACTTCCCGGACATCTAAACAGATACCTTATACCTTTCTGGTAGGTCGGACGGTCTGGGTCGAAGAAGAAGAAGCGAGCGTGTTGTTAAAACGTTATTTGGTTTTCCGGAATTTTCTGTGAGTTCGGGTGTAGTATTTGTAAAAGGTTTGCATCCTAAATCTCGGTCAACATGTCTAGTAACAAAAGTAAAATGGAAAACTGTTGCGGGAGTGCACACATGGTTACGTTACGGCGCTCATTTTATATCCCGGGAAACGCCAGGTACATTTTCCAGTTTTCAATAGATAAGCGCCCGTTTCTTAAATAATATATATACAGGTAAAAGCACCCAATTTCCAAATCGTCCGTTTTGAGCTATAGTCATTCTTACGACACAAATACATGAAAATAACTTGAAATCGCGAAAAAGTTCATTCAAACCTGAAAATAATTGTCATCTCAGCGAATTGTCATCCCGTTCCAGTCAAATTTTAGCACGATACTCATAATGATAATGTAATACCAAATAAAAGAAATATGATGACATTTTTTGAATTCGAAAGATTTTGAAAGCCCTAAAATATAAATGCTCTTGGCGCAATCAGCTTTTTCTCCTTCAGACTAAATGTCTGTCAAACTGCTCAATCGTCTGCGAATCTCCTGCAGCAAAAAAGAAATACATTTAATTTGACAAAATGGCGGAAAATCGTGATTTCAGACTTCTTAACTAAAAAACTAATTCGAATTAAAACAATTACGCCGAGAAGGGGGAGCACGCCTATGCACTTGTGCACCAAATTTCAGGGCCGCACGATGCTTCGAAAGACAAACCGACATTTTCCTTTATTATATAGGATAAATAAACACCTATAAAGGATATTTCTGTAATCCATCATTACAGTGATGAAAAAGATGAGGTGTGGCGACAGAGTCTAACTTACACACCACTCTAGGTAGAAACTTTAAAATTTATAGAAATGTCCTTAGAGTCATATGCAAAACGCAAGAAAAGATATTCTGTAATCTTAAGAGGGTGAGTAGAGGTAGCTTTGGCTAAGAATGCCACTATACCAAGAAGGAATCGATACTGTATGTCCGATATTATCGAATTACCGATAACGATCAGGCACAGTATACCGGTACCAATTAGATTGACATATTAACGTATAATAAATTTATTAATGTTGTAAAATTATGTGTCAAACTTATTTCAGGCACTATTTATAACAAGACACTTTCGTAAATATTTAAAACCGAAACAATTTGTGATCTACTTGGTAATAAATAATTTAAACGCTTTTACAGAAATCATAGTAAAATAATGACCGTTAAGTAACAAATACTGCTAGCTGTTGTGCCCACAGCTAGTGAAAACTTCTTTAAGCAATCACTTTTTAAGAGAAAAGAGAAAGAAAAAGAAAAGCGCTCACGTTACGCCCTAAATAAACGCCAATATATACAGCATTTAATTAAGCAATAGTCTCCTAAATAAGCTCTCGAGTCTCTTAAAAAGCGTAGACGCATATAATTTACGTATATAATACGGGTAAGCCTGTTCTGGCAGCATGATACTCCTGAAATATGCGCTTTTGTTGATAGAATTTTGGCTTTTTATAATCAAACGTATGGCTGGTTACATAGCCTTTGTTAATAATCGTCCACTTAGCGAATGCATAGGCTCGCAATCTGGGTACACTCAAGCAGTGGTATTATATGCCCTAAATAAAGGTCTTTCACCCAACTTTCGCCCGACGTGCTGACCCAATCTGCTTCGGTTGTTACGGTATCTTTGTCAGTTAGCGCCCGTTTAGCGGGCGCATAAGTCGCTAAGTGGCTTCTCCCTAAATAAGCGTTTTAATCAAAACTACATGCTCTGGGGTAATACGTCTTAAATAAGCGTGCAGGAAGGAACAATACAATTTATTTTTGCTTGTTCTTTTCCTGAAATATTAGCCTGATACTTTTCATTCATTAAAATTTTCAAAATACAAATGATTTATGATTTGAATTTCTTAAGTATAAATATTATTCTTATGAGGAGCATTAATATCTCTTTAAATTTGTGCATTTTCTTGTTCTTTCAGGCGACGAAGTCGTTGAAGAGAAGACAGAGACAATTATGTTTCCAAATACACTTCCTCAGCAGCCGAGCACACATCAAAGCATTACATACCGGGGATCTTTCACCACAACTACACGTACTGTGCCATCGGCAGAAAGTAGTCCTATGGTAAGTGCCTGGTTCAATCCAGAGAAGACATTTTCTCTGAATATTCTGCCTCAGCAGTCTGTGCAAGGACTAGCAGGTCTAGGTTCACCTCTTTCCAACCTGGGACCTTCACCAACCCCCTCTACCTCACAATATGCTGCTTCTCCGGCGGTCGGCTCTTTTGAAGCTGGTGAGACAGCGACGGCTGATTCAGCATTCTCCTTGGAAGGCACGACAGATCCAGCACAACAAGAGCTTCTCCTGCACCTGAGCGCGTCATCTCAGTTCGATCCATCAACATTCATTGTCAAGCAACCACCTGTGTACAGTTCCTGTTCCAGTCATACAATTCCACCTTCGGAAGCCCTATTGACTACTGGTGGGCTCACTGTCCAATCTTTATCTGAAGACTTCTTTGAAAGATCTCAGCCACTCAGTTTTCAAAAGTACCAATGGACAAATTATCAAAGTCCATTACCAGACTTCTGTGCTAGCGGTGTAACTGATGCATCACAGATGGAAGCAGGGCCATCGACAGCTAATTTGCCTTCTAAACTCGATTCTGATATCAGAATTGTACAAAGTACAGCCACTCTTGCTGAGTACAACCAGTCTACAAGCAAGGGGCATGAGATACTGAATCAAGCTTACCAAAATAGTCCTATACCCCTCAAATTACTTCCTGTAAAGCCTCGGAAATATCCTAACAGACCCAGCAAAACCCCTGTTCACGAAAGACCATATGCTTGTCCAATAGACCCATGTGATAGAAGGTTTTCGCGGAGTGACGAATTAACTCGACATATCCGCATTCACACTGGGCAGAAGCCCTTTCAATGTCGCATATGTATGCGTTCATTCAGTCGCTCAGATCATCTTACAACACACATCCGAACACATACTGGAGAGAAACCGTTCTCTTGTGATACTTGTGGTAGAAAGTTTGCCAGGAGTGATGAAAAAAAGAGACATGCTAAAGTTCATTTGAAGCAGAAGATAAAGAAATACGGACGATCAGGAAATTCATCACATGACAGTAATGTGGAGGGTCCAGGTCCTTCTAGCTGTAGTTCCCTGCCGGGTCCAAGTTGTCCATGAATCCCATAGAATATATATGTGATTTGCTGTAAAGGAACTAAAAACTTTGTGTGCCAGAGAGCATGATATGTTAGACGTAAGGGTTGTAAATATGGAGCGTAAGAGTTGTAATGCATGTTTTAATATCATAAAACATCTGATAAAAGTAAATTGTTTCAGCTCAATACACCTCTCTTTGATTTCAAGCAATTTTTTTTTTCTTGAGTCCTGAAACCGATTTTAGTATAAGCAAATAATTTGGGAGATGTGAGAAATAAAAAGTTAGACTGTGTAAAAATTACAGAATATTGCATTTTTATTTTTAAAGGTGATTAAAAATATCTGATCCTTTAATATTTGATTGAAAAAATTCTTTATAAAATAACTTTCCCTAACTTTTATACTGATGTGTAGTGGAATTACTATGACAGATATTGAAAGCATAAATGATATTTTCCCATGATAAATAAATAATATTATTGTTATCGGTGTTTTTTTGCTATTGGATAAAGCATTTAAAATACTTTTATATTAAGAATGAATGTCTCTGCTTTATATTAATGGGCTGATGTATTTTCAAGCCAAATTCAAGCGCCTTAGAATCTAACATTTCCAACTGTTATTGAAAATTAGTCATGAAAACAATATAATAAAGCGATTGTTCAGAAAGAGTTTATGAAACCTAAGATAAGAGCAGTAGAACTTAGCGTTTTTCACTAAAATACTTTTATAACCAATTATCATTTTATATAACCATATCTAATATTTGAAATCATATCTAATGTTTGAAATCATATCTAAATTTGAAAAAGCGATGTTATGTGATTTATTTCAACATTTTAACTAAACTTTTGATGCATTGCCTTTTCATGAGTACCCACAGCCTTGAATACCACGAGTTTCATCAACTCTGAGAGTTGTCTTAAAATGTGTATTTACAATCAGCAGATAAAACAAAATCCGTCCCAGATTTAATTTTAGAAAATCTGCTCATTTCATTTTGCAATCCGTCCTTTTTCTTTATTTGAACAACATTTTCCACTAAAATGAAAAAAAGAAATTTACAATAAATTTATTTTATGCATAATTATTTGTTACATTTAGAGTAAATTTATACTGCGCGTTAATGAAATTCAAATTTCTGAACTTCAAATTTTATATAACGGAAACCTTATACTATGTATTATCTGTGCTTTATTATTTGGCGGAAATATTAGAAATTATAGAATAAAGCTGTATTTGTGAGAATCATACTTTATATTTTTTTAGATTCATTGGAATTCTAGTGTAATTTTTTATAATACATCTTTATAAATAATTTTCATTAGTTGTAAATGCGAAATTTTCTAACCATTACAGGAAATGTAGATATCTATGAAATATGAATAACATGGCAACTTAAATCTCTCTTGTCAAGATAATTCTTTTGAAAACATTTCATACGAAGGCTGTTTTGAGTATTTTCTTACACATTTAATTTCCTATCGAATATGCACTTTAAGCATGCTGATTATATCAAAATATTTATATTACACTTTGTAGAATTATTTAGAAAATGCATTTCGTAGTTCTGAAAGTTTAATCATCCTGTAAATAAGATAAGTTATCATGTTTTTTAATGGAAGCTAGCTGACAAGTATTTTTCTATGGAAATATGATATTAAAAAATTTACTGAAGTTGTTTCAGGAAAATACTGTAGAATTTGCTTACAGAATATTATACAAAATGGACATTAGAAATAATAGAAAAATATTAGTTATCTATTACAACATGTTACAATGGATGTGTAAAACTGTGAGTTGATAAGTGTATTTAAAACTTGATAAACAACATATATGAAGTTTAGTAAATGTCATTTCTTACAGAATTTTAAAGAACTGGTTGATAGGATTAAATAGTATTTTACGAATTATGTCTTATCAATATCTGTCATAAGAAAATTCCCTCTTAATCATTTTGTTTTCCAAGGAGATATAATAAAATTAGTGAAATACATTGATATGAAATATTATCCTATGAGAAATTATCGAGAGTTTATGTCAAGTGCTTTAAAAAAATGTCATTTTTAAACAGTTGAATTTAATTACAGTAGACCTTCGACAATTGGTGGTGCCTAGTAATTGTATCATGAATCTTGCTTTTGTTGTTATGCGCATTGGATCTTGTTTTTATTGTATGCAATGAAGTGCTATTGATAAAAAATATTAATCGAGTTATATATCTACCAATATTTTTGCACCAAAATGCATTTTGTTCTTAAATGTATTCAATATATTTGAACAGATTTGGTTTCAACAAGATTTTAATGACCAACGGGTAACCTGCCAATTTTGATAATTAGTGGAATCTTCAGTCGTGGGGTTTGCTAAGTGTCAGTTATTTACTGCTTAAATCAGAAATATTTATGATCCGTAAAATAGATTTCCTTGATGCGGAATTATGTCTTCAAACATCAAGATTCACTAGTTCGATCCACAGAACAAACCGAGACTAATGCATTTCTTAATCATTTAGTGTTGTGCCATCGTCATTATCTCATGTGCTGCAACTATTTTTTCCTCCATTTGTGCCATGCATGACAGTGTTTATAATTGTTGATAATGCTAATTTTAATGACATTCATCCCACCTTGTTCTGAAGTGATTTTATTATACTAATATCTTGAATTATATATTTGTTGGTTTTGCTAAAAGTTTTACTCTTTACAAAGATTTATCGATTTCTATTCGAAATGTAACAATCCTTCATTTAGCAGGTTGTATCCGACATATATATTCAGCATGACTTACATAAACTCTAAATTGAAATAAATGTATGCATGCTTTACAATAATACACCTCTTGATGAGTTTATTTTTCTATGAATATATATATATGTCTGTTGTTATCCCTCAACTCAATATCTATATCTTTAAGATTATTATACTGTACAGAATATGTATATGCATTTAAGATAATTAAATATATATATGAAAAGTTTTAAATATATTTTGAAAGCTATATTTATATGCGGATAATTCATTTAGGAGTAATCTTAATGTTAATGTAATGTTTTTATGTTTGTTATAAAAAAAAATTCCGGGGATTATACGCAGATCAATTTAATCGCAAGCAGAATCTGAAACGAAATATTTAGTTTTCTTGTTTCATATTTTAACTTAAATATTGAGAAAAGTCAAACTCTTATCAACAGATATTGTAAATAAGTAATTTAGCTCTCTCTATATATTTAAAATCATTAATGAATTTAAAAATTGAAATTTTTATATCAAAAGATTCTGTTTATTAAAATCGTTTAGATAAATTTTATTGTTTTAATTTAAGGGCGTTTTATAATGAACTTTTTCTGAAATGTGTATCTATATAAAGATTATTTTACGTATGAATAATTCTTAAACAATTTAAAAGTTTATTTAACTAAAATTTTAAATTTTAAGCATGTATAATTTTTGATATAACTGTTGCACAAATTCCTCAATTTGCACAATTTTTTTACTTTCGTGCGCAGAATTAATTTTGTATTGATTTGTTTTCAGAATTAAAAAAAAATATTTGTAAAATATTCAATAATTTTAAAGGTAAAAATAAATTATTTCTCTAAAGACTTTGAGAAAAATATTGCTTTGAGAAAAATATTTTCAGAAATTTGATTCAAAATCAAAAATCTCGAAGACAACTAGAATAAAATAGAGGAGCTCTGTACAAAATTTCATATATGTACCTTACAAGGAATTTTAGATACATTCTTCTAAAGTTGACAAATGGTGAAAAAATCCATTCCGCGATAAATGTATTTAACATTTAGTACTCGCCTTTTAACAATTTGTCTTGTACAATATAAAATCATTATATCAGTTGATGTAATTATTGCAAAACATGTGGTTTACGTTATTTAATTCTAAAAGCTATATACTATTTTTAAAGGTAAAAATATAAAAATGTAGCTTTTTATAAATTTTTACGTCCGGAACCCACCTTAAAATAAGATAAAAACCACGGAAAACGTGCAATATTTCAGTAAACTGTGCAATTGCTGTCGAGGAACTTATTAAAAGATAAGATTGTTGAAAAGTATAATATATTAATGAAATTAAACTGCAAAATGAGACTTAACATTAGACAATTAGAGACTTAACATTATCGGAATTACTATGCAAAATAAAAGTACACAAAAAGATCTTTTATGAAAATTTGGTAATTTTTGTTAAATCTGAAAGACTATTATAAGTTTACTTAAATAATATATACAGAAATTTTATTAGTATGTTAAAACATATTTTAGAAAGTTCAAAGATAGCTCTGATCAAACGAATACAAGGATGTATCTCGCGACCCGAAATTGAAGTAAAGCAGGGTAGCTAGCTACATGTTTGTTAACTGAGACGTTTATTTCATGCAAGCAGTAAAATATTCCAAGTATTAAATTTAAAATATTTTATGTTAAATAATTTATGTACAAAAGAGTCTAGTAACTTGTACAATTGCACAAATTATACCAAACAAATGGAAAATTTGTTAAGCGCGCGAATTTTGATTTAAATTAATTTTTCTACATAGACTTAACATTATCGGACATTTGAGCTCAGATGTCTCAGTACATAGAATGAAATTTAAAATTCGGGCTTCGTCGTAATCTAAATCAAGATTAGTTCATGCTATGTATAATAACTAAAACATATTTCAGAAAGTTCGAAGACAGCTCAGATTAAATGAATATCAATTTGAAATTTGGACCAATTGCTGCAACTTTTGATAAAGAATATAAGCATTATACATACGATTATAAATCGCAAATATTTCACTTGATTACATGTATGCCATTTTGAAAATATGATTGTCAAATTTGATGAAGTTATTGGTATAACATTTGAATTCCCAAAATGATTCGTATATGAATTGTAGTCTTGTATAACACACCAATTTTCAGGCAGATAGAACTTCAACCAAAACAAATTCATTATTCATTCTATACGAATTTTGTGCCATTTTCTAGTCTCCTGCCACTATATAATACGATTTAAGGCATCTGTTTTATTACATATACAGGTTTTCCAAAAAAGTCTTTAAGTACCTCAATAAGTTTGTATAGAAAGATCCGCAAGTGTACACGTTGGGTCTATCTATAGTAAAGTGACTGTCTCCGATTGAATAAAAGTGATTACAGCGCCTACTAACGGAGAATTTAAAAACTTAGGATAACGGAGCTCTGCAACGAAACAAAACAGACGATAAAAACCAATAACAAAGTTGCAGATTATTGTCTAATTAGGAATCGACACTAGGAACACAGGAAACACGTATACGGAAGGGAAAAAATACCTGTCAAAAAGTCGTATCATCAGGACCTCTAATACGGTGACACCTGCAATGCTCGTCAAAATACGCGGTAATATGCTTTCTTCAATATGACAGCAATATGACGCAAATATGACGTCAATAACTATATTGTGTCACATAAATGCCTTCTGTAACCGCTTATTACCAATTTCTACTAATTTAACAATGCCCTACAACTTTGTAATTGTCTTTTCTATCTATCTCGCTTTTTTCACGAGTTTATTATTTTAACTTTTTTAATTCTCCGCTAGGGGCGTTACAATCACATTTTTTCAATCGGACAAGATCACTTTCTATAGATAAACCTAATGTGCACACTCACGAACTTTTCTTTATAATGTTATTGGGATGCTTAAATACTTTCCTAGGAACCTTATATAGAAGAATAAAAGTGTGCTAAATTTAAGTCAGAAAGTTATTTTGTATATGTTTGTTCCCCGGCGTTATATATTTACTAAGTTTCGAGTCATGTTTTAATGTATTTCATGTAATGCATTTTCCGAGTTTTTTCGCAGAATGAAGAATTTTTAAACGAGTAATGATTTTATCTATGTATTCTTGTGATGTAATGTTACGAAGAATCTGCTATTTTTGTATTTCGTGATATACATATATCCTGTGATCTTATATATGTCATCGACGATATTTTCCTGCTACTTTTACCTTGAAATGCATGTACTTCTTCGCAAAAGATTTGTTGCTCTTGAAACTATTTTTCTGTTATAAAATTTTATTTTATTACCTAATCTATTACATGAATGTGAGTGCAATATCTATTTTTATCCTAATGATATTTTAAAATATATTCTGTAGATTTATCGTTTCTTATGTGACTTTAACGTTCCTAGAGCGCTTAGAAGTTTGTTACTAGGCTTTATTCTTAAGGGGACCAAAACGTGAGAGGCATTCAAATACCGATATTTTGTTTAGTAGCTCAAAAAATAAAATAATTTCTGCTGATTTCAAAAATATGTAATTTATGTACCTTTCATCTCATGAAAAGTAAACATTTTAAGCTTACTGATGTAAGTAACAAGCGCCATTTTGGTACACTTTATGTAAATTCTAGCTTCTACATTCATGCTAGTTTGGGAGAGTATAACATTTATAATTGTGCATCTAGTAAACCTAAACTTTTCTACTTAAATTGCTTATAGTATTTAAGAAAAGAAAGTTTGGGAAATATGCCTGTTCTTGATGCGTAATAATTTCCAAACTCCTATACACTTTTGAAAAATACCAAGCAATTTAAGTAGAAAAGTTTAGGTTCACTAGAGGCACAATCATAAATTTGATGCTTTTAAAAATTTTTGGAACTGTAGCCGCTATAGAATTTATGTAAAGTGTACCAAAGCAGGAAAAATCGTACCTCAGAATGGACGTTTATTTACATTGTTGTTTACTTTATAGTTTTAAGCTTAAAATGTTTACTTTTAATGAGATGAAAGGTAAATAAATTATACATTTTTGTAATAAGCAGCTCTTATTTTATTTTTCCAGATAGTAAATGAAAAATCGATTTTTTTAATGTTTATCACGTCTTGGAAGTCTTAAATCAAAGTGCAATGATTTCATTTAATGTATCTCTAAATATGAATATATTTTACAAACATGCAGAAGGATAATCACTACATTTATTAATTATATGTGAACGAACATAAATAAGATGTGCAGAGTCCACTTCGACGATCTTAAGAAACACGATTTTATATTTAAAAGCTTGTCTTTTATATCAAATATTGTTACATTTCTCCAAAAGTTTGTCCTTTATATCAAATATTGTTACATTTTCCCCCATGAATATATACCATCCACGACATTCAGTCTACCATAATATGAATGGAAAAGGGGCAGTAGAAGTTGAAAAAAAAACTAAAATCAACTAACATATTAAAATTTGCTTTTAAACTATTAATTGCAATAATACATTTATTTCAAATTTGTTAATTCAAATGATCGTATTGATCATTTGCAACAACAATAGAATTCTTAATTTGTATTTCAGTTACAACTATTTTCTGCGAGTTAAGTATAAGTATTGTATTGAAGTATACATTTTTATCTTAACTTTTGTGACTTAAACTGTTTCATGCAGTATGTTTTGTTATGAAACAGGAACAATATGGTCTCGATTTATCTTTTTACGAACATTTCAGAATTTGGTTAGAAGAAGGGAAAATTCCGTTACACTTAAAATGTTGATGAAAAATTTAGTTGGCATTTATGATATGCTTTTCGAATATTATCTATTATATGAATTTAATGATTATTGCATAGAATATGTTTCATATTATTGTGCTAAATCTGTAAAAATTTTAATTA
This sequence comes from Amaurobius ferox, assembly GCA_951213105.1. Lineage (NCBI taxonomy): Eukaryota > Metazoa > Arthropoda > Arachnida > Araneae > Amaurobiidae > Amaurobius > Amaurobius ferox. Next base: position 58,506,264 of record OX578133.1, read on the forward strand.
AAAAAAAAGAAGCTTTTTGCAATTATTTTTAAATTATTCTAAATTATTCGTTTTTAGATGTTTTTAAAACACATGCAATATTGCCAATATTTCATTAGTTTTAGTAAAAAAATGTTTTTTGAATGCACGTGAAAGTTCTTATCAGTAGAACTACTGACATACGTCAAAATAGATTAAATGTTTTATCAGATAAAAAAAAAGATTGAACGTAAATATCAGAAAAAATTGACAGATTATTGTATTTATCCCTTGCTATTTTCTCCTAAATCTCCATTAAATCCTGTGATGTATGCCTGTGATGTTAAAATCTTGAAAATTTAAAAAAAGAATTATCTAGCAAATAATTATCTTTCAAATTAAAAAAATCATTCAAAATTAAAATAATTTAATTTTGCGTTGATAAACAAAATTGATTTAACTGTATTTGGTGTAACTACTTTTATTTTTCTCTATTACTTTAGCTTTCTCATACACATTATTGATATTTTACACCCTTAAATTTTGACCTACCCAAACTTTTAAATTACTAGCCTTTCATACTCAAAAACCGTTCTTTTATTCACCCAAAATTCGGAAAAAAATTGAAACCGCAAAATCTTTCTGCATGTTTTGTTTTGAGACACATTTCCAGTTTCTTTAAAAGTAACTATAATATTTCCCTTTTAATGCTTGTTGCAAAGTTAATTGCTTTGGATGCTTTAACTTAACTTTCTAAAGGTATACACCTGATTAGCATTTTCAAAAGTATTTTTCGAGCTTAAATACATTATATGTGCTTAATATGCCAAACATTTGCATCTAACGCATTTTAATATGAAAATTAAAATGCATGTATATGAGAAAAGATATATTTTACGCTAATTTTTCCAAAAATATTTTTAAGCTATTGCTATGTTATACCTCATGTTTATAGTGCCAACTAAGATGTGGATTAACTGCTGTAGAATTCCGTTGAACTACCCCTCAAATGCGATAAAAAATCGCGGAAATTGTAGAGGGGGGGGGGGAGGCGATTACTCAGAATTTTCTACTGAAAGAAACAAGCATAATTCCGCCGATTCGTCTCTTCAAATATGATGGGAAATTGCAGAGTATGTAGGAGGAATTCAAAATTTAAATCAACTTTTCATTACCTTAGTGGCATTATATTTAAGATAAAATAACAAAAACCGTTCTTTTGTTCACCCAAATGTTGTTATTTAAGATAAAATAACAACATTTCTATCAATACATTTATTTTATTCGACGACCAAATTCTTTATTTTTTTCCCCAATATTTGGTTGGGAAGGGGTGGCTGCTTCACGGAAGTTTCCAGAATTTCAAATTAAGACAGAAAGTGTGTATATTGGGGAGGGGGGGGGGGCTTTCCCAGGAAGAGCAGATCGATGGAATTGTAAGGTATGTTAAAATTAAATTAACAGATACATTTTTATTTGCATTCACCTATGTTATACAATTCCAATTTTAGCTAAGGGATTGTTTGAGATTATAAATGTACAGTTTATTTTTTATTTTTAATACCATGACTGGTAGTAAAATGAGTCATTAATACCAAAACTAACATGTACAGCCAAAACTTTGTAGTCATAAAATTGTTTGTCTTGTGTAAGTTATGTTGTTGTACGTATCACTCCAATTAGTAATATTTTTGTTATCGTTATTTGAAAGAAATGAAATGAATATAGACTTTTGATACAAAAATTGAAACATATATTTTCATTTAGGATATCATTAAATCTGTGTTGATTTGTTTATAAATGTAAGCTTAATAACATGCTTGGTATAACTGCTTGTTACTAAAAAATTTAATATTTTACAGAGTTATATTTTGACAAATCTAAATGCGTGACTAGGGTCATTAAAGAGCTATGACACAGATTTAAACCGTTTTTTTGTTCAGATAGTTAATTCATTTCTTATAGTTGCTATGTTTAAGCTGCTTTTAGTACTAATTTAGAATGTTTTTGTTCGTTTCCATTTGGAAACAGTTCATCTTTAACATGCAAGAAACCTTCGAAATGTGACCTAAGTTTGGAATTTTTTCTTTAAATCAGCTACGTGAGAAAAATGCATAAAATTTTCGGGTCTATACATTTGGTCGTAGAATTTTTTTAAGAAGGTGAAATATATTTATTTGTATACTTAAAATGCATTAAATAATAATTTTATTTTTGAAATTTCTACATTTCACTGCGTGTCATAGATTGCCATTTTGCGCGGTTTAATTTAATTATTTCTTACATGAACAAAAAAAGATCTAAACAGTGTTTAATTCTTGAACTGTAGACTTTCTGCTATTTCCATTTTTAGTGCTTTAATTAAGTAATTGAGTAAAAAGACCCAATTTTAACTTTATTTTTTTAACACTATAAGCAACAAAATTTTATTTAACTAGTTAAAGCAATGATTGAAGGATGCAAAATGATGTTATAATTAGAAATTACGTCATTTGAAAAAATTATAGGTTTACTATCTCCTCATTGTATGTATTGTACCCCTGTCTCTCAGGTATTCGAATTTTTCATTTCTGCAGATATCAGCGATATTGACTTAAATTGTATTGTTTTTAATTAAGGCTTATGAAGAATTTTATTTGCATATATGAATACACAATATTCAATATTTTCAATATACACAATATTCAATATTTTCAAACACACTCTGGGCTGATTTATAATGGCTACCAACAATCATAGATATAAAACTTAACTTAAGTCTATTTCATTTCATTCTTCGGATTATAACCGAGTTGTTAATAAGTAACAGTTATTTAAATATTTTATTATTTCTTCTTGCAATTCATACATTTGTTTTGTGATGGGTGGGGTTGCAAAAGAATATTTTGAAACTTTGAGGTAATGTCCATCGTTAGATCAACCAACTTCTCTCGACAAACAACTGATTATTTTCATATTTAATACTGTAAAATAGCTTACCATATGTTTATGTTTCTCATCTAGTGCATTAATTTTATTGACATTTTAATAAATTTTTTTACGTTTTGTTGATAGTGAGACCTACATCATGTTTTGTTGTAGGCTTCAAATCTGTTATATTCTGTGTTTTTCTGTGATAAAAATAATGACTATTAATACAATTTTACAAGTGAAACTGTTTAGTTAAACATTTATTTCGACCCTTTATTTACAGGGAATTTGTATAAATCGCACTGTCAGAAAACAACATCTGAAATATTGTGTAATAAAATTAATTTTAATTCTTTGTTTCAACTTTCAGTGTTTGTACATGACACCATTTCATCACTTAAAAATCCATATCTCTACCGTTCAAACATTTAACCGAATTTGTGTTTCTTAGTTATATATCAGTACAAATTTAAAGCGCAAGTTTCTGTTAAAATATTGGTTTTGAGAGTTTGCTGTAAGTTTTAAATTCAATCTTTTATCTTTTGAATTCAACTTAAATTTTGTTTTTAACTCATTTAGAACCAGAGATACATCTATTTAAAAAATCCGCGTCATCGTTTTTGAGTACAGGAAGTATCTTTTGACAAATCGAAATTCTGCTTAGATGTTTGATTACATTGGTGCTTTTTTTTTTTGTAAAAACATTAAAATAAGACTATATTTAAAATTATGCCCAAAAATGAAAACTTTAACATATACATATTTTAAAAGTATTTGAAATGTATCTGGCAACATGAATTTTGTCATTTTATTTTCGTAATTTGTCAGTAAAGAAATGACTCAAATTCTAACGTTTACATTGGTTTTCATGCTTGTTTATACGATATCTTGCAGTTTACTGTACAAATTAATTAATTACTCTTTATATTGATTATGCTTTTTTATACTAATATGAGTAAAGTGCACAAAGGAAAAGTAAACGCCAGTTTTATGGTAATCGCTCGTCTTTGGAAACACTATTTTACCTCCGCAATAAAGCAATGCAGAAAAATATTGAGAGCACTCAGGAAATAAAAAAGAATTTTATATAAAAGGGAATGCTCTTTATGATTCAGGGGCATTTTAGCCATTAATTTAAGTAACTTGAAAGTTTATTAACATTTTGAAGGTTTGTTAACATTTTCAATCAACTAAAATATAATTTTAAGTTGAGTGAAAATGTTATTTTTTAGTTTTTCTTAAAACAAGGTTTTTCACCATTTCTCTTCATCCCAAACATCATATATCAAAAAGTTTTTTATGAAATGCTTCAAAATTTTCTACTAATACTTTTATATTGCATATGAAAGCTTTAGACTATGCTTATAGTTATAAAGATTGAGTTTTTATACCGGTATAGACTCCGAAGAACAATTTTTATTAGGCGATTTTTTTACATGTCATTACAAAAATTCTGTGCGAAAAACATTTTCCAGGGAATAATCTAAATCCATTAGAGGATTATTGTTATTATTGTTAAATCTAGCGAATTAAAAAATACTGGATAATGTTTTAGTAATCATGTTTTGCAGAAGTGTTAATTTTTTAGCATTTTACCCTATTTTTATTACTAAACGCCAAAATTAAATACAACAACTGAAATATATATGTTTTTCATATTTGAAATTATATATTATTATAAAATGCAAATCTAAATATGAAATTTTAATAATTTGAAAAATTCACCCCCCCCCCCCCCCGAAAGTTTACCTACAACGAGTTTACATTGAAATCTGCATATACTTGGAACAATTCATTCGACGCATATGCAAACTTATCTGTAGCACAGGTCGATCTGCACAATTAAATGAATGATTTTAATGTAAAAATACAAATTTAAATATTCATTCTGTGGCGGTTTTACCCTTCAGTTTTCTTATCAGCTCTGTTTCGTCCTTTTCAAAAGATATTTAAATTTATACACATTTTCTTAAAAATGTATTAAATACTTCTGCTAGAAACTTTTTATCACAAGTAAAATGGAAGATGTCTAACATTTAGAAGCTGACATTTTCAATGGTTAAGAACTCCATTCCATTACGATTAGCTTCCATCCAGCATTTTATCACGCTCCTACTGTGAGCTATATAAATTTTACTCTCCCTAGAATACATGATAATGCATAGGGAAAGTATTGGAATCATGTTGAAAATCGGAACTTGAGTTTTCGACGGATCTACACGTTTCGAGCACTCTTATTACAACTTTACTACAATTCCTGAGAATACAAGTGTTTTTTATTGTACCACACTCCTGTATATGACTCCACGTTCAGAATGGGATATTGAAATTGACAGAGTCTTGTCGTATTCGCTACATCTACTGATCGCATGCTATTTTCTAGCAACATTCTGAGATGGTATTACTTTATAAAGAGTGTAAACGTAATGCCAAAAAAGCTGCAAGGCGGTATGTCCAGCCCTTTTTTTTTGCAGTTCACATCTAACTGATGAAACTTTTTCCAAAGCAGTTTGCTGGTTCAGAAGAAGTGGCAGCATAGCACCACGTACTTGATCTGGCAGGCTAAGTGAATCGGTTATTCAAATATGTTCAGTGCTTGCTTTGGGATATGCCCTTGCCAATCTATACACCTGAGCACGGCGGAGATAAGCCAGATATGTGGAGCTGATTGTCATCAAAGTAAAACGAATGTGGCAAATTTCGAACGAGCATGGTGCTCATTCGTACCGTTTTATACTCATGGCGATAGTTTCCATTTGCATTAATGTTTTAATTGTAGGGGAATTAAAAATGATATACAATTCATTTCGGTAACATATCCGGATTTATCTCTAGGAGTTTTAACAGTTTTCAAAATAAAAACTCAGGAATTATTCCAATCAGTTGTGACCAGATTCCTTTTAAATGAAATTTTCTTTGATGCCTGATGACTATGCAAGGAGTTTAGATGTCTATAATTTTGTGCTCAACATTTTGTAAGATAATCCATTTCTTTTTGTCTGAAATACTTTTGACAGATGAGTCTTAATTTACACGAGACGGAATGATTAATAAACATAATACTCATTATTGGATCCTCAGTAGTATAAACGCATTTCATTTAACTGCGTTGCTGAACAACATGATATAAAAAAGAATTTTCCTCATAAAAAGCTCATAATTAAATAATTAACCATTTTGTTGTCGTCATAATTTTTATTGCTGAGTAAGAGCCTGCGGAAAATAAATCATGGTGATAGTTTCCATTTCCATTCATGTTTTAATTGTAGGGGAATTAAAAATGACCTACAATTCATTTCGGTAACATATCGGGATTTATCACAAGGAGTTTTAGCAGTTTTCAAAATAAAAACTCAGGAATTATTTCAATCAATTGTGACCAGAATAACCTCATTCCTTGTGGTCTTTGGGGATGGGGTAACACAAAACGAGACCCCATCGGAGGCAGAGCTAAATTCCTGGGACAACCCGTTATTAATCAATAAATGCCAGACTTTGGGATTGCGCTATCATGCAGATATTGCACATTTTCCTTTTGCCTCTTTTCAATGTTTAACCAATTATAAAATTTGGAATCAACATAGCTAAGATTTTCTTTTTGAATGAAAAAGTAGAATCTTCAATCTTTCGACGGGTGTTCTTCATATTTGTTTAACTTGATTCAAACGTTTTTTTATCGTTGAGAAAAATAGGGAAAACAATTTTTTGAACTTTCGCGTTAATTTAAAAAATACTTCTAATTAATTTAAAAATAATTTAGGAACGTACACATATGCTTATACTACAGTTCTACGTTTTGCAAAAAATCCCAGGACAAAATTTTACTATCCAATGCTATATTTAGCTAGTAAAGTTATTTATTGATTAACATGGAATTATCAAGTTACCTTAAGGCGAGGATGTTTCGTCTTAACTTATCCAGAAAATATTAGCTGTTAAAAAAAATTAAAATCGGTTCGATAGATCCTCAGAAGTTAAGTATTAAAAACTGCTCTTGTTTTAAAAATAGATAGAATATGAGCCAAATACAAAATCTGGAATTAATTTTATTTGAAAAATGTAAATTTCCTTCAAGCAAGCTTCGAACCGTAGACCCTATATTACAAAGTTTGCGCTTACTAAACTTCTGTTACTAAGCTAATGCTTGTCCGTCTGTGCCACGGAGACAATACCGATCATGTATTCCATAACGATAAAATAATTTGAGGAATAATGTACTCACCACCCCATGTAAAAATCTGGGATTTTGGTGGTAATTCAATGTCTTCTACTCAACCGGAAAGTATCAGCTATCAAACAAAAATTAATTTTGAAAATTCGTTCAATAGATTCTCGGAAATTGAATAACAGAATAGGCTTATGCTTTAAATATATAGAATTTAGTTATAGTTCAAATGAGATAATAATTGCGTTTTTATATTGCGGATATTCCTTATTATATTATCATTAAAAAAGGAAAAAAAGTGAGACAGGAAGTCCTTGAATGCTACATTTCAATTTAGAATTTTATATGTAAGAGGTCAAAATCTAATGTCCTTCCTGGCTCATTTTTGTATAATTCTTTTATAGTGAAAACTTAAATAGTTCCTAATTCCAGTCTTGTTCGTGATTCAAACGGTCTAGTGTTTAAATTGTTGGGTAGCGAACGCGTGGGTCTGTTACTAGGGCTTTCTGTCCTTACCTCAAGCGCCGCGCTTTTTCGATAAATAATTTTTTCAGGATAATAGATTTTGTGAATTTTGCCTCGGATTTATTCTAATTGCCAATCTAGTGAAAGCTTTATGTAATTAAAATAAAGTAAAATTGCAACGTCATTCGTAGTTCAGAGGTAAAGTGAAGAGAAAGATTTTGTCGATGATTCTGACCTTTTAGCCGCGTTTTTTCTAATTATTTAAACTGACATGTTAAAATTATAAACTTAAATACACAGAAATCAAATATTCGGTCGTCGATAGCTTGGCTGAGAATCTTAGGACTTCAAATTGCGGAGCTTTTGGCTCGGGGGTTTGACTCCAGCTTGGTAAAAAAGTGTTGGAGAGTAGCAGGTGTTTCGGTTGGATGAGGTGGAAGTAGAATTACGGATAGGTCTTCTTAGGTTTTTCCGCTCTAAACTTTCTTATATTTCTTACTAAATTATCTGCACAAGATGAAAAACGAGAGGTGTGTGAGCTCCACCGTATCTGGTGGGGTTTCTCTTCGGGGCTGTCGGCTTCGGTGTCGATAACACCACCCTTCTTAGATATCTAATTTCGCGAATTTAACATTTAGAAACTTGATTTTTTAAATATAAAATTGTAAATTTGTTATAATAATTCTCTGAAAAAATCACTGTGTTTCGATAAAAACTTCGACTTTAACGACTATTCTGCGTATTGCCCGAAATTAAAATCTTGTAAAAACACTTTTGAGGTACGGTTTTCAAAATTGATATAAATTCCATTTTGTTCAAAGTGTAGCCACGCCAAGAAACTCAACCGAATTTCATATTCAAATACTCTAGTAAAATAACCTCTATTTACTAAATTGGGTGTAAATTAGAAAAATTAAATATTTAGACAAATGCGCGTGCACAATTTTTCTAAAACATCCAGTAACACCAGCTGCAAATTTATATATATCCCTAAATAAAATGACTCGCCTATTTTAATTTAGATGTTTCTTGGGTGAAAATTTATATTTTTCCACAGTACCGTGAGCATACGAGCATAATGCGCATCATTAAAAACAGAAAGAAACAGTAAAGAAGTCTTTAAATATTATATTTCAATTTAGAGTTTTATATATAAGAGAAAAAATTAAATGTACTATTTTCAATTTTCTGCTAAAAATTATAATAAAAATTTGAAATATATATTACATCTGATTTTATCCACTTCATATATAATTCTAAATTAAAATATAACATTCAAGGACTTCTTTGATAATAAACTAGAACTTGAATTCATTTTTCACTTGGTTCATTTCTTTTTCATTTTTTATAATACAATTTTAAATAGTTCTTAATTTCAATTTTGCACGTGGGTCGAACGGCTCAGTGGTTAAATTGATGGGCCGTGAACCCCCAGATTTGTTACAAGCGAGTTCTGTTCCCACCTCATGGCGCGAGTCCTTTATCTAATTCGTTTCACCATTAAGTTTAATTAATAATTAGGATCTTCGATAAGTGAGCTGGCTGGCTTAGTGGCCATATTGTCTTCTTTCAGAGGCTGTGCATTGAGTGATTTTAGTACCTGTTCCATTTTTGTATGTTCAAGTCCGTTTACTCACATTGAATATAACGAGGTGAGTTAAGTCGATTTGCTTTCAGTTTTTTCTAGTCAGTCTCTCCTTAAAGTTTAAATATATCAAAGAGGATTTTTAGGTACGTGAATTAGTTGGCCCAGTTGGTCATGTTGTCTTTCTCCAATTCCGGAGTCTGTGGTTCATTGAGTCACTTTGGTACCTATATTTTTTCTTATCAGCTTATCCTTTAAATTTAAATAGATTAATTATGATCTTCTGTACGTGAACTGCAAGTCTTAGTGTTCATGTAGTCTGTTTCCAATCCCAGAGGCTGAGGGTAAAGTCCATCCACTCGCATGAAGCGAGTTGTGTCCTCGCTATATTTTTGGTATCTCTGCTTTTTCTGATTAGTCTCTCCGTTAAATTTAAATAGATTAATTAGGATCTGTGATATAAGAACGGGATGACTCAGTGGTTGTGTTGTCTGTTTCCAATTCCAGAAACTGTGGGTTCGAGTTCATCCACTCGCATGAAATACAGCGAGGTGAGTCTTTTTGGTGAGTCAATTTGAAATATATATTACATCTGATTTTATCCACTTCATATATAATTCTAAATTAAAATATAACATTCAAGGACTTCTTTGATAATAAACTAGAACTTGAATTCATTTTTCACTTGGTTCATTTCTTTTTCATTTTTTATAATACAATTTTAAATAGTTCTTAATTTCAATTTTGCACGTGGGTCGAACGGCTCAGTGGTTAAATTGATGGGCCGTGAACCCCCAGATTTGTTACAAGCGAGTTCTGTTCCCACCTCATGGCGCGAGTCCTTTATCTAATTCGTTTCACCATTAAGTTTAATTAATAATTAGGATCTTCGATAAGTGAGCTGGCTGGCTTAGTGGCCATATTGTCTTCTTTCAGAGGCTGTGCGTCCGAGTGCATTGAGTGATTTTAGTACCTGTTCCATTTTTGTATGTTCAAGTCCGTTTACTCACATTGAATATAACGAGGTGAGTTAAGTCGATTTGCTTTCAGTTTTTTCTAGTCAGTCTCTCCTTAAAGTTTAAATATATCAAAGAGGATTTTTAGGTACGTGAATTAGTTGGCCCAGTTGGTCATGTTGTCTTTCTCCAATTCCGGAGTCTGTGGTTCATTGAGTCACTTTGGTACCTATATTTTTTCTTATCAGCTTATCCTTTAAATTTAAATAGATTAATTATGATCTTCTGTACGTGAACTGCAAGTCTTAGTGTTCATGTAGTCTGTTTCCAATCCCAGAGGCTGAGGGTAAAGTCCATCCACTCGCATGAAGCGAGTTGTGTCCTCGCTATATTTTTGGTATCTCTGCTTTTTCTGATTAGTCTCTCCGTTAAATTTAAATAGATTAATTAGGATCTGTGATATAAGAACGGGATGACTCAGTGGTTGTGTTGTCTGTTTCCAATTCCAGAAACTGTGGGTTCGAGTTCATCCACTCGCATGAAATACAGCGAGGTGAGTCTTTTTGGTATATGTGCTTATCCTGATCAGTCTCTCCTTTAAATTTAAATATATTAATTAGGATCATCGGGTTATTAACGGACTGGTTTAGTGGTCATGTCGTTTGTTTGCAATTCCAGAGGCTGTGGGTTCGAGTCTATCCACTCGCATGAAGTGCAGTGCGTTGAGTATTTTTGGTTTTTGGTATTTTTCTGATCAATCTATCATTTAAATATATTAATTAGGACCTTCGGTATATGGGCGGGCTTATTCAGTGGTCGTGTCGTCTGTTTCCAATTCTAGAAGCTGTGGGTTCGAGTTCAACCATTCGCATGAAATGTAGCGAGTTGAGTCTTTCTGGTATACGTGCTTTTTCAGATCAGTTTCTCTGTTAAATTTAAATATATTAATTAGGATCTTCGTTAAGTGAACGGGGTGTCTCAGTGGTTATGTTATCTGTTTCCAAGTTCAGAGGCTGTTAGTTCAAGCCCACCCACGTGTCTTGAGAACTTTGGGCTTTTCTTGACCACACATTTTTTCTGAAATTCTTTATAGGGCATTATAAAGCTGTATTTCATTATCAGCGTTACTGGACCGGAAATGACGTCCTGGAAGTGACATCTCAGGAAATCATGTACCGGAAGTGACTTCACAGGAAATTACGTGCTGGAAATGGCGTCACTTCCGGTACGTCATTTCCTTTTCGTTCACTGAGTGACATAAAAAAGAGATGCGCTGTTTTAAAAAATGCATAAAATTTTGGGACTTCGTTAACATGAGTCATGTGGTGCAAAACAAGCCCTGACGAACTTTAGACGAGGAAGGGTGGGAGCGCGACACCGAAGCCAGCAGGCCCGAAGAGAAACCCCGCCAGCAACAGTGGAGCTCAACCACCGCTCGTACTCGATCTCGTGCAGATAAGTTAGTAAGAAATATATATAAGAAAGTTAGAGAGGTATTAGAAAGTTTGGGAGAAATGACCTAACATGACCGATCTAATTAAAAACATCAACCCGCAACTCCTCTTCCCGCCTTCAACGTCACCGGAACGAGCTAAGACCCGCTACTCTCTAAGAGTATAATTTTACTCTTATTACCGAGCCTGGAGTAGAACCCTGAGCCTAAACCCCCGCAACTTGACGCCCCAAGCCTTTCGACCAAGAGGGCGACGACCAAAGCTTCGATTTGGGTATATTTAAGTTTAACATTTCAGCATGTTCGCTTAAATAAACTGAAAAAGAGGATAAAATTGCTTGGGACAGAACCCTCTACAAAAATATTTGCTTCTCGCTGTTACCGTGGTACTTTACCGCTGCGCTACGAATGGCGTTGCAGTTCCATTTTATCTTAACTATATAAAGCTTTCACTAGATTAGCGATTAAAATAAATCTAGAGAAGAGCCTACAAAATCTATTACCATGACAACATTGATTATCTAAAACTGTAATAGGAAAACATTCTGTTTGAGGTGAGGACAGAACTCGCTACCAACAGATCTGTGGGTTCGCTGCTCAAAACGAACCACTAAACAGTTTAAATCACGACAAAGAATGAAGCTAGGAACTATTTAAGTTTTCACCAATAAAAAATAATTAAAAGGAGCCAGGATGCCTTTGAATGCTATATTTAGTTTAGAATTATATAAAGAGAATAAAATCAGATGTTATGTCCAATTTTCATTATACTTTAATATAAAATTGTAAAGATTACATCAGATCTTGACGTCTTACATACAAATTCTAAATTGAAATGTAGCGTTAAAGGACTTTCTGGCTCTTTTCCTCCCTTTTAAGAACGATAATTCTTTGAGATATAGAGATTTCTAGAAGTTTCTATGTACAGATTGTAAAAAGAACTCATTCCTCCGTTGCAGTGGAGTTGGCGAATGGACGTGACACGAACTACAGTGGACTGTGACTTTTGTCAATGTTTTCAGAATAGTTGGGGCTGTTTTATGAAATTACTTTCGTCAACATTCTGTTAATAATATCAGCTATTTAATGAAATTACTGAAACATTTAACGGCTGTTTGATTGTATATTGTTCCTGTTTATTTTGTGCTTGCGAATAAACGTATGTTATCCAGAAATTTGGACTATTTCTTGTATCCTGTGTGTACACCCACGATTCATGAGAATACGTTGGTAACAATAACTTTAAAACAGTTATTTCTACCGCATTTTAATGCACAATTATTATTTCCGAAAACAGAAAGTTAAAAAATTCAAGGGTCCTTTCTCGGCTTATTCACTGAAAATCAACAGGCATCTGACTTTCATCCATTGAATAAAGCGTGCGAAATTTCATGCAGTTTGCTTGATGAATGCCGTGACCACATATAGACACATACATAATTAAAATAGTATTTGTATTCTGGGATGCTCAAAATGTGTAAATCTTAACAAAATACCAAAGTTAAATTTATGATACTATCACATACTAACACATAATAAATACTTGTATTATACTCATTCTTCGTATGGAATACATAGTATAAAAAACATAAAATTCACAATTATTTGTAAATTCCTATCTATATTAATAAAACGTGACTGCGTATGTTTTTAATCGCTATTCTGAAGCCCCCTACTTGGACTAGAAGTCCGCGGTTTTTAAATGCAGCTATCAAACAGAGTGGGCCCGAAAATTCGAAAAATTTGATAGATTTTAAATATTTGAAAAAAATCAAATGTCTATATGTTAAATTCGCGAAATTAGATATCTGAATTTTACCCCCCCCCCCCTTCCTCCTCCTACAGAGGCGTATGATGCTTGTGAAGAGTAAGATGTTATCGAATGCGCAGTTCCCCGAACAAGACTCGTCGTCTGGGATCCCGACACTTTGCTCTCAATGCATTTTACGGTGTTTTTCGCGATTTTGAATAATCTTAAAAAAAACCCCATTAACTTTATTCAAATTTCGGTTTCTAGAAGGTCTTTAAAATTTACCTGTTTCCTGCTCAAACCGAAAACAGAGATTTTGACTTTATTTTTGTAGTAGGAGAAAGATTTTCCCAGACCCTTCTTTTTACCCTCAGTTTGACGGGCTTTTCTTTTACAAATATTTAAAAATCTATCGAATTTTCGAAAGTTTTGGGCCCATCTCTTGTCGATAGCCACATTTAAATAAACCGAGGATTTCGAGGACAAGTTGGGACTTCAAAATAGCTGTGACATATTTACGCGGGCACGTTTGAATAATATAGATAGGAATTTGCAAATACAGTAGCCCCTCGTTATATCGCGCTTGCTGGGAGACATGGCAAAATGCGCATATATCCGAATGCGCGATATATCGGGCGATATGATAAAAATTATACTTTTATGAACATATGTAATAAAAATTTAGGAGCGAAAGTGCAATAATAAACAAGAAAGATCAATCATGCTTAAAGCATTGATTATGAAACACTTTCCAACTTCAATGCAATTTTATTTAAACAAGTATAAAATGCAATACATTCCTCAGTAATATTTTGAAACTTATCACAATACTGCATTAATTTATTATATTTGAAAACTAAGCCTTCATCGAAAAAAATGAACTTCATTCAAATGACGGCATTGAAATATAAATTGCCTGGTTTAAACATCTCTAAAATGTTATACATTCCTCGGTAATAGTTTTAGAATTATCATAATACTACGATAATTTATTATATTTGAAAACTTCATCGAAAACAACTGAAATTAATTCAAATGACGTCATAGAAAAAATAACACGACTGGATCTCTCTATAAAAACAGGACTTCATTCATAACTTTCTCCCATTCATTTCATTCATCACAATACTATAATAATTTATTTTATTTAAACATTTTGTTTAAGACCATGGAGCTACAAAAAATTAAACTCTATGCTTGAAACTTCATCGAAAAAAATCGTCCTTCTCTTTATGAAATCAATTAATATTTCATTCATATCAGCCATGGAGACTCCATGCACCATATTATTTTGTGTTAAAAAAATACAGGAATTCTAATACAACTCATTCTATATATTTTGCTGTTTACATTTTACATAGGTGAAAAATAGGCTTAGTTGTAGAAATAATCAAATTTAGATGAACATTTAAACTCAAATATATTGTCATTGCGTTGTTTCAGTATGTAGATGCACAGAATTTAAGCAAAAATAAGGTAGTTTTGAGGACGGATACAACACTCAATATGAATTAAAAAGAGCTTAAAAAAACAGAACTTAAAAAACAGACAGACAGACAGAATGAACAAAGTCATAAACACTTTTCAACTTTGTTGTAAAGTGTTAAAAATACAATAGTAAAACGCTCATTCACTCCCGTCCCACCGACGACTCATGTTGTAACACTCCAGTCTTGGGAAAGCAAAAGAATGTAAGCGAAAAATCAGAAAAAACAAGAAAGATCAATCATGCTTAAAGCATTGATTATGAAACACTTTCCAACTTCAATGCAATTTTATTTAAAAAAGTCTACAATGCAATACATTCCCCGGTAATATTTTAAAACTTATCACAATACTACATTAATTTATTATATTTGAAAACTTAAACCTTCATTGAAAAAGACTATGGAGCTATAAGTAATTAAACTCTGTGCATAAAACTTCATCGAAAAAAATCGTCCTTCTCTTTATAAAATCAATTAATATTTCATTCCTATCAGCCATGCAGACTCCATGGGCTAAATTATTTTGTGTTAAGGAAATACAGCATTTCTAATACAACTCATTCTATATATTTTGCTGTTTACATTTTACATAAGTGAAAAATAGGCTTCGTTGCAGAAATAATCAAATTTGGATAATCATTTAAACTCAAATATATTGTATTTGCGTTGTTTCAGTATGTAGATGCACAGAATTTAAGCAAAAAATAAAGTAGTTTCAGGACGGATACAACACCCAATATGAATTAAAAAGAACTTAAAAAATCGCGATTTTGAAACAAGATGGATGCCATATACCATTTTGAAGTGGGTCATGTGATCTTTTCATATCATGGTCACGTGATCGTTTCATATAAGACGTGTAATTATTATTTTTATTTTTATTTAAAAAACTACTGAATATATTTCGTTGATTTTTTTTTATATATTTTATGGAACAATTTGAACATTACCTAAAATTTTCGAAGCAATTTATGAATTTTACATCCGCTTAAAAAATGTTTGAAAAATTAGGTCCCATAGGGCTCAATGTATTTCATTTTTTCAACACGGGTTCAATCCAAAACTAATTGGGTGATATTATTCATTTATATTCCCATAGGTCCTACAGACCGTCTGAACAACATACTAAAATTTCATTTTGATTAAGTCATTTTTACGGCAGTTATCGTGCTAACGGACAGATAGACAGACAGACAGACATACAGAATGAACAAAGTCATAAACACTTTTCAACTTTGTTGTAAAGTGTTAAAAAATGGGAGATATAGCAGAAGCGCGATGTATCCGAATGCGCGATAATTGAGGCGCGATATAACGAGAGGTTACTGTAATTGTGAATTTTAAGTTTCTTTATATTATATGTTCCGTACTAAGAACTGGTATACTACAAGTATTTAATATGCACTAGCATATGATAGTGTCATAAATTTTAATTTTGGTATTTTGATAGATTTACACTTTTTGAGCATCCCAGAATACAAATCAGTTTTAATTATGTATGTCGTTACAAGTATCGTATCACTTGTTTACTAGATTTGCATTGTTTATTTGAAATCAGATGTGTCGTTATGACGTAACCGCTTGAATCGTGGGTGTACTTCTGAGGATACAAAACTGAGTCCAAAAAATCTGATGTGGGCAGCACATGACTTTTTTAAAGTCCATAATTATTTAAAATGACACTGAATTTGCACTTTAATTCAATTTTCATTCTCAGTTGGTAATTGGCCTTTTTTGCAACGGTGACGTAGCGAAAATGCAAAAAGACTAAAATATATCGAGAACGGCTTCTCCTAGTATAATGAGGTTGGTCTTATTCTTTTCATCGTTAAAAATTACGTATAAAACAAGTATGTAATTGATATATTTGAGCATACGTAGTTTTTTATTTTAGGTTTTGCACAAAAAGGCAGGCTATTTTTATCCGAATCGTAATTAGCGCCAGGGTAACCCACACGTGACTTATCTACCAAATTTTGTAAAATTTGATCTATTAGTTTCTCAGCTAGAACGAATATAGGTAATTTTTGCAGGTTATTTCGCAATAAGAAGGCGGATTGTTTTATCCCAAATCGTACCCAAAACTAATCAGCACCAGAGTCACACACAAGTGACATACCTACCAAATTTTATGAAATTCGGTCCACTGGTTTTTGAGTTAGAGTGGATATATACATTGCACAGACAGACACACAGACACATAGATAGACAGACAGACAGACACAGACGTCACTCTAAAAATAGTGTTTTCGTGTTCTAGACGTCCCAAAACGTGTAGATCCGTCGAAAACTCGAGTTGCGATTTTCGATATGATTCCCATACTTTCCCTATACATTATCGTGTATTGCAGGGAAAGTAATATTCTGGATGAATAACACATTTATTTACAAGTACAGCGTAAACAGGAACAATATACAGCAAATAGCTCTATAACTATCTCACAGGATCACTGAACAACTGTTAGGTACAGTAAAACAGCAATTAAATGCTCAGATAATTTTAGAAAATAGCAGATACTATTATCAAAACATTGCGTATCTCGCAATTCAATGTAGCTCGTATCACGCTAACTGACCTCCAACTGAGCAATGTCTCGTTTTTTATACTCTCCGTAGAAAGTCCAAAAGGAGACTCGTATCCCGAAGAATATTCGTTATTTTGAGAAGGTTTTCGAACTTTCGAAAACTTGCCAAATTGGCTATAAATCGCCAAATCTGGAAACCCTGAGCCGAAATTTTACGCATGGCAACCCTATAGATGCTCTATGTCTTTGGATGACTCGGACGGTCTGGGTCTTTATGGCAACCCTAAATCCCTGCCATAGGAATGGCTGCCTCTAAATGTGTTTTCTCCTCCAACGAGTATCAAGTGATGGCATTTTGCATGTTTGTAACATATGTATCTGTCTGTGATCACGGCATTCATTAAGCAAAATGCATGAAATTTTGCACGCTTTCAACTGATGAACGCCAGATGCCTTTTGACTTTCAGTAAATAAGCCGAGAAAAGGTCCTCTAATTTTTTAACTTTCTTTTTTCAAAAATAATAATTGTGCATTAAAATGTGGCAGAAATAACTGTTTTTAAGTTATTTTTTTTTATTTAAAATCGTTTGATATCATTTATGGAATGCTAACGTGTGCTGCCAACAAAAAATTGCACATTTTTAAACTTAGAATTTGATTTAAAATGCAAATTTTATTTTATTTGCTGAATTTGATCAAGAGATGTGGGGAAAAAGGAATAAAATTTCCAATATCTCAACGGCTCATGATAACCTCTAAATAATGGTATTTATTGGTGTATCGGGTTAAAATAGACGGATCAAAAATACAAAACATTCACTTATTTGAAAATAGTGAGTTCTTTTCATTTTCTTTATAGTTTTTCTCTTTTAGATCAAAACATGAAATATCTTGAGAGCGGTGCATGTTAGGGTCTTTAAGAAAAGATGGCATTCGCTTTTAATTAAAAATTACACTTTAAATAGCTATTTTGGTAATACTTTTATATGTAAAGTTTTTATAGCATTTTCTTAAAACAAAAATGTTGGAAAATTTAAAGTCCTACCCTTGGTTCGTACTAAACGAAAACAAATAGCTTTCAACCTTCATTGATTGAATTAATCATACCCAATTACATTTTATTTGTATAATTTGTTTGAGACATATCGTATCCACAGGCAAACACATATACATCATTAAAAAATGGAACCGTATTCCAGGAATGCTCAAACTGTGCAGATCTATCAAAATCCCAAAATCGGATTTTTGGCCCAAATTAATAGGTTTCTGGGTTTTTCTTTACATAGACTATGCATGCATAGGGTAGCCATATTAGCGCGAAAAAAAGAAAGGAAAATTTCACGGGGTAAACAGTGAAATTTCTCGGATTTACTCTAACATTCCTAAGAATAGTCTAAGCAGTGATATAAATAAGTATTTAGTAAATAAATAACTATTATATTATTATTTTTTTAAACTAACACACTCACGTTTATGAACTGTTTGTTATCCTGTAATAGGTTTTAAGTTCAGAAAAGGATAGTTTGTCATTGACACAGTTTGTGGGTTATTAACAGACAACGGATTGCGTCCTTATATAGGAAATTTTTTTTTTTGTTCCTTTTTCCTATTCAGGAAATCCATCAAACCCTTGCTGATATGAAATTCTGTTACAGTCGCTTTATATGAGTGAAAAAGTTAATTTTTTTGCCGTCCAAGGACTTAATATATTTGATAATCGCGGAATTTCAGAAAAATATCCTAGAATTCGAAAAATATTTTTGGAAATTCGCGCCTAGAAATAAAAATCTAAAAATTATAATAGGAATTAGACAATAGAGGAATAAAACCAAAAAATCGCGAATATATTTGATATCCGTGAAACTTTAGACCCCCCCCCCTCGTCCCTTAAATTTGGGGAAATTCGTTTCCAAAATTTCAACCTTTTCCAAAATAAATAACTCAGAAAATATCAGAATGATCCGTGACCAAAACACCTGATGACTCCAGGTCTTTGGGAGAAGAAGACCGTAGCTACGGAGAAGACTGTGGAGGGGAAGAAGTGAGGAACCAAATCCCTGGGAAAACCCGCTATTAATCCGTCACTGTCAAACTACTATTCAGCAGGGAAAGTTTCCGCTTTACCACTATTCAATGTTTGACCTATTATAAAATCTTTAATCAATACAGTTAAGGTTTGCATTTTGAACAAAAAAGTAGAATCTTCAATCTTCACACGGGCGTTCTCGACATTTCT
The DNA here is from genome assembly GCA_951213105.1 of Amaurobius ferox. Classification (NCBI taxonomy): domain Eukaryota; kingdom Metazoa; phylum Arthropoda; class Arachnida; order Araneae; family Amaurobiidae; genus Amaurobius; species Amaurobius ferox. The sequence continues at coordinate 58,525,754 of OX578133.1, forward strand.
TTAACTTGATGCAAGCGTTTTTTATCGTTGAGTAAATTTGGAGAAGCAAATTTTTGCACTTTCACGTTAATTTTACAAATATTCCTAATTGATTCAAAAATAATTTAAGAACGTACAAGTCTGCTTATAGTTCAATTCTACGTTTTGCAAAAAATTCCAGTAAAACAATTCAAAATCCAACGCTGTATTTGGTTTATTTCGTCCCCCCACTGATTAACATGGAACTCTTAAGTTAGTTTCAGGCGGAATGTTTCCTGTTAAGGTCCGGGGAGCATTGAGGCCAAGCTACAGGTTCACCATGTCCAATCTGCCGCCCGGGATTTGTCACATTTAAGAAGTGTCGGATCTCGGTGGAAAAGTATGATGGAGCCCCATCATGCATAAACGTGTCCCTCCGTGTGGTGAGCGGATTACCCTGCAAGAGACCGGGAAGTATTTTCTCCAGGAACACACGGTACGCTGCATCGGTCAGACGTTCTAGCAACAGGAAAGGTCTCATAAAGGCCGTATCACATTCAAGAACTTTTAGGCAATTTTTCGGACAACCTTTTTAAACAATTTTTACCTCGAGTTGGGAGAAAACGCGTGTGTGATAAGCGCAAAAAGTTGGGACTACCCTCAACAACTTTTTTCTGGACCGAGCAGAACAAGTTGTTCGTTTGGGACAATTTTTCAACAACCAGCCAATCAGTGATGAGTAGCGGAGATATCACGTGTAGAGAACAGGTTGGCGTAGCTGGTTTATGGCGTAAAATCTACGAGCAATGTGGTCAATCAAAAAAAGTGGAAATTTCTGCATCTTTCAATATTTTCAGATAAATTTATACTATTTAAGAGGGAATTATTTATACTTCTTTCCTGGAAGAAGAATATTCAACAAGTTTACCAACATGGCATGAAGAATTAAGCCGATTTTGATTCGCATACCGATCTAATATTTTATTTATTAAAAGTTTTAAAGATGAGCAATTGGAATACACTTTTAAACAGGTATGTTTCGTATATTTTTTGTTTATATTTTATTGCATGATCATAGATTGACTTATGACATGTTGATGCTATTTATATTCACAATATTGAACGCTTCTGGGATTATGTTAAACGTACAGAGTTGCAGCTCTTTGATGAGAAATAAACGTGTACTGCAATATTTCAGCTGATCTGTTTATTATATCAGATATGCTATTTTATTGCTGAACCCGTTATAGAAATTGCCCTATATACTAAAAGTTTGATTTGAAATTATATATTGTTGCTAAATTTTTGTGTTTTAATAACATTTTGTTTACATTTTTGTTTGTATGTGATCTCCGAAATTGTAATGTTAAAACGTTTGCAATTTACTTGAAGTTATGCATGCAATACTGTTTATTTATAAAACTAATAACTAAAATATGAGCATTGTCTGTATATATGAGCACTGTCATTATGTAAGAAATATAATTTATGTATGGGTACAAAGGAGTTTAATAATCAAGAAGAGTTGTTCATTAGCTTTAAACCCATGTATTCAACATTCAAAGTTTTGATGATTTTGAGGATAGCATTTAACATTTAAATTTTACTTCCTGTGCTAATTTTTTAGATACAAAAACTTTGAACTTTCAAAATTAACGTAATTCGAATTTCATCCGAAATATAAATTTACACCTTTTTAAATTTTCATATCATAAATTTGTACATGACAATACATAACACTGTACTGATTAAAATATTTTCAAGGTTTGATTACCGGTTGTTAAATTGTAAACAATGTTTGAAAAAAAATGTTCAAGACTCTAAAATGTAAATAATTTTAAGTTAAGCATAAAAAAAAATTAAGCACAATAAATGTATTTTATATTAATTAATTGCAAAACGTGAACTATGAAGACTGATAATAATTGAAAGCAAACTAATCCATAGCGTAATGGTTGATATAAATTTAGCAGCTCATTCAACTTCAAAGTACATAAATATTGGATAATTGCTTATTTGTTTCCAATAGATGTAGTGTTTGCTGTATGGAATGTGTCGAGTATACCTATCAATAAAAACTATATATGGTTAAATACCTGCTGTAAAATAATCCGAAACCCATAATTGGGAGAAAAATCAGGTCAAATTAAATTTTTATAGATTTCAATGCAAAATCGATCTATAATATCCATGTAATGTAAAGCAGAAGAATTGCCAAGCTGTAAACACGCTGCCGTAACCCTAACCCCAATGTTGCAAAATACACAACTGCATATTTCTCGCCAAAAAAGTGATAAAAATACAATGCTCTCATTCGCAGTTTTTCATTTAGTCAAACTTCTTCAATTGTCCGAGAACTCTATCACCAACTTTTTTGCCAGAAAATTGGTGGAAAAGTTGTCTGAACTAGTTGGTTGTTCCAAAAGTTCTTGAATGTGATATGGCCTTAAGACAATCACCAAAGAAACCTGCCCAGATGTTGACGGGAATCGTTGTTTCTGCGTACAAGATCAAAATTCGCCGGTGTCGCTGTGCAATGACGCCTTCGAACGCCACATTCAGCAGCTACTTTGAGTCTTTCTCTGATGCAAATGGAAATGAGAAATTCCTAAATTAGTTAAGTTTCTCTTTTCACTGTTGAAGGATCAACGTGGATATGTAACTTTACTCTTTTCTGGCACTATGAGTGGAATGTGGCCCTAGGTTCCATTGCAAATATTGTCTGTCTTCATGTGTACTATCACCCCTTTTTTATAAAAAAAAGTTTACGATTATCATTATATATATATATACATATATATATATACATATATATATATACATATATATATATATATATATATATATATATATATATATATATATATATATATATATATATATACATATATATATATATATATATATACATATATATATATATATATATACATATATATACATATATATATATATATATATATATATATATATATATATATATATATATATATATATATATATATATATACATATATATATATATATATATACATATATATACATATATATATATATATATATATATATATATATATATATATATATATATATATATATATATATATACAGGGTGTCCCAAAAACATTGACCCCGGCTTTTATTCCTTAAATATTGATCTTAGACATATATAATAAACTGCAAAGTTGCGCATGAAAGGTATAGAATTTTATGAAATCGATTAAAATTTTCAAAGGAATTAAATTTTTATGAAATACAGAATTTAAATTTTTATACGGCATCGTAAAAAACATTTCCAATGAGTAAAATGTGTTCCATAAACTAATAATAAGGTGATGTACAAAACATTTCAGCATTTTATCCTAAAAAGTCGCAGAGATATGAAAAGACAAAAATGCTGACTTAAACCACTTTCCGATGCATCAACATGGGTTCTCAGAGGGGAAAAATAATATCGGCAGATCACGTTTCAGGGATCATACACAAATAACGAAAGAAAACAATGATTATTTTGCCATTTTTTGGTACAAAAGTACCTAGTACACTGTAGAAATAATAACTTTCCACAAAGATTACAAAGCTTGTTCAAAATCTTTTCCATCCATGCCAAAGTTTCATTAAAGATAAGAGGCAGATATTATTTGCCTATGATGCATTTCTGCGTTGCGTCATTTGCACTCTTACTGTAAACATTTACATTTTAATCCCTCACCAACTTTGTTTAAACATATCTCTGGGACTTTTTATGATAAAATGCTGAAATTTTGTACATCACCTTATTAGTGTATGGGGCACATTTTACTCATTGGAAATGTTTTTATACGGGGGCCGTATATAAATTTAAATCTTGTATTTCTTAAAATTTAATTCCCTTGAATATTTTGATCGATTTCATGAAATTCTGTACCCTTTTTTACGCAACTTTGCAATTTATTATATATGTCTAAGATCAGTATTTAAGGAATAAAAGCCGAGGTCAATGTTTTTGGGACACCCTGTATATATGTATGTACACGTACACACATACACATGCAGACGCAAATATCACTTCAAAAACGTTTGATTCGAGTTCACAATACTTTTCCTATACATTATAGGATGTATGGAGGAAATACTATTGTACATTCAATAAGAACATAGATTTATCACAAGAAAGAGACAGCGTGTTTCTAAAATGTATACTATTTATAAGACTTTAAAGTACTGAGCGATGATTTTTCTTTTTTTTTTTTACTTTTTAACAATTTAAGAATCTTATGACCCCTTTTCAAGCATCTCGTTCAGGCTATTTTAAAGTGACACCATATAAGATAAAATAAATAGAATTCCAAACAGTTCATTCATATTTTATTTGAAATTTCTTTTACTCACTTCATAACTCACAAAATATTTTGAGTAATTTCCATTAGACATTTTTGATATTTTTTTTTTTACAAAAATTGTGCTTTTCATATTTAGGCTGTGTATATATGTAGATATATAAACTTTGCTGTACAATACTTTATACATGTAAATATCTATAGATGCTTGTGCATAAACACTTTGTGCTACAAATTTTATTTTACAGGACAAAAATAAAGTAGCTGTGCAGTACACATTCACATCTCCTGCAAGTGCATGATAAAGGGGAATAAAACACGTCTGTAGGAACTGTTGCTGGAATATTTATACAGAAGCAGAGTTCATAAATACGTACATCCACACATCCACACATATATTGACATTTACACAAACATTTTTTAATACATTTTTAATACATATTATAGTACGTAAATGCATGAATGTATTTTACTTTTTTTTTTGTTTTGAGATCGCTTTTTCAACTGGGAGATTATAATAACTAGAGATAAGCGATTACACTTTTCTCGAATTCGAATATTTACCAGATTTCGAATATTCGAATACCATGAATGGTTATTTTAAATTGTTAATAAATAATATTTATATTTATTATGCATTATTAATTATGAATACATGAATTATAAAGTGCAATAAAAAAGGTAAAAATGTAATAAAGCTACATTAGTTTATAAATGAAACATTTTATTTTTCACCCACTGCAGAATTTTGTTTAAGAAAACAAGCATTCGAACACGTTCAGGTTATAATCTGTTTCTTATTTTTCGTCACAAATTAAACCAATGGTGCTGAAGTGTCGCTGAAATAACAGCGACGTGATTAAATGTTCAAAAAATAATTCCTTCAAGGAAGGATATAGACTGTACTTTTTTCCACTAGCTGAAAATGTTTTCATTTGGTGGAAGTAAACTTTCTTCTAAGTACTTTCAAATCTCTTATTCTGGAATATATCCGCTATAAGAAAGATATATGAAATTCCTATAGTGACGTTGTATTCCAGTATTCGCTCAAAAAATTAGTATTCTATCAGCTTTTAAGTCAAACCAGATTCCTTCCTAAAGTTCAATTGATTCGATGTGGTGCTGCTTATAATACTTTAAAAAATATGGAAGAATTATTTTCTTTTAAAAAATTGTTCTTAATACTTAGTTACAAGGACTGTATGAATGAAAATTTCAAATTAATGGTTGTGTATGTGTGCTATGCAAACACCAATTTTGATAGGATTACAAAGGCGGACTACAGAGACAATATGTCCATTTTACACCAAGATTTGCTTATAAAACGTAGGTGAAAATATCTGGTTAAAGGATAATTTGATAATTTAAAAATAATTTATATAACCTGCATAAAAAATAAAATCGTACCATCTTACTTCATGAACAAACATGCCTGTGTATGGCGAAAAATCGGAACTTCGGACAGCGGTGAATTTCGATACATGGGTACTTTATACCCCCGGGACGATATGTTTCGTCGAGATTTTCTTTTAAAATTTCCTTTAAAATTGAATTATTTTAAAAGCCATGAACATTTAAAGTCCGAATTCCACCGAATATTTGCCATTTTTAAATTTAAATTATGGGACAGACGATTATTCGGAGTTTCCGCCTCTTTGTTTGTTTTATTGTCTGCCGGAAAACAGCTGTGAATTTCTTTCATGACAGATGTATGGACATTGAGTGATATAATGCAATGTTTCAATTTTGTGGTTTTTAAAGATAACATTTCCAATTATAGAATATACAATTATTTTTCAAAATTATAAGTGTGTTCATACAAAATCGCAAAAATCTGATGAAAGTTACCATAATTCCAATTATGACCTTTCAATTTTTCGACTGCATTTTTATTTATCTTAGCTTCTAATAACATACAATTTTTTCTCTTATTTTGAGCGTATCATCATCACTGCGTGAGTGTATCTGGTTAGCATAAGTGATCTTAGTAGTCTATGCATCCGCTAAGCGCGTGCATAAGCTACTAAATCCACTATGAAATCCTCCCAATATGCTAACAAAGTCACTTTAAATTGTCATTTTTTACGGAAAGTTTGCAAACTATGTAAGAAATTGGCACTATTTAGAACAGCGCCAATTTGAAACATATTCGAATTTTTCGTTTTGCATTTTCACCTAGGAATATGTGATCTTATTTCAAGTATGATATGAGAAGTTATACGTCTTAGAGAATTTTTTTTGTGATATTTATCTCTTCGAACAAAATGGCTCGTTTAATTATGCAACCAGGATTCATTAAACTGTGGCTTGAAGCCATATAAATATATTAAAATCTACCATTCGCTCCACCACGTGAAGGGATATGGCAATCCTGATTGCAATCTTGAAGAAAGGTGCTGCTATACCCCAGTTTTAATCAAGTTAAACTATGTGTGCATAATGTGTGTATGTACAAGTAAGAATATATATATATAAATATATATATATATATATATATAGTATGTGTGTTCTGCCTACATGATTTTAGCTGAGTGGTTCGCTCGGCTATTTATGTCAGCTGCCTGGTTGATGTGTTATAAAAAGTCAATAACGAAGAATGATAAAAATAGTTAATAATTCTTTTACATATGTGATAAAAAATGATGAAACGTGTTTCTAGGGTTATATTAGTTATTATTGTGGCGAGTTTCCACCAAACGAACAAAAGTACAATGAAAAACAGAGTTTCTGTCGCTTTCGAGAAAATAGCAACTCAACTTTTCAAAATTAGACACAATTTGGAGATATCGAGCCGTCGACGACTGGTTTGGCAACAACCGCGAGTCCCGTCTCTTGGTGATAAGGTCAAAAGGTTTTCATGTTTTGCTTGTGTTTCTGGAAAGAGGGTTTGCTTGGTTGAAATATGACAGACGTGTTTTTGTTTGAATTCAAGTGAAGTGAACTTTAATCCAAACAAAAAATAATTCAAATATTTTGGTGCATCCTTATTATTCTACTACATCTAGTCCTAGTAAGAACCAGTTTTTATAGCGAAAAATTGGTTACATTTTTTTAAAAATTTAAGAATCTTAAAGTTATTAACAGACGATCCTGTACCAAAATAGTATCTATCTCTGTTATTTGTATTTTGCATATAAATTTTCGGATTAAAGACGTACCAAATTTCAAAATTAATGCTGGCCATTCTTATAAAATTGTAAAAGTAAGATCTCAATTCATTTCTACTTCAAAAATTTTCAAGTCGGCCAATATTTCTTTCGTTACATATTCTCTTTCCCGTTTTACAAGCGAACTTTCCCAGTCCCTTGGCCTCCTTCGTGATTTCACGTGGTCCCCCAAAGAATTAATAATGAAAAATCCCAAAACCAAGAATAAACAAGATGTCGTCGGGCATGGTGACGATTACAGAAGCAGAGTTTCTGGGTTGTTTCCGAAATAAGAACTTGTTTCCGTTTCCATTTAGTGAAACAAAACTCTGTTGCAAGTGCTTCCATTTGGTGGGAACCCGCCCCTAGCAATCTGCATATACGAAAATCATTTAAATAAATACGTTTGGCATTAATATTTAGAAATGTAATTAGTCTGTCACAATGATTATTATCAGACATAATTAAAATTGATATTTGCTGCAATGCATCTGCTCCAATTAACTCTGTCTGACATTATATAATGCTTTTGACTTGAAAACTGCGAATATTGACCTTACAATATGCATTGCCATTATTTCATGGGAATTTCAAATTAAAGAAGTTTACCAAAGGTTACTATTCTGGAGATCACCAGTTACAATCAACATAGACATTGATAAAAACCGTGTGAAAGCATAGTTCATACGATTACATTAGACACATCATTAGGGAGAACACTATATATATATATATATATATATATATATATATATTCTTATTAAAGTACGGTTATTAGCAGCAAAATACAGTATGTCATCTCCAGGTTTTCAACTTTTTGAGAGAGAGTCTTTTAAATTTCATGACTGTGCTTTCTTTGCTTTCATCTTCGCCTTCACTGTGCACTTGTCGCCAAGAAGACCTGCTTCCTTCTTCTGCACCTGAATTTTCAAGAAAATAATTAATTTTTGCACAGATGCAAATTAAAAAGTATGTGTCTTAAACATATTTATATACTATCCTCTTACAATTAAAGCAGGTATATTTTGTTAATATACAGATGCCTAGGAACGTCCTTAAGCTAGATTTTACTATAAATAACACTTACATGAACAAAAATTTTGTTTGAAATGGCCTCCATCAAAGACGATATACATTTAAATTTCAGAAGGAATTATAAATGCCTTTTGACAAGCATTGCAGGTGTCACCGTGTTAGAGGCTCTAGTGACACAACTTTTTGATGGCATTCATTATCTTCTATATACACGTTTTACTTGATCATGGTGTCGATTCCTAATTAAACAATACTCTACAATGTCTAGCACACCAACAGCTAGCTGCAATGTGAGTGGTTAATTGATCTCTTAGAAGCAATTCAGAATAGCTGACTTTTTTTTTTTTAGAATGACTCCTTTTGATTTTATTGTATTGGCAAGAACACATTTTTAGACATGAAAGTGCAAAAGCATGGAAATGACCAAGTAAATGGCCATCTTATATAAAGGCTTGGGTTATATTTTATAATTCGGAGTAGTAAATTTCAGCTATTTACTTGGTCAACATACAAGTTATCCAGGTGGTCAAGTTAAAACGGTTTCTACTCGTGTTATTACATAACCATTTTCTGTTCCTTGCTAAAGGGTTTAAGTAAGGCAGGTGTTCAACTTACAAAAGTGGTAAACTTATAAAAATAGCCAACTTTGCAGGTTTCGCTGTATTTGCCTAACCACACACCCCTCCCCACAAAATGGGGAAAAAAATAATTAGTTTAGGCTAATAGTTCCAGCGCTATATTCTAGGAACTCTAATCTCACACTTTCCATTGGAGACATATTTTCAATTCCCTTTTAACAAGACAATTTATGGAAATTTTATCGAACGTAATTGTTTTTAACAGTAGCTATCATAGCCGAATGCTTGTTATTCGAGCTTATTGGCTTGTGGGTTGTTGTTGTTGAGACCCAGACTGTCCGACCTACCAGAAAGGTGTAAGGTAACTGTATGGACGGCCGGGAAGTGCCACCCAATTTAGACCGGAACCCAGTGGGGGAGGCATCCACAGGGACCGTACCCTCCTTCCCCTACCACCAACCTCTCGGAAGGACTTACGGACCCACATGTTTAACGTGATCGTACTCCGCATGAACACGGCGGCATTTTGTGGCAGCGTGCAAACCACGGGGATACCGCACCCGAGATGGCCAACAGCACGCGGTGTTCCGAGGTGGTCACCCACCAAGTACTAACCGCGCCCGATGCTGCTTGACTTCGGTGATCTAACGAGAACCGGTGTTTTCAGCACGGTACGGCCGTTGGCCCTAATTGGCTTGTGGGTGTAAGATTTGATACTTAAGGGAGGATGTTTTGCGTTTAGGCTTAGATCTTTTTACGCGAAACGAAGAACGTTATTTTCTACTTCTACATCAATTCAGTGGTGCAACTAGATTTTTGGCGCACTGGAACGAATTATTTCGCGGTGCCCTTCTTCATATTGCATAGCTTTTGGTTCTTTAAAAATATGTTTAGCTCAAGAAGCGCACATTTCTCGTTCGGCGCCCTGGATCTATCGCTGTGTTCTAAGGCTCCTAATTATACAGGTTGGCCCAACAGCGTTTATCATGACTCCCAGTGGAAGCGATGACTGTACATGGCGGAAAGAGGGTTACTTTCTTGTCCTTTTCTCGGGATCTCAAGAGAATCAAAACATTCTAGACTACTTTCTTCTTCTTTTCCGACCCAGACCGTCCGACCTACCAGAAAGGTATAAGGTATCTGTTTGAACGACCGGGAAGTGCCAGCCCATTCAGACCGGAACCCAGTGGGGGAGGCATTCACAGGGACCGTACCCTACTTCCCCTACCATCAACCTCTCGGAAGGACTTACGGATACACATGTTTAACGTGGTCGTACTCCGCGTGAACACTGCTGCAGTTTCGGCAGTGGCGGGAATCGAACTCGGGCCGCCCGAATGCAATTCCGGCACGCTAACCACTGGGCTGTCGTGCCCCTAGACTACTTTCTTGAATGATTGGTACAGTTTTTTGAAAGTAGAATCACCTATTTTATAGCTAAATTGCATATCATATATCAATCATCATGTAACATGCGCGAGTCTTTGAAGTAGCAAAGGCAGACGATAACTGATTGGATCGGTTGGAGTCAAAATAGCAGTTGCGTCAGCCTGTATATATAGGAGCTTTATTGTGTCCCGCTCCATGACTACGTCACGGCACCCATACATGAACAATGCCAAGAATATTCTTTTTTATTCTGATTTTGATTTTAGTTTACTATTTTATTCAGTTTTGCAACCTGGCATATTAGTTAAATCCGGGGAACTAGAAATTTTGTTAGTTAAAAACGAGCAAGCCAGACTTGAAATAACATCTATCAAATAAACGATAATTTTTTGCTAAACATTGAATCTCGCTAAATATGGACCCTACTGTATAAATTTTCTGTACTATAAACTATGGTTAACACTAAACCTACCACGATGGGTCAAATGACCCTTTTTAAACTTTCTGGCAAAATTTCTTACATACAATGTTATTACATCGCCAGTTGACATTACGACTTTTATTATAATTTACATCCAATGTATTTTTCAATATTTATTTTTCTCTTGTTTATTTTTTTATCGAGAAATATATGCAACAGGAGCTACCTACCGCGACGGGTCATTTGACCCATGTAATAGATTGTGTGATGGAATAATTTTTGTTATTGCATTAGAATTTTGCTGTTTTGCATTATACCTGTTGATACCTATTGAGTGTTAGATTTCAGGTTTAGTTTGACAATTTCAAGTTATAGAGCTATTTTGTGAGTCAATAATTCTTATTTCATTCTTGTGTTGATAATTCTTATCCCAAGAATGTCGAGAAATTCAAGATGTTTCAAATTATTAGAAAAAGTAAATAATATAGCTGAAGAGTGTTCGGGATCCAGCGAAGAGGAACTATCTGAAAGTTAAGTGGATAACATAGAACAACATGATGACTCATTTGACACTACGGGCGGATACGAATCCTCAGATACAGATAATGAAGAGGAAAATATTTTGAATATGAATAGAGGACAAAAGAGAACGATATCGTTATTGAATTCCGAAAGTGAAAGTGATGTAGATGATCGATGTGTCGAAATGCGTATTTTTAAGATGCGCAACAGAAACAACAAGAAGATATACAGGAAAGGTCAACAAATTCAGGTTCAGTTTCATGTGTGAGAAAAAAGTGCCAAATAAGATATTGCAAAGAAAACAAAACTACAAAAATCTGTTTCAAATGCAAAAAATATGCGTGTGGCAAATGTGCCTTCCAGGACCCAATCATTTGAAAAATATGTACTGAATATGAATAAGGTTTGCATATTGTTTATTTCTAAATTCAGGAATAAATGGGGATTTTGTTCTCTTACTTTTATTCATTTTTAATTGAATAAAAAACAGATAAGAACCGTTATTTGGACAAAATTATTTTATTCACCCACCAAATTGTACTAAATGTTTTATTTTTTCTATACATACATCGTAAAATATATAAATTTTTGAAGACAGGTCATTTGACCCACTGTGGTAGAAATAGGTATATATTAAATATCGTTAGGCTTAGTGTTAATAAAATACAATGAATCTAAAGTACTGTTTTTATAGTATCATTGCGTGTATGCATGCTAAAATTGACATTTTAATATATATATACAACAATATTTTATAGAAAATGCCATCATTGTTGATTTAAGTAAATCATAAAATCTTTAAAAAGCTTTGGAAACTTAAAAGACAATCTAATTTTGATAAGCAATATAAATATATTTAGATGATTGAAAATTATAAGGATGCCACTATTAAAATATGCTTTGCTTAATACTTGAACCCTTTAACATCAGTGTTGTGCCCGTTCCTTTTAAATTGGTAAAAGCTAAACCGCCAAACCGAACACGACGAACAGAAAAGTAAAATAAAACCACCAAGAGACAACATTGAAAACCAAATACATCTAGACCAAGACAAAAGATACCGGAAGAAATACTCTAATCACCAAAAATAACAGCAAACCACCCAAAATAACACTCCAAAACCAAAAAGAAACAGATGCACCAAATCTCAAAATCAATCAAAACAACCAAATCCAAAACCAAAACTTACCAAATAACCAAAACTCTCCAAAAACTAAACCAAAGCAACCAAAATCATAATCAAGCCTAACAAAGCTCTCAAAATCACCACCCGTAACCTGATCTTAAATTCGAATTTGGGGGCGTACACTGTGCAGTCACGGCTTTTACAAGAATGGTCCACTTTAAAACCAGTTTTAAATTAATACACTGTAGTTCTTCAGACCGTCCTCTCATGATATAATTTTCCCCAATTAAGACAGTTTACATTACCTTTATAAATTTTTGTAGTACGTCTGAAGCGTCCACATCTGCATAATTTAACAGATATAAATGCCATAAATTTGATCCTTTCCTAATCAACGTAATAACCCAATTTTATTCATCAACGGACCATACAACCTAGGGTTAAAAGAAATGACCCAAATGATTATCATTTTTATATGAGACAGAGAAGTCAACTTGAAACTCATGACGATTCAAAAAGTCATTTTGTTCACTCAATTCATGAAGCTGAACCTGGTCTGCATTCTTAGAGATATTCAAAGGAATAATCCTTGGATTCATCCTTTTTGGGAACGAAAATTTAAATCTGGCTCCCACCTCTGGAACATCATTAGCATACTCCAAAAATTCTTTTCTAGTTTCAACATTTTTTAATTCTATAGCTAGTCCTCCCTCGGAGACAGGAAGGATATTTTCAACGTATGAATACATACATGCCCACAAATTGATAGTACATAGTAGCTTTTTGTCAGCAGACATCCTGACAACAGTACCGCTAGAAGATGTAGACAACAAAGCCGTTCCACAAGCCTTTCCGGGGGACTGAAAGAAACTTATACTCTCCGCCACTGGACTAGAAGCAAAAGTTCTTCATTGATCTCTCTAACGTCTCTAATCATCACTGGAGCATCTTCATCTTAGAGCATCTTCTCTAATCATCACTGGAGCAGCTTTAGCAAGTTTTTCTGTGGTCCCATTAATCAAATCATTGCCATGTTTTAATTCCTCAGAAAGCTTGTCCTGCAACAAGGAACATTAAGCAATTTTATTGTTTAACCAGGCTAACCACTTTTAACCACTAAGTTCTAGTGCAGCTCCACTAGTCACAGGCAAGTCAGCATATTTATTTATCAGTTTGAAGGTCAATTCCAGGCTCCCTGATAATGGAAATAAAAGGTCTGATAAATTTGTTTATTAATTCCAACTGTGAATGTTTAGTCAATGGCGTTTCCTTTTGATGGAAGAAAGTCCCAATCTTCACTAACTTTTAGCTCTCTGGTTGCACTCTAATTCCCGTTCACCCTCTAAAAATCTTGTGTCAACAAATGCAAATCAGGAGTATAAGTAATGACAAAATTCAAGAGCTAACACAAAAAGGAGAAGCCAGAAACCGTATCTTTGCCCGCAACCAATATTCCAAAGGTCAAACAACCAATAAGGCAAGGATAGAAAAAAAATCCCACAGAGGTCACCAAAATACACCACCCAAACAACAGGGATCAATGAAATGAAAAACCAGCAGTACATTCCAAACTAAACAAATTAACCCTCACAAAATGACAGACAGCAACCAAACACTGTTAGAAGCCTTTAAGAACCGACAAATCCAAATAACACTGTCACATCGTTCAACACAAAGCCGGGATAAGGACTGGCAAAGTGAGGCTAACAGAATTGAGAGTAACAGAATTGAGGCTAACAGAATTGAGGCTAACAGAACGTGCTTTCTAAGTAAATCTTTATCAAAAGTTGAATAAGAATGTTTTAAGTTATGATACTATTTTATGTATGTATTTAAGGAGTTTTAATATATACCATGATTTAAAGTGGAATACTTTGTTGTTTTAAAAATTAAATTTAATTTGATATAAACTTTAAAAATGTTTTTAATTTAATTTTTAAAACAGCGTATACGGAATTTCTAATTTAAAGCAAAAAATTAAGCACTGAATAACATTCGTTTTCAGAAGATTCTATTATACGGAGATTGTATTATACACATTGATTCCTTTTTAAGCATATTTTCAACTTACTCAGGTTTCCTCACAGCATAAGATAATTTGGAAAACTGGAATACTATTAATTTTTAGCAAACTGTAAAACTCATTTTTGAGCAAACTCCATAAAAGCTGATTTTCTCTCACTAAAAGATTTCAATAGGAACGTTAAAAAGAACGTTAACGTCACGCTAAAATGAAAAAAAAAATCGAACTTAATTCCGCTCATAATTCCAATTTTTGAAATGGAAAAAATTCTGTTCCAACGTTCCGAAAAAACGAACGCGTTGTTGGAACCCACTGTCAGAACTTGTTCTTTCGAGTTCTGTTCCGAAACAATAGTGGTTAACATCTATATTTTTTGATGTCGATTGATTATCTAGAAAGGCTGTCTGAAAACAAATTTTTATCTGCTATTAAAGAGTCAGCAGGCTGATGTTTAGTGTAGATTTTTGATATATTAGGAGGCTAATGTTTAGCATTAATGTTTTTCAGCAACCTAATGTTTAGTGCAGTCTTCTGATATATTAGGAATAAAAACCCTGAAGAGGTTATACTTGATCAACAACTTTCCAACTTTCCAATAGAGATTATATTTATGAAATAGTCAGAAATGAACGTATAGCAAACACTCATAAGGCAGTATTAAATGCTTTGAGCTGGAGACGTCTTTAGCTAAACTCTATGATACTGACCTAGCATGCTTTGGCCCCGGGATCAAACTCCGTCACTGCCAAGCTCGTCATTTCACTTTCTCCCTATATTGGTGACCCGGACGTGATGTGATCGTCTTTTGTGAAAGCACACTTCTGATAGTTATTCATTCGTTGTTCTTATTCCGGTTAAAAGCAATGATGGACGCTTTTTCTCTTAATCATTATTAAAATTCTGATTTTGTTTTAGAAAGGCGAGTTCCATTGTTTTACAACGTTTTTTTAATTATTACCGAATAAGAATATTTCCCTTCAGAAAGAGAAAAATTGTATCCCTCAATCCAAAGTTTGTTTACATGCACCATTTATAAAATAGACATAATTTAACTACAGCAAACGATAATTTAGCTTTTATAAAATGAGCTGTTGCCAGAAATGTTTTTAAATTAATTTAAGTTTCGTTTTTTTTTTGCAATAAAATCTTTCTAAAACATGTAAACAGTCTTTAAATATAAATACGAATGTTTATGTTACATATAAATATAGTAATTTGCACACACACACAAATATCCTAATTTTATTGAAGTGAGGTAATGTTGACTTAAGTGGTATGTGAAAGATAATTATTATTCTTACCTTTTGCGGAATACCTAAATCTTCGTAGAGCAGAATGCTTTTTCTTATGACATTTGACCTTTAAAGAATAACAAAAATAGTTATCAGTAAAAAAGTTGATTCATTACATCTTATATGTAACATTTCAACTTGATTAGTTGAAAACTTGCTGAAGATTATCTATTTAAGGATAATCTTCAGCAAGTCTGTCTGTATATAGATTGCTATGTAAACTACCAATAAGGAGAAGGTTTTAATTGAATTCATAATTTAATTGAATTCATAAAGGGGTTGCGCATTGACGTCAGCTTTGAGTTCAAGATTTAGGCAATTTAATTTAATTGAGACTTAAATTGTTTCACAATTCTGAATTCCAAATTGTCGTTTCGATTTGAATACCTAAAGGAACATCCACTTTTAGTTTAATATGCATTGCAATTACATATCTATTCTGTAAATAAAACGTGCGTGTTTTTTTTTACTTCGTCGCGATTGAAAAGGATGATATTCTATTTCAATAAACGTTAATCATAAAACCTGGATCAAACTTATTTTGAAAGGATAATAAGCGCGTGTTAGGGTCTTATTTGAAACGAAACGAAGTCGTATCTTAGTACAGTAGCGGATTTCCGGTGCCATGTTACCTGTGCGTTTTCCCAATAGAACTGAGATGCATGGGACTCTTTTTCGGTAACTTCACGTTTTGTCGAAATGGACTTTGATGTACTCAATTTGAAGAATGCTTTAACTGTAATGGTCACTTGGACTTGCAAACTAATAATGTAAAGGACGTAAGTCAATTCTCTCCTTTGGACATCGCGACACGCGAATGTCCAAAGTACTCTGTCCACAGTACTCTGTTATTTTTCTTTTATTGTCTCCTGATTATCAAGACAGTTCAATTTCTTTACACCTGGACGAGAAGTCTGTATCGTCTGTGAACATGCTGTCGACTTCTGTTTGCGGAGATCCTGTTTTTATAGCACTCATTATTTTTCTGAGATCGATGATAACTCAAAGCTCCCCTGATCATGTTAATGTACTTGCCGAATTGGTTTTTTCAGTAGTAGTGCTTTGTTCTAGGATATTTCCTCATATTTTGGTATTTTTACAAAGTTTCATCTTGACTTTTGCTCCTTTTCCGCTCGGAGGCCTAGAACAGATTATTATAATGAAAGGTACTAATAATAAAGTACCAATAACCGATTTTATTTGGATTGCTAGTTTTAAACGGTTTTAGTTTCGAATAAAGCCAACTTTAGTATTGTAAAATATTCCATTTTAAGAACTCAAAAATTTTACTATACATGAAAGATTGAATTGACTGCGCACTTTCATAATCGGTATTTGGGCTTTGCATTAGGACCGTTGTTATTTATAGTTTTTATTGATGATTAAACAAGAAAGATCAATCATGCTTAAAGCATTGATTATGAAACACTTTCCAACTTCAATGCAATTTTATTTAAACAAGTCTAAAATGCAATACATTCCTCGGTAATATTTTGAAACTTATCACAATACTGCATTAATTTATTATATTTGAAAACTTAAACCTTCATCGAAAAAAATGAACTTCATTCAAATGACGGCATTGAAATATAAATTGCTTGGTTTAAACATCTCTAAAATGTTATACATTCCTCGGTAATAGTTTTAGAATTATCATAATACTACGATAATTTATTATATTTGAAAACTTCATCGAAAGCAACTGAAATTAATTCAAATGGCGTCATAGAAAAAATAACACGCCTGGATCTCTTTATAAAAGCAGCATTTCATTCATAACTTTCCCCCATTCATTTCATTCATCACAATACTATAATAATTTATTTTATTTAAAAATTAAGACCATGGAGCTGCAAGTAATTAAACTCTATGCTTAAAACTTCATCGAAAAAAATCGTCCTTCTCTTTATAAAATCAATTAATATTTCATTCATATCAGCCATGCAGACTCCATGGACTGAATTATTTTGTGTTAAAAAATACAGGAATTCTAATACAATTCATTCTACATATTTTGCTGTTCACATTTCACATAGGTGAAAAATAGGCTTAGTTGTAGAAATAATCAAATTTAGATGAGCATTTAAACTCAAATATATTGTCATTACGTTGTTTCAGTATGTAGATGCACAGAATTTAAGCAAAAATAAAGTAGTTTTAGGACGGATACAACACTCAATATGAATTAAAAAGAACTTAAAAAAATCACGATTTTGAAACAAGATGGATGCCATATATCATTTTGAAGTGGGTCATGTGATCGTTTCATATCATGGTCACGTGATCGTTTCATATAAGATGTGTAATTATTATTTTAATTTTTATTTAAAAAACTACTGAATATATTTCGCCGAATTTTTTTTTATATATTTTATGGAACAAGTTAAATATTACCTAAAATTTTCGAAGCAATTTGTGAATTTTAAATCCGCTTAAAAAATGTTTGAAAAATTAGGTCCCATAGGGCTCAATGTATTTCATTTCTTCAACCCGGGTTCAATACAAAACTAATTGGGTGATATTATTCATTTATATTCTCATAGGTCCTACAGACCCTCTGAACAACATACTAAAATGTCATTTTGATTAAGTCATGTTTACGGCAGTTATCGTGCTAACGGACAGACAGACAGACAGACAGACAGAATGAACAAAGTCATAAACACTTTTCAACTTTGTTGTAAAGTGTTATGTGCTCGTCGTTGCCCGAGATTTAAAGCAGGGATTCAATATATTCATTCATTAAATTTTTCAACAAACAACAGGGCTGATATTGGATAATTGAATTCCTGCTTTAAATTACGGGCAGGGCTGGTTACAAAGTAAATTTTAAATAACCGGACTTTTGCGGGTTTCTGTAAAAACCTGACTACGTGTCTCTGCTTGGTTTCTGAGTTCGACATTTTTTTTATTCAGAGGTTAGCTACAGAGTGGTAAAGCTATGCTGGTTAGAAAGAAGTTTCGAAATTTAACAGAGCAGTGAGATGAGGGATCTGATAATTTAGATGAGGACCTTGGTGACTTTGACAGAAGAAATTAGCTCGTCTTTGGCCCACCATAGGAATGTACTCGTTTTTGGGGGAATAGCACGAGAACAGGAGCAGCTAAAAAATACAAATTTCAAAGTTAGTATGTGACTACTTTTTGTGATGCATATTTTAATTAATTGAATTTTGAACCCTATACTGGCTAGCCCGTCTTGCGCCCGCCATAGGAATGTACTCGTTTTTGCGAAATAATGCGAGAGTCAGAGCAGCTAGAAAGTCCAAACTTAGTATGTCGCTGCCATTTGTGGTATATTTTAGCTCTCTTGGATTTTTGATCTTATCGGGCTAGCCCCTTCTGGGCCCGCCATAGGAATTGTTTTTGTGGAATAACTCGAGAACCGGACCAGCTAGGAAGTCCAAATTTAGTATCTAGTTTTTTTATTTAGTGAAGTATTTTAATTTTTTGTATTTTGAACCTCATTGGGATAACCCATCTTATCCCCCTCCTATAGGAATGTACTCATTTTTAGGGAATAACTCGAGAACAAAAGCACTTACAAAGTTCAAATTCCGTACCCAGTTGTCTTCTGTTATATTATAATTCTCTGGACTTTTAACATTATCGGGTTAGCCCGTCCTGAGCCCGGCTTGGAATGTACAAGTTTTGGAAGAATAACTTGAGAACCGAAGCAGCAAGAAATTCCAAATTTAGTATGTCGTTGTCTTTTGTGGCATATTTTAATCCTTTGAATTACTAACCTTAACGAGCTTGCCCGATCTAAGTTCTCTATAAGAATGCACTCGTTTAGGTGCAATAACTCGAGAACCGAAGTAGATAAAAAGTCCAAATTTAGTATGTTGTCTTTTAAATTTGCGGTATATATTAATTCCTTGCATTTTGAACCATATCGGACTAGCCCGTTACGTCCACCCTATACGAATATATTCAATTTAAGGGAATAATTCGAGAACAGGAGCAGCTAGGAAATTCACATTCAGTATCTCGTTGTCTTTTGGGAGGAGCATATTTTAATTCTTTGTGCTTTCAACCTGATCGGGTTAGCCAGTTCTGGGCCCGTAATAGAAATGTATTCGTTTTGGTAGCAACCGGAGAAACTAGAAAGTCAAAATTTAGTATGTCGTTGTTTATGGTATATTTTAATTTTTTGAATTGTTAATCTTATCGGGCTTGCCCGTTCTGGGCCCACCATAAGAATGGACTTGTTTTTGTCGAATAACTTGAGTACCGAAGCAGCTACAAAGTGTAAATTTAGTATACTGTTTATTATTTTATAGTATATATTAATTCTTTGTATTTTAAACCTTATTGAACTAACCCGTCTTGCCTCCCCTCATAGGAATGTACTCATTTTAAGAGAACAACTAGAGGACAAGAGCAGTTAGAAAGTTCAAATTCAGTATATAGGTGTGTTTTGCAGTATATTTTAATTCTTTAGACTTTTAACCTTATTGGGATAACCCGTTCTGGGCCCGCATTTGGAATGTACCAGTTTTGGAGGAGTAATTCGAAAACCGGAGTATATAAAAAGTCCAAATTTAGTATGTCTTTTTTATGGTATATTTTAATTCTTTGTTTTTTGAGCCTTATATGGCTTGCCTTTGTTGAGCCGTCATATGAATTCCTTTTGGGGGAATAACTCGAGGACAAGAGCAGCTGGAAAGTTCAAATTTAGTATCTCGTTGTCTTTTGTGATATATTTCACTTATTTGTACTTCCAATCTTATAGAACTAGCCCGTACAGGGTACATTTTTTCAAATCGTGAACTATGACAGAACTCTTCTCTCTCATGCTCTTCACATGCCAAACGTCGTTTTATCGCCAGTTCTGGTACACTAATCTTATAACTCCTGCAAGAGCGGAGAAAAAGACGAAATGTTTTTAATCAGCGATATTGTTTATGAAGACCGATGATCTGCTTGCGTATCAGAATGTCATTAGATATATTTGTATCCGATTATTTAAATAATTTATTATGCATTTTTTGGTTTTAAATTAATACGCGTACTATGAAAATACATGTATTTAAGAACTCTGTGTATTGCACACAGATTGTTTGAAATTAGTCTATAACTCCTGCAAGAGCGGAGCAACTCCTGCAATCTTATAACTCCTGCAAGAGCGGAGAAAAAGACGAAATGTTTTTAATCAGCGATATTGTTTATGAAGACCGATGATTTGCTTGCGTATCAGAATGTCATTAGATTTGTATCCGTTTATTTAAATAATTTATTATGCATTTTCTGGAAGTAATACGAGTACTATGAAAATACATGTATTTAAGAACTCTGTGTATTGTACACAGATTGTTTGAAATTAGTCTAAGAAATGTTCCACGCACACACATATAATTTATTATTTGAATAAAACGATTATATGCGAGATTTCGTAGTAAATATATGTGTAGGATCCGTATGTTGTTCAATACTTATATAGTACATGAATCAGTGACGAAAATTGAAGATTATTTGAAAGGAGGGAATATTTGTCATTTTAAAAACGCAAAATTTGTGATATTTTAGGGAAATTTGCTAGACATTTTTCGGTTTGTGAGAGCAGTAAATGCTACTTTTCCGACATACCTAATATAATGCAGCGTTTTTCAAGACGTGTTCCGCGGAACCCCAAGGGTTCCGCGACGTGATAATTTCATGTAAATTGTCTTCCAAAATTTAAAAACGACTAAAATTTTGATGCATAATTTGGACAACAAGGGATTTTTCTTATTTTGGGGTTCTACCATAAAATTAAATTTCAAAAGGGTTTCGAGACAAAATAAGTTTGAAAAACACTGGTATAATGTATTGGGAAAGTATTGTAACGAGGTCGAAAACTCGAATTCTAGTTTGTGTTTTCGACGGTAGGGCTCGTTTCAAACATCCCTGAAATCGAATCGAATGTTTTCGAAGTGATATCTGTGCGTATGTGTGCGCTCCGCGCGCGCATGTATATTAATATATGTGTGTGTTGCAAAGAACGTTGCTGCCCTGACCGGAAATCGAATTCTGGATCTTCGAATTGACCAGCCGATGCTCTATTACTAAGCTACTGGGACGAAATTGCAAGTTCTTATCATCAAAGTGAATTCTGCTATGTATGTACATTAGTGTGCTTGTCCTTGAGTCAGTGGATGCGATATCTGACGAACGAATGAAATGTTTCGAACGAAAATTTTTACGATTATTACAGTCAGTGAATACTGGAAGTCTATTGATTTCATAAGCAATCGCATATTTGGAAACCATCTCCAAATTTTCGAATAAAATTTTGAAAAAATCGTAAAAATTCAGAACCTTTAATGGTGTTACATAAAATATCATTTTTTATTAATTTTTCATTAGAAAATGAATAACACAAACTTTGGGATACTAGCATGTGCCATTTTTGATGTATTGTACGTTTTTCAAATAAATTTAAAACAATACATAAAACTAAAACTGTACTAACTGTCGTGAAATATGCAATATTATGTGACAACTGTGTTAGTATTATTTTGGTAGGTTTCATTCACAAGAGAAGATACCTTTTTGCAATAGTTTTGTATTTTGACGTCAAGCAATTCGTCAAATGTAATTTATTTGTTTGTCTGTCTATCTGTAATGTTTGTCGATAAATTAACAAAATATCGTCAAATTGACATTTTATTTAAAATGTTGCCAAATTGGCAAAAAATGACACCAAATTAGTAAAAATAACGCCAAATTGATGAATATTTCATATCTTGGAGAATGAAGTTTAATTTATTTTATAATTCCTGGGAATAATTTTCTAATTCGGGAATTAATTAAAAGCAGGATCGGCTAGAAAGTCCAAATTTAGTTTTTTTTGCGGTATATTTCAATTCTTTGAACTTTCAACCTTATCGGATTGTCTCGTCCAGGGCCTTCTATCGATATGCACTCGTTTTCGGAGAATAACTCGAGAACGGGAGCAGCAGGAAAGTTTAATTTAGACTGCCGTTTTTTTTTGTGGTATATTTTAATTATCTCAATTCTTAACTTTATGGGGCTAGCCATATGATACTGCTCGTTTTGTTGGAATAACTCGAGAACCGGTGCATCTAGAAAGTCCAAAGCGGTTGGTAAGCGACAGCAAACAAGTGGTGCATCATGGATTCTGTTAGAGTGATCTTAACTTTGGGAACTATAGGCGGATTCTGTGAGTATGAAGGATATTTAATTAAGCCACATTGATAAGAAATAGTTAATGGTAATGCAAGGTGTAAATTATTATTCCAATTGAATATTTTACGTATTTCTTACCTGATCCTTTTCTCGGATTTCAAACCACCCCTTTCCTTTCCAACGTTGTTGGGCAAGAAAAACGTTTTCGAAATCTTGTAAGTTCCTTCTTTGGCGTTGAGAGCCTCTTCTTCCCGATTCTGCGAGAGGCGGATATTCCACTTCTTCAACTAAAACAAACCGAACAGGATCTTCCATCCTTCTGGCTTTAATCAATGCCTGTAAAAATGTTTAATAAAATATGTGAAATATGAAAGTGGTTAAATTAACAATTTTGAATTTACTTTTACTTTCAGTACAGGATGTTTATAAATAAAGTGTACAACTTCATGTTGTATTTACCGTGATAGATGAGAACTAAAACTTGCTACACACAAAAAGGCGCATTTGCAGAGGTATATCTACTAGTGCAGGTAGACTGGTACCTATTAGTGCAGGTAGACTGGTACCTATTAGTGCAGGTAGACTGGTACCTATTAGTGCAGGTAGAATGGTACCTATTAGTGCAGGTAGACTGGTACCTATTAGTGCAGGTAGACTGGTACCTATTAGTGCAGGTAGACTAGTGCAGGTACACGCTACAGTTTTCTTCTCAGCTCTGTTGGGTAGCCATGACGTAAATAGACAATAGGAAATAGTTCGCGTGCTATTAACTAAAAGTAAGTGTCGTAAACGCTTGAAGTACGTAAATTTATGCAAGTAAATATTGTCAGTTTCAATCCCTGACTTGTATAACTGCTCTGACCTTTTTCAATACTTTCCGATAGTTGCTTCTAATGTTGTTTATCTTCATAATGCTCTCTTTGTTGGCATTGGAATCAATCTCCTTTAATTCATCCATCAATTTTGAATAAGCTGCTTTTTTGGTCGGTCTTGGTAGTCTTTTGATTTAATTTGTTATGGACAATTCTCGCTTTTGTAAATCCCTGACTTCCTCTGTACACCCAAGATGACTACTTTGGTAATCGGCTGTCACAGTGTACAAAAATAACATGTTCACTTCGTCAAGCCGCTGAGAGAACTAACGTGATGCTACACACGCTCAGTATGTCTGCACAGTTCTCCCTGCGATAAATGAAATCAACTATTTGTTCCGGTCCCCTGCGCAAGCATAAATTACTGTACAGTTAATATCCACACCCTCAGTTATACCTGACAAGTTTACCTTTACGTGTGTAGCTGGCTTTACAGCAAATGTTACAATGTATAGCAAAAATGAACGTTCTTTGCATTCGGAGATAGGTGTCGTTAGGTGTCATGTAGCTGCGAACACAGGACGAAATTAAAGATTGCAACTCATAATTCCGCGTTGATATTCCAGATAATATTTTTCAGCAAGAAGGTGCTCTACATCATGGTATTTTAATGTAAGGTTGGGCACTCAGCCCGGCTACGAGTCAAAAAGTTGCCAGCTTGAGTTCATGGGAATTTAGTTTTGCCATTCGTGATGCCACCGTTCAGAGAAAATTTTGAGAGGAGTTGCCGAAACACAAAATGTTTTTGCATTATTACAGTTAAAAAATGTTTGTTAATTTTTAAATGGCAATATCCAGGCGTAAACAACTTGCGCAAAGATTTTATATTGTGCTGTGCACACAGGATCCAATGATGTCCAAGAAAATTTAGTGACGTCGGTGGGGTAAGATGACAGCCCTAGTAAGCAAGTTCGATCCCTCTTGAAAGACCGAAAACAAAATGCAAGCGTTCTTAATCCCCATTTCGTCATATGAGCAGAGTCAGGCAAAAATACTTAAGTCATTCATTCCCGGAACAAACACCCCCTGCACTACATTGTTGTTTTGATGTTCGTCATTATTTAGCCCAACATTTATAGAAGCATTGAATCATACATGGGAGTCCGATAGAATGGCCATACCGTTCTTCTGATATTAACCGCCTGATTTATTTTTGAGCTCTATTAAATGCTCTACACAAGATAAAAGGTAATGTCTTTCATTGAGATTGAGGAACGTATCACTGCAGCCTTCCTATATATTCTTACCTTATTTTGCTGTGTATGTGAGCTGAACTAGATTATCGTCTACTGTAGCTTGTCATATGATGAGCTAATATGAAGTAAATTGATATTTTTTCAAAATATTTATAAGAACGAAAGTGCTTATTCATCTTTATGGGTAATGACTAAAAATTAAAAATCTGATGTAGACTGCACACAACTTTACCTATAAAATGCTTTGAATTTAATTCTTTTTCAGTGAAAAAAATGATGTATAAGATCTTCGGCACAATGTTTTTAAACGTTGACTTGCACATTTGGCGCTTTTAATATTGATAGCATTCGCAATAAGCAATATAGTCCATATATTAAAATATTTCAATAATTAATTCATCAATTTGGAGTAATTTTCGTTAACTTAGCGTTTTGACGTTATTTTCGTCAATTTGGGATGAGATATCGACAAGTTTGCGATATTTCGTTAAATTAATTGCCAAGTTCGTCAAATTTACCAGCAAGCGTTACAGACAAACGGAGAGAATAGCAGTTCTTATATACACAACTAGACTATTGGCGCATTCTTAGGCGTCAAAATACAAAAATAATAATCAAAATTATCACAAACTAGTACTCATCTCTCGTGAATGGCAAGAACTAGATCCACGAGAATGATTTTAACAAATTTATAGCATAATATTACTTATTAAAAGTGAACATATTTCACAATAGTTAATATTGTTTTAATTTTATATGTGATTCTTTTTTATAAATTTATTTGAAAAATGTGGAAAACGGTTCATGCTAGTATTTCAAAATTTGTGTCAATCGGTTTCTAATGAAAAATTACATAAAAATGATTTTTTACGTGACATTATTGAAGGTTTTGATTTTTTAATGATTTATTCGAAAATTTGGAGGTTTTCCGAATATTCGATTGCATTTAAGATCAATAGACTTCCAGTATTCACTGATTGTAATTTTTGTACCAAATTTCTTTCAGAACGCTCCATTCGTTCATGAAGTATCGCTTCCACAGACTCACTGACACACACACACACAGACATC
This sequence comes from Amaurobius ferox, assembly GCA_951213105.1. Classification (NCBI taxonomy): domain Eukaryota; kingdom Metazoa; phylum Arthropoda; class Arachnida; order Araneae; family Amaurobiidae; genus Amaurobius; species Amaurobius ferox. The sequence goes on from OX578133.1 coordinate 58,551,833, forward strand.
ACTCTAAAACGTCTGATTCGAGTTCAGAGATGATTGAAACGCGATCTTCCGTTGAAAACTCAAATTCGAATTTTCGACTCCGTCACAATACTTTCCCTATATATTATAAAATAATAATGATAACTCATTAAATAAATGGCTAAACCCAATTACTATACAGGGTGAGTCAGAACTAATGGACCAAACTTTAAGAGGTGATAAATCACATCTAAGTAAGCAATGTTTGTCACACAAAGCAGGGTCGTAACGCAAGAGGTGAACTGCTAGACGCCACTGACATTGAACGCAGTGACGACTGCGTCAGAACTAGCCAGGGTTTAAGCTGAGTTTAAAATTTCTTTAGTAAAAAAGCTAAAACCTCTTCATTTTCGCATTTCGGATAGTCTGTTAGCATTTTGCGAAAAATGCGATCATGCATGCATCATACTGGACGTTCCAGGAGTGTGAGGACACCACAAGTTGAAGAGAACATTTTGCAGAGGGTTGAAAATCGTCAGGAAAGCAGCACGTGGGCACTTTCCCATGCCTTAAATGTATCCCAAAGAACGGTTTGCCGAGCAACGAGTTGTCCATGCATTCTGCAATTTCTGTCAGTAAAACGTACTTTGTGCATACTCTGTCATTTTTGTGTTTCCTCTTTTCACGAGAGAGTCATCATTTCCTCATTTCATGAGCTACAGCAGTTCACCTCTTGCGTTACGACCCTGTTTTGTATGACAAAAATTGCATGTTTAGATGTGATTTATCACTCCTTAAAGTTTGGCCCAAGAGTTCTGACTCACCCTGTATATCACATAAAAGGAAAAATATTATTATCACAAATGAGTGGGATATAAAGAATCACCTGAGCCACTATGTCTTGTGCTGTGCTTGTAATTGGAGCTTTGAGAATGGCATAAGGCTGATCTGGTGCCACATTATATACACATACTAGAAAAGCCTCTTCTCCTTCAGTCCAGCTATGCAAGTCTCCTCCGTCCATTTCTTTGGCTCTCTGGGGAAATATGATATTTGTAAATTTGTAAATTAATATATAAATTGTAATTTAATATATGATACAAATTTGTGGTTGGACAATTTTATGTCATGATTTATTGTTCTATTTAAAATTTGCGTTCAGTATTTACTGTTCGAAGTCTAAAAATAATATCAAAATCATGTTATTGCAATCACTCATTAAAAAAAATCCATATTTAGAGAAGAAGTTTGTTTGATAAATGGGAAATAAGATACATTTTAATGTAATAATAATAATAAAGAAAAATTTTATTGCACTATTAAAAAATATTTATAACGTACTTTTTCTTTGTTAATTGTGCCTCGAATAGTAGTGATCCATGCTCTAGTACTTGGGTCCTGTAAAAAATATGGTATGTAAAATCAGTACTAAAATATTAGTAAAGTAATTCGTAAAAAATATACTGAGTGAGTGAGAAAAATAGAGACCTTTAGAACAAAAAATAAAAGGATAATATACCTCTTACTCACAGAACACACCTACAGAGGGTATTCCCAAAGTTTGGATCACATGTAACAGCAACTATGGACCTGTTTATGCTTACACACTATTCAGCATGGAATAGCTGATAGCAGAAAATGTGCTATGTGCCACAGTTTTACGAACTTATATGGAGAATGGCAAATTCAATTCTACCTCGGATTCCTCAGCAAATGTCACAAAGATTAAAGTCAGGATGTACGAGGCTGTAGCTTTTACTCACAGAACCTGCCAAAATGGGGTGTTTCGAAATGTGGCACATAGTGAGGTTTCACGAAAGACAGTCGTGAAACAATTTCTGAAAACAATTTCAAGATACTGTCCGTAACTGTCCGTCGAGACAGGTAGTCGACAGCTAGTCAACTGAGTTCAGAGTTTGCAGCCGCCACAGAAACTTCAGTATAGCGACAAACTGTATACAGAAGGTTTAGCGAGACCTTCATGACACAGAGCCAATGGCATGTGTTTCACTGACATTTCAACATAAAAGAGCTCACCTGAATTGGTGCAAAGAACGTTCTCTTCAGTGACTAGTTGAGGTTCAGTTTAACCTCTGATTCTAAATGCGTTTACATCTGGAGGGAGCCAGGAACTCGAAAACTTCCTACCAACATTAGGGGATTTTTGATTTAGTTTATGGTTGGTCCTCAATAGATGTTAAGGTTTTAGCTTGCTTGCATTGAAGAAGAAAACAAATGCATTTTCGAAGCTATTGTTTATTTTTAATTTTTTGGGGGCTGCAATTTGCGTTGTGCTTTTTACAAATTTTATGCATGTTTACTTTTTAGTAAACGAGGATTTGTTTAGAAATTACAATGTTTCAAGTTTAACGATATTACTTACATCAGCCAGTTTCTTCAGTATGAAACGACCTTCACCCTGCCATTGCGCCTGAGCCTCAAGAGGTCTCTCGTGGACATCTAGGAAGTGTCGAATAGCACTTTTGTCAGATTTCTTTTCCCAACCTCTCTGTACTTCCTCAATCAGAACATAGTCATCCACAGAGTCTGGACTATTGTTTTTACTTAGAGCCTACAATATGAAAGCAATTAAGAATATATTAATATATAAAACTGAAAGACCATACTTACTGACTAATCAAAGAATCTTTAAAACTACCACAGTTAGAATCTTAAAATTTTTGCAGGAACTTTCCTTTTACACCATACAGGTGCAATAAAGATTTTTTATCCTACGACAATTTTAAGTTGTTACAAATGGGTTTAAGATATGATATTTAATATAAATTTCTCCACATCTAATTGTTTTCAAATGACGGTTTGATAGCAAATTTACAAAATGCTAATTCAGCGTATCTGAGATTTTTTTTTAGGATTCTTTAATACCCGATAAGGGAGTTTCTACGTGCGGATTAGGTTTGTGAATTGGTTGAATATCCGTGTTCTACTAAGGTGATGCATTTAAGAACGTTGTTTTTTGTTGAACGTTTGTCACTGGTTTTTGAGGGGCACGGCAGAGAAACAATCTCGGTTATATGGTTATATATGGTTATGGTTCTCGGTTATATCAGTAATAAGCTTAAGAGCGATATAACACTTATCGCTTGGATTGATGTTGCTGGGAAGGTATTTGATTTAAGAACTCATACAGGTCCTGAGTTGCATCTTATATCTTTCCCTACTTGTACCAGTTCTATTCATGGTGCCATGTCTACAAATGTGTCCAGACCTTTCATTCCAGCTATTTGGAGAAAGACTCTTGTAACAGTAGATGCGGTTAGGAGACCATTAGTTCCTCTTTAGAAAGAACCACGCCCTGTGTTGTCAAGGACAGACAAAGTGATCACCATTCTGCAAATTTGCAAAAGCAAATGTGTCATTGGAGTCAGAGTCAGGCTAATTGACATTCTGAACCCAGTTAGAGGTGAGCGCACACGTTTTTTGAAACTCCCAGTTCTAGCGGCCACAGTTTGATTATGTCTGGCAGGAGGTTTAAACCTGTGGTCCGTTTTCAGACCGGGGTTTAGTCTGTAGGGGGAGTACTGTGGTGCCACCGTTGCTACGGAACTATGCAGTTTCTGCTTGACCAGTAAATGCTGTAATGCGCATGTCTGTGAGTCAATATTTAAGACGATTCAATCGCCACGACTTCAGTATCGAGTTTCCTCCACATCAAGTTTCGTCTCGCCAACTGCAGACTCGTTGGTTATCACGAGTCTTGTCGGCTCAACTCCAACGTACATGTATTAAACTAGATGAGCTACGCTATAGCAGTTGAGCCTAGCACGTAATGTAAATCAACTTCTTTATTATGTTAAAGTTCTTAAGTTCTTTTTATTAAATTATTAAGTTTTTAACTTGTAGTTCTTCTTGTACGAGCGAGCCGCGTCAAGCAACACACGCAACCGATCTCAAGTATCTTAAGTAATCTGAGGTTCACGTTCCCTTTGCCACGTATTAAAGATGGCATGCCAACTCCACAAAATGGACATCCATAGATATAACCAAAATACTGTCAATGATGTAAAATATGCTACAATATTGCACGGTACGATCAAATAATAAAGACAAAACCAATTCTTAAATGAACTTGCAAATTCGAGAACAAAAGTTTTCGTTCAAGACATTACAGATGGCAACACAATTTCCAAAACATTTGACTCTATTTTCTATTAATGATTACTTAGCAGCTCAATAAAAGTATCAATGTATTTTGAACTTTTAAATTAATGAATTAAAATTGATACGATTATTAAGTTACAGTTATGGTCGAAATTGTTCATATATCTACTAGTAGAAAAACACAGAGCGAAAAAATATCCAGTGTGTGGTCATTTCAATTGCGCCCAATCATTCATATTTTTATTTTTTTAAAACATTTGGTTTTACCTTGGTAAATTGTTTTTTAAATTTATACAATGATGAATGCATTTAAATAATTCTTGCAACGGAGTGAAACTGTACAGGAATAACTTTGCTATCATTTTAGTGTCGTCATTTTGGCGTAAGTTGATCAAGCTTTGTAAATTTGTTTACAACCAAAATGTTCCATTCTTTAGATTTTCCAAAGTAGATAATTTTATATAGAAAGAAAATGGATTTTTATACTTTTACATTTCTATACGGGACTTAAATTAAATATTTGCACATATTTCATTCAAATCATGAGCAACGCCGTTAAATCTGCTTAGTAAAAGTATATTTCGCAGATGAATGCAATGTGTCAAAACCTTAGAAATGATGGTGCAACTGATGCAATGCACCAGTTGCGCTGATTGAGAAGAGAAGGGTATGACAAGTAATAAATTTTATGCAGTCATATATAGTTTTACTTTACAATTGAGAACAATATTTTAAAGCAGTTAAATCTTTATTATCTCCTTGTATATCCTAACTTAGTTCATAATTTCTAAGTTACATATTTTTAACTCTATTTAAAATAATTATATCGCAGGAGTGCATTATTATCGCTAGGATTGATTAAGAATAGTGTTGCAAACAACTCATGTTCCAACCTGGGTTTGAATCACGAATTTGCGCTTTGGCATTCGATACTCATCCATTGATCTATTGAGACGACAGTCACTTCTTATATAGTTGAAGTGAATCCTACAGCGTCCTTTTTGCAGGAGTTAATGGGAGGGCATCTTTTCTCATCAAAGTGATGAGAAATGAAGTAATTTTCTAATTTCACATGAGAATGCTTTGGTGTAGGCAACATTTTTCAAGAAAAGCAAAATTTACTATACCAAATACTCTGCTGGGACAGAAGTTGTTCAACTTCAGTTATTAAGGTTCATATTAATCACAGATGCTGCAAAATGCATGGGTACATTTGTATACCGAGCATATCAAGAAGCATTGAGCAATCATTTGGTGCTCATTCTGATGGAGTATTTATTGCCAAGGGTTAAAGGACTATTTAAAACGTCTGTACCTGAGCTATCACATCTCTGGTTGTGCTTTCTTGAGTGATTTTGAGAATTGTACTTGGCTCATCAGGCAGAACTCCATAGACAACGAGGAAAAACATTCTACGCTTCACAGGCATGCTAGCAGGTATCTGCAAATATAGTAAATCAATAAGTTTCTGGAATTCCTGTTAAAATAAATTTGATTAAATAGTAAAAATGAAAATAGTCATATAACATTATCTGCATAAGACATTCCCAAAATTAGGATTAAGCTCTCATGCGCTCGTGAACGCTTTTTATGTGCTACAATTTTATAGCATTTTTTGCTGCAATTACAGGTATTGAGTATTCCATACCGACGAGCAGATAATAAGTGTGAAACCGGCCCATGGATACTGTTATTATCAATGAAAATGCAATCATATGCTCTTTTTTCTATTCAAAAAGTTAAATAATTGTTTTTACTGTTTTCTTAATTAAAATATGTGAGGGCCTCTTACTTGCCCGACTGCTCCAAACATGAATAGGCAGACTTCTTACGTTTATTTATTGAAATAATCGTACCAAATTTCGTTTCACTAGCGAAATTTGTTCGAGTTATATTGTGTCCACAGAAGCATAGACAGACAGCCATCATTGACAGATTGGTTGATTCGTATTCAAGGATATGGGGTTTCGCCTGTTCAGGGTTTTCGCCTTAGGCGGGATTATCCTTACAGGGGGAGGGATATGACGTCATATTCCGCGTCGTAAAGTATTGTTTTGAGGGTAGAGTTGTGGGTTATTAATATCACATAAATTTCTATTAGATTGTCTTCATAGAGGGATGGGAGCAGATGCCGTCTTTACGAATGTGGGTGGGGAGGAGGTACTTCCATGAAAGTTTTCATCAATATTGGCATCATTATCCCTCTTTCAATGTTAACATGTTGCTGATTAAAATGGCAGTTTGGGGCTCACTAATATTTAGGAGCACTATAGGCTAGGTCTCTATATAAGCCTCTACGCAATGTGGTCCTCGTATTATATTATTCGTATATCTGTCACTGATTTTGACAGCACCATCCTGATACAGTGAAGAGACATAGCCACATATGGTTTCGGTTAAATATTTTATTTCAAATTTTAGGAAGGGACCACCACCGACACTTACACTCCAAAAAGTTGGATAAAAACATTTGGTTAATTAAAAACATTTTTAATTTTTCATTCGGATATTAATTTTTTTTTCAAAAATGTATATAAAAAGATTAATTTACTTAATAAAGCAAATATTTGTAATAAATTTAAATTGAGTAAAGCATTAAAAGATTGGAGGCCTCTTTTAGTCTGCTTATAGAAAACCCGGCCGTGATCAGGGATACTTAAAACCACAATAATCGAAGCTCAGAAAGTCGCAAGTTTTACACCAACATAATATACGGTTACCTTATACCTTTCTGGTAGGTTGGACGATCTGGGTCTCAACAACAACAACAACAATCAACATAATATAATGCTTTTCATTTTTACTATGAATTCTATTGAAATTAAGAAGTCATATCCGCAATATTGGTGAAAACTAAACATTATGCAGATGCAAAATAGAATATCTTTGATTCACATGTTCTCAAAGTATAGATATTAATTATAAATATTGGGCAGGCCAAACAAATTGTGGACCTCTTTATAAACATTTATCAAGACTCTATATTTTATTTTCCCTTCTTTGTGAATTTTTCATATCTTCTCCATTCCCATAATAATACTGGGCATCGGGGTCCCCTCTGGAGCACGGGCCCCTCACTCAAGTCGTGTCTGTCTCGCTCTATCGGCGGTCTTTTACTGAATGAAGACGTATCAAGCGCTTTCGTTTATAGAAAAACCTTGAACATCCTACACTGCATTTGGAATAGTCATGAAGAAAGAAGTGGATGGACATGAAGTGTCATCTATCGATGGAAAGTGAAACGATCTTCAGTGCTTGTGCTAAGTTGTTCTTTAGAGCAGAAACTGGAGAAAAGCTGAGCAGGGTATCTAGCTACATGTTTAATAACTCAGGCGTTTATTTCATGAAAGTGGTAGAAAACTCAAAATATTAAGACAGATGAGCAACTTTTATAATTGTACAAGCTATATTAAACAATTAGATTCTGTTTGTCGTTTGAATTTTTGAAATTAATTTTTCTCCACAGACTTAACATTATCTGACATTTGAAGTCAGATATCTCAGTACATAGATTGAAACTTAAAATGTAGGCTTCGTTTTGATCTAAAACAGGATTAGTTCAGGCTATGTACACAATGTTATTGGAATTGGTTGTGTTTTACTATGTCAAAGCTCAAACACGCAAGCTCGAACACGCTTCTGTATGCGGAGTTAGGATTTTTTGTTTGGGGATACTGAAGCTACTTTAGAGGGTTCTAAAGATCTTTTATCTTATAATTTCAGTTGTAATGTATAACACCAATATTAATGTGAAAAATTATCGCTGGATTTGCTATTGACACTTTTGGAGATGCTTAGCATACCCAATCCTCTAGCTCCTCTTAAACCAATTATTTGTATAGTAATTTATTAAACACTAGGGGGCTCAGCCCCCTGCTCGCTACGCTTCGTCACCCCCCGTAACTGGCTTCGCGAGCTATTTCAAGGCTAACTAAAGTTTAAATTGGTAAACGACTTATTTCACAGTGTTACCCTATTATTTCTCTATAAATGTACCAAATTTCACATTATTGTATGCTATAGTTTTTGCAGCGCCAGACAGAGAAAATCGATGGACATGCCGATACGAAAAAACATCTTTCATTTCAAAAGTTCATAAAAAGTAAAATATCTCGCAAATTACACAAAACTTATAAGAGGGATCCGTCCTGCAAAAATTCAACTATGTAGAAACCTGCCTGAAAAAGTTCGTGGTCTTACTGTTGTTAGTCTGTCTATGGCGTATTTTAATGTGTTTCCCAAACCTTTGTCTATAATTGTACCAAATTTTATATTCTTACATGCTATAGTTTTTGCGGTACGAAGCAGAAAAGTTCAAGGAACGAGAAATTTGTCAAACAGCGGCGTTAGCTACATTTTTAACACTTTACAACATAGTTGAAAAGTGTTTATGACTTTGTTCATTCTGTCTGTCTGTCTGTCCGTTAGCACGATAACTGCCGTAAAAATGACTTTATCAAAATAAAATTTTAGTATGTTGTTCAGACGGTCTGTGGGACCTATGGAAATATAAATGAATAATATCACCCAATTAGTTTTGGATTGAACTTGGATTGAAAAAATGAGATACATTGAACCCTATGGGACCTAATTTTTCAAACATTTTTTAAACGAATTTAAAATTCACAAATTGCTTCGAAATTTTTAGGAAATATTCAAATTATCCCATAAAAAATATAAAAAAATATTTCAGCAAAATATATTCGGTAGTTTCTTAAATAAAAATTAAAATAATAATTATACACGTATCATATGAAGGGATCACGTGACCCAATTCAAAATAAAATATACCATCCAGTTAGTGTCAAAATCGTGATTTTTAAAGTTGTTTTTAATTTATATTTAGTGTTGTATCCGTCCTATAACTGCTTTATTTTTGCTTAATTTCTGTGCATCTATATACTGTGACCTGCATCTATATACTGTGCATCTATATACTGAAACAACACAATTACAATATATATGAATTTAAATGATCATCCAAATTTGATTATTTCTACAACGAAACCTAATTTTCACTTATGGAGAATGTAAACAGATTAGGCTGTAAGATGAGTTGTATAAGAATAGCTGAATTTCTTTAACGCAAAATTATGTTGCTCTGGAATCAGCAATATAGATGATATGAATGAAGCATTCATTGATTTTACATAGAGACGCAGACGATATCTATAGCAGACTTTTTCGATGAAGTTTTAAGCATAGAGTTAAATTACTTTTACCTCCATGGTTTTAACTTTTTAAGTAAAATAAATTATTGCAGTATTGTGATGAATGAAAGGCAGGGAAAAAGGAGTATGAATGAAATATTTACTCCTTTGTCATAGGAATCCAGAGAGGAATTATATTTCAATGACGTCATTTGAATAAAGTTCATTTTTTTGATGAAGTTTTAAGTTTTCAAATATAATAAATTATTGTAGTATTGTGATAATTTTAAAAATATTACCGCTGAATGTATCGCATTTTAGAGATGTTTAAATAAAATTCCATTGCAGTTGGAAAGTGTTTCATTATCAGTGCTTTATGCATGATTGATCTTTCTGGTTTTATATGTGACTGTCTGAAGGAATCTTCGAGAATATTCTGAAGCAACGGAAATTTCGTGGCGTGATTGGAAATTGACCGATCACGCGTGTTAATTGCGATGATGGAGATTCGAAGTTTTGAGTGGGGGAGAATCTCCTCTGTACCTTGAACGACAAAGGAGCTGTGAACTTTGTTCCGAAAAATTTTGTGCCATTTTATTCATTAAATGATGGCACTTGCGAATCTTGTTATGGTCGAAGCCCTATGTCTATTCTGATATGCATAAATTTATTCCAATTTGAAAGGCATCTAAATTCGGAAAAGTGACACATTTACTTCGGGGAGACGACTTTACGGCATCTTTTGGAAATTATGGATAATGCTTTTTACCAAGAAAGGCATGGCCCACTTGAATCTTCACGTTAATACCGTAGAAGGCATTGGTGATTTATTTATCCTGGTTGTCAGCTAAAAATTCCTATAGAGCTGTAAAATGCGTGTCAAAACTATCCTAAGCGAGAGACCCAGCGCATTCAAGCCCCTTTGCGGTATGTCGACTTCCCTCTCTTCCGGTTTTGTGTGCTATATAATGACGAAGAAGAATCAATCCTGTGTTTGTGTCCGAAATAGTCAGTGTAAATAGGAATTATTTGATTCTACAAGCATCTAGCAATTTATAAGTACTTCTTTCCCTTATTTGTTGAATTGAGGTTGGAACAGAAATAAATAAATCATCAGCTTATAATCCTGAAGTGGTTTAGAGTTTAAATAAACTTTTTGCTTCAAAGATAATTGAAAAATGTTTTATCTTGCTATGTTTAAAAAACTTTTAAAAAGAAATTGATAGAAATTATTATATTTACAATTTTGATTCCAATATATATATATGCAGGGTGTACAGTGCTATCGGTGCCCAATGGCTATTTCCTCAACCGTTAATCACAGAGATATACTTCCAATTGCAAAAATGTTTTAAATTTTAAAATCTATTATCTTAGAAACAGTTTAAATCAATAAATACATTTCTGAAAGAAATACGAAATATAAATTTTTATACGGTCCCCCAGTCCTACCAATTATATTTAGGAAAATCATCCGCATTCAATTTCATGCAAAATAAAAAAAAGATCTTCCTCTTACGACCAAAATTCACCGAGTTATGAAGTATTAAACTTTATGACTTGAGTCGCTTTTCAACGCATAAAAATGTCCCGTTTCAGGCAACCAACCAATCAAGGACCGTATTGACCATTTCTCCAGGCAACCCAACCAATTAGGGACCTTATTGACCATTTATCAGCACAAAAAGTGCTCCAACAAATAGCTATAAGTCGGTCAATTTTGGTCGTAAAGGGATGATTTTTTTAATTTTGCATAAAATTGTATGAGGATAATTTTCCTAAATATAATTGATAGAACCGGGGACTGTATAAAAATTTATATTTCGTATTTCTTTCAGAAATGCATTTATTGATTTAAACTGTTTCTAAGATAATAGATTATAAAATTTAAAACATTTTTGCAATTGGAAGTGTATCTCTGTGACTAACGGTTGAGGAAATAGCCATTGGGCATCGATAGCACTGGACACCCTGTATGTATATATATATATATATATATATATATATATATATATATATATATATATATATATATACATATATATATATACACATATATACATATATATACATATATACATATATATATATACATATACATATATACATATATATATATACATACATATATATACATACATATATATATATATATATATATATATATATATATATATATATATATATATATATATATATTGCAATAAAACCCTTACCGGAATTTTTGAGTAATTATATTCCTCCGCTACATTAATCCTTATATATATTTATTACGGATTTGATTTTTATTGCTGTTTGATCGGGGACTATAACTTTGGGTTTATCCCAGTCTCAGAGCATGTTAGAATGTATGGTTTTTATTTCCGACATTTTGGGTTGGTGTTTCACGAGATCACACGTGTTGGTGTGTCACACGATCACGAGATTCCAGGCATTTTTAAAGTAATGAATATAATAATTGTATGTATTCAAGAGTTAATTGCATTATAATATAATTTCTGAATTAAAAATCTTCTGTTGCTCGCACCGATTTTACAGATTTTACAATGGCGCCATTCACGCTTCGACACTCTGGAAAGTGCTACTTTAAATCAGTAAAGTGTAATAATTTTCTAAAAAATACATTATATTTGCAAAGCTATTTTAAAAATCATAATAAATAAAAGTTTGTTTAAAAAATTATAAATTATATTTAAAAAAGGGGGGGGGGCTCAATTGTTTAGCCTCTATGGACGCTAAGCCACCACAATCGTAAAGTATGTAGTACTCTAGTACAAAGTACGTGACGTGCTAATTTCAACAAACTTTGATCGGCTTCCATAGCACGTATTCCAAATATTTTGGTTATTTTTTTTTAAATATGTATTTGGAAAAAACCTATGTATTTAACCGTGTTTAGGCAAAGATTCTTTTCATATTCTGGTATTGCCTAAACTAAAAATCCTTAAATCATGAACTTTGATTAAGCTAATTTTAAGATTTCGCTTTTTATTAGAAAATATTTATTTTGGTGTAATTTGCCTATTCTTAGCATTTTTTCATACAAAAATCCGTAGTAGCAAAACGCACTGGCTATTGGACGGCTGTTGTAGATAACCCTGAATAGTCCCAAAGTATACCTGGAGTTCAGAAAATGTTCTGTATATAGAAATATTTCTAGAATGTATTGGAAAATTTGCTAACTGTCAGTTCAGGATAGAATTCCTTTTCACAGAGTTTAAAATCTCAGATTATGATTTTTGGTTATAATAAGTAAAAATAATGGTGTGTCAGAGAAAAATTTAGAGCTGTCGTTTATATGAAAATTTTTATTTCAGATGTCCCTTAGTTTTTTCCATTCTTATGGACAGAAAACACTCGAAGTCGTTCAAATGGTGGTTATGTAATGCTAATGACTATGGTTGCAGTCTGTGTCCATATCAGAAGAGAATTGCTCTTTCGTCATCTTTTAAAGCTGATGACATATTATGGAAATCATATCGGCATGGTATGGAAAGCGCCGACTATGTGACGTGTAGGTGAGTCCAAAAGACAAGTCATCAGATTCATTTTTCAACTAAACTTTTCTTCAAATTCAGTCAGTATTATGTTAGTCGTTTTTGTGCTTTATCGATTCTATCTATTACCCCTTTCTTATGAATTGTAATTGTAACACTGGTCATATATATTTTACCTCTTGTTTTGTACAGTCCTTTGATCGCCCTTTTTTGAGACCAGGAGTGGAATCTGCGTCCGATGTTGACATCTCAAGTCCTTCTTCCTCCCATACTGAATAGATGAAGAGGGTTGATAGAGGCAATGGTTGATTTTGTAGATTACGGAGTCTAACATGTCTGTACCCTATGATAAAATAAAATAATTTTTTCAATTTAAAAACTAAAGTAAAATTAAATTTAGCCATACGGTAAGAATTCAATATTTTTAAGCAGGGGATGGCAACCTTTGAGAACTTGCGGGCCGCATTTGGCTCCCCGGGATATAAGGCAAAAGCCGTATGTGTGAAATAGATAGGCAGTGTAGCTGCGAGCGAAGGTATTAGCAGAATTGATGTTCGTATGATCCGACATTAGAGTATGGGTATGTGAAGTCGCATGCAGAATTTTGCCCTTACGTTTCTTAAACAAAATACTCGTATGCCTAGCAGTATGGAAAATTTCATTATTTCTGCATTGAAAACGGCTACTTTAGAAATTTACAATCGTTTAACTTCTAATTTTAGTTGTATATATATAAATTTATCTTTTTTAAGGGATATTTTTAATTTGCCACAAAATAAAATATTCACTTTCAATAAAATATATACACGAGTTTTTTTTAAGAAAATTCGTTATGTACCTTTCCCTTTTCACTCGCATATACACTGCATAATTTTCTAGTAAGTTATACATCTCCAGAATGCTAGCTAGTAACTACGGTAAAAATGAGTAGAAGTGCACATTCACTTAAAATCACTTAAAGTGCAAATTAGCAAATGAAATCTTTAAACATATATTGTTACTCAAGTATTCTAAACACCTTATTTTCCTCACAAAGGTAAATTTCGATGTTTAATAGGTTTAGTTTCAATTTTTATTTGCCATCGTCGTCAGTTTACATTACCGCTATGGTAAAAATTATGCCCTTTTGCTCTTACGCTTCTGTGCATTTTACTACGCAGGTTGTTTATTTACGCTCGTGTCCATGCTCTATATCAAGTGTTCCCAAATTTTGGAATCATGCTCCTAATGCAACGACCAGCATCGGTAAACCAGTCTCTTGCTTTTCAGCTCTCTTCAATACCTAATATACCTGGGCCTTAAAGATTGCTAAAATACCACAATTCTTATTTCTATCGTTTCATGGGATTTACAGTTAATTTAAAAATATTATTATAACATTCATATAAGTCTACCATAGTTTTTTAATGGATTAAAAATAAATGCAATAGCACTGAAGGTATCTAAAGTAGTTAATGAAACATAAAAATCCAAAAATATTTCATAGTAACAGAAAGAATATAGTAAAATACATCAATAATACACAAGTTTTGGCAGACTTTAACTAAAAACCTTTAAAATGAAAGTGCATAAAACAATCGAACAAGGTAAAAAAAAATCCATCTTCAAATAACAAAAATATAAATTATTTTATCTTCGTGGGGTGCACAAAATTTAAATTCGAGTGAGTTGTTGTGGGCCGCATAAAACTTAGTTCGGGGCCGGATGTGGTCCGTGGGCCTCCGGTTGCCGGCTCTTGCTTTTAAGAATAAAGTTTAAGGTTCCGTAGAGCTCTATAAACCAGCTGCGTTTGTGTATGCCCTTAACTCCACTACCTTTATAATCTGGCTTGTTTCCCTGACAATCTTGAAATTTGGCATGTAGATGCATATTAGTGGCTGAATTGAATATCAATTGTAAATAATTCAATTTCAACGATCCTAATCACGGATCTTTGAACTGCCCAAACGACCCTTTAACAATATGGTTAAAACAGTGTGATTCCTAACCAGGTTCAGCTGAACCCTACGGCTCCGCGATAATTTGCAGAAGCTAGTAAAAAAAGGTACATTTTACCGCTGGTTTGTTTTTAATTTAAAATAATTAAAATTATCTTGGTTTTAATGATATCTATTAAATATTTTTAAAATTTAGCTTGATCTTAAAAATTAAGCAACAAGAGTTTTACTTAGAAAGAAATTTTGTCGAAGCAAGGGATTTTTGTAGCTGCAAGGAATTCAGTTGACAGTAATGAATATTTCCAGCAGTCTCAGCAACTGCTCATAGGGTTACCAGATAAAAATAAAAAAATAGAAGCCAAACAATAATAGGCAATGCCAAACTAGTTAAAATATATTTTCTTAATCACATCATGTGAAAATGTGAATGTATCTTAAAAGAGCAAAATGTAGTTTATTTTGTTAACAATTTTATGAAAAACAATTACAGATTAACAGAAAACAATTACAAAATATATACAAAATGTTTATTTGCAACTAATAAGCCAGACGTAGAGCAAAATTGATTAGTATTTTTTATTGGCAATAATTATTAAACAGAAATAGGTAATGAATACTCTTATAATATTTTATTAGGATAATGAGTTAGATATTATTTATTAACTTTACACGTGCGTCTATTTTGTAATTTACCCCTGTTCAACCTGATGGGTGTCAACCAATTGAATTCGGCAAGATTTTACAAAATATTTCAAGGGTTCCTCCAAACAAATTGGTTGGGAATTTCGGAGTAGTTCAGACAACTGACTCAATTTTGAGTTAGTTGTTATATAAGTTGAGTTAGTTGTTAGTTATATAAATCGACTGACTCAATATTGAGTTACTAGTACGAAGTTCTTATCTCTTATAGTGGAAGTTGACTTTACGCAATAAAATGTAAAATTTCGGAGTAAGTAGGGGAAGGAAAATCAGTTGGTCACACAAAAATAAAAAGTATTTAAACAAATGGGGTGGATGTCAGGCAAAAGAATGCATCAAGACAAGAGAAAAAATTACCAAATTTTTCATTATTGAATTTACTACAGCAGATAGAGCTACATGAGATATAAGCCTATACAAATGAAACCAGTTTTCTACGTTTCGGTACGAATTTTCATTATTCAATATCTTTTATTTCCGTTTTATACCTAATGTTCGTTTTAAAAGTTAATTTGGGACTCCCAAATTGGGAATATTTAAATTCGCTTCAGCGAGCTGGAGGGTTAAATGATCGTTATATTGATTTTTCTAAATTTTGCAAAAAGTAATGAAGAAATACAAAGGAAATGATTCTGAGCGGTATGTCAACACTAAGCATAGAAAGAATAACATGGATGCATAAAGAAAGGGTAAAATATGAGGAGATGGTGAAATATGGGGATGATGAAAATTTATAAAACAATAAAACTATTCTATAAAAATATCGGGTCTATCCTGATTAAGAAATTTTTTTTTCTAAAGGCGAGTTCAAAACAAGCCACACTAAATCCAAACAATAGAATAAAAGATGGAAAAAATATCAAATGCAACAGGAGATATTGTATTCCTCCTTTGGACCCTAGCTTACCAGTACTGCCCTCACACAGACGTAGCGAAAAGCGTTGGACAGTGATGCAGGTTAGTCTTCTCCATAATATCCCGAAGGTTATAGAGCTTGCAACAAGGTTCATCAAGTATATTGATGAGATGCAGATATTTAGCATGGCAATCATGGCCAGTAGCAAAGCAATCATGGCCACTAACAGGGCAATCATGGCCAGTAGCAAAGCAATCATGGCCACTAGCAGGGCAATAATCATGGCCAGTAGCAAGGCAAAATTCCGATACAGCGTTATTCCTTGATCAATCAGGAAAGTCTGAAACATTTTCCCATCATTTTGTCTGGGAATCATTCTCTTAGAGTTCATTTGTAAGGTTATTTCTTAAAGTTGTTTTAAATATTGATTTGGTATTATGATAGATAATCTCAGCATTTGATGTTTGAGAAATTGTTGATCCTTTTTTGGTCAACAGATCAGTTCTCTCATTGCCTTCGATACTGCAGTCGACAGCTATCAATTGCAGATACATCGCTTTATTATGCCCAAACAAAATACTTAGAAGATATAGGAATTTTCCAATGGGCTTCGGAATAAGGTGCTTTGGTAGGAATTATTGCCTGCAAGGCAGCTTTTAAGTACGAAAGAATGACAATCGTAGAAAAATGAACTAAATGACACTGTAGTTGGAAGAAGGCTATTGTCATAAGGTAATATTAATTCGTTCTTACCATTATTTAACTAAAAGAACTTACCTTTGATGCCGTCACTTAGGGTGGAGTAAGAAAAACTCCGGGTTCAAGGGTGGGTACTGATGAATAACACGCACACATATCACACTAACTCCATTTAAAACGATCAATTCTTTAATTTATTTATATATATATACTAGTAGCATACCCGTTCTTCGTACGGAGTATATAATATAAAGAAACTTAAAACTTACAATCATGTGCAAATTCCTATAGTATAATAAATGACATTTTTAATCAAAATATTCTGTTAAAATATTTAATACAATGCCACTAAAACGAAGTTTAAGAATCTCTGTTCTCGATATGCAAAATTATCTTCACGGGCAGATCTGAAGAATAAAACATCCTGGCCCTTTTTGTAAGCAAATTTACAAAAAATATGGAATTGAATCAATATATGCAAAATGAAAGCGTTAAAATTGTATGGGACCTGTACTACTTATATACACGAATATTAGAAGATCTAACCTGTATTAGTACATGACATGCATAAATTGAAAATATCAATAAATCCGTAATTGACTCCAATATATTCTAGAATGAAAGTACTAAAATTATATGTGAATATATATATATATATATATATATATATATATATATATATATATATATATATATATATATATATATATATATATATATATATACCCGTACTACTTATATTGTCGCAGATTAGAAAATCTGCCAGTGTGTTAGTAGAAGATTACCTGAATTACAGTATGAGTCTCAAAAATCCTTGCCCAAATAAAACAGATGACGTAATAAATTGAAAATATCAATAATCCCCGTAATCTTTCTACCAGAAGGGTCGTAATTGATTCCAATATATGCCAATATATATCAAAATATATGCCAATAAACCTGTACTACTTATATTCTCGTAGATTAGAAGATATATCCGTGCATTTGTAGAAGATTACTCGTACAACGTTCAATATATGAGTTTAAACAATTTTTGTCATAATAAAACAATGGCATAATAACTTAAAAATATCAATAATCTCTGAATCAATAATCCCCGAAAATATCAATAATAATAATGTTTTAACCTGAAGACCGCAATTGATATTATCCAGTCAAAAATGAAATGTCAATGAAATTTATTTTATATACATATCTTTATTATTCAAATCGGAAAAGATTTAATAAAAATCGTCTGCCGCATAACACATTGGATTTAGAACCGTTGCTAAACGACATGATATCATTTACTTCAAATAAATTCATGGAAATCATATCGTCTGAATAATGCTATCTCCATGGAAGGTTTGGCGACATTTTCGTCAATTTAACGATAATTTAAAAATTCGCCAAATTTATCGCCGAGTGAGACTGTAAAACTGATAGTCCCATTTTGCGACAAATTGACGAAACATCATTACAATACTATTCTTTAACAAAACACAATTAATTTCATTTATGAAGCGCAATTTTTTCAATTTCATGATGTTTTTATGGATTTACAAACATTTTGATCAATTTGGTGATATTTTAAAAATTCGCTAAATGTGTTACTAAGTAGGATGGATGGACTGACCGACAAATGCTACTGAAACATCATTTCAGTACTCCCTTCTAAAAAAACAAATTTAATTTTTTTGATTTGCGTCGTTTTTATCAATTTGGGCACATTTCCGTCAATTTGGCGAAGTTTAAGAAAAGTTGCCAAGTTAGCGATATTCCGCCAAATTTGTAGCTCTGAATTTGCCCGTTTGATCCCGGTTGTATATACTAAATGAAAACACAAAAATTGTATTAGAAGATAAACCCGTTTTACTTTTTTAACACTTTACAACAAAGTTGAAAAGTGTTTATGACTTTGTTCGTTCTGTCTGTCTGTCTGCCCGTTAGCACGATAACTGCCGTAAAAATGACTTAATCAAAATGAAATTTTAGTATGTTGTTCAGACGGTCTGTAGAACCTATGGGAATATAAATGAATAATATTACCCAATTAGTTTTGGATTGAACCCGGGTCGAAAAAATGAAATACATTGATCCCTATGGAACCTAATTTTTCAAACATTTTTTAAGCGGATTTAAAATTCACAAATTGCTTCGAAAATTTTAGGTAATATTTAAATTGTTCCATAAAACATATAAAAAAAATTCAGCGAAATATATTCAGTAGTTTTTTAAATAAAAATTAAAATAATAATTACACCTCTTATATGAAACGATCAAGTGACCATGATATGAAACGATCACATGACCCACTTCAAAATGATATATGGCATCCATCTTGTTTAAAATCGTGATTTTTTTAAGTTCATTTTAATTCATATTGAGTGTTGTATCCGTCCTAAAACTACTTTATTTTTGCTTAAATTCTGCGTATCTACATACTGAAACAACGCAATGACAATATATTTGAGTTTAAATGCTCATCTAAATTTGATTATTTCTACAACTAAGCCTATTTTTCACCTATGTAAAATGTAAACAGCAAAATATATAGAATGAGTTGTATTAGAATTCCTGTATTTTTTTAACACAAAATAATTTAGTACATGGAGTCTGCATGGCTGATATGAATGAAATATTAATTGATTTCATAAAGAGAAGGGCGATTTTTTTCGATGAAGTTTCAAGTATAGAGTTTAATTTTTTGTAGCTCCATGGTCTTAAACAAAATGCTCAAATAAAATAAATTATTATAGTATTGTGATGAATGAAATGAATGGGAGAAAGTTATGAATGAAATCCTGTTTTTATAGAGAGATCCAGGCGTGTTATTTTTTCTATGACGTCATTTGAATTAATTTCAGTTGTTTTCGATGAAGTTTTTAAATATAATAAATTATCGTAGTATTATGATAATTCTAAAACTATTACCGAGGAATGTATAACATTTTAGAGATGTTTAAACCAGGCAATTTATATTTCAATGCCGTCATTTGAATGAAGTTCATTTTTTTCGATGAAGGTTTAAGTTTTCAAATATAATAAATTAATGCAGTATTGTGATAAGTTTCAAAATATTACCGAGGAATGTATTGCATTTTAGACTTGTATAAATAAAATTGCATTGAAGTTGGAAAGTGTTTCATAATCAATGCTTTAAGCATGATTGATCTTTCTTGTTTCTATTTCTACAATTGGATAAATGAATTTATTGGGTAAACACAATGAGTTTATTAGCTAAACACAATACATAAGCTTCAAAACTCTTTGCCAAAATAAATGAAAATGATGTATGCAGTCCGCAATTAATATAATTAAAAAAAATCAAACCGTTCCTTTCAAATATATTTTTATATCCATTTATTTATTATTCAAATCGAAAAAATAATAATTAAAATTAACAGACAGATTTAATTTAATTGCGTTTCTGAGCGACATGGTATAAGATCTAATCTTCGTCATAAACAGCAAAATTAAATAACTATTTTGATTTCTTTATACTTTTCATTGTTGAGTAAAAGCTTGTGAAAAATAAACCATGGAGAGAGATTTTCCATTTAAATTCAGGCTTCAAACAATTCATGTTTTCAAAAAGTGACTAATTAGTGCAAAAATTTCCCACCAAACTCTGAGATAAAGTTTTAATTCACTTTCAAACGATTTTCAACCTTTTCGTTTGGATAAACCACGGAGTTAGAGGGTAGAACTCCTAGGGGAAAAGTTTCGTTTTTCATTAATATCTCAACAACCCCTAGTCTTAGAAGCTCGAAACTTGGGTTAAATTTATGAGGCACTATTTCAAGGTTACCCACAAAATTTCATCAAATTTGGCTCAGCCGTTCTCCCGTGATGATAGGACAAACAGAGAGACAGAGACAGACAGACAGATTTTCAATTTTATTCATATAGAAATCTTGATTAAATCATAAAATGCAATCAATAAATTTAACTCATATAAACCACATATATATCAAATTAAATAGCATTACATAAGCACAGTTGTGTGCTAATTTCTAAGAAAGTCGTTATTACATTCATTGAAGAGTTCTCGCGCCATGATTGATTATTGTTCATATTAATTTGCACGGACTCTCTTTGTCCTATCTTACATGGATAAATAAATGGCTATCTCAGTTTATGAAGAATCGGTGAACTCATCAATCGCACTTGTGTAGATGCATTGGCACACTACTCGTGAAATGACACTGACTGTTGCTCCCCAACGGCCGTACCGTGCTGAAATCACCGGTTTTCGCTAGATCACCGAAGTCAGGCAGCATTGGGCGCGGTTAGTACTTGGGTGGGGTACCACCTGGGAACACCGCGTGCTGTTGGCACATTTCGGGCGCGGTATCCCGGTGGTTTGCGCGCTGGATTTGCACGCTGCCACAACTGCCGCCGTGCTCATGCGGAGTACGATCACGTTAAAACACGTGGGTCCGTAAGTCCTTCCGAGAGGTTGGTGGCAGGGGAAGGAGGGTACGGTCCCTGTGGATGCCTCCCCCACTGGGTTCCGGTCTAAATTGGGTGGCACTTCCCGGCCGTCCAAACAGTTACCTTACACCGTTCTGGTAGGTTGAACCGTTTGGGTCTCAACAACTGACTGTTGCTCCATATTTTCAATTATTTTTCACTTATAAATTTCTCAGCGAACACTGGCACAATTTCGTTTAAGTCGACAGGGTGATGATACCACATTATTTCGACGCACTCTCGTAAAAAGGAAAACGGAGTTGGAGCTTCTTACGTGCTACTTCATTCTGTATCAGCATCGAATCTCTCTGCTTTTTTAGACTCTCTGTGTGGGAACACACTTTTTCCTCCCCCTCCCTGTGCTGTAATATCAACTCTTGATTCGTTCTTGGTGATGGAGGGGAAGTATGCTGTTTGAATATGTCTGCGTTCCAAATTAGTTTTCGTGACTGTATTATTTATTTATGCGCTGCATTTAAAGTGCATATTATCTTGATTGGCATTTGTTTCAGAAATGCCAACATGTCGTGTGACAGCTATGCTTATAGTCTTAATCTGACCACCAAAAACAAACAGTTCTGTTTTACGTCACTGGGGTATATATGGCAAAGAATTCACAGCAGATACTTGCTCCCAAAGTCATACAGTTATCCATATGAGAGCCATCGGTTTAAACTCGGAGCCAATCATCTTCAGGATAAGTCTCATAAGCCAGAGATCTGAAAACAATATTATTTTGGGGAACTTTTAAAGACCGCTTGAGCAAGTTTGGTACACATCCGAAAACAACTGTTTACATTTGGGTCATGAGACGTTGTTAGTCGAAGTTTAAGTTTTTCTTTCAACTCAAGAACTTTTTTGTACAAATCCGTGATGAGTTTTAAAATTTCGTTCACATAGTTAGGAGTCACCGTTTCACAGCGAGAAGTAGTCCAGAGTTCTTACCCAGATTTTTTATGAACTGTATTCTTAAGACAGATAATAAGGTGGTAAAGTTTTTGTTTCTTATTAGTTGTGGAAAAAATATAAACATACACATTTGAATACATTGAAAGACTTCCATCTACCCAAGCTACATACAGAAAAACAAGATGGATCCTTCAATTTCATTATAAAAAGAATGGGGTTGTAAAATGTTTGGGGTGAGAATTAAAAAGATCAAAATATTTGTGTGAGGTATCTAAAAATAAGACACTTTAAAAGAATAAAGGAAAGAAATTGCATTCACTGGAGGAGGTGGTGGTAAGAGTGATAAGACATCGTTTCCATTTTTTGTCTTAGTTCTGGAAAATAACAACGAACAAAAGTATTCGACAAATTTTCAGAGTAAGCGGCATAAGATGCTGTAAAATTTAACAGCAAAACTTAGGGTGTGAAAAAATGTGAGTGTTACAATTAAAGAAATAACGAAAATTTCGAGTTGAGGTGCCAAATGAAACGCACCACCAGGTAAATATAATTTGCATTCTGTTTATGGATTAAGCCCATTAACTATGGCAATCCTAATGAACAGCTGGGATCAACTTGCGTACGTCCCAAATGATTTGAAGTTGAAAATAAAATACATAACATTCATAATAAGAAAATATAAGTATTTAAAAACGATAACTATGCATTAACAACTACAATGACTAACAACTCAACACTAGCACAGATGTTATGGTAATATTTTTACATGGGTAACTGCATTTAAATACAATATGGAAAATATTAGTAGGTAACTTATTTATATAAAAGAGGAAAACGTGTTATGGATTATATAAACTATATAAATAAAATTAAAAATCTGTCTGTCAGTCTACCTGTTTGTCCCATCATCACGGGAGAACGGCTGAACCGAATTTGATGAAATTTTGTGGGTAGCCTTGAAATAAATAGCCTCACTTACAATTTAGTCCATGTTTCCAGTTTCTGCGACCAGTGGTACTCGAGATATTAGTGAAAAGCGGAATTTTTGTTTGTCTCATCACCACGGCAGAACGGCCGAACCGAATTCAATGAAATTTTGTGAGTAGACTTCAATAGGCCCCCCTAAATTTAGTCGAAGTTTTGAATTTCTTAGACCAGGGATTGTCGAGTTATTAATGAAAAACGAAACTTTTTCCTAGGAGTTCTATTCTCTAACTCCCAGGTTCCTCCAAGCGAAAATGTTGAAAATCGTTTGTTTCAAACGTGAAAGTGAATTAAAACTTTATGTCTGAGTTTTGGGGTAGATTTTTGTTCTAAATAGTCACTTTCTGAAATCATGAATTGTTTGAAAACATGAATTTAATTGGAAAATCTGTTACCATGGTTTATTTTTCAGAAGCTTTTACTCAGCGATGAAAAGTATTAAGAAATCAAAATGATTAATTAATTTTTAGCATTCTATGAGGATATATCATGTTGCTCGGCAAAGCAGTTAAATTAAATATGCTTGTTAATGTTTAATATAATTTTTTCGATTTAAATAATAAGTAAATATATATAAAAATATATCTTATAAATGAACGGTTTGATTTTTCTTTTAATTATATTAATTGCGGATTGCGTACATCACTTTCATTTATTTTGGCAAAGAGTGTTGATTAGTTGGGCCAAGCTTATATATTGTGTTTAGCTAATAAACTCATATATTGTGTTTAGCCACTACATTCATTTAGCCGATTGTTGAAACTGAAAAAGAGTAGAACGGGTATACCTTCTAATACAATTTAAGTGTTTTCATTTAGTATATACAAACGGGATCTGGATGTTTTATTCAGATCTGCAAATTCAGAGCTACGAATTTGGCGGGATATCTATTGACGCTAACGTGGCAACTTTTCCCAAATTGACGGAAATGTCGCCAATTGTTAAAAACGACGCAATTCAATGAAATGTATTTTTCTTTGTTAGAAGAAAGTACTGAAATGATGTTTCGTTAGAAATTGTCTGTCAGCCTAACCATCCTACTTACATGGGAACCTCGACTTTTGTTCCGGCAAGTTCAGCTGGAATTGGGTGGAAACGGTAGGTACTAGCCAGAAACTAATGTCCTTAAAATATCTCTTGAATTGAGCGTGGAGATCCGTAGAAAAAAATCCCAAAGTTTACTTGGATTAGCATGTTTGGTAGCTCTTATTTGAAGTATAATATGTATATTTACATAGTGTGTGTGATTAAGCAGAAACAAACGTACGTGTGGTATGTTTATGTAAAAATGACGCAATATTACATTCATGATTGTACATTATTTTTAATGGAAACCAAATATTTTATTACGAATACAAATTACTGTCTGATGAAATTTCAATTATTCAACATATTCTTCGCAATAATGACACTTTTCGTAGAAATCTGTGAAACATAGGGGAGTTTTACACCAAGAACATCTCAAAAATAAAATATTAGTGCACATTGTGGATTTTCTATAAGGGTGTGACGGAAGCAAAATGTCAAAGGAGTTTCAAATGATTGTGGTCAATTCAAGAGATATTTCAGGGACATGAGTTTCTCGTTAGTGCCTACCGTTTCCAGCCAATTCCAGCTGAAAACAAAAGTTGAGGTAACCCTTTGTCAGTAACACATTTAGCGAATGATATCATGTCAGTAACACATATAGCGAATTTTTAAAATGACACCAAATTGATAAAAATGTTTGTAAATCCATAAAAATATCTTGAAATTGATAAAATTGATCTAAATAAATGAAATTAACTGTGTTTTGTAATTGGATATTATCGTAATGATGTTTTTTTGTCGCTAAGTGAGACTGTCAATTCTACAGTCCCACTTGGCGATAAATTTGGCGATTTTTTAAAATGTCACTAAATTAACGAAAATGTTTCCAAACCTTCTATAGAGATAGCATTATTCAAACGATATTTTTTCCACCAATTTATTTGAAGCAAATGATATCATGTCGCTTAGCAACGGATTTAAATACAATGTGTTTATGCAGCAGACGATTTTTATTAAAACTTTTCCGATTTGAGTAATAAAGATATGTATATAAAATAAATTTCATTGCCAGTGCATTTTTGACTGGATAATATCAGTTACGGTCTCCAGGTTTAAACATTATTATTATTGATATTTTCGGGGATTGTTGATTCAGAGATTATTGATATTTTCAATTTATTATGTCTTTGTTTTATTGCGGCAAAAATTATTGAAACCTATATATTGTACATTGTACTAGAAATCTTCTACAAATGCACGGGTATATCTTCTATATCTAGGAGAATATGAATAGTACAGGTATATTGGCATATATTTTGGCATATATTGGCATATATTGGAATCAAGTACGACTTTCTGGTATGAAGATTACGGGGATTATTGATATATTCAATTTAAAACGTCATCTTTTTTATTTTGGCAAAGCTTTTTGAGACTCAGATTGTAATACGGGTAATCTTCTACTAACACTTGGAAATATCTTCTAACCTACGACATTATAAGCAGTACGGGTATATCTTCCGATATAATTTTAGTACTTTCGTTTTGGCATATATTGGAATCAATTACTGCCTTCAGGTTTAAAGATTATGGGTTTATTGAAACTTTCAATTTATACATGTAATCTACTAATACAGGTTAAATCTTCCAATATTCGCGTATATAAGTAGTACGGGGATATACAATATTAAATCTTTTATTTTGCATATATTGATTCAATTCTAAATTTTTTGTAAATTTGCTTTCAAAAGGGGCCAGGATGTTTTATTCTTTAGATCTGCCCGTGAAGATAATTTTGTATTTTAACAGAATAATTTGATTAAAAATGCCATTTAGTATACTATAAAAATTTGCACATGATGTGAATTTTAAGTTTCTTTATATTATATCCTCCGTACGAAGGCCGGGTATTCTGCTAGTAATAGAATAAAAAATACTATTAATAAAGACATTAGTAAAAAAATATTAAAAAGAATCATCAACAAATATATGTAAAAAGTAGCTATGAAGACCAAAAGAGGTAAGAAAATAAGCTAACATATTGACCTGCAAAGGGAAAGTTTAAAAAGTTGTAAAAATATACGAGCAAAGCGAAAAGAGTCAGGCCCAAAACCACACAAGCTGATTAGTAATTAATATAGAAATGATAAAATTGAAAAGCAATAACAATATGCACCTGATATAAAACATCCAAACACAGAGTAACAAACAGTTATATATATATATATTTGATCGTACGCTTAAATAAAATGTGGTTTTATAACATTATCTCTCTGTATAAATATTTTTAGTCTCAGCCATGCATGTACCATCATAGTACGTTTCAAAGAGGTTACCTTGCTTTAAGTTTCCTAGTGGTACAACACGCTGAGCTGTAACGTGACTAGATCCCATGTCCATAACAGAAAAACGTATGAAGGCTAAATCACCAAAAGTTACCTAAAACAGAAATTACAATTTGTGTAAAAATAATTTATTTTATATATAAAAAAGAGAAATACAAGCGATACATAGCCGTTTTGCAAATCGGTAATATCGTTATAATGAATATATTCTTATTTGCTTGCGTTTTAAATGGGATATGATGTATAATAAATTAAAAAAATACTTTATATTTTTAATCAAATCGATGAAAAGAAATATAATTTTCGACTCTAGACCATGATTCTCTAGATATAATAAAAATCAAGAATTGAAGCGAAGCGCATTTCGAGCACCTTCCTTAACACTGATTTAAATCTGATTGTGTATGAAATTTTCGTTGACATAGTAAAAGTCAACTGATTCTAATAGAATTTTCTACATAGTTTAAACTTATTATCTTTCAGATCAGAAATCTAATTTTGCACCTGAGACGACAAAATTCAAAAATGCAAGTGAAGCGCTTTCCAAGCGCAGCTTCCTTACACTTACTTAAATATTATTGTGAGTGAAAGCTTCGTTGACAGTAAAACTTGACGGATTCGATTTTGTACATAACTTGAACTTATCATATTTTAAGTCAGGATGAAGCCTGAATTTTAAATGTCGACATAGGTACTGCGATATATGAGATCAGTCAGATAATATTACGTCTATGGAAAAAAATTTAGAAAAATCTGTGCGCCTGACTGAATTTTCTATTTGTTTGATATAACTAGTACAATTGTAAAAGTTACAAGGCTGTCTTATACATATATTATTTAGTATTTAATACTTTGGATTTAATATTTAATATTTTGGATTTAATATTTAATATTTTGGGCTTAATATTTAATATTTTGGATTTAATATATTGATTTATTTACTACTTTCATGGAAATAAAAGTCTGTTATTAAATATGTAGCTAGATATTCTGCTTTGCTCCAATTTCGGGTCGTTATATACAGCTTAGTAAAATACAGTTTAGTTGTTATGACACAAAAATTAAAGACTCATTTTTCGACGGCAAATGTGAACTTATATTAATATTTTGACAGGGTTTTAGTATCATCATTAGAGTTTTAGTAATATTCCCTAAAATTTAGGGCTATTTTTTGTACAGTATATAATATAATATATAATTCGTTTAATTATAAAAATTTAAAATGCATAAATTTCAAAAAGGTTTTCTAAACATATATTTTCACAAATTTCACGTATGTTAATTTATATTACTTACTCTGTAGTGGAAAATTTCATTCCATATAGGGTTTAAAGAGTTTCTCTGTACCAATTTTGTTTTCTGTCGACTGCAATCAATTGGTATTCCAACGATCTCTAGTTCCACCTGTGGACTACCGCTGAATGTCATTGGACAGACATATTGGCCTGATATGATCTAAAATAATCAAATATAAAAAATGTGAGAATAATTTCATAATTAAAAGAAGAAATTTCAAATATGATATCGATTAAATTAAAATCCAATCAAAGAACGCATTCTTCAACTCAACTCTTGCTTTCTTATAGCTTATACATTGTTATGACGTGTTACTCAAACCGTAGGTGCACTACTCAGGGTACAAGACTGAGTTCAAATTTCTGGATAGCCAATGCTTTTATTTAAAAGCACCAATAAGTGTAAACAGAAACAATATATAGCGAATAGTACTATAGCTATCTTACAAGATTTCAAGACAACTGCCAGGTAGAACAAAACAACAATTAAATGTTCAACTAACTCACAAAACAGAAGAATCTGTTATCAAAACACTGACGTATTTCACAATTCATTTCGACTTCTATTACGTCAACCCTGTCCAACTGAACGATGACTCCCTTATATACTCTGCATAGAAATCTCTAGAAAGAGGGCTTATCGTTGAAAATAATAGAGAATTAAAACACAATTGTGTGTCCTCCGGAACTATCTAAAATTCGCCAAGTTGGCTGTATTTCGCCAAATTTGGTGCCACGCTCACGAAACATATTAAGGTCAAGCAACCCTTTAATTCCAATAAAAAATAGTTACCTGCTTTTGTGTTTTCTCTTTGTTGAGAGACATTAGGCAAAGAAACATTTTACGCATTCGTAACAATATGAGTTAAAAGATCAACTACGAAAGTTTTTCAAATTTACAAAATATTTAAAATTGTTTTTGACCCAAGTAGAAAATACTGTCTTTCATGTAAGGCAATCTTTTTTCCCCCAAGAGTTGGCAGTAATTTTTGCTTTTGGTATTTTTAATTTTATATGTCAGCAAATAAAAAATGAATAACTTACTGTAATGGAAAGGTTTAAGGTATGAAAACCATCAAAAGCTTTTTCCCAGGGATTGAACCTGCCGTACATCATGTGAGATCTATCCCACATAACGCGAGGTTTCCTAACGTAACCACAACATTTTTCTTGTTCAAACATTGCAGTGTTGATATGCAAGGCAGAATCTGAAACAATAAGTACATTTATAAAACTATAATTCAGAAACAGAACTAGCTCAATATAAAAGAATGATAAGCAAAAAAAAATGGCACAAAAATAATAAAAATAGTACTCTAGAATAGACTCTGAACTAAGTAAATTAAAATCAGCCTCGTGAAGCAAGCATGCAAATTTATATATTGCCGGTTACCATTTAACAAAGCCCTTACCTTCTGTTTGATAGTTCAATGCAACCATTTGGATGCCAAAAGACCAAAATATGACTGGATTGAAGTTAGAAGAATCAATTCGCATCCCAGCTGGATAGGTTCTCATGAGCTGAGTTTCACAATGATTAAATAGGTTAAAGACAATAGCTATACATGTTTTTGTATGCATGTTATATCATTCAATTAAAATTACTAAGCAGCCACATGCAATTCGAGTAATTCATATATTATATTGAATAGTTTATATGCATTTGGAAGTTGTGGGATTTCTAAATCAGATAAAAGTGTATTTAAGAGAGGAAAGGGGATTCATTTACATCTGATCATTAGTGAGTGTAATTCATTATATTTGCAAACCATGGAAAAATATGGTTGCAATTTATTTTTACAGAACGTCTTTATTAAGTTTAAAGTAACAAATAGGCCATTTTTGGAACATTATAATACTTTTATTCGTATCATTCTATTATTCATTATTATGAAATATGACGAATTAGAAAATTTTATGGAAATTGATAGTAAATTTTACATTTCAGAACAGTTATAATATTGTCGCTATTGCACTGATTTTAGAGGCTATTATCGCTGAAGAAAGATAATTAGGAAACTAACAGACAAGTTGTATTAAACATTAAATATTAAGTCTACTATTTTCATTATGAATTCAGGGCAGCTGGTCAAATAATAATAATGATAATAACAATAGTAATAATAATAGTAATAAAAGTAATAAAAAGACCACCACTTCTTATTCCGGCGTCTAGGGTCACCATCAGATCAAAAGTATTATTAGACCCTGAATAATATCTACTATAAAAAAATATGCATCTACACTCATGTCCAAAAGTTTAGCATAGTTGCTGTTTATGTGAAAATTTTAGGAAATCTACGTCGGAATGGAAGGAAACTCGGTATGCGGGTGTAATAGGGTTATAGAAGAAGAAAACAATGCAAAACAAGGATAATAACGACTTTTATTATCCAAAGAAAAGGGTAGAAAGAAATTGGGTCACAATACGAGTGTCAACCTCAGTGAAACAGAATGATTAAAACAATGTGATGCTGCAGTTTAATACAGTGTGTGGAAACCTCGGGTAGCCACGCATGCTGCACAGCGATTTCCCATACTTTCGATGAGGGTTTGGATCAGCTGTGTGCTCAAAGAGTTCCAAGTCTCACGGAGAGCAGTTTTCAATCCCGGAACGGAGCTTGGTGGGTAGTGGAGGGCTGCAAGACGTCTTCCGAGCATATCCCACACATGCTGTATTGGATTCAGATCAGAAGAGTTGGCAGGCCACTGCATGTGCTGGATATCTTCAGTTTGAAGGAAGTCGTCGATCAAGGCTGCACGGTGAGGAGGCGCGTTATAATTCATGAGTATGAAATTAGGACCAACAGCACCTCGAAACAATCAAAAGGTAGGCTCAAGGACTTCATCTCTGTATCTTTGACCTGTAACCGACCCGTGTCAAAGATGTGGAGGTCTGTGAACCCGTTCATCATGATGCCTGCCCAGACCATGACTCCCCCAAACAGAAAACGATGTCTTTCCGTTATGTTTCCCGGGTGAAAACGCTTTCTACGCTCTCTCCAGATCGTGGTACGACGAGAATCAGTTTGCAGGCTAAACCTGGACTCGTCACTGAACATGACATTGCCCCACTGTTGTCCACTCCTCTGTCAATGTACCAAACTCCACTGTAAACACATTCGTTTCTATGCAGACGTCAGGGGGATGCAAACTGCTGGTCGTCTGGAATAGAGATCAACGTGTCTGAGTCTCCTGTAAACAGTTTATCTCGAAACAGCGACTCTTGTGGCTGCTGTCAAGGTTGAACCCAGTTGTCTGGCAGAACGGTTCCTCTGACGTCGCGCAGTTATCACCAAATATTGGTCTTGCCGAGCGGTTGTTACCCTTGGCCGACCTGGTACTGGTCGTTGAGTAACATCTCCAGTGGTTTGGAATCTCTGCCACAGTCTGGAGTTCACACACTAAGGCCCATTCAGAATTCGAGATGCTTCGGTGTGGGATTGACCGGATTCCAGCATCCGATAATTCGTCCTAGCAAAAAACATATCCAGTTGGCATCTTTGTGACATCTTTCGTCCCTTTGATTGTTAACAATGCACCATACCACAGCAATTGCGAAATTCTACCTCAACTGGCCATGCCGCTCGAGGCCGTTTTATACTCGTTCCGACGTACGCCGGTGCTTTTGCATGTCGACATCGACAGAATTGTATTGCATGTGCACAATTATTTACCTTTGTCCCATGATTCTCCACAACTGATGGTGAACCATCGGGATTAATATGGTTATCCATATTAATCCCGAATTTTTCGCATTTTACTAATTATGCTTAACTTTTGGACATGAGTGTAATTTGCATAATGGGTCGTCTTTAGCTACTCATTATTTACGAACATTCAAATGTAAGCAACTATTTCTTTCTTTTTGGTCTTCGTGAGATTTCTTATATTATCATTATGCTAAATATAAATTTCTGTGAGATTCCGACCATAAATAAAGGAGATACACGGAGAAAACCATTCGGATTCCGTCTCCATATTTAAGGTAGTAAAATGAAGTTATGTATATTCTGCAAGCATATTTTTATATTCCATTGATATGGCAGATTCGTTAAAAAAACATTTTATTAGTAGGCTTCTTGTGTCAGGGCCACTCATAGAAGGAACAGAACCACTCAATTGCGCGCGCGTGTGTGTGTGAGTGTGTGTGTGTGTGTGTGTGTGGAGGGGGGTCTGACCCCCGTTTTTTAGGCTGGAGAAGAGATGAAATCTTTCCAAAGGAGAGGGGGAAATAAAATAGGGGGGGTATCCATGATAGATATTTGCAGGAGGCCTATAATTTCTACAGACAGTCCTGGTGAGATCCCGAACTCGTTGAATTTTAAGGGGTAGTGTAAACGACATTTTTAACCATCAATATATTAATATTAAATGAGGTTCTTTGAAGTCACAAAATTTAGTACTCTAAAGATTTTTCCTCGCGAAGTTGGGTAAA
Source organism: Amaurobius ferox (assembly GCA_951213105.1). Lineage (NCBI taxonomy): Eukaryota > Metazoa > Arthropoda > Arachnida > Araneae > Amaurobiidae > Amaurobius > Amaurobius ferox. The sequence goes on from OX578133.1 coordinate 58,584,206, forward strand.
AATTATTAGCATTTTATTCGAATCATCCAAAAATATATTTTCAATTTTTACTTAGACAAATTTAATTAGAAATGTTATATTATTTCTTTGACTATTAGCTATTATTTTTATAGCACGCAACTGCGTATGGCATTAAATCATTTAACGACATTAATATATATTTTTATTTTTTATTCCGTTTTCAGCACGATTTGTTTAAATTTATTGACTAAAAGGCAAAACTTAAAATATTTACTAATATACACGAAGAAACTCAACACCATTTGATTTGATACAACTTTCTTTAATCCCTAATAAATACATTAAAACTCAATAAGACGCAAGACGGCCGTGCCTGTCAATTGCTTCTTGGACATGTTGAGGCATAGATTCTAGAATGTTGCTTAAAAATTTTCATCAACCCCGAAAAATTCAATATTTTCAAAATAAATCTATATAAAAATCTGTCTGTCTGTCTGTCTGTCCCGTCATCACGGGAGAACGGCTGAACCGAATTTCATGAAATTTTGTGGGTAGTATGAAAATAGTTCCACTTAAAATTTAGTTTATGTTTGGAGTTTTTACGATCAGTAGTTCTTGAGATATTAGTAAAAAACGAAATTTTCATTTGTCTCATTATCACGGGAGAACGGCTGAATAAAATTTGATGAAATTTTGTAGATAGCCTTGAAATAGCACCCCATAAATTTAGCCCAAGTTTCGAGTATCTAAGACCAGGGGTTGTCGAGATATTAATGAAAACGAAACTTTTTCCTAGGATTTCTACTCTCTAACTCCGTGGTTTATCTAAACGCAAAGCTTGAAAATCGTTTAAAAGTGAATTAAAACTTTATCTTTGAGTTTGGTGGGAGATTTTTTGCGCTAATTAGTCACTTTCTGAAAACATGAATTATTTGAAGCATGATTTAGATGGGAAATCTATCTCCATGGTTTATTTTTCACAAGCTTTTACTGAACAAAAGTATAAAGAAATTAAAATGGTTATTTAATTTCGCAGTTTATGAGGAAGATTCTATCTTATATCATGTTGCTCAGAAACGCAATTAAATTAAATCTGTCTGTTAATTTTAATTATTATTTTTTCGATTTGAATAATAAACAAATGGATATAAAAATATATTTTAGAAAAGAACGCTTTGATTTTTCCTATAGCATTTTTGACTGGATAATATTAATTACGGTCGTCAGGTTTAAACGTTATTATTATTGATATTTTCGGGGATTATTGGTTCAGGGATTATGGATATTTTCAAGTTATTATGCCATTGTTTTATTATGACAAAAATTGTTTTAACTCATATATTGTACGTTGTACGAGTAATCTTCTACAAATACACGGGTATATATTTTAATCTGCTAGAATATAAGTAGTACAGGTATATTGGCATATATTTTGATATATATTGGCATATATTGGAATCAATTACGACCTTCTGGTATAAAGGTAACGGGGATTATTGATATTTTCAATTTATTACGTCATCTTTTTTATTTTGGCAAATATTTTTGAGACTCATATTGTAATACGGGTAATCTTCTACTAACACACTGGCATATTTTCTAATTTGCGACAATATTATAAGTAGTACGGGGTTGCATATATTGATTCAATTCCTCCTTTTTTTGTAAATTTGCTTACAAAAGAGGCCAGGATGTTTTATTCTTCAGATCTGCCCATGAAGATAATTTTGCATAGTGAGAACAGATATTCTTAAACTGCTCTTTAGGAGCAATAAATTTAATATTTTAACAGAATTTGCACATGATTGCGAATTATAAGTTTATATTATATACTCCGTACGAAGAACGGGTATGCTGCTAGTCTTTAATAAAACGTAATAAACTCGACTGTTGCAATCTATTTTTAGTACATTGACCCTTATATGAAAATTTCAAGTCTCATCGCCCTCTAACCATTGTTACGCGATAATAGACATTACTCGATTTTGTCTCGAAAATTTACCAAAATATGTTTATAAGTCTGCAAAACTATTGTTTAATATCTAATGAATTAAGAATGCCACACATTTATCTTTATTATTAAGTATTTAATAAAGTAAAAATGTCACATATTTCTCATTATTTCGGAATGTTTCACATATAGACATTTTTAAGTAAATAATGTTTGTGCATTACTGCATACCCTCCTATTCAATGTATTCATCAATATAAGCACTTTAAATGTGCTACTGTCTTTTCCATTAGTGTCATGGATATATGTGGGTGATGCAATTTCTTGTGCACCACTGTATCAAGCTGAGGACAAGGTCGGTATCGTGCTCAAAATAAATTCTATGTTACGTAACTCGGATCTCCAAAGTTAACTATTATTAACATTTTACAGAATAGCTTGCCTTCATATGCAGATACAAAATATAAAATTTTCATAAAAAATGTTCTTCGCAGTCATCGTTATGCCTTCTAAATGCAATTAATAATTCGAAGGCAAATTATATTATTATTTCTATTTTCAATGAGATAGCCAAAATCTCTTGTGCATTACATAAAGTCCCAAATTTAATCTTTGCCTACATATTCTTCAAGGGCATTTCTCACACTAAAGAAGTATATGCCTTTTAGTTTAATTTGTAACTTCACCATTAAGTGTTGCTGATTTCGATCTTTTAATTAAATTTGTAGTTGAAATTATTTTATATAAAAAGCGTGTATAATGTTAAAGTTCAAGTTATATAACGAGAAAACAGACATAACACACATTGTTCTAGGCTGAATCGCCTTTTAAATTTGTCATTTCATTTTAATTATGTTTTTTTTCGTAACACAAATGCAATAACAATGTCTGATCACATGTTGCAAAATTGCCCAAAGTCCAAACTTTGCATTGCATTACAGTTTTGAAAAATTTCTTCTGAGTATATTCGATCGGAAATTGATGGCTGGTTCCCAAAAAACTTCAAAATGATGCAGATTTGAATATGGGTCTGTATTTTAATAAGTACTGAAACAAATGAAGTGAAATTTTGCACACCACGGTTTCCGATAGCGCTGAATCAATTGTCATCAAAATTTGCCCACGTTTTAATTCATATATATTTTTTTCAAATATGATTTTCATAATTAATATTAGAAATTTGTTTCAAGATGAAAAATGGTATACATTTTGCTTGGTATCACAATATCAAAAAATCTGATGTGGGCAGAAATTGACTTTTCCAATATAATGCAATGGATTTATTTCTACCACAGTGAAAAAATGATGTATAAGATCTATGGCATTAACTTAAATTTCAAGCAAATTAATAATAATGATTATTATTATTTATAAAATACGAAATAATCAAGATAGTCCATATATTAATATATTGTAATAATTAAATCATAAATTTAGCATCAGTTTTTTTAATTTTGCATTATTTTTGCAATTTTAATGATATTTTCAACAATCTGAATCGAAATATCGCCAAATTGGCAATATTTCGCTCAATTAGTCACCTAGTTTGCCAAATTTATCGCCAATCGTTACAGACAATCACAGAGAAGAGTATTTCTTATATATAAATAACTATTGACGTCAAAATACAAAATAATTGCAAAGTATGTTCTCTCGTAAATGAAACGAACTAGTTCCACGTGAATAATGTTAACATATATATCGCATAATATTGCACACGAAACGTGAACATCAAACACAATAGTTAATAATTTTTTAATTTTATGTGATTTTTTTTTATAATTTCATTTAAATAATGTGCAATATCTCAAGAACGGTTCATGCTAGCTTTCTAAAATGTGTGTCAATTGTTTTCGAATGAAAAATATCATAAGAATCGATTACTAAAGTAACATTATTGAAAGTTTCTGATTTTTTCAAAATTTTATTCCAAAATCTTAGGGATCTTCCAAATATTCGATTGCTTTTAAAATAAATAGGCTTCCATTATTCATGGATTCAAGTTCTTGAACTAAATTTTGTTCGAAAAGCCCCATTTATATCATGAGACGTCCTCTCCATAGTTTTAAGTACACACCCACCCACACACTTACAGACATCACCTTGAGACCTACAGACATAACTATTCGAGTTCATGGATGCTTGAAACGTGCTCTTCCGTTGAAAACTCGAATTCGAATTTTCGACCCCGTCACACTACTTTCTCTGTACATTATACTATGTATATAAGGAAAGTGGAAATCAAGTTTGTGCAAACCTTAAGAAGAAGACTCCTTATGCAAATTAGTTGCACATTTATTTATAGCAAACATTATTACGAGTGTAATGATACATTTGGTTTTACTTCACGGCCCGAGGAGCCGGAGTACGCGCGGTGTTTGGAATTTTTTTGACCGACTGTACATATAAAACGCATTGTATCAGCCGTTAATTTTAAAATAATATCAAAATAACACATTTTTCCATCAAACAAACATTCAACTGAACTTGACATGTTGCAGCCATTAAGCTTAAGAATTTGCATCTGATGTATTTTGATCGTGAATTATTTACAGTCTTATATGATGCTACTCTGCCCTCTATAAGTTGGAACTACAGATAATTATTAATTATATAAAATCTATATAATTTTGTTTTGTAATACATAAAAAATAATTATATTTATATATATATATATATATATAATAGTTTGAAAGTCCAATAATAGAATAGAGAGAAGTTGCAACTCAAAAATCCTAACTTAATATAAAACTTACAAAATAAAAAGAAGTATTAAATAGCGAATCTTCAAAATCAAATGAAAAAAAATGCAAATTTCGAGTCATCAAGCTAAAGATAATCAACAAATATCAATGGTATGGAGTCGATAATAGAAAAACAAATAAAAAATCCAAGCGTTAATGCTATACACGTGGACAATGACTAGGCCTAAATAATAGAATTGTTCATTTCGACAAAACTCTTCGTCGGGTCCAAGTATTTTCTCAAAATGAACACCAAATATGTATGTTTCTGAAGAAATAGACAAATTATATCTATATATGGTGACCAATAAACCAGACAATATCATAAAACACCTTCAGAGATGCAAAAAATTGAGAGTAAGTCATAAATATACAAAATGATCAGGGGATTACCAAAAATAAGCCAGAAAAAGTAAGGAAAACATAAGAAAATTAAAAATAACGGAATATAAAATATGATTGGGAAGTGTATGTACATTTCAACTTTCCAATGTTTTTTTTCACACTTTACAACATAGTTGAAAAGTGCTTGTGACTTTTGTTAACACTTTACAACATAGTTGAAAAGTGTTTATGACTTTGTTCATTCTGTCTGTCTATCCGTTAACACGATAACTGCCGTAAAAATGACTTTATTACAATGCAATTTTAGTATGTTGTTCAGACGATCTATGAGACCTATGGGAATATAAATGAATAATATGACCCAATTAGTTTTGGATTGAACACTGGGTTGGACAAATGAAATACATTGAACCCTATGGGACCTAATTTTTCAAACATTTTTTAAGCAAATTTAAAATTCATAAATTGCTTCGAAAGTTTTAGGAAATATTCAAATTGTCCCATAAAATATATAAAAAATTTTCAGCAAAATATATTCTATAGTTTTTTTAAATAAAAATTAAAATATTAATTACACCATTTATATGGAGAGATCATGTGACCATTATATAAGAGATCACGTGACCCAATTCAAAATAAAATATGGCATCCATCTTGTGTCAAAATCCTGATTTTTAAAGCTCTTTTTAATTTATTTATAGTGTTGTATCCGTTTTAAACCGCTTTATTTTTGCTTAAATTCTGCGCATCTACATTCTGAAACAACGTAATTAAAATATATTTGAGTTTAAATGATCACCAAATTTTGATTATTTCTACAACGAAGCCTAATTTTCACTATGAAAAATGGTAAACACCAAAAGATGTAGAATGAGTTGTATAAGAATTGCTGCATTTCTTTAACGCAAAATTATTTAGCTATAGAGTCTGCAATATAGCTGATATGTATGAAACATTCATTGATTTTACATAGAGAAACAGACAATCTTTTCGATGAAGTTTTAAGTATAGAGTTAAATTACTAGTACCTCCATGGTTTTAAGTTTCTAAATAAAATAAATTATTGTTGTATTGTGATGAATGAAAGGAATGCAAAAAAGTTTATAAATGAAATGCTGCTTTTATATAGAGAGCCAGGCGATTTATATTTCGATGACATCATTTTAATAAAGTTCATTTGTATTCGATGAAGTTTTCAAATATAATAAATTATTGTAGTAATCTAAAGTTATTGTGATAATCAGTTATTGTGATAATCTAAAAATATTACAGCTGAATGTATCGCATATTAGAGATGTTTAAACCAGGCAGTTTATATTTCAATGACGTCAATTGAATAAAATTCATTTTTTTCAATGAAGTTTTAAGTTTTCAAATATAATAAATTAACGTAGTATTGTGATAATTATAAAAATATTACCGAGGAATGTATCGTATTTTAGAGATGTTTAAATAAAATTGTATTGCAGTTGGAACGTATTTTATAATCAATGCTTTATGCATGATTGATCTTTCTTGTTAATATATGACGTTCCTGTTATGTACAAAAATGCTATTTTGAAAACCTAAAGAACATAAAATGAGACTACAAGGAGAAGAAAAATAAAAATTTAATGATATATAAAACAAGAAAGATCAATCATGCATGAAGCATTGATTATGAAACACTTTCCAACTTCAATGCAATTTTATTTAAAAAACAAGTCTGAAATGCAATACATTCCTCGGTAATATTTTAAAACTTGTCACAATACTACATTAATTTATTATATTTGAAAACTTAAATCTTCATTGAAAAAAATGAACTTCATTCAAATGACGGCATTGAAATGTAAATTACCTGGTTTAGACATCCCTAAAATGCGATACATTCCTCGGTAATATTTTTAAAATCATCATAATACTACAATAATTTATTATATTTGAAAACTTCATCGAAAACAACTGACATTCATTCAAATGACGTCATAGAAAAAATAACACCCCTGGCTCTCTCTGTAAAAGCAGCATTTCATTCATAACATTTTCCCATTCATTTCATTCATCACAGTACTAAAACAATTTATTTTATTTAAAAACTTAAGACCATGGAGCTACAAGTAATTAAACTCTGCTTAAAACTTCATCGAAAAAAATCGTCCTTCTCTTCGTAAAATCAATGAATATTTCAGTCATATCAGCTATGCAGACTCCATGAGCTAAATACTTTTGTGTTAAAGATACAGCAATTCTAATACAGCTCATTCTATATATTTTGCTGTTTACATCTTACATAAGTGAAAAATAGGCTTCGTTGTAGAAATAATCAAATTTGGATGATCATTTAAACTCAAATATATTGTAATTGCGTTGTTTCAGTATGTTGATGCACAGAATTTAAGCAAAAATAAAGTGGTTTCAGGACGGATACAACACTCAGATTGAATTAAAAAGAACTTAAAAAATCACGATTTTGAGACAAGATAGATGCCATATATCATTTTGAAGTGGGTCATGCGATCTTTTCATATCATGGTCACGTGATCGCTTCATATAAGAGGTGTAATTATTATTTTAATTTTTATTTAAAAAACTACTGAATATATTTCGCTGAATTTTTTTTTATATATTTTATGGAACAATTTGAATATTACCTAAAATTTTCGAAGTAATTTGTGAATTTTATATCCGCTTAAAAAATGTTTGAGAAATTAGGTCCCATAGGGCTCAATGTATTTCATTTTTTCAACCTGGGTTCAATCCAAAACTAATTGGGTGATATTATTCATTTATATTCCCATAGGTCCTACCGACCCTCTGAACAACATACTAAAATTTCATTTTGATTAAGTCATTTTTACGGTAGTTATCGTGCTAACGGACAGACAGACAGACAGACAGACCGAGTGAACAAAATCATAAACACTTTTCAACTTTGTTGTAAAGTGTTGAAAATCTACTTTTTACGTGAATTGTCAGCCTTTTTTACCCAACTTCCTCAATCTGCCTATGGATCAGACGCACTTATGCTATTAAATAAAATTTTAATGAACGGAAACTACAAAATCTATTAATTTCTAACTAAATTGAAAGTGTTAATTCATAAAAATAAACATCGTTGTCTTATTTCAAAATTAATATACTACTTTCGTTTTTATGTAAATTAATAAATACACTTAACTTTCAAAGGTAATATTAAAGTGCTTTTGTTGATGTTGAATCACTTAAGCCGTTGATGTTAAAACCTTGACCACTATGCCAATTCTATTGTAAACAAATGTTAAAAATATTTCTAAATTAAATGAATGTAAACAATAACTTTCTATAAGACAAATATAAAGCATGATAAAGGATATGACATTAAAGTTAAGGGATGCCTCTTGCACAACTTCTTAGCCGTGTTTTCATTAACAGATGATACTTGATAACATGGCGCAGAAGAAGCAACTCTTTTCAAAAATGATTGATCTGTCTTTGAATCTGTGGTATAAATAAAACGTAGTTCAGACTCTAACATTTTTTTCACTATACACAATTATTAAGACGTAAACAACCGTTAAAATCTTATATTAAATTCTAATTGTTTTAATATACAGGGTGTTTAAAAAATATTGAAAGACTAAATATCTTTTGAACGATGTGTGGAAGACCTATGGTTTCAATTTAAGAAATGCTTTAATTAAAGTAGGCTATCATCGAATGCAAATATTGATCATGTGACACCTTTTAGTACAGGAATACAAAATGTAACTTTATATACGGGGCCTTTGAAGAAAGTTTTCCATTATAAAAATATTTTTCATTACCTAATTAGTCAAATAAAAAAGTTCTATTATACGATCATCTATTTTGAAAAGTCATATGAACAAAATTACCCGAGGTATCATTAATCAAACTTTTCGAAAGATAATTGAGGACTGGATAAAACTTTTGTTAAAAATAGATACGTATGTAAGTTTTCTAATGGAATTTTTATCTATCAAAATTTAATTTTGTACGAAGTTTTCTTAAAAGATCTTACGTAAACAAGGAACAATTTGTTAATTGGAACTACCTTTGTAGAGAGTCCGTACAAAAATAAATTTTGTGCTTTTTTATTAAAACGTGTCACGCGACCTAAAGGGTGTGAAAGTATTTTATTTTCAAGTACTTTTGACTTTCAGTCAATATAATTTGAAAGTCTATTTGAGGCATCTCTTAAATTGGGACCAATGGGTCTGCGACCAAAAGGGCGTGAAAGTATCTTTTTAACAAGTACTTTTGACTTTCAGGCAATACTGAAAGTATATTTGAAGCATTTCTTAAATTGGAACCAATGGATCTGCGACCAATCTTCCAAGAGATATTTAGTCGCACAATTTTTGTGGAACATTCTGTACAAAGAACGTTTGGAAATAAATACCTGATGACAATGGTGGTGTTCCTGGCAGAGAGCTACCTCCAGAGGAAGACAAAATATTTCTTCTACTACTGATCTTTTTCACTTTTGCAGAATTTGTTGGGCTGGAGCTTCCTTGAATGAAACCTAGTTAATAAAATAGTCATACCTGTTAACAATTTTACAACAGTTAAGTAGGTTATGATAGGTATAATGATAAACACCAATTAACTCGTGATTCGTGCTAGCATTACCATGATCAAGAGGTATCGAATGGACTTCCTTATATTGAATAGTCCACACAGTTTGGACGAGAAGCATAAAGGATATATCCCGTATGGCATTACTTTATTTTTTGGAATCATGAATAATGACATTCAACAAGCAAATATTACTAAAATTTTACTTACTTTTACTTTCCTTACATATATAGTATATTGTATAGGGAAAGTTATATATATATATATATATATATATATATATATATATATATATATATATATATATATATATATATATATATATATATATATATATATATGCATATTTTACTCAAACCGTTGGGGTATATGACTGCTTGAAATTTCGAGCTCCTACTGTTAAATAAATACTGCTGTTTTTCTTTCACATTTTCTGAAATAATTAAGCCTATCAAACTAACTCCTATTGTTTTACCTGTATATATAGTATAATGCATAGAGAAAGTATTGTCGAAATTTAGTAAAGAAGTTTAGAAAGTTTAGAAAGTAGAGAAGTTTAGAAAGTAGGGAAGTTTCGAAAGTATTGTCGAAGGTAGTGTCGAAAATTCGAATTCGAGTTTTCGACAGAAGAGCACGTTTTAAGTATCCCTGAACTAAGTATTTCGAACGTGTTTGAGGTAATGTCTGTGTGCGTGTGTGTGTATGTGCGTATGTTAGTGTGTGTATGTATGTATGTCAGTGCGTGAGTATGTATGTATGTCAGTACGTGTGTATGTATGTTAGTGTATATTAGTGTGTATGTGTGTCCGTGGTACATGGACACGATATCTTATGAACGAATGAAGCGTTTCGAAAATACTATTCTACTATTATTACAATCGGTAAATAACAACTGATTTTAACCGCAATTGAATGTTCTGAAGACTCCAATTTTTAAAAAATTCCTTAATAAATCAACATCTTTAATAATGTTAATGATAATCGTTTCAGATGTAATTATTAGAGAACGAATGATGCAAACTTTAGAACTCTAGCATGAACCGTTTTAAAGATATTACACGATTTTTGAACACATCTTTGAAAAATCAATAAAATAATTAGTATTTTGAATACGGTTAAATAAATAATCATTCCATACGTAATGTTAATTAGAAAACGATTGATACAACCTTTAGAACGCTAGCATGAACTGTTTTCATGATATTGCAAGTTTTCAAATAAATTTATCAAAAAAATAGTAAGTATCGTCAAATATGTTCACTTTTCATATACAATATTGTGCAACATCACTGTTGTGAATCTAGATCGTTTCATTTACGAGAGACTTTACTTTTGTAATAGTTTTGTATTTTGACGCTAAAGAATTCTTCAATAGTCATTTATTTAATACAATTGATATTGATTAAATGTTAACTGCATTTTGATTAGGATTCTGCACGGGAGTATGAATAAGTCAATCGTTTGGATTAGTAAGTTGCCAAAAATATCAAATGTTTATTTACGTAGTGTTAATTCAATGTCAAAATCATTGTGTTATGGATCTTATACACAATTACTTAGCTGTGAAAGAAGTAAAATCATTGCATTCTATAGTGAACGTCATACGCTGCTCTCTTCAGAATTTTTTTAATGAAAGATGGTATTGATAAAAAGACATTTTTCAGAAATGAAGATGCAGCTAAATTAATTTAGGTCCACTGGTGCATTGATATTTAAATCTTTCAATATCTATATCATGTGATGTATATAGTATATTTCGTTGTCTTCATTCAGAAATTCAAATTAAATTTAAGTTTGAACTCGAATTATAAATTTCAGTTGCTTTTTACGTAACTACTTAACCACGTGTTGGCAAAATGTTTAAAATAGAGAGACACGTGATAATTTTAAAAGTTTTATATTGGAATAAAATATTTCAAAGTTTTATTATATAATACGAATAGTGTTTAAAAGACTGACACTTTGTAAAAGGTTTTTTTCATTTATACTATAGCCATCAAATTTTTAGAAGGAACATTTGAAACTTGACGAGGGAGTTTCATATTGTTGAATGTTCAGCAATTTGTATTTCACGCAGCATACGAAAATTTTAAAATAAATTTCAATTTTTAATAACTTTTAAAAAAGCCTAAGTGTTTTTAAATGGCTATTGAAATAAATACTATTTTTCTTACACATAGATTTCGCCTACCGGGAACGTTCCCAAAGTTAGAATTACCCTCTCATTGCAAATAACAGTATCCATGGGCTGATTTTGTGCTAATTATGCGTTCATCAGCCCATGGAATGCGTTCATCAGCTAATTATGCGTTCATCAGCATGGAATGCGTTCATCAGCTATGTACATAGTAGGGCTGAATTTGTACCCATAAGAAATTGAGCTACAACCGCGAAACTCGGCATGTATGTATCATTTGAGGAGATATGTAAATGATAAGAGTTTAAGAGCAAAAAATAAAAAAATAAATAAACGCTTTATTAAAGAAATAGTGGCAACGAGAAGATGACATTTTAGTAAGTGGTAAATTCTCCCCTGACAGCTATACAAGCCGATATTCCGTGAGGTATGGAGTCAATTAAGTTGCTTATGTCCCTCTGCGGAATATTCTGCCACAAATGCTGCAACTGGTCAGCTACTTAAGTCGTATTATGAGAAGGCTGCAATTGCCGGCGCAGCATGTCGCAAAAGTGGATGACCATGGGAGGGTATTAAATAATTGAAGATATTGTTGAAAAAATAGTGCAGTATGTGATCGAGCGTTGTCTTGTTGATGAAGGAAACTTGTGCGACTTGACAGCACAGGTAGAACAATCGGCTTCAGAATATCGTCGACGTGCAAACGAGTTGTCAGATTGGCTTGCAGCACAACTAGAGAAGATTGGCAGTCCCATGAGATGGATTTCCAGACTGTTACATCACGTGTGATGGCCGTGTGCCCCTCTACAACAAATGCGGGAGTGGAACGCTGGCTAGTCCTTCTCTACACACGTATGCGGTGGCCATCAACACGAGAGAGAACCAGGATTCGTCGTTAAAGACAACATGCCTCCAATCGAACATTGCACAGGCTGACCGATCTTGGCATCAATCCAGACAGCTCTGCCGAGGCAGATTGATTGATTTGTTCTCGACGTCCATTAAGGCGCCTACCACTGATAGGTAGGCGCCTTAATGGACGTCGACACCAAATCCCACCTTCTGCAGTCGTCTCCGAATAGTACCCCTTGATACATGATGCATGGAGGATGGCAAATGCCTTCGCCTTCGAATGGTTGATAGCGACGTCATTGGTGTGAACGTGACTCCTCTTCTGAATGCCCGACCCTCTCGAGCAGTTGTCTATCTGGGGCGTCCTGAGCCTCTGCGACGGTTACCTGTTTCCGATCCACTGTTTCTAACACCGAGCAACTACCATATCGCTCCGACCAAGATGGCGACTGATATGTCTGTTAGAACAATCAGCTTCCCTTAGGTCTATGATGCGATCTCTCTCTACGCCCGACAATTGTTCGGCACGCCGTCGAGTACGTCTCAAAGACATCTTTGTACACAGCTTCCAGCATCAAAGCAAAAAATCCAGTTCCAATTGTCCGTTAGTGAGAACGCCGGTCGTTTCTAGAGCTGTACGGTGCGTCATTCTCATACGTATTGCATAAGCTCTGTAATATAATCGGTGCTGACAATTTGATCATTTGCATGCCGAATTTCGCGACTGTAGCTCAATTTTTTAATGGGTACATATATGTTTTTTGCATCAGAATGCATTTCCATAGCAATATTTAGTATTTTATCGCTGATATAATTATAGCTGTATATTTGTTGAATTGAAAAGGAGTGTGTTTGCATGTGTTACTTTGCAGATGCTAATCTTCAAATCTTTAAAAAGAGCTACAATAATTTTATAATTAATGGTTTCTATTACAAGCTCTTTTCATGGGATCAGCGTATGTAAGATAAAACCTTTATTATGTTGCAAATGTTGATTACAAAAAAAATCTGATGTGGACAGTACATGCCATTTCCTATATAATACAATGGATTTACTTCTTTCACAAAGAACAATCTATATAAATAAAATTGAAAATCTGTCTGTCTGTCTGTTTGTCCCATCATCACGGGAGAACGGCTGAACCGAATTTGATGAAATTTTGTGGGTAGCCTAGAAATAGCCCCACTTAAAATTTAGTCTGTGTTTGAAATTTCTACGACCAGTGGTTCTCGAGATATTAGTAAAAAACGAAACTTTCATTTATCTCATCATCACGAGAGAACAGCTGAACCGAATTTAATGAAATTTTGTGGGTGGCCTTGAAATAGCCCCCCATAAATTTTGCCCAAGTTTCGAGTTTCTAAGGCCAGGGGTTGTCGATATATTAATGAAAAACGGAACTTTTTTTATAGGAGTTCTACTCTCCAACTCCGTGGTTTATCCAAACGCAAAGGATAAAAATCGTTTGTTTAAAACGTCAAAGGGAATTAAAACTTTATTTTTGAGTTTGATGCAGGATTTTTGCATTAAATAGTCACTATCTGAAAGCATGAATTGTTTGAAACATGAATTTAAATGGAAAAATCTACCTCCATGTTTTGTATTTCACAAGCTTTTACTCAACGATTAGAAGTATAAAGATATTAAAATGGTTATTCAATTTCGCATTTTATGAGGAAGATTCTATTTTATATCGTGTTGTTCGGCCAAGGAATGAAATTAAATATGTTTGCTAATGATTATTATTATTTTTTCGATTTGAATATTAAATAAATGGGTATTAAAATATATCTTATAAATGAACGGGTTGATTTTTTTTAATTATATTAATTGCGAACTGCATACACCACTTTCATTTATTTTAGCAAAGAGGTTTTAAGCTTATATATTGTGTTTAGCTAATAAACTCATATTTTGTTTACCCAATAAATTCATTTATCCAATTGTTTAAACAGAAAAAGAGTAGAATGGGTATATCTTCTAACAATATTTTAGTGTTTTCATTTAGTATATACAAACGGGATCAAACGGGCAAATTCAGAGCTATGAATTTGGCGGAATATCGCTAACTTGGCAACTTTTCTTTAACTTCGCCAAATTGACGGAAATGTGCCCAAATTGATAAAAACGACGCAAATCAAAGAAATTAAATTGGTTTTTTTAGAAGGGAATACTGAAATGATGTTCAGTTCAGTTTTCTGCGAATTTAGAGCTACGAATTTGGCTGGATATCGCTAACTTGGTAAATTTCATAAAAGTTACCAAAATGATTGAAATGTCCCCAAATTGATAAAAATGACGTAAATCAATGAAATTTATTTTGTTTTATTAAAAGAAAGTACTGAAATGGTGTTTCGTTAGCATTTGTCTGTCAGTCCAACCGCCCTACTTAGTAACACATTTAGCGAATTTTTAAAATGTCACCAAATTGATAAAAATATTTATAAATCCATAAATATATTTTGAAATTGATAAATTGCCCTAAATAAACGAAATTGTGTTTTTTTAGGGGATAATATTTTGATGATGGTTCGTCAATTTATCGCCAAGTAGGACTGTCAGTTCTACAGTCCCACTTGGCGATAAATTTGGCGATTTTTTAAAATGTCACCAAATTGATAAAAATATTTATAAATCCATAAAAATATTTTGAAATCGATAAATTGCCCTAAATAGACGAAATTGTGTTTTTTAGGGGATAATATTTTGATGATGGTCCGTCAATTTATCGCCAAGTGGGACTGTCAGTTCTACAGTCCCACTTGGCGATAAATTTGGCGATTTTTTAAAATGTCGCCAAACTTGCATTAGAGATATTCAGACGATATTTTGACCACCAATTTATTTGAAGCAAATCATAACATGTCGCTTAACAACGGATTTAAATTTTTATGAGGAAGAAGATTTTTATTAAATCTTTTCCGATTTTAATGATGAAGATATGTATATAAAATAAATTTCATTGCCATCGTATTTTTGACTGGATAATATCAATTACGATCTTCATGTTTAAACATTATTATTATTGATGTTTTCGGGGATTATTGATTCAGAGATTATTGATATGTTCAATTTCTTATGGCATTGTTTTATTGCGGCAAAAATTGTTGAAACTCATATATTGTACGTTGTACGAGTAATCTTCTACAAATGCACGGGTATATCTTCTAATCTAAGAGAATATAAGTAGTACATATATATTGGCATATATTGGAATCAAGCCTTCCGGTATGAAGATGGCAGGGATTATTGATATTTTTAATTTATTAAGTAATCTGTTATATATTGGTAAAAAATTTTCAGACTACATATTATAATACGAGTAATCTTTTACTAACACTAGGACATATCTTCTAATCTATGGCATTATAAGTAGTACGGGTTTATCTTCCCATATAATTTTAGCACTTTCATTTGGGCACATATTGGAATTAATTATTGCCTACTGATTTAAAGATTACGGATTTATTGATATTTTCAATTTATATATGTAATCTACTAATACAGGTTATATCTTCTAATATTCGCGTATATAAGTAGTACGGGTCCCATACAATACGCTATTATTTTGCATATATTGATTCAATTCCATACTTTTTATAAATTTGCTTACAAAAATGCCAGGATATTTTATTCTTCAGATCTACCCGTGAAGATAATTTTGAATAACGAGAACAGCCATTCCTTAATTTCTTTTTAGGAGCATTATGTTAAATATTTTAACAGAATATTTTGATTAAAAATGCCATTTAGTATACTATAGGAATTTGCACATGATTGTGAATTTTAAGTTTATTTATATTATATACTCCGTACGAAGAACGGGTATGCTGCTAGTTGATGTATAAGATCTGCAGCACAACGTTTTTAATGTTGCATTGTACATCGGGAGCTTATCCGGACGATAACATGTAAACTGTATGTATTTCAAAATACCCAATAAACTTATATTTCGCGCAAGTTGACAATATGACATTATCAATATGGCATTATCAATATAACATAATTATCAACATTAATAGGATTCACAGAAAAAATTATATAGCCCATATGTTTAAATATTTTAATAATTAATTCATCAATTTGGTGTAACTTCGTTAACTTCGCGTTATTTTTCAATTTTGACGATAATTTCGTTAATCTGCGATGAAATATAACTAAGTTGGCAATATTTTGCTTAATGAGTCGCCACGTTTGCCAAATTTGTTGTCAAGTGTTACAGACAAATGAAGAGATGAGCATTTCTTATATATAAACGACTTTTGGCAAATTGTTAGGCATCAAAATTACACAATTATCACACAAAGTATCTTATCTCGTAAATGGAACGAACTAGATCTTCGAGAATGATGCTAACATATTTGTCGCATCAATGATGGATGTCGCATGATTTATTATTACATGAAAAGGGAATATATTTCACAATAGTTAATTCATTTTTTAATTTTATGTGATTTTTATGATAAAATTATTTGAAAAAAGTGTATATCTCAAGAACGGTTCATGCTAGCGTTCTAAAATTTATCAATCGTTTTCCAATGAATAAGAAAGGATCATTTGCGTAATATTATTGATGGTTCTGATTTTTTGAGGATTTTCTCATAATTTCATTCGAAAATTTGGGGTGGGGTCTTCGGTACATTCAATTGCGTTTAAAATCAATACTCTCCTAGTATTCCCGGATTGTAATTTTTGTACCAAATTACGTACGCTCCATTCGTTCGTGAGATATCGTCTCCACAGTCGCACGGACACACCCACATAGACATCACCTCGAAAACGATCGACTCGAGTTTCGAGATGCTTAAAACGAAAACTCCTCGGATTCGAATTTTCGTCCCCTTGACACACTTACCCTATGTATAAGTAGAAAATAACAACATAAAACATATCCCGCCAAAATTATGTTACTGTTATTGGCTTTCGTTTTAAGCCCTTTTCGATGGATTAGCGTTAGCGTCTATAAGATAACAAACACCGATCTTTAAAAAAAAAAAAAAACCTGGCGGCGATAATGTGCCTTTTTCTTTCTTTCTTTCGACCCAGACTGTCTGATCTACCCGAAAGTGTAAGATATATTTTTAAACGGCCGGGATAATGCCACCGAATATAGACCAGAATCCAGTAGGTGCGGCATTCACAGGGACTATACCTTCCTCCCCCTGCCATTAACATCTCGGAAGGACTTTCGAACTTACAGATTTAACGTGCCCATACTTCGCGTAGTCACGGGGACAGTTTGGGCACAGACTGCAATCGAACTCGTGTCCTCCGAATGCAATCCCCGTGCTCAAATCACTGGGCTATACCACCCCATGGGCGTATTTTTAAAGTGCTCCATGATTTTTTGAAAATTCGCTGTGAGTTTCGATGCAATTTTAATCAAAGATTTGAATTTTAAATCCCGGGCAACGCTAAGTATTCGTTCTGGTAATTCATAAAATAATTTAAATTAAAAAGTGTACCTCGAAACTTGATAGCTTGACAGTAAATGACAAGATCAGAAAGTTCCGGAGCTATTTGACTGCTGGATTTCTTATACTTGTCATCGTCCACGGCTGCTTCAGTTTCTGGCAAAGTACTGGGTAATTTGCTGCCCATTGCACTTGGCTTCTCTCGATAAGATTCTTCCTGACTAGAGAGAGATTCTGTTCGGGCAGTTAGCGATACACTCTTACTAACAGTTCCAGAGCTATGACGGTCATCTTGTTCTCCCGGTGGAAAATTCTCTGAAAAAGTTTACTATCTAAAATTGATGGTTATTTAATAAGGTTTTAAAAATAATATATATGGTAGAATTCAACAACTGTAGATAGTGTATTTTTGTAATGCGGTTATTTAACATAGAAAAAAATATTGAAACAATTCAAAACAACCAATTACCCAACTTTTATTTCTGTTTATTCTTATATTTTTCCTATTTAACTTTAGTTCTGAACCATTTTTCTGTAAACCATTACATGTAGTAAAAGTAGATATTTAGAAAATACAAAAATTTCCTTTTTATTTCCCTGACAGATTATTCATTCTTAATATTAGCATTATTTTCATCAATTGTAAAATATCAAATAACTTCTATATTTTTGCCAATTTTTAAACACGAAACTACTATATTTAAAAAAGTGTAATATTTTACTATTGAGATAGATTCTAAACAGTAAAAGATGAAGTAAAATAAGAACATATGTACCATTCGGAAAACAGCATAGATATGATAATCAAAACTTTCAGTAACTAGACTAGTGATTCGGAACCAAAGTTCCAAGGAGCCCTAAGGTTCCACGAGTCTATGCCCAGCATTCCATGGGGATTTGCGAAAAAGTACAACTTACCACCTTTTTTATAATTACCTAACAAATTAAAAAGATAATCTATTAATTAAACAATGAAGCATTCTGAATGGTTAACATGGTTAGATATTCACGTGATAGTTAACATTTAAGTAGAGACAGTTTCACTTGGGAAGGCAAAGTTCTTTTAATCGGGGAATTTCTATAGTGACAAGGAATTTAGTTGGCGGTAGTGAACATTATCAATACTCCCGCCAACTACTCATAAATTTTTCAAATAAAACATTAAAAAAAAAAAAGCAATAATAAAAAAAATACCAAACTAGTTAATATATTAGTGTCATTAAAATGTCAGTGTCATTAAAATATTCTTAATGACATCATATCTACTGAAAGTGTGACTGCATCATATAACAATAAAATGTTACTGGTTTTTTGTTAATAATTTTATGATAAAGAATTATATTAACACAAAATATGTTCATAATGTTTATTTGTAACTAGTAAGCCAGGTGTAAAGCAAAAATGATTGTCACATTAATTGATTATTAATTAAAAATTAATAGCAATTAATGAATAGAAATGGACAGATTATTATTTATGAACTCTACTGTTTTACACGTCTATTTTGTGATTTGTCATTATCGAACCTAATATGTGTTTACCAATTAGGCATTACGCTAGACTTTACAAAATATTTCAAGGGTTACTCCAAACAAAAAAGGTTTAGCATAATTGATATAGACGTACACGTACTCTATCAAACAATTTCTAAATAAGAATCGAACCACGACTCCCTGGCCAGCTGACGCTGTACCGTTGAGTAACTGGGGTGGAATTGCACGCTCTTATTGTCGAAAGGATTTTTGCATTCTCCTCCCGCTAATGCAACTTAACAATCTGATTGACCACTTTTACCTCAAGTAAGCCTCTTCATACCCAGTTTAGTATCTTGTGTGACCATTAGCCTACCAATTTAAAATCAGCGCCCAATATGGGAGAGTCTACTAAGTCTGTACTGTACTAGTCGGACTATGGTAACTTTCAGACCTTCAACATCGCTGCACTAACCAGCAGAGTTAGTCTGTTCGGGCGCCATTATAAAGAATATTTCTGCTCCAACCGGGAATCGAAGGACGAATTGTCGCACTGGTCAACCGACGCTGTACCGTTGACCTACTGGGACTAGACGAAGAGCCCAGAATGAAATAAATGGGTTATAAGTTTAATACGGTCTAATAGCACGTTTAGGAAAAACTCTACTAATTAAATATTTCGTCTTGTGTGGTACAGTCGTGTGGAGCATAGCCGTTGCGTTTGGTAAGGAAACGCCCCCAAATGGGGCAAATTTTGGTAATTAATTACGTCATCGTTTAATGGACAATGGACAAAACTGCTTTTATAATATTTAAAAGTCTCTCTATTGATAAAAATACAAAATCGGATCAACATTTCCTTTGCAAAACCCAAACCAGACCGGTACGAAACCGGCCAAAATAAGTACGTCATACTTTAATGGACAAATCTGGTGTCAAAATAATATGCCCATTATTGTGAGTACAAAAATATCAAATAAGACCAACATTTCCATTGCAAAAACCAAAACTAACCAAATTTTATGGTGGTCACAGAGATTAAATTTTAAGGCAAACGGATCACCAATTTATCAACTTCTGAGTCATAACGTTAAAATTGTTTTATGGGGTGTAAATAAGTACCTCGTGTGAAGGTTTACCAAATCTGACTAAAATTTCAGTTTCAGAACCCAAACTTGTGTGAAACGTCCTTCATCAGAGGCATATAACAGGAACAAGATACATTGGATTTTTTTATACCTAGTCGAAAACCGCTAACAAAATGCGCATATCATTAATGGCCAAATTGCCCAAGGAAAAACAGAGAATGAAAAATCATATAATATTAAATTGACGTAACAGATATAAAATTAATTTTAATTTTTTAAAAGCCTAATAGCATTGGTAATATGTTTACTTTAATGGGTGTAATATTTAGATAGGGCAGTTTACAATTTAGAATTCATATTTCAAGTTATAATTATACAATAAATGTAAATTTCCTACCATCTAATATGTATTCGTCATCTTCATCATCATCGTAATCGTCATCATCTTCCTCAATAAAAGATCCTGTGCTTGCTGTTGATATTATGCTGTTAGTTCGTCCTCCACCTAATTTTCCTTGCTGCATTAGTAAAAGCATATATCAATTAATTACATTTAATATATGATGCTTTCGTTTCGGCTATTTTAAAGTTTCAACACCATTTTGTTATGGGCATAAATATATTATTTTACAAATTGTTTAGATTCGAGAGCATTTCAAATCAATTGTAAATAATTATGCTTTAAATTCAGCTGAAGTTCAACATAGGAAAGAGAGGGTGGATTTCGAAGCAAGGGTTAAGTATAGATCAAGAAGAATAAATACTATTATAAAAAAATCTAGCTCAAGATTATAAAAAAAATGTTATAATAAAAGCTTTTGCTATTTAATATCGCAGTTTGTAGATGTATTTATAAGCATAACATCGAATCTTGGATATATAACGTTTGATAGAACCTGCCATGCAATATTAAGTAGCGACTTTAATACGAATGTATTTTTATTTCATGTTGAATTCACTACATACCTTATTTGCTTTGCAAATCTGATGTAAATTGTAAATTGATAAATGTATTTTGAAATAAAAACATTTAAATTGATTTTCTCATTTTGAAGCTGCTCTGCTATATTGTTGCATTTTAATGAATTTTAAATTTTTAACTTCAAAGATTTTAAGTACATTTGCTTGCAATATATTTCCGCATCTAACATGTCTATTGCTTTCAAATAAGAATTTTAATGGAAGGACAAATGACCGAATACAAGTCATCAAGATTTTACCATTGTGCGGTTTTACATGACGAAATGAGATAAATGAATCTCATGATATCTATATTAATTTCTTATATAATCTATATCTCATTAAATTGTTTGAGCAATAAATATATTTTGTGTTTAGGTTGAAAATGCTTCTTGAATAATCCAAATTTGATTATAATAAATTAAGAAGTACATTAACATATGGTGAATATAGAAATTATAATGAGGTAATATGTGAATAATAATGGTTTAATTAACTAATAAATTAAATTAAAAATAATAACAATTTTTTAAACAGTCAAAATGCGTTTTTCGGAGATCATAAAATTCCATTCCTGAAAAATGCATCTTATAAGATGAAGGAGTAAACATGATAATTTAAGCAGCATCATACACAAACAGATACAAACAACAGATGTAACAGGTAAAACAAATCATTACAAGTCAATAGATAAACATGGGAAATGAAATAGACAAGGATGACAATTAGAGCAGGTAAATATTGTAATTAGCTATCAGTAAAGTAAATCCTCAATCTATAATAATAAGGGGAGATGCCTGTCTGTCTGTCTGTGTTGTCTGTAGCAGAAAATCTAAACGTTGTACAGACATTAAATTTGGTACACATATACTTCAGTAACCGAGACCATAATCCTTGGTGAGATTTTTTAAAAATTCGAATTAGTTTTTAGTTATTTTATGTTTTAGCATGATTTTGAGCGATTCTGATATAAATCGGTTTCTTAACGTACAAAATATTATCGCAGCGTTTTTATCTTAACACCATCTGAAAACTCGAGAAATTTTCTTTCAAACAATCTTTGAAAGGAATCCAAACGATTAATAAACAAATTTTTTTGAATTTATAAAAAATATGCACTTTTCGCGTGTTTAAAATGTCCCCGATTTTATATCGCGATACAAAAAATGGACTGGCAATCCCATCTTCATAATTTACCAGATGTTTCTTTGAATATTACACACTGCTGTAATCCGTTCATTAATTATGAATTTTTATGTAAAACTTCATAAATTTTCAAAAGAATTCCAACACCACACGGGACGATTGAATACACAGGTTTTTCCCCCGTCCTTTAACAGACCTTGGGCGGGGACAAGATTTGGTATTTCGATGCGACGTCATCAGTGGAACTGACATCATTTTCTTAGAGATTTATTTAAATTGCCAGGTGGTACTAGAATTTACAAGAATTTTCATTTAGAAAACGTGCTGTTGATTTTAATCGAAGAAGCTTATGTAGCTTACGTAATGTCGGAGCGTATATAGAGTGCATCAAAAGAGTATATTTAAAGCGTATTACGCCCCCACAAAGGTTGAAGGGTGCATTAAAAGGTGTATTAAATGTCAGGGTGTATTAAAATGTGTATTAAAAGGTGTATTAAATGTTAGAGTGTACTAAAAGAGCTTATTTAGGGCTTATCAAAAGAGTTTATACACCCGCGCACAGGACAAAATGCGTATTTAGGGCGTACTATACGCAGTCGTGTTAGGGCATAGCATTTCACTTGCCCATGACGAATTCAATGATTAATGAATGAATTCAATTAATTCCTGCTTTAAATCTTGGGCAACGCCGAGTACAGTTTCTAGTTGAATTATAAGTAAATATCCAGTCTTTAATAGCTTTGGAAAAAGATGAACGATTTGAAATGCTTTTTTTAAAGTTTGAGACAGAAAATTGCAAAATCTAAGCGGTAAAAGAGATCTAATACCTAGGAGAATTGGCCCGAAGTTACATTGAATATCATCCTCATCGCCATTTCTATATTAAAACATGTTAAGAGTTTGGGTGAATTCCGCTCTAATCTAAGCATGTTGTATACAGTCTTCTTCACCGGTATCCTGTATTAAAACCTGGATCTTATGCATCAGAAGGACAGAGAGTGAACCTGTGTGCTACAGGTGCGTAATGTCCCCTATGAGTAGAATGTCTGTGTTTCTGACTTTACGAATTCTGTTGTTAAGAGTTATCTTGGGTCGAAAAAGATTGCGCTTCCATAAAGAAATCAGCTGATTTTTCCGAACTTTTCCTTTTCAGTAAAGAAATCTCAAGATGTTTTACAGTGTAGTTCAAAATAATGTTTTATTGGAAAGAGACAATGCATAAAATAAATTCTGAATGGAATAAGACATTTCAGATTTTTAATGCATATAGAATATAATCAAACATAAGTACTGCCTGAAAAATAGGCTATATCAATATTATGAATTAGTAAATATTGATGAGGCATATAGTCGAAACTCACATCCGCACTCTTAATTTCAATGTTTTAAGGGAAAACTAACAAGTGTCCCCATAGCATTTTATTCCATTTGCTATTAAGACATTGCTTAGGATATGTTTCTAAGAAGCCAATACATAATTTCAGGAGCAACGGTTAACCAGTATCTATGGACAGAAAGTGGACACTAGTGTATCGGGTGATAAATATATCAGTGCTAGAACGAATTACCCGACGTCTCCCGGATCCTAAGTATAAGCTCACTATGTAAATAACACAAAAGACGGTGGAAATAACACAATTTCTGAAATGCCTATTTTAAATAAAAATTGTAACCGCACTCAATTTTTTCCATTCGCAATCAAGCCAGTTGTATAGCGCAATTTGATAATGACTATACAAAGTACTTCATTGCTTGCTAAAAATATCCTGTGATTCGCATTTAAAGGAGATAACAACAACATCCTCAGTAGGCAGTTATCCTCAGTAGGCAGAGCAGCTCCAGAAAAGGTCCGCTCCTTAATGGGGAAGCGTTCGATTAATTAAAAACAAAAAATCAAAGACAAAGCTCGGTTAAAACATTTATAATTAATCAAAGGATGGGTTTATGAATTTTTTTTCTGGATTAATCTGCGATATATTTAGGAGCTGCTGTTAAATATTAAACGTTGGATGGCACGTCAATTTTTTATATCGTAATATAAACATCGCAGAGGTTTAAAATGTACGAAAAGTATATATTTTTTAAAAATTCACGAAAACTCGATTATTAATAGTATGAATTTTGTTCATAGTTTGTTTGAGAGAAAATTTTTCTGTTTTTATGATGGTGTCAGGATGGAAAATATGTGATAATATTTTAGGTCGCTAAAGAATCTATTTGTGTCAATATTGCCCAAAAACGCCATAAATTGGGTTAAAACATAAATAACTAAGAACCTAATTCGAAATTTAAAAAAAATCTGAGGTGCACCTATTCGGTTTCTGAAGTACCTGTGTATCCAATATCATGGTCGTACGACGCTTAGATTTCTTGTTACAGACTGCACCGACACAGATTCACACAAACAGACATCTTTCTTTATTATATAACATATATAAAGTTTGGAAATAAATTAGTACCTTAAGGTGGTATAAACAGAGTTCTTTGGAAAGTACTTAAGCACTCCAACAACTTCGAAACAAAAGATCCCTGAGTGTACATGTTAAGTCTACCTACAGTAAAGGAACCATGACCGATCGAATAAAACTCATTTCAGCGCCCTTGGTAAGAAAATTGAAGGAGTGAAGAACACGAACCCAGCAGCAACGGGAGATAAAAAGAAAAGTTTCAATTCGCAATTGTAGATCATTGTCTAATTAGTAAGAATCGATATATCAAGGACATACAAAAGACGAATATGAAATGCATTAAATACCTGTCATACTTTATTGGTTAATACTGATACCATGAATGCTCGTCGCAATGATCTTCTTTATAGAATTCAAATACGCATATGCGCATTATCGCTGTCGAAGGGCATTTGGAACAGACTCCATACTAGATTGCTATGCATCTAAGTATTATTTATTATAATAATTCCTGAATATAGCAGAAATTAACTTAAAACTGTACTTTGCCAAATGCTCTTCGACAGCGATTCTGTGTCTTCTGTAACCAGTTGATTCCTACTAATTAGAAAATGTTCTACAACTTTGTAATTGACATTTCTTTTATCTCATTTCGTTGCCGAGGTCGTGTTCTTAAATTATTCAATTCCCCACTGAGGGCGCTGCTTTTACTTTTAATCGATCGAGCATGGTCCCTTTACTGTAGCTAGACGTAAAGTGTACACTCAGAGGCCGTTTACTAGGGGTTATTGGAGTGCCCAAAGACTTTTCTAGGAGCCATGTATATTCTTACTGAGGAACAGTGTAGTCAAAACTCCATCTTTGCATTTAAATACCTGCATCATGCTATCACCATATGTTTCAAAAATTCCCTTACTCGAGATTTTGTGGGTAGCGCCGGTGTAATTGCAGCTCTCATCTTTTTGTTCTTAATGAGCACTCTGTAGCGCAGTTGATTGGGCGAAGGAAGTAAGGGTTCTTCTCCATAGTCCGACTCAAACAGAAAACGACTCACTAAACGGTCACCAAACACATTCTGAAAGAAATATACAAAGGCACTTAGAATTTTGGATTGGTATTCATTTGTATGGTTACGCGTAACAATTGGTTAGGTTATCAGTTATGATCTTGCTCTCAATTGCTTGTGGTCAGGATGATAACAGATATCATTCTAGCCGCAAGTATTTACGGTCTCTGGATCCCATACTATATCATCTCGTTGAAAACGTTTATGGCAAAGATAAAGATCTACATAACCTTGGCCGCAATCAATTGTACAATTAAGTACAATATTAGTAAGATTGCAGCAAGTCATTCTTATCAAAAAGTGCCTCACAAAAGTAAGCAAACTTATACAGTGCTCGAAAAAAGTATAAGGACAACATATAATTGAATGAAAATATACTTTATTTTCACTTTATCAAAATGAATTTTTGTTTCTGACCTCTAATATGAAATTATACAATAACATATACAACACATAAAACAACAAGTATGAACCTTACTAAAGTTCATCTTATAAAGATTATCACTAAAGAAAATATAGAAAAAAGTATAAGGAAGTGTTATAAATTACGTAACATTTCTCTTAATAATCAAGAAAACAACATTTTTTTTCAATTACTTGAATAAGCTGAGAGGTCACCGATGCTGAAAGTTCTTTTAAAGAGTCTATGAAAATGTTATTCCAAGCTTGTTTGATGGCTAACACAAGATCCTGTTTATAATGATATTGCGTGCTATTTTTATAAATTTCTCGGGATAGAAGACCCCATAAATTTTCTATTGGATTGAGATCGGTACTCCTCCCCGGTCAATCAAGTAAATTTACTGATTTAGCTTCAAACCAGAGTTTTGCACTCTTAGAAACGTCAATGGAAGCGTTATCCTGTTGGGAAATATAGTCTTCTGAAGTAATTATTGGGGCCTTAGGTAAATAACATAATAACATATCAACATATTTGTCAGAGTTCATTTTGTAGTTGATAAAGACTATAGGCGTGGTTCCGTTTGCTGCAAAAGCACCCCAAATCATTACTGTGCCCTTACCGTATTGAAGGTTGGAAAAAACTTCTTTGGTTTTACGCAGATTATACCAAAAATAGCGAAAACCATCTGGCTCATCAAGATTGAACTTCTTTTCGTTCGAAAAGATTACATCAATCCATTTTGGACCGAGAGAAATGTATTTTTTTTAAAACTCCGGTCTTCTTTCTTTATATTCCTTTTTAAGAGACGGACGTGATATTAACGTTAGCAAATATTCGGATGTTTATTCAAAACATTTTGAACTGTTCGTGTGGAGCATGGTAAATCCAAATTTCTTCTAACTTCATTTGCAGTTTCTTTTTTCTCGCAAGCTCTTCTTACAACCATTCTTTTCTGTCGATGCGTTAGAATTTCTGGTCTTCCAGTTCATATTTTCATTTCATACATTTCAGGTTCCTTTAGAAAAATATAAATTACAGTTTTAGATCTTTTAATTTTTTTCGAAATTTCATGCCCACTCAATCCACATTTTTTAAAAGCAAGAATTTTTTCCTTTTTCAAGGTCAGACAGATGAGTTTCTTTTGGCATCGTACAAAAATCGTGAAGAAATGAGGCGTGAATTTTGTTTAGAAACCCAGTCTTTATATTTGAAATGGTCATTTTCTGCTTTCAGATATGCAAATTTTACTATAATTTTAGATGAAAAAACAGTTGTCCTTATACTGTTTCCAAGATCACATGGGTTTAAAATTTATAAAGTAAATTTATACATATTTACTTTTGGAAAGTTTAACTAATTCACATGAAAAATAACTTGATATTATCAATATTTTTACTTATGAAATTTGCATACATTTCAGTCTAAAAGATTTCTAGATTTGGGAATTTTCGCTTGTCCTTATACCTTTTTCGCGCACTGCAGACTCGGGTTTCGAAAGTGACGAAGCTGCAAACTTCGTGTTGCAAGAGCTAAATCGTATATGAGTTTGATACCTGCTATGTTGAAGGACTGAAAATGTCAGTTTCCATAGAAGTTCGTAAAAATTTTGGCTTATAGCAAATTTCTTGCTACCATTGCAGATAAAGGCTAGTCCATGCTGACGAGCGCATAATAAGTTCGAAACTAGTTCATGAATGCTGCTCTCTACAATGAGAGTCTCTTCCTAAGTTAATGCACCAACGATTTTAATTAATAATCAGCTTAAAATATCCTTTTATAAATTTATTGTAATATTCAAAATTACAATTACTATCGAATCTTCTCAAAGTTTGTCGTATATTTCAATACAGTGATTAACTCTCAGTGAAGTACATTGTCCTCAAGTAACATCAAAGAAAGAAGTACCAGATAGAATTAAGGATGTAATGTAAATTCGTTTTAGTGGAAAATCATATTTTATCCTCGTATAATGAACTAAAAATAGTTTAATTATGTGGGTCTTGTACTGACAATAAATATGAAATAAAAGTATTTTCTTGCAAAAAGAGATTGACAATTGCTTTTAAAATCTGTAATGCTGTAATAACAATTTGTATGATATTTAAAATGAAGAAAAATGAAAAGCGCCCCATTTTAAAAACAAATCTTAGCGTATAGGAAGCCTTTGTAAACAAAGATTACGTACTAAAAATTTTCATAAATGTTGGTGTAGCTGTAGATAGATCAGCTGAATTTTAAATAAAAATTAGTCATTTTCCCGCTTCCAATTCCCATTTTTTATTTAATCATAGTTTTCAAAATCTTCCCAATCACATAGCTAATTTGATTTGAGCATTTTAGACAGAGAAAAGAAAAATAAATTCTAGAATGATTATAAATGGCATTTACCCTTCTAGCTGATTTTTATATGACGTCACTTGAACGTAGCAAACTTACAGTTCAGTGGCGTCGCCAAGGGGCAATCTTTGGTCACCCCCCCCTATCCCCAGGAACGCATTGAAACCAATTGAAGTGTGGTACTTGAAGAAATGGGAAGCAATATATTTGGTTACCCCTCCCCTCCAATTTTTTTCTGGCGACATTACTGTGTAAGTTATATACATGTTCGCAATATACAGGATGCCCGGGAAAGTCCTTCAACAATCTTTATTTCCGCAACTGTTAGTCGTAGATATACTTCAAATTGCAAAAATGTTTCAAATAAGGTAACAATTTATCGTCTAACAGTTTTAAATCGAAAATTACATTTTTTTAAATATACGAAATCTAACTTTTTATACGGTCCCCCAATCCAAAATTTTTCAATTACTAAAATGTTCTTCATTCATTAAGATAAATTAAAAAAAATCTGATTCTATTACGAGAGAAAATTACCGAGAAAGGAAACATTGAATTTCATGACTTAAATCACTTTCCTATGTCTGGGAATCCATAATTTCATGACTTAAATCACTTTCCTATGTCTGGGAATCCATAATTTCATGACTTAAATCACTTTCCTATGTCTGGGAATCCATAATTTCATGACTTAAATCACTTTCCTATGTCTGGGAATCCATAATTTCATGACTTAAATCACTTTCCTATGTCTGGGAATCCATAATTTCGGGCTAGCGTTGAGGGGCACTATAAAACAAGAATTAGATATTTTAAGATACTTGCTTTGCATTTCATTTAATGGCATATTTTGAAGATTTATCAGGGTGTCCCAGGAAATTCTGCAACAGCTAATATGTTGCTTAATAAAGGGACTATAGGTATGTATAATATGGGATATTTGCTGATAAATATGACCCGCAATTCAATTTCTGTACAGCCCCTAAATTCTCCTGGGAAAAGTGCCGAAACTTTGAACTCATATATCTCAGTTAATTTTGTTCGTAAAATAATCTAACGTTTTGAATTTTACATGTTAATGTATGAATAAAATTTTACTAATTGGAATTTTGGGGACCGAGAGACCATATAAAAAGTTAAATTTCGTTTATTTAAAATAAAATGTATTTTTCGATTCAAAGCTGTTATGCGATAAATTATTACCTAATTTGAAACTTTTTTTTGTAATTAGCAGTACAAAACGAACTATGAATAATGGTTGCGAGAATAAAGGTCATATGTGTTCCATAAAATAATTTTTGTGACCCTTCCCATAACGTACCAAGACAAACGGAACAAATTATTTCATTTTACTTAAAAATGAAGGAATATTGCTATACTTAATATTCATGAAACATATCAATATATATACTTAATATTCATGAAGCATTTAACCTTAATAAAATGTGATAATTACAGTAATAAAATGTTAACTAGAAAGATCGGGACAATCAAGAGACTTTCCACGCAAAACAAGACTGTGAGTCAAATTATATACAGTTTTTTAACACTTTCCAACAGAGTTGAAAAGTGTTTATGACTTTATTCATTCTGACTGCCTGTCTGTCTGTCTGATCGTTCGCACGATAACAACCGTGAAAATGACTTTATCAAAATGAAATTTTAGTATATTGTTGAGACTATCTGTGGGACATACGGGAATGTAAATTAATGATATCACCCAATTAGTTTCGGATTAAACCCGGGTTGAAAAAATGAAATACATTGAACACTATGGGACCTAATTTTTCAAACGTTTTTTAAGCGAAGTTAAAATTCACAAATTGCTTAGGAAATTTCAGAGAACATTCTAATTATCCCATAAATTATATATAAAAATATTTCAGCAAAATATGTTAGAT
This sequence comes from Amaurobius ferox, assembly GCA_951213105.1. Classification (NCBI taxonomy): domain Eukaryota; kingdom Metazoa; phylum Arthropoda; class Arachnida; order Araneae; family Amaurobiidae; genus Amaurobius; species Amaurobius ferox. The sequence continues at coordinate 58,614,949 of OX578133.1, forward strand.
AGTTTTTAAATAAAAATTAAAATAATAACTACATCCATATTATATGAAGAGATCACTTGACTCATTTCAAAATAAAATATGGCATCCATCTTTTTTTCCCAATGTAAAAATCGTGATTTTTTACGTTCTTTTAAATTTATATTTAGTGTTGCATCCGTCCTAAAACCGCTTTATTTTTGTGTATTTTCTATGCAACTATATTCTGTGCCAACGCAATTGCAATATTTTTGAGTTTAAATGATCATCAAACTTTGATTATTTCTACAACGAAACCTAATCTTAATGGATTCAGAATGTAAACAAGTGATTGCAAGATGAGTTGTATAAGAATTGCTTAACTTTTTTCAAACAAAATTATTTAACTCTGGAGTCTGGAATAAAAGTGTATGAGTGAAATTTTCACTGCTTTTACATAGAGAGCCAGAAGATGTATATTTTGATGACTTAATTTGGATAAAGTTCATTTTTTTAAGTTTTCAAATATGTTTTTTAAGTTTTCAAATATAATAAATTATTGTAGTACTGTAATAATTTAAAATATATCAAAGCTGAATGTATCGCTTTTTAGGGACGTTTAAATAAAAATTACATTTCAGTTGGAAAGTGTTTCATAATCAATGCTTTATGCAGGATTGATTTTTCTTGTTTTATTTCTTTTTGCTTTCGCATTTCAACAATATAATCACTTCAGTGGTTTCTGAGATTACAAAGGGCCACGGATTTTAACAAGATCTCTTTTATAGCTGAACTATATACATTTTTCAGATATTTTCTGCCTTCACATCTACGTAATATATGAAACCTGCAATCCAAATTTGGTTCAAACCGCTTAAATGGTTTTTCAGATTATGAAGGGCCAGCGATTTGACATCTATCCATCCACCTACATATTGACCCACTCAGAGACCGACAAAAGTCATTCCCACTGATGTATTTATGGTGAAAACTCGACTGGTAATGAAATCACGATCACCATATTTTTCTTAATTTATATCGGTTAAAGTAAAATGTTTGCTTAATTTACTGTTAAAAGCATATCTATATCAAGAAAAGTGGTACAAGTAACAATCATTATCACTATACGTTCTCTAGCTCAGCGCGAGGAAAGTAATACTTCTGTTTTAAACCAGCCTTAGAAGAAATGTAATTGAAAAATGCGATACATAGAAAGATTTCGACAGAAAATGCGGTCCTGCGTTATTACACATGCTAGTCAGTCCTTGTTATACAAAACTTTAAAAAGATAACAACATTTAGGAGGGATTTGTTATCATTGCACATAAAAATTGGAAATGAATACATATTTTGAAAATTACAGAATTTGTAAATTTTCGCTGTTACAATTTGAAAATTACAGAATTTCGACAGGAAATGAGGTCATGTATTTTTATAAATGTTAGCCAGTCCTTGTTATACAATACTTGAAAAAAAATATATAAAAATTTGGAGGATTTTGTTGTCATTGCACATGTGAAATTTATATTTTGAAAATTATAAAATTTGTAATTTTTCGCTGTCACAATTAACAATGCTTGAATCAAACCGATTTGTCAAATATTTCTTCAATAATGCAAGTAGCTTGGTAACATGAGGACCATTTGTTCTGTACAGTGAATGTGCAACGTATTATAAAATATATAATAATTATGAAAAATGTAGTTATAACTAGAAACATATATAAATTCGAAATGTGTAACCTAAAATGTCTAATTAATAAAATTAAATTGAGCTACATTTTTTTATTTCAACAATCATCATTGATTTTCAAATACTCAGGTGAGATATATTTATAATGTACAAAAATATCTCATAGATTACTATTTCAAAAATAAATATGGAATTCATTTAGATATATATTTTATCTGCAATGTGATATGCAATCTATATTTACCGTAAAAATTTGTGCCATTTTAGCTTGTTGTTGCAAAGAACAGTGGTTTTCAATAGATAAAATCACTGGATACGGAGATGTTACAAACGCACTTCGGTTTATAGCGTCAACAACATTCTGTAAAATATATTAATTTATTAATAAGTTAAGTTTACATTTTTAATATTTCGAAAAAGTGGGGAATTAAGAGACCTACTTTAAATGGTATTTTAGTTGTTAATGTGTGTCCATGATATATAACAGGAATTCCATCATCCCCATCCCAACAGTCCAACTCTACACATCTACAACCAGTCAAGAGGACCTAGAAGGAAAACAATATATAGGGTATACTAGAACTCGCTAAGTAGAATAGCCATTTATTAACACACACACACACACACACATATATATATATATATATATATATATATATATATAAAGTTTGAAAACCTAGTGAAAATATATAACATTGTTAAAAATTACAGTAAGCATCACAGGGTATTGCTAATGTAAATTCACGTATGATGTTCCGCATGTTGTAATTTTACTACAACTTGTATTTTTGATGGAATTTACCTTCAAAGTGACATACTATTTAATAGAATTGTATAGCTGAATACAGCAAATCTGTTATAAACGCAATTAATCGAGCATGGGAGTCCTCCATTGCAAGAACAATTAGCAGGATTTCATTAAAGCGATCTTACAATGCAGCACATGTTTTGTAAATATCTGTTACATCACACTTGATGTAAAATTTACAACGGTTTGTGCTGCAAAAAGGCTGTAATTATACAGCAATTTTTTACAGTGAAAATATGTTTATTTTTCAATATAATAAAGACATAAAAATATTATATAGGTGAATATATTTCATGAAAATTCAATAAAAAAAGTCTTAAAATGCACAAAAAGTTTTTTAAAATATATCTTAAAATTAAAGGCTCCTTAAAAAACGCACGATAAAGAGCAGTCAAATGAACTTTGACCGCATGTGCTTTGCACCATCCATTTGTTTTAAGAAGCCACTGGTAAAACACAAAACCACTGAATAATAATGTTGATTATAATACAATTTTAGATATAAAGTTCACAGTTAAATACACATATACAGGGATCTTGAAAACGTCCTTAAGCATCCCAATAAATTTGTAAGGAAAGGTCCACGAGTCTAGTCTTTAAGTCAATTTAAAGTAAAAGGGACATGCTAGATCGAATAAAAGTGATTTAAACATTCCTATCGAAGAAAATATCAATTACAATGTTGTAGAGCATTCTCTAAATTAGTAGGACACACGAAATGCGTATATGAAAGACAATAAGTAAAAAGGTCGTATCATCAGTACCTGTAACACGGTGACACCTGCCATGCTTGTTAAGTACAAGGTCATATTCTCGAATTCAAGTGGTCATTGTTGCTGAAGTCGGGCAATTTGAACTGGATTTTACATTAGATTACTATTCATGTAAGAGTTGCTTATTTTAGCATTTTTGAATATGATAACCGTTCACCAATAGCCCTATTGTGTGAGATAAATGCCTTCTGTAACTGTATTATGGTCAATGCGTACGCATTAGACAATGCTTTACAACTTTGTAATTGACTGTTTTTCTTTTCTCGCTTTGTTGCTAAACATTTCAATTATCCACTAGGAGAGCTGCAATCACTTTCATTCGATCGGGCATGGTGGTCACTTTATTACAGATAGACCTAAAGTGTACACCCATAAACTTTTTACTTTCCCCATATACGTACATAGTATAATGTATAGAGCAAGTATTGTGACGGGGTCCGAAATTCGAATTTGAGTTTTCGACGGAAGATCACTTTCAAGCAACTTTGAACTCAAATCGAACGTTTTTTAGATTATATATATATATATATATATATATGTGTGTGTGTGTGTGTGTGTCGGTGACTCTTCTCATACTCTCTCATCGTGACTCTTCGTCGGAGACGATATCTCACAAACAAAGGAAGCGTTTCGAAAGAAATTTGGTACAAAAATTACAATCAGTGAATACTGGAATTATCTTGATTTTAAATGCAATCTAATGTATGGAAGACACCCAAATTTTAGAAAATTTTGAAATTTTTTTAATAGGAAACGATTGACATGCACACGCTAGCGTGAACCGTTCTAGAGATATTGTGTATTTGTCAAATAAATGTACTAACATATCACATAAATTAAAAAGAATATTAACTATTGGGAAATATATTCACTTTTCATACCTTATATTATGCGATAAATTTGTTAACATTATTCTCGTTGATCTAATTGATTCTATTCACGAGATAACATACTTTGGATAATAGTTTAGTATTTTGACGCCTAATAATTCGCCAACAGTCATTTATATGCAAAAAATGTTCTTATATTTGTTTGTCTGTTACGCTTAGCGGTAAAATTGGAAGCTTGAGGACAAATGTATTAAAATATCGCCAAGGATCAGGATTAGCAAAAATATCGTCAAATTTGTGAAAATAACGCTAAATTGATGAACAAATTATTAAAATATTTCAATATATAGACTATATTTCTTATTGTGAATGTTTTCAATATTGATAACTGTCAATTTAGAGTTTACTTGAAATATAAGTTAATTGGGTACTTCGAAATAGTTTTACATGTTGTCATCCGGAAAATTGCTTAATGTACAATTCAATATTTAAAACATTGTGATATACATCATTTTTTCATTGTGAAAGAAGTAAATGCATTGCTTTATATAGGGAAAGTCATGTGCTGCCCACATCAAGTTTTCTTACAAAGTTATTGGGATGCATAAGCACTTTCCTAGGAAACCTGCATACTGATTGCACATACCTGACTATAAAGCTCAACTGAAGATTCGCCTTTTAGCTGATGTCCTGTGAGGTAAGTGTTGTGTGAGGAAGCTATGTAGTAATGCGATAGAGGTTGGTCCATCGTCTAAAAGAAATGAAAAAATCATGTTAAAACTGTATTTGATCAACATATATTTTTATAGTAATAGCTATATCATATTTTCAAGTAATTATCAAGTTGTTGAAAGTCTCTTGTTTGCTGTTTATCTATGATTAAATCGGTACTAAGAATTTACTGAAAAGAAGATAAAACTAAGTAATGTCTGCATAAAATATGATTAATATATCGATTGCATTTTATAGCATTTGCGTTCAGTGTAAGTGAGTAATTAGTAACTGGAGTGGAAATAAATTTATTTGAAAGAACAGAAATATTAATCCAAAAATATATAAAGTAAAAGGCGGATAATTTTGGTAATTAGCTTTTTAATTGTTACCCTTATATATTATTAGAGCTATGAAATTAAAAATATATTAATTAGTTACTAATATTATATCTATCCTGATATAAGAATGAGTCAGAAGATCTGTATAAATTAAGCTTCATGCAAAGCAGCAATCAGAGTAAACAGGAAAAAAATACACAGTTATCTACTTTGCACCTATCTAGTAAAGTTACTTAACAATCATTAGATACAATTAAACTTCAAATAAATGCTTATTAAATTTATAAATAAGTATATCATAATTTCAAAACAATGTAACTCACATTCCATATTATTGCTTTCTGAATAATGAGTATCCTTATGTCCCCTTTGTGGAAAGTTTCCAAAAAAACTTACGTTAGATTACCAAATTCTATAAGTTAAGACTTTTCTAAGCTTACCAAGTTGGCGACATCTCGCTAAATTTGTCTCCTACGTTAAAAGAACCCGATAATTGATAATTGTGTAGAGATATACTGTAATTGTATTTGTATATATTGATTAACATTTGTTCAGAAATATGTGTATATGCCTATTTTTAAACTCTCAATTAAAATCATAGGAATAAGGTTTCATTTGATAAAATTCTAACCTATGTTCAAAGCACTAGTAATTAGAATTTTTTTTATTGTTTAAAAATAATTTTTTATAGTGTAATAGAAATTCACAACTTTCGTTCGAATATAGCCGAAATATAACCGAGCAAATAAAATGCATTGTATAACAGTTACATAAAAACAGTTATTCATACTTCTTGCATACTATAACCACATAGTTTCTTTTTCATTTTGGTCATGGAAGCATCTTAAAAATCAACAAAAGCAATACGGATTTGGCAATCATCTTTTGAATATATATATTTTATTGACACTTAGCGTATAGTAAAATGTTGCACTCCCCCCCCCCCTTACTATATCATCTCCTTTAGAATATCTTAAACTCTATAGATAGTTTATCTATAGATATCTCTATAGATAGTTAACTCTATAAAATAGTTTAGCAGAAAATGACAAACAATGCGATGATATAAAAACAAGCTAAGATGAATGCCAAAATTAACATTAAAATTTCTCAAAATATATTTTCATGTCGTTTTGTTTTATTTATACATCTAGTAATTAAGGGAAAAGCCGAACCATTTTATTTTAAAAGCATTAAAACTTCGAAATCAAAACATACAATTACACAATCGCTGTTCGCATTGATAGTATTATCAAATAAAATACGTTATACATGAGAGAACATATTCATCATAATTGTTTACATTTAATAACCGAAATTTTCAATATAATTCAATGTAAACATTCGACTGATTAATGTAATTAATATATTCCATATTGTTAGTTATTAATCAATATATCTAAAAAAATACCCTTTAAAATAATGAGAATTGTGAAATATATCAGGCACTACTTAATATAATACAATCATAAAATTTGTTGAAAACAACAATTTAGAAGAGGTGATCCGCCATGACAAGCTTTGAATTTTATGTCGATATTAAGGTGAGACTCATAAGCTAATCCCCCATCCAAAAAAGCCGCACTTATGATCACATGGTCGACGGAATTATTCACCCGTAGGGTCCAAAGAATACCCACCAAGTCAAAAACCCAGTCGCCAACAGTTTTAGGTTCAAATTCAAAATCGGTGTTATCCTCGCCACCTGGTTGAAAATAATGTTGGTATTTCTAGTTATTCACATTCTATCTGAAATACAGCAGATGCCTATGCATATCTCTGCCAAAATTGTACTTTTATGATTTTTCTAAGAGGAAAATAAACTCACTTCTTCAGAGAGCTGGAGAGTTTCTGGAACGAAAACGTAATTGCATTTGTCCATGAGATACCTTGCAAAACCTTCGAATGATAAGCAATGTTTACTTCGCAACTCTGCGTCTGGCTCATGAATCTATACATGAAAATAACATATTTAAAGTAAAAAGTAATGAAAGGAAATAAAATATATATATATATACAGATAATTGAAAACTAGAAAAAATGTGATACAAATAAAGTACCAAATAGGAAAAAGAGCTATGTATAGTCAATGTTAAAAATGTAGACACTTGAATAATTTTTAACTGGAACAAAAATGCGGAATTTTTCTTTTAAAATGTGCATATATTATGAAAATGGATATCAGTTATAAATGAAAGTAATTAATAAATAAGGAAAATAGTGTAATATACTCGTAGAACTCACTGTTAAAATTAGGATATGTCAAAAAGTATAAGCACAATTCGCAATTATAAACAAATTTTTAAAAACTGAACGAAATGACTTCATTAAACGAACACTATATAACTTTAACTGTCTTCTGGGTGATTTTATTAAAATTCTGAAGGTTTCACAATTGGCGAACGAGATGGAAAAACCGTAGAGGAAGTGCAACGCAATGAAATAGATCTAAAGGTAGTATCAATAGGATATTAGTCGGTCACTTATGATTGGATGCCAAAATGCCGCCCTGGAAGGCTGCAGCGTAGTCAGAAAAAGGGGGAGGGCAAGATATTTTGTTTCCTATTTCTCCCAATTTCATTTCTACGAACTTTAATGGATGCTCGTGGGTTGCTGACGGTTATGACTACCAAATTCACCCCTTGGCGACACCACTGCTGGAAGACCACGTGTTACTTCTGCACAAGATGAAAGGCGGAGTTTGCACAGATGCCATCTTCCCAGAATATGTCTTTAAGTAAAATTCAAGCAGGAGGTGATCTCCTCATTTTGGAAAAAAAAGCTTCATATATGGATTACAGAAGGCAGTACATTGGTTCACAAGAAAATGGCTCAGAAACCAGTTTTAAAATCTCGACGCACAAGATGGGGAGATTGATGTGGGCATGAAAGCATATATCATACAGTGATAAATACAGTTATCTGTAAGTATTTAGTGATGTAAAAAAGTGGAATCTGGATGATCCTGATGACTGTGCATCACATTAGCATGATTTACTGGCAGGGCCTAGAACTGCTTTTAGTAGACAACAAGCAAGAAGGTAGCAGATCCGTCATGGTGGGGTGGATTTGGACTTAATGGCAAAAAATGTTGAGCATTTTTAAATAGAAAATTAAAGTTCGAAGATTAGCAATAGACTTTCGAGAATAATTTAATTCCGTTTGGTGACTTGCTGGGAGGTAAAATTGGGTCTTCAAGATCGCGCACCCATCCAAACTTCAAGCTCTATGAAAATGTGGTTCCAACGTCAAAATATATCGGTTGACCAGAGCTGAGACCAGATCTGAACTCCATTGAAAATTTACGGGGTATTTTGAGCCGTACAGTGTACACAAATGGAAATCAGTATTTCTCGATAAAAGATTTGAAAGACTCCATAGAGAAAGCATGGTATGAAATCAGTCCTAATATTATTCAAAACTTCTTTGATGGAAAATTGCGTCTATGAAGAGATACGCAATGGTGGAAACCCTATTAAACATTAGATATGTATCTATATTAATTACTATTATTTTCTAATAGATATAATGGAAATTTTGTCTATATTTTTTACACATAATATTTTGAAATTTTTTGTATTACATATTATATTTATTGACATTTGGGTCTTATTTTTTATGTAGAATGCAAAGTGCTTCATACAATACAACACTTTTGTGGTTGTGGCACTTCTCTTGCAAACACAATTTTGTGTCTGTGTCTAAACTTTTGACATTGACTGTATATAACTAAATTTGAAAGTCTGTTTGTTTATCTGTTAAGTATACTGTGGTGAAAGAACTTGAACCTCGGATTTTTCTCCTTTATACATAATAATTAAATATTTGGATTGACGTAAATTATCATTCTTAAATTGCCCGTAAATCCATATAGCCGTACAGTGTATCATTGCTGTATTAACCCGCCATAAATTCTTTTTGTGAGTTCCTAAAATATAAGTATATTAATATACTGCACAATTAATTTCCACCATTTTAAACTTTAAAATGAACATTATTTATTACACATATACAATTATGATTAACTTACATTTATTATATATATATATATATATATATATATTTATTTAAGGAGGAGGCACTGGGTGTGTGAGACCAGGAATATATTTGCCTAAAATCATTATGACCTAAATTAATGTTAATTAGCATATACCTTTGTTGTTGTCTTTGGACATTGAAACAGATGTTGGATCTTTGTTGCCTTTTGTTATAGGCACTCAAACACACTCTAAGTATGTTTTGGCAGTCGTTGCTTGCCATCATTTTTGAAGCACAACCAATTTAGCCGGTCATTCTTAAGCGACTTTTTCACAATCGCTCTAAAGTAGACTGCAACACCATGTTTCAATATCTGTATAATTGAATTAAGACTGAATGTATGTTGAGCTTTCTTTGCTTGTTGCCACATCATTTCGCCTGAGGTCCAGATACGTTCTCCGTATCTCATTGGTTGTCCTCATGGCGATGCAGCAACAATCTTTCATTGGCTAATTTGCTAACCAATCTGCATGGTTTCAGATTTGGCCTCCAGTAGATTTTCTGACTCGACCACACCTGCAATTTAAATGCTTTTATTTATTGCTTTCATGGTCATGACTGTCGTAAACTGGTGCCTACGAGTCTGTGCTTTTATCTTGCTTGGTAGATATAGTAAATCTTTGGACATTAACACTGTCTAAATGTCTCCTGGTCTCATATATATAAACCCACAGTTTCTGACGGATTTTTTAAAAATTTGGTATGGCCTTTCTCTACTTCATTGCGGGTAACATCGTCCATGTTTCTATTTTCTAGTACCAGGGTTGTCGAGATATTAATTAAAAAGAAAAATTGAAACTTCCATAAAAAATGTATTATGCAGACGATAAATTTCCGAAAATTTAGTTGAAAATAATATTATATGGTATAGCAGCGAAATTTTATCAAATGTGTTAATACGGCAGACGATTTTTATTCATTGCGTACGATTGAAATACACAGATGTCAAAAAGGCAATTATATTAGCTATGCGAGTGAATATTTCACAAACCCAAAATTTGGAATGGAACAAAACTGGGTATGCATGTGTATTAAAGTAATGTAAGTACAACAAATGAGAAAACAAGAATAAAAATATTTTTATGCAGGAAAATGCATTAAAAAAAGAAGGCAAAACGTGACTATTGTTTTTCGTGGGAAAAAAACGAAACGATTCTGGTACAAGAGCATTTTTAAGGGACACGGTAACATCTTGGAGTCACGCAAGCTTCACATTGATTTTTCATGCTTTCTATGAGGTTGTCATTGAGCTATGCACAAAAATCCCACTCCTTAAATATAACTAGATGTCTTTAGCTCCAGAATGGTTCTTAGTGGAAGCTGACGGAATGCAATTCGCCTGTCTTACGGTCGAGAATCGTAGTCTAGAAAACATGTCATGTGAAAATATGTATTACCCACTCACCCCCGCATTATCAAGGCCACCACAATACTCTAGGTATTTAATTGTGATAATACACTGTAAAGCATTTGCAAGTGTGTTACTGAAATTGATTTAAATGAATTAAAGACGAAATCTTTAAGATTTTAAAAATCATTTTATAAACATTCTATAGACGTGCACATAGATTAAAAGCCAAAGCTCTTTCGGGCATCATTATACCCTTCCTCAGTGGCATTATATGAAAATCGCACCAACAAGTTTAAATGCTATCCACATTGAGAGGCAAAATTTTGCATATTACAAAACGGCACCATTACAACAAATCATCAACATAAAAACATGAGCAAGAAATTTAAATTGAAGGCTATTATAACGCAATATTAGAAGGACAAATTGTCAAGTTCTATATCAGGCATGGTATGTATTAAGCAATTAATTTTGAAACCAGAGGTAACATTGTAAAGGCTTGATGCGCATGGAATCGAGAACGAGTTGCCAAAAATAACTCAAAACATGCACAAGATCAAAATTACAGATAGAAGCAATAAAATATGAATAAATAAATAGAGATTCATACATTAAAATTGAACAGTTGTTATTACAACTAATCAAAAGAAAATATTTTTCGAAAAGGGGCTGAAAATTATCTTTAACCACAAGTTGGGCAAGAGCCGATTGTTTACCATTTTTAACATCAGGAGCATGTTCAGCTAACCATATACCAACCGTACGTTTAGTGCTATCAATATAAAGCTTAAAATCATTATTAGGAGAAAGAAGGGATACTTTCTTTCTCCTAATAATTTCTCCTCCTTGCCAATGCAGTCTAGTACATTTCACGCATGCTGAATGGGATTCATATCCAAAGACATCTACGGCCACTGAATTCGCAGGATATATTCACGGTGTTGTGTTTGTTAACGTACATGAATATGAATCGTGACTATGAATCAAGAATAGCAGATGCATTATAAATATGATGCATTATAAAATTTTAATCCCAATAAATAAATTCATTATTTTATTGGGATTAAAATTTGTCAGAAAGTAATTAATAGGTATTTCAGTTGGATATACTAACATTAGCAGCAATGAAACAATAATCTATTAATAACATTATTATAGTCTTTATATTCATTAACAATCATTTGCACTTACTAATGTATAAAATTACCTGTATAAGGGCAGATACTTCTTGTATTGTCCTGCGCTCTCCCTGATGTTCAGCCAAAAAATTTTGGAATTCTTCTAACCCTAATACCAAAGTTTGAGATGTATCTACACCAGCGCAGTTAGACACAATGCTAGCTGCCGCAATTGCGTCACATATTCGCTTACGCTGAGTGCTGTCAACAAAATCAAACGGGGTATTTCGAGTAAAAATACCTGCAAAAGAATAAGAGATAATTAGGAGATAATTGTGTATAAAGAGAATCATGATGTAAGAGGCCCATTCAGAAGATCGATTAAAAAGTCGAATTTTTATTTTCTATACATAACCAATTCCCAAAATAAAAATATATTGTTTCACAGTAGAATGGGTAACAGATTATGTTTATATTTATTAATTCTAAAGCAGTAAGTTAAAAAATTTTTTACGTATTTTATAGCTTATAAAATGGAGTGAAAATGAACAAGATTGAACTATCAGGCGTTATCCAGGTCCTAAAAAAGTTCGCTACATATAAATAATACAGATACAGATAACAACATTCAATTTCCAAATCAACAGTTTTGAGACAAAATGAATCCCGAGCTCGTTTCAATCCAAATCCTCTAGCTTCATCTCATGTGTAGTGGCCATGAAGATATATATATATATATATATATATATATAATTTAAAATCAATTTTAAAATTACATACCGCTTGAAAAAATCTATTAAAATTCATTAAGTACTATATACACAATTGTGAAGAATATGCGCTTATTGCTGCAATCACACTCCACAAAATTATATAAACTCAAAAGACATTACCCTGAAAACCTTGCGATCATGATGAAAACAAGAACGAAAGGAAAACATACGGGCTAGGTGCAATAAAATGGCCAATGGCCCTCATTGGTCATTTTATTGCACCTAGCCCGTATGTTTTCCTTTCGTTCTTGTTTTCATCATGATCGCAAGGTTTTCAGGGTAATGTCTTTTGAGTTTATATATATATATATATATATATATATATATATATATATATATATATATATATATATATATATATATATATATTTATATATATACATGTATGTATGCATATATATATATATAATATATATATATATATATATATATATTTATATATATATATATATATATATATATATTTATATATATATGTATGTATGTATATATATATATATAATATATATATATATATATATATTTATATATATGTATGTATATATATATATATATATATATATATATATATATATATATATATATATATATATATATATATGTATATATATATATATATATATATATATATATATATATATATATATATATATATATATATATATATATATATATATATATATATATATATATATATATATATATATATATATATATATTATATTTTTCGGCTTTTTTAGTCTATGTTTATACTTTTATAATACTTTTATAATATAATTATATGTATTATAATTTGTCCATACTGATTATTTAGTTAATTTCTTTTGTTTTAATTAGTATATTGCTTTCATTCTTATATCAACTTATAATTTTGGTTCTAATCTAGCGCTGCCATCTATTGTTAATCCTTCTTACTTTTATTATTTTTTCGATTTTGGGGGGTAATTATTTATTTGCATTTAGTATTATGTATTTATGAATTATTGAAACTCTTTCAACTGTACTTTTCAGAACAATCTTTATTTTATTTTATTATTACATATTTGGAATGGATTTTAAGTGAATCCAATTTTTACACTTTTTGTCTTATTTAATACTTAGTGTTTTATTTATTCTAGTTTAGAACTAATGTAACTATAACATTTTGTTTTCTCTTATTTTATAATTTCTTCCTGTTTTTCATTAGGATTAGGTTTTACATGGACTTAGTTGTTTATACTTATATATAAGGAATTATTTTATTGCTATTATTATTCTCTCTATGTTATATTGTCATACTAATTGTTACTAATTTATATGATAAAAAAGACTATTTTAATTTTAACATTAATTAAATCTTACTATTTAATACCTGCAACTCGATTCTATTGTTTAGAAATATTATACTTAATCAGCTTTTTAAAATTTATAGATTATCTGATAAAAAATTTCATGCTATACATATAAATAATCTAAAAATTAAAAAGTTTAGATTAGCTGGATTTTTATTAATTCTATTCATAGTTTTTTTGTATTAGCCTGACATCTCCATTCTCTTGTATTAATAATACTTTTATTTTTACATCCTCTTAAACATTAGCCTTTCTATTATTAGCCCCATGTTTTAGTAGCTCTGATTGTATATTATCACTTTTTCTTGCCTTTTCGCATTACGGTTATTTATTTCTTACGAATGGCAATAGTAGATCATTTTTTTTCCTTTGCGAATGGCGACATTAGTCTCTTCATTCTGGGTTCCCGGGTTCGACAGGTTCGTGCATTTGAAGTGTTTCTCTCCAGGTATTCTTGTTTCCTTTTATTTTTTCTTCCTTATGTATGTTGTCCAAGTAGAAATAGTTTATAGATATAATCTATCTATTTCTTCAGAAATATACATATTTTGTGTTTGCTTCGACAAAATACTTGGACCCGATAAAGGGTTTTGGAGAAGTGAAAAATCCATTATTTAGACCTAGCCCTTGTCCATGTGTATAGCATTAATGCTTGGATATCATTTGTTTTTCTTTTATCGATTCCATACCATTGATTTTTGATAATTTTCTTTAACCTGATGATTCGAATTTTGTATTTTATTCCATTTTATTGAAGATTTGCTGATTTATACTTTTATTTGTAGGTTTGTTAGAAAGTTAGGTTTTTCGAGTTACAGCTTCTCACTTTTCTTTCATTGGACTTTCAAACTATTATTATATATATATATATATAATGAAACATGTATGGCCCTTGATAACGTACATGGTTTCAGAAATGCTTTTCATATTCATTTTATTCCTTTTATATTCACTAGATTCCATATATTCCATTTCCAAACTTCTTGCATAGCTCATCGTGCTACACTACGCTTCTGATTTGCAATTTTTTTACCTTTACCTACAGTTTACAAGCAATTTTCTTTGGTATTTCTCGGGTATCTATATATTACAAGTTATCATAAAAATCTTCAATTATATATATATATATATATATATATATATATATATATATATATATATATATATATATATATATATATATATATATATATATATATATATATATATATATATATATATATATATATATATATACAAACAAAATATATATTATTCAGTGAATCTAAATATATGACTTCTGAGAAAATCATATTTCCATGTGGATTCAACCAATTTTATAATAATCAAAACATTGTAAATAATTAATTTGTTCCAGTAAATTATAATATATCTTCTACATATAATGTTATAAAAAATCAATAGTAAACAATGTCACCTACGTACTTGACATCAACGAGACCCAAGTGCGTCTAACGCAGACGAAAAAGATTTTAAAAATGGATTTATACAAATTTACCATTGGTATTGCATTAATTATAAATGGAACTAAGAAAAATCTTCGATTATTTCAATAAAGAAAAACATCTGAGGTTTATAGAATCTTTCTGAATAGCAATTTCAATAACAGTCAATTTGTTTACCTTTTTTGACCTTTTGACTACTCTAGCCAAGCAACTAATCTATCTCCTCACCAATTTTGATGATAATTCAAATTTTAAATCTAAAGTCTATTGTACTACATCTTTCAATTATAAAGTTATGAATAGTATTAACTTTGATAATATTTTTGGGTATCTAAACGAATAATTTCACCATAAACAACACTACAATTCTTAAAGCTCATAAGTATACAAAGCCTTTAAGAAGTACAATATTTAATTATAATTATGTTTCAAAATCCACTACAGATGCTGAATGTAAACATATTGAGAATTCTACATGTAACTGTAACCTCCCCAAAATTGCTCCTTTTGTAAATTCCCATTATGGACATGTAATCACTGGAGATTTAAATATAATAGATGAACCCGTATTAAGAAATTACATGTCATACGGAATTAAAATTAGACTTGAAAGTTGTTATACTTTTAATTCCATAATTGACAGCATCTCTTTAGATATCGATAAATTGATTTATAAACCTACCTGCAAATTTGCCATGCTTATTGAGGTATTTAACGAATAGAAATTTAAATTTATCGATGTAAGTAAACAATAAATCAAAAGCTGACAATTCCTATTAATAAAAATATAACTTATGCAGCATTAGTAAAAACCCACAAAACTTTGCAATTACTTACATAGATTAAGCAGCTAAAATCTATATTATAATTTGCAAAACATTGTATGTTAACGAATTAAAATCTAACCTTAACCATTTAAGTATATTTATAATTAAAGAAAACAAACCAATGTACCATCTCTAACTTAATTTTACCAAAATATAAAAAGTTAAAAAGAGCCTAATAATCTAAATTTTCCTTACATTGTCCTCATCCCAAAATTTCATAAAACCCCTTTAAACTTTTGGTTAGTTGCATTCAGATTCAACACGTATTCTAATGCAGCTAATGAGTTCCTTCTAAATACTTTTAATGAAATGCATAATAACATAGTACTAATTAATAAGATAATTATAAAAATAGTTATAAATTAGTTAAAATATTTGTCAACTTAATAATGTAAATGCAATACAATCTTTTGATTTTAAAGATTTATTTAACACAATTGATTTAAATGACATGTTTAATGTTATAGTACCTTATTTAAAGAAACACAAACTTCAGTTAACTTTAATTTATATTCTAAGTTTTGTGCTTTATAATAACTACTTCTCTCAATTTGATTAGATGTATACTCAGACCATTGCTTTACCGCAAGGCTTTACTAATTCAAACTGCCTAGCCTATCTTACCTATTGTTAACTAATTTTTTTATCTTGATTACTAATTAATGACAAATTCCCTAAAGTTAATCACGGTGTCTTAAACTACCAATGTATGTGCCAATCAAATTAAATATCACCAATATTTAAGTTTTATATTATTTATATTATTATATCTGATTCGAAAACTATTTCAGAAATTCATTAGTATAGAATTTCACCAATTACTACATTCGCAACGAATATATCAATAACTGTTAATAATGTAAAGTTATAGTAATTTCAGTTGTTCATAGATGGTAACATCAAAATCAATTGCCCACTCATTAAGAGTTTGAATACAATAAATACAATAAGATTCTGAATGTATTGTAAATAATAAAGAACGGATTTTACAACGTAGATTATATTGAAGTAAATATTATTTAGATTTTACTGATATATTTGTAATCTATAATTTGGAAAATGTTTGAATATTAATTTCATGAATTCCATTAATGAATTACTTTCCGCTTGCTTATAATAATTATAAGTATACATTGTTATGTCTAAGGATGTTAAAATAACAGTATATATTGTCCATATTTTATTATATCCTTTTAGAATTGAAGACTTTAATCAAAATATATATATATATTCGATTGTACATCGCTATATCAAGAGTCATCCATTTTATGTGTGTTGAAATTGCCTGTTGCAGCACACAATCGCCCAATAATTTATATTAATTTATATAAATATATATTAGCCAACTCCAGAAATTGCCTGGGGCTTTGCGATTGGGCTTGATAACACCTCAAAGGAGCTAGTTATTTTTCAATAATTATCTATGATCGAAATGATACTTATTTTGCCTTAAGCCTATAGCTTTTGTATCCGGTATGTCTATTTCTTTGATATTTTCCAGCAAATATATATATTTCCTCTTTATGGTTGAATTTCCTTTATTTCATTGTATTTTGTAGGCAAATTTTAAGATAGTGTATTATGAGTTACTACTTACATTCTACCATTGGATTTACAATTTTATATATATATAATGTATATATATATATGTATATATATATATATATAATGTATATATATATATATATATATATATAATGTATATATATATATATATATATAATGTATATATATATATATATATATATATATATATATATATAATATATATATATATATAATATATATATATATATATATATATATATATATATATAATATATATATATATATAATATATATATATATAATATATATATATATATATATATATATATATATATATATATATATATATATATATATATATATATATATATATGTATATATATATATATATATATATATACATATATATATATATATATGTGGAAGAAGGGTTCATGCCGCATGGTAATACAAAATTTCTTAATGTATCCTATTTTCATTTTTTCATTTTTTGTTGCCTGTAGTCTGAGTTTAAGCATTTATAGTAATGTACTATTGCTTAATCTGAAACAGGCTTTTGTTTAGGTTAATTAGAATTAAATACTCAGTTCTGAAGATGAATTAAATTCTGATTAATCATCGAATTTGGGACGGTGCTGTTCTTTTCTCTTATTGGCATTATGGCCGTGAATTTGCTTCTATGGTGATGTTAATATTATTTGAATTGTATTTCTATTTTTTTTATTTTACATAATTCTTAATATTACATATTTCAAATATATATATATATATATATATATATAATATCAGTGCCATGATAGGTCTTAAAACTTATAACTTTGTTGAGACCTATCATGGCACTGATATTGAGAAGGGGATCCATAATGGTCAAAAATAATACTGAGGTGTTTAATAGCATACGTAAACGACCTACACATCTGATATACAAAAGCTACGATTTCAAGGACCTTTTCAATAACATTAAACTCGAAAACCTTTACGATATTATCGTAGAAATTCATGGTAACTACAAAATGCATAAATACATTGCATTGCACAAATTCAAGGCCATTCTGAATATCGTACTTTACGAGAATATTTTATTTAACGCAATCGCATACTATCAACAAAGAAAGGTATGTAAGAAAAATGGAGTACTATGGGGGGGCTGCTCCTTCATGTTGGCGGATCTTTACCTTAATAAATACGAAGAAGATACACACATATTAAACGAAATGCCCTATTTCCGCTTCGTCGATGATGTCTTGATTGGACTTAATAAATACAGCAATAGCTTCGACTTCAGATTTTATCCATCAAACCTGGAACTTATCGAGACAAACGAGCTTAAAAAAAAACAAAATTAATTACCTTGATATTTTTATCAACTTCACGGAAAACGAATCCACGTACACACGACTTTACGACAACCGAATGCACTTCGATATTGAAATCAATTAAATCATCAATTGGAAATCAAATCTGAATTGTGCCATTTTTTATAACGTCATTGTGAATCATATCTTACGCAATGCTAGAATGCATACATATAAAAGCGATCGTGTCCAATGCGACACAATCTTTATCGTGGAGGCAATAAGACAGAATTATCCTATGGGCTTCATCAAACATTATTATAATGTTATGCACAATACCGAAGAAGACGCATTTCGTACTGATTTTGGCAACACTTTAGATATCTAATCCAATGTGGCAACGTTTTTACCGACTACGGGCTTTTTCACTTTCCATTTCGTATGGCTCGTTCATCATGTTGAGTGACGTTTATATATTTCACCTTTGAGTGGTTATTATGCTTTTCAACTTTTTCCAACTTGGATACAGACCTTTTACTTTGTATGCCCCCGTTGTTCTCGTTTCTTCGTGTCGGGTGCGTCTTTTGTTCTGATGCTTCATGGAAATCGGGCCTCAGGCATATATCGGCTCCGGCGGTGTTTCCTAAGGAGTAATAGTGGACTATAACCGGGAACTAGGGGTCACAATCCCCCTAGGCCTTTTCGTATATCCCTGTTGACTTTTTCCACGATTTGTTCTTTTTGAAACTTATATATAATATATATATATACATATATATATATATATATATATATATATATATATATATATATATATAATATATATAATATATAAAATATTTAGGATACAAAAGAATTAAGAGAAAGAAGGCAGTGTAAGGTGCTTACATAATGGCGGTAAGGGGTAGTGACCTTACACCCCAGTTAACAGCGTGCACGTCCTTGATGCCGCGGCATTGCACTCCTGGACGCCAGCACCGACTGTTGCCGACCTTCGGAGTGACAATCAAAATTATCACGAGACCATTATAAATGGAGTAGTAAAATAAAATGAAGTATCAAAAGATGGAATGAAATCACTGTGTTGTCCACAGTTTAAATACTTCCTCAAGAACTAAATACATTGCTCAAAGCAATGTTGCCATTACTTTTAAAAATTTCCAATGCAAAACTTTCAAAAAGATTTCAAAAATAATTTAAAATGGATTGTTAAATAGTTTTCAAAAAGGAACACAATATTGATCCATAATTATCATTTTCCCCGAAGATATTTGTTGTGACACGTCACAACACTTTATTTTATTATTCCAAATTAACTTTTTTTTTATAAATCATTAAATATTTTATTTTACTTTATTATTATTCCAAATTATCTTATTCAAAATTGCTTTTATTTTATATACTCATTAATAGGCCAATTATCTCTTTTATTAAATTAAATTATAACGCACGGTTGTATTCATATTTCATGTACAGTCCACGCCCTCTCTCTTAGTGCGTTGAAACGACATCCTTTTTCCCTTTGATGATTGGCAAACGAATCTCCCTGGTTCAGTGAGAAGTTAGGTTTTGTCTGATGGCAACTTCCGGTTAGGCGGGAAGTTTCCATTGTGTGAGAAAGCGTGGGATTTAGTCCTTCTAAAAAAATCGTCGAGTATATAGGTTGTTTTACCAGGACAGGGGGTGTCCTGGCCCCCTCGTCCCAGCCATTTTTGTTCTACATTACTTTGTGAATTTGTACGTATTTAACAATCCTCATGAATCCAATTGATCGTTTATTCAAAGGAAGTGTGAATCTTCAAAATGTGTAGGAAAGGACTCTCTTTTTTGATAATACAGCATTATTTTTATTGGAAAATGAAGATCCCATTTTTTAGATGAATCAGTGATATGTTACAATATACATGTGTTTGACATACAGCTAAAGTGCTCACAAGTATGTGTGGTGCATGAAGTGGGTATCACATACTATTTTCTTTTTATTAATCTTCTGCATATATATTTACTCAAAGCAGTAAAATACAAATTTTCTTGTGAAGTGCAAATTGTGCAATTGCTTTTTAACAGATTATACATCTGCTATCATTTTTACAAAAAAAGTGAAAAATTATCTGATTGTGAATATTTCAAGCATTTAAAATTGATATACAACTGATAATGATTATGAAAAAGGAATGAGTGTTATTATGCAATCACTTCAAGCAATTTTTTTTGAATTATCAACTATAAAATAATAATCATTTTTTTTTTTATATAAACTCAATAAAGAAGATTCTTTTTTGTGTTTTAGTGTTGTCTTCTTTTTACAGAGACATTGACTTTAACATGTTAAGGAACATTCAATTGATGTCGTAATCAATGATCAAGAACAAATTTATTTTACACTATTCGTTAATTACAAGATAGAAGGAATGTTCTACATAATTTTAAAACTATAATTATTTCTCTTTTTTTTTTATTAAAGTATAGGTCCTGAGTACAGGTATTTCTCTGTAAAATGTTAAATTTAATTCATATTATATTATTTTATGTATAATTTTAAGGCGCTCACATACAAGTATGGATTAACATTTAAATTAACACAACGCAATTATTATTGATATTCCAAATTCTATTTCCCACTATATGATCCCCTTCCATTAAGTAACTAACTTTTAATTAATTAATTTTCCCTTTTAATTGTATGTGAGTGTCCGACCCAATCAGGTGTTGAGATATGATCGTTCAATTGATTATATTATTCTTTAATTATGTCTCTTGAATGGTTGTATCACAACATCTGGTTACTCTTTCTTTGGTGCCGTGTTTTTTTTTTTTAATTTATATGTATAGCCACACTCTTTTTATGGTACAGTGACTTTTGCTAATAATTAAGCTATTTTGATGACATGATTAAATATGATTTACACAGTTATTTATGTATTGTTTAAATATAATTTTTATGTTTATTTATCTAAAAAAAAAAAAGGAAAATAATAATTTTTTTTATTTTTTGTTAATAATTATGTTTTGGATAAAAATATGCTTTATTACCGTCAAATTCAAAATTTTAAATTGTGAATATATTGGATTAAATTCAAAAAAATTAATTATGATGAAAATTTTTGTTTTTGATTTAATTGGAATTGAATTTAACTAAAAATATTTTGAATGGTGCATAATTCTGGATTTACAAAAAATTGACAATTGATATTTTATTATTTTAAGCACCAGTAATTTTTTTGTGATTAATTTTATTTATGTGATATGTTAAGTATTGTTCATTTGTGTATTATAAAATGTTTAAATTGATATATTTTTTATACCTTTAACAAATCAAAAAATTTTTTAATGTCATCGTGATTACTTTAAGTGTAAAATTATACTGTTTTATCTTGGGTATGAGCTATTGACTGTGAAAATTTTATTTTGATAAACTTTATATCCCTTGGATATTCGAATAGAATTCAATAGTACATTTTAATTTATCTTTTGAAGCTGGACTTCAATTGTATAAATTTTTTTCTAACTTAATTTGCTCAATTTTGAAGAGAATAGTATCCCTTCATTTTATTTTTTTTGTGAGGAATATGCACTTCACACATAGGTCTATTTTATGGATAAATTGGGCAAAATAAACTAAAATAATAAATTTGCTAAAAAAATTTTTTTTTCTTCAATAACAATAGAAAATTTTAAAACTATTAACTATTAAATATAATTTTAAAATATAGGTATAAATTAAGTAAAAGTGTTTAATTGTTTTTATTTATGTGTTTTAATTTAAATAGTAGTAATATTATTTACTACAAGACATGTGATTTTTTATATTGTGATAAATTCAGTAGCTGGTGTTTTCTTGTCAGGTCTTTCGCATACATGAATAGGCAAGGCAATGGGCCACCTTTGCTGATTTTAAATCATTCACATTTCATTTTTGTGTAATTTTAGCAAAAGTAGTAAAATCATTCATTTTTGCTACAAATTTTGCATTCTATGTGATTTTTTTTTACTTCAAATATTCTGAGCGGCTTTTGTTTTGAAATTCTTCTCATTCATGAAAATTTTCACTTGAAACAATAGCTAGTGCTTTTTTTTGCTCTTGTTGCAATTCACTTCCAATCAGGAAATGTTTATGCAATAAACAAATAATTTATTTGAAAATTAAGTCATCACAAGTGTTTATGTTTTGTCAGTTTATAAATCATAACTGATATTCTTTTTGCATTATTAATTACTCTAGATATGACATTTGTATTGTATTTTGTATTTAATTGTAATTATTATTATTATGTGTTCTTTATTTAAATTGAAGAAAGTAATCTAAAATTAATTTTAAATTGGCTAAATTAAAAGTGTAGCTTAAAACAAACAGTATTAAAAGTTATTCTAAAAAAAATTAATCTCAGTTAATTTAAAATATTAATCAATTTAAAATAATTAATCTAAATATTGTTTACAAAAATTTAGGTCAAAAGCTGTTGAAATTGTTTGGTGTTTTTTATAAAATAAGATTAAATTCAATGTTTCAAAATATTTATTTTGTAAACTTTTATTGATTTTATTTGCATAATTTAAAAATTCTGAGTAACATTTTGGATAGGTACAGTTGCAGTTTGTCGCAGATTTTTTTTTTGTTTAACTTAAAATTTATGTAAATTAAAAGTAAATTTTCTGGAAAGGAATATTTCTATTAAATCGAGTGCTTATTTATATATGATTCATGTTTATTAAATATGATAGGCCTGCGTGTCAAAAAAGTGACATTTAAAATTATAATTAAAAATATATATGTGTATGAAATTGGCCTAATAATCCCATGGAGCATAGACTCCTAATAATATTGTTGTTATTGTGTTATTTTAGTATTGAAGTTCATAAAACTTCAAATATATTGTTTTACACTGATTGGGATTTTATGAAAATTGTATTGTTTATATTATGTTTGTTGAATATGGCAGAACTCGAATTAGATTATTATATGGAAAAGTTTTGATTGTTTATTTTATATATTTTTCTTGCATTAATTTTAAAACTTACCACCGAAACAAATTATTTTGATAAATTAAACTTTTAGTATTGCTGAAAGCAATTGTTTTCTTTTATATATTGAAGAATTGAGTTAGGATTTGTGTAAAATAGAAAATAAGTATTTTTTTTATATGATGAAGAACTTTAGAATTTTAATAATTAAATATAATTTAATTTATGAACTTTTTTTTACAGCTTATTCAAAAACTTCTTAGTGAAAATTTTTCTTTTATAAGCATTTTTCAGAAAATTTAGCATTAAGATCATCTGAACTTCTTATATTTATTTTGGTTATTTATTGCATTTTGAAAGAAAATTTTTAAATTTCAAATTGGTAATTTTATTCAATTGTATTGTAATGTCTGGTTTTGCTTGAACTTATGTGGGTATCTTCCGACTCTATCTTTTTTTTTATTGCATTTGATGATTCATCCATATCATCAAATTTTTGCTAGGGCTCATTTATAGCTCCGACCCGTTCTCAATATTTCAGTATTTATATTTCTAATTGAAAATCTTGATAGCATCTCCGTTAAGTTTTTTTTGGAAATATTAGAATACATCTCAGCTATTTATTTCATTCTCTCTTATCAGTCTTTAATTGCAAATTTTGAATAATTGTCTTTATTCCTCATAAGACATAATCTTTTTGTAATTAATCACATAATCTTTATTCTCTACCTGCAAATTTTTTCGAATATGTGAATATATGTGACTTTTGATTTCAAAATTTTAAAGTTTTTAAATTCATTTTTGTTTGAAATTCATTTTACATTGTTGAATATTTTCATTTTTATGATTCAAATTTTTCTAATGGTTTGTTTATTTTTCTAATGGTTTATTTTCAGGTTTCTGAGGTTAAAATTTGATTTGTACTAATTTTGTTTTTAAATTTATTATAGTTTCAGCAACATTTTGCTCGAGGATTCAAGTGTTGGAATTTTGGCACAGAATATGTTGTCAGTCTTAGTTTTCTTGATGGATTGGAGGAGAATTGGGATAATCTGTTTTCAACACGTGAGGGAGCAGTTTTCTTTGGTCTTTTCTGCCCTGATCAAGCAGTACAGCCTTAGAAGTGTCTCTGTTTTTCATTGATTTCTGTTGAGGAAGTCTGAATTTTGGTAACATTTTCTTAAAATTTCATTTTATTGAGATATTTCATTTATTAATATAATTCATAGATTCATGGATTTCATTTTTATTTACATAATTCAATTATCAGTTCATTTTATTTATAATTAATTCATTGATGAATAAGATTCTTTGCATTGATATTTTTCATTTCTTTGATTTCAATTGAGAATTTTATTATTTTTGTTTTGGTAAAACAGTTCAGTTTTGAAAATATTTTTTTTTATGAATTGAGTATTTGGAAATTTTAGTTAATTGATAGTAATTGTTTATTTTTCTTTTAATTCATTTATTATTACTTGAACTTCATTGGAAGATTTTGGTTTATTTTAAACTTTGTATTGAAATTTTGAATTTCATTTTTATATTATTAAGGACATTATTTTTGCATTTTGCATTCAATGTTGTGGTTGACTTATGGTCTGATTTTTTATGGTTCAAATATTGTTAATTATTCTCAGAGACTTAGAATTTAAAATATTTTTCTTATATTCATTGGATTTACTAAATTCATTTATGAATCTTGTTTTACGAATTGTCCAAATTTTGGATTATAGTTCATTGAAGTTAAAAATTTTACAGAATTCATTCTTCATCCTTATTCGAATTCTTTTATTCTTTTTGATTGAAATTTAAAAATTTAGGATTTTTTTTGTGGTAGTTAATAATATTATTTATAGTGATGGCAATTTTTTTTTTACTTTAATGGTGGTAATTACTTCTTTTATGTGACAAATTCAATGGCAAATTTTTTGTTTTATATATACTTGCAACTGTATTTAATTCAAATTTTTTTATATGCACTCATGTTGAAAGACAAAAGTTGTTTACATATTATATTGTATATTCATCTACATGCACTTGGCAGTAATGGATTTGTGGAAATTGTTTTATCTACTGTATTCATCACAGATTATCTACATGTAATTCACACTCATTTAAGCCTTTTATTGTTACTCTAATCATTCAAGTGTATGCTACATTGTGTTTGTTATTGAAAAAGAATTTTTATGTATGTTGTATCAGGCATTTGTCAGATTTTGACATTTTTTTTTTATGAAATTATTAGAATTTTTTTACTGTAGAGTTAAATTCTTTTTTTTTCTTTTTTTTTTTAGTGAGGAGTTGTAATGTTGTGACACGTCACAACACTTTATTTTATTATTCCAAATTAACTTTTTTTTTATAAATCATTAAATATTTTATTTTACTTTATTATTATTCCAAATTATCTTATTCAAAATTGCTTTTATTTTATATACTCATTAATAGGCCAATTATCTCTTTTATTAAATTAAATTATAACGCACGGTTGTATTCATATTTCATGTACAGTCCACGCCCTCTCTCTTAGTGCGTTGAAACGACATCCTTTTTCCCTTTGATGATTGGCAAACGAATCTCCCTGGTTCAGTGAGAAGTTAGGTTTTGTCTGATGGCAACTTCCGGTTAGGCGGGAAGTTTCCATTGTGTGAGAAAGCGTGGGATTTAGTCCTTCTAAAAAAATCGTCGAGTATATAGGTTGTTTTACCAGGACAGGGGGTGTCCTGGCCCCCTCGTCCCAGCCATTTTTGTTCTACATTACTTTGTGAATTTGTACGTATTTAACAATCCTCATGAATCCAATTGATCGTTTATTCAAAGGAAGTGTGAATCTTCAAAATGTGTAGGAAAGGACTCTCTTTTTTGATAATACAGCATTATTTTTATTGGAAAATGAAGATCCCATTTTTTAGATGAATCAGTGATATGTTACAATATACATGTGTTTGACATACAGCTAAAGTGCTCACAAGTATGTGTGGTGCATGAAGTGGGTATCACATACTATTTTCTTTTTATTAATCTTCTGCATATATATTTACTCAAAGCAGTAAAATACAAATTTTCTTGTGAAGTGCAAATTGTGCAATTGCTTTTTAACAGATTATACATCTGCTATCATTTTTACAAAAAAAGTGAAAAATTATCTGATTGTGAATATTTCAAGCATTTAAAATTGATATACAACTGATAATGATTATGAAAAAGGAATGAGTGTTATTATGCAATCACTTCAAGCAATTTTTTTTGAATTATCAACTATAAAATAATAATCATTTTTTTTTTTATATAAACTCAATAAAGAAGATTCTTTTTTGTGTTTTAGTGTTGTCTTCTTTTTACAGAGACATTGACTTTAACATGTTAAGGAACATTCAATTGATGTCGTAATCAATGATCAAGAACAAATTTATTTTACACTATTCGTTAATTACAAGATAGAAGGAATGTTCTACATAATTTTAAAACTATAATTATTTCTCTTTTTTTTTTATTAAAGTATAGGTCCTGAGTACAGGTATTTCTCTGTAAAATGTTAAATTTAATTCATATTATATTATTTTATGTATAATTTTAAGGCGCTCACATACAAGTATGGATTAACATTTAAATTAACACAACGCAATTATTATTGATATTCCAAATTCTATTTCCCACTATATGATCCCCTTCCATTAAGTAACTAACTTTTAATTAATTAATTTTCCCTTTTAATTGTATGTGAGTGTCCGACCCAATCAGGTGTTGAGATATGATCGTTCAATTGATTATATTATTCTTTAATTATGTCTCTTGAATGGTTGTATCACAACAATATTAATTATATAACTTCTCATATAAGGTATTGGGTATTTTTGTTTAAAAGCTTCCTTTATAAAAGCTTGATCGGTTTTCAGTCTGATGACGTCACTGTTAACAATACGTTTCGTTCTGGTTAATTCTCCAATGAAAACATTTCTGAAAATATTCTTGTGCAAATTAGAATTCCAGTGTATTAATCCTGTAATAGGTATTTTAAAGGTTTTTCTTTTGTCATAAATGCTAATTAAAAGATTGTGATCGCTGAAATCTATACACAGATCCAAAAAGCATACCACATTTTTATTATCACTTGGATTTTCTTCCAAGGTTAAATTAGCAGGATAGAAATTGAAATCCATTTGAAAGTGTTCGTCTTCGTATCCAATGATCAAATCGTCGACGTAACGGAGATATAATATTTCGTTATTAATGTGTGACTGATTTTCGTAATAGTTAAGAGAAATATCTGCTAATATAGATGAGCATCCCCCTCCCATGGGGATGCCTTTGATTTGCTGATAGAATGACAAACCGTTAAAAAGATAGTTTTCATTTATAACAATCTTGATTAAAGATCTGTATTGGTTGATTTTGATAATGTTATTCATTGCAAATTCTTCATAAAGTTTGTTCAAAATTTTATATAGATCCCTTAGATCAATGTTATTAAATAATTCTTGAAAATCATAAGTCTTAAAGTATAATCTTGCTGGGTGACTTCTTATGATATTAATGACCTCATTACTGTTCTTAATGATGTAGGATCCTCTATTATTAATTTTCTTCATTATGGAGTATAGTATTTGCTTTGTGGTAAGTATAGTATTTGCTTTGGAGTACAGTATTTGCTTTGGTAATATATATATATTATATATATTATATATAATATATATATATATATATATATATATATATATATATATATATATATATATATATATATATATATATATATATATATATATATATATATAATATATATTTATATATATATATATATATAATATATATATATATATAATATATATTTATATATATATATATATATATAATATATATATATATATTTATATATATATATATATATATAATATATATATATATAAATATTATATATAATATATATATATAATATATATATATATAAATATTATATATAATATATATATATAATATATATATATATATATATATATATATATATATATATATATATATAGTGCGCAAAGCAGCAAATGCGTTTATTTGATAATTAAAATAAATTTCTTTTCATAAATTTATTTGAAAAAAAAGCAGTATCACGAGAGCGGTTTATGCTATCTTTCTAAAATTTATGCCAATCGTTTTCTAATAAAAAATTACTTAAGAAATGATTATTTACGTAGCATTTTTAAAGGTTATGGTTTTTTGAATACTTTTTCAAAATTTCTTTTAAAAACTTCCCCTGATTGTACTTTTCTTATCAAGTTTCGTTCTAAACGCCCCATTCAATATTATGAGCTATCGTCTCCACAGACCCACACACATACACACAAACACCTAAAAAACTATCGCATCGAATTCAGGGATGCTTGAAACGTGCTCTTCCTTTGGAAACTCGAATTCGAATTTTCGACACCGTCAAGATACTTTCCCTATACACTATACTATGTATATAGGGAAAGTAAAAATCCCAAGGAAATATTTTACAGTGACTGTATACTTTGAGAAAGGAAGTTTCTGAATTCGCTATTCATTTTCTTACCCAGTAAGCGCTTTGAACAGGCAGCTTCATCTTGAGCTTCTAAGTTGTCCGTGGTGTGACTGTCGGGCAGCCCTTTAGAGGATACGGCCACTTGCTCAAAGATTAGACGAATGTCTTTCCTTGATCGTACGAGAAAGGATCGGAAAAGTTCGGCGAACTGCATGAAGTCCATCTGACTGGAATGCGTTATTGCTGGACCACAGACTAGAGGTGGCGAGTCTCCGGCATGACATCGCTCCCTGGAAGCATGGAATATATATTAAATGAAAGCAGATTTTCGAGGAAAGTTTTTGAGCTGGAAGTGAAAAAGAAAAACACAAGGGCAAATTCTTAGTGAATACCTTATATTTCCAAAATTTAATGCTGAATTTCTATCAATCATTATCTAAGCTCAATATCTATAGTTGATCCTGAGAAATTGATATTGCAAGAAAAATGTTTTCTTAACTTTTTGCTTACGGGTGGAACAGCGTCAATCCCAAACGAAGAACCTCTGAAAAAGACAGGTATTTTACATACTCTATCCCAAACAGTTCGATCCCCCTTTGCAGGCATTGGCTGCCCCACCCGTAAGCAAAGGGTTAATCTGAGATGATATCTCCAGAACTAGAAGCGGAAATCCTTAGTGAGTCCTTAGTGAATCCCTCTCGCTCTGAAATTTGATGCTAAATCCATAGCAGTCATCATCATAACTCTATCTATGGCCCATCTTGAGAAACGTTCATTTCAAAGAAAATTTTTTACCCGAAAGTGAACAAAGAACTGGATATGGAAATCCCTAGTAAATTACCCTACCTCTTTCAGAATTTGATGCTAAATACATATGAATTACCATCTAAGCTCTATCTACAGCCAATTTTAATATATTGATGTTTGAAGTAAAAGGAACATTTTTGAACCAGAAATGGTAAAATAACCGGAAGTGGAAATCTTTAGTGAATTCCACAACCCCTTCAAAATTTGATGCTGAATTATGTCAGTCATCATCTAAGCTCTATAGCAGATCCTGAGAAATAGATGCTTCGATAAAGTTGCTAATAAAAGCAATAGCACGGCAAAAGGGGGTGAGCTTGAAAGAAAATTTAACAATAAAGCGTACTTTCGGAGAAAAGTTTCAGAAAGATTGCTCTTGAGCTGCGTTTTTCAATGTGTGCTCCATGGAACCCTTGGAATTCCGTAAAAGTATTTCAGGGATTCGGTAACGTAATAGTTTCGTGTAAATTTTCTTAAAAATTGAATGCATGATTTGGTCCACAATCAATGGACTTTTACTTATTTTGGGGTTCCGCCACCAAATTGAATTTCAAAAGTGTTTCCGACCAAAAAAGTTTGAAAAACACTGCTCTAGAGCAGTAATGCACAACTCTCGGATCGCCAGTGCTTATTAAAGGGTCATCGAAATGTTTTTAATGGTGGCAGAGAGGATACGAATAAAATGACATTTTATTTCACTTCAATATATATGTTTAAGCTGAAATTTTATATTTGGACTGGCAAATATGTTGCTCAATCCTTTCTATTATTAGTATTCTCTTGAATTAAACATATCCTACATAATATTACTATTGATTTAAATAATAAATGAATGACAACTCATTAGATTTTTAACGTCATTTTATCAAAACACCCATCAGACGTACATATAATTTAAAAGCCAGGGCGCTTTCGAATATCATCATACCCTTCCTCAGTGGCTTTAAATAAAAAATCATGCCAACATGCTTAAATACTATCCACTTCCGACAAGTTGAATTTGCATATTACAAAATTGGCATCACTACTAAACACGTCTAATACATTCACACATTTTTTTATACTATTATATATACTATTATATACTATGTCTAGCTAGATGAAACATTTTGACATTTTTAATTGTTAAATGTAACTAATACTGGCGAATGTAAAATAAATGCATTTTTAAAAATGTGTATATAATTATAATTTTTATCCTCTTGCTTTATTTACATGGTGGCATGTGGTCTTCTAAATAAAATAGGGTCGCGCTAACAAAAGGGTTGCGTACCACTGCTCTAGAGTAGTATTATTAAACTGGGAGCCGAAAAATTTATTGGGGGCTTCAGAAAATATGAATAAGTATATATTTCGCTTCGCAAATATTGAACTGAGTTTGTGATAAAAAATTTTTTGTTACATTTTGTCCAAAGATGTACGAAAATTAGGTTCTTAATTTTTATTTCAGAAGATGTATTTTGTACTGAAATAAATTTATTAGTAATCATTATGAGTATTTCATTTAAGTTAAATATTATATTTGTTAGTAATGTTATTTATTGCTACATATTATATTTGTTAGTAATGTAATATTTGTTAGTACTGTTTTCCTGAAAATGATGACTTGTTTGGGGGGGGGGGGGAGTGTCATAAGTTAGAGCCACATGGTGTGATAGGTACTCTATAACTTTTAAGCGCGAATGGGGTCATGAGACCAACAAGTTTAAGAACCACTGCTGTAGAGGACTAAAATGTTTGCCGAAATTTTTAGAATTAATATGCTAAAGATTAAATAATACCTTACCTGTAACTGGCGCTGAGATCAGCGTCTGGAATGCTTGAATGAGTTAAATATGTTTCATCAGGTGCATCATCGTTTTTCCGGGACCAATGTTTGGGCTTTAGTGACGGACTTTTCTTAGAACATTCACCAAGTACTTCGGAGGACAGGCTTGTTTGAGATTTAGGACTGCAATCCTGAAAAAAAAAATAAAACAGAAGCATTAGCAATATGAAATAATCAAATTTATCGATTAATACAACAGTATTCTTACTCTGATCACTGCTAATGAAGTTAGGGATTTCTTTTTCCTGAGTTTTCCCGTATTCACGCCTAAGCTCGCAACACGCTTAAATCCTGAAGCATCTACGGATGAACAGCTACCTCCTAATGAGCCCAAAGTCCACTTTCGACCACCAAATACCTGTAGAAATGTACAAATAAAATATACATTTATAAAACGTTTTGTTAGTGGATCTTTTAATATGCAAATATGTCAACTAGGAAGGAAAACTTAAAAATATATCTATAGTTCACTTTTAATTTGAATTAATTTTTATAAAAATGAGGCTGTTTATCAATAAATTAAGATAAATAAAAATAAGTTAGTAATTAAATGAATTAAATGAGGTAAAAGCTATTAAATATTGAAAAACATAACACTTTAAACCATGATAAATTAAAAAAATAATAGGTATGAGTTTTCTCAGATGTCTTTAAATTTAATTCCATTTCATATGTTTTTATGCTGAGTATAAATAGTTTAATATTGAAACTTTAAATTACTTTTATTGCTTCTGCAGGTGTTGGACCAGCACATGCATAGTCTTCAAAGTATAGATGTAGATATTTTTCTTTCAACCAGTAAATTCGGCGGTCACTCAACATCTTCTGTTTCTTCAGTGCTGATACGGCGTACTCAATACCTTTAACCCACAGATGCAGCACAACTGTAGGAGCCATAAACTCTAAACATCTGTTGTCCGATAGACTATTTCCATATAGTAATCTCAGAGAGCTTTTTCTTACATCATCAGGTATACCATAACGTTTAGAGATAATAGTTAAGTCACCAGCAATCATTCTTACATCTTTTACAGCTGATAAATCTAAAAATCCCTCCTCAATTGATACATAAGAAACATCACTCGTTTCATACTTTAGCAGGAAGCCAGGAGAAATAACTTCATAGAAATTGCTACCAACATTATATTCTGAAGGATTGCCTTTTAGTACATTCCAGGGAGGTTTACACCAGGTCAATGTCCCATTGTTTCTCTCTAGCCTAAGAAAGACAGCGGCAGATCGAGCCCCGTCGTCATCGAGATGGATCATTGTGCTACCATGGTGGAGGAATTGCAGAATATTGTAGTTTTCACATTTAGGACTCAGCGGGAAATAGCTGACAAAAGGATCGCCTGGCTCAGTTTGTACTTCATACAAAGACTCATCTTCACCAGTGACTTCTTCCCTGAGAAGGTAATTTCAAAATCAATTAAACTCGGATGATTCGTGTATATGATTATGCACAAAACCGTAAAAGGATATTTATTACAAATTCTAAACTTTCTGTGAAACATGCTGAATACACAAATTAAATAAGAGAGCATTCTACTTCCTATGAAGAATACAAATGAATATATTATAAAGAAATGACTTAAATTCGAACGAAGTCGATTATTAGTTTTCTAGTGAATTCAGAAACTTAAAGTGAAACTAGTGAACCCTGTTGAGAAACTTTCGCAATAGTAAATATGAAAGAGTAAAATAATTTAAGCAAATAGCTTTAAAGATATTACTATTGGAAGGTTTTTCTTCTTGTGGGATCTAATATATTTAATATACAGTCTTGAAAAACCAGAAAAAATAAATCACTTGATTTGATCAAAGGCTCTTTAGATAAAAATCTGCAAGCCGTTAGTTGCAGACTCCTGGTATTCATTCCTTCAAATGGTTAATTATAGATTACATACAATTATTTAATATGTATTTAAATTAAATGTATTTATTATGCAATTATTTATAATTAATTTTATTAATTTAGTTAAATGCAAAGAAAATTACCAATAACCAATTAAATCTATATAAATAAAATTGAAAATCTGTCGTCTGCCTGTTTGACCCATCATTACGGGAAAACGGCTGAACCGAATTTGATGAAAATTTGTAGGTAGCCTTAAAATAGCCCCACTTAAAATTTAGTTTAACTTTCAAGTTTCTACGACCAGTGATTCTCGAGATATTAGTAAAAAACGAAACTTTCGTTTGTCTCATCATCACGGAAGAACGACTAAACCGAATTTAATGAAATTTTGTGGGTAGGCTTCAAACAGACCCCCTTAAATTTAGTCCAAGTTTCGAGTTCATAAAACCAGGGGTTGTTGAGATATTAATGAAAAACGAAACTTTTGCCTAGGAGTTCTACTCTCTAACTCCCTGGTTCCTCCAAAGGAAAATGTTGAAAATCGTTTGTTTCAAACGTGAAAGTAAATTAAAACTTTATCTCTGAGTTTGGTGATAGATTTTTGAGCTACGTAGTCACTTTCTGAAATCATGAATTGTTTGAAAACATGAATTTAAATGGAAAATCTGTCACCATGGTTTATTTTTCACAAGCTTTTACTCAACGATGAAAAGTATTAAGAAATTAAAACGGTTAATTAATTTTTAGCATTCTATGAGGATATATCAAGTTGCTCGACAACGCAGTTAAATTAAATGTTTTTGTTAATGTTTAATTATTATTTTTTCGATTTGAATAATAAATAAATGGATATAAAAATATATCTTATAAATGAACGTTTTGATTTTTCTTTTAATAATATTAATTGTGGACTGCGTACATCACTTTCATTTATTTTTGCAAAAAGTTTTCAAGCTTACACATTGTGCTTAGCTGATAAACTCATATATTGTGTTTAGCCAATATATCCATTTAGCCGATTGTTGAAACAGAAAAAGGGTAGAACGGGTATATCTTCTAATACAATTTTAGTCTTTTCATTTAGTATATACAAACGGGATCAGGTTGTTTTATTCAGATCTGCATATTCAGAGCTACGAATTTGGCGAGATTACGCTAACTTGACAACTTTTCTTAAACGGTGCCAAATTGACGGAAATGTCGGCAAATTATTAAAAACGACCCAAATCAATGAAATTAAATTTGTTTTGTTAGAAGAGAGTACTGAAATGATGTTTCGTTAGCATTTGTCTGTCAGTCCAACCGTCCTACTTAGTAGCATATTTAGCGAATTTTTAAAATGTCACCAAATTGATGAAAATATTTGTAAATCCAAAAAAAATATCATGAAATTGAAAAAATTGCGCTTAATAAATGAAATTAATTATGTTTTGTTAGGGGATAGTATTGTGATGACGTTTCGTCAATTTGTCGCAAAATAGGACTATCAGTTCTACAGTCCCACATGGCTATAAATTTGGAGATTTTTTAAATTATCGCTAAATTGACGAAAATGTCGCCAAACCTTCCATAGAGATAGCACTATCCAGACGATATTTTTTGCACCACTTTATTTGAAGGAAATAATATCATGTCGATTAGCAACGGATTTAAATCCAATGTGTTTATGCGACAGACGATTTTTTTTAAATCTTTTCCGATTTAAATAATGAAGATATGTATATAAGATAAATTTCATTGCCATTGCATTTTTGACTGGATAATATCAATTGCGGTCTTCAGGTTTAAACATTATTATTATTGATATTTTCGGAGATTATTGATTCAGAGATTATCGATATTTTCAAGTTATTATGCCATTGTTTTATTGCAACAAAAATTGTTGAAACTCATATGTTGTACTTTGTACAGGTAATCTTCTACAAATGCACGGGTATATCTTCTAATCTACGAGAATATAAGTAATACAGCTATATTGGCATATATTTTGACATATTTTGGCATATATTTTGACATATATTGGCATATATTAGAATCAATTACTACCTTCAAGTCTAATGATTATGGGTTTATTGATATTTTCAATTTATAAATGTAATCTACTAATACAGGTTATATCATCTAATATTCGCGTATATAAGTAGTACGGGTCCCATACAATTTTATCGGTTTTATTTTGCATATATTGATTCAATTCCATATTTTTTGTAAATGTGCTTACAAAAGGGACCAGGATGTTTTATTCTTCAGATTTGCCAGTGACGATAATTTTGTATTGCGAGAACAGAGATTCTTAAACTTCGTTTTAGGAGCATTAAATTAAATATTTTAATAGAATATTTATTTTGATTAAAAATGTCGTTTAGTATACTAAAGGAATTTGCACATGATTGTGAATTTTAAGTTTCTTTATATTATATATATTATATACTCTGTACGAAGAACGGGTATGATGCTAGTAATAGATATAATTGAATAATAGACAAAAACATAGGATTTTGGGTGCCAAAAATAGCTAATTGGTGGAGGTCTGTCAATACGGAATGGGATGACCTCTACTGGAAACACATGTCTGACAGCGTCGATTTATGCCAAGAATAAGATCATCTATGGCGGTTTGAGGTATCTGTACCCATTCACTTCAAGTTATTAATATATATATATATATATATATATATATATATATATATATATTTATATATATATATATATACATATACATACATACATATATATATATATATATATATATATATATATATATATATATATATATATATATATATATGAATGAAAGTAGAAAATAACGGGAGTGACCATATGAATTACATAAGAATGGTAGGGGTGGATTGCGACACCCCTTTCCCGCTTAAAGCAGCTTTTACAACCCGGGTAACGCTCACGGAACCAACATAATTCCATGGTCAGCCTCCCAAATGTGCGAAAATAAAAGCACCAGAACAGACTCAGAACCAAAGAAGTAAACGAATCCATGAAGAAGAAACATCCGCTAGTCCAACCCGATGGAACGTCTCTTTATATAAGTACAACATTATTACAAATCGTTTTTTAAAGAAAATTTGTAATCTGATTGTTGATATAGAGATTTAATATTCATGACTGCGTAACTTTTATCCTGATATTTCTCTGCGCATGAGCAAATTTACTTATATAAAGAGACGTTCCATCGGGTTGGACTAGCGGATGTTTCTTCTTCATGGATTCGTTTACTTCTTTGGTTCTGAGTCTGTTCTGGTGCTTTTATTTTCGCACATTTGGGAGGCTGACCATGGAATTATGTTGGTTCCGTGAGCGTTACCCGGGTTGTAAAAGCTGCTTTAAGCGGGAAAGGGGTGTCGCAATCCACCCCTACCATTCTTATGTAATTCATATGGTCACTCCCGTTCTTTTCTACTTTCATTCATGTATTCTACTAGGGAATTTGAGCAGCATTTGCGCCTCCTCCTTTGTAGTGAATAGTTCTTTAATTTCAGGCTTATTTGGGATATATCCTATTTTGTCTCACTTTATCGCAATAGTATATATATATATATATATATATTAGTTTTATATGTTGTAAGATATGATATATAATCATGCAATTTGACTGTTAGTAATAAAATATTTCCTTTTTAGAAAACACGCTTAAGCTGTTGATAACTTTCAATAAAGGTAAGTCACTTGTAATTAAAATATACAAGTGATTAAATTTCTTACAATATATGAGACTGTCACAAACGTCGCTTAAAATTTTAAAAATGATTTTAAAAATTCCCCACTCCCCCAGGCAAGACTAAAAAATTCTTTGTTTGCGGGTCGTTTCAATATGAATTGATTCTTATTTAAGTAGAATTAAAATCTTAATTGCTAACTGTTGAAGTTTTTCTCCCAGAACGTGATTTTTTTCAGGGAATGCTTATAATAATGTTACAATCTTATATTAAAAAAAATCTGATGTGGGCAGCACATGACCTTCCTTATATAATGCAATGAATTTACTACTTTTACAGTAAAAAAAATAGGTTATTCTTATAGTAGATACTTATATTCTTTCCAAGATATTGAATTTTCGTCAATTAGTCGACATTTTAATTGATTTAGAGTCATTTTTATCCATTTGGCCAGATTTTCGTTAATTTGGCAACATTTAATAAAGTCGCCAAGTTGGCGACATTCCGCCAAATTTGACGCCAAAATCTCGCCAAGCGTTATGGATGGAGAAATAAGTTATTCTTATAACAGCCAAAGAACTATTGGCGTTCAAATACAAAAGTATTATTAAATATCTTTTCTCATGAATAGAACGAACTAGATTCAAGCGAATGTTGTTTCCAAATGTATCGCATGATTTTACACATGAAAAGTGAACATGTTTCTCACAGTTAATATTTTTTTTTCAATTTATGGGATTTTTTGATAAATTTGTTTGAAAAATGTGCAATATCTCGAGAACACCTCATGCTAGTGTTCTAAAGTTTATGTCAATCATTTTCTAAGGAAAAATTACGTAAGAAATGACTATTTGCGTAACTTTATTAAAGGTTTTAATTTTTTGCTGATTTTTTTAAAGTTTCACTCAAAAATTTAGGGGGGTTCTGAACATTCGATTGCGTATGATAACAATAGGCTTCCAATGTCCATAGATTGCAATTTTTGTACCAAATTTCGTTCGAATCGGTCCATTCGTTCGTCAGTTTTCGTCTCCACAGACTCACACACACACACACACACATACGCAGACATCATCTCAAAAACGTCTGTTTCGTGTTCAGCGATGCTTGAAACGTGCTCTCCCGTCGAAAACTCGAATTCGAATTTTCGACCCCTATCTGCTAAATTCGCAAATTTAGATTTTGGCATTTTATTCGCTTTTTCAGCAAGCTACCTGTATCTCCAAACCCCGATCTTCGCTAAGTGATAACCATGAGCATGAATGAATTCAGAAATGGTGTCTTTGTTCTCAATGGGTTCTAATAGATTGTTTCAGATGCTTAAAAATCTACATAAAAATATCAACTTTATTGAGATTCCTGCTTCTAGAGAGTCTTCGAAATTTATCTGTTTCCCGTGAAAAGTAAAACTAACAAACAAACACAAAAACTTGAGATTCTAACTTTTGTTTGTAGGAGATAAGTTTTCCCTGACCCTTTCTTTACCCCTCAAAAAGAGTTTTCTTAATAAATATTTAAAACTCTATTAGATTTTAAGTTTTCGAAAGTTTCGGACTCATCTCCGGTTCGATAGCTTTAGAGTTTAAAAAACCGTGAGCTTCTAGGCCAAGTAGTAGTATCGGAATAGCGGCTACATGCATACATACATACATAAATACATACATACGCAATTGGCTTTTAATATATAAGATATTACATACTTATCTTTTTGCTCCGAGTTGAGCAATTTGGATCGTTCAGCAGCATGTTCGTGAAATGCTTCAATGTCCTCCAACACTTGATGTGATTTTCGAATTTTTTCTAAATTGATGAGACCTCCGACACCGATTCTTGTGAAAAAATGATCTTCTCCATGGTGGTCCGAAATAAACTATAAAAGGCGTAAATATTAATAATAATTATCAATAAGCAAAATGTGCCAATAAAGAAAATGTGCCACATTGACTAATAAGGTGATGTACAAAATTTTATCATTTTATCATGAAAAGTCCCAGAGATATGTTTAAACAAAGTTGGTGAGGCATTAATCACAAATTAAAATGTAAATGTTTACAGCAAGAGTGCAAATGACGCAACGCAGAAATGCATCATAGGCAAATAATATCTGCCTCTTATCTTTAATGGATCTTTGGCATGGATGGAAAACATTTTGAACAAGCTTTGTAATCTTTGTGTAAAGTTATTATTTCTACACAGTGTAGATACTTTTGTACCAATAAATAGCAAAATTATTATTTATTTATGTAATCGTTGTTTTCTTTCGTAATTTGTGTATGACACTGAAACGTGATCTGCGGACATGATTTTTCCCCTCTGAGAACCCATGTCGATGCATCGAAAAGTGGTTTAAGTCAGGATTTTTGTCTTTTCATATCTCTGGACTTTTCATGATAAAATGTTGAAATTTTGTACATCACCTTATTAGTGTATGGGGGCTCATTTTACTCATTGGAAATTTTTTTTGTACGGGAGCCGTATACAAATTTAAATTTTGTATTTCTTAAAATCTATTTAATTCCCTTGAAAATTTTAATCGAATTCATAAAATTCTGTACCATTTTTTAAGCAAGTTTGTAATTTATTTTATATTGTCTAAGATCAATATTTAAGGAATAAAAGCCGAGGTCAAGGTTTTTGGGACACCCTGTATATATATATATATTTATTTTAAGAAATTTAGTTACTTGTATATTAAATACCAGAGTATTATCTCTTATTGAAAATGGTGTGTAGAGCAAAGTTAATGAAAATGTTTTGAAGTGTATATATGAAATTACAAGAGACGCAACGATAGGCTGGAGAAAAAATCATTATAAATACAACAGGTACTAAATAGGTATGAAATACCCCCTTTTCCCTGCTCCATATATATATATAAATATTATACAAATTTAATATAATTTAGTATACTACTAAGTAAATAATAACAATATAAATATTCGAAATGTTGGCGCAAAGCTACTCAATCGAATACTAACATAGCTATCCAAATGGAAAAATCTGATGTGGGCAGCACATGACTTTCCCTGCAGACTCAAATTCACATTTTTTTCTTTAATAATTCATTAAATTGAGTTTAATTGCACAAAATGAAACTAAATTTGTGCTTTTTAATTCAATTTCTGTTTTTATTTGGTAATTAGACATTTTTCTAAAAGTGGCATAACTAAATGCGAAAAATCTCAAATATCTCGAGAATGGTTAGTCCTAGAGTAATAGAGTTGTTCTTATTATTTTCCTCATCAAAAATTACGTATAAAACAAGCATTTAATTGATATATTTGAACATGCGTAGCTTTTTTTAGATTTTGCGATTTTTGAGGGCCATTTCGTAAAAAAAGGCAAGTTGTTCTTCTCCGAATAATACCAAAATCTAATCAGCACCAGAGTATCCCCTAAGTAACTTATCTATCAAATTTTGTGAAATTTGGTCAATTAATATTTTAGTTAGAGTGGATACATGACATTTTTGCTGGCCATTTCGTAAAAAAAGGCAGGTTGTTCTTTTCCGATTAATACCAAAATCTAATCAACACCAGAGTATCGTACAAGTAACTCATCTACCAAATTTTGGGTAATTTGGTCAATTAGTATTTTAGCTAGAGTGGATACAGGACATTTTTGCGGGCCATTTCGCAAAAAAAGGCGGGTTCTGTTTTTACGAATCGTACCAAAAACTAATCAGCACCGCGGTCATACCCAATGACTTACCTACCAAATTTTATGAAATTCGGTCCATTAGTTTTTGAGTTAGAGTGGATACATACATTGCACAGACAGACAGACAGACAGACAGACACACACACAGACGTCACGTTAAAAATGGTTTTTTCGTATTCTAGAGGTCTCGAAACGTGTAGATCCGTCGAAAACTCGAGTTGTGATTTTCGGCATGATTCCAATACTTTCCCTATACATTACCATGTATTGCAGGGAAAGTAAAAATAGAATACAATACCAATTGAAGAGTTAGGTACACCAATTAGCTGGGGGAGGGGTAAGTAAATACACTTTTTTCAAAAAACAGTAACATAAAAGTAAATCTGAGTCAAAAACACCTCGTTCAGCGTATTTAGTTCCCGAAAGGTACGTGTTTATATAGTACTAGTCTTTAAGCAGTTTAATTTAGTGTCTAATTGTAGTATATAATTCTTATAGTGAGTAAGTCTTATATTTCTTATTAGGATGTCTTGTATTTTGATGTTAGTTTTACGATTTT
The DNA here is from genome assembly GCA_951213105.1 of Amaurobius ferox. NCBI lineage: Eukaryota > Metazoa > Arthropoda > Arachnida > Araneae > Amaurobiidae > Amaurobius > Amaurobius ferox. The sequence continues at coordinate 58,656,624 of OX578133.1, forward strand.
ATATCATTAATGGGTACCGTCTCCCGGGAGTGTTGGCGCGGCTTAAAGCATGCTTAACCGGGGAGTAGGTGTCATAACCCCCCCAGCCAATTTGTGGTACCTTACTCTTCAATTTGTATTGTATTCCATTTTTCCATTTGGATAGCTATATATATATATATATATATATATATATATAAATATAAAAAGTATAAAAAGAATTTTAAAATTGAAAAAAGAGAAGGAAGGTTTAGCGAGAAGCTTACTCAATGGCGGTAAGGGGTTGTGACCCTACACCCCAGTTGTCAACAAGCTTGTCATAAATGCCGCGGCATTGCACTCCTGGACGCCAGCCCTGGCTGAAGCCAACCTCCGGAGTGACAATAACAATTATCACTAGACCGTTGAAAAAGAAAAAGAAGTCAGGTATACTGAAACGAATGGACATATCATAAATAAATTTATCAATATCTTGCTGAAAGGTTTCATATTTATTGCCTATATGAGGATTACGATATTTTGTACCAAGTTGAAAGGCCCGTATTATAGGCAATATAGGCAATAAATATGAAACCTTTCAGCAAGATATTGATAAATTTATTTATGATATGTCCATTCGTTTCAGTATACTTGACTTCACCTTCAAACAATGGCGATACAGAATATGCAACGACTTCAAGTTTTTTTTATCAACATTTATATCAACCGCATGTAAATTGCAAATTGAACATTAAGTATCTCAAGAAAATTCAAGATAAGTTCATAATTACATACACTGATAAAGTTTCAAGCAATTGCGCATTTACCTGCAAATACTTTTACATTCAAACCTTAAAAGAAAAATATGAAAATGTTATGCTATATCGGAAAGTTAACCTTCCCCACCAAGAAATTAATAATAGGATTAAAGCCTTATATCGAAAAACAGGTATTAAATACACTAGCATAATTAAGTACCCATACTTAATTAATATTCCTAAATTGCATAAGTGCCCTACTAGTTTCAGACCTGATACAGTCGGTTATAATACTTATCTTACAAAAACTAATTCAATTCTACTTAAACTTTTAAAACCTCTGTTGCATCAAATTAATAATAAAGGTAGTTACATCATCAAGAACAGTCAAGAAGTTATAAAGTCTTTAAAATATCACAAAAATCCATTATACTTTAAAACCTATGACTTTCAGGAACTCTTCAACAATATTGATCTTGAAGACCTATCGCATATACTAAACCTTTTATATGAAGAATATGACTTGAAGAAAACAATAGAATTAATTAAATATAAGACTTTAATTAATATCGTCATCAGAGAAAACTACCTTTTTAATGGAATTTCTTTCTATCAGCAAATTAAAGGCATCCCCATGGGAGGGGGTGTTCATCCATACTTGCAGATCTGTACCTCAATTTTTATGAAAGCCAATCACATCTTAATAATGAAATCATATACCTACGTTATGTGGATGATTTGATAGTCGGATGTGAAGATGAGAATTATAGAATGAATTTTGATTTCTACCCACCAAACTTAATTTTGAAAGAAAATCCAGCTACACTTAAAAATGTAGTGGAATTTTTAGATTTAAGTATCGATTTCAGTAAAATACCTGTAAATTTTACTATCTATGATAAAAGAAAAAGTTTTAATATACCTATCAACGGTCTGATCAATTGGAATTCCAATCTTCACTTGAATATATTTAGAAATGTATTCTTGGGGGGATTGGCTAGAATACAAAGAATTATCAACAGTGAAGACATCCGTATTGATTTTGATAGGACATTTGTACAACAAGCATATCTACAGCAATACCCCATTCCTTTTATGCTACATTATATTGATAATTTATATAGTAACAATAATGCATATTGTTCAAAGTTAAAATCAATTTTATATTAATTTAGTAGATGAAGGTTCGCATACTATGAATAACAGGACCGCAGAACGATAACACGCAGATATATACAGGTCATTGTAGTCTGAAGGACTAGTTGGCCATCCAGTAATGGTCTTCATCTTATCATTGGACTTTTCTTTTTCAACGGTCAAGTGATAATTGTTATTGTCACTCCGAAAATTGGCTTCAGCCAGGGCTGGCGTCCAGGAGTGCAATGCCGCGGCATTTATGACAAGCTTGTTGACAACTGGGGTGTAGGGTCACAACCCCTTACCGCCATTGAGTAAGCTTCTCGCTAAGCCTTCCTTCTCTTTTTTCAATTTTAAAATTCTTTTTATACTTTTTATATTTATATCGTGTATAGTATTTGTAGCTGCTTTGCGCATAAATGCTATAACACTTGAATATCTTTAATAACTTCCAATTTTCATCTTATATATTATATATATATATATATATATATATATATATATATATATATATATATATATATATATATATATATATATATATATATATATATATATATTATATACATATATATACACATATATACACACACACATATATATATATATATACATACATATATATATATATATATTATGACGGCTACTAGTTATTTAATTTATATAGCGAAAAATTAATTATTATTATTAATTTTGTGTATATATAAAATAAATGATGAATTCACGTATTACGAGACAGATTTTCTACATAAAATGTAAAAACTAAACAAAAAAACATATTAAATGTTATATCGCAGAAATTACTTAAAGACAATGGGTGATACAGTATATATGGTTTTCATGTGACATCATGTTTGGAGATTCGCATACATACTATGTATACTACCTATTATAGTTCGATTTCAGATTTAAATCTCGATAACATTTTATTTCGTGCTGATCTTTTGCTTAATGGATAATCTTATAACATGTGTTTATCTGATTTTCTTAGTTTACAGTGATGTTAATTGCAGTGTTTTATGCAATAATCTACTTACGAACTTTTAAATTTTGTTTATAGAAAAATGATTTTAGATTTCTTGTTTTTGCTACACACCTTCAATTATACATAACTTACACTGCATCTTATCTAGTTCTTCTCTATTCTTAAAATTTCGTCAAGCATTATGCTTGACGAAATTTTAGCGACAATTTGGCGAAATATCGCCAACTTGGAGAGTTTATGAAATGTCGCCAAATTGATAAAAAGTCACCAAATTGATAAAAATGTCATCAAATTTATAAGAATGACGTTACATCAATGAAAATGACAACTAATTGATTAAAATTCATTATTTTGGAAGATTTATAAGACTCTAACATAGACTCTGTCTGTAACGCTTGGCGAAATTCTGGCGACGAATTTTGGCGGCATATCGCAAACTTTGTGACTTTTTTAAATGTTGCCGAATTAACGAAATTGTTGTCAAATTGATAAAAATGTTATCAAATTGATAAAAGCATCGCCAAATTGATAAAATATATAGTTCGATTAACGCCAAAATAGGATGCAATATTTTGCAAATTTTTAATTCCGTCATATGACGGGAATACCTTTTATTATATAAGAAACGCTCTTTTAATATAGCCAACTTGGCGATATTTGTCCTCACATTGACGAAAATATCTTCAAAATTGCAAAACTGACGCCAAGGTAAAGCAAATGACACCTAATTGATGAATTTATTATTAAAATGTTTAAATATATGGACTATATAACTTAATGAAGATGCTATCAATATCGATAATTGTCAATTTAGAGTTGTGTAAAATATAAGTTAATTGGGTACGAAATAGTTTTAGATGTTGTCATCCGGATGCACAATTTACCGCGCCAAATGTACAATTTAATGTTACACACAATGTGCTGGGGATCTTTTCATCACTTTTTCACCGTTAAAGAAGTAAATTCATTGCATTATATAAGAAAAGTCATGTGCTGCCTACATCAATTTTTTTTTGCTTGCAGTCAGGGTTAAGGTATTTACATAGCAGTGGCGACTTGTGAGGTAGGTGACGGCAGGATAAGCGCTGCTTCGCTTCAAGTTATCGGCTGAATGGGTTATTATTCATTTGGTGAATTATTCGAATCTTTTGCTATTTATAGATAATATTTGTCAACACTTGTGTCAGTAGCGTGATGTATTTTGATGATATTCGTTGTGGGGAAGTAAGAGGAATCCTGCTACTGAATCTGATTCACCCATTCCTGAAGTCAAAAAACGCCCGTGATTTATAGTATCTAACTATTGCCATATCTGAGACAAGCATTTGTTTAGATTAATTTCCGTTGGATGCTCAGACCTGAAGAAGAATCTAATCTGAATTAACTTCCAACTTAAGCCTAATTCTGTTCATTTCTCTTTTTTTCTGCATGGTGACCGTATTTCATTTATTTATTTATTTATTCAATTTACGTGCCAACTATAGATGAAATCCAGTTACAGTAACCACACAAACATAAAAAGAACAGATCATAAAATACAAGAATACTAAGTATATATGTCAAACGCATTAAAACAGGCTTTTTAAAAATGGGCAGGAGTCAAATAAAAAATATCAATATCAGTACAATACGTATTATAGAGATCAATAAATTTATAGATAGAATGGCTCTTAATGCAATTGTATTTAACGGTAGTATTATGAAATAAATTTTTTCCCCTAGTATTATTGACAGGTATATGGAATTCCAGGCAAGAAAGTAAAATTTGACAATCAATAGTATTATTTAAAACTTTATAATAAAACAAGGAGCAGGACAAGATGTGGACAAGATGTGGACAGTGTCAATGAGATTTATAGTGATATATTATTGCTATTGATAGAAATAAACTTTTATTTCGATTTTAATTTGGAATGTACGCCTGTCCTAATGAAAAGTTTATTTCTAAATTGAATTCCAGTTCTTTAATCCATGTGCTTTTCTATTATTTTAGTTTATATGCGTATCACCTTCTTTTGGTTTCAACCGTATGCCACACTCAGTGATTTATTAAATTTTATCATGTGCTTATTGTTATTACCTTTTCATTTTTATTATGCTACTTATGTCTGATCAACTTAGAAGATATTAAGCCTAGCTCGGTTCGTTTCGTAAGTAATTTTTCACTTGCTTTTCAATTCCCGTTACTCCTTTATTGATTAATTTTCTTACATATCTTACCTCGTTTAGTTTGCAAAATTCTTTTATTTAAAAATACTTTTTTTTATAAATTTTTAAATATTATGTTTTTGATATGTGTTATTTGAATGAATATACTTAATGCTAGAGTATCCTATACAATTGTTAAGTAATTAAGATTAACCCTTTACTAAAGACTACACCCTTTATCCTCTCGTTTAGATAAGTTACTATCTAATCTTTTAGATGTCTATATATTGAATATGTATTACATTGAACTGTATCAAACAAATTCGATAGTTAATACAAATTTTCTTTTTATTATACACAATTATATATATATATATATATATATATATATATATACAGGGTGATTCAAAAGTCAGGAAAAACTTAAAAATTATTATTCATGAACTAATAAAGATGAATGAATGTCGTTTATACAGAAATAATGGAAATGAAGCCGGATTTTTTATCAAGAAAAAAAATATTGCTAGTATAATTTACATTTCTACCAACAGATGGCGCTGTATTAGGTACCTAGTTTACATTACATAGGATAAGATACATTACATAGGCCAGATCAACTACCACTATTATCTGCTTCAAGAATGGAGTTATCAGCTACAGCTGCTCTTTTTACACCGTCTGATAATTTGCATAACCTGATATCTGTACCTAATACAGCGCTATCTGTTGGTAGAAATGTAAATTATTCTAACAACAATTTTTTTTCTTGACAAAAATCCGGCTTCATTTCCATTCTTCCTGTGCAAACGGCATTAATTTATCTTTATTAGTTCATGAATTATTAATTTTTAAATTTTTTCCTGACTTTTGAATCACTCTGTATATATATATATATAATAGAAGTTTGAAAATCCAATGAACGAAAAGTAAGAAGATGTAACACGATAAACCTAACTTTTTAAAAACACCCACAGAATAAAATATAATACAGCAAATCATCAATCAAATGGATTAAAAATACAAAACACTAGCTATCAAGTTACAGAAAATCAACCAAATTAAAAGGTATGGAAACAAAAAAAAAGAAAAACTTAAACTAAATTCAACTATCTAACTGGCGTACAAAACAAATGTAAAAATCAATTAATCCTCAAGCATATGGAAAAAATAAAAAAATTAATATCGAATCAACAAGTCAATGAAAAATATAATACAAAGGTATGGAATCGAAATAAGTATAACAAACGAAATCAAGCACAAACGCCTTACACGTGGACGAGGCTCTAAGCCTAAATCATGAATTGTTAACCTCTACAAAAATCTAATCATGTCCAAGTTTTTTGTAGAAGCAAACTCAAAAATGTATGTTTCTGAAGAAATAGATAGATTAAATCTATGAACTATTTCTACTTGGACGACATACATAAAGATGGAATAAAAAAGAAAAAATGAATACCTGGAAAAAGCACAGCGTGTGTACAGTCGATTCAATACAGGGATCGAGGGAACACTGATAGAAGAGACCAGTGTTGCCATTCGTAAAGAAAAAATAAAAAACCATTTACTGTTGCCATTCATAAGAATTGAAAAACTGTGAAGCGAAATGTAAAGAAAAAGTATTAATATACAAAAAGAGCTACTAAAAAGAGGGGCAAATAAAGGTAATGCTGAAGTGGGAAGTGAATGAAAAAAAAAAAAAAAAAAAAAAAATGGAGATAACTGGCTAATATAAGATACTATGAATAGAATTATATGATACTATGGAAAGAATTATAAAAATCCAGCTATTTTAAATTTTTTAACAATACTATTTACTAAATAAGTGGGATATTTATATAAATTACTAGTAATTTTGAGATTATTGATATGCATAGCATGAAATTTTTTATCAGATAATCTATAAATTCTAAAAAGCTGATTGAGTATAATATTTCTAAACAATTGAATCGAGTTACAGGAATTAAAAGGTAAGATTTTATTAATATTAAAATTATAAAAGTCTTTTTTATCATATAAATTTGTAACAATTCTATTAGAAGGATCAATAAAAAGATTTAAATCCAAAAAATTAACATTTTTATTAATAGTAGCTTCATTAGGTATTAATTCCAAATTGTCTGGATAGTAATCTATATCTATGAGATAATTTTCTGTATGTACTAAGCAAATCAGATCATCAACATATCTGTAAAAAGTATAATCTATTGAAGTAAATGACATTTCATAATGATAAAGGTATAAATTAGCTAGCATACTGCTACTACAGCCACCCTGTGGAACTCCTGAGACTTGTAAGTATAATTTATTTCCTTGAAAAATATAATTATTGAAAATAACAAAGTGAAGAAGTTTAGGAAAATTTATAAATTTAATTTGATTTGAAAGAGGTGTAATATATATATATATATATATATATATATACACACTCTAAGAGAAAAAAGTCGACACACCAAGAGATTTATCCAAATGAGACAAAATTTGGTACGTGTAATGTGGATGCACAGAAAAAGAAATGATTAGAATTTCAGAACAATTGGATGATTTATTACACTGAAATATCTACACGAAGTGAGCACGTCAATATGGCATTGGTCCACATCTGGCCTTAATACCGGCTGTTACCTGACGTGGCATTTGTGCATAAAGTTGCCGAATGGCGTTCTGAGGGTTGTTGTTCCAAATGGTCTCCAATTGACCAGCTAATTCGTCTACATTCTGGGATGGTTGCAGGCGATGCCACATATCAAGCCAAATGTGCTCAATAGACGAGAGATCTGGGGATCTGGCCAAGGAAGTGTGTCGTAAGCACGCAGACAATCAACAGAGAGGCGTGCTGTCTGTGGCCTGGCATTATCTTGCTGAAAAGTTAGCCCGGAGTGTCGCGAAAGGAATGGCAATACAACGGGTTGTAGAAAGTCGGTAACGCACCCCTATGCTGTGATGGTGCCGCGGAGGACTATCAAAGGGGTCCGGCTATCAAACGAAATGGCACCCCAGACCATAACTCCCTGTTGTCAGGCCGTGTGGCGTGACAGTAAGAACAAGATCCTGACGATGACCAGGCTGTCTCCAGACACGTCTGCGCTGGTCGTCGGGACTCAGTTCGAAACGGGACTCATCACTGAAGTCAATTTGTTCTCAATCCGAACAATTTCACGTTGATCGGGACCGACACCATTGCAATCGCTGTTGACGGTGCATATTAGTCAGTGGTAGGCGGCGAAGTTCCAACTATTCGTTCATTGGCTGCGAATTTTTGATCATTTGCTTATTCGGTCGACAGGTGTTTGCATTTACAGTTTCATAACTATCGGATTATTTTGCGGGTCCAGTGCAGATAGGTGTGTTTATTTTACCTTGATTTCTGAATGGGGCAGCCGTTCGCCAATAACAATAATGCATCAAATAAATACCTTCTGTAACAGTTTTATTGTCGATTCCTATTTTCATTAGACAATGCTCTACAACTTTGTAATCGGCTTTTGTCGTTTAATCCCCTTTGTTGCCAAGTTCGTTGTCCTAATTTTTTGAAATTTTCCATTAGAAGCTCTGCAATCACTTTTATTCGATCGGGCACTTTTATTTGATCATCTCTTCTATAGATAAATAAATACCCATATATATCCATAACTTTAGTTATATCCATATCAACTATCATCTAACTTCTATCAGTAGCCAATCTTTAAAAATAGGTGTTGAATGTAAAATGAAATTTTTTTAAACAGAAATGAAAAAAGAACTGGAAATGGAAATCCTTAGTAATCCGTCCCGCGTCTTTTCCTCCAGAATTTGATGCTGAATCCAAATCACTCATCATTTGAGCTTTATTTATAGCAGATCCTTAGAATTAGATGTTTAAAGAATTTTGTTTCTTAAAAATAATAATATGGAAGCTTTTTGCCACTAATATAACTTGTGTACTTTTTTGAAGTATTATTAAAATAAAATTGAGAACTAGGATGAAATTGTAACGCGGGTAATTTTCATCAGATCCGAAGGATTTTTGTACAGATGATTTGATGATGGTTGTCTGCCATTCTACACAATTGAGATTAAGTTTATAGAAGTTTATAGAAGTGTTCGAAACTGTCTGACCAGGTTCATAAAAATATTTATGAAACATGTTTTAAGTATTTCCATATTGTATGCTATTAGTAACCTCTAATAATTGCATTTTTTGGTAAATCAAATTATTATTGTTTCCAATATTTTCAGGGAATACCATATCCGTTCTTGATGAGACAATATAAATATCACGTAAATGCTATTTAATAATATTAAACACCAATTATTGGCATAATTATTAAATACAAACTATTGACATTCCAATTATTGACATATTCAGGAAGATTTTAGGAATTAGTTGCACGATATTTTTATAACTCACCTCAAGCTTTGTATTTTCATCAGAAGATAGAACAACTAAACTAGGAATGCCTTTCAAAATAGCTTTCAGTTCTCTCAGAAATGTTCCGAAAAATGGAATGACACGACTGTAAGGCGAAGCCAGCGCCTTATCTATGGCAGATCGGTATTCACAAGACAACTGTGGAGTTAATAAAGCTTTTGTTAACATATCCAAAGAACTTATGTTATCTTTATCCGTAAGCGACAGCCAAAAAGGTTTCAACTTCTCTGATCTGTAAAAAATAATGCAATATAACATCGGTTAAAATCATAAATGGAAAACATTCTTGCATAATTTTATCGAGCAAAGAAAGTTTAGTTGCATTCATAACTAGTATAGTCAATCCCAACAAACATATGTGTTTAGTGTCACACCGGTATGGACAGTGACGGTTAAGCGTTGATTGCAGAAGAATAGTTCAAAGCTTGAGCCTTCTACGGTTTGGTCATCCGATATGTTTCGAAACCGCAAGTAGATTTTTCGGCTAGATGATGCCATGTACGACTACGCTCCTATTGCTGAACATCATCCATGGGCCGATTTTGAGCTCATTATATACGCTCGTCAGCATGTTATTGACGATATCTGTAATGGCAATCAGCAAAAAACTTACTATAAGCCATAAGTTTTACGAATCTCTTAGGGAACGAACAAATTTAGTCCTACCAGACTTCATATTTTTTGAAAATTTAGCTTAAGTTATCCGAGGCTTCAATAGCCAAGTTCATAGTCACAGAATCGGCCTGTAGGGAGCTTTCCAAAACTTCTTAACTTTGGATAAAGGCAAATTCTGTCATGTCATGCACAGTTACTGTGAGACCAGATTAAGACTAGGAATATGTGAGACAGTTTTATGTTCTTTATTTATTAAGGCTGTAGTGTTGGACAATGGCAGCAGACGTAAGGATGCCAATTTTAACAACACTTTGACCCCGAGAGATCAATTAGGCCATAAACCTAAGAAGCTAGAGTATAGCCACGAGATTGGCTAAAAACGTTGACCAATATGGATGATGTCTGATCGCTTTGCCCTAAGGTTGGCCAATGGTAACCGAATGGGCGTTACAGACTTCGTGCAAAGGGGTGGCAATCGAAAGGCGCTAGAAAAGGATATGTACGAATTCGACGACAGATTATACAAGAGATTTATATAGCCGCAGAGATTCCGCAGATACAGATTCATATAGCCACAGAGATTAGAGGAGAGATTCCGCAGAGAAGAGTCAGAGGACAAGAGACCAGAATGCCATGATGATTTCGTAAGAGTGTGTTCCACATAGATTCCACAAATAGTCCACAAACAATGTCTTGATTTAGACTTCAACGAAATAAGCAGATGCAGTACGAGTCGGAGCACAATACTTAGAGTTAGTGCCAGTACGATATACACTGATATAAGAGTTGTGGTCAATGACTAAAGACGAAATTGAAGGTATGTACCCATTAATTATTATAGCAGGTCATAGAACATCTTGGTAATAATAACTTAGTGGTCTCATATGTCCAAGCTCCTCTGCGAATAATATGATAATTGTTGTAATAAATTTAATAATTAAGCAACTGTTGTTAATAAATAATGTTATTTTAAAAGTTAAAAATGGTGCAATTAATTGAGCAGCTTTATGTTAATAATTATTTTATTACAGGAACTCGCACTAAAGAGAAATATGGTGGGTATAAGCGGCACAACGGGATGCGTATTAAGGTTTCACGATTTACGGTATTCCCCCGGACATGTTAATTATGAACAATTCAATGAGTATAAAAGCCAACTTAAAAGTTATATTTTAAAATGCGCACCACAGTTACGAAAACGGGATTCACTCTCGTTATTCGTGCATCGTTTATAGTATAGAACAAATTTAACGATACCATTTAATAGAGAATAACATGATCTACAAAGTTATATGCATAACATTTGAATGAGGGGCAGTTTTAAATCAAATCGAGCACAAAATTCAAAATGTCTGATAGAAATACTCGGATTTGATGATAAACTAATTCTACATCGCTAATTAGTTTAAGAAATTTTTTTATGAAGTTCCTATGGTATTGAATATCGGAGATATTCAATATTTCGTAATTTGCCTATCCTACGTCCATATTTAAAACGCAACTTGAAAAATTAGACTACTGTTGTTTGATCAGAACTGTTGAGGGTTGCTGAAATTGGGTGTTCTGACCACAGTTTGAACTACTGGATTGGGTCATTTGATTTATTCTTAAAGGAATTTACTGGTTTATTCCGATTTTTAGAATTGTTCGAATAAAGAGAGTCATTTGATTTTTTATTGAAAATGTTACTGCTTTATTCCGATTTTTTATCTTATGTTTGAGAACGTTGAATCGTCTGTAATCAGTCATGGGATCAGTGGCGTCACCAAAGGTCGAATTTAGGGGTCATAGTTCCCCAAGAACCAATCGAACCCAATGAATGTCGAGGGAACGCCAAATGGGGAAATGAAAAACAATATATATGGTTACCCACCCCCACCCCCTCTAGAAAAAATTTTCTGGCGACGGTACTGGATGGGATATAGTACGACAGGTGGTGTAATGGTACTATATCAGTTATGAAACAAGTTACAATTTAAAAATGCAACGGCGCACAGTGGTGCCAAATGAGGAATTTGCGGAAAAAACCTCACAACTTACGCATTTCTTAATATTTTTGCATACTTTTTGCGCATGTAGATAAGTTAAAAGTAAGATTTTATATGCATGGTAATATTAAAATCAGTGGCGGTCCCAGATTTTTTCTTCAGGGTGATATTTGCTTTTTTCGGGGCGGGGGGGGGGGGGGAAGATATGAAGGTATACGAATACCCTTCACCTTTTTTTTTAATTTTGAAGATAAAATTATAAAACTTTTTTTATAAATGTACTTATTACAAATTCATTATCGAGACAATAATTATATACATATATATATCGATAATAAAGTGCAATTAAATTATTAAGCTGTGTTTTTAATTTTTGAAACTGCTTTAGTTTAGTTCAAGAAATGTTGCGTCAATTCAATATGTCTTGTTATGGGATAAGTTTAAAAGTTGTAAAATATGTCTTTGATGTTTTAAATGTAGTAATAAAATATTTCTCATGAAAATAAATGTCGCTGGATCCATTGGTATACGAATTCGTACATATACGAACGATACTTATGCAGGGCTGAGCAGGACCTTCAGAAAAAGTATGAAATATGCCGAAACAGCGAAGGTTGCAAAAAGTTGCAGCTGATTTTCACAGAACAGTTGCATAATAGTATCTGCTTTCGAAATAACTCATCCAGAGCGTGTAGGAACGTGTAGCTTTTTTTATAGGCTTAAGGAAATGAAGGAAAACAAAAAATTTTATATATCTATATTTTACTCTTTATAGTATGATTTTGGCTGTGTTTTTACGAAATGTATTTATGTCAGAAATAAGCTGAGGTTACATATATTGAAAATACGTGAGACATATAATTATAAATATCCACAAAAATTTTGGAAAAAATATTGAAATTTTAGTTAGAAAAAACATTTCAATTAGAATGTGGAAGTCTTGTTTAAGATCAGTTTTCCCTTCCAGTTATACTGAATAAAATACATTTATTTACATGGCAAGAAACTTCGGTTCATTGCCTATCAAAAAATAGTAGTTGGTATCGAAAAATATTATTTTTGGGTTTCGGGGTTTTTTCCGCCACGGCACCAGTGTGCGGCGTAGCTACAGTCAAAATATCTCGGGTAAATATGTGTAAAGTGAACATCTCCGTTACGGAACGTTTGGTGCTTTCTAGAAAGCGAATGCGCCAATAAAACTTCATCTAACCTTCACCGGTCTAACGACTAGTTGGGAATTTTCGCACCAACAGGGAATTTTAAAAGTCAAATATGTAAGACGCGAGAGAAAGTATTCATTTTTTGAAAATCCCATTGTTAATTGTCCATAATAGTTTTGAATGCATTAATCAAGACAGATTTCAACTTTACAATGTTAAATCATTTATCAATGTTCTTATTTTCAAATTACAATATTAAATAACTGCTGAATTAAAAAATACTGCATTTTGAAATATTTATAAATTGCTGTATTATTTGATACTTTAATTTGAAAATATATAACTAACTTTAAATTTATAAAATAAATTTTATAATGGAATATGATAAAAAAAAATAGAAATGATTGCTGTTTATCCTTTATAAAACCAAATTCACTTACTTAAGACCAGCTAAGATTTCCATAGCTGTATTGAAATTTGCTATATTCCAGCAGGTAATTGCAATTCTCAAGATACATGAAAGGACAGCTTTGCGGTCTTCATGTGTAGGCTGAGATACAATGATGTATGTTATCCAAGAACTTACCTAATATAAAATATTTTTAATTTACTAAAGGATAATAAAATACTTTCATAGTATATGTAACATAGGAGGCAATGATAAAAATATAAAAGAACTTGTATTTGACTGGGAAGGAATAAAGAAACACAATTGCCACACACTTTGCTCTATAAACTTGTATTAACAAAGTTTTGTTCATATATTTTTGATGTGAATATCATCGATACTTGGTGTATTTGTGACAGAAATCGGAGCGTTACGAAAAATGTAAATACTTTGGATGCTTACACCTCCGAAACTAATAGATAAAAATGTAAATAAATTTTCCTGTTTTATCAGAAATATGGTCCAGATTATGAATATATAAATTTCGTGAAATTGTGAATATAGTAATTATAATATTTTGAAGGTTTTTTTCAAATTTTAAAAGTACCTATTTAAGCGAGTGACTTTTTTATTTTTTCTTACTTTTACGCAAAATATCTTCGAAACCATAAAGGACAGATATAAGTAGTAAACGACAAAATTATGCATTAGGAAATTTATTTTCCAGGTCTATATTAATTTTTTAAAACAGCTCTTATAGTTCTCGAGTAATCGTCTTGTCAAGTTAAAGAAGTGTGAAATTTTTCCTTTTTTCAAGTTTTGAGTACTTATACCTGAAAAGCTAAAAGTGCTAGCTATAAACAATAAGCAAGGATTCGTATCTCTTTGAAAGACCTACAAGTGTATATAATTGGATTTTGAATCGAAGTTTTAGTTTTCGAAGTATAGTGGTTATAATGTCAATATATTAGTACTTTAGCCTGGGTTTTCCAATGAATGGGGAAGCTGTCACGAGTGTTACAGATATGTTTACTTACTCCTTGGTGAAATATTAGTGCCCAAGAACGAGACATTTTGTTTTGTTTTTAAAAAATTAGGAAGTTAAATGAACTTGGGGATTCTAAAGGTGTTAAATGATTCATGAGGTTTGAACTGAATAGATGGAAATTTAGTTATTTAAGGGCGTATGTATGTGCCCCTGGGCAAGTTTATAGATTAACTTGAATCTAAAATCTCGTAAGATATATTGCATAAGTTTAATTTATATACCGCCAAGCAAGTTAGTGAAATAATCTGATATTTTAACTAAGGTCTAAGGTCGAAGTATCTAGATAAAATCGGGGAGAAAACTAAGAGTTCTAGCTAACTATAAACAGTTATCGAGAAATTTGTATAGCTTTGAAATCCTGTAAACGAAATAGATGAGTCTGAAAAAATGGAATAAACTAATTAAACTATACGAGAGTTTTATTTGACAAAAGTTTATTTACGATAAACCCTTTCGACTCTACCGGACTGGGACCACCGTCGATTTTTTCATTACAGTTTTAAAGAATAGACCTAATGTCTTAAGTAATGCTGCAAATGAATTCTGAGTTTAAATTAAATTAATCTACGCTCCCCAGATAAGCATAATATGCAAATTATGCTAATAAATAAATAATTAGTGTGAGATGCTATACCAACTTCTATAATCGAGCATAAAGTTTAGCTGAGTCAATTAGTTAACTGTACTGATAATTATCTTATGATGTGAAACAAAACAATCGTAGATGGAAGTTGTACGTTCGAACAATATTTTTAAAAAGTATCATTGGCACGAGGGTAGCGGTTCTAAATTATATAAATCATTCTAAAAGTTCAGTTAGAGATCACCAGCAGGAGCCATATCAACTCAATATAGTATCTGTATCTGTATCGAGTAGTAAATAAAATCTTACTTGAACTTTTAATTAAACATTATGAAGTCCACATCAAGCTGGCAAAATATATTGAACAAAAGCTTAACAAGCTTCTAAAAAGAAACAAAGGAAACCAGACTCTAGTTATTAATACCATTTAAAATAAAACGTAATGAAAATAAATTCTATTAGGAAGATTTTATTTCCTCATAATTTAACTATTTAGACTTCGCAAGTGTGGGAATATGGTTGCGATCCAGGGATTGCATGCAACACTTACACGTTACTATATTATTTAAATCTATTCCAGAAAATTCTGCACTTAATACATCGTTAATGTTGATGACTGGGTGTTTTTAAATAATTTTTGAACCCCAGTTGGCCACAAACCACACTGAATTGAATGGATTATCGAAGAATTTTTGGTGAATTTTCGATGAACGTTCCAATTCTCATCAAAGTTATATACAGTATATATGTGGCAGTTGAACCAGGCTCAGCCCTCGTTGATACATAGATCAGCCCCATAATCGTCTTAATTTGATCAGCACCATAATCATCTTAATTTGATCAGCACCATAATCACCGTTAACTGATCAGTACCGTAATCACAGCACTGACAACAAGCACCGTAACACCAGATTTCAAAGCCTTTTGCCTTGCTCAAAATTCTCTCGGATGCTGCATTGCACTCTTTGTCGGGTTTTCTGGCGACTGTTGTGCACTCTGTCTTTTACGATATGTTTTACGCGTTTCTTACTAGATTTCGTTACAATTACTATATTTAATAATTATTACACTAATCGAAAATCCCAATAATACGTCGCAACTGTATACAATATAATGAAAATATGAAACACACTAGGCTCAATCAATACATAGCAAACAACTGGGAGGACAGCCAAAATGGCTAACAAGCTAGCCTCACTCACTGGTCTGCAAAGTGTCACTGATTCACTGGTGCGCGTATCAGAAAGTGTAACGCGCCGGCCTTAATCTATCCGTCTCAATTATTGCGCCCCTTTCGGAGGTGATTAACGTCCGTTTCATTTTTCCATAAATCGGATTTCTATTAAAAAAATTTGCACTATCATGCTTTAAAAAGTTTCATTTCAAAATGATTTGGTGATAAACTCACCAAATCTGGACGGCGCATTAGCGAACTCAATTAACAATTTAATAGTGATAATAACTAAAATGAGTTGGCGTATCAAGAGAACGTGATTCTCTTGTCGAACTTTTGCAGAAACGAACGAACATTGCCACAATTATAAGAAGCGCATTTGATTCAAAATGAACTACACTGACGATATTTTTAAATTGCTATAATTGGAATCTGCGATATCTAATGCAGAGAGGATAAGAGCACTGCACTTCTAATAAAGGGGTCCACCCTAGTTGAATTCCGTACTTATCCTATGGCAGTGCTTTATCTGTACATTTCTTTAGATTATTTTCTATTTGGATATGTGTGTCCTGATTACGTAGTGGTTATATGTTAAACGTATGGTATGAAAATGAACCCCAATGACCGATAAGTTCAGGAGGAAAAATATTCAAAAAGTTTGGATATTTGTCAATAACTGGTAATAAACTAGATTAGGGTCTAATTATTTTGCATCAGGTGCTTTTAGACTATGGTTAAACCAACGGTGTTGCTCTTTCTGCACGGATGCAATTCATGTGGTTCCCTTATAAACGCAGCCAGAATCTCGGAAAAAGAACGACGACGATCGAATGGAGGAAGGGTTTTGTAGTGGTAGATATTATTCAACCAATTTGGATCCAATGAAGAGTCAATATAATTGTTTTGCCAATGAATAGTTATTATGTCACTTATTCGAGCAGTTTTTTCCCGAATTAATATCATCTTCTCTTACAATCATATTCAAGGTATAGATTCTTCACTGTGAATCGCTATTATGCCATTTATCCGAACAATAGATTATAGTTTTTTTTCTAATTAATACCATTTTCTCTTGCAATCAGATTCAAGATGAAGACGCTTCACTGTAAATCGGTATTATACCACTTATATCCAAACAATAGGATACAGTTTTTTCCCGAATTAATACAATCATTTCTTACAATCAGACTCAATGTTGATTCTAACAGAAACTCTTCACTGAATCGTTATTGTGCCACTTCCGTAGTCGGCTGCCACTGTGTAGCAGTCAACTTCGCTCCTGGCAAAACATCGATCGACCATGTTGGGAATCTGTACACGTAATATACCAAAAGCTATTAATTAGACCAAAAGCTAATTCGAACCCGAAGCTAGCTTTTGGCCCAATCTTATAGCATCGGGCAAGTAAGCTCAAGCTTCCGAGTTCAAACCTGGCTGCGGCCCAAAACAATCATTTCCACAGTATTATTAATAAGCTATTCGCGTTCACGCGGGAATTACATAAATGGGAAAAGTTAATAATTAATTTTATATTACCGACAAGGGAAATATGAATTTAGCTAAACGTTAAGCATATAATGCACATAAATAAAATAACCTAAATGTATAAATTAATAAATTTCAGTCAAACTTTACAAATAATTCGTCTTTAGTACCTCTTGAAATCTTTTGACAAGTTGCTTGACAGTGTTATTGGATCCAGAATCGGAACCAAGATGAAGAGTGACTTGACGAATATAATGAATTGGCAAGACATTGTAGAAAAGATCATATTCCACTTCCGTTAGCTGGAGTGCCACAACTTCAGGAAAATGCAGCAAATTTTGAAGGGCTTCAAGTTCTTTTTTGTATAATGTGGATCTCTCTAAAACTTGTCTTTGACCTAGGGATTTTCGGATTTCTAAATCGAACGAGAAATAGAAAAATAATATTAGAATAATATAATTTGCTGATATACAAATATTCGTTAAAGCTATTTTTATAATAGAAAATATATAATTTGTACACAGTAAATAATAAGCACCCAACTGTTTGTTCTGTAGGAATTAGAAATCCAACTGCTTGGTAGGAAGTATAAAATGTTCTTTGTGCATAAGTATTAAAAAAAACTTTTCTGTGAAGTCTTGTAAAGGCCACAAAAACCTATTTGTTAATATTTATTTCATTTTCGTTAAGTAATGTTTCTCCTGTAAACTGTCAGCCTATTAGTCCTTCAGCTGCAGTGGTCAATCACATCGAAAGCTTGATCGACACCTTGATTCTAAAAGAGAAGGAAAACAGTTCTTCGGCGCATGTTTTGGTAGTTCGATCTCGGAGTTTATGGTTGTTCCGTAGAGTGTAAAAACTACAGAATCCGTTTATTTGAATCACACATCAGGTCTGGAGGTAATCATATCATTAGTATTAAGTTTTACTTGGGGGTGATTGGCTAGGATAGGTTTCGGTTAAAAGGTTTTGTTGTTTGAATTTTTCGTCTCCATTTCGTAGGATTTCAAATTTTACGACAGAAATAACTTGTTTTCCGAAATACCACAACACAATATTAGAAAACAATACGCACGAGCGAGATAAAATAAGAATTTTTGGGACGTGTCGACAGGCGTGCTGACGCAATACAGTATTCGGCTTATAACTCGTTGTCGCGTGCAACGTCCCGCCCACCCGCAACAATTTAGAGCCCCAATCATGTCGCGACTACATGATTCGAGCGAAATTTTTCGCGGACAGGCAAGAAATTTCTGCGGATCGCCACCGTTCCATGGATCACAGGTTGAACATCACTTGTATAAAGTCAGTCTATTTATGAATTCAATATTAGAAAAATTCAATTTTTTTATTATATATTTACGATCACTTACCGTTATCAATGTCTTGGGTGGATGTAATAATATGGTCATCCAAGAAATGTGCATCTAAATCTTGCATTACCTCCCAGAGTTCGGTGCTGATAGAACGCAAAGCCCCTGGAGAGGCTGCTATAAATGACCATTTAGTAGCTCGGAATTCTAAGACAATTTGATCTCGAGATCTTCCACCTCCAGTTCTCCACTGCTCAAGATCTGCAGTTGGCTGGCTCTTTGTCAGCAACAGACTTTTGCTGTCCAACAGCACTAGCTTTTCCATACCTATGCCCAATAGGCGGTCAATCTGTAAAATAAGTTTTTTTATTTACCTTTTTATCAGCATGAATGCATAGAAAAGGTGAAATAGGGGCATATTTAATACACAAGAGTTTTAATACAGTCCAGAGAAAAATACCATTCATAATGTTATTTCCTATGGCAATACAGACTGTAAAACATTCTGCAACCTTTGTTCATTTTTTTAGCTACTTTGTTGATAATTTCGACAAACTATAAAAAAGCCGCAATTACAGGCGTTTATGAAAATGCCAGCTTCGTTTTTAAAATATTCAGCTAATTATCGTCTGCCGAAGCATTATTTCTGTATATATATATATGGTTTACCGTGTTATGGAGAATATTTCGTGTAAACATTATATACTAAAAATAAAAATCTGGCACTCAGAATACAGTCCTGCATCGGGTCGGGAATTCGCGGTTACCCGCGGGTTTCACGCTTTACGGATCGATTGCGAGTTGGATTTTTTGTATTACTTTTCCAATATATACATAGTATAATGTATAGGTCAAGTATAGTGACGGGGTTGAAAATTCGAATTCGAGTATTCGACGGAAGAGCATGTTTTAAACATACCTGAACTTGAATCGATCGTTTTTAAGGTGATGTCTGTGTATGTGTGTGGAGACGATATCTCAGGGCTGAAAATAGCGTTTCGAACGAAATTTGGTATAAAAATTACAACCAGTGAATACTGGAAATCTATTGATTTTAAATAAATGTTCGGAAGATCCCCCAAGTTTGAAAATGAAATTTTGAAAAATTAATTAAAAAACCAGAACCTTCAATAATGTTGCGTAAATAATCATTAATTATATAATTTTTAATAACATTTTTTATTTTTTGCATAATTATGTAATTTTTCATTAAAATACGATTGAGAGAACGCTAATATGAAGCGTTCTCCGGATATTGCACTTTGTCAAATAAATTTATCCAAAAACAATCACATAAAATTACATCAATCACATAAAGTATAAACTATTGAAAAATATGTTCACTTTCATACCAAGCAGGTTGATCGGCCTGCAACGACAAACTTTAAAGAGAAATGCGCAAAAAACGAAACGAAACTAACACAACACAACCGTTAGTCGTACTCTGCACATCCCACCTGATGCATAACTTTTTAACTAAGTATTGCATAAACATAAGACGAAATTCTTTCGATAGAGCTCTGCTAGAGCTTTTAAATGAGACGTTCTAAGTTTAACTTTCAAAGTTGAAAATCAAAAAAGATATAACGTTATAAAATTTGTGTTGTTGTTGTTGTTGAGACCCAGACCGTCCGACCTACCAGAAAGGTGTAAGGTAACCGTTTGGACGGCCGGGAAGTGCCACCCAATTTAGACCGGAACCCAGTGGGGGAGGCATCCACAGGGACCGTACCCTCCTCCCCCTAACACCAAACTCTCGGAAGGACTTACGGACCCTCATGTTTAACGTGATCGTACTCCGCATGAACACGGCGGCAGTTGTGGCAGCGTGCAAATCCAGCGCGCAAACCACCGGGCTACCTCGCCCGAAATGTGCCAACAGCACGCGGTGTTCCTAGGTGGTCACCCACCCAAGTACTAACCGTGCCCGATGCTGCTTGACTTCGGTGATCTAACGAGAACCGGTGATAAAATGTGTGTAAAGTTAGTGATTCTGACACATCAAGCTATAGAGGGGTACAACTGACGGATTTGTTTGAGGCCTGATATATCTGACATATAATGAGCCATCATAAGAATCCTTTGTAAACTTTAAATTAAAAAAATTAAAATTTCTAATTTTAATGTTCAAAACACATTTTTAAACTAAGCTACAGGGATGTGAGATTGATGGATGTTTTAAAGATTAAATTTGCTGACAAATAATTAGGTAACTTAAAATCTATATATATAAAAAATTGTTAGGGACACGACAACAACAACATACATAAAATTGAAAATCTGTCTGTCTGTCTGTTTGTCCCATCATCATGGGAAAACTGCTGAACCGAATTTGATGAAATTTTGTGGGTAGCCTGGAAATAGCCCCATTTAAAATTTAGTCCGTGTTTTGAGTTTCTAAGCCCAGGGGTTGACGAGATATTGATGAAAAACGGAACTTTTTCCTAGGGGTTCTACTCTCTAACTCCGTGGTTTATCCAAACGGAAAGGATGAAAATCGTTTGTTTAAAACGTCAAAGTGAAATAAAACATTTTTTCTGAGTTTGGTAGAGATTTTTTGCGCAAATTAGTCACTATATGAAATCATGAATTGTTTGAAACATGAATTTAAATGGAAAATCTATCTCCATGGTTTATTTTCCACAAGCTTTTACGCAACAATGAAAAGTATTAAGAAATCAAAATCGTTAATTAATTTTAACATTTTATGAGAATATATCATGTTGCTTGGCAACGCAATTAAATTAAATGTGTTTGTTAATGTTTTTATTATTATTTTTTCGATTTGAATAATAAATAAATGGATATAAAATTATATCTCAGGAATGAACGGTTTGATTTTTCTTTTAATTATATTCATTGCGGACTGCGTACATCACTTTCATTTATTTTGTTATTTTGGCAAAGAGTTTTCAAGCTTATATTGTGTTTAGCTACTAAACTCATATATTGTGTTTAGACAATCAATTCTTTTAGCCGATTGTTGAAACAGAAAAAGAGTAGAACGGGTATATTTTCTAATGCAATTGTAGTGTTTTCATTTAGTATATAGAAACGGGATCAGGATGTTTTATTCAGATCTGCAAATTCAGAGCTATGAATTTGGTGGGATATTGCTAACTTGACAACTTTTCTTAAACTTTGCCAAATTGACGGAAATGTCGACAAATTGATAAAAACGACGCAAATCAATGAAATTTATTTTATTTTTTTAGAAGAGAGCCTACTGAAATGATGCTTCGTTAGCATTTATCTGTCAGACTAACCGTCCTACTTAGTAATACATTTAGCGAATTTTTAAAATGTCACCAAATTGATAAAAATATTTTCAAATCCATAAAAATATCTTGAAATTGATAAAATTGTGCTAAATAAATGAAATTAATTGTGTTTTGTTAGGGGATAGTATTTTAATGATATTTCGTCAATTTGTCGCCATGTGGGACTGTCAGTTCTACAGTCCTGCATGGCGATAATTTTGGCGATTTTTTAAAATGTCGCTAAATTGCCGAAAATGTCACCAAACCTTCCATAGAGATAGTATTATTTGGACGATATTTTTTCCACTAATTTATTTGAAGCAAATGATATCATGTCGTTCAGCAACGGATTTTAATCCAATGTGTTTATGCGGCAGACGATTTTAATTAAATCTTTTCCGATTTGAATAATGAAGATATGTATATAAAATAAATTTCATTGCCATTTCATTTTTGACTGGAATATCAATTACGGTCTTCAGGTTTAAACATTACTATTATTGATATTTTGCGGGATTATTGATTCATAGTTTATCGATATTTTTAAGTTATTATGCCATTGTTTTATTGCGGCAAAAATTTCTGACACTCACATATTGTACGATTTACGAGTAATCTTCTAGGAAGGCACGGGTATATCTTCTAACCTACGAGAATATAAGTAGTACAGGTGTATTGGCATATATTTTGACATATATTGGCATATATATTGGAATCAAGTACGGACTTCTGGTATGAAGGTTAAGGGGATTATTGATATTTTCAATGTATTACGTTGTCTGTTGTATTTTAGTAAAGATATTTGAAACTCATTGTAATACGGGTAATCTTCTACTAACACACTGGCATATTTTCTAATCTGCGACAATCTAAGTAGTACGGGTTTGCATATATTGATTCAATTCCTTTTTTTTTTTTTTTTTTGTAAATTTGTTTAAAAAAGGGGCTAGGATGTTTTATTTTTCAGATCTGTCCGTGAAGATAATTTTTCATAGTGAGAACAGATATTCTTAAACTTCTCTTTAGGAGCAATAAATTTAATATTTTAACAGAATTTGCACACGATTGCGAATTATAAGTTTCTTTATATTATATACTCCGTACGAAGAACGAGTATGCTGCTAGTTCTTTATAAGTTTAAATTTTAAAAAAATTAAATTTTCTATTATTAATTATCGAAAAATCGGTCATATATTACAAAGTTTTTGAAGAAAGCAGTAAGTTGCCTCTTCGTCTGCGTAAGGGTGAATTCCTTAAATTCACTCCAGAGCCGAAAATAATTATTGGGTCGCTGTCTTAAAATATTTGTTAAAAATTTAAAATTTGCCTCATAGACTAGAAATAAAGTTTGTGATCCTCAGAAAAATCGAGTTTGTGATCCTCAGATCCTCTAAAGTTTGTGATCCTCAGTTTGTGATCCTAGACATTTTACAGTGTAATGTTCATTTGTAAGATAGACCGATTGCGAAGGATGGTAATTAAAAATATTACAGTTTTGCACGCTGAAATTGAGTTTATTTTTTAAATCGATAAAAATTTAAAAATAACGTTAAAGATCTAGAATTAGCTTTGTTAGCACCAGGGAAAGATTATCTTTATATTTTATTGAAACTTCATTTAATCGGTTAAATTTCGCAATTTATCTGTAAAAAGTGGATGAAAACAAATTTCAATATTTAATAATGTAAAATGTTATAATCAAAGAAACTCGAGTAAATATGATTTTAAAAGAAAATTACACATACTTTAATTTATGATATAGACTTAAAAAATCGGATAATTAATGTTTGAACTACGCGCCTTAAAGTAAGTTAAAATGCAACATTATTTTAAGGTCACAGTTTTAATCGTGCATTTTTTAATTAAAATTAATTTTAAAAAGAGAATTTAACACGTCTTTAAAAAATGATAAGGATTTAAAGAAATATATAATTAGAACCTCCACCCAGTATTCACATTCGCGGCCTAATTGAGTTCGGCTGTAAGCACATGCGCATTAGCCCGATTCCCACACTTTTCAAGATAGGCTCCTCGCTTAGCCATGTGATGTCTGCGTCACCCTGTACAGTGACTGAAACAGTGAATAAGCTCCCGCTCATTTGATACAGACATTTAAGTGAGAATTAAACTTTTTAGATACATTTAAAATGTATTACATATCTTAGAATTAAAAAAATTAAATATTGGCTAAACTAAAGAATATTGTTACTATTTTGTATAAAAGAAATTCCCGAAATTTTTTTTAACCTTAGATTTTGACGATAATATGCATTTAAAGACATTCTGAACACATTTCGAACATTTTTGTAGATACAATCGGTATGTGTGTATGTATCTGTGAAATATTTACACAGTTCAAGAACGAATGCACGTAACGATATGAAATTTTATATATAGGTGTATTCTGCAGAAAATTGTAAATATGGCGCTTAAACAAGTATTTGCCGTTGCACAAGCGCATTCACGGCTTTGCCAAGCTCACTTTGTAAATGCTCATCAACATTCATGATCATCAGCATTCACTGCGACATTTTTTAACCAATCATGTTGAAAATTAATACTGACCAAGATGTTGTTTAAATTGATGAGCAGAATTTAGTTGGTATTATTTCAAAAGTTAAGAGTTAAGCCTGTAGAAAGGAGCCAAAAGTTTGAGAGTATCAATTAAAATAGTCGAAAACTGGTAAAAAGAAAAGCACCCCATTTAATATGGTAATTCCCTTTACGCGATCACACTTTAGAATAACGAAACACATTTAAAATTGAACGTCAATTTGATTTTCCAGTTTCATATAAGAAAGCTAACAATACTTATTATAGAAGGGATCTGGAGAGGATAAACTCAGCTAATGGATTAAAAGCAGAGAAAATTGTATTAAAATTTCTAACATATACTAAACATTTGATTACCTTCTTTTTCGTCTTTTCCTTTACTTGATAAACTCTACAACCATATGCAGGCAAACGCTTGCAGTTTTGAATGTACAATTTCTTTAGATGAAGCTCATTTTCGTACACAAGAGAGTGAAAAAGTTTTCTTTTCTGTTCCTGAAATAGAAATAGAATAAAGTTTTACAAAACTGATTTTTGCCTCGAAATTGAAATCCATCAAAAATCTGATTTCAAACTTTCGACCGTTACATTACTTTACCCATGCATGTTCTATGCATTCCAAGATAAGGGAGACAAGGCAAACAGTGTTTTCTCAAATAATTTACGATCAAGTAATTTTTACTTTAATTATGCATATTATTCGAAATAAACGTATTGTTACGAATTTATCCTCCGGAATCGTGGGTGTACGATCCGGAAACAAGAATGAGTCCAAATCTCTAGATAACTAATATTTTCATTCACAAGCACAGCGCAAACAGGAACAATATACAGTATGACAGTACTTAAATGCTACACTAATTTCACAAATTAACCGATACCATTACCAAAACACTGACGAAAGTCACAGTGCAATGTAGCTCGTATCTCGTCAACTGCGATCCAATTGGGTGATGACTCGTTTTAAAGACTCTATAGAAACGTCTGGAAAGTTCTCACTTCTTGTAGGAAATTATTTATTTCGAGGTGTTTCTCGAACCTCCTGAAAGTTGTCAAATGTCGCCAAATTGGTGATAAATCACCAATCTGGCAAACCTTCTTCGAACTTCAGCATGACAACTCTAGATTCTTGTCATGGGAACAGGATGCATGTACGGGTATTTTTCTCTGCTCAGTTTTCAAAAGAGACTCTAGTGAGAGAGAGCATTTGGCATGTTCGCAGCACTGCTCCCCCCCTTTATGATTGCACGTCCCGAACAGTATCAACCTATTGTGGTCCAAAATATGGGGCTAATCTATTGATAAGGGTAGCTTTTGGCTTGGTTGGTGACGATTTCTGAATTCGATAAACGACAATATTTATCTTTTTCTTTATAACGTAGGGTCCTTCCCAGTTGTGCTATAGTTTCGGTGAAAATCCTGGTCGTCGCCGAGGGTTGACAAGCTGCACTTTGTCGCTTTCCTGGAATCGTCCTTCATTAGCTTCGTACCAGGCTTTCATTCTCTTGGTAGCAATGTTGATCCTCTCACGAGCGAAAAGATGAACCTCCTCCAACCGTGCCTGCAGATCTTGCACATATTCATCAGTGGATGAAGGAGCATTACGTGGTCTTCCAAACATTAGATCACATGGTAATCGGTAATCTCTTGGAGAAAATCTTGCATACGCCCATGTCCCCACTATTGGAGTTACATTGGAAACCTTTTTAATTAAACACCACGATATCAAATATTGGACCTATAATGACATGCTATTAAGATAGTTGCTTCTGTCACATAAAAGCAACATATTGCATCATCATAGGATTCCCATATGTTATCTGAGCTACTGCATCGTTTTTGTCGATTGTAAATAACTTTAACTTCTTATCTGCTCTAGTCGTTTAGTCTTCTGATATTGGTTTCACAAGTGAAGCACTTGATTGGGTTTGATTGCTTATGCATTCTGCGGTCGTTTTATGCTCAACAGGGTGAATTTTACCAGGGTTTGCAGTTTGATGAAGAGTCAGACGATTTGAATATATACGTATATTTCATGACGACTGACATAGTAGATACTGACTGGCATAGATAGACTATAGATATTGCCCTGCTCCTAATTTGCATACATCATTCAACCTCGTTGAATCTTCCGTATCTATTGTGAGGTCTCAATAACCTTTAGTTATAATTTCTTCATTTTACGTTTTGAATTATAAGTTCCTTGGCACTAACAAACTTTTATTTTTAGTTTCGGTTAAAAGACCAATCAAGGGCAGGCTAATCAAAGTCTATAATTTTGTGTTTAAGGCAGGATAAAACTTACTAGTCAGTTTGAGAATAAAACGGATTGTGAATGCTGGACAGTGGGTGCGTGCTGTGGAGAGACGTGATATTGTGCGCCAGAAGGATCCTCCTGCGAAAGCTGGGAATGAGGTTGGAAGTGGGTCTGCAGCAAAGGAACAGGAATCGAGCATATTCAAAATGCTTTAAGGTAATCTTTAAAATATTTTAAGTAGGGAACGGTAGAGCGCGAGTTCTAAAACATATTAAATTACCACGCTCGGTATGGTTATGAATTTTGTTGTCTTCACGAGCCAGTGTAATAGAAATATTTTAATTGTACACAAGTTCTATGTCTAAAAGCAAGAAGCTGTATAAGTTTTCTTCAGTTAAATAAACTAGCTTGGATTTTAAGGGGGGGGGGGCAGTCCAGTGACTAGCGCTCGGAAATCACACTCTGACAACGCGAGTTCGATTCTCGGCACTGCCCAAACTGTATCCGTGTTCACGCGGAGTACGGGCACGTTAAATAGGCGGGTCCGTAAGTCCTTTCGAGAGGTTGGTGGTAGGGGTACGGTCCTCGGTGTATACCGCACCTACTGGGTATTGATTAAAATTGGGTGACACTTTCCGGCCGTCCAAACTGATACCTTACATCTTCGGGTAGGTAGGACGATCTGGGTCGAAGAAGAAGAAGAAGTTTGGATTTTAAACCTAGTTTCTGTGTGCTTCTCTTTGGCTGTTAGGACTTTAAGTGTTTGGTTTTTAGGATAAAATTAGAGTTATATCACGTTAGGTTTAAGATTGTAATTCCCTAGATGGTTAAAACTTTGCACTATACTTGGTGTTCCATAAAGATTGCACAACTAAATATTTCTTGAACGATTGCTCAGAGATTCACGGTTCCAATTTAAAAAATGTTTTAATTATGGTAGACTATCACCGTACGCAAATTTTGATCATGTGACACCTTTTAGTAAAAAAGTACAAGATGTAACTTTTTATACCGGCTCCCCTAAAATTGTTTTTAATTAAAAATATTTTCCACAGCACAATTAGTCACAGATAAAAAGTCCCCTTGTCAAACTATCATAATTACCCAAGATATCATTCATTATAATTTTTGACAGACAATTGGGACTATATAAAACTTTTGTTAAGGATACGTACGCATATAATTTTTCGAATGGAAATTTTATTTAATAAAATTCAATTTTTGTACTACCTTTGACATCTATGTTCTTATCGTTTCTTTTGAACAGTTCAAAGTGGTTTAAGTCCTATAACTTTGATAAAGTTCTGAACACCAATTCTGCATTTTAGAGAACCGGGTTTTCTTTCAAAAGATCTTGAAATGAATAAGGAACAATTTGCTAATTTAAACTTCTTTTATAGAGCGTAATGTTAAATTTGTATATTTTTTCTAAAACGTGTCACGTGACCAAAATTGCCGTAGTCTGAAAGTCTATCTTATTTGAAGCATTTCTTAAAATGGAACCATAAGTCTGTGATCAATCGTTCAAAATATATTTATTTAGTCTTGCAATATTTTATAAAACACCCTGTATAGACTGAATAATGTTTAAAAATTTAAAAGACTTATTGTTGAAGCTGCTGAATTTGCCATAAAGTTCAATATTTGTATTTTGTGAGCAATAGTGGGTATATACAGATATCATTTACAGTGTTATGTACATTTTTTATGTCGATCGTTTGACAATCATTGTATTTCTCTATTATTGTTCTGTATATCAGTAATTTGACATAAACTATACGTTAGACATTTTATGCGTGTGATTTCATTTGTAACAATCATTAAATTCTCTGGACAGCAAATTTTGACGTTTTGTCTGTTTCTGAGATTAAACCAAGTTACCTTTATGCTCTTTGTTCTGCTGAATATGAAAATGGCCGTTGAAACACAGATTAGCCCTAGTACGACTTGTATGGATGCAGTGGTTTCTCGAATAATTAGCACATATTTCAAATCGGGATTCTAACGATCACGCATAAAACTAAGTTGGAGGATAAAAATGATATCAAATGGATAATGAGATAAAAATGAAAAAAGTCGTCAGTCAGATTGTCAGTTTCACGTCAATGTTAGAGAGAGAGAGAGAGAGAGAAAAAGAAATACAGAGTCCACCTCAGCGATAATAACTTGCAATTCAGTCCCAGTAGCTCAATTGGGAGATCATTGGCTGGCCAGTACAAATATCCCCTTTTTGATCCCCGGCTAGGAAAGGAAGGTTCTTAATGCAGGTTGCACCCTTGTATCTCATACTGTCTGGCAATAGGGTTTCTATAAGCAGTGTAAAACAGCCATTCCCACTGAACCCCTCCCCTGTATCTAAAGAACTTGAGCTAATTCACTATTTTTAAGTTCATATTCGTGATGAAGATGTCAGTAGTGGAAAAGAGCTACTTTTGGCTGTTGTCCAGTGATATCAGCGCAGTTAGACGTCTGATTTGTTTGTAACAGTGATTAATGAAACTGGACTTTCTATAAGTTGATATAGGTATGCGTATATATTTACCTTGATTGCTTTACTCATGTGCTTTGTTGTGCGATACATGGGGGCCACACATTCTTCCAGGGTGGAGTCATCTTTGTTTCCAGTGGAGCCCATCCAATTCCTGAGAATAGCCGTACTCTTTGAGACGGCACTGTTAAAGCTCAAACGCTCTTCGAGACATTCTCCCGCATTTTCCTATTCATGAAAAAGTTAGAAAGAAAGAAACTTTATAAAGAGATCAAGAATCTAAAATAAAATGTCTGACATGATCAGCACGTGACTTTCCCTACATAATGCAGTGATATTACTTCTTTTAGAGCGAAATAATGGAGTATACATAATTTAAAATTGGGCTCTGACAGCTTAGCAGTTTAAACAGAATGGCATAGTCATTCTTATCTGCAAATGCAATTAACATTTAAAGTATATCCCACGAAATTAATGGCCATTGGCGAATTCTTTGGAGTCACACTACAAAACTATTCCGGAAGCACCTTTATCTCGTGAATGTAATAAACTAGGTTCACGAGAATGATGTTAACAGATATGTTGCATAATACTACATATGAAAAGTAAAGATATTCTGTACAACTTTTTTTTAATTTTTTTACAAATTAAATGAAAAACGTGCAATATCTGGAAAAAGGTTCATTCTGGCGTATTAAAGTTTGAGTCATTCCTTTTGTAATGAAAAATTACCTATGAACTGTTTATTTATTTAACAGCATTATAGAGGTCACAATTTTTTAATGATTTTGTACAAATGCATTCGAAAATCGTGCAATATCTCGACAAAGGTTCAGTTCTAAAGTTCGCATCATTCGTTTTCGAATGAAAAATTACGTATGAAATGATGATTTATTTATCATTACCGAGTGACCTGATTTTTTATAACTGTTTCAAAAATTCATTTGAAAATTCGATCGGATTCGGTTAAAACCAGTAGGCTTCCAGTATTCACTAAATGTAATAATCATACTAAATTATTTTAGAAATGCTTCATTCGTGCTTCCACAGACTCAGGCACTAGTGTGTGTATCCGTGATAATGTTAGTACATTTTCACGCGCACGTGTGTGTGTCTGAGCGTTAATCATTTACGTCACATATTTATTGCACGAGTTAAGTCGTAATTTTATTCAACTTATTATTAAAAGATATTGCCATGGATTCTAACGTTTACATATTTTATATAACCTATTATTATTTAACGAATTGTATAGCAGAATACCCGCGGGTTTCACCAGTTGTTGTAACGCTTGTGGCAATAGACGTTTTTGATACTAGTCAGGCCTAAAACAGAGACCATGAGTTTACACGATCAATATCATAATGCTAGACCGAACTTATAATTCGGTTACTAATTCATAGCATGGTTGATCGATATCTTAAGAAGGAGTCGCCGCCACACACACTACCTCTCCTGTACATGTGTTAGGGTAGTCTGTGAGAAACGGCGAAGGCTACACCCAGAGCCACATATTACCCAACGCTGACCAGTCGGAAGCTGGCAGCCGGTGAAAGTCGTACGTCATCATGCAGCTGCGTAACATCAGTCGTTGTCAACCAAGAGAGAGGAGTGGAATTCGCATCTGTGTTCTGTGTGGTGTTGCCATATCGTGCTGGTCGCGTGCTCAAATCTATAGTCCAGTTCAACACTGCTTATTTTTTGGTCCCAGCCAGGCCCAAACTCACGCACATGAGCTTACAAGACCGACACCATAAGGTTAAGCCAAAAATTAGCTTCTGGTCTGGACTTATAATTCGGCTACAGATTCCTAGCATGGTCCATCGATGTTGAAAGGCGCAGAGTCGCTGCCACATGCTTAAGGTCGATTACGGTGATTCTGCTTATGTGCATACGTGCGTATGAGTGTGTGCTCCTGCTTAGACGTAAGTATGCTTGCGTATTTGCATGTGCGGCCCGCGAGGCTCTAACTGACTTAAATGTGGCTCATAATTCAAAAAATCTGATGTGGGCAGCACATGACTTTCGCAGCAGACTTATATCCACGTTCTCTTTATTTTAATTAATTTTAATTCACTTTTAATTCAATTTTCGTTCTCATTTGGTAACTGGACTTATTTTCAAAGGTGGCGTATAGAAAATTCGAAAAAACTAAAATATCTCGAGAACGGCTAGTCCTAGTGTAATGGCATTGGTCTTATTCTTTTCATCGTTAAAAATTGCGTATAAAACACGCATTTAAGGGATATATTTGAGCATACGTAGTTTTTACTTTAGATTTTGACGATTTTGGCGGGCCATTTCGCAAAAAAGGCAGGTTATTCTTTTTCGAATCGTACTAAAATCTAATCAGCACCAGGGTAACACACAAGCGACTTATCTACTGATTTTTGTGAAATTCGGTCCATTAGTTGTTCAGCTATAGTGGATACAGGTAATTTTTGTGGGCCATTTCGCAAAAAAAGGGCTGGTTCTTTTATCCCTAGTCGTACCCAAAACTAATCAGCACCAGATTCGCCCACAAGTGCCCCAATTCACCTACCAAATTTTGTGAAATTCGGTCAATTAGTTTTTTAGTTAGAGTGGATACAAAATCTGCACAGACACACACACAGACGTCACGCTAAAAATGGTTTTTTCGTATTCTAGAGCTCGAACGTGTAGATCTGCCGAAAACTCGAGTTGCGATTTTCGGCATGATTCCAATACATGATTCCCTATACATTATCATGTATTGCAGGGAAAGTAAAAAGGCTGAAGACCACTACCTCACAGTGCAGCTAATACCTTTAAAATGACTCATTGAAAATCTTGATAAACGTTTTCTTAAAAATCTCCAATAGACTCTTTTTGTATATTGGAAATAGTAATTGTTACTTTCCCTATAACATAATATAATGTATAGGGGAAGTATTGAGACAGTGTCGAAAATTTGTCAAAAACGTTTTCGACGGAAGAGCACGTTACATGCATCCCTGAACCCGAGTCGAACGTTTTAGAGTTGATGTGTGTGTGTGTTCGTGACTCTATTAAAGTGATATCTCACGAACGAATGCAGCGTTTCGAACGAAATTTGGTACAAATATTACAATCAGTGAATACTGGAACGCTATTGAATTTAAAAGCAATCGAATGTTCAGAACACCGAGATTTCCGAAAAAACAATCGGAATTTCCGAATGAAATTTCGAAAATATCATTAAAAATTCCGAACTCTCAATAATGTTACGTAAATGACCATTTACTATGCAATTTTTCAATTGAAAACGAATGCCATAAACCTTAGAACGCTAGCACGAACCTGTCTCAAGATGCTGCATATTTTTCAAATACATTTATCAAAACATCACATAAAATTAAAAAAAATATTAATTATTGTGAAATATGTTTACTTTTACATGTTATATTTTGCGATGAATTTCTTAATATCATTTTCGTGGATCTAGTTCGTTCCATTCACGAAAAAAGACACTTTGGGTAATAGGTTTCTATTTTCACGTCTTCGCCAATAGCTATTTATACGAGACGCTCTTCTTTTCGTATGTCTGTACAGCTTGACGATAAACTTGGCCACTAATGTAACAAAATATCCCCAACTTCGCTTTAGATTGACGAAAATATCGTCAAAATTGCAAAATTTGCGCTAAATTAACAAAAACGACGCCAAATTGATGAATAAATTATTAAAATATTTCATATATATGTTACGGTAAAAGTTATAAATCCGGTGGTTATGCACGATCGCCGATCATCTTGGTAAGTTTGATAAATTTATTTCATATATTGTGAATTAATCACATTTACCGGTGATTATGCATACTCGCCAGTTCGTGGTGGTAAATATGATAAATCGCATTTAATTAATCAAATTTACCGGATATTATACATAATCGGCAGTCTAGGATAATAAATTTGATAAATAATGAATTCTCTTCGAGTAACCGTTATTTTAACGATATTTATTTAATGTTTTCTCCGGTAGACGGCTGTACCACTATTCTTTTGTTAGTAACGTTCCCATTTTTGGATTGTTTCGTTATGGCTTTTTCTTTTTACGTGAGAATGTACAAAGGTAAGAATTATTTCTTTATGGTTATTTTTTGTTAAATATAATTATCTTTCTATCTAAGAATAAGTATCCTTTATCGTTTATACTACAATTATAGTAAACTGTAATTAATAAGGTATAAGTGCAAGCAGTATATAGACTAGCTAAGAAGAGTTGCGAATCGTGTTTTTCCACGAGCACCATATTTCGAAGGTGTAGCAAAATTAATACCTAAAAGAAAAATCGCATATTCAATGTTTGTTAAGCATTATTCAAATAATGAATTATGTAAAAATTATTACACATTATTTTGTCAAGATAGTTTAGATTCTTGCATGTTTATTGACACACATATTAAAAATATACTAAATTATACACTCTGTTGCAAAAAATATATGCACTCATAAAAGCTTGAGCTTGAGTCGCGAAACTCGGCATGCAAATATCGTTTTAAGAGTTATGCAAATGATCAAACTGTCAGCACCAATGACGTTATAGGTCTCATACAACGCACATGAGAACAAAGCATCATGCAGCATTTTAAACGACCAGTGTTCTCACTCAGGGGTAATTAGAACTGGATTTTCTGCTTTGATACTGCAAATTGTGTATAAAGATTCCTTTGAGATGTACTCGGCGGCGCTAAGAAAATTTGACGGATTTAGAGAGAGTTCGCGTTATAGGCTTAAGGGAAGCTGGTTGGTCTGACAGACGTATCAGTCGTCATTTTGGTCGGAGCGATATGATAGTTGCTCGGTGTTAGCAAGAATGGATCAGAGAAGGTGCATGTCATTGTTGCAGAGGCTCAAGACGCCCCAGACAGACAACTGCTCGAGAGAATTGTGCAGTCAGGAGAGGAGCCACATTTGCACCAATGGAGTCGCCGTCACTAATTCGAAAGCATTTGCCATCTTCCATGCATCTTGTATCAAATTATACTATTCGGAGACGACTGACAGAATGTGGTATTAGTTATTAACGGCCATTAAGACACCTACAACTGACACTCAACACAGGCAGAGCCGTTTGGATTGGTGTCGAACTCGGTCAGCCTGGTGAGTGTCCAATTGGAGGCATGTTGTCTTTAAATACGAATCCCGTTTCTCTCCCAGTGCTGATAATCTCCGCATACGTGTGTGAAAAACCCAGACCACACGACAAATCCGAAGGCTTACTGTAGCTATACCGCATACGTGTGTGGAGAAGTACTAACCAGCTTCCCGATTTAGCATTTCTGTCGAGCGGCACACGGCCATCACGTGTGGCGTGACAGTCTGGGGAGCCAACTTGTGAGATAGCCGATCTTTTCTAGTTGTGCTGCACGCTAATCTAACAGCTTGCTTATACGTCGAATATATTCTGAAGGCGATTGTTCTACTTATTTTGTCAAGCCGCCAGGTTTCATTTACCAACAAAGCAACGCTCGACCACATACTTTCTCAATAATATCTTCGAGGATTTAATACCTTCCCATGGTCATCCAGTTCCCCAGACTTATCATCAATAGAACACGTCTGAGACATGTTGAGATGTCAATTGTAGCCTTCTCAGAATACCACAGAATTAGCTAATCAGTTGCAACATTTGTGGCAAAATAACTGGCTTCAAGCGTCCACATTTCTAGCTACGCCATTAATTGTAAGTTGGTTAAATCTTGCTAATTTGAAATTAAAATCTAAATTTATTTGGCATTTTCATATAAGATCAAAGTTTTAGGTAAAGTTGTAGTGGTTCATAATTAAAGGTCGAGCTGAAGACATAAGCCTTTCCTAATGATGCTGTAGCAGATGTTCGCACCAAACAGGAGGTACAAGAAATAATTAAATCACTATATCGAAATCAAAGTCAACTATAAGACGCAAAGAAAATATTTCAGAAAATGTATTGAAAATGAACAGCCATCACTCAAATAACCCGATGTAATCCTGATTCATCAAAGTACAGTCTAGTAAGGAAGTGATCAGTTTTCTACAATCAAGAACAGAAAGGAAGAAGTTGAGAAGTGCCCGAAGCAAAGGCAGTTTTAAAAGCTTAAGCGGATAAAATGAAAAAAAATATCAGAGCTGAAATTTGCTTTAGACCAAAGTAAGAGATACACTGAAGCTAAGGTTACCAGACGTGGACAGGGAAAGAAGCGATTCGCGGAATACATACATATATTGGCAGTAATATTAGCTACAAAAATGATGAGTACTATCACTTGGGAAAACAGGAGAGGCGTCTGCTACAATTGTTTACCAGAAACCAGTTTGTTCTATGTGCCGAAAAATTTCTTAGAGAATGTACTCAATATCACTTTGTCTTTTAGGGAGTGCGCAAGAAAACATCGATTCCAACAGCTCAGAGGTACCAAAGGTGCTTATGTGAAGGAAAAGTGCTCATGTAATTGAACCAAATACAAATGCAGGATAAATGAAAAATTATGTAACTCAAAACGTCATGATAGTTTGCCATGTTTGAATAAGCAGTAAGAATTATTAGAGAATTATTAGAGATTATTAAATATTATTATATTTTTTCCTAACAATATTTTTTATATTTTTGTACACATAATTCTAATATTAAACTGAAACAGATTTTTCATGTTTTCCCTTATATTCATTAAATAGTTCTAATATTAATTTTAAAAAATGCATTTTTGATTCATTATACTAAAATGTGCTTAAATTCACAAGTTTCTTTATTAAAACCACAAAATGAGGGAAATTTCATGATATTTATGAAATTTATGAACTACATTTTGGAAATCATGTAAAAGTTAATTTAAAGTAATATATTCAGCAATATTTATCAAACTTACCAAATTCATTTGGAAACTATACATAATCGCCGGTAAAAGTGATAAATTTTGGCATATTTATCAAATTGACCAACTTAATTTGGGAATTATGCATTATCGCTGGTAAAAGTGAGAAATTGAGTGAAATTTATCAAACTTACCAAGATGATGGTGATTATGCATAATAACTGGTGATTATGCATAATCACCGATAAATCACTTTTATCGTAACATATATACTATCAATTATTGATAGTTGTCAAGTTAAAGTTGTGCGAAATATAAGTTAATCGGGTACTTAATTGTGTTAAATAAACTGAAACTAATGTACCTACTTTTTTATATCAAACACGATCATCTATCTAATCCAGCAAGTATGAATCCAAATACCTGAGCACTAACGTACCAGAAACAAATGACAGAAATGGAACCAAACAAATGAAATTTTTATAGGTTAACACTATTGGAATATCTTCATGAAACTTTTTATGATTTACAATCTCAAGTTCCTGAAAAAATTCCATTATTGTTGAAACTAAAATAATGTCTTTCATGTAAAACATTTCTGAAATTCAAATACTTATTTATTAACAGCATAGGAAATGGCTTGAAAGAATCAACCAAATTCTAGGGTAAAATTTCTTGGTATACTCCATACCCCAAGCCCTAATAAGATGTTTCACAACAAAATATTGGGGGGCCAACGACCGTACCGTGCTGAAAACACCGGTTCTCGTTAGATCACCGAAGTCAGGCAGCATCGGGCGCGGTTAGTACTTGGGTGGGTGACCACCTGGGAACACCGCGTGTTGTTGGCTCTTTTCGGGCGCGGCAGCCCAGTGGTTAGCGCGCGATTCTCGCCGCTGCCAGAACTGCCGCCGTGTTCATGCGGAGTACGATCACGTTAAACATGTGGGTCCGTAAGTCCTTCCGAGAGGTTGGTGGTAGGGGAAGGAGGGTACGGTCCCTGTGGATGCCTCCCCCACTGGGTTCCGGTCTAAATTGGGTGGCACTTCCCGGCCGTCCAAACAGTTACCTTACACCTTTCTGGTAGGTCGGATGGTCTGGGTCTCAACAACAACAACAAAATATTGCAACTTTATGTTTAAGAGTGTTAGTTTCCCTGTATTTAACAGACTTAAATACTAGTTACAGTAAAAATACCTTCATCAAAAGACTCGAAGAAATATTCATTTTGCCTCCAAAACCGATTGATACTTTAATTAACTATTTATGCTGTTACTAAAAAAAATATTTCAATTTTAGAATATCTTAAACAAAAGTTTTTGTGCAACTTTTCATATCGTATAAACGTTTCTGTTCTCGCTGAAATAGTTTGACAATATATATTCCAATATATCCCTCTTAGATATACGTTTCTCTGAATCTTTGATATCTGTCTTTCGTGCCGTTTGCGTTTCTGGACGATTGAATGTGTGATACCAAAGAATCACGCAATATACAATTAAGAGTGATTCCCTTTCACAAATCTCCGGATTTAGTCGATGATGGCACATCACATGTCACTCTGCATCTCAGCCGCTTCATCAGTTTTTGATGCGCGGAGCCATTTATTCTTAATGCATCTTTTTTATTCATTTTCTATTTCTTAGAAATCTAAAAAGATAAAAGCTTCCTCTAATGAACTCTATGCACGATTTTATGAGAGGAGAGCAAAAAGTGGCGATTGGCCATTGTGCTGCAAAACAGAAAACAGACGACAATATTTTTGAAGAAGCCTTCATATCGTGCCAGGCTGTGTGTAGACTTCATTTAGGAACTGCTAAGGGGCGCGACAGTCCAGTGGTTAACGCGAGGGTATTGCACTCGGACGACCACGTTAAACATGTGGATCCGTAAGTCCTTCCGAGAGTTTGGCTGTAAGGGAAGGGGGTATGGTCCCTGTGGATGCCTCCCCCACTGGGTTACGGTCTAAATTGGGTGGCATTTCCCGGCCGTCCAAACAGATACATTACACCTTCGGGTAGGTCGAAAGGTCTGGGTCGAAAGAAAGAAAAGACGGAACTGCTAATCATTTTCATTCTCTTTTGCACACCCCTTCCGTAAAGTCAGATGAACTAACCGAAGGTGACATCTTCAGAAAGCGTAAATCCTCAGTGAGCCTACTAACCCTTCGGAAATTGATTATGAATCCATATCATTCATTATCTAAGCTCTATCTACAGCCAATACTGAGAAATAGATGTTGCCCTAATCCCATTCGAAATTTGATGCTGAATCTATATCATTCGTCGTCTAAAGCTCTGTGGCAGCAGCCGACTCTGCTCCTGCCAAAAGACATCGATCGAAGATGCTAGGAATTAGTACCCGAATTATAAGTTCGAAGTCGAAGCTAGCTTTTGCTCTAACCTTATAATGTCGGTCTTGTCAGCACTGGGTCCCGAGTTCGGGCCTAGTAACATCAATTCCCACAATGATGACCCTGGACGTACGAGCACGCAACCTTCTCTCTCCAACGATCTCACCTCTCAACAAGAGATGGCAGCACCACGCTGAGCCAGAGGAGACGATCACTCCCTCCCTGGTTGACCACGACTGACGTCACGGCGCCTGAGGTTCGACACGCCTCCCGGCTATTCAGCCTTCGACTGAGTTTCGGGATGAGGAGGCGACGGGGATTTTTTCGGTTGCCCCTCTCCTCACCGAAATTCGACCGGGCTTCTCATGTGGGGAGTGTGTGGCAGTAGCCGACTCTGCTCCTGCCAAAGACATCAATCGAAGGTGCTAGGAATCAGTACCCGAATTATAAATTCGGAGTTGAAGCTAGCTTTTGCTATAACCTTAAAATGTCGGTCTTGTAAGCACTGGGTCCCGAGCTTGGGCCTGGCTCGGAACTAGCAACGTCAACTCCCACAGCTCTAACTATTGCCGATTTTGTAAAACAGATGTTCCTCCTACCACCTTCAAAATTCGATGTTGAAAGTCATCACTATATATCTATAACTGCTTCTGAAAAATAGATGTTTCAAGGAATATTTCTGGTAAAATCATAGATGACAAATTTGCCTGTCACTAACTATGAAAAATTTTCTATAAAAAAAATTCGTTTAGACTTCTGTTTTAAACAAACTGAAAATAAAAGTACTCCAGAAGTAACAGCATTAACGACTCACTAAATGAATCAAATGATTTCAAAAACAAACCATTTGATGTGAGCAGCACTTGACTTTCACTACAAACTCAAATTCATTTTCTCTTTCCTTCTTTCACAGCTCATTAAATTGAGTTTAATTGCACAAAATAACATGGCTGATTATTTGAAATTACACCGAATTTGTGGTTTTAATTCAATTTCCGCTCTCATGTGGAGACTTGGGGTATTTTCAAAGGCGACATTGCAAAAATACAAAATAACTGAAATAGCTCAAAAACGGTTTGTCCTAGAGTAATGGAGTTGATCTTATCCTTTTTGTCATTAAAAATTGCGTAGAGAACAAGCAGTTAAACTGACACATTTGAGCATATGTAGTCTTTTATTTCAGATTTTGACGATTCTTGTGGGCCATTTTACTAAAAAAGGTAGTTTCTTTTTTCCCGAATCGTACCCCAATCTAACCAGCACCAGGATACGCCACATGTCACCTTCCTACGAAATTTTATGAAATTTGGTCCATTAGTTTTTGAGTTAGAGTGGATATGCACAGCTGCTGCAGAAAAAGCAGGGAAACATTTATCACCATATTAATATTTACGTAACCCAAGCAGATAGTCGGTCGCAATCAGAAAACAAAATAATTAATAGAAAAATAGTAAAGAAGTGTAACACTGAGTGGAACAGCAGGATATTGCAATTCACCCAAGACACTACATTTGATTAAGAATATGCACTACTACGAGATTTTTTTGCACCTAATAAAAGTAAAAGAGAACCAGCAATTTTCAGAAAATAAAATTGCTGCTTTCATCACAAAAGGAAATAATAGAAAGTGTATAAATAAAGGAAAGCAAACAGTTTTAAAAAAAAACTAAATGCGTTACTATCAACCTACACTAAAAAATTTTATGTGAGTGGCATTCCTATAGACTCAAATTAATTTTTTGATTTTTTATTTCATGATACATTAAATTGAATTCGATTGCAGAAAATAACATGAGTACTTTTCTGATGTTATATCTAATTTACATCTTCGTTTCATTTAACAATGTTTCATGTGGCAACTTTTTCGACAACTTATCAAAATACCACAAATTAAAAATATCTCGACAACGGTTCATCCTAGAGTCATGGGGTCAGTCTTATTAGCTTTGCTGCCAAAATTACATAAAGAACAAATAATTAATTCATATATTTCAGCAGTTTTAGTCTTTTATTTTAGATTTCCACGATCGTTGCAAACCATTTCTCAAAATAGAGTCTGTTATATTTTTTCGAATCATGTCAAAATTTAATCAGCATCAGGATATGAAGCTGTATAATCAGCTCAATCCAGAATAATCAGCTCAAGGAAGGTAACTACTAAATTAAAAAAAAAATCATTAAATATTTTAACTCTCTCTCTCTCTCTCTCTCAAAGTTGTTTAACTCGAAATGGAAACAGGACGAGAGGTTAAACACAACATTAAATCCGTCCGAGAAGAGATGAAGTAAGGCACTACATCCATACAACCAAACATCACATCCGTATATGCAGACATGCCATCTGTACAAGAAGACATTAATGCCGGAAAGGAAGAAAAGAAAAAGCTCGAAAAATATTTACTGGCTGTTGAGCAAAAATCGTCAGTCGCCAATACGGATTTCTGCATGCCGTCACTATGCAAAGCAAAATCTCCTACATATGATGGATAAAGCATCTGGACGAATTTTAGGACACAATTCTATATTTTTGCAAAAATGAACGATTGAGACGAAAAGACAAAAGCCTCCCAACTAGCAGCTTTCCTTTGGGGTTTTGCGGCTGATGTTTTGCAGACGCTCTCCACAGAAAAAAGTCTGGACTTTGTAGCCCTGGAACTCCGCTATGGGGAAAATAATTCAAAAGAAACCAGCAGAGTCCAATTAAAGTCTCGTCGCAAAAGTCTGGAGAGAGTTTACAGGAGCTAATGTCCGATATTAAAAGATTCTCACAATTATCATTTACATAATGCCCTATGGATGTTCGTGAAAACCTTGCAGCCCAGTATTTTATAGATGCCATTCGTGATCCAGAAATCCCGAACGCTGTTCTTATGGCTAAATGCAAGGATCTGAGAGCTGCGTTGTCTCTAGCCAGCAAATTTGAAACCTCTCGACAAGCATCTCGCGGGCTTTATTGATCAATTATACGTGGCGCGACTGTGACTAGTAGATCTTCAAAATATGAGATGCTGCGCATTATGAAAGAAATAAAGGACATGCTGCAGAAGCGAAAAGAGACTACAGTGCGCGAAAAAAGTATAAGGACAACATATAATTGAATGAAAATATACTTCACTTTATCAAAATGAATTTTTGACATTTCTGACCTCTAATATGAAATTATACAATAACATTTACAACATATAAATTAACAAATATGAACCTTACAAAATTTGACCTTATAAAGATTATCACTAAAGAAAATATAGAAAAAAGTATAAGGCTATGTGCTAAATTACTTAATATTTCTCTTAATAATCAAGAGAGCAAACTTTTTTTTCAATTACTTGAATAAGCCGACAGGTCATCGATACTGAAAGTTCTTTTAAAGTGTCTATGGAAATGTTCTTCCAAGATTGTTTGATGGCTAACACGAGATCCTGCTTGTACTGATATTGTGTGCCATTTTTATAAACTTCTCGGGCTAGAAGGCCCCATAAATTTTCTATTGGGCTGAGGTCGGGACTCCTCACCTGCCAATCAAGTAAATTTACTGAATAAGCTTCAAACTAGAGTTTTGCACTCTTAGAAACGTGTATGGAAGTGTTATCTTGTTGGAAAATATAGTCTCCTCAAGTTATTAGTGGGGCCTCAGGTAACAAATGTTCGCCTAACATATCAACATATTTGTCAGAGTTCATTTTGTAGTTGATAAAGACTATAGGCGTGGTTCCGTATACTGCAAAAGCGTCCCAAATCATTACTGTGCCCCCACCGTATTGACGTTTGGAAAAAACTTCTTCGGTTTTACACAGATTATACAAAAATAGCGAAAGCCATCATCTGGCCCATCAAGATTTAACTTCTTTTCGTCCGAAAAGATTACTTCAATCCATTTTGGACCGAGAGAAATGTACTTTTTTTTAAATTTCTGTCTTCGTTCCTTATGTTCATTTTTAAGAGGCGAATGTGACGTTAACTTTCCATACCAAATATTCGGTTGTTTATTCAAAAATTTTGAACTGTTCGTGTGGAACATGGTAAGTCCAAATTTCTTCTAACTTCATTTGCAGTTTCTTTTTTCTCGCAAGCTCTTCTTACAACCATTCTTTTCTGTCGATGCGTTAGAATGTCTGGTCTTCCAGTTCGGTTTTCATTCCATGTATTCCAGGTTCATTTAGAAAATTATACACTACAGTTTTAGATCTTTTAATTTTTTTCGAAATTTCATGCCCACTCAATCCACATACTTTAAAAGCAAGAATTTCCCACTTTTCAAGGTCAGACAGATGAGTTTCTTTTGGCATCGTATAAAAATCGTGAAGAAATGAGGCAAGTGTGAATTTTGTTTAAAAACCCAGTCTTTATATTTGAAATGGTCATTTTCTGCTTTCAAATATGCAAATTTTACTATAATTTTAGATGAAAAACAGTTGTCCTTATACTTTTTTCCAAGATCATATGGGCTTAAAATTTATAAAGTAAATTTACACATATTTATTTTTGGAAAATTTAACTAATTTACATGAAAAAGAACTTA
Source organism: Amaurobius ferox (assembly GCA_951213105.1). NCBI lineage: Eukaryota > Metazoa > Arthropoda > Arachnida > Araneae > Amaurobiidae > Amaurobius > Amaurobius ferox. The sequence continues at coordinate 58,699,998 of OX578133.1, forward strand.
ATTTTTTCAATATTTTTACTTAAGAAATTTGCATACATTTCCGTATAGAATATTTCTAGATTCGGCGAGTTTTCGCTTCTCCTTATACTTTTTTCGCGCACTGTACGTACCTAGCCGAATAGCAAACATCAGAGACAGGCCCAAAATAATTCATAAAGGGGGCAGCAGTTAGTTTCATGCTCTGTGGTAACCAGCGTAGTTCGTGGTTGTCCAAAAGATAGAACCAGCAGTTCCGAATATTTAAATAATATCTTAAGTAACATCGGTGAACTAAATCGTGCAGAACAGGAGGCGTGTTAAAGCCTCATTTCTGAATTCAGTGCAATCATCTCGACTGCTTCAAAAGATATGGGACGCACTGGAATAATTAAGCATAGAATTGACATAGTCAACCAGTTCCCGATTAAACAAGCTCCCCGAAGACTTCCACTCGCAAAGAAAGAAGAAGTAAATAAGCTTTTAAAAGACATGCAGGAAAGCGACGTGATCGAACCATCGTCAAATCCTTGGGAAAGATGATTATACGAGACTCTGTATTGATTATAGAAAACTGTGACAAAGAAAGGCAGCTATCCACTACCAAGAATTGACGATACGTTAACTACACTATCTGGGAGCAAGTGGTTCTCCACTCTAGATCTTAAGAGTGGCTATTGGAATGTGGAGATCCATCCGGATGATAGAGAAAAGACATATTTTACTACAGGACAAGGACTCTGGCAGTTTAAAGTGTTGCCTTTTGGACTTTGTAATGCACCCGCAATTTTTGAACGTCTGATGGAGACTGTGCTGAAAGGACTCTCTTGTGAATCCTGTCTCGTCTATTTGAACGACATAATTATTGTTGAATAGTCCATTGACGAACATCTACAAAACCTTAGGTGGGTATTTGAAAAATTGAAGAGTGCTATTTTAAAACTAAATCCTTTAAAATGCAAACTGTTCCAGAAAAAAGTCACATATTTGGGATATATCATTTCTGAAAATGGTGTAAGGACCAATCCTGACAAAATCAGTGCTGTGAAAGAATGGTGCAGAGCGCAAGATGTCCGGAATTTCCTCGGTCTGTGTATCTATTACCATCGTTTTGTAAAGCACTCCTCAAAGATTGGCAGACCCTTACATTGGTTAACGGAAGGAAACCAGAAATTTGAATGGACGGCGGAGTGTGAAGACGTCTTCAATCGGCTTAAGGAAATGCTGGTTTCAGCTCCCATTCTGTCATATACTGAACCAACAGATAGCTAACTGTATACTAGATACTGATGCTAGTAAAGAAGTAATAGGGTTAGTTTTCTTAAAGGAAATAGGTGGGCAAGAACGTGTTATCGCATACTTTAGCAAGTGCTTATTGAAGCCCGAAAGAAATTACTAAGTTAAATCCGTAATTACTTTGTTAAATCCGTAGATCATTTCCATTATTAACTCTATGGAAGGTATTTCTAGTAGTGGACTGATCACGCTGCTCTGAGATGGCTTCTCAGTTTTAAAAACCCTGTAGGACAGGTGGCAAGATGGATTCGGTGACTTCAAGAATAAGGCGTGGCGATTTGACACCGAAAGGGATCGTTTCATGGAAACGCTGATGTGCTCTCGAGTAGGCCCTGTCCTTTGAACTGTGCACATTGCTAAATAATAAAATTTGAAAGCCGGATTTCAGCGACCATCCGACAAGTTATTACCGATCATAATTTAAATTCACCACCAGCTCTTTGGAGTGATTAAGAACTTTCTGTGGGGGACATTTTGGCATCAGCAAGACGCTGAATAAAGTTCGTGAATGCTTCTTCTAGTACAATGTGAGATTCGATGTTAAGCGCTGGTGTAACGAATGTACGAAATGCGGCGTTCGGAAAGGATCGAAGAAAACTCGTGGACCTCTTCAGTGTTACAATGTCGTAGCACCTTTCGAGAGAATTGCATTCGACATTGTGGGGCCACTACCATGAACTTTAGAGAATAACAAATACATTTTAGTAGTAATGGAATACTTCACAAGGTGGCCAGAAGCTTATGCAATCCCTAACCAAGAGTCTACAACTATCAGTGAAGTTCTAACTTGGAATTGGATATGTCGTTACGAGGTTCCATCTCTCATCCATTCTGACCAGGAAACAAATTTTATCTCTGGCATATTCACGGAACTTTGCAAACTACTCGGAATGGACAAAACTCGAATTATTCCTCTTCATCCTCAATCGGACGGCATGGGAGAGAGATTCAACAGAACGATACTTAGTCATATCTCCATATTCGTATCCAGAAACCAGCAAGACTGGGGCCGTCACCTACCTTTGTTCCTGCTGGCTTACAGAAGTGTTGACCACGAATCGACCGGTCATTCTCCATCAAAAATGCTGTTTGGCCAGGATCTATGACTACCATGCAACCTAATGTTTGGAAGGACCTAATGTTTTGGACTAATTCTTGTATCCTAATCGCACACCCACGCTTCCTCTGGGATACGTCGTAGCAATATCCTCCACATAAACCTAAAAAAATGATATCTTCCTAAAAATATCCTAGAGGACAAAAAAAAAGAGGAGGGGCGAAATATTATAGTTCAGCTATACAATGCTAAGAGCTCCATTTACAATACCAATTTATATATGAGGTATTGTATATTTCATGCGAGAACGTAAACTGAATTAGAAAATTTCGCCCTCGTCCTTTTTTTATATCTCAGATATATTTTTGGAGAATAAACAAAGTAATTTTGAAATCAACTTTCATGAAAAATGCAAAGTACAAAATACTTGTCTCCCAAGAAAAACAAAATGCAAAATATTGACGTCCCCAGAAAAGAAGATATTAAATGTATTTGAATTTTTGAATCATTTAACCAATATTTGCTATTCAAATAAAAATGCTATCAAAAGCTGTTTGTAGTTATCACATCAAATATACTAAAATTAGTAATTATATATTATAATAAGCTAACTCTTTTAGGTTATTAATCTACACATTTTAACCCCAAAATTATATATATTTTTAAAACTGATATTTTACCACACATTTTGGAAGAAAGTTATTTAATTTCTTTGACTGTGAAAAGACTTGATGAAATAAATTAATGGTTACTCAGAATCAATCTAGAAAGTAAATGGTTATACACAAAAAATCGTGCCTCAAGGCAAGGAATATGCAATAACCCCACAGACAATAACGTTTTCATAATGTCACTTCTCATTTTACAGCTTATTTCACATCTAAGTATACATTTAATTTCTAATACATATTAGTTATTTAATAAAAGCCATATAAGCAGTTTATGTCAAAATTTTAACTGTATTTTCTTTTAGTATTTTCTTTATTTTACGAAACATTAATTTAGTAAATTTAAGAAAAGACAAAATAGTTTCGAAAACAAGATGAGCAATAAAATAAAAAATAAATACTTTTTTTTTAAAGTTTTCGAGTTTCAAAGTCTTGTTAAATACAGTATATGTCCGATATAACGCCATCCGACTAACTGCAGATTCGAATATAACGCTATGAAGAGTATATCTCTAACCCCCAAAACTATCTTCATTACAGTGTGTTCGGATATACAGTAGTTAGCCATAGGGCGGGGTGAAGTGTGTTATATTCCCGACTACCATGCTATATAATATTTTTTATTGCATATCAGTAACACGTAGAAAATAATTTTGTTTTTCTAAAATATAAATCTAAGAACTCTTTATGTTGTAAATGCATACTTCTTTCACTTATTATATACTAGAAGATGTACTCGACGTTGCCTGGCATTTAAGATGCAAACCTCTGAATAAAATTACACCGGTACAATACAGCGAAATCTCGAAAACCAGACAAGTTTTTTACGATACGCTCGATTAGAACAAAAAATAAATAACTTCATAAACATAAAATCTGCTTATTAGGGTAGTTCTCAAAAGAAGAAGAAGAAGATTCTCATTACAGATACCAGCATCTACGGACCGGTTTAGCGCTTATTATGTACTCGTTACCATGCAAGAGCCGATATCTGCAATGTCAGCAAGAAACCTGCTATAAGCCACAATTTTTACGAACTTCTATGGGAAATGACAATTTCAGTTCTTCCACGTGCTCAACATAAAATTAATTTACAATTTCGCTCAGGCTACACGAAGTTGTAAAGACAACGTACATAAACACAATACCTGCCTATAAAGGACGTTCTCAAAATTCGGAAGACACCCCAACCTGATAACCACTTGGCCATCCTATCCCAGGATGCAGATACCAGTATCCTGGGGTGGAACAATCCAGTAGTTAGAGCGCGGGGATTGCACTCGGACGACCTGAGTTCGATTCACAGCTCTTCCCAAATTGTCCCCGCGTTCACTCGGAGCAAGGAGCATTAAATATGTGGGTGCGTAAGTCCTTCCGATAGGTTGGTGGGAGGAGAAGGAGGGTACTGTCCCTGGTGATGCCCCCCCCCCCCCACTGGGTTTAGGTCTGAATTGGGGGGCACTTCCCGGCCATTCAAACAGATATCTTACATTTTCGGGTAGGTCGGGCGGTCTGAGTCGAAAAAGAAGAAGATACCAGCATCTATGGACTGGTTTAGCGTTTATTATGTACACGTCAGCATATCATAGCTGATATATGCGATTGAAGCAAGGAACTTGCTATAAGCCACAATTTTTGCATTTGTACAGCTTCACGCTAGTATTTAAATTTCACAAATAAACACATTATGGCGGCACTCTTTCAGATCAAGCGATTAGCATAAATGCGATTAGCATAAAAAATTTCTTTCTTGATCCCCACAAAGACTCTCTGGATACATGTGACGCATGCGCATCACCTCTGTCCAGGCACATAAAAGCCAGCGCAGAACATTTTCAGTATTCATTCATTCATCATTCGTATTTCGGATGACTACGATGTACGCACGCTGTAATATAGCTGTTTTAATTATGTTCTTGTAAATAAAGTTATATTTTATGATTGCCTTTGTGATGAATACTCTAAAACATCGCACCTTCGCCATATGAGTGGTGACCTGGACGTGATAGATGTTTCAATTTACGTCGGCCGTGATAGATGCTTCAATGTATGCCGGAGTCGTACGATTCTTCTATTTCTTTATGCAATTATGTCTACAATTGAGACAACCGAAATTCATTTGACAACCGTCAAAGATGAAAAAAATGCTTCAGCTCAAAATGAAGATTTTAGCTGAACTTTCAAAAGTGGCTTTTAAAGCACCTCCGTTCTGAAAAACAAACGATGATTTATGGTTTTTGCACCTGGACTCACAATTCCTGATTTCCAGAATCGTTAATAAAAAAACAAAATTTCATTGCGTAATTGCAGCACTAGATTGTGATATGATGACTCATGTCACAGATCTGATTCGCATACCTCCAGAAAATGAACCGTATTCAGAGTTGAAATAAAGTTCATTTCACACGTTTCAGATTCAGAAACTGCAAAACTTCGCATCCTTTGCAGGATTTGCATTAGGTGATAGAAAACTTAGCCATTTACTTCGCGAAATGCAAGATCTTGCCGGAACAAGAGTACACGAAGACGTACTTCGCACGTTGTTCTTTCAACGATTACCAATACATGTACAACAAAATGTATCAATAAGCTGTGAATCGTAGGAAAAAAATTCTGAAATGGCGAATAAAATCTGCGATGTTTCAACATCACTTGCAGTATCGGAAGTAGCAGAGTATAAGCCCGCTTATTTCACGCTTAGAAGCTCAAGTTGCAAATCTGACAAAAACCGGACAGCAACTTTCAAAAAATATGCAAACTAATGTTCTTCCAGACTACGAATTCTATCGAGATATCAATAATGATTAAGGTATCGATCACAATCCAGAAAAGACGATATTTGTTGGTATCACAAAAAATTTCAAGAAAAAGCTCGTAAATGTGTAAAGCGGTGAAAATTTTTGGCGGAAAACTAGATGGCTCTATAATTTCTGCAACGATGAATAGAAGCCTGGAAAACAGTCGCTTAATTTTATGTAACCAGTTATCTCATATAAAATTTCTCGTCGACAGTGGCGCTATGATTTCAGTTCTTCCAAGTATAGGACATACTGCCACCACAAAAAAAATTCCCTTTATACGCAACAAACGGAACCAAGATAAAAACATTTGGAACAAAACAATCAGTTGTAAAACTCGGATTTCATAGAAAATTTGTTTGGGATTTTGTAATTGTTGATGTTTCTCGAGCAATTTTAGGAGCTGATTTTCTAGCAAAATTCGGGTTATTAGTCTACATGAAAAATCAAATAATAATTGACAGCTGTACTAAAGTTAGCATCAAAGAAAGTATCACGCAGATATCCTCACTAGGACTTACAACATTGAGTAAAGATTCACCCTATACTCGGTTGCTAATGGAATATCCAAATGTGACGCAGTCCAATTCCCTGCAATCTGTAAAGCATAGTACAACTCACTGTATTCAAACTCAAGGACCTCCAATTTACGCAAAAGTGAGAAGATTATCTCGTAACAAGCTAAAAACTGTTAAAAAGGAATTCTAATTTCCATAACGACAAGGAATTTGTAGACTATATAAAAGTCCATGGTTGAGCCCCATTCAAGTCGTGCCAAAAAAAAACTGTGTATGCTGAGATTACAAAAAGCTAAATTCGGTAACAATTCCAGACTGATATACCATAGCTCATATACATGATTTTGTACAGAACCTCGAAGATAAAAGGGTATTTTCAACGCTGGATTTGGTATGTGCATACTACCAAATTCCAGTGGAACAGGATAATGTCCCGAAAACGGCAGTTATAACACCGTTCGGACTGTTTGAAATTCTATTTATGCCCTTCGGTTTATGTAATGCTGCTCAAACCTTTCAGAGATTTATTATTACATGATTTATATTTCTGTTTCATATACATCGACTATTGCTTAATCGCATCAGAAAATGAAGAAAACACCACGAACACTTAAGCATAGTATTTGAGCGTTTTTCGCAATACAGAGTGGTTATAAATACTTCCAAATGCGTTATTGGCCAGTATAAAGTAAGAATTTTAGGACACATGATTACGGCAGAAGGCATTTCTTCTTTACCAGACAGAGTTTCTAACATACAAAGTTTTCCACTACCAAAAACTGTGCGAGATTTTACGACGATTTTTAGCAATGCAAAAATTTTACAGTAGGTTTTTACCACAAGCAGCAGCCTTTACGAAGCAGTTATTTACGATTTAATACCTGGAAATAAAAAGCGCGACAGTACACAAGTACAGCGGTCTAAAGACACAGAAACTGCTTTTCAAGAATATAAAAATGTAATTTCAAGTGCATCATTATTGATTTATCCCACAACAGACGGTGAATTTTCACTATCTGTAGTCGCATTACTTGTGGCGATCGGATCGGCTTTACAACAAAAGCAAAATGGAAAATTATGCCCATTAGCATTTTTTCACGAAAACTAAATGTCGCAGAACGTAAGTGCAGTGCTTACGATCGAGAACTTCTCGCAGCATATTCTTCTGTAAAGCATTTTCGGCATATGCTGGAAGGACGTAATTTTATATTATACATCGATCACAAACCTCTTACATTTGCGTTTCAACAAAAAATAGGAATAATGACTCCACGTCAGTTAAGACATCTGGAATTCATAAGTCAATTTACAATTAACATCCAATACATTCCCGGTTCAACTAATGAAGTAACATGCGCACTTCCTCGCATCGAAGAGATTCATACACCAAATGTGCTTGGTTATGAAGCAATTGCAAAGGCACAAACAGAAGACGAATTAAACGATCTAAAAATCTCATATTCTTCGTTATGTTTTAAAGGTATTGCTGTTGATCCGTCAGGTAAAATACTACAGTGTGACACCTCAACAGGTGAAATTCGACCGTACATACCACAGAGTTTTCGAAAACAAGTGTTTCACAACATTCACAATCTCGCTCATCTAGGAATTCGAAGAAGAGTGAATATGGTACGAAAACGATTCATTTGGCCATCTCTCCGAAAGGACTGTGCCGAATGGAGTCAAACGTATCGCCTGCCAAAAAGCAAAGGTACATCGACACACAAAATCATCTTTAGGAAATTTTAGTACACTTAATGATAGATTCAACATGTACATATCTATATAGTCGGACCCTTACCAATATCGAAAGGATTTCGATACCTGCTCACTTGTGTCGATCGTTTTACGCGTTGGCCTGAAGCCATTCCATTAGTAGATCAAACGTCAACCACAGTATCAAAAGCATTCTATTCTGGTTGGATTTTTTGTTTCGGAGTACCCGAGGTCATCAGTACTGACCAGGGACGGCAATTTGAAAGCGATCTATTTCATCACTTACAGAGATTTTTAGGAAGTAGAAAAACCATAAAGACAGCATGTCATCCTGCCTCCAATTCCATGGTGGAACGTTTCCACCGCCAGCTAAAATCGGCAATACGCTGTTAAGATACAGAGCGTTGGATAGAACTACTACCAAGTGTACTTTTAGGAATTCGATCCTCGATCAAAGAAGATCCGATTCAAAAGTTTCCAGTGCAGAATTATTTTTTGTGGCACATCATTACGATTGCCATGTGAATTTCTTCGTGACACATCCTTGAAGGCCATCCCTAAACACGCACATGAATTAGTTTTACATTTACGACACCAAATGCAACTGCTATAACCAGTTCCTGCTTCACACCATTCAAAAAATGACGTTTTCATCCACAAGAAACTTCTCAAGTGTGCCCACCTTTTTGTGTGGAACGACTTTGTACGACGATCACAGCCATTATCCCTGGTGTGATGGTGTGTGATATCTCTTACGACAGAAGGTCGCTCCTAGTCATCCTGCGTACAACTTCAACAGCTCAACGATATGTTGATGGAATCATGAGGTCGTTTGCGTTACGCGTCATGGCACGTCATTCTGGGGCCATTTTACAACAAGATAATGCCACGCCACATACGGCTAGCATATCTGTGGACTGTCTCCGTGCTGTTGATACTGTTCCTTGGCCAGCAAGGTCACCAGACCTTTCGCCAATAGAGCACGTATGGGACATGCTAGACCACCAGATTCGGTCCCCCCGAAATGTAGCAGATCTGGAGCAACAATTGAGAAATGCCTGGCAGAATGTATCGGAGGATTATATTAGGAAACTTTATCACTCCGTACCTAGACATATAGAAGCCTGAATTGCCACCAAGGGGGATTTCACCAATTACTGATTTGAAAAATTCAATGTGCAGTTGCCAACCATTGATGGGTCCTACGGCCTTGATTTTGTAATTATTTCATTACCTGTATATAAGCTGTAAGCATATATAATTTCAATAAAAACAGTCACTTTCTTCATGGTGCTTCGTTTTTTTTTTCCAAAAAAGTGCATATGGAACAGAAAAAGGGGGAGATTTCATACCTATTTAGTACCTGTTTTATTTAAATGTTCTATTTATAATTCTCTCAAGCTTATAAGAGCGTCAATTTTGATTTCAAATTTTCACTTCAGATCATTTGATTTTCACATTTGCTCTACAGACCCTTTTTCAATAAATGATCAATCTCTGGCACTTCAATCACAATTCGATCAGTCATGGTCACTTTACTACAGATAGACCTAATGTGTATACTCATGGTCTTTTCCTTACAAAGTAATTAGGGGGCTTAAGGACTTTTCTAGGAACCTTATACATTGATTGTCACTCACAATTTTCCGTAATAAGCGCAAAACTGGTCTATGGATTCTGTTATCAGCAATGACAGTATGATTATATATATATTCGATAACCTAAATTCACAATACTCAATTAAAAAACTACTATCACAGAAATCATTACATTTTTATACACATTGAAACCAATAATTTTTATATTCTATAATATGAGATTTCAAAGAAAAAAGCATTTGAAAGGCATTTCTCTTTAAAATATGTTTCGATAGAAACTATTAAAAAGTCGATCTTTTATTTCCATATTAATTTAATACATGTCACGATTTTAGGAAAGCCACAAACTGCTCTGTAAGTCAGCTAAGTGCTGAAGAAATGCAATGAGAAACTCAAAGAAAAACAATATCACCTTTTTGCTTTTTAGAAAATAATGCCACGTAGGAAGACTCTTGAGATGATAATTAGGTCACCCGAAACAGGTTAAAATCAGAAATTGTTTTCAATTGCAGTCATCAGAACAGATATAAGGCAAAAATCGCCGAAACATTAGTTTAAAGTTCCCTTTGTGTGTTTTTAAAGTACTAGGGAGCTCTGCCCCCTGTTCGCTACGCTTCGACAGCCTCCGTAACTCGCTTAGCGAGCTACTTCAAGCCAAACTACAGTTTAAATCGGTAAATGGTTTATTTCATCGTATTACCCTATTATTATTTCTCTATAAATGTACAAAATTTCATATTTTTGTGTGCTATAGTTTTCGATACGAGACAGAGAAAAATGATGAAAAGTAATGAAAATTGCCGATACAAAAGAACATTTTTCACTTCAGAAGTGCATAAAAAGTAAAATATCTCATAAACTGCATCGACATTTAAAAAAGAGCTAGTTCCTGTAAAAATTCAACTATGTAGGTACTTGCCTACGAAAATTCATGGTCTTGCTACTGTTAGTCTATCCAGGATGCGAACTCGCAGATTAAATATTTTGTATTTGACAATATATATTACTTAAACTGCAATATATACAGAAAAACCGTTTATCCCCACGTGTTCCCCAATCCTTTCTCTACAGGTGTAACAAATTTTATATTTTTGTATGCTATAGTTTTTGAGGTACGAAGCAGAGAAACACGAGGAACGAGAACTTTTTCAAACATCAGCAGCTACATTTTTTTAATAGAGATTATATATATTTATTGTCATCGATAAAAACGGCACAAAATAGATAACTCGTGTATTTTAAGTGATAAATATAGAATAAAAAACACTTAATTTCAAATGAAAAGTACATAGAAACTTATAACATAAAGACACATTTAAATGAGGAGATGCTTAATTTAAATATTTGGTAGTTGCAAATTTCAAAATCCTAAATTAATACAGATGAATTGTTTTATATATTCACTATTGAAACATTTTCATGCAAATATTTAAAATAAATCTGTTTTTGCCAAATTCTGTCTTTGAGTTCAAAATGCAAATTAGAGACATTCTGTTTTGCGAACGAAGCTTTACGATGGCGGATGTTATTCATCTCTTTCAATATTTTAATACTTCAGTGAAAAATTTATTTGATATTATTTACCTCCATGAACTGTTATGTGTAATTGAAAATGAAATTCTATTTGCAAGTCATGAAACTGAAAATCAAAAGCTAATGTGTGAAATAGATGATGAATTTGGGATAATATCTAATTTATCTGTTCTTTTAAATGGATATCTGTGAAATATTTAGCCAGTAAATACAGGCGAGTTCTTAATTCTTAAAATTTAGAACATTTCCCATGTGTGTTTAAAAATTTAATATCCATGATAACACTACAACTGCATATAAAAGTAAAATCACTTTTCATATTTTTTATTCTGCACAAATATTTTAAAAAATATTTCCTAATAAATATTGCTTTTTAAAGCTCTTCAATTCAATTCTTATTTGCATTCTTTGCAATTCAGTCCATATCATGGTACAATCATCCAAATGACACGAAATGTAATGTATGGACTATGTTTTGTCGTTTAAAATGTGTTATTCATTATGTTACATTTTTATGCATTCTTGGTCATTTATTTTAAATAAGTCCCTTAGTAACTATGAAAATATATATTTTTTGTCTTTTTATCATTACTGATATCTAAGTGACTTTCCATTATTGCATATAGTTTTTATATTTAAATTGGTTTGCATTAGAGTTAGTTTCATGGAAATTTCAGTACTTAGTTGAATGAATGCATGCTAAGTAAACAAAAATTTGTAAAATTAAGACTGTTTAAGAATTTGTGCAATAAAACTATATTTGTGTTCATTTCAGACGCTTGAAATTTGGAGTGTGTTGAAATGGTAATGATAATAGGTGAATATAACAACACAAGCATTATTGCAAGCATTTGCAGAGAGACTTATACCCATAAAATTGTCATAATGATTGGTTGACCTAAAGTTTGTGACTCATCATTTTGAGAATCACGGCCTGCTTTATTTAGATAGGATACACCTATGTTATGACGTCATAAAGCATAACGAATAAGGGGAAAAGTACCAATCTGTAGGGAAATCGAAACCGCTATTTTTATGCTTTTAATAATTCATTGAAAATTAAAAAAATAGAGTAATTAGAAAGGTATTAAAATGCCAAGATATAAATCCATATTCATTCCAAGGGATAAAATTTAGTTAAGCTTCCATTTGTGGATACGAAAAAATAAACTCAGATGATCTGCATATATATATATATATATATATATATATATATATATATATATATATATATATATTTTGATGTACTCAAAATAAATAAATAAGTATGAATTGTTCAACGGATTAGATTCGAATATTATTAAAAATTATGGTGTATATCTTTCGATGGAAACTCAACATGATGATATTTTCAAATAAGATGACAATATTTTCGAGATGATGATACTTGAAGTAATAGCTTTATGGGAAAATCACTGAAATTTGCGCTTTAACATAAGATAACTAAAAATCTAATTCGAATTTTAAAAATCTCTCCAAGCCGGTGTCGTCCGGGGACATGAAGTGCCTCCGTAAAAAGTTTCGCCGCTGTCCAAAGATTCAATTTTCCACTACTCAAGCACACAGACATCTTCTTTTATTATCCTATATAATGAAGACATCACTTAATCCATGTCTGTGTAGGCAGATCATCCAGGTTAAATAAAGGGTTTATATCTCATGTCGACGGTGTTGCCACATCATGATGCAATTGCATGGTCATGAGATTTTAATGCTTGAAAAAACTAAACTGAAAAACTGTATTCAGCTCATGGAGATAGATATGAGACCATCTCTTCACCTCCATGATTCAGCTGAATAGAAGGTTAATATTGAGAGGTCTACCCAAAGTCAGAATTTGAATATTTAAGCCATGGTATTAGAGAGCCTTGCTTCCTCCTTTATCTTAATATTCATGTTTTAAACAATGAAATGAATGCAAAATTGACTTATAGATAGATTAGTTTGAATTGAATTGTATGACCCATGATGTTAGAGAGAGTTAGTCCTTTTTACGTCTATGGTATGACCCGTAATTAAAAATTTTTTAGACATTAAATTTGATAAATTCGTTATTAGGGGTCTAGGAACACGTAGATTAATTGCGTTATGTTAACGAATAATATAGTATGTATGTTTTGGTAGGAATAATAAATAATAAATATATAATACATAATATTGAATGTATATAATAAATAATAATATTGAATATATATGAATCGTATAATAAATAATAATAGTGAATGAGAGGGGTGTATTGATGGGTCACATGCGTAAGCACGGAGTGAATAAGTGAAATCTTTTGCAACTTTATGGATAGCAGCTCATCTGAGATAGTCTTCTGCAACTTCATCTCGTCTTATGACGGGCTTATCCTTCTAATGTAAGAATAATTTTATAATTATAACATTGTTATATTTATAAATTTTTCCAATGGATTCTTTGCATATTACGTGATTAAATTCTTGACTGAAGGCTGGTTTCTAATTGCGAAACTCTATATAAATCCATCACTTGTGCGAAGCTTACGTCCATATAGCGTCTTACATTTCACAATCCATCATTTAGTTTCAAGCTATGTCAGAAACATCATAATTGTATTCTCGCACAGATTTTCAAAAACACCACCGAAGAATTCTTTGAGTTCGCCTTGCCGGGGAAGCGTACCCCCACCACTTTTGTTTCAATTTGAAATTCTGAAAATTCCGTTACCTTCAAACCTTGAAAAAAATTTCGTCGTTGAAAAATATAAATCTATATAAATAAAAGCTAAATAAACAAAATTTAAAATCAGTCTGTTTATTTGTGTGTGTATGTGTTTGTTTCATCATCACGAGAAAGCGGCTGATCCGAATTTGATAAAATTTTAGGGATGTACACTTGGAATAGTCCTACTTAAAATTTAGTCTATGTTTCGAGTTTCTAGGACCAGGGGTTATCAAGATATTATTAAAAAAAGCACTGTTAAACCTTCCATTGAAAAAGCAATATGCAGACGATATCGGTTTTTCAACATAGAGGAACACGTTTCAATCATCCCATAACTCGAATCGATCGCTTTTGAAATGAAGCCTGTGTGTTTATATTAGTCTGTGGATGCGATATTTCACGGGGTGTTTTTAACCCGGCCATCCAAACAGCTGCTCTAAGTCTACGGACGAGTCGGGTGGTCTGGGCTTTCGACGGGGTGTTTTTAACGTAATTTGGTACGATTATTTGTATCAGTAAATACTGGAACTCCATTGATTTTGAACGTAATCGAATGCTCAGCAGACCCCCCCCCCCCAATGTTCGAATGAAATTTTGAAATATATCATTAAAATCAGAACTGTCAATAATGTTACATTAAGTTGTATTTTCATAACAAAATGAATAACACAAACTTTAGAATGTTCAATCTTTCTTGAGATACTGCACTTTTTTCCCATAAATTTGTCAAAATACATAAAATAGAAAAATACTAACTATTTTGAAATATGTTCACTTTTTATATGGAATTTTATATGACAAATTTGATTACGTCATTCTCGTGCATCTAGTTAGTTCCATTCAATAAAGAAGATGCTTTATTGTTGTTGTTGAGACCCAGACCGTCCGACCTACCAAAAAGGTGCCACCCAATTTAGACCGGAACCCAGTGGAGGAGGCATCCACAGGGACCGTACCCTCCTTCCCCTACCACCAACCTTTCGGAAGGACTTATGGATCCACATGCTTAACGTGATCGTACTCCGCATGAACACGGCGGCAGTTGTGGCAGCGTGCAAATCCAGCGCGCAAATCACCGGGCTACCGCGCCCAAAATGTGCCAACAGCACGCGGTGTAGAAGATACTCTGTGCAATAGTTTTGTATTTTGATGTGCGACAATTCGCCAATAGTCAGTTATTTAATGATTTATAAGAGAAGCTCTTCTCTCCGTTTATCTGAACGCTTGGCGATAAATATAACGCTTTAAATAGGAATAACGCTTGGCAGCTAAGTTGGCGAAATATTGCCAACTTGAACATTTTTAGTGGTGTCAAATTGACAAAAATATCCGTAAAAATGAAGCTAAATTAACAATATTGCTATTCAAAATGACGCTAAATTAACGAAACCGACATTTAATAGATAAATTAAAAATTTTAACATATGTATGAACAATACGGAATATTGCGGATACTATTCATATTATTTCTTTCTTTCGACCCAGATCGTTCGACCTGCCCGAAGATGTAAGTTTTCTGTTTAGACGTTTAGATGGTCCAGACAGTGCCACCCAATTTAGACAGGAACCCACTGGGGGCGACATCAACAGGGACCATACACTTCTTCCCTACCACCAACCTCTAGGATATCAACATTGAAAATTGACAACTTAGAGTTGCGCGAAATATGAGTTAATTGAGTACTTCGAAATAATATTACATGGTGAAATCCAGAAAAGCCCCAAGTGTACAATTCAACGTTAAAAACACTATGCCGTAAATCTTGTACATCATTTTTTGCTGTGAAAGAAGTAAATTTATTGCATTATGTTGGGAAAGTCATGTGTTGCCCACAACATAATTTTTTACCTTATAATCATGTAAAGTAATCCTAAATTGTTTTTTAACTACTAGCAATGGTACATAATCCGCGATTTTCTGTTCCATTTGAGGATCGACGGAAGATACTTGTTTCTTTCAGCAGAAAATTTCCGGTGAGTGCTTTCCCTACATTTTCCGCGACTGTTCGTCACATTTGAAGGTGCGGATTGCCGGAAGTATATTTGTTCTTTTATTCCGATGAGTGCCTTCCCTACATTTCCGGCGATTGTTCTTCCCATTAGAGGGGGCAGATCGACGGAATTCTACCGTAATAAAATGCAATTGCATTTTAACTCTTCTAACCATAAGAATTGAAACTAAATTATTTCATTTCTGAAACAGTGAAATCATCACTGAAAATGATAGTTCCGGAACAATAAATATGAGAATGATATTCCAATCATATAATAAATAGCATCGCGCTCCTACTGCTGCGACAAACATCCGTTTTATAGTTTATTGCGTTTTAGTGTTCTTCAGGACGGAATTACCGATAACTACGCTAGTAACAAGAGGACTTGATTAGCTGCAGTTTCTGTGCCACATACTAGTGCAGTCATCGGGCTCTGTGGTGATCAATGCATTTATTGTCTATTCTGTATTAAAAGACGCTAAAATCTGCGAAAGCGGTCCACTTATGAGCCTCACTTTTGAAAACCTCTATAACGTCTGTCTAAGTCAGTCATGCCACGCTGTCAGGTAAAATTTTAAAGATTGAGTATAGCCTGCACGAAACTGCGTGGTTGCAAAGTTCGGAGTCAGAGGACCAACCAGTCTTTTGATGGGTATCCCCAAAAGGCGGGAAGCTGGCCAAACGTTTGGCCTTAATCGCAGTTTCAAAAATTTTTCAATAAAAAAATATTAAAACAAGAAATTTATGAAGGAGCCTTCATATGGTGTGTACACTTCTTTTTTCACGGAGCTATTAAGCATTTATATTCTTTTTGTATATTTAATTCGGATAGTCATACGAATTTTCAAAAGAAACGGAAATGAAACGACATGTCTAGAGCGAAATTAGAAATCCTTATTGAACCCCCTTCATTCTCCTCTGAAATTTGATATTGAATCTATACTTATCATAGTATAAACTAGCAGATGGTAGGATGTTTCAAGGAGAATGTAAAATTTTGAATCTTAAGTAACATCCCCGGAATCGAAAATGAACATCCTTAGTGGATCCTCCCTCCAAAATTTAATGTTGAATCTATATCAGTCATCATCTAAGCTCTATCTATAGTCAATCTTGAGAAGTAGATGCTTCGTAGAAATTTCTGAACTGCAAATGGAAAAAGAACTGGAAGTGAAATCCTTAGTGAAACCCCACTTTCCTCCGGAATTTGATGCTGCATTCATATCCGGCATCATCTATAGCAGGTATAGATAAATAGATATTTCAAGTAAAATGTAATTTTTAAATCGGAAGGGACATTTACAGAACCGGAAGCCTTCAGTAAATATTTTTACTCCTCCCGAATTTGATGCTGGATCCATATGTCATTATCTAAGCTCTATCTATAACCAATCATGAGAAATAGATTTCATGGTCTAAGTTTTAATCGGAAGTGGAAAGAAACCGAGTGTGTAAAATCTTAGTGAATCACTCTACTTCCTCCAGAATTTAATGCTTAATTTATATCAGTTATCATCTAAGCTGCTCTACATATAGTCTAGAGGATATAGAAAAATATCCGGAAGTGGAAATCTTCAGTAAACCCTTACCTCCTCTAAAATTTGATGCTCAATCTATATCAGTCATTGCAGAATGCCTATCCATAGCAGATCCTGAGAAATAACTGCTTACTAAAAAATTTTAGTAAAAACAATGGTATCGTAAAATTTTTGCAAACAATAACTTACCACACTAACCCTTTGGGTAAAATTGATATTTTGGTTAAAATTTATAAAATATAGACTGCATAAAATTTTAAAACCATTCTGACTACATTAATGTAAGTGGTTTATACTTGGAGCCAGTGGCGTTGCCAAGGGGGGGGGGGACTTTTGGGGTCATAACCCTCCAGGGACCCATCAGAATCCATCGAAATTCATAGAAATGATAACAGCAGAAATTAGAAATATATATTTTGTTACACCCCCTCAACCCTCTCTGCCCCCCCCCCCCTCCGCCCCGAAAAAAAAAGAAATTCTGGCGACGCTACTGCTTATAACTTATATATGGTTGGAATGACACTTTATGATTACGGGAGTAAACGGAAACCTTTTAAGTTTACTCATCGCAAATTTGTATCACGTTAATAAAACTTAAATCGCAACTACATGTGCACAATGGTAACACTATTAACAGTGAAGGAAGTAAAAAAAAATATTTTTTTTTAAATTAAGCTACAAACAATTTAAGAATATTATGATTAAAATTAGTTAGAACAAATAAAATGTAATTATGCGTACCTACTTCTTTTCATAAATTGAATAGTTTTACGCCTACAATATTTGTAAAATTTTCTAATTTACTAATATTTTAGCAATTTTAAATAATAATAATAATAATAATAATCCCAATATTTTAATATAGCACTTATTTTAATAATGCTAAATTATTAATATTCTAATGAAATAATATTCCAATTAAAATATTAGTCTGTTTTCAATGTTTTTGGTTTCAAATATGCTTTCATTTTAATAGCATTATGGGGAAATACTGAATGGTGAAATCTGCAATTAGGAATATGTTTATAATTAATATGGAATTCTTGTGTAGATATTTAATTTATTTTATACAATATTCTGCGTTTATATGAACACATATTTTTCTTATATTTTGCACATTACAGGACTTTGGAAAAAAATGATGGTGCTGCCGTTCTAATTTTTTATAATTTTCTGTTTTTATTATTTAAAGAATTATCTAATCAAGTTTTTGAAGCTTTTGGAGTCTGCATGTTAGTAATATTTATTATAAAAATTAATATTTAAAGAAACTTGTTCTATCGGAAACTGGTTTCATTTATTCTATTAAAATTAAATGCACACTGTAAGATCTTGTAAAAAATGGAACAGCATTTTAAAAGAAATGTAATTTAATATATATTATCATATCTTATATAATTATCCTCAAACGATTTCTTTTGGAACGGTCTATGTTGTCTATGAAACGGTCTATGTTGTTTGTAAAAGTATTTTTTTAAACAAATTTTCATTCATAATGAACAGACTAAAACTAAATTTCCGAATATTTTATTGTAATAAAAATCGATGGTTAGCGTTATATGATTTTAATCAAAATATTTTTATTTAATTTTACCCTTTTAAACTGTTGTACACCTTTTAAAAATTATTTAATGTGCAAAATCAAAATTTCATTGATCTAATAATAACTAATTGGAATCTGTTATTATTATAAAATTAGCATTCAGGTGATACAATAACTATCTAACAATCTAAGTGAAATAAAACAATGAAGACTTAATCTTCCAAAATTGTTTCAATAATTAACACAATTTATAGTAAAATAGATGTATTCAGTAATATAATACTTTAACACACAGTAATGTTTTTACGCCCTCATAATATAATGAAAATATTATTACGTCTAAACTGAATTGGCCTCATTAGAAACTATTAAAAAATAAACAAAGATGTGAAAACATAAAAAAATGTTGTTCAAAATATAAATAAAAATATGCAAGGTATATATCATATTAGTAGACATGTCAGGTGTTGTTCGCGATTTAAAGTATATACAAATTCTAAAAGCATTCACATTGCTTTAAAAAGTCCATTAAAATTTTGAAATTAATTCCCCTGTAGAAAAACAAATGCATAAAAATATCTGTTCTCGCTATACAAAACTAGCTGCAAATCTGAAGAATAAAACATCCTGATGCCGTTTGTAAACCAATGTACAAAAATATGAAGTTTTGTAAACATACGCTAAAAGGACAACAAAACTGATTCCATTTTTTACTCTGTTGCAACAATCATTTAAACAAATTCAGAAATATACGAATTTTAAATTATCTATTTTCAAAATATTACCATAATCTTGTACTTCATGGCCGCCTTAGTAGCAATCTAATATTGGCCCTTTTATTGGCTCTAATATTGGACCAATATGAAAAAGTGGAAAATGGACATTTTGACAAATTCGGCCCGATAAAATGTTCGGACAATATTGAGACAATGTTACGCTAATATTTACAATATACACCAACATTGGCGTAATATTCTACTGAAAAGTTTAGCCAATATTGGAGACCAATGTAACCCAAATATTTGCCCAATATTGGGATTACATTGGAAATATTTCCAATGTAATGCCAAGATATACAATATTGATCGAATATTGACCCTATACTAAATGCTACTAGGGTGTAAGTGATATAACAATAGAAATATATAATGCCGATTAAAGAATTTATTTTTATATCAATTTCTTTATTATTGAAATAGGATGATAAATTACAATCGTCTATCGCATAAACACATTTAATTTAATTCCGCTACTAAGCAACGGCATATAATTTTCTTCAAATAAAGATCACAGAAGAAAATCGTTTGCATAATATTATTTCTGCAGAAGATTTTTTTATTAAGATATCCACCACCCTTGGACCTACAAACTCGATAAACAAACGAACAGAAAAACAAACAAAAGTATTTTCAATTTATATATATATATATATATATATATATATATATATATATATATATATATATATATATATATATATATATATATATATACATTTATATATATATATATATATATATATATAAGTAACATAAAATATTGGTATTATGTTTTTTTAATTTCTTAATTTGTGCTTAATTAATATGTATATTTTTCTTTAAACTTAATTAAAAATAAAAAAAATGAAATGTCTGTGAAATATCAATATTGGAAAATTAATTGTTTTAATTTTATAGTCAAGATTATCCTTAATATTAATTTCTAGTACTGTAAAAATTTTTAGGAGTTGTAGATCTCCCGTGGTAATTCAGTATTAACGTCAGATATAATAAGTGACACATACTTTAAAAACATATGAAACTTCTTTAAAACATAAAAAGCTTTAAAACATTTATATGCATGATGCTATCATCACAAATCAAAATGATACATAAGATAAGGAACATTAAAACGTAATATGAAGTACGAAATTTTAATTTCTGCTTAGTTACGTCGCATATTTCTTTCTTAAACAAACTTATAATTAAATCAAACTAAAAAAAAAATCTTAATATGTTAAAGGAAAGTTAGTGCTTGGATATCAATTGCATTAAACTTTAATAAGTAGTAGTGCTTTTTGTAGTACGATAAAAGTATCATTATTTTGTAGCACTTTAAAAAAATTCAAAAGTTGCAATTGTCTCGCTCTATGGTAATTCATTATTAACATAAGTCAGACATAACAAATGACACATGATTCTAAAGTATATGAAACGCCTCTAAGCATGCTAATCAAAAAATAAATATGGTCTTACCTTTGCATCCTCTGAGATGGGCCGGAGCTGATGCGGTTGATCGGAGTCTTTGCTCACCGATGGCCAAGTCTCCTCGATCCTCAGCTGGATGCCTGCAAGTAAGGCTGCCTCTTCTTTGGAGCATGGTAGATCACCGCTCACCACGAGGCGCTGCAACTACAAAAACACGCACTCAGTGATCACGCCAACTCTGTGCCGGCAAGCTAGGGGGGTTGGGGGCGGAGGTAAACTTCAGACACTCATTTGGTAGTTGCCTCTAATGGCGCCTTTTCTAAAGATGATAAGTGGTTAGAAGGGAGAACAAAGAGCCGCTCTTTGTGGGCAACTTTTCCATTTACGGTTGCTACAGATTAGACGGCGTGCGACACAAACGGATCTTTGTCGAGGAGACTGTAAACTCTAGATTCGCGTTTCGCCAATTAAAAATATTTTTTTAAATGACCGTTGTCCACCCCGACTCGCTTCGGACCCTACCTTGACCCCCACTTCCCCGTGTCCACTTACCATGGAAGGCTAGTTAACCGACAGAAACGAGAGTTCTTCTCTGCCAGCTCCTCTGCGAGATGCTTAGTCAATAATATCAAGCCAGCGCCAACACTGCTTTTTACTGGAGAATTTGGCGCGTTTTTTGCGCGGTTATCAACAGAGCTCCTTCAAAACCGCGGACACGTCGACAAATCATAGCTCTCCGATCTTTCCACTAATTCTCGATTAAAGTGATCACGCGAAAGAAAAAATAAAACCGAATACGAGATTAAGACTGATGCGATTCTTAGCTACAGAGTATATCTGTAAAAAAAAATTTCATGAAATTCGGATAAAGTAAAAAAAAAAAGTGATGGCTGGAAATGGAGCCGAAATTTCAGATTATGTAACTTGCTCATTAACTTGAGGTCTTTATCGATACTAATCTTCGATAAACAAATAAAAATAATATGAAGAAAATTGCTTACCGTCTCGTATTCTCGGCGGATATTTTCGGCTTCTTTTTCTTCGGGGTCTCCTTGATTTTCCTTCAGTAGAGAAAAAGCCCGTCTCAAAATTTAAGCAATGAAAATACAAAATACTATAAATTGAAACAGTTTAAGTTCATTTCATTCTAATCATTGTTAGTGTTTCGCTTCACGTTAATAAATAAATAAATAAAGCGAACTTACTGATAAACTTACCCGCTGACAAACTGAAGAAGCTTCATTGACAAAATACTTAACTACACAAAACGTACGTACAACTCAAACTGCTGCTAAAAACAGAATTTGAATAACTTCGTTAAGAGAGTCATTGTTTCTCAACCAAAATCCCTTATAAATGATAATTATTCTTTCTTTTCTTCCGCTTGGAAATCTCTAGTTTAATTTTTCAATTTCGTTTACTTCTTTCTTATTTCGGAAACGTTTATCCTTTTCCTGATTTTTTAATTCAATTGGGATTTTATGAATAGCTGAACAAGTGATTTAAATTATTTGTTGAGCATTCACTTTCCTCTTTGTAATTTTACGGTTCATTCATTATATCCTACCTCTTGTTTCTCCTTTCTGGGTTTCTTTTACCAGATTTATCTTCTCTCGCCGTTGGTAAAACCCATTCCCTGCTTCTGTCACGTTTGTTATTCTTGCATCAGTTTCCGATCTTTCTCTGATGAATCAAGTTTGCGCTTTTTTGAGTATCCGGGTGAATAAGGTTGTATTTTGCCTTCAAAACCGGTCGATACGTATAATTTTGTACTATACGCTGATTTTAACGAACTTATTTTAATTTTACACATAAAATTGAACACCTATAATATCTCGTGTTCCAAATATCCGATCATGCATTCTTTTTATTTCACAGAGAAGTACTTAAAATAAATTGTATGGAAATACGTCAATTTTTAAACACTTTAAAATAAACTAAAAACAACCAAATTTGGCAAATTAATATGTCTTTAATACAAACACCATTATGACGTACTTAAAATTACAAATCCTGAGCGCTTTCGGACGGCACTACGTCCTTCATCAGTAGAAAGTAAACTGTCGAGTGGCCAACACGAGCTCTTATACACAGCCGTGAGACAAGATTTGCATATTGATCTTTTTAAAATCAATACATTAAAAAAACACTTTAATTACAAAATACATGAATAACAGCGGATCATAAAGTATAGGGTAAGCATTAAATGTGTCGCCAAACGCAAAGAAAAATGTACCATATATATCCAGAAAATTATACAAGATCTTAACACGCGGTGACTCAAGAATGAGACGTCAGGCGAAACGAAGGGTCCGAAAAGAATCGAAATTACAGAGTCCCGGTAAATATAAATGAAAATGGATTCATAAAGTGCTATTAAGGGTTTATTGCAGCTAATAAAGAGAACATTTTTATCGAACATAGGGTTAAAATTATCGTTAATAAGAAAATGAGAAAGAGCAGTAGGCGGCTTTTTTTTATATGGCGAGCATGCTCAGATAAACGAATACCGACGGTACGCTTAGTATTACCAATATAGAGCTTATATTTATTTCAGGAGATAACAGGAGGACTACATACACCCCAACCTGACTTATGAAATATCTCCTATCCTTAAATTTATCCGAACGAATGCGACCAAATAAAGAGGTAACAGTAAAATAGGCAGGTTTAAACTTAAATTCGTGACAAAATTGAATCAGAGGATGAAAAATAGCCGGTTGGAAAGAAAAATGTGATTTATACGGCAATTGTCAGAAAAAGGGGCAAGATTGGTTTTAGGATAAATAAAATTATGACGAATAGTGGAAAATATTTTATTAATGAAATTGAAAGAGTAGGCGACCTCATAGCCGAGGTTAAAGACAAAGTTAATTTTAGTAAATAAACCGAAATAGATTATTAAACGTTAAAAGTACGATTCAAATAAGCAATAAAAGAGGCTTTTTTTAGAAAAAATAGGATGAGGAGAATTAGCGGGAATACAAGAATTTGAGAACGTAGGTTTACGAAAAACAGAAGTATTAAAACCAAGAGCATCACGGGAGACGAGGACGCCCAGAAAACGGCAAAGAACAATCAGAATAATTTTCAACGGTAAAATTATTAGAGGGGTAAAAATCATTAACACTATCCAAAAGATCAAGGAGATTGCTCAAAATATCGTTCCAAATAATAAACACATCATCCACGTAATGGCACCAAAGAATAGATTTAGTGGGTAAAAAATGCAAAATCTTATTCTCGAGCTCCTGTAGTACAGCCTAAGCCAAAATACCAGACTACGTTTTACTCTTCGTTTGACAGTTTAGATGTCATAGTTCGTTTTAAGAGTTTTTGACTGTTGTCTTTGAAGTATGTGTCTTTAATATTTTTATAACTTATTTTAATCTGTTCTTAATGTATACCCACTTTTTGAACCGAATCTTATGTAATGCCAATTTTTTAATCTATATTTTGTGTTGCAAATCCACTTTCAAATATATTTTAAATTTACCTTTTACATATTTATATTGCAAATGTTTTTTCTCCCTCTTTATCGTATTTTATACACCTTATAGATATTATGCAATCCTATGTGTCCTTTCTCGTAATAAGTTGTTCAAATTTAAACTTCAACTGACCAATTTGCTTTGTCGTCTTGATTTTCTAATATATTGTAAACAATCTCATATTATTCCTCCCTCTAGTCGTATCAAGAAATCTGTATGTAGCTCTTCTGCTAATCGCATTATTTATTTTTCCGAGTTCAAACTACTTTGTAACATCATTCGTGACTAATTCACTTTAGTTTTTGTGAAGTTTTGTGATTATTTATTATTTCTGGAATTGAGAATTTGTTTCTTGTGCCCATCCTGCCATTTCAGATTCAATTTTTGATTATGGGCACATGTAGTTGTCCCATGTTTGCAAAGATTTGGGAGTTCGCTTTCTAATAAATTTTTCCTTTGGTTAAACCGATCTCATGCTTTTAAGACCCCACGTAAGGATTTTTAGTGTAATTTTTTCCCACAAGCATGAGAGCTCTCCTATTAATGAACATCTTTCGCTTTATAACGTCTCAGCTTCATCTTGTTATTCTATTTTTAAATATTCTCGCGCTGACCTCTTCGCCCTAAAACTATTATTTTTACCCAGCTTAACTCTCCTAAACTTTTCCGTTTAGTCAACTGCACTTCCCATATTATTTCACCTAATCAGGGTACTGCTCTTGAAAGTGGTCCTAAATTCGCTTCCCCCCCTCCCCTGTTAACTTCATTTCTGTTAATTTGATCCGCCTGTGGAGGATGCTCTGATTCACATTGCTCATTCCCATAAAGAAAGAGGCAAATTATGTACTGTTTAATTTCTGCTTTTCATAATAGTAAAAATAAACTCAATTTTTCGTTTCATGTAGAAATCGCTGAGCTTAATAAACTCAAATCTTGCTCTGATTTAGTAATTTTGTCTACCGACAAAACTAAACAACTTTTCCTCAGTAATAGTGGCGATTATGTGAATTCAATGCAGAGGTGTATTACCGAGATGGCGTCCAAGCCTGTTAAAAAAGTTCCCTATTGCTGCATTATCTCCCGAATTGCTAATCTTAAAAAATTACTTGATCTTCCCTCCACTATAAAGTCTGCTATTTACCGTACTGCCCATCAATTATGCCAAATTTTTGGCCAAATTAAGTTCCATAAAATTAACCATCCAATGCGTCCTATTGTGTCCAAGTGGTCCCGCTTATTCTTTTAGAAAAAAGCTTTGGCTAATTTTCTTAAACAATTTTTAATAACCATGTTTATTCTATTAATTCTACTGAAAATTTCATTGACTATCCCTTTAATACTAATGTTGTTCCTAATTGTACATTATATAGTTTTGAAGTAGTTTCCCTTTTTCCTAATGTACCCGTTTCTACTGCTATTAATATTATTGCTAAAAAACTTCAATGCCAATATTATACTATTCCCTCTATCAACGCAATAATTTCGGTATTGAACATTGTCGCTGAGACAACTTACTTTGGTTTCTGTGAAGTAATCTGTTTTCAAACTACGAGCCCTTCTATGGATAACCCCTTGTCTGGTATTTTGTCTGAGGCTGTGCTCAGGAGCTCGAGAATGAGATTTTGCCTTTTTTATCCATTAAACCTATTCTTTGGTGCCGTTACGTGGATATTGTGTTTATTACTTGTAACCATAGTTTGAACGACATCCTTGATATTTTGGATAGTGTTAATGGTTTTTTTACCCCTCTATTAATTTTACCGTTGAACATGAATATAATTGTTCTTTGCCTTTTTTGGACGTCCTCGTCTCCCTTGACTCTTTCGGTTTTCATATTTCTGCTTTTCGTAAACCTACCTTCTCTAATTCTTGTATTCCATCTAATTCTTCTCATCCTATTTCTTCTGAAAAGCCTCTTGCATTGCTTATTTTAATCGTGCTTTTAACGTTTGTTCATCTATTTCGACTTTAGTTACTGAAATCAACTTTGTCTTTAACCTATAAGGCTGCCTACTCTTTCGATTTAATTTATGAAAAATTTTCACCTATTCGTTATAGTTTTATTTATCCAAAGACTAATCTTGCCCTTTTTTCTGACATTTTGTCGTATAAATCAAGTCTTCCTTTCCATCCGGCGATTTTACGTCCGTTGTTTCAATTTTGCCATAAATTTGAGTTTAAACCTGCCCATTCTACTATTACCTCTTTATTTAGCCGCATTCGTTCTGATAAATATAAGGATAGGAGTAATTTCCTGAGTCAGGTTGGCGTGTATGTTATCCTCCATCTCCCGAAAATAAATATAAGATTTATATTGGTAGTACTGGACGCATCGTCCGTATTTGTTTATCTGAACATACTCACGATATTAAAAATAAAAATCTAATGTGAGCAGCTTATGACTTCCTTATATAATGCAATGAATTTACTCCTTTTACAGTAAAAAAAATAATGTATAAGATCCAAGGTACTGTGCTCTTATCGGTGAATTGTACATTTGGTAATTTTCCGGATGACAATATGCAAAACTATTTCAAAGTACCCAATTAACTTATATTTCGCTCAACTATAAATAAACAATTATCAATATTGATGGCGTCCTCAATAAGCGATATAGTCCATATATTAAAATATTTTAATAATTAATTCATCAGTTAGGCATCATTTTCATTAATTTAGCGTCATTTTTGCAATTTTGACGATATTTTCGTCAATCTGGGGCAAAATATCGCCAAGTTGGCGATATTTTGCAAGATTATTCGCCAAGTTTGCTAAAATGCATCACCAAGTGTTAAAGACAAACGGAGAGAAGAGCATTTCTTATATACTGGAAGGTATGCTCGATATATGACGGAAATCAGAATTTGTGAAACATTACTTCTCATTTAGCGTCATTTTTATCAATTTGTCGACATTTTTGTCACTTTAGCAACATTTAAAATAGTCGCCAAGCTGGCGACGTCCTGATAAATTTCTCGCCAAGTTTTATGGGCGGACGGAAGGAGACATGGGTTATTCTTATAGTCCACTCTTATGTTCTTTCCAAGATATTGAACTTTCATCAATTAGTCGCTATTTCATTGATTTAGAGTCGGTTTCATCAATTTGGTGAATTGCTATCAATTAGGTGACATTTTCGTCAAGTTGGCAACTTTTAAAAAGTCAGCAAGTTGGCGATATTCCGACAAATTCGTCACCAAAATTTTGCCAAATGTTACGGACGGAAAAATATGTTATTCTTATAGTAGATACGTATATTCTTTTCAAGACATCGAATTTTCGTCAATTAGTCGTCATTTTCATTGATTTAGCGTCATTTTTATCAGTGTGGTAACATTTTCGCCAATTTGGCAACAAAATTAAAAAGTTACCAAGGTGACGACATTCCGCGAAATTCGTCGCCATAATCTCGCCAAGCGTTATGGACTGAGAAACACGTTATTCCGATAGCAGATAAATGACTATTGGCGTTCAAATACAAAAGTATTACCCAACGTTACTTTTCTCATGAGCAGAAGGAGCAAGACCACGAGAATGATGTCACCAAATTTATCGCATATTACATATGAAAAGTAAATATATTTCACAATAGTTAATATTTTTTTTTAATTTTTGCGATTTTTTTGATAAATTTATTTTAAAAATGTGCAATATCTCGAAAACGGTTCAAGGTAGCGTTCTAAAGTTTGTGTCAATCGTTTTCTAAGGAAAAATTACATAAGAAATGCCTATTTGTGTAACTTTATTAAAGGTTTTGATTTTATAATGAGTTTTTCAAATTTTTGCTCGAAAATTTAGGGGGTTCTGAACATTTGATTGCGTTTAAAAACAATAGGCTTCCAGTATTCACGAATTGTAATTTTTGTATCAAATTTTATTCGAATCACTCCATTCATTCGTGAGGTATCGTCTCCACAGACTCACTGACACACACACACACATCACCTCAAAAATGTTCGGTTCGTTTTCAGTTATGCTTGAAACGTGCTCTCCCATCGAAAACGCGAATTCGAATTTTCGACCCCGTCACAATACTTTCCTTATAAATTATACTATGTATAAGAAAAGTAAAAAAATGTCTACTCCTCTTTCCCATTTTATTATTAACGATAATTTTAACCTTACGTTCGATAAAACTTTTCTCTTAATTAGTTGCAATAACCCCCTTAATATTTTACTTTTTAAATTCCTTTTCATTTATATTTACCACGACTCTATTTGTAATTTTTTCGATCCCGTTTATACTCTTAGTTTTGCATGCCATCTCTTTCTCGACTTACCCTTGAATAATTTTCTGGATATATAGTACACTAGAAGTATACCCGTACTTCTCACGGAATATATAATATAAAGAAATTAAAACTTCAATTATGTGCAAATTCCTATAGCACTTTAAATGACATTGCTATTCTAAACATTTTATTACAATATTTAATATAATTCTCCTAAAAAGATGTATAAGAATCTCTGTTCTCGCTATACAAAATTATCTTCACTGGCAGATCTGAAGAAAAAAAAACCTGGTACCGTTTGTAAATACATTTACAAAAACTATTATTTAATTCCCGCAAATTATCAAGGAAATTGAACTTAATTTTGCAAAATATTGAATTTTCATAAATTAGTAGTTAATTTCATTAATTTAGTATCATTTTACCAATTCGGTCGCATTTTTAACACTTTACAACTAAGTTGAAAAGTGTTTATGACTTTGTTCACTCTGTCTGTCTGTCTGTCTGTCTGTCTGTTCATTAGCACGATAACTGCCGTAAAAATGACTTAATCAAAATGAAATTTTAGTATGTTGTTCAGACGGTCTGTAGGATCTAAGGAAATATAAATGAATAATATCACCCAATTAGTTTTGGATTGAACCTGGGTTAAAAAAATGAACTACATTGAGCCCTATGGGACCTAATTTTTCAAATATTTTTTAAGCGGATTTAAAATTCACAAATTGCTTCGAAAATTTTAGGTAATATTCAAATTGTTCCATAAAATATATAAAAAAAAATTCAGCGAAATATATTAAGTAATTTTTTAAATAAAAATTAAAATAATAATTACACCTCTCATATGAAGCAATCACGTGACCATGATATGAAAAGATCACATGACCTACTTCAAAATGATATATGGCATCCATCTTGTCTCAAAATCGTGATTTTTTAAGTTATTTTAATTCATAATGAGTGTTGTATCCATCCTAAAACCACTTTATTTTTGCTTAAATTCTGTGCATCTACATACTGAAACAACGCAATTACAATATATTTGAGTTTAAATGATCATCCAAATTTGATTATTTCTACAACGAAGCCTATTGTTCACTTATGTAAAATGTAAACAGCAAAATATGTAGAATGAGTTGTATTAGAATTGCTGTATTTCTTTAACACAAAATTATTTAGCCCATGGAGTCTGCATAGCTGATATGAATGAAATATTCATTGATTTTACAAAGAGAAGGACGATTTTTTTCGATGAAGTTTTAAGCATAGAGTTTAATTACTTGTAGCGCCATGGTCTTAATTTTTAAATAAAATGAACTATCATAGTATTGTGATGAATGAAATGAATGGGAAATTATTTATGAATGAAATGTTGATTTTATAGAGAGAGCCAGGCGTGTTATTCAAATATAATACATTATCGTAGTATAATGATAGTTTTAAAAATATTACAGACGAATGTATCGCATTTTAGAGATGTTTAAACCAGGCAATTTATATTTCAATGCCGTCATTTGAATGAAGTTCATTTTTTTTCAATGAAGGTTTAAGTTTTCAAATATAATAAATTAATGTAGTATTGTGACAAGTTGTAAAATATTACCGAGGAATGTATTGCATTTTAGACTTGTTTTTTAATTAACATTGCATTGAAGTTGGAAAAGTGTTTCATAATCAGTGCTTTAGCATGATTGATCTTTCTTGTTCCAGTTTGGTGATATTCTTTTTATCAATTTTGGGACATTTTTATCAATTTGTCAATTTATTTAGCGATTTGACAACATTTTCATCAATTTCGCAACTTTGAAAAAAAGTCCGCCAAAACTCTCGCCAAGCGTTACAGGGACGGACGGTCGTAATCATTTATCTTTTCGTAGATTAGAATATTATACCCATGTATTAGAATATACCAAGCACCATGAAGAAAGTGACTGTTTTTATTGAAATTAAATATGCGCACAGCTCATACACAGGTAATGAAATAATTACAAAATCAAGATCGGAGGACCCATCAATGGGTAGCAATTGAAGATTAAATTTTTAAATCAGTAATTAGTGAAATTCCCCTTGGCGACAATACATGCTTGTATACGACTAGGTAAGGAATGATAAAATTTCTTAATGTCATCCAGTGATACATTCTGCTAGGCATTCCTCAATTGTTGCTCCAGATATGCTACATTTCGGGGTGCCCGAATCTGGCGGCCTAGCATATCCCATACATGCTCGATTGGCGAAAGGTCTGATGACCTTACTGGCCGAGGAACAGTATCAACAGCATATAGATAGTCCACAGATATGAGAGCCGTATGTGGTGTGACATTATCTTGTTGGAAATTGGCCCCAGAATGACGTGCCATGAAAGGTAGCGCAAACGTTCGTTGGATTTCATCAACATATCGTTGAGCTGTTAAAATTGTTCCCAGGGTGATTAGGGGCGACCTGCTGTCGTAAGAGATAGCACTCCGCACCATCACACCAGGGGTAATGGCTGTGTGCCTGTGTGAAACAAAGGCTGATTGGGACCGGTGGCCTTGGCGCCTCCACACACGTACCCGATGGTCATCTGCTGAAAGGCTGAAGTGTGATTCATCGCTGAACACTATGCGATGACAGTTTGCTGGCAGTCATGATGCTCGGCTACGACATCCCTCCAAATGACTCTGTCGATGTTGTGGGCTTATGGGCAGAAGTCTTAAAGGCCACCGTAAACGTAACCCCATCTCACCCAAGCGCCATGAGATGGTAGAAGGTACCACGGGCGGTATGGAAGAGGCTGTAGCACGTTGGATGGTGGACAATGATGCCATTGGGCCAGTTCGTGTCTGTCGCACAAGCATCCGATCTTGTTTCGTATTCGTGCGCCTTGACTTTCCAGAGCCTTCATTCCGCCGATGAGTTCCTTGCAGCAACCATTGCTGCCAGCACCTTTGCACAGTATTGTCCGTTCGGTGCAGATGGTGGCCTATTGCTCAGTATGCCCAGCCAGCTTCCAGCTTCACGTATCCCGAATATACGACCACGTTCAAACTCGTCTAATTGCTTATAAGGTCTTCGGCAACGTCGTAACTGCAGTATTAGTTGTGTCTCCACGGAACTGCAAAACCGATAACGAACAAAGATAAACCGTCCACATTTTTAACCTGTTTTATAGGATGCTAGTTGCACAGTAGAAACGTGCGCTATATATGACCGAAGTTAATACTCATTGGCCTTGGAAATTTAATCATTTGCATACTTGGTATAAAGAAATTTGCATACAAAATTTCGAGATGATCCGATTATATTTTAGGAGTGTTTTTTTTTTAAAAGAGTGTATATATTTTTTCAAATATAAACTCATTGGGTTTAATTCCGTCGCTTAGCAACATTATATCATTTTTTTTTCAAATAATTTTACGGAACAAATGCGGTTTGCATAATGCTATCTCAATGGATGGTTCAATAGTGCGTTTTTTATGAATACCTCGATAATCCCTGGTCTTAAAAAATCGAAACATGGACTAAATTTTATGTGGGGTTCTTCCAAGTCTCTCCCAAAAATTCCTTCCAATTCGGTGCAGTCCTTCTCCCGTGGTGATGAGACAAATAAATACACAAATATATCCACAAATAAACACATAGATAGATTTTCAATTTTATTTATATAGATTATTATCAGTATACCCGTTCTTTGTACGGAAAATATAATATAAAAAAACTTAATATTCACAATTACGTGTAAATTCCTATAGTATTCTAAATGACTTTGTTATTCATAATATCGTATTAAAATATTTAATTTAATTCTTCTGAAAAATGTATAAGAATCTCTGGGCTCGATATACAAAATTATCTTCACAGGCAGATGTGAAGAATAAAGCATCTTGGTCTAGTTTGTAAACAAATTTAGAAAAAATATTTTTTAATTGTCACAAAACGACAGAGATTATCTAGAAAATCGTACTTAATTATGCAAAATATTGAATTTTCATCGATTCGGTATTATTTTGATAAATTTAGCGTCATTTAATCAATTTGGTGACATTTTCGTCAATTTGCGACATTTTAAAAATCGCCAAATTTATCGCCAAGTGGGACTGTAGAACTGTCAATCCCACTTGGCGACAAAAAGAAGAAACATCATCACAATACTATCCCCTAACAAAACACAATTAATTTCATTTATTTATCGCAATTTTATCAATTTCAAGATATTTTTATTGATTTACAAACATTTTTATGAATTTATAGATATTTTAAAAATTCGCTAAATGTGTTATTTTATTTTAAAGTACTTAAATGCCTACATTTCATTGCCGGTATAGCTTGGTTATGGCACAAAGATCGCAAGCGGAAAATTCGAGTTCGATGCCTGCTGCCATTCAAAAACTATTTCTGTATCTACGCGGAGTATGGACCAGTATACTATTCAGCAGATCTGCTGAATGGTATACTGGTAAAACTAGGAGCCTAGCTCCCCTATAGGATTGAGAAATTCAACCGCTCTGCTGATGAAGAAGGTTTTCCTGTTAAATAAAGAATTTGTCATTCGATTTATGACTTTCCGCTCTGGCGTGGAGACGGGTTTGAAACATTTTGGCTCTCTACTGTTTCTTTTATGTACATGAAAAGTACTTTAAGGGGAACCTACAGAGTTTCAAGGACAGTTGAAATTCGCACTACAATGAGCATGTGTGCAACTTTTGGCTGTGTGCAAAACCTGTAAGTCTTTTAAAAGTCATTTTATTCTATTTCAAATGTAAAATTATTCTTAAACGGGATTGACTATCAATATTGCTAATGTTTTGTTACATGAGGAAATTTCGTTTCTTTTTCAAGATCAATTCTGTGCTGATATTCAATAGTTATAATAATCCTGTTTAATTTCAATAGCGCAATTGAATTTGGAATAATTCAATTTGGTTCTAGACATATCGCGATCGCAAACTCAATTACGCAGACATATCCTTTGAAATGTTGAATCCATAGTCACTGATGTTCCAATTGTCTGCATTTGTCCAAATATTAAATTCAAATTTTCGCCTCATGTCACAGTACTCCTCTTACTCATGTTATTTATGTAGGGTAATTTACTATTTTATCGAATCGCGAAGTATTTTACCATATAAAGCTGGAGTTCTAAAACCTTTTACCGTTGCACCTTGCCTGAAATTGAATGTGATGTACTTTAAAAATGGAGAGTATAAAAATGAAAATATTCAGATAGATAATAGACTCTAAGTGCAGGTATAGAAATTTTTATGAACGTTCAAGGGCACTAAGTTTTGTTTTATATTACATTTTAAGTGCATGTATAGAAATTTTTACGAACGCACTAGGTTTTGTTTTAAATTAGATTTTAAGTGCTCGTATAGAAATTTTGAAATGCACTATATATTTTGTTATAATGAAATATAAAAGTTAAAGAAATATTTTTGTGTTCTTGGGAGCGTCATTTTATTGCTCCCCGGGGAGTACTACATGTAGGTTCGCGAGCACTGAGGTGCTCGCGAGAAATATGTTTACGGACTTCTGTTCTAAAGTAACTTTGCTTATATCGAGCAAAATTTAGAGCGAGTTGATCCAATATCGGCGGGTAATACAATCCAATGCATATCGCGGATAAGATCGAATGCTGTATTTTAACATGGTATTCGAGCAACATACATAAACACGACAATGTTTAATTGATAAATTACGCATAGTAAAACATTATGAATATTAAATAAAGTAATAATAAAATGTACATTCTCTACACTACATTGTACATTTGAAATGTACATTATTTTATCTTTCTCGGAAGTATGAAAGTCTGACGTTTTAGCTTAATCCTCAAGAGATAATAGAGAAAAAAAAATACAGTACACTTTTAATGTATACTATCATAAGTAGTTTCAAGGGATGACAGACCAATAAAATCATTTATTGCCCTCAAAGTGCTGTATGAACAATGAAAAATGTTATTGTTACACATTTTATATGTATATCTTACATATGTAGCTGTACATAACTTGCAATTAAAAATATTTGCATAAAAACACTCGCGGAATATTGCCAACTTGGCGACTTTTTTAAATGCTGTCAAATTTTGATCAGTTGACGAAAATGTTGCCAAATTGATCAAAATGACTCTAAATCAATAAAAGATGAGGTTAATTGATAAATATTCAGTATCGTGGAAAGAATATAAGAGTCTACTATAAGAATAACCTATTTCTTCTTCCGTAACGCTTGGCGGAATACCGCCAACTTGGCGAGTTTTTTAAAATGCTGCAGAATTGACAAAAATGTCTACAAATTGATAAAACTCTCGTCAATGAAAATGAAGTCTATTTGAAAATTCAATATTTCGGAACGAATATAAGAATCTAATATAAGAATTATCCATTTCTCCGTCCGTCTGTCCGTAACAGTAATGTAGCGAGAGGGGCAAAGACGCCGATGTAGGAAGGGGCGCCTAAAAACAAAGTTCACATTTTTTTTAACATGTTAACAGACTCTGCAAAACCAAGTATGAAAAAACAAAAAAACAGGAAGCTAACCTGGAGGATAAAAATAGCATCAGAATGTTAGCCTCAATTATAAACCACTATAATTCGAAAACTCAGGACTCAATCTAAAATCCAATTGTAGGCACTTATAGGGCTTTTAAAGAACTACAAATTCTTGTTTTTAACACTTTACAACAAAGTTGAAAAGTGTTTATGACTTTGTTCATTCTGTCTGTCTGTCTGTTTGTCTGTCTGTCTGTCTGTCCGTTAGCACGATAACTGCCGTAAAAATGACTTAATCAAAATGAAATTTTAGTATGTTGTTCAGACGGTCTGTAGGACCTATGGGAATATAAATGAATAATATCACCCAATTAGTTTTGGATTGAACCCGGGTTGAAAAAATGAAATACATTGAGCTCTATGGGACCTAATTTTTCAAACATTTTTTAAGCGGATTTAAAATTCACAAATTGCTTCGAAAATTTTAGGTGATAGTTAAATTGTTCCATAAAACATATAAAAAAAAATTCAGCGAAATATATTCAGTAGTTTTTTAAATAAAAATTAAAATAATAATGACACATCTTATATGAAACGATCACGTGACCATGATATGAAACGATCACATGACCCACTTCAAAATGATATATGGCATCCATCTTGTTTCAAAATCGTGATTTTTTAAAGTTCTTTTTAATTCATATTGAGTGTTGTATCCGTCCTAAAACTACTTTATTTTTGCTTAAATTCTGTGCATCTACATACTAAAACAACACAATGACAATATATTTGAGTTTCAATTCTCATTCAAATTTGATTATTTCTACAACTAAGCCTATTTTTCACCTATGTAAAATGTAAACAGCAAAATATGTAGAATGAGTTGTATATTAGAATTACTGTATTTCTTTAACACAAAATAATTCAGTCCATGGAGTCTGCATGGCTGATATGAATGAAATATTAATTGATTTTATAAACAGAAGGACGACTTTTTTCAATGAAGTTTTAAGCATAAAGTTTATGAATTGTAGCTCCATGGTCTTAATTTTTAAATAAAATAAATTATTATAGTATTGTGATGAATGAAATGGAGGAAGTTATAAATGAAATCCTGCTTTTATAGAGAGATCCAGGCGTGTTATTTTTTCTATGACGTCATTTGAATTTATTTCAGTTGTTTTCGATGAAGTTTTCAAATATAATAAATTATCGTAGTATTATAATAGTTTTAAAAATATTACCGTGGAATGTATTGCATTTTAGAGATATTTAAACCAGGCAATTTATATTTCTATGCCGTCATTTGAATGAAGTTCATTTTTTTCAATGAAGGTTTAAGTTTTCAAATATAATAAATCAATGTGGTATTGTGATAAGTTTTAAAATATTACCGAGGAATGTATTGCATTTTAGAGATGTTTAAATAAAATTGCATTGAAGTTGGAAAGTGTTTCATAATCAATGCTTTAAGCAAGATTGATCTTTCTTGATTATTCGTAGCTAGGGCTTTTAATTTTTGAGACATAAGTATTACAAACTTAAAAACTGAAAAATTTCAATCTTCTTTAACTTGACAACAGAATTATTCGAAAACTAAAAGAGCTTTTTTAAACAAATAAATATAGATTTTGAAACTAAATTTCCTAATGCATATTTTTGTCGTTTAATATTTGTATCTATCTTCTATAGTTTCGAAGACGTTTCGAGTGAAAGTAAGAAAAATGAAAAAAAAAAAAAACTCACTCAATCAGATACTGTTAAAAAATGTTCAAAATATTAAAATTATTTGTATATATTCATAATCTGGACCTTATATCCCATAAAAAGAGAAAAATTATCAAATTTTTATGTATTGAAGAAGTATAAGCGTCTAAAGTGTTTCCATTTTTTGTAACGCTCCAGTTTCTGCTACATATACCCCTAGAATATATGTTATTCATATCAAAATATAAGTTTGTAACTTAACTTTAAAAATAAATTATTTTGTGTCAAGAGCTTTTTAATTATTAAATGCTTGTGAACTTAAATAAAGGAAAATACTAATAGAATTGCTGTATATTTTAATTGATTTTCTTTTCGGCATTTTTAAACATAATATATGATAATAAGAAGAAGAATCTACAGAAATGTGCTTGTATTTACTTCGTTTATTTCATTTATTGTCAAGATCAATTACTTTTGAAAAGAATGAATGGTTTCAATTATATTTTTTTAGCTAACTAGAGAAATGCTTCTCAGTACATGTACTTCATTTCTATATTCTTAAACACATTAATGTTATAAAATGTGACCGCTCATTTTCTGTTATCAGAAGTAATGAAGTGTAATTGAATTTAAAGACAGTTTTGGATTGCAAACATTCGGAAAGAAGGGCTTTTCTTTAAATTTAAATTTTCATTCAGATATATTTGTAATAATTTTATAATTTGATTTAATGTATTTGTATAGTTTTGTTCTTTAGTTCTCCCATATTGTGCAGTTTCTAGAAAAGATGTGTTTACTCTAACTCATGCTAAAAATATACATGCATATAATATTAAAAATAACTTTATATATATTTTTATTTCATCAATATTTACATCTAAAAATCAAAATCGTTCTAACAGGAAACTGACATTATATTTAAAGAAGAATGATCAATCATTCATAAAGCATTGATTATGAAACACTTTCCAACTGCAATGCGATTTTCTTTAAACATCTCTAAAATGCGATACATTCAGCGGTGATATTTTTAAAATTATCACAATACTACAATAATTTATTATATTTGATAACTTCATCGAGACCAAATGAATTTTATTCAAATAACGTTATCGAAATATAAATCGCCTGGCTCTCCATATAAAAGCCGTGAATATTTCATTCATTAACTTTTTTCCATTCCTTTCATTCAGCGGCGATA
Source organism: Amaurobius ferox (assembly GCA_951213105.1). NCBI lineage: Eukaryota > Metazoa > Arthropoda > Arachnida > Araneae > Amaurobiidae > Amaurobius > Amaurobius ferox. The sequence goes on from OX578133.1 coordinate 58,738,214, forward strand.
TTTTTAAAATTATCACAGTACTACAATAGTTTATTTTACTCAAAAACGTAAAACCATGGAGGTAAAATTACTTTCTAACTCCATGCGTAAAACTTCATTCAAAAGGAAATACTATAGAATCGTTTGCTTCTCTATGTAAAATCAATGATTGTTTCATTCATGTCAGCTATATTGCAGACTCCAGAGCTAAATAATGTTGCGTCAAAGAAATTCAGCAATTCTTATACAACTCATCTTACAGCTTGATGTGTTTACATTCTCCATACGTGAAAATTAGGCTTCGTTGGAGAAATAATCAAAGTTTGATGATCATTTAAACTCAAAAATATTGAATTTCGTTGTCGCAGTAAAAAATAAAAAATAAAGCGGTTTTAGGACGGATGCAATACTAAATATACATTAAAAATAACTTTAAAAATCAAGATTTTGACACTTGGAAAAGAGATGGATGCAATATTTTATTTTGAAATGGGTCACGTGATCTCTTCATTAGTATGGGTGCAATTATTATTTTAATATTTATTTAAAAAACTACCGAGAATATATTGCTGAAATTTTTTTTTATATATTTCATGGGATAATTTGAGAATTTCCTAAAATTTCGAAAAAATTTATGAATTTTAAATTGGCTTAAAAAATGCCTGAAAAATTTGGTCCCATAGAGTTCAATGTATTTCATTTTTTCAACCCGGATGCAATCCAAAACTAATTGGGTGATATTATTCATTTACATTCCCATATGTCCCAGAGACCGTTTCAACAACTTACTAAAATTTCATTTAGATAAAATCATTTTTACGACAGCTATCGTGCGAACGGAAAGACAGACAGAATGAACAAAGTCATAAACACTTTTCAACTATGCTGTAAGGTGTTAAAAACAACAATTGAACCAATTAAAAGTTATGCTTGAAAATGTTTAAAAATTAAAAAGTCTATGTTTGAATAAAGATGATGATGCATGATTGATTAACGTAATTATTCCGGTATACTCTATCACACAATGTTTTAGAATAGAAAAAATTATTTATACACCCGAGCGCTCTACACCCTCGCCACGCTACTGGTCCGTAACACGTGGCGAAAAATTTGGCGACGAACTTGACGGGATGTCGCCAACGTGGAAATATTTTTCAATGTTGCCAAATTGACGAAAATGTGGCAAAAGTGTAAAAATGTCGCAAAAATTTATGAAATTGTCGCTAAATTAATCAAATTGTAGCTAAATTGATAAAAATGACGTTAAATCAATGAAAATATCGACTGATTGATGAAAATTCAATATCGTGGGAATAATAAAACAATCTGCTATGAGAATAATGTATTTCTTCTTCCCTGCGTAATGCTTGGGAAAAAATTTGGCGAGATGTCGTCAACTTAGCGACATTTTTTAATTTTACCAAATTGAATAAAATGTCGCAAAAGTTTATAAAAATGTCGCTAAATTGATAAAAATGACATTAATGGGAGGTAGTGTTTTGCAAATTTTGAATTCTGTCATACAACGACCTTCTATAGTATAAGAAAAATTCTTCTCTCCGTTTGTCTGTAACGCTAACTTGGCGAATAATCTAGCGATATATAGTCAACGTGGCAATATTTCGCTCCAGATTGACGAAAATTTTGTCAAATTGCAAAAATGACGCCAAGTTAACAAGAATGACGTCAAACTGATGAATTATTAAACTATTTTAATATATGGACTATATTACTTATCGAGGATGCTATCAATATTGATAGTCAATTTAGAGTTGCATGAAATATAAGTTAATTGGATACTTCGAAATAGTTTTACATGTTGTCATTAGGAAAAGCACCAAATGTATAATTCACCATAAAAACACTGTGCCGTGGATCTTATACATCATTTTTTCACTGTTGAAAAAATTTATTGCATTATATAAGGAAAGTGATGTGCTGCCCACATCAGATTTTTCCCCCATTCACGTTAAACCTCGGATAACTTAAAATCAGCGGATATGTGAGCACGACAGAATTGAGTAACGTCATGTTTATAACTGAGCGGTTTCGCGCAAAGCTGTGAGGCGGGGGCCAATAAAAACATTTTTTAATTTTCCCTATATATTCGTATATTGTATAACTAGCTGCCTTCGGCGACCAGCCTGTGCGCTACCCTTGAAAATTCTGCCCGTGGCAAACTCGCTGGCGCGACCTACCAAAAAGGTGTAAGGTAACTACTTGGACGGCCAGGAAGTGCCACTCAATTTAGATCGGAACCCAGTGGGGAAGGCATCTACAGGGACCGTACCCTCCTTCCCCTACCACCAACCTCTCGGAAGGACTTACGGACTCACATGCTTAACGTGATCGTCCTCCGCGTGAACACGGCGGCAGTTTTAACAGTGGCGGAATCGAACCCGGGCCTACCAAGTGCAATTCCCGCGTTTAAAATATAACGTAATATCACCGCGATAATCTCCATAACTTTCTTTTTATTTATTTTTTTATTTCTTCAGTATTTAAGTTTTTTCATTGTGTTCCTAACCACCACCCGATGTAAACAATACATCGCCACAATTCAATCTAACATAATGAGCCAAAAACCTTATAAAAAGCAAAGACTAATTCGGATTTTAATTGTCCCTAAGCCAAAAACCGTATAAACCATAATTCAATCATTTAAATTTTATAATGACCATATGCTAAGCTCTTAATTCCATCATCCTCATTCCATCGTTCCATCATTTAAAATATCCATAAAATTAAAATGCCCATTTAAAATATCCATAAATTAAAATATCCATTTAAAAAATCCATATCGTTCCATCATTTAAAATATAAATATAATAGTTTCACTCGATGTATAAAATACATCACCACAATTCAACCCATCATAATTCAATCATTTAAATTTTATAATGACCATATGCTAAGTTCTTAATTCCATCATTTAAGATAACCCGATCCGATTCACAATCTCCATGGAAACGGTGTGACATTCCCGACTGCGCGCGTATGTGGTAGAAAAATCGGAACTTCCCGAGAAATCGCCGAGAAATTTAAAATCATTACTTCTTTAAAATCAGGATCGGACTGCTATTTATAATTATTTCTTGACCAGATTGGGATTGTAAGAATGCCTGATGTTTGAGCTTTCTAAAAATGTAAATTATTAGTCGAAAATCTCGATACTTTTTCGGATGCGAGGATTTGAAAACGAAAGTTCGTATTTTTGAGCCGAAAGTGACTTTTGTTTTAAAATCTTTAAAATATATCAGAAATTGAAATTGAGATTTGAAATTAATATATTTTTACTCGCAATTGTCTGCTCTTACCGGTCGTGTGATTTGTTGTTTTCTACGGCGTCTGGATGGTGGAGGAAAAAGGAGAAAGAACCGTCGAAATCGCATAAAACATTAAATAACAAAAATAATAATTCAAATTTTAAAAATCGGTTTTTACGAGTCACCTCCCCCCCCCCCCCCCCGGTCTCCGATTGCTAAATTTCGTAGCTCTCCGACGCGCGATCGCTGAACCTATAGTGTATAATACAGATAGAGACACACACACACAGACATTGCGTTTTATTATATAGATGTTTAAGAAAAGTATTGTGACGGGATCGAAAATTCGAATTCGAGTTTTGACGGATGAGCACGTTTAAAGCATCCCTGAGCTGGAATCGGATGTTTTGGGGGTGATATATATATATATATATATATATATATATATATATATATATATATACTACGTGACAATGAGAATGAGACACCAAGAAGGAGTGGGCAGAAAAATATGCAAATTGCAGGGTAGACGCATCTCACAGAGTTATGTAAATGATGCGAAATGCGCAGCTGTCCCTCGCACGCTGAGTGAGATATAAGAGAAGAAACTTGCAGGATCGGCAATAGTCGCGCCGCTCTGTCTGCCAGGTAAATCATTTTGCAAATTTTTTTGTCACAGAGGAAACATGTAGTAGCAGACAATGTCAGACCGCCGTCAAGAGAGGCAGTTCCAGCAGACAGACGATTTAACGAGGGGTACAGTGATCGGATTCAAAAGGGCAGGTTGGGCTATATGTAAGATCTCAGCAGACAGCCACCTACACGCGTTCACGGTGCAGCGGCTATGGCGAAGATGGTTGGAAAGAGGGAATGTGGCACGTTTGAGGCACAGAATACTATATTCAGAAGGCTCACTCCCATAGGATCCTATGGCAACATTTCTAACATGGGATGTCGCATAGACACTAGCGCTAGTCAGATGGACCAACTGAAGTGCAATGCGTCTGCCAGATTTGGCGCGTTATCGCTCACTTGGCGATTTTTTTTTAAACGGGAGGGGAACAAAATGTTGAGGACTGTACTTTTATAATTTTTGAAACTATAGAAAGGATCAGGATTTAAAAATACATTAATCTGCAACATAAATATATTCATTAGTTTAAGAATATTTAAATAAACATAGTTATATATTTAATTCAAATAATCATAAAATAGATTAAAAAATACACACATTGCATTGTCTCACTATAAAACATAATGCACAAAAAATTACAAGCTAACATACTCAAAAGACTGAAATATTATATAATATTTTCAGTCTAGAAAGTATACTAGCGTGTTGATCGTTAATTACTTGATCCTTAATTTATTCTGGGATACTGATAATAGACTTTTTTTTTTAAATATAAAAATATTCATATAGTAAATATCAAATTTACATAAATGCACTATCGAAGTTGTGGAACTCAATAATTAATTACCCGAGGGGGGGGGGGAATTTTCCACCATAAGGCACTTAATAAAAATTTTACATAAATATATACACATACTATATCACATTCAACTAAGAAAAAGCTATCCAAATATCAATTATTTCACATTTTATAAAAATACGGAAAATATTTTTTAACTAATTATACCACTACCTCTTAAAATTTAGTCTAATCCGGTAGTAATAACACAGCACTAATATACTTATATGAACACGTGTATACTTATGAACACGTGTATACTTATAATGAACACGTATGTAGGATGGTGATAACTAAAATTATTTCAATTTTAATAAACATAAATTACATACCCTGTAACGCAACCAGTTTTCTTTTACCGATCCATTTCTATGAAATGATCTAAACACTTAACAAATAATCCTTTTTCACGTTACTCAAACACCACGCTAGTCTGTTCTAAGTTTTCGCCGAGCGAAATAGGGTTATAACATTGAAAATCGTCTTGGAACCAAACCAGACTATCGCCAAGCGCTCGGAACAAACCAGACCATCGCCAAGAGCGCGCCAACCCAATGTTTGGTCTATCTCTAATGGCCGCCGCGAAAACGAAACTATGGAGAGTGACAGGTCTGTATAGTAGTCTGTGGTTTGAGGGTTACCGGTAAGGCCAGAGAGCACGTTACCGGTAAGGTCAGAGCGACGTCAGCACACGTGGACCGACGCATCCGCCGGCAAGCGTTGGCGGCCCCGCAGGCCACCTCCGTCGCCCTTTTGCAGCATGTGCAGGACACCGGCTCCCATATTGACTTGGACCATTAGCCGCCGAATGGTCGCCGGCGACCTGTACTCATGGCTCCCGTTAAGAAGACGGTTATTGACCTAACAACAGAGACGCCTCCGTTTGCAATGGTGTCGGGATAGAGCCACGTGGACGACGGAATAGCACAGAGTCGTGTTATCAGACGAGTCACGCTTCTGTTTTAGCACTGACAGTCGCCGTGTACGAGTCTGACGCCGAAGTAGTGACATGTCCAATCCGGCCGCATCTGTGGAACGCCAAACGGCACGGCATCATGGTTTGGGGCGCCATCGCTTACGATAGCAGGTCACCTGTGGTCCGTATTGAGGGTACTAAGACGGCTCAATGATACGTGGCTGGCGTGCTGCGCTCGTGACACTACCCTTCCTTCAGGAGGTGCCCAATGTCATTTACCAGCAGGGTAACTCCCAACCATACACAGTACGCATCAGCCAACATGCCCTGCAAGGTACCCAGGTGTTTCCCTGGCCACCAGTCTCCCCTGATCTCTCACCAATCGAACACGTCTGATACGTGATTGGACGTCGCTTGCATGCGCTGCCACTGCCGAGTTTAGAAGACGAACTCTAGCAAATGGTTGACAGGGAATGACATCCCTCAGGACACCATCCGCATGCTCATTGACTTTGTACCTAGACGTGTTGCTGCCTATATCGCCGCCCGCGGTGGTCATATAACCTACTGACCAGACGGTGTTATCGCTCAGTGTATAGGTGTATCATGTTGCAATAAATATCACTTATTGCTCGTTGCTCTCTCTGTTTGCTGATTTTCATCACATTCTGCCCACTCCTTCTTGGTGTCTCATTTTCACTGTCATATATATATATATATATATATATATATATATATATATATATATATATATATATATATATATATATATATATACAGGGTGTCCCAAAAACATTGACTTCGGCTTTTATTACTTACATCTTGATCTTAGACATATATAATAAATTACAAAGTTGCGTAAAAGAAAGGTACAGAATTTTATGAAATCGATAAAAATTTTCAGAGGATTACATTTGAAGAAATACAAAATTTAAATTTTTATACGTTCCCCGTACCAAAGCATTTCCAATGAGTGAAATGTGCCCCATACACTAATAAGGTGATGTACATAATTTCAGCATTTTATCATAAAAAGTTCCAGAGATATGTTTAAACAAAGTTGGTGAGGGATTGATCACAAATTAAAATGTAAATGTTTACAGCAAGAGTGCAAATGACGCAGCGCAGAAATGTGTCATAGGCAAATAATTAGGAAAATATTTTGAACAAACTTTGCAATCTTTGTGTAAAGTTATTATTTCTACACAGTGTAGATACTTTTGTACCAATAAATAGCAAAATTATTACTTATTTATGTAATCATTGTTTTCTTTTGCAATTTGTGTATGACCCCTGAAACGCGATTTTCCGAAATGATTTTTCCCCTCTGAGAACCCATGTCGATGCATCGAAAAATGGTTTAAGTCAGTATTTTTGTCTTTTCATACCTCTGGGACTTTTTATGATAAAATGCTGAAATTTTTTGTACATCACCTTATTAGTGTATGGGGTACATTTTACTCATGGGAAATGTTTTTGTACGGGGCCGTATAAAAATTTAAATTTTGTATTTCTTAACATTTAATTCCCTTGAAAATTTTAATCGATTTCATAAAATTCTTTACCTTTTTTTACGCAACTTTGTAATTTATTATATATGACTGAGATCAATATATTTAAGGAATATAAGTCGAGGTCAATGTTTTTGGGACACCCTGTATATATATATATATGTGTATATATATATATATATAATATGAAAATCCAATGATAGAATAGAGAGATGTTGTAACTCAAAAACCTTAACTTAAAATATTTCTACAAAATAAAAAGAAGTATTAAATAGAGAATCAACCATCATGAGAAAAACCAAATGCTTATTTCTAGTCATCAAGCTTAAGTAATCAACCAATATTAATGGTGTGGACGAACAAAATTGCTACAAAAATTGCAATTAGTAAATACTGGAGGCTTATTGATTTTAAACAAAATCGAATGTTCAAAACACCCCCAAATTTTCAAAGACCATTAAAATCTCAGAGCTTAACAATGTTACATATATAATCATTTCTTATGTAATTTTTTATTAGAAAACGATTAACGGAAACTTTAGAACGCTAGCATAAACCGTTCTTGAGATATTGTTCTTTTTAAAATAAATTTATCAAAAAAATTAGATAAAATTTAAAAAAAGTGTTAACCATTGTGAAATATGTTCACTTTTCATATGTAATATAATGCGATAAATTTGTTAACATTCTCATGGATTTAGTTCGTTCCCTTTACGAGAAAAGTTACCTCGTGTAATAGTTTTGTATTTTGACGACTAAAAATTTGCCAGCAGTCATTTATATATAAGAAGTGCCCTTTTTTTCACTTGTCTGTAATGCTTGGGGATAAATTTTGTGAATTTGGCGACTAATTCAGAGACTAATCGCGAACTTGGCGATATTTCACATCAGATTGACGAAAATATCATTAAACTTGCAAAAATGCCGTTGAGTTAATGAAAATGACGCCAAATAGATCAATTAATTATGAATATATAGATATGGGTTATATTGCTTATTGCAAATGCTATCAATATTGATAATTATCAAGTTAGAGTTGCATGAAATATAAGTTAATTGGGTACTTCAAAATAATTTTGCATGTTGTCATCCGGAAAAATTGTGTTGTAGATCTTAAACATCATTCTTTCTCTGTGAAAGAAGTAAATTTATTGCATTATATAGGAAAAGTCATGTGCTATTCACATGAGATTTTTTTTTTAATTTCAAGGGGATTTGGGCGCTTCCTATTGGCCACCGCCTTCCTCGTGACTGCTCCAGTGCAAACCTAGCATGAGAAAAATAAATAATCTGCACGGAGATGAACAGTCCGAGACGGTTATATCTATACTCACACAAAATGGATACTTTAGGCCTCTGAAAAGTTAAGTCCAGTGGCCCTTTCCCAGGTGCTCTAAATACTTTTTAGTATCGAAATTTATATTAAAGAAATCTTCGACAATGCACAACTTAAGAGCCCACCAGACTGTAAATAAACACCTGAATTCGTCAAGTCGAAGACCTACATGTAAGGCCTCAGTTGAGTCAAATCGAGCATGTGAGCAAATGAAAGTCCTGCTCCAGATTAAAGTCCAGTTGTAGTGACCCAGTCGAGTAATGGCTCGGTTCGAGTGACTGCTCACTTTCTCCAAGAAATTTGTCATCCTTAGTGGATTATTGTAAAAATGGACTCTTTAAATTTAATTACTTAGTACGCCAATATTAAAACTAAAGCTATGGTTTTCAAAGTTAAAGTAAGCCACATATGACACGAAACTGCCCTAGGGGGAAAAATCCGAATAACTAGCACAAAAGTTTTTCTGTAATTTTTTCAATATGAAAAACCATTACATGTTCTTTATGAAATCCTATTGAATAAGAAAGTTATTATGAACCTCTACAAGTGAAACTGTAGCTCCCAGGTTCAATACACGACTGCAATGGATGAGTTGCTTTGGCTTGAAGATACAGCATTCTTTTTACACTTCTGTGGTAGAGAAATATTTATTGAAACTATTTTATTTCATTCTCAAAACCATTTGCACACTTATCCCCACATCCCATTAATTCCCACTCTTCCCTACTGAGTCCACTGCTATTCATCCTCAGATACTCCGTTTACTTTCAATAAAAGGAGTATCGGAGTCTTTTTTTAATAAAAAAGTGTGCTCGAATCTTAAAACCCATCGCTTTCAATGCCACGGAGCAGAATGACAGAAGACACCTTAATGTAGAGAAATATTTATTGAAACTATTTTATTCTCAAAGCCACTTGCACACTTATCCCCACATTCCATTAATTCCCACTTTTCCCCACTGCGTCCACTACTATTCATCCTCAGATACTCCGTTCAGTTTAATAAAAGGGGTATCGAAGTCTTTTTTTAATAAAAAAGTTGAAACTGCTCGAATGTTAAAACCCATCGCTTTCAATGTCACGGAGCAGAATGACAGAAGGCACCTTAATATAGAGAAATATTTATTGAAACTATTTTATTTTCTTCTCAAAACCATTTGCACACTTATCCCCACATCCCATTAATTCCCACTCTTCCCTACTGAGTCCACTGCTATTCATCCTCAGATACTCCGTTTACTTTTAATAAAAGGAGTATCGGAGTCTTTTTTTAATAAAAAAGTGTGCTCGAATCTTAAAACCCATCGCTTTCAATGCCACGGAGCAGAATGACAGAAGACACCTTAATGTAGAGAAATATTTATTGAAACTATTTTATTCTCAAAGCCACTTGCACACTTATCCCCACATTCCATTAATTCCCACTTTTCCCCACTGAGTCCACTACTATTCATCCTCAGATACTCCGTTCAGTTTAATAAAAGGGGTATCGAAGTCTTTTTTTAATAAAAAAGTTGAAACTGCTCGAATGTTAAAACCCATCGCTTTCAATGTCACGGAGCAGAATGACAGAAGGCACCTTAATATAGAGAAATATTTATTGAAACTATTTTATTTTCTTCTCAAAACCATTTGCACACTTATCCCTACATCCCATTAATTCCCACTCTTCCCTACTGAGTCCACTGCTATTTATCCTCAGATACTCCGTTTACTTTTAATAAAAGGAGCATCGGGGTCTTTTTTTAATAAAAAAGTGTGCACGAATCTTAAAACCCATCGCTTTCAATGCCACGGAGCAGAATGACAGAAGACACCTTAATGTAGAGAAATATTTATTGAAACTATTTTATTCTCAAAACCACTTGCACACTTATCCCCACATTCCATTAATTCCCACTTTTCCCCACTGAGTCCACAGCTATTCATCCTCAGATACTCCGTTTAGTTTAATAAAAGGGGTATCGAAGTCTTTTTTTAATAAAAAAGTTGAAACTGCTCTGATGTTAAAACCCATCGCTTTCAATGTCACGGAGCAGAATGACAGAAGGCACCTTAATATAGAGAAATATTTATTGAAACTATTGTATTTTCTTCTCAAAACCATTTGCACATTTATCCCCACATCCCATTAATTCCCACTCTTCCCTACTGAGTCCACTGTTATTCATCCTCAGATACTCCGTTTACTCTTAATAAAAGGAGTATCGGAGTCTTTTTTTAATAAAAAGTTGAGAGTGCTCGAATGTGAAAACCCATCGCTTTCAATGTCACGGAGCAGAATGACACAAGGCACCGTAATGTAGAGAAATATTTATTGAAACAATTTATTTTCTTCTCAAAAGCATTTGCACAATTATCCCCACATCCCATTAATTCCCACTCTTCCCTACCGAGTCCACTGCTATTCATCCTCAGATACTCCGTTTACTTTTAATAAAGGAGTATCGAAGACTTTTTTTAATAAAAATGTTGAAAGTGCTCGGATGTTGAAACCCATCGCTTTCAATGTCACGGAGCAGAATGACAGAAAGCACCTTAATGGAGAGAAATATTTATTGAAACTATTTTATTCTCAAAACCACTTGCACACTTATCCCCACATTCCATTAATTCCCACTTTTCCCCACTGAGTCCACTGCTATTCATCCTCAGATACTCCGTTTAGTTTAATAAAAGGGGTATCGAAGTCTTTTTTTAATAAAAAAGTTGAAACTGCTCGAATGTTAAAACCCATCGCTTTCAATGTCACGGAGCAGAATGACAGAAGGCACCTTAATATAGAGAAATATTTATTGAAACTATTTTATTTTCTTCTCAAAACCATTTGCACACTTATCTCCACATCCCATTAATTCCCACTCTTCCCTACTGAGTCCACTGCTATTCATCCTCAGATACTCCGTTTACTTTTAATAAAAAGAGTATCGGAGTCTTCTTTTAATAAAAAGTTGAGAATGCTCGGATGTTGAAACCCATCGCTTTCAATGTCACGGAGAAGAATGACAGAAGGCACCTTAATGGAGAGAAATATTTATTGAAACTATTTTATTTTATTCTCAAAACCATTTGCACAATTATCCCCACATCCCATTAATTCCCACTCTTCCCTACCGAGTCCACTGCTATTCATCCTCAGATACTCCGTTTACTTTTAATAAAAAGAGTATCGGAGTCTTTTTTTAATAAAAAGTTGAGAATGCTCGAATGTGAAAACCCATCGCTTTCAATGTCACGGAGCAGAATGACAGAAGGCACCGTAATGTAGAGAAATATTTATTGAAACTATTTTATTTTCTTCTCAAAAGCATTTGCACAATTATCCCCACATCCCATTAATTCCCACTCTTCCCTACCGAGTCCACTGGTATTCATCCTCAGATACTCCGTTTACTTTTAATAAAGGAGTATCGAAGACTTTTTTTAATAAAAATGTTGAAAATGCTCGGATGTTGAAACCCATCGCTTTCAATGTCACGGAGAAGAATGACAGAAAGCACCTTAATGTAGAGAAATATTTATTGAAACTATTTTATTCTCAAAACCACTTGCACACTTATCCCCACATCCCATTAATTCAAACTCTTCCCAACTGAGTCCACTGCTATTCATCCTCAGATACTCCGTTTACTTCTAATAAAAGGAGTATCGGAGACATTTTTAATAAAAATGTTGAAAGTGCTCGAATGTTAAAACCCATCGCTTTCAATGTCACGGAGCAGAATGACAGAAAGCACCTTAATGTAGAGAAATATTTATTGAAACTCTTTTATTTTATTATCAAAACCATTTGCACAATTATCCCCACATCCCATTAATTCCCACCTGCTGGTGTTCATCCTCAGATGCTCCGTTTACTTTTATAAAATAAGTATCCGAGTCTTTTTTTAATAAAAAAAGTTGAAAGTGATCCCATCGCTTTCAGTGTCACGGAGCAGAATGACTGAAGGCACTTTAATGTCCATAAGCCTCCAGCTGGTGAGCTATAGATCATACCTTTCCTATTTGAGAGCACTTGGTAGATACGGATATTCATGTGAGGGTTAATATACCTAATTACGATTTGAACATGCTTTCAATAATGCTGCATTATATTAATATCGAAATATTGATCAATTTTTCTATAAAAAATGAAAAACAATAATAAAAAAGAAGAATAAAAATTATAAAATTAAATGTGCTTGTTTTGTCCAACTTTTATATTCCATTGAATATTCTAAATAGATATTTTAAAGCTGGATTTCACACAACGTTTACCATTCAAGAGCTTCTGTATACTAAGCGTTTTTCCAGGAATAAAAATTTACATTGATAATGTGTAGAGTCCACGTTGACGATAAGCGTTTGCAATACCGTTCCAGTAGTTCAATCGGGGAGAACGTCAGCTGGCCATTACGAAGATCAGCTGTTCAAGCTCTGGATGGGACAGCAAGGTTATTTGCAAATGATGTGACGATATAAACTATGAGAGCACTTTGGTACTCGTAAGCCAGACGGCGAAACTCATTTGTAAAGGACACTTAAGTTGTAACGCAACCAATGGGCAATTCATTTTAACTGCGAATTTTGACTGTTTTGTCAATCAGTTCTATATATTCATGCCGTACTATACATCTTATTTTAAAAATAATAATTACTGAAAAAAATGTTTATTGTTTGAAGATAGAGAGGAAAAAAATACTACCTGAATTCCATATGCATCCCGAATATCATTTGCCCAGGTTCTATATTGTTCTCCCAGCGGACACAGTGCTGTCAGAAAATCTTCCAACTCTCTACGCACTTCTGCAAGGAGGTCGTCTCGACAGAGCTTTCCCCAGTCTAGTAACAATCGAAAGGCAGCTTTTTCTTCGATGGGTATTTCACCTTTGGGCCTAGTTGGCAGTTCAAGAAATGTTAAATCACCAGCTGTGTAGCTTCCTTCAGTAGTATGACTGCGAATTAAAGGCGAACTGTCCAGTGTCACTCGTGGCACAGAACATGATCGAGGCCTGGGTTCTGGCGCCTAAGAAAAGGTGGAAATACTTTAGTTACGAAGAAGCACAGTGTTGAAAATTATCATATAAATCAAATAAATACTAGGATTTAAGAGAGAACAGTTTAAAAAGATTTAAGCAAATAAAAGCATATGCACAGTCAATCATAAGAGAGAAAAGTTAAAAAATTCAAAATAAATTAAAGCACCTGCATTGTAAATCATAAAAGTTAAAAAGTTTAAATCAAATAAAAGCACCTCTATACTAAATCATAAGAGAGAAAAGTTTAAAGCAAGTAACAGCACTTGCACAGTATATCATAATATGAAAAAGTCAAAAAGTTTAAAGAAATAAAATCACCTGCACAGTAAATTTTTAAGAGAGAGAAGTTAAATACTTTAAAGCAAATAAATGTACCTGCTCAGTAAATCACGAGAAAGAAAACTTTAAAAGTTTGGAAATAAATGCACATGTACAGTAAATCATAACATAAGCTATTTCCAAAATAAAATATGTTCTAGAAGATCGGAAGACACTTTTTAACACTTTACAACAAAGTTGAAAAGTGTTTATGACTTTGTTCATTCTGTCTGTCTGTCTGTCTGTCTGTCTGTCTGTCTGTCTGTCCGTTAGCACGATAACTGCCGTAAAATTGAGTTTATCAAAATGAAATTTTAGTATGTTGTTCAGACGGTCTGTAGGACCTATGGGAATATAAATAAACAATATCACCCAATTAGTTTTTTATTGAACCCGGGTTGAAAAAATGAAATACATTGAACCCTATGGGACCTAATTTTTCAAACATTTTTTAAGTAAATTTAAAATTCACGAATTGCTTCGAAATTTTTAGGAAATATTCACATTATCCCATAGAATATATAAAAAAAAATTCAGTAAAATATGTTAAGTAGTTTTTTAATTAAAAAAATTATTTAATATAGGGAAAAAAACAAATTCAATTAAATTCTGACTTTGGGATATCTTCCAGAAAGAAAAGAGAGAGATATTATATAATAAATATCTCTCCATTTGTTTAAACGTTTTGCATATGGGAGTGGCTTCATATTTTAAAATAATTTGGTAGATAACAATTTTTCATTTTTTTTAAATTTTATATAACTCTTTATGATAAATTTAATTGATGTCATTTTAAATGCACTTTCCTACGTCCTAGAGAGTTAAAATTTGGTACACAGCTTAAATTTGTTGAACATTTTATTCGACAAAAATTTGATGGATCTTTAAATATAGATCATACATTTTTTTCGAAATGGCCTGAAAATAATCCCCGTTCACTTCTATAAATCATTGTTGTAATATTGTTAAAAATTCTGATGTGGACAGCACATGTCTTTCTCTGCAGACTCATATTCGTTCTCTTTATTTATTCAATGATAATTTGAGTTTATCTGCACAACATAAGTATTTTAAATGACATTGAATTTACACGTTAAACTTGAATTTGTTTCTCATTTGATAGCTGGACTTATTGTCAAAGGTGGCGTAGCGAAAACGCGAAAGAACTAGAATATCTCAAGAACGGCTAGTCCTAGAGTAATGGGGTTAGTCTTATTCTTTTTGTTGTCAAAAATCACATATAAAATAGGAATTTAATTGATATAATTGAGCACACGTAGTCTTTTATTTTTATATATAACGATTTTTGCTGGCCATTTCGCAAAAATAGTCCGTTCCTTTTTCCCGAATCGTAGTAGAATAACCTACAAATGATTTATATACAAAATTTTGTTAAATTTGGTATATAAATCACTTGTAGGTTATTGAAATATTATACACCAAATTTTGTTAAATTTGGTTCATTAGTTTTTAGCTAGAGTGGATAAAGGCAATTTCTGCGGCCATTTCGCAAAGAAGGCAGATTCTTTTATTACGAATCGTACTGTAATCTAATGAACATCAGGATTTCCCACAAAAAACATACCTACCAAATTGTATGAAATTCGGTCCATTAGTTTTTCAATTAGAGTGGATGTAATATCCACACAGACACACAGAAACATACACAGATACACCCTTACACACACAGACGTCTTCCTAAAACTAGTTTTTTAGTGTTCTAGAAGTCCCAAAACGTGTAGATCCTTTGAAAATTCGAGTTCCGATCTTCGGCACGATTCCAATACTTTGAGTACATACACATACACATATATATTATCTGTGTATCTAAATTCCGTGCCTATGCAATTACAATAGTTGTGATTTTAAATGATCCCTAAACTTTTATTATTTCTTCAAGGAAGCCTAATTTTAACATATGCAGAATGCAAATATCTCAAGCGATTGTAAGATGAATTACATAAGATTTGCTGAATTTTTTTCACACAAAATTATTTAGCTCTGGAGTCTGGAATACAAGTTATATGAATGAAATATTCATTGATTTTGCATAAAGAATCAGATGATTTATATTTCGATACAGTTTTAAATATTTAAGTATAATAAATTACTGTAGTACTGTGATAATGTAAAAGATATTACCACTGAATGAATCACATTTTAGAAATTTTTAAATGAAATTACATTTCAGTTGGAAAGTGTTTCATATTCAATGCTTATGCATGATTGATCTTTCTTGTTTAATTTCTGTCAAACTATCTTTGACAGACAATATATTCTGTAGTACTGCGCTCCCATTGCAGATACATCCATGGACCGGTTTCGCGTTTATTATATGCTTGTTAGCATGGAATAGCAACAAGGAAACTTGTTATGTGCCAGGATTTTGTGAATCTTCATGGGAATCAAAAAATTCAGTTCTATTACGTAGTTAGCTTCGAATTTCTTCAGAGTTGAAGCCGGTAACCTATGCCTTATAGATGGGTTTCCTTGAAAAATTGAAGAAATTTGAAGTGATAAAAGTGAATTTGTTGGTCTCCAAGGAAGTTCGTCAAATTGTCGCACATAGCAAATTTGTTTGCTGCCATTGCAAGTTTCGGCTATTCCATGCTGACGAGTGCATAATAAGCTTGATGCGCTTCCTGCAATAGGAATATCTTACAAATTACCAACAAATGACAAATCTCACTGATCCAATAGTCATTTTATTTTAAAATCATCCTACAGACGTAAAAATAATAGCCAAAGCGCTTTCGGACATTTTACATGTCCATCCTCAGTGGCAGTACAATTAGAAATGATGCCAACTTGCTTAAATACACATCAATACTTTCAAGAAGAATTTGCATATCATGAAATTGTCAGTTATACAAAAAGGTGGGTTATGCGTCAGATTACAATTTATACAAAGCTCAAGAGCGAATACTCCAAAAAGGTTTAAAAATATATGATTTTTAAAAAACACACAATAATTATAAATCAATGTAGCTATGCAACGGCTTAACATGCAGGGAATCGAGAACGAGTCGCCAAGCACAAATTAGGACTTCAACAGGGTCAAAATTATAAATAGGAGAACAGTAAAAATAAATAAAAAGGGATTCATAAAGCAATATCGAATGGGGGCTATTACAGCTAACTAAAAGAAAAGTTTTTTCAAAAAGGGGGCGAAAATTATGTGTATTCATGAACTGGGCAAGGGCAGTCGTTAATTTACCATTTTTTATGTCTCTTGCATGTTCGGACATCCGGATACCAACCGTACGTTTAGTACTACCGATATTAAATTTATAGATATTATCCGGAGAAAAGAGGGGTACAACATACACCCCAGCAAGATTTTTAAAGTGATTATTATCCTTAAACTTATCAGTTCGAATGCGATTGAATAAAGTGGTAACAGTTGAATGAGCGGGTTTAAATTTAAATTCAGTACACAAATTAATAAGGGGGCGAAAAATTTTAGGATGGTAAGGACAACTAAAATCATCTTAAAAATGTTCGCTCCCTTATTAATTTTTGTACTGAATTTAAATTTAAACCCGCTCATTCAGCTGTTACCACTTTATTTAATCGCATTCGAACTGATAAGTTTAAGGATAATACATATTAACTTTAAAAATCTTGCTGTGGTGTATGTTGTACCCTTCTTTTCTCCGGATAATATCTATAAATTTTATATCGGTAGTACTAAACGTACGGTTGGTATCCGGTTGTCCGAACATGCAAGAGATATAAAAAATGATAAATTAACGACTGCCCTTGCCCAGTTCGTGAATAAAGATAATTTTCGCCCCCTTTTTGAAAAAACTTTTCTTTTAGTTAGCTGTAATAGCCTCCGTTCGATATTGCTTTATGAATCCCTTTTTATTTATTTTTACCGTTCTCCTATTTATAATTTTGACCCTGTTCAGGTCCTAAATTATGCTTGGTTACTCGTTATCGATTCCTTGCATGTTAAACCGTTGCATAGCTACATTGATTTATAATTATTGTGTGTTTTTAAAAATGGTATATTTCTAAACCTTTTTGGAGTATTCGCTCTTGAGCTTTGTATAAATTATAATCTGACTCATAACCCACTTTTTTGTATAACTGACAATTTCATGATATGCAAATTTTTCTTGAAAGTATTGAAGTATATTTAAGCAAGTTGGCATCATTTCTAATTGTACTGCCACTGAGGATGGACATGTAAAATGTCTGAAAGCGCTTTGGCTATTATTTTTACGTCTGTAGGATGATTTTAAAATAAAATGACTGTTGGATCTGTGAGATTTGTCATTTGTTGGTAATTTGTATTTGAAACCGTGACATGTCGCCACTCTTAGCAGGAATATCTTAACTTAAGGAATGCTCCCTGTAGACGGAATCTGTAAGGTTTAATATGTGCTTTGCTAATTTTATAAATAGGCTATTAGAGTTAAACCTCTGTGTATCTATATTTTTAATATATATTTTTCACAAAATCTGAGATAGATTGTTTCATTATAACTAAACGAAGTTACAAAATTAGATCAACTCTTTGAGGTTAATTTTCTCTACCGTTTGGCTAGTAATATCTAAGCGATAAATGAAAAATTAGCAACAAATGCGAAACCATTTTTTAGACTTTGAGTATTCACTAATTAATAATTCCTTGTAAAATATTGTAGAAAAAACTACACAGGTTTTTCTCCTAAGTCCTTATGCATTCCTTTAGGTTTCAATTGAAGCGGTCTAGAACTGCAGAAGCATGGTCTACTAATAAAGCGAGAATGAGTTATCGATTGAGAAAGTTTGGAACACCTGTAGCGGTGAATTGAAGAAGACAGTATTCCTATCTCAAAAACGAAGCAAGGTAGGTGAACATTTTAAATTATAAGTTATAAAGTATGATGAAATCTATTTAGTATGAAAAGACGTGCAGTTTGAAGATATCAATATTATTGTACTGCATCACTTGTCCGCATTTTTATACAACATTCATTATTTACTGCAGAAAAGATAACGCTAAATAAATTAAAATTAACTTATTATATGGATTATTACTTTTCCACTCGTATTTATAGCCATTTCATTCTGAAGTATTTTGATAGTAAACGGCACATTTGCATAATTATCGCTTTTAGGCGTACCTCATTTTTAACTCCGTATGCATGTTAGGGGCATACCGCACATTTCTCCAAATTACATAAAGAACGCTCTACAACTTTGTAATTGAAAATCTTCGCATATCTTACTTCGTTTTCAAATTAGAGATTCTAACTTCTTCAATTCGCCGCTAGAGACGCTGCAAACTTTCGATAACACGAAGGATGTTTGAAAGGAATATAAAATTGGTCGAATATAGTTGGTTGTAGAATTAAAGTGAAATATGAAATATAATCAACAAACAGATAAGAATTTAGCTATTATAGCTGCACCCATCGGAACATATAATTTCATAAATTTGCAAAATTTAAATTTGTATACGGCCTTCCAATAAAAAAAAATGCCAATTAGTACAATTTGTGCCGTGCTTAATTAGAGCGAAAGCAATTTATCTAGTACCTTCTGGTGAAACATTTGCTGAATTATTCCAGTTATTGTTATTAGGTATTTTTCGTTCGATTTAATGGGACCCGCTACAAATAAATTATAATTGTCTATGTGCGCAATAAAATTGAACGAGTAATTTTATAACAATTTGTGATATACATATTGTACTATAATTTTTGTTATGCTTGTGATAAATAAAATGTAACCAACAAATAATGCATTGTCTGTTTAAGAAGCAAATTGATTTTCTATAATGTCTGAAAAGACAACATTTCGGTTTTCGGAATTTAAATAGTTTGTAGTTGTCCCTCATATTTACTGTCAGTGAAAGTTAACTATCACATTTTCAGTACAGGTAAAATGAAATAAGTTAATATCAATAATTGATATCTCAGCTAATATTTCATCTAAAAGGTGTCGGGTAAATTTATCTTGTCTTAATTTAGCGTGGCGAAAATTTTTATAATTGACATTTTCTTTATTGGGGGGGGGGGGAGATGCATAAAAAATAAAATTTAACAGTAGTAAAAATCCTTGCTGTTCCAACAGGAAATCGATCCACAGATCTTCGAACTGGCTAGCCGACGCTCTACCTTTGAGGAATTGCAAGCTCTTATCGTTGATGAGGACTCTAGCATCCTTCACCTCTAATGCCAGATTAAAGTGCAACTGGCAATCTGACTGACCACCTCCAGCTATTTTTACCTCAGGTTAGCCTCCTGATGCTATTTTTATCACTCAAGTTAGCTTCCTACGTGGTCGTTGTCCTCCCGATTTGAAATCGGTGCTCAATATCCCAGAGTCCACTGACTTCGTACTAGTCGCTAGAGTCGCTTTCAGATCTCCAACATCTTTGCACTAACCTACAGGCTTGATTTGTTCGGGCGGCATTGTAAAGAACCTTGCTGCCCCAATGGGGAATCTAACCATGAATCTTCGCACTGGCCAGACAATGCTCTATCGTTGAGCTACTGGGATGGAATTGTAATCTTTTATCGTAGAAGTAGAATCTGCTTTTATAAAATTACCAGTTCCGGAGGTTACAACTTTCATAGATAAATTCTCCCCCTGTTTGCTAATTACTTTTCATATTTCATTTTACTTCTACAACCAACTATTGATTTCCACCGACATGATTCTGGTGTATCCCAGAAACCGCCTATAGAGAGCGCTCTCAAAGTTAGTATCGCTCTTTTTGCAAATAACGGCATTCATTGACCAGTTTCATATTTAATATGCAATTGTTAGTATAAAATAGCCCCTACTTACAATGGCAGCAAGAACATTTTCCCCTAGCCGCAATTTTGCGGATCTCTATGGAGGCCGACAAATGTTCAGTTCTACAACGCAGCCAGCTTTAAATTTCTTAAATATTGAGCTCAGGCTGCTATATATGTAATTAAATTTTAGAGAGTATTTACTTCTTATCGCAATATTCGTGAAGTTTTGATTGGAGAATAATTATGCTAATATTTTGAAATTTCTTGCTCAGACTTTAGCGCAACGGCTCACGCTTTACTGAATGAAACGAAACACAAATAACAATGAAAAGCTTATGAAAGTTTTGAAAATTGTCAGGATGTGTAAGGAGAAGCGAGTAAGCAACTCCTCTAAGAAGACTGAGCTGTCCAAAACAGTGATTTAGTGCACTGACAGCATAGTTTTTTGTTCTTGCGCGATGAGAAGTACGAGTAACAACTGCACGAAACAAGCGCCGACTTCTGAAAGTGATTGAAAGTGACGAGAAAGTAAAGAGACAGAAGTGAAGCAACAGGAATCGAAATAACGAGAAGAGGGGTACGACAGTACATTATGAAAACTCTGCGTAAGTTTAAAAACTTTAGCAGCGTAAAATATTTTTGCAGTAATGAGCATTATACTACGGTAAGATTCAAACATCAACATATTCAACACAATCAATATTGTAGTATTCTACTCATATTTACTGTTAGGAGACTTGAGTCAAACTATAACCAGGATAAAAATTTAGATGTGAAAATGAAGTATCATGGTGAGCCTCTTAACCCTAGTAGCGGCCACTAGGCAAAAGTAATTCTAGCCCCCCCCCCCCCCATAAAACTTTTATAGCAAAACAAGGCACATTGAGCACGCAAGTTGGGCCCCCAGCATTTGCCTATGGTCAAAAATGGCCATGGAGGGGGGGGGGCATGAATTGACATAATGTGTAAATATACCCCTATTGCCTATTTTAGCTAATTTCTCCAAAAAATTTAGAGTTGGTCTGGTAATATTTACAACAAATAAAACTGCTGTTTGTGAGAAATTAACTTAAAATACTTCCTTGAAGAAAACAGGCATAGGTTAGTTAAGAGACTACAATTGTTTCGAGGTAGCTATAAGCCCCTTCCTCAGGCCTAAGAACAGTATGCGTCCTTAACAACCGCTAATAACGAACTGCCTGATTCACTTAACTGACATATTCCTGATTTCTTCAATAAAGCATAAGATGTTATGGAAGACACTTTTATTGCAGATACCATCAACAATGGACAAGTTTTGCGCATAGTATATA
Source organism: Amaurobius ferox (assembly GCA_951213105.1). Lineage (NCBI taxonomy): Eukaryota > Metazoa > Arthropoda > Arachnida > Araneae > Amaurobiidae > Amaurobius > Amaurobius ferox. The sequence continues at coordinate 58,760,083 of OX578133.1, forward strand.
CTAGTCAACATGAAATTACCGATATCTGCAATGGCAGCAAGAAACTCGATAGGTCAATTTATGCGAACTTCTATGGGAACTGACCTTTCACAGAGGCTGCTAAAAATCCATATACAATTTAGTTCAGGCCACACGAAACTGCAAAGTCATATTTGATATAACCCATAATTTTTACGAACTTTTATGGGAACTGACAATTTTAGCCCTTCCTCGTGGCCGGAATAAAATTTATATGTTTTTTACCTATCCTTGCGGATATCGGCTATTCCATGCTGACGAGTGCATTAATTTTCGTGAAACTAGTCCATGGATGCTAGTATTTGCAATGGGAGTGCTTTCATATTTTTGGGAATGCCTCTTATAGGCGGGTTTTGTGTTTTAGGAACTTTGTTTTTGCAGCTTTGAGTGGCCTGAGCTAAATTGTAAATTAATTTTATGCCGGTCAGACGGAAGGACTAAAATTGTCAGTTGCCAAAGAAATTCGCAAAAATTGTGGCTTCTTGCTGCCAGTGCAGATAACGGCTATTCCACATTGACGAGCGTATAGTAAGCGCGAAACTGGTCCATAGATGCTGGTTTCTGCAATTTCTTCCATATGTTTGGGAACGCCCGTTAGTGGTGGGCTTTGTGCTTCATAAGAAGCTAATTTCTGGCAATATTCGCCTTTGCAATTGGAGTCTGTAATGAGTAAGCGTGATAAAAATAAATCCATTTTACATTATTAACACTTTACAATATAGTTGAAACGTGCTTATGACTATGTTCATTCTGTCTGTCCGTCCGTCTGTTCTCAAGATATCTGCCGTAAAAATTACTTCATCAAAATGAAATTTTAGTATGTTGTGACGGTCTGTGGGACATATGGGTATGTAAATGAATAATATCATCTAATTAGTTTTGGATTGAACCAGGGTTAAAAAAATGAAATACATTGAACCCGGGTTGAAAAAATGAAATACATTGAACCCTATGGGGCCTAATTTTTCAAGCAATTTTTTAAACGAAGTTGAAATTCACAAATTGCTTCAAAAATGTTAGGAAATATTCAAATTATCCAATTAAATATATATAAAAAAAATTCCAGCAAAATATCGGTAGTTTTTTAAATAAAAATTATAATTACACATATATAATATGAAGCGATCACTTCAAAATAAAAAAGGCATCCATCTTTTTTTCCCAGTAAAAAAATTTTTTAAAGTTACTTTTAATTTATATTTAGTGCTGCATCCGTTCTAAAACCGCTTTGTTTTAGAGTATTTTCTGTGCATCTATATTCTGTACCAAAGCAATTACAATATGTTTGAGTTTAAATAATCATCAAACTTTGATTATTTCTACAACAAAGCCTAGTTTTAACGGATGCAGAATGTAAACAAGTGGCTGTAAGATGATTTGTATAAGAATTGCTGAATTCTTTTCACGCAAATAAATCTGGAATAAAAGTGTATGAATGACTATTCACTACTTTTACATAGAGAGCCAGACAATTTATATTTCGATGACGTCATTTGGATAAAGTTTTAAGTTTACAAATATAATAAATTATTGTAGTACTGATAAAGATAAGTACTGATAAAGATAGATGATAAAGTTAAAAGATATCAGAGCTGAATGTATCGCAATTTAGAGATGCTTAAATAAAATTGCATTTCAGTTTGGAAAGCATTTCATAATTAATGCTTTATGCATGATTGGTCTTACTTGTTAAAATATATAGGTAATTATTCCTTTTTAGTATAAGGCTTCCGAATTCTTTTTCCGGAGGCAATAGATTCGTCATCATTAGTATAATTGTGCCAGTTTCTAAATGTGTTCGCACTCGTTAAGCTTGTCTTCTTATAACGTAAGGCAAGGAGCTGATTAAGCAGTCCGTGATAGTTTTAAGGACACAATTTTAAATTGTCAAAGAAATGTATTTCCCATCCAATCTAATTTTAGAATAAGCGAAGAATCAATTTTTTTAATGGAATAATGCAAGTAATTAATGACAAAATACATTTTTTAAAATTTCTTTATAATCTACATTTTTTATAACACGTCCGTCAATGTGTGTATGCCAGTCAGTCCAAGAATTTGAAACGCGAATTCTGGGAAGGGGGAGGGCAAAATGAAGAAATTTATCTTAAATTGAAGGTACGACTCGTTACATAACATTTATGAAAATATAAAAAATTAATATATGTCAAATTATTTGAAAAAATACCGCTTTAAAGCCAACAATTTCGTAGCCTTATCTTAGTAGGTAGAAAATGTATGGTCTTCGTTTTTTTTTGACTTATGACACCATTTGACCTATAACGTCATGTGATATATAACGTAATGTGATTTTTGGGCCAGTGACAATATGAACTCTGTATCAATATTTGAACGGTGACGTAATGAGTGTTGAAGGCCCAGACCGCACGACCAACCCTAAGGCTTACGGTAGCAAATTGTGTGGACGGGAGACCGACGTAATGAGTGTGTCAATATTTGACGTTCCTGACATAGTTTTAAACGAATTTTACAAAAATGGACGGTGCTGCCTCCTGGCGAGTTTTCGGGGAACTAGTGGCGCGTTTTTTGTATTCCAGGGAAGATTATTTTTTTTTAAAATTGGGATAACGTCTTGGGTTTTTGATAAAATATCGAGTTTTTAGTCAATAGAACCTACCTAGCGGATTTTCGGGGAACTAGGTACGTGTTTTCGGTATTCCAGGTGTTTTTAAACCCCCTTTTTTAAATTGAGATAACGACTTGAGTATTTGAATAAATGTCGTGTTTTCAGAGAATGGAACGCCCCATAGCAATTTTCGGGGAATTGGGGGTCGCGTCTTCGGTGTTTCAGGGGGTTTAATTTTTTTTTTTTTAAATTGCGATAATTGAGTAAATGTGGTGTTTTCAGAGAATGGAACGGCACTTGGTGAATTTTCCGGAAAGTAGGGGTCCAGATGTTTTTTGACCCCTGTGTGTATTAAATTGCGATCCACTTAGCGGATTTCGGTGTTCCAAGGGGTTTAAGACCTTTTTTGGGGAGATAACGACTTGGTTATTTGAGTAAATTTCGCGTTTTAGAGAATAAAACGACACCAAGCGAATTTTTAGGGAATTAGAGTCCAAGATTTATAGATACTATAAACCCTGACTAGGGACACATTTCCAGTATTCCAGGGGGTATAAGATCCCTTTTGGGGAGACAACAACTTGGTCGCTTGAATAAATTTCGCCGTTTTTACAGAACTAACCACCACCTAGCCGATATTTAGGGAACTAGGGGCAAGTTGTCAATATTTCAAGTGGTTTGATATGCCATTTTTTAAAAATTGGAATGGAACGCCATCTAACGTATTTTGGGTAAACTAGGCTTGAATTTTCAACGATCTAAAGGCTCGGTGTTATTACAAAATTTCAAGTTTTTCAATGAATGGAGCGCAACTTAGCGCTGATTTTGAATGAATACGGGAAAAAAATTATAGATTTTTTGACATTGAATTTAAATGAAAGAATTGTGAACGGTGACCCTCTGTGATAGAGGGGGGGGTAGAGAACATTTGAATACTCTAATAAAGTGTTGAAAATGACAAGACGAAACAGAGATCTCCGATAAAACGTAACTTTTTTTAGAGAATGGAACTCCATCTAGTAGATTTTCAGGGGACCAGAGCAGGGGAAGAGTTCATCCATGCAGTTAAGGCCCTTGTTTTTTAATTTTACAAAACTTCATGCTTTTTAGAGAATGGAACACCACTTAGTAAATTTTTGGAAAACTAGAGATTCATTTTGGCTTTTCATGAGGTTCAAGATCCTCTGTTTTTCAAAATGTTGCACTTTTTTAGAGAATGGTATGCAACCTAGAGATTATTTTTAATTATATCAGATTTTTTTTGTCATTGAACTTGAATTTACAATCCCACCCTATTTTGTTTTAGGTCCAAATACCTTTCAGTCATACCCTGAAACAGGAGACATTTGATATAACTCGAATAATTTTTTTTTTTAATTTTTAAAAGATAGATCAGCATATCCAATACTTTTGAATACTTTAGATACATTACCCCAAGACCGGCGGTAGTAATGAACTACGTGTGAAATGTAGTTTTGACTTATTTTTCAGGAAAGTGTTAACATACACCTTCTTCTCCATTAGTTGTTTGGGGGTAACAAATTGATTATTTCACTAAAACTTAGTTTTTAGAAAATTAAACCCCATAATTTTTATTTCGAAAAGTATGATTCAAGACTTTCAGACATTTTAAACTTCGAGAAACCCCCCTGTCTGATAGGGTCTAAACTTAGCTTTTGCTATCTTTTCTCTAATTTAAACCGATGGAAATGCCACATAGTCGATTCTTAGAAAATTAAAGTATTTTTCCTTCCTTTTTAAGATATTTTTATACCCTCTTATCCCTTTTCATTTATCTTGTCAACATAAACGTTGACAAGATGTATGTTATATATAATATAATATACATATATTATATATAATATATGTATATAATATATCTCGTGATTTGCGTGTTATTTTACTCATTGTTTCATTTTCACAATTTTAATTGTAAAAATTAGGGAAGACTTTTTGAATCTGTACAAGTAATGAGTTAAATCAGGGTATGGTTTATAGGAAGTTTAAGTTTTAAAGATTGTTTACAGTTAGGTCAAGTCGTTATGTATGTAAATAACTGAAATATTTTCTTACCATGTACTGAAAATAAAGAACTCTTCTATGATAAGAAATTATGTTGAAAAAAGTGCATCTTAATGGTGTTGATTTAGATACATTTGTTTTAAAGTTGAAAAAAATGTCGTAGAGCTCATAATTACCTATCGTCACTGTACATTTAATGGAAAAAACAGTCTAAAGACATCGAAAATCATTACACTTCCTCCTTATGTATGTAAAAAACATTACGCATTTTTAAAATGCAAATAATTTTATAGCAATGTATTGGTTTCAATATATTAATACTTAATGTAATGCAAGGTAATTCTGTAGGCTTTTATAAATTTTTACATGAAGGTTCAGTGTGGATAGAAAATTTGAAACTTTGAGCCCCACTTATCTGTTTAAGCAAGTTTAGGAAGAAATCTCGATTTTGATAACAGTTCTAAGAAAATCACACTATTCAGTACTGTTTAAGTAAGTTAGCTTCACATACTACTCTATTTTTAAATTTTGTGACTGTATTTTAAAAATATAAAAAAATAAAGTGTCATATTCTTCTTATGTTAATAGAATAGTTAAAAATTTTAATCCTTTTCTCTTTAAATTAATGAGAAAAACATAAATAATTTCTTTTGGAAAATCGCGGACAGTAAAATTAAAAAATCATAAAATGTAGGTATAAGTGACGTTTTTTATTGGATTTTTTGTAGATTCAATTCATTTGCTAAATTATATTTTATATAAAATTAAAACAGAACATTGTTTTCATTCGACAGCGTAACTTTCATATTCAAAATATTTTATTTCACAAAAGATTACCAATTTTTAAACTTTATTAAATTGATAAATGAGATTCATTAGATTTGTTTCCTTTTGAAGGGTTCTGAAAATATGGGAAAATTACCACTATGAGGCAATGTCTTGCATTAAAAAAATGAGTTTTTTACATTTAAGTCGACAAGATAAATGAAGAGGGTCTAAAATTTTTTTAAAAAGGAAGAAAAAAATACTCCAATTCTCTGCGAATCCACTATGTGGCATTGCCATCGGTTTAAAACAGAGAAAAACTTGCAAAGGTTAAGTTTAGATCCCTATCAGAATGTTTTTTCCCGAAGTTAAAATGTCTTAAACTCTCAAATCATATTTTCCGAAATAAAAATTATGGGATGACTAAGTTTTAGTGAAATAATCAATTCGTTACCCAAAACAACTAAAGGTGCAGAAGGTGTATATCAACACTTTCCTGAAAAAAAGATCTAATTAAAATGGCATTTTTAAAAAATGCCTTGCTTTTGGTGTTGGATTTGTCTGTCTTTTTTCCAGATTAAAAAAATAAGTCAAAACTACATTTCACACATTGTCCATTACTACCGGTGGTCTTGAAGTTATGTATCTATGCATTCAAATATATTGAATTTGCTAATCTGTCTTTTCAAAAAGTTAAAAGAAATTTAGATGAACTGTATCAAGTGTCTCCTGTTTCACGGTATGGCGGAAAGATATTTGGCCCTAAAACAGGGTGGGATTCGTAAATACAATTTCAATGTCGAAAATAAATCTGATATAATTAAGAATAGTTAGGTTGCATTCCATTCTTTAATAAAGCACGAAATTTTGAAAAAAATAAAAAATAAAAAGAGGGTCTTAATCCTCATGGAAAACTGAAATTAATTTCTAGTTTTCTGAAAATCCACTAGGTTGTTGTTGAGACCCAGACCGTCCGACCTACCAGAAAGGTGTAAGGTAACTGTTTGGACGGCCGGGAAGAGCCACCCAATTTAGACCGGAACCCAGTGGGAGAGGCATCCACAGGGACCGTACCCTCCTTCCCCCTCTACCAACCTTTCGGAAGGACTTACGGACCCACATGTTTAACGTGATCGTACTCCGCGTGAACACGGCGGCAGTTTTGGCAGCGGAGGGAATCGAACCCGGGTCTACCGAGTGCAATTCATTCGCGCTAACCACTGGGCTACCGCGCCCGAAAATCCACTAGATGATGTTCTCCGTTTACCAATGTTCTCTCTAAATGGTGCGCTTCATTTACTAAAAAACAAAGTTTTGTAAAAACACAAATCCCTTGGATCGTTGAAATTTCACGCCTAGTTTACCGAAAATCCGCTATGTGTCGTCTCTTTCTGTAAAGGCGAAATTAATTTAAAATCCAAGTCCTAATGCCAATTTAAAAAAAGGGACTTAAACTATCTGGAACACTGAAAATTTGTCCCTAGTTCCTTAAAAATCTGCTAAGCAGTGGTCAATTCTCTATAAAACGCGAAATTTATTCAAATGCCCATATCATTATCTCGGCAAAAGGGACCTTAAACCCTCTGGAATACTGAAAACGTGTCCTTAGTTCCCTAAAGTCCGATTGATGTCGTTTTATTCTCTATAAATGCGAAATTTATTCAAATGCCCAAGTCGTTATCTCCCCAAAAGGGTATTAAATCCCCATGAATACCAATAACGCGCCCATAGTTTCCCGAAAATCAGCTAGGTGGATCAGAATTTGAAACAAAACAAATTAGTCATCCCATAATTTTAGATCCCGTGGAATACCGAAAAAGCGCTCCTAGTTCCCCGAAAATCAGCTAAGTGCCGTTCCATTCACGAAAAACGTGAAATTTATTCAAATATTGCAATTTTTAAATAAAAGAGGTCCTAAACCCCCTGGAATACCGAAAACGTGCTCCTAGTTCCCCCAAAATTCGGCAAGCGGAAGGCAGTACTGTCAATTTTTGTACATTTTTTACCACATTACGCCATCGGTTTAAATTTCACGTTACGTCATAGGTTACATGCCGTCATCGGCAAGCGAAGTTATTCGGGTGCTCCGCCTGCTGCAGCAAAACATACATTTTCTACCTACTTATGTTATCAAGGGATTTAAAACGCGATTTATGGTCATAAAGAAACGTTTGTTTTAAATGGAAAGCACATATTTTGAAATGAAAGTTATGTGCATGAGAAATTGAAAAAAATAATAGCATATCAATTGCTATTTACAAGTAACGGGCAAGACTTATCAAGACCTAGACCATTTGGCTTCAAAAAGAAATGAAAAAAACCCGGTTATATATATACGAGATATACCAGACTTAGAACATCTGGCTCCAAAAGAAAAAACACGGTTAAGATATAAGAGACTAGAATCTACACTTTAGTCATTTATCTTTAAAAGAAAATTAAAAAAATATATATATAAATTATACGAAATATTGCAGACTCAGAACATCTGGCTTCAAAAGATAATGAAATAACCCGGTTATAAGAGATATCCTAAACTCTAGACCATTTGGCTTCAAAGAAAATGAAAAAACCTGGTTAGGATATACGGGATATCACATATTTAAAACATTTAGATTAAAAGAATTTAAGTCTCAGTAAGAATATAAGAGATACCCCAGACTTAAACCATTTTGCTTCGAAAGAATATGAAAAAATAGTATAGTAGTATATGCAAAATAAAAAATAGTATAAAAGTATAGAAATATAATAGTATAGAGAAAAATAGTATAATAGTATATAGTAGTTTACTATAGTTGGTATATACGAAATTTCTCATACTGAGTGGCGGATATATTGCAAATCTCGATTGGTGGAGTAAAAAACTCTGTTGATGAAGGATGGATTTTATAAATTCCAACTTTCTCAATTTTAAAATTATGTGCTTCAAATCGGATATGTAAACATTTTTCACTGCAATCAATACGGTATCCAAAAGTCTTACTATTCAGAATAAAAATGAAAAGTGAGAATTTGAGAATTTATTAAACGAGGAATTTTTTTTTCATTTAAATTTGTTAGATTCTTGTGAGAGGTAGGGAGGAATAATTTCGGTGAACTTATTTTACTCCGATCTTTCCCACATAGGATGGCGTAACGGAGAAAGGGGGGGGGGCGCAAATCGATTGTATTGGGAGGGAAATTATATTTTATTTGTTTTGTTGCAGGTAACGAAAGCGAAGGAGAGAAGTTAGAGTTTTGGATTCCACTACTGTTAGCCACTACTTCTAAAAAGGGACCTCTGGCTATGGGCATCGCGGCTAATAGTAATAAGTGTGCTTAATTTGTTAATAGGTTGAAGCTTTTATTATAGAACGTGATGTTGCACACAAACAATAAATAATTAGATCGCAAATAAAATGACGTAAGCATACAATGGTTTAGGAAACACGTGATGAACTTTATCAGTGCGAGCAGGTCAAAACTACTGACTAGAGGTGGGATGGGGTATCTGAGTGCATAGCCAAAGAGACTGCATAACCGGGATGGAGTTGTATAAGTTTCGTCTTTGAAATTACACTGCTCGCAACTGAAATCGCAACACCATAAAGAAATTAATGTATCCTTATGAAATTTACAGAATATAATTATAACATGGAGATGTGCAAATGATCAAACTATCATACCTGGAAAATGAAAGCATGGATATTGACATTAGAACAATATGGAATAGGCCCACCGCGAGCGGCTATGCAGGATTGAATACGACGAAGCATCCCGTCAATGAGATGGTCAATGGTGTGCTGAGAGATGGCATTCCACACAGCATGCAATTGGGCTTGTAACTGAACATGGTTTGCTGGAATTGGGAGTTCTCTTAATCGGCAATCCATGATGCCCCAGATATGCTCAATTGGCGACAAATCTGAGGAATATGCTGGCCAAGGCAGGACCTTGTAGACTATTCATAGTTACCCTTGCAGTAGTATGTTGTCTGGAATTATCCTGCTGAAAAAGCAATCCAGGCCTGGTTGACAGATATAGCTGTACCACAGGTCTCACAATGTCAGATACGTATCGTTGTGCCGTGATACTGCCAGAAACATGGACCAAAGGTGTTCGTCCACCAAATGTTATACCACCCCAAACCATGGTACCACTTAGGGGGGAAGGCTGTGTGGCGACGGATAGAAAAATATTCCTGGTAGCGTTGTTGAAAACGCCGCCATACGTGAGTACGGCCATCTGGCATGCCAAAGCAGAATCGTGTTTCATCTGCGAACAGAATGTTTCGCCATTCTGTCAAGCAATTGCTTCTCATTTGGCACCACTGGAGGCGACGTAACCGGTGAAGACTTTGAAACGGTAGGTATCGAAAAGGTCGTCTACCTCGGAGTCCTGCGTCATGCAAACGGTTTCTAATTGTTTCCTTCGAAACCACGTTACCTGTAGTTTGGGATAAATATCGTTGTAACACGGTTGCTGTGGTAAACGGCTTCCGCGAAACGCTTTTCAGAAGCATACGATCTTCACTTGGTGTTGTACACCTGGAAACTCCACTACCTGATCTTCGTGTCGTTTTGTTGTATCTCAACAATATGAATTGTGCTCACATCACAACCCAATAGTTCAACGATTCTTCGAAGGTTCATTCCACCCCCAAGTAAAAAAATGATTTGTTGCCGTTCCTTTGACGATAACTGAACGTATGCGGTACGTCGATGATTTTTACAACCTGAAACCAATGACGCTACAATTTAGCTGTGATATTGCTCTTCCTTGACCTGACGCTTTTATGCTGCTCGGCAAGGTGTTGTGTCACTATGCGTAACGAAACTGTGATCATTTGCATATCTCGACTTGCTGTCTCCATTGCCTGATTTACATAAAGCTACATCTACAACATTATGGTGTTGCGATTTCAGTTGTGAGCAGTGTACTTCAAGTGATCCGTGAAGGGGGCTGTTTTGATTGGATGAGACGACTAGCGTTTCAAACGTAGCTCTGATTGGTTCAGAGTGAGGGGTAGAGTATTGCTAGGATAAAACGTTTCTTTCACATACGAGGGTGATACCATTGGGCAAAACAATTGGCGTTTCAATCCGAGCTCTGATTGGTCCAGATTGAGGAAAAAATTATTTTGATGTAAGAATCTCACACACGGGGGTGAGAGATTATTTAAATTGAAGAGTTTTAATAATTAATAAAGTGCTTAATTAATTAGGTTTTTTTAATTAGTTTTCAAAAGGAAGATTCGAAAGTTAATTAACAAGTTAAAGTTTATTTAAAATGGTGGAGGCTCTGGGTCTTTTTCTAAACTTCCAATTTTGGGGATCTTACTCCGGGAGGCTGCATATCTTTTCATTCGGGATTTTGCTTAAATTTTGGAATATATTACTGGCAATTTTTGAAATTTCATCTTCAATGCTTGTTATTTTGAAGTCTTGATGGATCCCACGTGAAGAAAGCAGATTAATAAGTAGAAATAAGCAAACGGTGGGGACACCTGGTGAGAGGTAGGAGAAGGAATGAATGCGAAGAAAATGAAAGAGATGAAGGTATTAATTTTCCTTTACTCATCAGGTTGCAACACTACTGCTTACTTAATCAGCTTCCTGCATGTGGTTTAGTCAGTTATCATGATTGCACGGATGAAGAAAACTCATCATGTGTTTTCAAAATGATCGTAAGCGAACGACATTTTCTTTGCATAGCATTTTGCGGAATCAAATAATTATTTAAGGTTGGAACATATTAAATGCATTTTTAACAAATTTCGTCCAAACTAATTATCTGAAACTCATGAGTGTAAGCCATTCACTTATTAATGTGTTTTAAATAATACGTAATTTACCTTATTAGGATAAGAAGGCAAATTCTGGAGCTCTCTTTGAAAGGCAACAATATCTGCCTCACTGGTATCACTGTGCGATGAGCTAAACGTGTTCTCGCTGAGTGCTTTCGGCTTCTTGCGACGCAGGCTAGAAAATCGAAAAGTGCGTTTGCTTTTGTAAGAAGGCGAGGGGCTGGCCGAGCAATCAGTGGTACTGTTGAGGGACGGAGTTTCGAGCAGCGGCAAAAAAGACAGGGTCTTCATGGACCGCCCGACGTTCAGTGTCGGCGATGAATCGTTTTGCCTCCTAAGCCTCAGTGACTCTTCATTCCCAGCGGACGAAGCTCTGCTGCGATTCTCCCCGGCGCTATTGCGAAGAGATGTTAGCAATCTGTGCTTGAGAAGGCGAAAAACAATCAGAGGGTGCACCAACATCGGCAGCGCCATTAGATAAAAGATAAAGCTTTCCGCTCCACCTGCAACACATTTCATTATAACAATTTGCATTGTCAGAATATAAGAGACTGTAATGGAGGATTTAGAGCAAAAGTAAACCAAGTCCATTGGGCTAATCTCTATCGAGTGCCCCGATAAGATGCAGCTTGTTTTAGGGATACACGTATCGCTACAGCTGTACTTATGTATCGATACATAATTATACAAGCTCAGTTATATTTCGCATCGATATGCTTATATACTATACTTACTGGATTTGATACGGCTGTACTGATGTATCGATTCATGATCTCACGGTGTAGCGATAATTCTTATCAATACATGTATATACGGTACTTAATATGTATCTATATAGCGGTATTATGATCACTACACTTGTATACTATAGTTACTGTGCATTGATACAGCTGTAATGATGTACCGATACTTGATCTTACGATGCATTGTTATTGCGTATTAATACTCACTTATACGGTTCATACTGTACATCAATACAGTAATAGTTCGTATCGATACACTTATATATGATACTTATTGTTTATCCATATATAATCTTACGATACTGGAAAAAATCTAAAATTATTCCTGTTCTTAAAACTGGTAAAACAAAATGTGATATAATAAAAACTGCAGGCCTATTGCTATATTTTGTCCCCTTTTTTTAAAATTTTTAGAGTATTATGAAAATCGACATTCTTGAGCAAGTCAAAAATTATTTATCGGCTTTTCAGCATGGTTTTATGTTACGAAGTAGTGCTGTCACGAATCAATTATGTCGCTCGAAATACGTTTATTTTGATTTAAATGAACAGGCTCAACTTGATGCAGTTTATACTGATACTAAGTATTACTAAGCTTATACTAAGGCTTTCGATAGCATTGATTTTGGCATTTTATTGTATAAGCAACTGATATTGGTTCCTCTGTATACCTCATTGACTAGATTTTTAGTTATCTTAATGAGAGGCTGCTTTATCATATGGAAACTCTCTACCTTATGCTTTCAGTAATACTTCCGGGGTTCCACAGGGCTCAATATTGGGACCTTTGATTTTTACTCTATTTACCCATGCTTTTAGATTTTTCAAAGTATGTATTGTTTGTTTTAAACTGTATCGACAAATCATTTCTATTGATGATTGCCTGTGTTTGCTATATGAACTGAATAAGCTCTATGATTGGTCCCTTAAAAATCGTTTATACTTAAATATTTCTAAATGTTGCATAATCACCTTTACTCATCGCAGACATCCATATTGTATCAATGGAGATATGATTTTACGGGTTCATAAAGTTAAGGATTGAGGATTAATTTTGTTTCTAATTTTAATCATATTTCTACTATTACTAAGAGGGCCTATAGAAATCTTGGCATCATTTGCCGCTAAACTAGGTAATTTGCAGATATTAAATGTATTATTATGTTTTTCAATTGTTTAGTTAAATTTGTGCTTGAGTATGGTTCGATTATCTGGGATCCTATCTATTATAATGCTAATTATGGAGTTGAAAAAGATTCAAAGTCTCAAGGGTTTCTTCGCTACATCTATTTTCAAAAAATTGGTTATTTCCCTCAGTATGTCCCTTGTATTACTTTTAGATTATTACTTGTCTTACTTTGTTTAATATTTGCTCTCGAAAATATTAAACACGCTCGGCGAAACCAGAAGAAAAAATTCTTATATGATTTTTTATTTTAAACTTTTAAATAATGGTGTTGATTGTAGTGATCAGCTGTCAAATTTAAAGTCAGAGATGTTCAACTGAGAGATAATGATTTGTTTTTTGCTCCATTAACTAGACATAATAACTGTAATTTAAATTCTATTACTAAATTCTGTATGCTTTTTAATGTGCATGCTGGAAATCCAGACGTTTTTAATGTCAATTTCTCAATTTTAAAAAGTACGTTTGTTCAAGGTTAAATAATTTAAAATGTGTGACCGTTTGTTACTTCAGTAATAAATGTATTATGTTTTTGTTCGTGAGAGCCATCCATCTGGATTCTTGATCTGTTGCGTACTCTTATACATAAATAAATAAATAAATAAAGTATTATTTCGTAATGATACACTTACATACGGTGCTTACTGTGTATCGATATTTCATATCGATACTCTTATATGCGCGTATATATTTCATTACGCTTATTTGCGATACTCACTGTTTATCGATATATGACCTTACGATATAGCAATATTTCGTATCGATACATGTATATACGATACTGTGTATCGATATAACTTTTTCTGGCGCGGCTTTAATAGCTCTTAATGTGTATCAACTTACGGTCCTCATTTTGTGATCATATTTTCTTTATAAAGATTTTTTTTTTCAATTTTACAAAACTCATGAGATGATTTTGTCATAATGGTAAAAGCACTTCAATTAAATAAATTATCGTTTTTGCTAGGAAATATACAATGTGTGGAACTTGTTCAAATGCTAAAAATATTAGAAAATTACTGCATCTCGAAATAAATTATGACAAAAATCAAGTTTTTCAATGTCGTCCCCTACGGAAGGTTACCAAATGCAAAAGTGAAAAAGCATGGCAATTTATTCTGAAATGAATTGAAACGGAGGGCATTTCAAAATAAAACAAAATTTAAGATATAAATTTTTACTACGAGAAAAAATATTAGCGTTAACATTAGAAAAATCTTATAGCAAAGTAGTGTTATTATCTATTTAGGAATATTTTTCAGATCTGCCTCTTTTGACGAAGTTCTTCGAAAGTTTTTCGTTTCTTAACAGATAAATATAAAGTCTATGCACGTCATAAACTTAAAATTATACTATGACTGCACTAACTCTACATCATGTCTATTCAGTTCCTTGGTCCACTGAGCATTCATCAACGAATAAACCTTTTCAACATTTGCATTATGAGAACAAATAAAAAAATATATAATTCACATACTTTAAGTAGTTCCGAAATGCAATCGATACTGAGACAAGATTTTAAAATTACTCCCCACTTTTCATACAACCTATAATCTTCGAAGAACTACATTATTGCATTTTAACTTTCTCCATATACACAGTTATAACGCATAGGAAAAGTATTGTGACGGGGTCGAGAACTTGAATTTGGGTATTCGACGAAAGAGCAAGTTTCAAACATGCCTGAACTGGAATCGAATGATTTTGAGGTGGTGTGTGTGGGTGGAAGCGATTCCTCACGAACGAATAAAACGTTTCAAACAAAATTTGGTACAAATATTACAATCACTGAATACTGGAAGCCTATTGATTTTAAACGCAATCGAATGTTCGGAAGACCACAAAATTTTCGAATGAAATTTTGCAAAAATCAGAACCTGTACTAATGTTACGTAAGTTATCACTCCTCGTGTAATTTTTCATTCCAAAACGAATGGCATAAACTTTGAAAGTCTAGCATGAACCGTTCTCGAGATATTACACATTTTTCTAATGAATTTACAAAAAATATTACATAGAACATACACTACCGTGAAATACGTTCAGTTTGCATGCAATATTATGCGACGAATTTGTTAACAATATTATCGTTTATCTAGTTCATTCCATTCACGAAAAAAGGTACTTGTGTAATAATTTTGTATTTTTACGACCAACAATTCGCCAATAGTCATTTATATATATATATATATATATATATATATATATATATATATATATATATATATATATATATATATATATATATATATATAAGCCCTTCTCTTCGTTTATGTGTAACGTTTGGCGACAAATTTGGTGAACTTGGTCGCTTTTTTAGTGAAATATCGCCAACTTGGCAATATGTTTTCCCAGATGGACAAACATATTCTCAAAATTGTAAAAATGAAGCTAAATTAATGGAAATAAAGCCATAATGATGAATTAATTATTAAAATATTTTACTCTATGGACTGCATTGCTTATTGCGGATGCTATCAATATTAATAATTGGCAATTTAGGGTTGCGCGAAATATAAGTTAATACTTCGAAATAGCTTTACATGTTGTCATTCGTAAAAGCACCAAATTTCAACGTTAAAAACATTATGCCATGTATCTTATACATAATTTTTCACCGTGAAAGAAGTAAATTCATTGCACCCATCCGATTTTTGAGCCAGATTACAAAATTGGTCGTACAGTTTTACATCATCACTGACAACACCTCTATGGTTCAAGAAATGGAATCAAATCCTCATATTTGTATACATCTTGTGCTACTTGTTCGTATGTTACTTTCCCTACATACATAATATAACACATAGGGAAAGTATTGCGACGGGGTCGAAAATTAGAATTCGAGTTTTCGACGGAAGAGCACGTTTCAAACATCCCTGAACTCGTCGAACTTTTTTGCTGTGATGTCTGTGTGCGGCCGTAAAAATCAGGATATTCAGTAATATTAAATAAATTATTATTTTATACGTAATTTTTTATTCTGAAACAAATGACACTAACTTGAGAACAAACACTAGGTAAAGGTTGATAATTAATTTCGATGTAGTCAAAAAATTCTTTTAGGGCTTCAGTTCTTCCTGTGTAAATAAAAAAATAATTCAAAGTTTTCATTGTAATTGCTTCCATATCTTTTCTCATTAAGTCTTCACCATGATGAAGGTTGTGAATAATGCGGGCCGGACAACCAATTTCGAGAAGGTTGTTGTTCTTGATATTTTGCTTTAAGAGGATATAAATATTACTTTATTATAAATATTACTGGGATTTCTATTAACTTCTCCAAACCTAGCATGATATGTATATATATATATATATATATATATATATATATCTTGATACATGGTTCATATATTAATACACCTTGGTCCCAGCCTGAGTTGTATGTGTGAAGCGGTGTAAACCAAAAAAAAGGAGGATATTTTAGGTAAATGGAGGACATTCAGGGCCGGCTTCAGACTAATTTGCGCCCTAGGCAAAGCGAACTACTTGTACCTATTTTTTGCAGTATTTTGACCCTCTTTTCTGTAGAAATAATACGCCATTTTTGTCTAACAACGAAAACAAAAACCATATATTTTGTGGTTGAAAGGTGACAACTCTTCATCATTTGCTAGTCATCACCTGTAGTGTATGGGAGAAAATCTGTTTTTTTGAGTCTGGGAAAATCATATTATCACATCTGCTGTGTTCCAGGGCAGGATAGCCAAGTGGTTAAGGCATGTTGTCTTAAGCACTGGCAGTTGGAAGACCCTAATTCGTTTCTCGGAGCTACCTAAACTATTTCCGTGTCTACGCTAGAGTTGCAAAAAACATGGGAATTTTGAGGAGCCGGAGTAAACCAAGGAATTTTGGAAGGATTGTAATCTTTGATGGGGAGAAACTAATTTACGGGTTTTGTATATGCTTTGGCTAATCTGGTACTTTACGCAGTTTAAACCTTTATGACCGGTTGCCATTTAGATGAATTTACTAAATCTTTGTCTTTGTTTAAAAGTAAAGTCTAATGAAATAAAATTTTTGGAAATTTGAAATTACGAAAATAGGCAAATTATATTTGTCACAAAATAATTAAAATGCTGTTGTTACTAATACAGATTTCTTATTATCGTTTAATATTAAATAAATATTCTCTTTGTAATAAGTATGTCATCGTTCTGACTGTTCTTACGTTTAAAATATTTACAAATTAAGTTACAATTTATTTGTGTACTATATATATATATATATATATATATATATATATATATATATATATAATATGAAAGTCATACAATTTAAATATTTTTCTTGCATTTAACAAATTTCTGTTAATTTTTCATGCTTCAGCAATTTATAATTCTGAATGCAAAAAATAAAACAATCTGATGTGAATAGTACATGACTTTCCTTGTATAATGCAGTGAATTTACTCTTTTTACAGTCCAAAAAATAATAAGATCCAAGGTACTGTGTTTTTAACGTTAAATTGTACATTTGGCGATTTTCCTGGAGGGCAACATGTAACACTATTTCAAAGTGCCCAATTAACTTATATCTCACACAACTCTAAATTAATAATTATCAATATTGATAGCGTCCTCAATAAGCGATTAGTCCATATATTAAAATAGTTTAATATTTAATTCTTCAATTAGGCGACATTTTCCTTAAGTTAGCGTTATTTTTGAAATTTTGACGAAATTTTCGTCAATCTGGGGTGAAATATCGCCATATTATTCGCTATACTTCGCTAGTTTATTCTCCAAGTTTGCCAAATACATTACCAAGTGTTACAAACATACGGAGAGAAGAGCATTTCTCATCTAGAATGTAACCCGTCATATGAAGGAAATCATAATTTGCGAAACATTACTTTTCATTTGGCGTCATTATCAATTTGATGACATTTTTGTCACTTTTGTAGCATTTAAAAAAGTCGCCAAGTTGTTCCGTAAAATTTCTCGCCGAGCTTTACGGACGGAAAAATTGGGTATTCTTATAGTCTATTCTTATGTGCTTTCCAAGATATTGAACTTTCATGAATTAGTCGTTATTTCAGTGATTCAGCATCAGTTTCATCAATTTGGCTAATTTCTAGCAATTGGGTGACATTTTTGTCAGTTTTCCAATATTTAAAAAGTCACCAAGTTTATTTCGAAAAATTCGTCACCAAAATTTTGTCCAAGCGTTACAGACGGGAAAATAAGTTATTCTTATACAGTACTCGTAGATTTTTATATTCTTTCCAAGATATTGGATTTTCGTCAATTGTCGTCATTTTCATTGATTTAGAGTCATTTTCGTCAATTTGGCAACATTTCAAAAAGTCTTCATGTTGACGACATCCCGTCAAATTCGTCACCAAAATCTCGCCAAGCGTTATGGATGGAGAAATAAGTTATTCTTACAGCAGGTAAATAACTATTGGCGTCCAAATACAAAAGTATTACCCAAAGTATATTTTCTCATGAATGGAACGAGCTAGATACACGAGAATGATGTCACCAAATTCATCGCATGATATTACATATGAAAAGTGAACATATTTCACAATAGCTAAATTTTTTATGTGATTTTTTGATAAATGCATTTAAAAAATATGCAGAATCTCGAGAACGGATCATGCTAGCGTTCTAAAGTTTATGTCAATCGTTTTTCAATGAAGAGTTATAAAAGAAATGACTTTTTGCGTAACATTATTAAAGGTTTTGATTTTTTGATGATTTTTTTCAAAATTTCAGCCGAAAATTTAGTGGAGTTCTGAACATTCCATTGCGTTTCAAAACAATAGCCTTCCAGTATTCACGGATTGCAGTTTTTGTACCAAATTTCTGTCGAATGGCTCCATTCGTTCGTCAGATATCGTCTCCACAGACTCTCTCTCTCTCTCTCTCTCTCTCTCTCACACACACACACATAACCTCAAAAGCGTTTTATTCATGTTCAGGGATGCTTGAAACGCGCTCTTCCGTCGAAAACTCCATTCGAATTTTCGACCCCGTCACAATACTTTAATTATACATTATACCATGTATATAAGGAAAGTAATACAATGACTGAAAATTCCCATTTTTTGGAAACTTTCAAAATTCCCTCCCTCCTAAGAAAACGGTTTATTTTCGGGAATAAACCGGGTTTTTGCAACTCTAGTCTATGTGGAGTAAGGGCACATTAAATCTGTGGGTCTGAAATGCCTTACGAGAGGTTTACGGAATGGAAAGAAGGAACCTGTCCCTGTGCACCTCTATTGGATTCCGGTCTAAATTGGGGGACTAAACGTCGCAATAATGTGATCCGATCCTTGTGAAAAGCCGGGGTGACGTTGTATAATGGCCAAAAGTTTCACGCCTCGTCCACTATAGGCAAATGTTTTAATTCAAACCTGCCTGTCATTATATAAAAAACCCTGCTGCGTTCCATGTTGTACCATAAGCTATCGCAAATATTCCCTGCAACAGTAGAGCCGTTTGACAGGATCACTGTCATTCAATGCAATCAGAATTCCATCTTCTTTTGCCTGCTTTACAGTACTCTCATATTTCTTAACATACTATCTTTCCTCTGTGTAGTTTTCGGAAGAGAATTCTCCAATTTGTGAAGTTCCTAAGTATATCATTTGTAGTAGGAACAACACACCCAGCTTCCCCTTCAATACAGTCATATTCATGTTTATCATTTACTTTCTGTCTACGAAGGTATTTCAGGAAAATCCCCTCTTGCTTTGCTTATTTCCAGTGTTTTTATAATTATAAATTATATTTATAGTCATGCGCGGCACTGGACTTCAGAAGGTCTCTTTTAACCTTTTAGAACATTGTTAAAAAGTGTTTATGACTGTCCATTCTGTCTGTCTGTCCGTTTGCACGATAACTGCCGTAAAAATGACTCTATCAAAATGAAATTTTAGTATGTTGTTGAGACGGTCTGTGGGACATATGGGAATATAAATGAATAATATCACCCAATTACTTTTGGACTGAAGCCGAATTGAAAAAATAAAATACACTGAACCCTATGGGACCTAATTTTTCAGACATTTTTTAAGCGAATTAAAAATTCACAAATTGCTTTGAAAGTTTTAGAAAATATTCAAATTATCCCATAAAAAATATGAAAAAAAATTCAGAAAAATATATTCGGTAGTTTTTTAAATAAAAATTAAAATAATGATTACACCCATATTATATAAAGAGATCACGTGACCCACTTCAAAATAAAATATGGCATCCATCTTGTGTCAAAATCGTGATTTTAAAGTTCTTTTTTATTTATATTTAGTGTTGCATCCATCCTAAAACCGCTTTCTTTTTGCGTAATTTCTGAGCATCTATATTCTGCACCAACGCAATTATGATATTTTTTAGTTTAAATGATCATCAAACTTTGATTATTTCTACAACGAAGCATAATTTTAACGTATGCAGAATGTAAACACATCAAGCTGTAAGATGAGTTGTATAAGAATTGCTGAATTTTTTTAACTCAAAATTATTTAGTTCTAGATTCTGGAATATAGCTGATATAAATGAAATATTCATTGATTTTACATAGAGAAACAGACGATTTCATATCATTTCCTTTTTCGATGAAGTTTCAAGCATGGAGTTAGAAAGTACTTTTGCCTCCATGATTTTAAGGTTTTAAGTAAAATAAATTATTGTAGTATTGTGATAATTTTTAAAATATCACCGCTGAATGAAAGGAATTGAATAAAAGTGTATGAATGAAATATTCACTGCTTTTACATAGAGAGCCAGGCGATTTATATTTCAATGACGTCATTTGAATAAAGTTATTTTTTTTTTTTCGATGAAGTTTTATTTTTTCAAATATAATAAATTATTGTAGTATTGTGATAATTTTAAAAATATCACCGCTGAATGTATCGCATTTTAGAGATGTTTAAATAAAATTGCATTACAGTTGGAAAGTGCTTCATAATCAACGCTTTATGCATGATTAATCCTTCTTGTTTATCATCCAGAGCTTCATATGAATATGAAATAAAAATATATGTGAGATCCACATTGAATTAAATTGAACAGTATTTTCATTGCTTAAAAATGTGTTTTAGTGTTTAATTTTAGTGCTCTATGAATTAATAATCAACTACACACTATTATGAGCAATTAACTATTATATATTCCTCATTATGGTCTTAAGCGTAATAAAGGGAAAATTTTCTGCTAATTTTAAGAATTTCTGTGCTCTAGACGTCAGTGCTGCGTCCTAGGCGGCCGCCTAGTTGACCTAGAACAGACTCTGAGGACATTATATTTCAATTGAAAAGGTGGACACGTCCTCCTTTTGCATACCATATGATAACCCTGCCTACACGAGAGTGGCGCATGCAAAAGTAGAAAATAAATTATAATCACACACGAAATTGAGCCAAATTCAGGGTGTAGGTGGACTCAATTCAAAACAATTCTTATAAATGTTATCGCTATTTAAAATTGATATTATGCAAAATTATCGAAGGAAAATGAGGGCATAGGCAGATGAAATAGTTACGACAATTTTGAATAATATTAATTTTGGATAATGATAAGATTTAAATAGTGTTGTGTTGCATAAATCCGCCTACACCCTCAATTTGCTCCAATTTTGGATGATCAATATATATATTGTACTTTTTCATCAGTTACTGTTGTGTAGAGGAGGATAATGAAAAACTAGTTTTTTACTCGTAATTTCATTTTTATATTTCACTTTTAATTTTTTTTTTTTTTCTTGATCGACGTACAAACTTATGTATTATTATACATATGGATCGACATTAAGAGAACAAGCATTTCATCTCAAGATTCAAACCATAAATTCGCACAGAAAATGAATAAAAATGACAAATGCATAGTCATGACATACGTAATGCCGTAACGTGGAAATGGAATGACGAGAAAATGTGATAGATGAAAATGTGTGCTGAGTTTCAGCTCTCTATTTCAGCTTTCCGGGAGCCGAGAACGAGCTCGTCAAATACAGTGATTTTTACTTTCCCTAATGCATAGTATAATGTGTAGGGAAATTATTGTGACGCAGTCGAAAATTCGATTTCTTGATGGAAAAGTACGTTTCAAGCATCCTTGAACACAAATCTAACGCTTTTAAAGTGAAATGTGTGTGTGTGTGTGTGTACTGCGTATATATATATATATATATATATATATATATATATATATATATATATATATAATGTATATATATATATGTATGTATATATGTATGTATATATATATATATAATACATATATATACACATTTATATATACATATATAGTACACATATATATATGTGTGTGTGTGTGTGTGTGTGTGTGTGTGACTGTGGATGCGATACCTTACGATCGAATGAAGCGTATTGAGCGAAATTAGGAACGATTATTACAATCAGTTAATACTTGAATCCTATTGATTTTGAATGTAATCGAATATTCTGACACCCCCCCCCCTCATTTTTGAATGAAAATTTGAAAAAAATCATAAAAATCAGAACCAATAATGTTGCATACATTGCATGTTGCATGCAAAATCATTTATGATAATGACACCATTAGAAAACGATTGCCATAAACTTTGGAACGTTATCAAGAACCGTTCTCGAGATATTGCACGTTTTTTTTTTCAAATAAATTTTTAAAAATTTGTATAAAATTACAAAAATATTAACTTTCGTGAAATAGGTTTCCTTTCCATATGCAATATTAGCGACAAATTTCTTATCATCATTCTGATTGACCTAGTTCGTTCCATTCACGAGAGAAGATGGTTTTAGTGATAGTTTTGTATTCAGGAGACCAACAATCCGTCATAATTAAATTATTTGTTTATCTGTCCGTCTGTAATGCTTGACGAAAAATTTGGCAACAATTTGATAGAATATCGCCAACTTGGAGACTTCTGATCTAGTCAAATTGAACAAAATGCTGCCAAATTCACAGAAGCGACTCTAAATTAACGATAATGACGCAAAATTGATGAATAATCAATATTTGTAAAATGTAGTTCAATTTATTTCATAATCCTTTTCGCTTTAGGGAAATTAATATTCTTGATTCAAAACATAGTGAGTTTCACGGTTTGTGGAACAGGTACGTTTTGCTAAGGGGTCTAAGTTGTCGTAAATTAATTGCATTTTTAAGGGGTGATATAGTAATTATTTTTGATAGGCAGTCGTATAAGAAATAATCAGTATGACGGGCTTAGCTTCCAGTTTTTTTATACGCCCATTTAGCAATGATTAGATGGCTATTATGGTAAGGAGATTTGCCTTTTCCAAATTAAACAACGAAATGTTAAATACAATATTGATATATGAAGAACATTATAAAGTTGAAATTTTGAATTTTAGGAGTCTATTGATTGGAGTGTAAGCCATCGGTTTTATATAATAAAATGTTAGTTTCTAATTATTATAATCATTTAATATATGAACTACATTGCTTAACGAATGCTAGATATATTTCCAATTGTCAAGTTTGATTTGCACAAAATAAAAGTTAATTTGGTACTTTGAAATGGTTTTATATGTTGTCATCCAGTAAATCGCCCAATATTAATGCACAATTTAATGTTAAAACATTATGCCGTAGATCTTGTGCATCCTTATAAAACTGCGATTAAGTGCCATTGTATTATGTAGGGAAAGTCATGTACTGCCCATATCATATTATTTAATTGAGTGATTTTATGAATTTCTGTGAATGAGAGTTATATGCTAATATTAAATATGCAATTTATAGGTCAAATTTCTAGATTATATTGGAACTTTGCATACTCTGGTTTAATCCAGGATTCTACTCTATTTACACCTAACCAGTCTCACTAAATTTTTCATATTATAATTTTTATTCTCTGGAAATGTGGGTGTTACAATTATAAAAATAGTATATTTCAGTGTTAAAATCGTAACACCTAAATTGATTTGTTGGGTCAGAATGCTGATGAGGTCGATACGACACGGTATCTGATGAATTCGGTATCGATATATTCTTAAACGAAACATATCGATATGCCGTATCGATACTGGGAATAATTTTGATCATCAATGCCATTGTAGTAGACGTCTGCGGGGACATAAATAATAAAAATATAAGAATTTTACTCTGCCAGCCCGATAGTACCACAACTGGACTCGGTCACCCAGGTGATATTTTTAAACGTAGAAACCAGCCTGGATTCTCCTTTTAATCTTCGCCCGTACAAAACATACTCAAAGAACTAAAACGATGTTTTCCAAACGAATCAAAAACTCAATTTTGTTCTGTTTTGTGTTTAGAATTAAGTTAAAAGTCAGTTTTTAGGCATTTTACCTATACGTAGCTGAATCCAACAAAATGATTTCATTCATTTTATATAATTAAATTAAAAAAAAATTCAATCATTGAATACTTTGAACTTGAATCTGTCAATTTTTTTAAACTAAACCTGAGCCTGACGTGGCTCGACCTGGCCCAAAAGCCTCTAAAATCCGGTCCGCGGATTAGTTCGGGATTAAACCACCGAGCCAGGCCTAGACTTCTACTTTTTAATGGCTTTTAGGTGGGAAGACAAGAATTGAGGTTCTCAACTTCTTAAAGTTCATCAAGAATCAAACAGCTGCTGTCAATCTACAAGAGGCTTCCATTTCATTTTGCTCACACGTCACCACAAGCAGCAAATCTTCTTATCATGTCGTACAATAAGAATTAGTCGAATGGACTTGGACCATTTGTGCCCTGAATCATCCAAATTTACATAAGCAAACTTACCTTTCTTCATGTTGTCCCAAGAGTCCCCTAGACGGATTTGCTTCTAGAAAGAAAGAAATTGAATATTTGGATCATCGCAAGAGGAAGAGTGTGAATCAGTGGAAAGGACGGGATAAAAAGTATACCTGAATATCTTGCAGCATACGAAGAGTGAGGCACTCAAGGGAAACAGATTCTTTTCGTGGAGGCGGCAGAGACGTTTTTCGGATATATTCATCCTCCAGAGAATCGCCAGAGGTAGCAGAATCATCTGAAGAATAAAAAAGAATACGCTTGAATTGATTCTAATTCCGATACATGGGGTTTTTTAAATGTTGAAACGATTAATGTTACGACTTATGAATGAATATGTTGAAAAATTCACTCCTTTTCTCGAAATGATTGATTAGTTCGAAATCAGTATTTTACGTCCTTGATTGGAATTATCTGCGATCTTCATTAGAATTAATCTCCTGTAAAAAAGAACATTAATTTTATTCATAAATGAGCTTAAGTTTTGACGGTGTTTCTGTCCCCAGCGAGTTATAGGAATCTATTTTGTAGATTTTCATGATATTTTTCTTGAATGGGACGTTAAACTGGAGGAGTTTTTTTTTATGCAGATAAACCTACATTTTTCACTTAAATAATGGACCCATTTAAATTTTAATTATGATTACTTATTGGATCTATCTGCCCTTAACGTGTTCTTGGAATTTACTCCAAAAATATTTTGACTTGCAAAAAGGTCTTGACCTGCAGATTTGCCCAAAATTGTATCCCAAATCCATGCCAATTCGATTTCCGTGCATTGCATTAAAAATAGTTAATATTTTCTACAAAACAGCTCTATTTGCAATGTTTATCACATTTGAGAAAGAGCCGCGTATTTTCAAATCTATTGAACCAATTTATGTTTTTAACACTTTACAGCAAAGTTGAAAAGTGTTTATGACTTTGTTCATTCTGTCTGTCTGTCTGTCTGTCCGTTAGCACGATAACTGCCGTAAAAATGACTTAATCAAAATGAAATTTTAGTATGTTGTTCAGAAGGTCTATAGGACCTATGGGAATATAAATGAATAATATCACCCAATTAGTTTTGGATTGAACCCGGGTTGAAAAAATGGAATACATTGAGCCCTAAGGGACCTAATTTTTCAAGCATTTTTTAAACGGATTTAAAATTCACAAATTGCTTCGAAAATTTTAGGCAATATTCAAATTGTTCCATAAAATATATAAAAAAAAATTCAGCGAAATACATTCAGTTGTTTTTTAAATAAAAATTAAAATAATAATAACACCTCTTATATGAAGCGATCACGTGTCCTTGATATGAAACGATCACATGATCCACTTCAAAATGATATATGGCATCTATCTTGTGTCAAAATCGTGATTTTTAAAGTCCTTTTTAATTCATATTGAGTGTTGTATCCGTCCTAAAACTACATTATTTTTGCCTAAATTCTGTGCATATACATACTGAAACAACGCAATGACAATATATTTCAGTTTAAATGCTTTTCCAAATTTGATTATTTCTACTATTAAGCCTATTTTTCACCTATGTAAAATGTAAACAGCAAAATATATAGAATGAGTTGTATTAGAATCGCTATAATTCTTTAACACAAAATCATTTAGTCCATGGAGTCTGCTTAGCTGATATGAATGAAATATTCATTGATTTTAGAAAGAGAAGGACGATATTTTTCGATGAAGTTTTACGCATAGAGTTTACTTACTTGTAGCTCAATGGTCTTAATTTTTAAATAAAATAAATTATTATAGTATTGTGATGAATGACATGAATGGGGGAATTATTTATGAATGAAATGTTGCTTTTATACAGAGAGCCAGACGTGTTATTTTTTATGACGTCATTTGAATGAATTTCAGTTGTTTTCGATGAAGTTTTCAAATATAATAAATTATCGTAGTATTATGATAATTCTAAAATTATTACCGAGGAATGTATCACATTTTAGAGATGTTTAAACCAGGCAATTTATACTTTAATGCCGTCATTTGAATGAAGTTCATTTTTTTCGATGAAGGTTTAAGGTTTCAAATATAATAAATTAATGTAGTATTGTGATAAGTTTTAAAATATTACCGAGGAATGTATTGCATTTTAGACATGTTTAAATAAAATTGCAATGAAGTTGGAAAGTGTTTCATAATCAATTCTTTAAGCATGATTGATCTTTCTTGTTTTATATAACAAAGAGCTGGTATAAATTAGTTGTCTTGCGTAATTTTCGTTCTCATAGTTGTATTGGAATTCTTTTATGTTTGGTTGGATATGTTCTGTGTTTTATGTATCAACATGTATATCAACAATGTTTTATTGATAACGTATTCTGCAATGTTTGTAACCCCGTTGATATTCCGCATCCTTCAAGAAAACATTGAAGCTATATACAAGATAAGTCATAAAAACATCAAAAAATGTTCTCTCTTTCTCTAAAAAAATTTAAATTCTAATTAATAAATGATTGAAAATGTAATTACAATTTCTCTTTTTATCCCCCAGAAAAGTACGAATAAAATGTGAGTAAATTTCATCGTCAGTTGGTTATGCAATTTTTAATTTATGAGTGTGCAAAATTTTGATTCATTCTTTTGTTGTTCCTACCGAAAGAGAGAAATATAACTACCTAAGTACAGTCGAACCTCGATATGTCGAATTTGAAGGGAGTAGAAAAAAAATTTGAAATATCAAAAATTCGAGATATTGAAAATTTGAAAAATTTTACGGAATTCATAAAAGAATATATACATCCTAGTCCTATACTTAACACATTTTTTAAAAAATCACTTACTTTGTCTTACAGGCAGAGAATTGAGTATTACCCAAGAAAATGCTGACAACAAATAAAGCGAAGCTTGAAATGATTGGATACACATTTAATGTAATATACATTATTAAAATTTAATCTTGCATTTCTTTACTTGCAAAATAGTCACCTATGAATAGTTGGCTACAGGAACTGAAACCTTCAATATCTATCACATTTTCCAAATGAGCTAGGCGGATCCAAATGAGCTTAATTTTGTGACGATAGTTTACTTTAAAACTCTGAATAATACCTTGGTCCAAAGGCTGTAACTTAGAAGTTGTGTTTGGTGGCATGAAATGAACTTTCACGGATTTTAATTTCGGCACACCATTATGCGCTGTACAGTTGTCCAAGAGAACAATATCGCGATTTTCACGGGGCATTTTTCTATCTAGTTCCTTCAACCAATTAGTAAAAATTTCAGCAGTCATCCAAGTCTAATTGTTCGCAAAATAAGTCATTGGAACAGATTTCATTCCTGAAAAACATCGGGGTTTAGCAGATTTACCTATCATAAGAGGTTTGAGCCTTTCTGAACCATCCATATTAGTGCAAAATAGCACAGTTAATCTTTCTTTGCTCCTTTTCCAGCCATGACATGCCTTTAATGGCCATAGTTTTATCAGGCATACACTTAAAAAGTAGTCCTGTTTATCTGCCTTAAACACATTTTTAGGATCGTATTTTTCCAAATGGAAAGATGAAAATGGTAAGATGATCCAAATGGTAAGATGAAAAAATTCGAGATATCGAGAGTTTGATTAAAAAAATTCGAGTTAAAGAGTTTGTTTTACTTTAGTTTTATACTGTACGTGAAGGGAGATGAAAATATTTCGAGATATCGAAAATTTCGAGATAACGAGGTTCGACATACCGAGGTTCACCTGTATATCAAAAATAACATCATTGAGTGTTATAACAAGTTCTTTCAAATTATCGAAAGAAGCTGTTCATTAGTAAAAGTTCGAAATACATTGAAATGTAAAGTTTGAAATTTTGGAACGTTATATAATGTGACTAGAACATTGCTCTTACGTTTGTGGCGCTAAATCTACCAAATCTCCTCATCAGTATATCATAAATTACTTCACATTTAATACGCAACAAGTTTTAAAAAGTAATATTTAAAATATGGTTTATGAATTTTATTAAGTTTAATTAACCGTTTAAAGAGATAATCGACAGCTTTATCCTGAACTCACTTATTTTCTTCACAAAAATATCTTCTTTCGGCGACTTGCTCAGTGGCTTTCAGAAAAAGCTTTTCAATAGAATTTACAAGATAAGTTATCAATAACTTATTGATAGCAGTACATTATTAATTCTATTGCTACTTTGAGTGCGTAGGCCTATTTGCCCCCACATATGCTTAGAACCCGCTCGACACATGTGCAGGTCACAGTTAACAATAGACACTAAAGTTCATAAAACCAAATAAAACCCGATAAAACCAAAATAAAACTAGAAAGATCAATCATGCATAAAGCATTGAATGTTGTTGTTGAGACCCAGACCGTCCGACCTATCAGAAAGGTGTAAGGTAACTGTTTGGACGGCCGCGAAGTGCCACCCTATTTGGATCGGAACCCAGTGGGGGAGGCATCCACAGGGACCGTACCCTCCTTCCCCTACCACCAACCTCTCGGAAGGACTTACGGACCCACATGTTTAACGTGATCGTACTCCGCGTGAACACGGAAACATTGAATGTGAAACACTTTCCAAATCTAATTTTATTTAAATATCTCTAAAATGCGGTATATTCAGCGGTAATCTTTTTAAAATTATCACAATACTGCAATAATTAATTATATTTGAAAATTTAAAATTCATCGAGAAAAAACGAACTTGATTCAAATGGCGTCATCGAAATATAAATCGCCTGACCTGGCTCTCTGTGTAAAAGCAGTGAATAATTCATTCATACATTTTTAACACTTTACAACATAGTTGAACAGTGTTTATGACTTTGTTCATTCTGTCTGTCTGTCTGTCCGTTAGCACGATAACTGCCGTAAAAATGACTTTATCAAAATGAAATTTTACTACGTTGTTCAGACGGTCTTTGGGACCTATAGGAATTGGATTGAACCAGGGTTGAAAAAATGAAATACATTGAACCATATGGGGCCTAATTTTTTAAACATTTTTTTTAATGAATTTAAAATTCACAAATGGCTTTCAAAGTTTTAGGAAATATTCAAATTATCCCATAAAATATATAAAAAAATATTCAGCAAAATATATTCAATTTTTTTGTAAATAAAAATTAAAATAATAATTACACCCTTTATATGAATCACGTGACCATTATATGAAGACATCACGTGACCCACTTCAAAATAAAATATGGCATCCATCTTGTGCCAAAATCGTGATTTTTAAAGTTCTTTTTAATTCATATTTAGTGTTGTATCTGTCCTAAAATCGTTTTATTTTTGCTTAAATTCTGTGCATCTACATATTGAAACAACGCAATTGCAATATATTTGAGTTTAAATGATCATCAAACTTTGATTATTTCTACAACGAAGCCTAATTTTCACTTATGGAGAATGTAAACATTGAAAGATGTAGAATTAGTTGTATAAGAAATGCTGCATGTCTTTAACGCAAAATTATTTAGCTCATGGGGTCTGCAATATAGCTGATATGAATGAAGCATTCATTGATTTTACATAGAGAAGCAAGCGCTTTTTTCGATGAAGTTTTAAGCATAGAGTTAAATTACTTGCACCTGCATGGTTTTTAAGTTTTTAAATAAAATAAATTATTATAGTATTGTGATGAATGAAAGGAATGGAAAAATGTTTATGAATGAAATGCTGCCTTTATATAGAGGCGATTTATATTTCGATGAAGTCATTTGAATAAAGACCATTTGTTTTCGATGAAGTTTTCAAATATAATAATTTATTGTAGTACTATGATAATTTTAAAAATATTACCGAGGAATGCATCGCATTTTAGAGATGTTTAAACCAGGCAATTTATATTTCAATGCCGTCATTTGAGTAAAGTTAGTTTTTTTCAATGAAGTTTTAAGTTTACAAATATAATAAAATAATGTAGCATTGTGATTATTTTAAAAATATTACTAAGGAATGTATCGCATTTTTGAGACGTTTAAGAAAAAATTGCATTGAAGTTGGAAAGGGTTTCATAATCAACGCTTTATGCATGATTGATTTTTCTTGATATGTCATTCATCACAGTACTACAATAATTTATTCTACTTAAACCATGGTGGTAAAAGTAATTTAACACTATGCATAAAATTTCATCGAAAAAGTCTGCCATTAAATTGCCTGCTTCTCTATGTAAAATCAATTAATGTTTCATTCATATCATCTATATTGCCGATTCCAGAGCAACATAATTGCGCTTTAAAGAAATTCAACAATTCTTATGCATCTCATCTTACAGCCTAATTTGTTTACATTCTCCATAAATGAAAATTAGGTTTCGTTGTAGAAATAATCAAATTTTGATGATCATTTAAACTCAAATATATTGTAATTGTGGTTTCAGAATACAGATGCACAGAAATTAAGCAAAAATAAAGCGGTTTTAGGGCGGATACAACATTAAATATAAATTAAAAAGAATTTTAAAAATCACGATTTCGACACAGGATGGATGCCTCCAAACAGTTACCTTACACCTTTCTGGTAGGTCGGACGGTCTGGGTCTCAACAATCAACAACAGGATGGATGCCATATTTTATTTTGAAGTGGGTCACGTGACCTCTTCATATAATTGTCACGTAATCTCTTCATATAAAGGGTGTAATTATTATTTTATTTTTTATTTAAAAAACTACTGAATATATTTTGCTGACTTTTTTTTTATACATTTTATGGGATAATTTGAATATTTCCAAAAATTTTAAAGCAATTTGTGAATTTTAAATTCGCTTAAAAAATGTTTGAAAAATTAGATGCCATAGGGTTCAATGTATTTCAGTTTTTCAACCCGGGTTCAATCCAAAACTAATTGGGTGATATTATTCATTTATATTCCCATAGGTCCCACAGAACATGCTAAAATTTCATTTTGATAAAGTCATTTTTACGGCAGTTATCGTGCTAACGGACAGACAGACAGCATGAACAAAGTCATAAACACTTTTCAAATACGCTGTAAAGTGTTTAAAACGCATATTTGGTGCTACCCGGCCAGACCATGGCTAACGATAAAAGCCGAGTTATGCGATATGACGCGAAAATACCTCCTAACACATCCTCATCTGGCGATCGTAAATCAATAAAAAATTAATAAAGGCTAATTCAAAATATTTTTGAGATAACCACTTGAATTTTTCACCGATACTTTCTAATAGTGATTTAGGCTTTGTCTAAAATTTTTAAAAGATAAGTAAAAAATGTGCGAAATTAGAAAAGTAAAAAAAATGTCCTTTCCTATCAAAAATACATCTGCCATTTGGAAAACCTCGCAAGGGAAAAAACGTTTAAATATTTCCTTGCCGTTGACAAAGCGGTATTAAAACTCGAAACCTAATTTTCTTGTGTCTGCTTTCTTCAACAAAGAATTATAAAGTTTTATTCTCACAAGCAGCAATTTTATTTTTGTTAAAGTTTATTACAATTAGTATTGATACGAAATAACGGTATTCCGATGTTATCAGAATTTTTAACGCTTCATTCTGAATGTCTGTCTGTCCATTAGCACGATAGCGGCCGTAAAAATGACCTTCTCAAAATGAAATTTTAGTATGTTGTTCAGACGGTTTGTGGGGCATATGGACATATAAATGAATAATATCACCCAATTAGTTTTGGATTGAACCCGGGTTGAAAAAATGAAATACATTGAACCCTATGGGACCTAATTTTTCAAACATTTTTTAAGCGAATTTAAAATTCACAAATTACTTTGAAAGTTTTAGGAAACATGCAAATTATCCCATAAAAAATATTAAAAAAAAAATTCAACAAAATATATTCGGTAGTTTTTAACACTTTACAACAAAGTTGAAAAGTGTTTATGACTTTGTTCATTCTGTCTGTCTGTCTGTGTGTCTGTCTGTCTGTCTGTCTGTCTGTCTGTCTGTCTGTCCGTTAGCACGATAACTGCCGTAAAAATGAGTTTATCAAAATGAAATTTTAGTATGTTGTTCAGACGGTCTGTAGGACCTATGGGAATATAAATAAATAATATCACCCAATTAGTTTTTTATTGAACCCGGGTTGAAAAAATGAAATACATTGAACCCTATGGGACCTAATTTTTCAAACATTTTTTAAGTAAATTTAATATTCACGAATTGCTTCGAAATTTTTAGGAAATATTCACATTATCCCATAGAATATATAAAAAAAAATTCAGTAAAATATGTTAAGTAGTTTTTTAATTAAAAAAATTATTTAATATAGGGAAAAAAACAAATTCAATTAAATTCTGACTTTGGGATATCTTCCAGAAAGAAAAGAGAGAGATATTATATAATAAATATCTCTCCATTTGTTTAAACGTTTTGCATATGGGAGTGGCTTCATATTTTAAGATAAATTTGGTAGATAACAATTTTTCATTTTTTTAAAATTTTATATAACTCTTCATGATAAATTTAATTGATGGCATTTCAAATGCACTTTCCTACGTCCTAGAGAGTTAACATTTGGTACACAGCTTAAATTTGTTGAACATTTTATTCGACAAAAATTTGATGGATCTTTAAATATAGATTATACATTTTTTTCGAAATGGCCTGAAAATAATCCCCGTTCACTTCTATAAATCATTGGTGTAATATTGTTAAAAATTCTGATGTGGACAGCACATGTCTTTCTCTGCGGACTCATATTCGTTCTCTTTATTTATTCAATGATAATTTGAGTTTATCTGCACAACATAAGTATTTTAAATGACATTGAATTTACACGTTAAACTTAAATTTGGTTCTCATTTGATAGCTGGACTTATTGTCAAAGGTGGCGTAGCGAAAAAACTAGAATATCTCAAGAACGGCTAGTCCTA
The DNA here is from genome assembly GCA_951213105.1 of Amaurobius ferox. NCBI lineage: Eukaryota > Metazoa > Arthropoda > Arachnida > Araneae > Amaurobiidae > Amaurobius > Amaurobius ferox. The sequence continues at coordinate 58,793,747 of OX578133.1, forward strand.
GAGTAATGGGGTTAGTCTTATTCTTTTTGTTGTCAAAAATCACATATAAAATAGGAATTTAATTGATATAATTGAGCACACGTAGTCTTTTATTTTTATATATAACGATTTTTGCTGGCCATTTCGCAAAAATAGCCCGTTCCTTTTTCCCGAATCGTAGTAGAATAACCTACAAATGATTTATATACAAAATTTTGTTAAATTTGGTATATAAATCACTTGTAGGTTATTGAAATATTATACTCCAAATTTTGTTAAATTTGGTTCATTAGTTTTTAGCTAGAGTGGATAAAGGCAATTTCTGCGGCCATTTCGCAAAGAAGGCAGATTCTTTTATTACGAATCGTACTATAATCTAATGAACATCAGGATTTCCCACAAAAAACATACCTACCAAATTGTATGAAATTCGGTCCATTAGTTTTTCAATTAGAGTGGATGTAATATCCACACAGACACACAGAAACATACACAGATACACCCTTACACACACAGACGTCTTCCTAAAAGTAGTTTTTTCGTGTTCTAGAAGTCCCAAAACGTGTAGATACTTTGAAAATTCAAGTTCCGATCTTCGGCACGATTCCAATACTTTGAGTACATACACATACACATATATATTATCTGTGTATTATCTGTGTATCTAAATTCCGTGCCTATGCAATTACAATAGTTGTGATTTTAAATGATCCCTAAACTTTTATTATTTCTTCAAGGAAGCCTAATTTTAACATATGCAGAATGCAAATATCTCAAGCGATTGTAAGATGAATTACATAAGAATTGCTGAATTTTTTTCACACAAAATTATTTAGCTCTGGAGTCTGGAATACAAGTTATATGAATGAAATAATCATTGATTTTGCATAAAGAATCAGATGATTTATATTTCGATACAGTTTTAAATATTTAAGTATAATAAATTACTGTAGTGCTGTGATAATGTAAAAGATATTACCACTGAATGAATCACATTTTAGAAATTTTTAAATGAAATTACATTTCAGTTGGAAAGTGTTTCATAATCAATGCTTATGCATGATTGATCTTTCTTGTTTTAAATAAAAATTAAAATAATAATTACACACTTGATATGCATGCACCGGCCATCCAAGCAGCTGCTCTAAGTCTACGGACGAGTCGGGTTGTCTGGGCTTTCGACACTTGATATGCAGAGATCACGTGACCCACTTCAAAATAAAATATGGCATCCATCTTGTATCAAAATTGTGATTTTTAAAGTTCTTTTTAATTTATATTTAGTATTGTATCCGTCCTAAAACCGCTTTATTTTTGCTTAATTTCTGTGCATGTATATTCTGAAACAGAGCTATATTTGAGTTTAAATGATTAATGCTATTCATCTTGTGTCAAAATCGTGATTTTTAAAGTTCTTTTTAATTTACGTTTAGTGTTACATCCGTCCTAAAACCGCTTTATTTTTTTTCTTTGCATCTATATACTGCAACAACGTCAATTACAATATTTGTGAGTTTAAATGATCATCAAACTTTGATTATTTCTACAACAAAACCGGATTTTCACGTATAGAGAATGTAAACAGATCAAGATGCAAGATGAGTTGTATAAGAATTGTTGAATTTTTTTAAAGCAAAATTATCTAGCTCTGGAATCTGCAATATAGCTGATATGAATGAAACATTAATTGATTTTACATAGAGAATCATACGATTCTATTTCCTTTTTCGATGAAGATTTAAGCATGGAGTTACACAGTACTTTTATCTCCATAATTTTAAGTTTTTAAGTAAAATAAATTGTTGTATTATTGTGATAATTTTAAAAATATCGCCGCTGAATGAAAGGAATGGAAAAAGGACTATGAATGAAATTTTCACTGCTTATAGGGAATCAGGCGATTTATATTTCGATGACGTTATTTGAATAAAGCTAACTTATTTTTGATTAAGTTTTCAAATATAATAAATTGTAGTATCATGATAATTTTAAAAATATCACCGCTGAATGTATCGCAGTTTAGAGATGTTTAAATAAAATTGCATTGTAGTTGGAAAGTTGTTTCATAATCGATGCTTTATGCATGATTGATCTTTCTTGTTTTATTTTATATTTATCAAACGTTTAGATCAAAATCTTGAGTATTATTTTCTAATATTTTTTCATTTGTTTCGTAGGTTCTTAATAACAATGTAAGAAATAATATTGATCATTGTATCATTGTAAATTTGTATTGATCATTGTAAAATTTTAGGTATATCTGAAATATGAATTCATTCCGCTGTTCACTGTTTAATAAATTACGATATTTTGATTTTTTTTTATCTCAATTTCTTTTTCTTTTCAGCAATCTTTTTTTCTTAATTTCTTTTCAGCATATCCGTGTTTTGTTACTTTTTTGTGACCAATCTATTTTTTTTATATATGTTTGAAATTTTATTTAATCAATTGAAAATTAATCCATTTAAAATTTTGATCCTAACAATTTTTTGTTTTCGGATTTTCCAGATTCTGTTTTTCTATCTTGGTGATGGACCTCTTTTATGGAACTATTTTTTTTTTCTCTGGTATGGTGTATTTTATTTTTTATTAGTTTATTGTATTATTAGTTTCGTTATAAATTTGAATTTTTATTTTTTTGTTTTTCTTGTCACATTTATTGTTTCTATTATTGTGTTTGCTTTAGTCAACTGTTTGCTTACTTATAAATAATAGTTTTCCCTTTATTGTTCTTTTTGTACTTTAGTAATTGCTTTTCATAACTTTATTCTTAATATTATTTATCATGCATAATAAACTTATAATTATACTTTATGTAGATATAAGTGTGTGTCTGCCGGTTTATATTTTTCCATATGCTTTAGATGTATGTTCTTTGAGGTATAAGTTACTTCATAGCAAAGTCTCCATGTGCACCCAATTAAAGAGCCCAGACAAATACCAACGTTTATCGTATTACTCAACTATTTTCTATTTCATCATTTCTCTAACATATTATTTAGCATGCATAAGAAATTTACAATTATGTTTTATACAAATATGCTTGTTTGTCTGTTGGTTTATAATTTTTTTCATGTGCTTTAGATGTAGAATCTTTGAGGTGTAAGGCTCATCATGGTGAAATACCCTGGTGCACCCAATTAAAGAGCCCAAACAAATTCCAACATTCATCGTATTACTTTAATATTTCTTATTTCATTATTTCTCTGAAATATTATTTAGCACGCATTAAAATTTTATAATTATGTTTTATACAGATATGCTTGCGCGTCTGTTGGTTTATAATTCTTTTTCATGTGCTTTAGATATAGATCTTTGAGGTGTAAGTCACATAATAGTGAAGTCTCCGAGTGCACTCCATTAATACGTCTAGATGAATACTAACGTTTATCATATTACTTTAATATTTTCAAGTTCATTGTTTCTATTTATGTTTATTTTAGTATATATGGAAACTCCTTTTCTTTCAAATTAAATTACAGTATGAGCCTTGTTGTTCGCCTTCTTTTCAAAATTTTGTTAGAAATTGAGCGTAGAGTTTAAATTTGAAGAAAAAAAACGGTTATCCATACTGGTATTGCAGTTTGCAAAATTAAATTTACTGGAATACGGGCTTATAATTTTTTACCCAGTATTGATTGCTTTAACTGGAACATCAGGAGTCTTAAAATCATCTTATTGCTATTGTATCTTTATGCGAAGAAGTCTCAAATTAAATATTAAATCATCTGCAGCAAAAAGTGAAAGGCTTATGTACTTATAGAATGTATGAGGAACTTAAGTGCATCTTGTGCTTTCATCCAAGATGAAATGTAGTTGAATAATGAACTGTACTCAAAACTGTCTGGTGGATGAACTCATTGATTTTGTGAACCCATTTGTAATTAATATATGTAGTTACAGAACCAACCTGTAAGGGATGGTCACAAAAATTTGAAATACGTTCCCATTGCAGGTAAATGCATGCTTGTTATATCGGATATTTCATGCTACTGCTAACCTGCGTATAATGAACACAAAATTCATTCATCAATGATATTATCTGCAATGGGAGTGTATTGCATGACAAACTCTTCATTTTTTATTAAAACCATTATTTATAAAATTCGTATTTATACCATAGCATTTGAAAATTATTTCATTTATTTTTTGAAAATATTTTCTAATAGTTTGTGCAATACACGATGGACCTGCTTAAAACAATACAAAGTTTCACCACTAAGTTCATACAGCATGCACATTTTCGTCTGATAAGACTACAAGATATTGTCGCGACAATTATTGCAAAACAAACACATAAAAGACCAAGAGCAACAACACTGAACAGAGGAGCCAAATGAATAGAAAAACAATCACAAGACAGCCATCCAAGCTACAAACACAACACTGACATAGAACAAAACAAACAAGATGGATTGCATTTTATTAGAACTATAACAATAAAATGCTTCCAGTTTGTCAGCTATTAAAGTCAAATGTAAGAAAGACTGGACCACTAAACAATGAACTTTAACCGATACAAAAAGCTGGTCAAAAAACTAACACCAAACTAATCCACAAAACTTACTTTGCTATGTCATACGAAACAGTTTTCTCAAGATGCAAGACTGCATGCAATATCATGCTTCTAGCTCAATATAAGGAAACTATAATTACCAAATTTATCAAAAAGGTTAATTTTGATTCGCAGTTCATGACCCAAGTAAACGAGGACTCGAGCAGCGTGATGCTTCACATACCGAGCATACTGTGTTGAATGATTCGTGTAGTACCACTCATCCGACGGGAGCATCAGTTGAGTCAGATTATCGGTCAGTCCAGACTCAGATAACTGTCTGTGGAATGCTGGAGTCATGGAGAGAATGGACACAGCTTGAAGAACAAGGCACAGCAGTTGCTGAAATGGTAGGATTTCAAAGCGAATTTATTTTGATCTACGCAGTATTCTTTGCCCATGATTGGTTTATGGACATTAGCTTTGAGTAAATAACGTCTATGGTCGTGGCATCCGGCTGAAATCGGTGCATTACGAAAAACTTAAATACTTTGAATGGTCATATCTTCGAACCTAATAGTTTTGTCGGTAATACGGCACTATTTATGAATATACAAAGATAATTTCATATATTTTGACTTTTTAAAAAAAAATAATACATTTTTGTCAGAACGAGTTTTTGCCTAAATTTATTTACTTTTACTCAAAATATCTTATAAATTATAAAATCTAGATATAAATAGTACGTAATAAAAATGTTCTGAAGAAAATCCAGTTTCGAGATTAATAATTTGTTTTTAGAAAGCTCATATAGTTCTCAAACAATCGTCTTGTTAAACTGAAAAATATTGAAAAGTTTCTGTTTTTAAAATACATAATGCTTATACCTCGAAAACTAAAAGTGTTAACGATAAATAGTAAGATAATTGTAGCGCTTTGAAAGTCCTACAAGGATATATAATTGGATTTTAAATCAGATTCTCAGTTTTTGAGATATAGTGACTATACCTAATAGAAAAAATCTTCAGTAATCTGAATAAGCCTATCCTATTTTTTCAGGATTTTAAAGTAGACATGTAGAAAAAAAAGTTATTAGACTTTAATCCGACGATGCTCAGCTTAAAACTTCAGTTCTTGTAAAATATATTACACGCGGCTACTATTTGTATAGAGTACTACTTACGCTACTGCTTGCATAGACTTGATAACTTCGCTTGACTCAGATTAAGTTGTTTCAAATATATATTTTACTTTAGTTACAATGGGCCCATATTATCTGCTGTAAACGTGACAAATGAGACTGAAACGAAATCAGATGGGGAGAGGGGGGGGGGGGGGGTCCATTGGAGAGATCCGAGATATGTTGGGCTTAGAATTTTTTTTTTGTGACTTTCGTGATGTTGGCTGTGTTAGTTTATTTGAATGTTTGAAAAAAGAATGAGCCATTTTAAAACCTTTATTTTTTTACACATCTGTGCAAAAAACTGAATTGATGAAGGAGCCGTAGATATAAACGTTGAGGAGCCGAAGGTTACTCTGCAGATTTTCTGGCTCTATACTCTCGGACACTTTCAGCTTCGGTTTTGGGGGGCCTTAGTACATCCGGCCTGTACCAAAGTCTTCCGTTTGTTGTACCCTTTCATATGTTCGGTAGTATTTTTCTTAGGCATGATGAATCTCGGAGGTATTTATTGCCCCTATTAGGCACCTTATAACACGTAGGTTTTTGTCCCACTCAAACTCGAGTAAAGAAATAGATTCCTTTTCCAAGCGAAAATAAATCCGACCTCTCTACAACGTTTAGTTCGCGAGTTATGAGCGCGCACTATCGCATCGAGCTCAGATTTCGAGCATCTACTTCCCCTCCCCATTGTTCGCGCTAGCAGTGGCGCACGATCTTGTTACGTGATTTGTTGTATACAGCCGTCGTTGTTCTTTCAAACTGTATATAACTTTTGCAAATTTAATTTTGCTATGAGCGAGCGACGGCGAGCAAATTCTTGCGTAACGCCAAACACGGCATATGCAATTTCTTAAGTGTCAGTCACGTAAACGATCTGATAGACGTAAGTTCTGAGTCAAAAGCAACGAGTAAACTTGTAAAATAAAATTCTAATAAAGTTTAACAAGTCGTTATTCACTCAAAACCATTTCGACTTCATCGGAGTTGAGGCACATCCAATTTTTTTTATTGCAGGACGTTATTTGTCGTAGTAATTGTAACCATAAGAGGTAATCCAATTCTTTGGATTACCCATAAGAGGTAAACTTAAAATTTCATTCAGATTTCGGAACTTCGTCTTCGAGAGCGTGAAGAGAGGAGGCTTTATCGGTCCGTTTTGATATGTTTATGATTTTTCTTTAATGGCTGATACCACACGCTAGCGAATTTTTGCTTAGTGTATTCTAGATCTGTTTAAATTGCCTTTTACCAGCCTTGTAGCAGTTCGTTCTTAGCCGTTGTTAAGGGCCCATGCTGTTCTTTTGGGCTGCAGAAAGGGGCTTATAAAGCCCTCGAAACAATTTTCGTCACCTAGTTGACATTGTCTGCTTTCTTCAAATTTTTATAAGGAAGTTTTGCATGTAAGTAGCAGTTTAATTTATCGTGATGGATTATATGCTTGTGTAATATAAGAAAGCGAGACATAAAGCTCTTTCAGAAACGTTTCTGGAAGCGGCGACTCAATAAGAGTGAAAATTGGTAGAGAAAGTCTTCATGTGTGTAAACAATTATATCAATGCAATTCATTAATTTCAATTTTAAAAGAGAAAATTGTCTAAAATAAAATTATAAAGTTTTGCAAGTAAGTAGCAGTTTAATCTATCGTGATGGATTATATGCTTGTGTAATATAGGAAAGCGAAATATAAAGCTCTTTCAGAAACGTTTCTGGAAGCTGCGACTCAATTAGAATGAAAATTGGTAGAGAAAGTCTTCATGCGTGTAAATGATGATATCAATACAACTAATTAATTTCAATTTGAAAAGAGAAAATTGTCTAAAATAAAATTATAAAGTTTTGCAAGTAAGTAGCAGTTTAATCTATCGTGATGGATTATATGCTTGTGTAATATAGGAAAGCGAAATATAAAGCTCTTTCAGAAACGTTTATGGAAGCGGCGACTCAATTAGAATGAAAATTGGTAGAGAAAGTCTTCATGTGTGTAAATGATGATATCAATACTATTAATTAATTTCAATTTTAAAAGAGAAAATTGTCTAAAATAAAATTACAAAGTTTGCCAGGTCATGGAATCACTGCTGATTTTTGTATGAAACTATACTATTCAGGCACTTAGTCAGTTGTAATAAAAGTAAATATGAAGCATCAAAAAATATATACCCAAAAACATTAAAATTATATTCACTACTGGAAAACATATGACTCGGTTTAAATGAATTACACTGATTCAAGTTAATTTAAAGTAAAACAAATCTTCCCTTTTTACTATGCGTACAATACACAGTATGTGTAGCGTAAAAGTGTCGTGGGGGGAGGGGGGAGGGATCAAAAACCCCACTCTCGAATTTTGATGAACTGACACATTTTAGGCATTCCAAAACATAAGTCAATTGTTTTTAATGATATCAGTGTCTGTCGGAATCTGTAGACACGATATCACTACAGCAAATCAAACAATTTAAAGGAAATATGGTATGATTAATACATAAAAATAATAGGTCTGGGGATTTTCTCTACTCAATTTTATCGCCAAATGTCAGAGACAGACGTATAGAAGGGCTTTTCTTATATATATAATTAAATGACTATTGGCGAATTCTTGGGCATCAAAATATAAAACCATTATATAAAGTATTTTATTTCGAAATGGAATGAGCTTGATCCTCGAGAGTAAGGTTAACAAATTTGTCACATATTACTGCATATGAAAAGGAAACATATTTCACAATAATGTAATACATTTTCAATTTTATGTAATTTTTTTTATAAATTTATACGAAAAACATGCAATTTCTCGAACACAGTTTATGTTTAGAGTTATAAAGTTTGTGTCATTTTTTTTCAACAAAAAAATCGCATAAGACATAATTATTTATGTAACATTATTGAAAATTCTAATTTTTTACTGATTTTTTTCAAAATTTCATACGCAAATATTAACCTATTCCAATATAATTGTACCAAATTTTCCTGGAAATGCTCCATTCTTTCGAATTTTATTCAAATTTTTACTCATCCAATATTATCTTATCTGAAAAATATATACATTTTTTAAATCGTCATTGAAATTAATTTTGCGGTAAAATGCCGATTGTTGATCAAAAAATTGTACTGCAATAATTATTTCCCTCTAATCTAATTTTATAATGCAGAAAAATTAAAATATATTTAATTGTGAAAAAATGTCATAAGAATTTTTAAGGTCTTTATCACTATATTTTTAAAATTTTATACCCTATACTTTTTTAAGTTAAGGGGTAATTTTCAGAAATATAAATCCATAATACATAAAATCTAACTTTAGAAGTAATTATTCCTAAGCGTTAATCTAATTAACTTTCTCAGCATTATTAAAAAATATCAGTTTCTTTTATATGAAGCCGATTACTTTATCATGTGCTAAAAGCCATTGTGGATTCTCACAGAACAAAGGCTGTCGAAGACCTAGTGGAACCAGGGACTAAGACCCTTATTTTAGTTGAGGTCCCAAAAATTTATTGAGGTATTCATACTGAAATTTCATTATTAATCATAATTATATTAATACTGATAGAGGTATGAGAGTGATGTGAACATTAAAAAGCGGGGCTAACGAAAAATATTGATCCCCGGGCTTGCAAAATCATAAAAACAACTCTGGATCCTGAGGTCTCTAGGCTTAAATCTCAGGGCTCAAGGAATTTGGCAATTATTAGAGTTCTTGAACTGAAAAAATTTAAGCTGCAATCTAAAATTAAAAGGCACAGAAAAAGAGTTTTAAAAGATATTAAGAGGATTCGATAAGAATGCTCTGAGCTCATGGCAGAGCAATGTCTCCGCCGGGAAAAACATACTCTCAATGTTTATTAAATGCCGATTTTGGAAGAAAATTCGGACGGTGAGATGAGGAGGGGGGGGGGGGGTTAAAGTATCCCTTGATAATAAGAAAAGGCAAGCTGAGCTCGAGAATATCCAAAACCTATGATTACGATGAGAGACCGAAGTCAAATAATTAAAAATATATGGCAGTACAAAAACATTACAATGATCTTAATACAATTGTATGATAACACGTCAATTCAGCAAAAACTCCAAAATAAAATAAAGGCAACCAAAAATTGGTTAATTAAAATGTCTTTAATAAAACACCTTTAATGACGTACTTAAATATCACACAAGCCAGAGCGATTTCGGATACTTTTAGGTCCTTCATCAGTGACATGGTAAATATTAGGTGATAAACATAAGCTCTAATATATAGGCCACAACCGCGACACAAGATTTGCATATAAAATATTTTTAAATCGATACATTTAAAAAAATATAATTTAATTACAAGAAACATAAATGATAGTATATCATGAAATACAGGGTAAACCAATATATGTATCGTCAAAAACAAGGAAAATAATTACTTTATATCTAGAAAATTATATAAGGGTTTAACACGCAGTGAGTCGAGAACGAGACACAAATCATAACTGAGGGTTTGAACTGTATCAAAATTGCAAATAGAATCGTGGTAAATATAAATAAAAAGGGATTCATAAAGTGAAATATTACAGTGGTTATTGCAACTGATTAAGAGGAACGTTTAATCTAACACAGGGGGAAAATTATCTTTAATAACAAAATGGGCAAAAGCCGTAGACAGTTTTTTACTTTTTACTGCTTTGTGTGATTTTTTAATACGTCATGAAAGGTGTTTTATTAAAGACATTTTAATTAACCAATTTTTGTTTGTCTTTATTTTATTTTGGAGTTATTACAATGTTCTTTTGCATTTTGGGCGCAGGAATGGGTTCTCGGACTATTTACAGAGTAGCGCTCTGGGCCGCTTTTTGAAGTTTCCAACGGTGGTTCGTAGGCCGGTAGGCTATCGACCGTAACATTGAAGACATGTAAACTGCGAGTGGTACCCATGAAAATTAAGAATAGTTAGCCATGGTGACGTGCTCAACTTTTGGCTGCACAAATAGATCATCCAAGAGAAAGTCTGAAGTGACTTTCCACAGGTAATTCAGGATTTTATTTTATTTTCGGGATCAATTTTATATGATATTTCAAAATTTGTCTGACAATAAGTACTTGTCTTGTGAGTACAACGCTAAACTTTTTAAGAGTGTTTAAATTTAAGTAGGCATAAAAAAAAACCCACTGAAAAGTACTTAAAAACTATTAATAAAACCGGTTTATTGATTTGTTATTCATCAGCTTCATAACTCTTTCTGTTTCATTATGCTAAAATCCACAACAACAAAAAAAAGTGGATATCGTAAGAAGATATCGCAGAGCAATAAATCCAGTGGTGACCAGATAAATTTCAGTAGTAGATAAATTTCAGTACGTTCTTTACGGTAACTTGGTTTGGTAAATGAATTGCGCAAGTTCAATTTGAAATTACTTCTATATATATATATTTTGTTGATATCTAATGCCTAAATATGTATCTTACCATTATACTTTTGAGTCATATCCGTGTCATCAAAGTTCGTTTATTTAGTTGTGATATGTTTTTTATGCACCTAAATCTCCCATATTGAAAGTATTTTATTAGTAATATATTGAGTGGCACCAGCCCCTCGAGAAATAAAATGGTACTGTAATATAGCGGCTGGTTCATTTACATGTAATAAAGATCAGCTGTTTTATTGCTATATCAGTTATATACTGTATAAGTTTACTTTGTAGAAGTGATTTATTTGTTTTAATTTTAGGTACATAATTCTATCGAATATATCTATTTGTTTTCTTGCACAATAACTGATATGCCGCATAAAGCTAGCTATCCTAAGCTGAAAACTATTTAATTTTATTTTTAAAATGTTTCACCAAACGGCAATAAACCAACCGCATTTAATGGCGATGTGCATAAATATTAAACTATACTGCTTTCTAAAAGATAAAGTTATCGAGCACTCCTTTCAGTTCAGGGCAATTGTGCGTTATTTATAGTATGCATTAAAAGATCCCAACATAATTTAATTCTAAAGAGATAGTTATACAGTCCACTTTTCCAGCAAGCCGCTTTTATGCAACAAATAACATATAGCAGGGCACGAAATTTCCACTCGTACATCACCAATGGCCAGTAGATTTTTTAGTCTGGTGAGTAAAAAAGACTGCATATTATATTTCTTAATGCAATTTTTTGTTTTCGATAAGAAATGTCAAATACATTATGCTATGCTATTTATATTGTACTGGTGAGTGAAAACTTTTTGGGCGAGTAAACTGAACTAAATTTTCTTGACCTGCATATAAATTACGAATCTGAAAAAAGAGTAAGAAACTTGCTTGTGGCGAGCATTTTGTTCTGCTAAACGCAGTTGATCGAGTGCATTTATAACCTTGGTACTTTATATATTTTATATTTTTAAATATGTGTTAAAATAGAAAAGTATATAATAAGTAATAAAATAAATACAAAATGCCATGTACTTTCTGATAATAAAACATGTCAAATGTTACAAACAAGCATACTTTAAAGACTGAAATATTATATACTAGAAACTGTACCCGGCGTTGTATGGATTTTAAAGCAGGGATTAATTCAATTCATTCATTAAGGTTTTCGAAATATTTAGTCACCCACTGCGTGAGCACATGCTTAAATTATAAAACATACGCGAGCACATGCTCGTCCTAAATAAGCAGCTAATCACATCTTAGACCGCTGCTCGGGCACGTAATATACCTTGGTCCCGGCACATCTGTTGCTGCTTCCTAACACAACTGCGTACTACGCCCTAAATACGCCTTTTGCCCTCTGCGCGGATGTATGAGCTCTTTGGATACGCCTTAAATAAGCTCGTTTGATACACACTTAATAAGCTACTTTAATATTCCCTGAATAAGCTCTTTTGATACACCATATATACGTTTTTGATACGCCATAAATAAGTTCCTTTGATTTGTCACCGTCTGTGTGGGCGTAATATGTTTTAAATATGATCTCTTGATATACCTTATTTAAGCTCTTTCGATTCACTATATAAGCTCCTTTGATTAAAATCAGCACCACGTTTTCCATATGAAAGTTCTTGCAAACTGATAATATTTTCAATTCCAGTACCAATTCGCCATCCAAATAAGTCCTTAAGTAGATGACGTCGCATCGAAATACTAAATCTTGACCCGTCCTAAGGTACATTCAAGGACGGGGAGAAAAAACCTGTTGATTTGTCGTCTAGTGCTCCGTTAAAATTATTTTGAAAATTTATAAGGTTTTACATAAAAATTCATAATTAACGATTGAAATACAGCAGAAACAAAATTTTTCGATTGGAGCAGTGTGTGATATTCAAAAGAACATCTGGTAAATTATGAAGGGGGGACTGTCGGTCCATTATTTTATTTCGCAATATAAAAGTCAGAGACGTTTTAAATACGCGAAAAGTATATATGTATATATATATATATATATATATATATATATATATATATATATATATATATATATATATATATATATATATATATATATATTAAAAATTTATCAAAATTCGTGTAAATGGTTTGGATTCCTTTCAAAGTTTGTTCAAAAGAGAGTTTTTCGATCTTTCGGGTGATGTTTAGATGGAAAGTCTGTGATAATATGTTTGGTTGCTAAGGAACCGTTGTGTGTGAAAATCTCTCAATATCTTACTAAAACATGAAGTAACTCAAAACTAATTAAAATTTAAAAAAAATAATTTAAAAAGGTGAATTTAAAAAGGTGAAAAGGTTATGAAATTTGGTTTATTAGTTTTTGAGCTAGAGTGATACGTACATTACACAGACAGACAGACACGTTAAAAGGCATTTTTTAGTGTTCTAAACGTGTAGATTTGTCGAAAACTAGAGTTCTAATTTTCGACACGATTCCAATACTTTCCCTATGCATTACCATGTATAGTAGGGAGAGTAAAAAAAAAAATCTAACGTGGGCAGCATATGGCTTTCCCTATATAATGCAATGAATTTATCTCTTTGACAATGTAAAAATTATGGATGAGATCCACGGCACAATGTAACTTTGGAATATTTAGCGTTTTTGGATAATAATATGTAAAACTATTTCGGAGTGCCCAATTCATCTGTATTTAAAGCAACTCTAAATTGTCTTTGTCAATTATCAATATTGATAGCATGCGCAATAAGCAATATAGTCCATATATTAAAATATATATTAATTCATAAATTTGGCGCTATTTTCGTCAATCTGGAGCAAAATATGGGGAAGTTGGCGATATTTCGTTAATTTAGTGGGCAAATTTATCGCCAAGTGTTACAGACACACTGGTAGAAGAGCTAGCTATTCTTATAAATTACTACCAGCGAAAAAATGCAAAACTATTACACAAAGTATCTACTTTCGCTAATGAAACGAACTAGATTTACGAGAATGATGTTAACAAATTTATCTCATAATATTATATATGAAAAGTGAACATATTTCACGATAATTATTACTTTTTCGATTTTATGTGATTTTTTATACATTTATTTGAAAAATGTGCAATATCTCAAAAACGGTTCATGCTAGCGTTCTAAAGTTTATGTCATTATTTCTCTAATTAAAAATCACATAAGAAATGATCGTTTGTGTAACATTACTAAAGGTTCCGATTTTTGAATAGTTTTTTTAAAATTTCATTCGAAAATGTGGAGGGTGTTTTAAGCATTCGATTGCGTTATAAATCAATAGAAATCTAGTATTCATTACTTGTAATATTTGTACCAAATTTCGTTTGAAACGCTAAATTTGTACGTGAAATATCGTAATCACACACACACCACCTCAAAATCGTTCGATTCGAGTTCAGTGATGCTTGAAACGTGATCTTCCGTCGAAAATTCGAATCCGAATTTTCCACCAAGTCGCAATATTTTCCCTATACATTATACTAGCAAGTGTATACATACGGAAAGTTAAAAATATTTGTATCTGCAAATTGAATAAAAACAAACTGTAAACTGAATATAATTTCAAGTAAATATCCATGCTATTTTGTGCAATTAAATTCAATTTAGTGGATTATGAAAGATTTGAAAAAATATGAGTTTGAGCCTGTAGGGAAAGTCATGTGCTGCACACATCAAATTTGCTTTCTCTAATGCAAGTTTTATATTGACAGTAACAGAATAAGAAAATTAATTAAAGAATAAAAATAACTTGTATTTCTAAATCCCACGATCATGAACACAATAATATTATGATTATATGAATATTACTCGTTTAAAATAAAAATCATTCTTACGATATTTTAATCCGGTGCTTCCGTATTAGAACCAAAGCCCGTTTAGAAAGGAAAAAGAAACAAACAACGAAAAGTCTGTATCTCTATTTACCATAGGGGAACATGTGTATGTCAGGAGTACGCGATCAAAAAAGTGTGGTTTTACTCAAGTGGTTACTGGATACAGGATGCTATGAAGCAAATCCTACAAGGACACATGCTTAATATTAGTGCATCTAATAAAACAATTATAAAAATAGTCCCATCATTAAGAAACATAGTCCCAAAACCTGCAGAGGGAGCGTCATTCATAAAGAAAGTTTTATCTTATCCGACGATCAAGAGATTAAACAGTACAGCGACACTTCTCTTAGCGAACATTCTTAAAAATCGATATTTCTCTGTCAAAGTGACTGCCCGTTAAGTAAAAAGGTTCATGTACGCTTATTATGTTAATAATATCTTTTATTTATTTAATTTTTTTAATTTGGGTAATTACAGAACATGTATATGTATTTTTAATTGATTATGATAAAAAAAAAAATATTTGTGTTAATTAACAACCTGTTTCCCTATTCATTCACACTTTAACACTGGGTTTCCCGAAACTGGTTGAAATCATAGAGTGCTTTGTATTATAAAAAATATATTAAATATGAAAATAAATTATTCGCATGATGTTATCCTGAACCCTACAATGAAAATATAATTACTACTAGTAAGTACATTAATTTCAAAATCTGTATTTGTTGCAGTGGCGTCGCTAAGAGGCACGTCATATCACCCTCCCCCCCCTTCCCAAGAAACACATTGAATTTCGAAGAAATGGTATTGGGGTGTAGTGGAAATAGGGAACAAAATATCTGGTTACCAACTCCCTCTCCCTAATTTTCTTTTTGGATGCGATGCTATTGATTTGCTGTGTTGTGTGTGCAAACTTAACGTATATATTGTTAACTTTTATAGAAAATATTTTTGAGATATCGTATAAACATAATAGATATAATTTTTTATTCATTAAAAACCTCTATTTTTAATAAGGAAAAAGTAATTGATCACCTCTTCTTACTCTTTCCCAAATCGGGAAATTATCGGTGCATCCCAGAAAACCTCAGCTGGTAAGGAGGAGGGGGGACTAGATTGAAAATAATATATTTCACACCTTCTCTTTAAAATATAACATGTTTATAAGAGTTTTTAGATATATTTGTTAAGCTCAAGAGGAATGGCCAACCAAGCCCCTCCTCGATTCTTCTCCTATTTCCGCTCCCGTCTATGCTCGCTAATAGACCTTCTATGCGACAGTTCATGAAAATTACGGGGATGACTGTTGTTGTTGTTGAAACCCAGACCGTCCGACCTACCAGAAAGGTGTAAGGTAACTGTTTGGACGGTCGGGAAGTGCCACCCAATTTAGACCGGAACCCAGTGGGGGAGGCATCCACAGGGACCGTACCCTCCTTCCCCTACCACCAACCTCTCGGAAGGACTTTCGGACCCACATGTTTAACGTGATCGTACTCCGCATGAACACGGCGGCAGTTTTGGCAGTGGCTGGAATCGAACCCGGGCCTACCGAGTGCAACTCCAGCGCGCTAACCAATGGGCTACCGCGCCCATAGGCGCCGACTACGGGGGGGCAGAGGGCCACGAGCCCCCGCTGAACTTTTCCAGAGGGGGCAAAGCCCCCTCTGAGAAATTTCAAGATTTTTTTCTATCTTCATATTTTACTAAATACCAAAAAATGAAGTTTCTTAAACATAAAAATATTGAAAGAAAATCCTATTAACGTAAATGTCACATCTCAGTCACAGTTCAGTCTTGTTAACATCTCCCTTACCATAGCTCCCTGAACTATCTCGCTCACAAACCAAGCTGATCTTTACTCCCAGGAAACATGTTTACGCTAATGACAAAAACACCTGGTGACCAGAACTTTTTCGACTGACCACATAATTCAAAGAGAAATGGAATATTTACAGCCATGTTATTGACATTTCCAAAAAATATCTGTTTCCCTCCAGTAATAACTATAAATGATTACCACGAAGTAAAGATGACTTATTTTGTCTACCTAAAGAGATCTCATCTGTAATTACTCCTGGATTCTATATATCAGTGCTGTCTTTACAGGTGGCATCCATTCCGTTTGAAGCTGTAAGCCCCGCAGGTAAATTCCTGGTGAGCACCGGACGTTTGACGCAGCACCGTAGTCAGGCAAGGGCCAGAGGGAGCTAAGCCCTCCCCCCCCCCCCCACACACACTAGGTATACTCAGCCCACCCCCCTGATAAAAATATTAGTTTTAGTTGTGATAAGAAATGTCAACCAACATGTCATCCAAATTTTGCATAAAAATATTATTTATGATATTTTTTTATAAATTGCTTTGTTTTAAAGATTTTTTAATTTAGCTGAAAGTGTGGTTATAGTGATGATCAATTTATTTACATATTTAATTTAAAAATATTTAAATATAGACAATAGTATTTGGATACTTTTGTATTATTGCTGGGTTCATTGTTTTAATTTGTGTCAAAATCACCGGATAGGTAGTTAAGAGTTGATATTAAGCGTTAGCGTGTATTAACTTTCAGATTTTTTTTATTAATTAACAGCTTTGCTACTAGTTAATTCTTATATAGTAAAATCCATTATAATTACTATATATTTTAATATTGATGCATAGTAACTATATGGATTTTCCTAATCAACTCTTACAAATATAAATAGGCCTAAAAAGATTAAAACTATTTATCGTACAATAAATAAAACTGCTGATATCTTTCTTTCGACCCAGCCCGTCCGACCTACCCGAAAGTGTAAGATATCTGTTTAGACCGCCGAGACAATGCCATCTAATCACTCGGAAGGACTTTCAAACCCACAAATTTAACGTGCTCGTACACGGGAACAGTTTAGGCAAAGCCGAAAACCGAACTCGGGTCCTCCGAGTACAATTCACGATCCACGTAACTTAACTACTCGGTTATCTCACTCCAAAACTGCTGCTTGTGAGACAATAACTTACAAAACTTCCTTGAGGAAAGCATATATATGTCAGTATATATGCTTTCCATATGCTTTCCATTTTTAGGCATTATAATCCCCCCTTTTCAGGACAAAATAACCGTATGAGCTCTTAACAACCACTACTGCCGTTCGTTCTTGGCAGTTGTTAAGGGCGATACTGTTCTTTTGGCCTGAAGAAGGGGCTTAAAATGACCACGAACCAATTGTAGTCACCTGACTGACATATGCTTGCTTTCTTCAAGGCGGCCTTGTAAGTTGTTATATCTTTATCGACTTTCTGAATCTTTTATATAACTTTATCGGATTGTGCCCCCCCCCCCCTGAGATTTTGAAAACTCGGCGCCTATCCCCACGGGGATGACTGTGAATGTTTTTATGAAACTCACAGGATCATGGGTGGAGTCAAGGGCTGCTACCAGAATCTTGACATTTCCTTCTTCCATCAATTTAGTCTGCACAGATTCTAGGTGACAACAGTAGAGCAAAGCTCGTCCACTTAAAATCTGCAAGCAGTGGTAGCTGCAGTGGCGCCATCTATGAACAAAGATTGAAAACATATTCAGAAATGGGATCCTACAGAACTTTGAAAAGCAAAGCAGTTTAATAAAATTTAGTTAAAGAAATACCAATTAATACAAAAGGAAAATGTGACGTAATGAACCATAAAAATATCCTCGTGCTTGGCATAAAAAGGATGTATATGCTAAGGAAGTCTTATTTGATTAATAATATTTTTTGCAGCATCATTCTACTAGGCACTACACTACAGCATTTATTCACCTCATTACCATAAAAATTAAGATACATTTCTTATACCTTTATTTGAAAATGCATTCTTAGATGTTATATTTTCGTTGCATGGAAACGCGATGAAAAATGCACAAAATGTAGGAAATCAAATAGGGAGGGGGCCAGTGATAGGCGCCCTCAATTTGTATGGGTGGCCCTGTCGAGACTTTCGATGTGGGCAGCACATAACTTTCCTTACATAATGCAAAGACTTCACTTCAAAGAGAACAAAATAATTATGTACAAAATGTGCAAAGTAATAATGTATAAGAGTCATTTTTGCTAATTTGGCGACATTTTCAAAAGTCGCTACGTTGGCATTATTTTGCCGAATTATTCGACTCTGTCAACCTATTCACTGAAATTACTTTTTTAATTTCATGTAATTTTTTCAATAAATTTATCTGAAAATGTGCTACATCTCGAAAACCGTTTATGCCGGCATTCTAACATTAAAATTAGTGCCATTCGTTTCCTATTACGTAAGAAATATTTTTTTATTTAACATTATTATAGGTCCCAATTATTTCATGATGTTTTCAAAAATTCATACGAAAATTTGGGAGTGTTCCGAACATTCGATCACGTTTAAGATCAATCAGGCTCCAGTACTCACGGATTGTAATAATCGTATCAAATTACTTTCATTACGCTCCATTCGTTCGTGAGATATTGCATCCTCACATACACACATGGACATACATTAAAAAGTTCGATTTGAGTTCAGGAATGTTTAAAAAGTGCTCTTCCGCGCGCTGAAAACTCGAATTCGAGTTTTTAACCCAGTCAAAATATTTTCTAGTTTTATACTATCTATGTAGTGTAGGGAAAGTAAAAAGGTCAGTAAATTACAAATGTTATGCCCCCTATGTCATAGACCTTATAAAGGTCAGTAACATAGGGGGCAGTAGGGGACGCATTTGTTGCATAGGGGCTAGAAAATTCTCTCAGATACATTGCTATTGTTTTAGATATGCTTAAAAATTTTATTCAAAAAATTACCTTTTGCTATTTTTACATGTTTATCATATGCTTACAGATACGGGCAAATTATTGGCTGTTAGTGAGTTTATTTATGAGCCATTTACGTAAAAAATGATTTCGAGAGCAATTTTCCTCATCAACTAGAAAAATTGTAAATCATATCCCAACATTTTATCAATTGAAACTGTTAAGCAATATTCCTCATGACTAATTGACGTGAAAAGGAATTGTGGCGGAACTTTAAATACTGCATACCGTGAGATTTTGGCATAGGAAAGGACACCCACCACTCATGGTTTCCTCTGAATAATTATTTCTTCTTTTGGGCTTCTCATATAACCTCTGGGGCCCTGTATTTCGGGATTTCCCGGTATGCTTGTTCCGCATTTAGGTATGACGTTATGAATATCCCACCAGCATTTTAGCACAAAATATAAATATGGCCCATTTCCCCTTAAAAAATTCGCTATGCAAGACGTAAATTTCGTATAGGCTTACACTTCGAACCACTGCCAATGCCACTGACAGAATTTTAGGACCCTTTAGAAATGCCCCCCCCCCCAACGTAATTCTATTCCCAATTTTATAAGTTATTGATATTTTTTCATAAACTATTTGCGCAACCCGGGCCCCCGAGCCTTCCGGAGTACTGCAGACCACGTAGTTTTAAGTAAAAATTTCATAAGAGAGTTGTAATTTATTGTGGTATTTTCTTAGACATTATGAGTTACAAATCATTAAATCTAATTAACTTATACCACGTTTCCTCCTAAGCCAATGTAGATCGACACTACAAAATTAATTTTTCAATCATTTTAAACAATTGTATATGTAAAGGAAGGAATACAGCCTGTGATTGGGCAAGAAATTTAACTAACTCGTTTTTGACGGAGAAGAGCGAGACATCTATTTTGACTAACTGTTCTGGGCCTGTTTATATGTTTGTTCCACGAAAATTGCCTCTTTCGTTCTTTTGCAAACTTCTATTCATGTTCTACTAACGGAATGAAGCTGAGCTTAAACACAAAATAGCAAAAGAAAAATGTTTTTTGTTGCTATAGTAATCGCGGCTTCCACTTAGGCAATTTATATGTAGGGGTTGTGAGAACCCCTGAGATAATATATTTATGTTTTATTATTATTTTTAGTTCTTTGTTACCCTTTATTTTGTTTCGCGCGATTCTCGTACTGGCATAACAAATTAAACTTGGACCCTCCAGAAAGACTTACCATTGAGCCCATTTCACTTCATTTTACTATTTTTATAATTTAAAATTATTTTTTACAGGCCCCCTCGATACACCAAGTCCACCCGCATTTTAAGATTCAAGTTAAGATTACTTATTCTTACCAAAGGGTTTACTTATACTTACCAAGGTAAAAATGCTCTACCTTTTTATGTAATTTACCAATATGCATCTCAAATAAAGTTTTTTTTATAACTGATATTCATATATTAACTTCGATTATATTCCACAGTAGTTTTTTGTCATAAATAACCCTTATTAGTAAAACTATAATCTATTTCATCTAATTTTATACCTTTCTTATTTTCTTATTATTACTATCTATAACTGTTATTAGGTTTATCTATTTTCACTTTTTATTATTTATGAGTATTATAAGAATTGTTATAATTATTCTGTTAACATACAGAACATAGAACATTTTAACATACAACAGTAATTTCAGAATACAGTCATTTCAGTTTTTAGCACAATGTTCACTACCTCTAATGTTGGTTTAGAATTTTTCCATATTATGTGTTTACTATTTTATAAACTAAACACTTATCCAAAGGACTTATCCAAAGGACTTATCCAAAGATTTTTTTGTTTTTTCTAGCATCAATTTTAACACCATATTTGCTTCTTCTCACGTCAGGTATTACCACTGTCTCCTTAATTGGCCAGATAGTTACTGCTTTATGCAGCTAATATCGGGATCTCTGATTCTCTATCCTAAGATAAACTATGTAGAAACAGAAACATTAACAATGAGAACTGCCAAGATGAAGTACTAACAGGTACCATGACTAAATTCCATTAAGGAGGTTTTCATATCTGAATGTTTTCGCATTATTCTTTTAGCCCATTTTAGAAAATTATTTGTTTTTAATTGCCGAAACTATCTGTAATTTCTACTACATATACCCCGTTCATTGTATATTCATGCACGTATCATGCACTATTTATGCACTATTCATACAGACATGAACAAACTGCTTAGCATTGAAGCAGTTGGTAATTCTTCAAATATAAGAGCATTAAGACGCATCTATATGATGAATGTGAAGTCAATATCGCTAGAGGCTTTGAAAGTAAGTACAGGATCTTACGGACATTTATTTTGTCCTGTTTTATTGAAATTGATAGCAGAAGATTTAGTTTTGAATAGTACAACCGAAAACGAAAATCAAAACCAGAATTCAATGCTGAAGAATTATTGAAGCTTTTTCAATTAGAAGTTGAATATAAGGGATCTGCATTATATCTAAATAGTATAAAACCGCAATTTACAACAGTACGAAGAAATAAAAATAAAATAAAATTTCGTAGTACATTGGCTACACTATTTACCGATGTTAAAAATTAGTGCATTTTTTGCAATGAAAATCATGGCTGTTTTAATTGTAATCAATATATTCTGTACAAGGCAAAATTTCTAAATTAAAAGCACAAAGAATGTGATTTAGTATTTCAAGCAATCTCATCTGGCTGTAAATTGTAGAGTAATGAAAATTGCATATAAAACATGTGGTAGATCCCATCACGATTCACATTATTTTCACACCAAGAATTCAAAAAATAAACCTGAAACAAATATTTCTGAAAAGCAATAATCGGAAACCGGTAATACTGAATTAATCGATTTTTCAGTCAGCCATCCAAATCAAATGCTATACATAAAAATATAATCAAATACTATACATACTGTAAACATGCAATGCAATCATAAGTTTACGGAAAGGTAAAAAATTAGTATATTTAACCTTTGCTTTAGCTAGTCATCGATTCTTTGTAATCTGACTTCTTGTAAAGGAAAACAAAATCAAATTATTTGAAAAGAAACACTTGAAATGTTGGCGTTTAGAAGTTTAATTTTCAAACCCAACCGTTTACGAAATTGCATGAATCGATTTGCAGAAGCGAAACAATCTGGTCCTTATGCTTAGAAGCGACAGTTGTAGAGAAATTGACTAAATCAAATGTGCAGTTTCATCGGAATGGTTGAAAACAATTGCTATGAAAAAAAGGGTTGAACTTATAGATTCATCGCATAGAAATTTTAACATAAATATTTTAAAAGATACTGATTTCTTATGAGAAATTATGAATGGGTTAAACGTATGTCTATCGAAACGACATGTATCTGCAGATACATTAGATTCACAATTTTGAGAACCATAGACTACAATTCCGACACAACAGAATATCAAAGTTTGTTTTCATGAATCATGTAGAAGTAGAAAATAAGTTACTTATTTCAAAAGTGTTGCGAAGTTTACAGGAGCTAAAAGCAATTGAAATCAACAGATAAGCAAATCGAAGATGAATTTTCACTTTCAGAGACTGAATTATTGGACCAATTTGAACGCAATACTACATTTGAAAATAATAGATATGAGACAAAACTTCTTTGCGGAGGAGAATCGCGATAAATTAAGAAACAATTATGTCATAGCTGAGCGCAGTCTATTTTACTTACAGAATATATTTAATAAAGATTCTACTTTTTTTCACAGCTATAAGAATATAATTCATGAACAGTAAAAGGAAGGAATCATAGAAAAATGCAGAAATGTTAACTGCAATACTAAAAGTACTTTGCATTATTGCACCATAAAGAAGTGGTATGTGAAGAAAAATCAATTAGGATGCGAATCGCATACAATGCTACTTCGGAAAGTCGAAATAAGTGTCATTGAATGAATATTTATGGAGCGGACTAAATCTCAATTCTGATCTTCTCGATATAGTGCTTAAGTTTGGAGAACATAAGATTGCATTCTGCTCAAATATTGAGAAGGCGTTTCACTAAATTTCGTTGGTTAGTAAAAATGCAGATTTCTTGATGTTTTTGCAGATTAATGAAGACGAAGAAGAAAACAAGAAAATTGGAAACAAATTCGGAAGAATTTAGGTACCGTTAAACCCAATATAGACTAAATACCCAAATCAATCACAATTTTATAATATACTTCTCAAAGTGATAGAACTGAGTCCTCTAAATAATGAGTTAAACAATTTTGAGAGTACGAAGCGGGAGGTGTTTTCAAAACTATAGCGAAAGCATTTGATCATTTAGGTCTGCTTATTTCTTTTACCATTCAAATGAAATGTTTGTTGCAAGAACTTTGGAAACGAGGATTAAACTGGAATAATAAACTACTGTCTGATTTATGATCATGCTGGGATGAGTGGTGTACCGAATATTAGAATCTTGAAGATATTTTAATTCCCCGATGTTACTTCAATCGTTATTCACCGAGAACCTCTTTACAAATATGCTTATTTAGCGATGCCAGTCTCAAAGCATATGGGAGTTTAGATTCCAGAACCATGATAGTTGGAATACAAGTTTCTTCAAAGGCTTGACTAGCTCCAGTAAACCGACTTACCCTTTCTGAAACATGTTTTTCGACTGAAATTGAAAGAAATATTTTTGTGAAGTGACTCAGAAATTTGCTTACATTGGATCAAGAATTCAGCTAGATGTTTGGAACAGTTTGTCTCAAATCGTGTCCTCGAGATACAAGAAAAAAGTGATTCTGAAAACTGGCAGTTCTACAAGGGGTCAGAAAATCTTGCTGATAAATTGACTTGAAGAAGGAGGCCAATTTCCTTTCTTACCGATGACCGGTATTGGAAAGGACCCGAATGGCTGCCCCAACCAGCTAGCATATGGAAAAGTACGACTGGCAAGGTGAAATCAGACACTTCTGAACCGATGAATGAGAAAATAATTCCCAAAGAAAAGGACATAGTTGACTGTACAAACAACTAAATTTAGCTTTATCTCTACATTTAGTGCACAATTTTGGTTATTACAGAAATATTTAGAAAATCCTGTCTCTTTCTATGAGTACATTATACAGATGCAATCTGACAAATTGCTGGATTTAACAGCTTGCTACTAGTGAATCAATTGGTGAAGTGAATTGAAACTTGAAGCATAAGATAAAAGTAATGTAAATGAGCCACCATACTTACATTTTGCTAAACCACAAATATACATGAAATTCTGCTTCTGTACAATTACGTTATACAAAAGCAATTTGACAAATTGCTGAATTCACCGGACCAACTATTTAACAGTATAGAAGAAATAAGAGTCTAAGGCTGTCTTTAAGTGCTTAAATTGGTTTCTTAACACCAGGTCTTCTTAAATGATTTAACATAAAAATTGATATTGTGCACTCTGTTTTACGAAGAATTCTAACTCTGAAATAAGTGGTAAAGTGAATTGTAGATTTTTCACAATTGTAAAATAATGGTGAAAAAAAACCGCTTGTACCCATTCACAAATTGCTAATTTGTAACAAGTTCTAAACTCTTGTAAAATGCCTTTAGTTCTTCATTATATGTTTTAGCACAAGAAAACTGTCTATGCCTTAGTTCCAAATTAATATTTAAAAAGCTTGGCAATACTTCAACAGTGAAACAGACGGATTTTTATACAAGGTTGGTAGATCGTTGAAAATATTTAACAAGACTCCTACACTTTTCCCCATATAAAATAAAGCAAGGCCATATAACCAAAGACATTCAAGTACAGGAATGCGGGGGGGGGGGGATCCTTAGCGGTATGTTTGGTTGACATTTCAGAGAATGACTGCCAATTGTTGCGCAATCCGCAACAAAATTAAAATTTGAAATTTCAAGGACATTCAAGGACTTATTGTAACATTCAAGCACTTTCAAAGGCCCTTGAAAACCAAAATAAAATTCAAGCCCTTTTAAGGACTTTCAAGGGATGTGGGAACCCTACTTAATAAGTTGATTACAAACTATCGAAAAAAAATCCGATTAGTCTAAAGTTATTTTTACTTATTCCCACAAGTCAATCCATAAACAAATAAAACATAATTTACCATATGAAAATGTCTGCGCAAGTCAAATTTCTGAAAATCCTGAAATGTTTGCTCCTTGCAACTGCATATGAACCAAATAACAACGTTACTAGAAATCAATAGTGGCTATTCAGGTGCAGTTTGTGAAAAGCCAATTAACCTATTAAAATTGAAGCAAATGAAATGCATTTCTACAATACACCATATCACACATTTTACTATAGCGCACACTGCAAAATACGAGAATCCTACACTTTAATTTTATTTGCAACAAGAATTTCAGCAAATCAAACCATTCTAATGCAATTCTATCGGTAAAAGAATTACTGGTTAGAAAAACTCGTCAATTTTTCAAGAAAGTGCACTATTGCCATAACAACAAAGAAGTCAATCATGCTACCAGCTAATGCATTTGAAGAGGCCGAATATTTTTCCACCAAACGCTTCACCAGATATATTTTATGGGTGTGTGATAAAGGTGCCAATGAGGCATTATGTTTCCTAGAAATTCCTTCAATTGCAATGATTGATAATGCGTTATTTGGCGACTTTCCTATATTATCTTTATAAACTAAAGATTATAAAATATTTGTTTTATTGTATGTATTTCATACTGTTATGTGTTGTGCTGTGAAATCAAATTATGTGTTTTCTTAATGATATTTTGTATAATTTATAGACGACGTTTTATTGTTGGAAAGATGATGATAAAAAATATTTATAACGTGGATAATGCTGAATTAAAAATTTGGCAGTGGCGTAGCATCCATTGAAACTAATAAGCTAAGTGTTTGAAATCTAGTTTAAGGAATATTTTTTATTTTTTTAATTTTTTAAATAACTTTGCGAATGTATATGTATATATTATAAAATGGTTACCCTTTATTTGCCTAAAGTGAGGCGTTTCAAAGTATTTTCCCCATTAAAACGCGGCTTTTAAAGTATCGTAGGCTTAAATTTGGTAGCCTACGATTTTCAATTCCAATAACATAGTATTGAAAGCTCCCGACACTTCCGTTGCTGATAAATGCGTGTAACGAGTGCTTTGAAGCTAGCCTTAATAGGGGAGTGGCTATTACTTCCCTCTTTGAAAGCGACAATGATTGGATGTGAGGCGTGACGTTTCCCAATGACGTATGCAGACGTGGAGAAATGTAAAAGAAAATTTCCCCGGAAAAGGTAATGGTACCGCCATTTTAGGTCAAACGAGGTGCTATTTTCGCAGAAAATAATAACTTTTTGCAATTCTAAATAATATGAGGCATTTTTCACGAATAATTTGACACTCGCTTATTTTTAAACAAGATAAGGAAGAAGAAATACACTAATAAGGAACACTATTTAAACTTAGTAGTTAGTGAAGCAGATTTTATCTCCGCAACAATATGGCGAAGCATCCGCTTACATATTCGGGAGTTTTAGAAGGAATAAATCGGATTTCACTTTGGTAATCACCTGTTACAAGAGCATATATTTTACAAAAGCTATTTGATAATATTTCTAGTAGATGTTTAGCATATTGTAACTATTAGATATTAGATTTTCATAGTATTTGCAAATAATTAATATACAAAATTGTTTAAGGACATCGTTAATACAGTGATTTTCAACTAAGCTTGTTTTCACCCATTTCAGATTTATTTTTTCGACCCATTCAAATTTATTTTTTCACCCATTTTCAGTGCCCTCTTGAATTGTTCGATTTTGTTAGCTCTAGCTGTTTATATTTACAAAACTGATATATCTCTTCTGTCACTTACTAATGATATTCTAAATTATTTCTACATCATATTTAATATGATGGTTGCGAAGGTTGATTTAATTTAGAAATATGAAAACATTTAAAATGTTATATCTTGTATGCATCCATCTTACATAGGTAACAATTTAAAATCTCGTCCATTTCATGCACTTTTTGCATTTTTATGTTACATTATATTATTTTACTCATCAAAATATTAATACTTATTGAAAGAGAGAATTTGAATATAAATCTCACTCATTTGTAACAACAGCGAAACCCTTTCTAATTTAAAACTCCAAGTGCTCAGCCTCCCCAGTGAAAAAACTTACGCTACGCTACAGGAATTTGGTGGCTTAAGGCAAACAATAGTTGAAGAATCCCTTTGTTAAATAATTCAGCAATCTAAATTAGCAGAAACACAAGCTACGTCCTGAAAATAATCTACAAATAATATTAAATATCGTTTGTGAAAAATAAAACCAATTATTTTAAATATATAATAGTACGGAGTTAATTAAAATTAATAAAAGTTATAAAATAAAATAATAACATTGAAAAACAAACACAAAAAGGAAAAAAGAAGTAAAAAATCTTATTTTTCGTTTCTTTTCTAAAGCACTTCACCTGTTTCAAGAACCACTAGCCGCCACTGCTAGAAACAAATAGCAGCGTATTTTGCAAATCTACACTATTCATATTTAAGGCCTTATTACTACAACTATAGAGAAAAATATTTTGAATCTTATCAATTAACAGCTGATCTATATTTTACTATTATGCGTTACTAACTGTATAATCAATCTGAAAAGAAATTTTTATTATAGGTAATAAATTGATATAACTAATGAATTCAAAAAGCAAGTATATTTGAATTTTTTTAAACAAACACCCATAAAGAATCTAAATATATATAAAAATATTACAGTGTAAATTTTATACTTGATATGTCAATGAAAAATCCACGCAAATGACGTGCTGGATAAAATATGTTTATTTCATTTAAAGTGTTTGATTTACATAAATACATGTTTAGAAACAAAAAACTAAAACTGAAATGTAGATAGGCAGAATAAACAGATAGATAGGTTTGACATAGAACTACAGATCATATACAGATGTTGAAATATTGGTACAGAAAGAGAAATTTGAATTAAACTTTAGCATATAAAATATTTTCAAACAGCACCATTTATTTACATGGATCTTTCTTTGTTTTATCAAGCTCTTTAGATTTATTTATTTATTATAATACAACAAACAAAGTAATGAAAATCTATAAGATAACATTTACTATATAGCCTAAAAAAACTTCTAAACATAAATGTAAAATGTTGAATTCATTGTTAAAATGATTTAATAAATTATGAGAAAAAAAGTTTTTCATTGTGCCCCCCTCCACAACGGTGGCGCATGGAAAAGTAGAAAATAAATTTTAATCACACAAGAAATTGAATGAAATTGACTGCGTAAGCAGATTCAATTCGAAACGAAAATATATAAATCTTATCATTATTTAAAATTTATATAGAAAATTGTGGAAGAAAAATTGTGTTGGCAGATGAACAAGTTTCGCCAATTTTGAATAATATCAATTTTTGATAAAGATAAAATTGACAGAGTTATGTTGAATATAATCTGCCTATATCTTTATTACCCCTCGACGATTTTGCATATCAATTTTGGATAACAAAAATATTTATATATTATTGTTTTGATTTGAATCTGCCTATACCAACAATTTCGTGTATGATTGAAATTTATTCTTTACTTTTCTGTTCGTCTCTGTTCTACAGGAGAGAACATTGAAACACTCTGTTTTTCCTCGTAATTTAAATTTTTGCTTTTTAGTTTTCATTTTTTGTCGTAATTTAAGTTCAGACTTTACAGAGTCCACTTCGATAATAGCTACTGGGGCGGAGCTTGCAATTCCGCCCCTGTAGGTCAAAAGTAGAGATTCGGCTAGGCATTTCGAAGAGCCGCGATTCGGTTCCCGATTGGGGCAATAAGGTTCTTTAGAATCACGCCCGAACAATTAATTCTGTAGGTTAGTGCATAAATATCAGTGGTCTGAAAGTAACCCTAATACAACTAACACGTATTCAGTGCACTAGCAGAGATTCAATTGCTGGTATTTTTAGCGCCGATTTCAAATCGGGAGATCAATAACCACCTAGGAAGCTAACCTGAAGAATACAAATAGTAGCAGAAGCCTAACCTGGGGTAAAAGTAGCAGGAGGTGGTCAGTCAGATTGTCAGTTGCACGTCAATCTGACATTAGAGGGTGGAGACTGCAAAGTCCACTTAGACAATAAGAGTTTGCAATTCTATTGCAGTATCTCAACGGTAAAACTTTCGCTATCCAATACGAAGATCAGTGGTTCGATTTCAGGTTGGAGCAGCGAGACTCTTTAAACTTATGTGGTACTATACATGGATCAACTCATTGCAACCAGGAGAATATTTCGTCTGAAGACACTGCTGAACCGCAATTATCAAAGAAAATGCATAAAAAGGGCAAAAACATAGTCATGAGACTAACATGAATGACGTAACGACGTGAAAATCTGAAGGATGAAAATGTTTGATGAGATGAAACTATGCGCAGAGTTTCAGATTTCCACGTGCTCTGAGAAGATGGTTTACGTAACGAAGTAATGTAATGACATGGAAATTTTACAGATTAAAATATTCCGAAAGATGAAATTGCATGCCGAGGTTTAGTTCTCTACGTACTCTTGGAACCGGGAATGGGCCCTTCAAAGAGATTGAACGAAGGTAAAGAGTCCATGTGCAGTTAAATAGAATAGTGTAGGGAAAAATGAAATTTTACAAAAGCGAATTGATAAAACTAAACCCACAGAATTATTAACTCAAATCAGTATTAACAAAGTAATGCTCACAGAATATAATGGGCTATTTCGTATTTCAAATTTTTATTATTCCATATATATTAAAAAATTATAAAATAAAAAGCCGATTCGTGGGTAAATGAGCAAAGAAAATATGAATAAAATGTTTCGGACATTTTAAATCGAACTTATGCCCTGGTCGGCTGCAGTTGGGAAATATAAAATTCCCGAAACAAAACTAAGATTTCATGTATAAATATATGAAGTTCTAAGGCCATTTAAGAATTTGTTACTTACTTCAGAATCTGTAACTTTATGCATTACATATTTATGTGCAGTGCTGTGGTTTACTTCAAAAGCAGTGATTTGCTAATAAAATGTATTCTTACCTAATAGGAAGTCATCTTGCCTTAAGACAAGTTATCTTTCTCCATTTGCGGGACTAGTTGGCGATACGGCAATGGTCACTAAATCTCTTAAAATAGTTTTAAATAACAACTATGCAGCATAATAATACTTTAGTTTAACATTTTATCTATTTATGCATTCAAAGCAATCTGGTATTATTAATTTATGTTATTTGAAAAGATGCATCTTTAGTGATGCAGTCAATCTCCGGTTTACCGTACATTTCCTGAACCCTACGCCTAAGCTACTGTCAGAATTTAACCCTCTAAAATGCAACGTGCAACACTATTTCTTACGGTTCTACCACTACGTACAAGGCAACATGGGATAAAAAGAGGCTTCCTAAAAAGAATTTAATAGTTATCGTCATCCATCAATCATTTTTGTAATTACTTCAGAATTGTTGATAAACATCTTTCGGAATTCCTTGAGAAACGCTTATACTTCAAGCAAACACTGAGCTAGGTATAGAAGTTACCACTTGAATGAACACATCAGGCTTTCTCATAGGAGTCATTACTCCTATGAGAAAGAAATAGCGGAAATAACAAGAGCTCTTCTGTATCCATGAGGACCAAAGACCAGTAGATCACTTATAAGACAAACCTGAGTTTAGCTCAACTGGGAATTGTCACACAAATGGTTAAATTTAGATTCGTTCAAACAATATATATTTCTGAATCATATTTTATCACTAGCTCCTTTCCGAGAGAGAAAACAGTTACCATAAAAGATTTGGAAATTGATATACGATATTTTAAAAATGTGCAGAGCTGAGTAGCAAGCACGAAATAATAGTGAATTGCTAAATTTTGACCACGGCCTTAATACATCAAAATACTAGGAAATACTGCAAATATTAAAAAAGAATATGAAAATGAATTTCAAGACAGAAAGTTATTTACAAAATTGTACCCGTAATAGACTTTACAAGACAACTTCGTTATTTTCAGAGATCACAGAAACTTAGAATCAAGAGACCTGTTGCTTGGAGTACAATGAAGACGAGTTCCTACTCCTCTTTTGTGCAAGGTGATCCCATTGTTGAGGGCGTTCAACAGCAGTTGGATGCAGGAGCCGGAGAAGATTTTGCCCAGTCCATCCACCCGTAGTTCTTCTATCAAAGGCGTCTGTGAAACTTGTAAAGGTTCTGGTGTTAGAGGCAGTGTCTGCGCGATGCATGTATCAATGATTTTGTTGATAAGAAGCAAGCCAGTGTATTGGAGTGATTGTCCACTACGTAGACAGCCAATAGATACCCGCAACAACATGCAGAGAGCAGCTGTTTCTCCGGTGATCAATAACTTATGCATTGTTGTCTGTAAAGAAGAAGAATGATTATTGTAAATATAAATAATACATCGTGTAGATTTTTTCATACTATGCAGGTACACTGATAAACCTACATGCATTTTATATTCAAATATAAATAAATATATTGCAATGGAATTAACTTATGACCACAAACACGTATTTCTAAAAATTTGGTACCTTATCGTTTTAAATTAGCATCATAATGATACTGTGCGTTATAATTCCAGTGTTTGAATAAATTTTAAACGCTCTTATGAAATTTCACGTAAACTTTGGGAGAAATGTATTTGGATCAAAGGTTCCACTCAATTTTTTCACTACAATCATATCCATTTGATATTCATATATAAATTATCGTAGGTGTGATACAAATATGTCCACAGCTTCAAATGTTCACATAACTGCAGCGATTTTATGTTAAATATGTGGTTATTTTTATATTTTTTATTTTTTAGGAATTTTTTGCATAATTTAACTCTAAGTGCAGAATCTTATGTAAGGTTCTAAATACATACATTCCTTACATTTTCAAATAGTATTAATTCTCATGTTACTCTAACAATATTGCTCTAAATGCATTTATAAACAATAGCGCTAATGTAACAGATACTACACAACTATTTAGCATTATAACATATTATACAACTAACATGCATAATATTTTTCATGCTTTCTTTTGAAGGATCTTTTCTATTAATTGGCTATTTGCATTTTACACATGTTTAAATGTCTTTATTGAATAGGGAATTTATTATTTACCCCATTAATTTTTTTTCTTATGTCTCTCATAAATTACTTAGCAACTAACAATAAAGGGTATGTCTTTTCAAATCAATTTCTCCTCGGTATTAGATAGCCGATTAAGGTCATTGAAGATCGTCTTTCAGTTACCATTATAATTATTAAAATAATTCTTTATATAATCTATTTATTTTATATTAATTACTTTCTAATATCACTGCTACTGCAAGAGATAACAATTTTTCTAGTAAAAGGATAAAATATGCAAATCATGTCCATGTATGAATTCCGTTTAAAGTATTAATAGTACTAAACTTATAATTGTATGACAATGGCTTATATAAACATATATATGCAAAAAATGTTCCTGTATGCATTGTAATCAAATCAACATTAGATAACAAACCTAACTTTTATAAAGACTTTTCCTTTCTTTATAAATTAGAACGCAATAACTATAAAAATATATTTAAAAAACTGTTAAAGAACACGCTTTTATTTCAAAATACACTAAAAAGTAGAAAATAACATTTTCTTCAGTATCCAAGAAATTTTCTTACACACACAAATAAAATAAAAGTGTAGGCACTTATTTTAATTAAATTTTATTTTTGACATTTTCTATGTTATCGAAAAATGTTTTGTACACGTTTTTGTAAACGTGAAACAAATTACTGTAATGTTGCGTAACAGGGAAAATATAGTGTTATAATTTATGTGGAAACAACCCACTTTGCCAAATTACACATTGCATTTACAAATTGTTTCAAACATTCTGCTAGATATTTTATCTGAACGTCTCAAGTACAGCTGTGTATATTTTTTCTTTTTTGGAAACTCATCACGGAATATGACAAGTGATATGATGTGTTACAAAATCCCATTAATAATACAATGTTTTTATAAAAAACATTTATAACATAGTATAATATGTAGGTGGTGAAGGGTATTTTAATTCTTAAAGTGGAGAAAGGGAAAACTCTTGAAAAATAAAATACAAAATACATTTTCAATCAAGAATTGCGGAAATACAAAATAGGAAATTCTTGCTTGCCACAAAAAAGATTGCCAGATTGCCTTGCTTGCAGAAAGATTGCCTTGCTTGCCAGAAAAAATATTCTGTTAATTTCTATTTGTACTACGATTTACACCTCTAAGAGCCCAAACAAGGAAGCGCAAAGAAATTTAGAAATTCCCGAAAATAGAAGCAGAACGTACGAAGGAATACGCTATAATAATTAAAAGTTAACAGCGATGTCAACGAAATGTCGATCGCAGAATGACATTTTACCAAAATATATTCATAGTTTACACACCGAATAGATGACTCAGGTTAAAGTTTTTAATAAATGAGTTTAATAACAGTGTTACAGAAAAATGCTTTAACAGTTTCTGTGAACCTAAGTTGTTCAAGGTATTTCACATGTAAGAAATAATATTTTTGTTTTAAACACACATTACATATTTAATAAAAAAATCAAGTAGAAGATTTAGGACAAAGATTTTCTACTGTCATATTCTGTATTTTATTTATTATTACTTAAAAATACTTTTACAAATTTAAGAAAATACAAACTACTTTTGAAAAAAGTGATAGTAGTAAAATACAGAATATAAAATACGTATTTTCTTCTTGATTTTTGTATTTTATATTTGAAAAGTGTTTGACTAATCTGCAACAACATTCTGTCACATCATATACAGACAGAGCTTCGAATTAAGGTGCACAGCAGAGCACCAGCCAACCTTTGTTCAAAAACTTAACGTACAATGTTGAAGGCTCATACGGACGCCTTTTACATGAGCCATCAAATGACTTTTACACTCATTCTGTATTTCAGAAACTAAACGGAGTAGAATGCTGATTGTTGACTTTTCTAGCAAGTAAGCGTGATGAAACAAAATGTTATTAATTTGGTTTATTTTGCCCCAGTCAATGTTTTGTATCCATGCTTTAAAGATAGTGCATTTTGCTTTTATACGAAATTTTCACTTTTGCACCTAAACTCTAAAGCTGACTAAAATTTTCAGAAGTTCATGATGCCACGTATGTTGAGTATTTCAGTGTTACTGTTAAAGAAAACACATAAATTTTTTGCTTATCAAATTTTAAATAATCGTAATGACTATCTTGCAAGTGTTTCATCCGTTTCTTTTTCAGCATTTCTCTCAAGTCGGGTGACAATCAAACTTCTACAGAAAGTGTGCTTAAGATACACAGTTATACTTTGGTATGTTGAGTGCTCAGTAGTAATCTACAAAGAAAAAATTATAAAAGTTCAAAATTTTCAAATTTTAAGAAACCTTAATGGGTATTTGAAAACACGCAAATGTCGTATTTATCAATTTATTTTTCTCATAAAATTGTGACTTATAATCAAAATTCTACAGAAAATATATTTAAGATACACAGTTAAAATTGCGTATGCTGCGTGTCCTGTAAAAATTATTAAAGGAAATATTTCAAAATTAGAAATTTTCACCATTTTAATGTACCCTAATGATTGGTCAAAATCTACATTTTCTCAAAATATGCCACTATTCATTAAAATACCACAGACAATGTGTTAAAATTAGACAGTTGACATTTGGTATGCTATTATAGGAAGATACTGTTATAGGAATATTGGATATGTAGATACTGTTATAGGAAAACTTGCAACTTTGAAGATTTCAATTTTTAAGTTACCTCAATGAAAGGTCAGAATCTTGCAAATTTCTTTATTTTCTCAAAAGAGGACACTGACAAGTAAGGTTCTACAAAACACATGAACACATGAACACATGTTAACTACAGACAATTGCAATTCGATGTGTTGTGTGTCGTAATTGCTCCAAGTGCGCTGAAGAAAAAAA
This sequence comes from Amaurobius ferox, assembly GCA_951213105.1. NCBI lineage: Eukaryota > Metazoa > Arthropoda > Arachnida > Araneae > Amaurobiidae > Amaurobius > Amaurobius ferox. Next base: position 58,829,394 of record OX578133.1, read on the forward strand.
TATCTACAAAAAGAACCGATGTCTCATAAAATAAGCCAAGTTCTTCAGCTTTGCAAAAACTGTCAGCCATAAAAATTATTGAGATGAAGAACTTTTGCCAAGTTCAAACTTCATGAGTGAAAAGTATATAGAAGAAAAGTTATTGGATGTATTTCGTAATAAACTTTGTAAATTTACTTCTTTTATCCAAAGCAGTTTCTTGCTGCAATGACCTTAAATGGATTAAAGGGATTTTGGTGCTAAAACTTGAAATACGTAAATATTATATTTGTATACCGTTATAAGGCAACTTTGCCAGTTTATTGGGAAATACATCCAAAATTTGTTCATCTATATACTTTTCACTCATGGAGTTTGATACATTTGACAATAACTATTTTAGGGCTGACACATTTTATAAAGCTGAAACACTTGACATTTTTGACAAGGTTGTGTTTTATCAGATAATTTTACAACCATATGCAAAACGTTTTATGTTTACAAATTAAAACAAATTTCTGCAGCATAAAATTTTTAAATCAGTTACTTTTATTTTACATATAATTTCAAAAAAAATAATAGTTAAAAATAAAAATTGAAGTTCGGTTTAAACAATCTCAGGGAATTCATACAGTTAACATTCCAATATTTCTTAAAAGTTCCACCACTTTTATAACTGATACAATGAGATACAATAGATATGCAACTAAAGCAAGCAAAATCTTGTTATTTTATCTCAATAAAATACAATTATTGATTTTCAAAAATACTTGTTGCCACATAGTTAACAATAACTATGAATTAATTTCGAAATTAATCTTAGTTTATACAATGTATGGCATACAATACATTGATATTAAAGACTTCTTTCACGTTTATAATTTAGATACATACACTTATGAAAACACTCTTTGATATCATATGAAATCATAATAAATATATTTATTTAAATTTTTTTTCTTAATTTTCTACATTGTGCAATATATTATAGCATTTTTCAAAATAATTATCTATTACAAAATTGGTGTACCATAAGATGCTTTTGTCAGCAGAAGTCAAGCGAGCCTTTTTGCACTACTACTAAAGAGATCAGTCAAGCATACATAGCTGCTCTTATAGATTTATTATATAGATGCTGTTATATAGATGGCATTATTTTATTTCCTGCATTTCTTGTGAAATATTATTCTTGGCAATATTTTAAACTCGTAGCCAATGAATAAAAAATCTGATGTGGACAGCACATGACTTTCTCTGCATAATGCAAGTACTTTACTTCTTTCAACGCGAAATAATGATGGACAAGATTCACGGCACAATTATTTTAAAATTGAAAGTATATGGACATCTGGCGCTTTTCTGGATAACAACATGCAAAATTATTTTGAAACCAAATTAACTTATATTTCGCACAAATACAACGCGACAATTGGACATATTGCTAACATCTGCTAAGCAATATACTCCATTATATTAAAACATGCTAATTATTAATTCATCAATTTGATGTCATTTTCGTAATTTTAGCATCATTTTTATCAAATTGGCGACATTTTCATCTATTTGGTACCACGTGAAAAAGTATTCAAGCTGTCTATATTTCACCGAATTATTTCTAAAGGTCGCCTAATTTATTGCCAAGTGTTACATATTTGGTGATACTTACTACTGTTCATTTTTGTGTAATGTTTTAGATAGTGTGATGAGAGAAGTGTGCATTTTTGCATTTTGAATAGTTACAGACTATAAGACATTTTTATAGCACAAAATAAGAACCAGAGTGTGGCAATAAACTGTGAACATGTCAAACAATGGACTCAGTCTGACGGGTGCCAGTGGTTGACAAACTCAAAGAATTTTTTGTGTGGGCAATAAAAGTTCCCACACACATAAAAAATTCATGTGATCCTTGCGGGCCTGGGAACCGCAGGCAGTAACACCCAGTGTATCTCTGGTCAGTGAGAACTTTCTTGTACCAGGTATCGCTGGCCAATTGGAACCAAACTATGGGAATACATGGGGGATGTTAACAGCCATTGGACCAAAACATTTACATTTTACATGTTCACTGTTACATTTTACATAGGTGAAAAATAGACTTAGTTGTAGAAATAATCAAATTTAGATGAGCATTTAAACTCAAATATATTGTCATTGCGTTGTTTCAGTATGTAATGAATTAAAAAGAACTTAAAAAAATCACGATTTTGAAACAAGATGGATGCCATATATCATTTTGAAGTGGGTCATGTGATCGTTTCATATCATGGTCACGTGATCGTTTCATATAAGAGGTGTAATTATTATTTTAATTTTTATTTAAAAATTTACTGAATATATTTCGCTGAATTTTTTTTTATATATTTTATGGAACAATTTGAATATTACCTAAAATTTTCAAAGCAATTTGTGAATTTTAAATCCGCTTAAAAAATGTTGGAAAAATTAGGTCCCATAGGGCTTAATGTATTTCATTTTTTCGACCCGGGTTCAATCCAAAACTAATTGGGTGATATTATTCATTTATATTCCCATAGGTTCTACAGACCGTCTGAACAACATACTAAAATTTCATTTTGATTAAGTCATTTTTACGGCAGTTATCGTGCTAACGAACAGACAGACAGACAGACAGACAGAATGAACAAAGTCATAAACACTTTTCAACTTTGTTGTAAAGTGTTAAAAATGTAAAAATAAGCTGCTAAAGAACGCCTCATTTTTAATTAATTAGTATTCTGCACATGTTTGGAGGACAGAAGGATGAAAATGTCATTTTTTTTTTTTTTTTTTTTTTTTTTTTTTTTTTTTTTTTTTTTTTTTTTTTTGCGCAGTATGAGAACCTGACTATTATCGCAAAATGGATAAAAGAAAATTAGACAGTCATTTTAAAGACGCGACTTAAGGAGAAAACTTTAGAATTCTTAATGAAAAGCGAAGAACTATAGAAAGCTACTACAAGTGAGGAAGTTAAAGAAATGTTAAATATTTTCAAAGTTAGCTTAAACATCAGTCAAAAACAGATGAATCTCAATGAGATGAAAATGACTCCGAATATGACCGTGGCGGAACCAGAGGCGGCTCGTAATTTCAGAAAGGGGTGAAGCAGATTCAGTGGTAGGACTCCCCTCCTCCTCGACAACGTACATCGTCAAACCACATCATGCTACTGACCAAAATGTTATCAAATATTATCTAAAAACAGCCAAACGAGTTTGAAAAAATCGCCAAATGATAATAATAATAACCCATTCAGCCGATAATTTTAAGTAAAACAGGACAAATCCTGCTTCACTTGCTTTGCCTTTCGAACCGCCACTGGGCAGAACTAGAATTGCAAATGGAAAATGTCACAGATAACTTATCAGAAACGAAAGTAAAAAAAAATAACAATCAAAATTAAGTCTATAAAATTCATTGAGGTGTTGAGGCCAGAATTGGCTTTAGAAGTAAAAAAAAATGTATAAGTCTTAAATAAAGCTAAAGTATACGCGAAATTGATGGAGACAGTGTTCAATAGTCAAAATGAACAAGTAAATGTAATTCAGAAAAATAAGGACACTGAAAATCTATCTCAAATTCTGATGAAAACGCAAATAGAGAGTTTAAAAAAATAAATTGACAAGCTAAAAATTGAAAAATCGATAAAATTCCCCAAACCACAAATTTGAGTAGTAGCTGCATTGGGTGCTGTAAAATAAAATGCATGTAGGTTAATTGCTGGCATAACCCAGAAAGTTAAGACAAGGCCGCAAGTTATACGCAAATAAAAGAGGGAAAATTATGAAAGGGATATTAAGGTACATAAGGAAAAACAAGCAAACAGAGATGTGAAATTTTAGAAATGAAAAAAGGAGGATGCCAAAAAATAGGACATAATTTTACGTAATGTTGGTTCGATCAAAACGCTAATTATAACAGATCGAATAAAAATTATTTCATTGATTATGAAAAATATGGTAGACAGACAAACAACAATAGAGAAACACAAAGAGGAAGTTACAAATATAAAGAAATTAATGATAGAGATTTTAGGAAGATTCCAAGTTCCCCCGGCATCAGTCAATCGTTTTGGATAACTCTGCAATCGTGGATATGGTTGCTTCTATTAAGTATATGTCCCATTAAATTACAAGTATGTTGTTACTATAGTATCTATATACTTAAGACGAGAATAGTGTCGCTATGGTACCAAATAATTTCAATATATTAATTTATAATATGTTTGGGAAAGTTTAATGGATCCTATCAGTTCAGATTTCGCAGGTTTGTTTCTTTTATTTCCCTTGAATGAGTGAGTTTTTATTAACATTTTCCAACATAGTTGAAAAGTGTTTATGACTTTGGTCATTCTGTCTGTCTGTCCTTTTGCATGATAATTTCCGAAGAAATGGCTTTAATGGCTTTAACATTTTCCAACATAGTTGAAAAGTGTTTATGACTTTGGTCATTCTGTCTGTCTGTCCTTTTGCATGATAATTTCCGAAGAAATGGCTTTAATCGAAATGGCATTTTAGTGTGTTATTGAGACAGTCTGTGGAACGTTTGAGAATAAAAATGAATAATATCACCCAATTAATTTCGGATTGAACCAGGGTTGAAAAAATGAAATACATTGAACCCTATGGAACTTAATTGTTCAAACATTTTTTAATCGGAGTTAAATCTCACAAACTGCTTCGAAAATTTTATAAAATATTCAAATTATCACATAAAATGTGTATAAAAAATTTCAGCAAAGTATGTTGGGTAGATTTTTAAATAAAAATTGAAATAATTATTACACCCATATTATATGAAATGATCACGTGACTCATTACACAATAAAATGTGGCTTCCATTTTTTTGTACGCTATGTGTTTTTTGTAGATGTTTAAAAATCGTTTAAATTTATATCCAGTATTACATTCGTCATAAAACCGCTTTATTTTTGCGTATTATCTGTGTATCCAAATTCTGTGTCAACGCGATTACAATATTTTTTATTTTAAATGTTCACTAAACTTTCTTTATTCCTACAATGAAGCCTAAAAAGCTATACCGTAGCATACAGAATGTAAACAAATCAAGCCATTGTAAGGTGAGTTACATAAGAATTGCTGAATTGTTTTTCTCGTAAAATTATTTAGCTCTATAGTCTGGAATATAAGTGATATGAATAAAATATTCATTGATTTTACATAGAGAGGCAGATAATTTATAAAATAAAATATTTTTATAGTTCAATTTAGAAGAACTAATTTAACATATATATATTTAAGCCTGAGTAAGAAAGCATGTAGTGTATAATAAAATGGATTGTAAGAAGAAAATATTCTCTAATTATGTTGGGAACTAAATGATGGATCTTCCATGACTCCAATTAGCATCTAATACCCTGAAGAAGCTTATTTTATAGAGAAATACCCTTTACTGCTAGTTACTAAGTAATTTATAAAAGACATAAGAAGTAATAGGGTAAATAACATTTTTTTCTTTTATGCAATGAAGGTATTAATACTTATAAAAGCAAAGCGTGTGTAAAAGCAGTGAAACAAATGATACAAAAGATCATTCAGGAGAAAACACGAAAAATATTATATATGTTAGTTGTGGAATATGTTTTAATATATAGTTAAGTAATATTTGTTATACTGACAATATTGTTTATAAAAGGCATTTAAAGTAACATTTTTAAGAACTAATAAAATTTAAGAAAATGACGTATGCACATACTTAAAACCTTGGTACTACAATTAGAGTTATATTATGAAACAAAATTACTAAAAAATGAAAATTATAAAAATAGACACGTATGTAACACAATATGCAAAGTTTATGAAATTTGCAGCTCTGGAGATATTTGTATCATGCCCAGTATAAGTCAGATATAAACATTGAATATTAATTGCAGCGAATTAATTTTTTTCTAGATATAGCCTACCTACAGACTCGCAAACACACATAGATACTATTGAAAGAATGCTTCACTCGTATTCAGTGATGTTCACAACATGCCGATCCAGAAATACAATCCAGCAAAATATGCCAATCCAGAAATACAATCCAGCAAAATATGCCAATCCAGCAAAACATGCCAATCCATTGTAGGCAAGGTAAAAATAAAATGAATTTGCTTTCGATGTTTAGCAAGAACGATGTTTAACAAGTTTTCCTGAAAGTAATTTTTCCTTTGCATTTACTCTACATTGTAAGGAAAATAAAATTATTTTTTTTGTTTTCGAAGAAGGTGCTTATCAAGTTTCCTTCAAAGTAATTTTTACTTTTCATATACTCAACATTGTACGGAAAATATAATTAAAATACATTTGTTTTCGATGTTTAGGGAGAACGATGCTTCATAAGTTTTCTTCAAAGCAAGTTTATCTTTGCATTTAGCCTACATTGTAAGGAAAGTAAAAATAACATTTATTTGTTTTCGATGTTTAACAAGAACAATGTTTAGCAAGTTTTCTTTGCATCAAAGCACTCTTCAAAGCAATTTGCGAATTTTAACTTCGTTAAAAAAATGTTTGAAAAATTAGGTTCCATAGGGTTCAATGTATTTCACTTTTTCAACCCGGGTTCAATCCAAAACAAATTGGATGATATTATTCATTTTCATTCCCATATGTCCCACAGAGCGACTGAACAACATACTAAAATTTCTTTTGATGAAGTCATTTTTACTGCAATTATCGTGCGAACAGACAGACAAACAAACAGATAGACAGACAGAATGACCAAAGTCATTTCACTTTTCAACTATGTTGTAACTGTTAAAAATGCTTGTAACTAAGCACTTTTAAAAATAAATTATTTTATATAATATTAAAAATTGTTTAAAATATACCTGCTTGTAATTGAACTAGTGAGCATCATGTGGAAAGAGTTAAGCACATATTTATTGCTATTAAAGCATTTTACCTCAGCAGAAATTGTGAAAACATTCAATTTTTTTAGTATTTTTGTAAATGTTGAAGAACTTAATACTGAAAGAATAGACTTCTTTAAACTTTATTTGCTTTTTTTGTAGAATGAGTAAAATGTCACTTGTACTCTTTTGATTGTCATCCATTATTTTTCTGTAAAATAAAGCACACATACACGCATTCTCCCTCCCCCCACCCTCCTTCATTTTCCTTTTCAAAATTAGAAAACTCAATGTTCAAAAACTTCTTGTAAAGCTACTTGCCTTTCAGGAAAACAGTTTGGAAATAGTATTACATTCTATTTCCAAATTAACTAAAAATAAAAAAGGCGGAAAATTTTCCGGAAAAACACAGAGGAATATTTTCCCATTTCCGGAAAATTTTCCGAACCACATCTCTAATTGTAAAGAAAGTAATAGTGTTACTAATGCGTGTAATGCTTCATAACACGTTGAATCTCCTCCAAGGAGAAAGCATATTTAAGGATTGGCAAAATATCGTCAACTTGGCGATTTTTTGAAAAGTTTTATAAAGTACTCGAATTTTCTCGGTATCCTCATTACTTTCTGAGATTCGCAAATTTTCTAGAAATCGAATAAAAAGGATTACAGCGCCCCTTGCGGATAATTCAAAAAATTAGATAACATAATCGACAACTAAGCGACATAAATAAAGAAGCCAATTACAAAGTTATAGAGCATTGCCTAAAGAGTGGGAATCGACAATAAAAGAGTTACAGAAGGCAGTTATTTCACACAATACGGTTATTGGCCAATTGCTATCCTATTCAGGAATGTTAAAATATACAACACTTACATGCACAAGAATTTTTATGTACAGCCTGTTCAAAATACCCCCACCCCCCTCAACAACAATGCACATTTGAATTCGAGAAAAAATGTAACTGCGTACTTTGACAAGCATTGCAGGTGCCACCGTGTTACAGTCCCTGATAATGCGATTTTTTAACAGGAATTTATCCTTCCGTGCACGTTGCATGTGTTTCTAGTGTCGATTATTACTAATTAGATAACTCTCCACAACTTTAATTAGCTTTTTGTATTAGGTTGATTATGAACTTTCCTAGGAGCCTTGTGTACTGGAAAGCCATATATATAAAAAGCGATACATTGAATATTTAATATAGATACGTAAAATATGTTTAACAAGCACTGTAACTGTGTATAAAACGGCTATCAACTACTATTATGTATTTTCTTTTTTATGCATTTTTATATATTTTCCAATCACAAATATAGATCATAATCACCTGCCAGATAATGGTTAGCGTTCACATTTTTTCATTTGAGCAGTATCCATCAGAAATTCAGTACTGCTTCAGTAAAGGAATCAATTCGATGTAACAATGATGGTGAAATAACAAATTCGTCCATCTGAGTTTGAGATATTACTGAGTATATCAAATCACCTGCTAGATAATGATAAGAGTTCAAATTTTGCATTCCACTGCGTATTGTAACTTTTTTCATTTAAGCAGCATCCATAAGCAATTCAGTACTGCACTCTGTAGGAATTAGAATGATGAGCAATGATGATGAAACAACAATTTCGTCCATCTGAGTTTGAGATATTACTGATTATATCTAATCACCTGCTAAATAATGGTAAGAGTTCAAATTTTGCATTCCACTGCGTGTTCTAATTTTTTAATTTGAGCAGTATCCATCAGAAACTCAGTACTGCCCTCTATAGGAATCAAAATGATGTAACAATGATTATGAAACAACAATTCTTCCGTCTGAGTTTAATATATTACTGAGTAGATTGGTATCTAAATTTATCTGCGTCCCGATCATGTTTTCAAATAAGAATTTCATAATTTATATTAATTATAGAATATTATTTAGTTTGGAAATTAAAAATGGCATAAATTTATTTCGTTTGGATAATTGAGCAATACAATAAAATTTAAGAATTAGTTTGGCAAGCTAATGATTATTTCGAAAGCTATAGTGAAAATACTATAGTACCAATTAAACATTTTAGAGCACCAATTTTTTAAATTTTTGGAGTACTCATAATTACGCATTGACTTGAAGATCATAAATAAACTTTATATAAATTCAGGCTACTTTGATCTGTATAATTAAAATCTAAAATAATCAAAAGTGGGTGTTGCCCTCGGAAAAAAAATTAAGTTGGTACACAGATAAATATGAAGATGACCCCCTATGTATTTAAGATGCACAACTATCAAAATAAAAAAACGTAACACCCGACCACAATTGCACCATTTATATCGCAAAACAAAACAGAAGATATCATTCGATAGGGGTATTAATGTATTCTACAAATATCAATATTTAAAATTTGCTTAAGTTGCAGTCTTCGTAGTTATTTTGTCACCAACTCCGAAATTTTCAAGAGCAACCCCCATGGACCATGACATATTCAGATTCTACAGAATATTTTAAACGGATTTAAGGAGGAGTTTATCCTTTTTTAGGCATTTTTTATCTATTTGTAAGTAATTGAAATGTTCTGAACCTATTGTTAAATGGATTTTCAAGTGTTTGGAATTCGCGATAAATAAATTTTCAAAGGAAATTGTTTTTACACACTTTTCTACTAAAAAGCCAAACGAAATGCATACAAATTTAAATATTCAAACATATTTGAAATATTTATTATTAATTATTAAAAAATATTTTTTTAATCATAAATAGAAATAACGATTAAATTAGAGACCATTTGATGTAGTTACGTCTGAAACGTAGGTTTACAAAATGTCAGCTTTATCCATGCAATATTGAGTGGACTATTAAATTTTATTTACAATTCGATTATTATTATGCTTATAGAGGACCATTCCTAAAGTGTCAAAAGAAATTGTTAGTAAATGTAAAATAGTATATAAGTAACTGGAACTTAATTAAATATGAAGTTAGGAGTTTTGATAGCCTTTGTAATGTTTTTCGTATGTCATATTGTGCTGTTATGCAGAAAATACAGATTTTTTTAAAAGGCAGTCAAAAATCGATATCCAGAACACAGAGGACCAGGATGTTTAGTTTAAAATATATTCTGAACCACTACAGAACACAGCTATACAGGAGGTCACCCCTCTCATGCCAGGATAGGACCTAACATCCTCGGAATGGTCCGGAAGCGCCAATGCGGATTTCGAAACTTTTGCGATCTGGGAAATTTTAGAATCCAATTGCTGGCTTCTTGCGTTCAGTAGCTGCCTTAGCCATCTATATTTAGGAATCTATATCCTCCTTCATTGAAGATAAGCATGGACAGAACTAGGAAGGGGACACGTGCCCTGGGAGGTGATGGGGGTTGCCGATTTTGTGGGAAAGGGGCGCCAAACTCTGGCTTTGCCACAGATGAAGAAAATTCTAGCTCCACCGCTGGATTAAAAATAATTAAATTTTAATGACTTCTTTGAAATATCACTGTATAAATAGTGTATTAACAATCTAGAAATATCTCAAAAATATAAATATAATTACCATAATAAACAATTAAACATCGGCAATGTACCATCAGTGTACAACATCAAACACAAAAGATAGAAGACTTAAGCAGAAAATATCTAAGTTTTTATGATAAACATAATTTATAATACATTGATGAACACATGACTATGTTTTCGTAACAAAAAAGGCATGCAAATGAATAACAACATCGTGCTAAATCAACATAAAGTCAATAATGAAATATTAAATTTTGAGCAAAAAGTTTTATTGGTAATTCTTTATTATAGCGACCCCTGAGAATGCGACCGAGATGTATCGCCAATGTTGTAAAATCTCGCCAAACGTTTGCAGTCCTAAAGAAACAGCACGTGTTTATATTATTTATAGTTATTTATTTTTAGATTTTACAACCTACCTTGGAGATACATCTCGGTCGCTTGGCGATTTCCCCTTTATTTTTCATCGGGGGCCGCTGTAATAAGGAAGTACCGTTTTACTTTAACTACCTAACTTTACTAATAACTTTACTTTTGCCTAACTAACTCACGACGTTTAAAAAACAACGAATATCTAGGAGTAACACTAAAACAAAACTCCCCCAAAATGTCGTTGAAAGCGACAGAACATTCCATACTGGTGAAACCAGACTATTAGACCGGAATCCGCCCTCTCTGGTGCAGAGTTCAAGTTTTAGCCGCACGGTTAATGGTTTTTAAGAATTTTCTCGATCAGTTTTAGGCCTATTTTCATTATATTTTTTAATCTGCATGAAAATTTTCTGAGAATTTGAATATGTAATGATTTGCCTTTGGAGATATCGGAGTTAATGCCAAAATAGCTATAAAGACGGGCTATTACGCTATGCACATTTTAAATATTTATATTTGTAGAAGACATTAATCCCTATAGAATGAAATTTTTAGTTTTATTTTGCGATGTAAATTGTGTACTTGTGGTCGGGTGTTTAATTTTTATTTTATTTTATTTTATTATTTTTTACGACTAAGCATACTATGAGGTCACAATAATGTATTTGTTATTATGTCCCTCATTTACGTTAAATTATGCTTTTTCTGTGAACTAACAACCTATCAGATTAGATCTTCAAGTTTCAGTGAACAATCGTCACACTAACTGGGCAAGAGTGTGGATTCTATTTAGGATGAAATCAAAGTTTTCAATTTCGTGTTCTTGAAGAGTGTCTCACTTGTGAGAATGTACAGCGGTTGTTGCATGCTTTCTTTTTGATAGATCTCGAGTTGCAAGTTTGCCGGTTATTCGGCGTGATAATATAATGCACGGTTGGCGTGGGTCCTAGAAAATTATTCTGTAGGTAATATAAAGCTTTTATCTTGGGTTTCTCATAAGTTGATCGAGTACGATATGTTTTGAATAGTATTTCTGCTGTATCGGTAGTGTATTTCTGTTCAAGTTTGGTATATTGTCCTATTGTACAAGTAGTATGTTTACATTGTTTATTCAGACACGATGCTGATAGTTTAGTTTAATAACTGTGTTATTTATCCTTACCTAATGTCTTTTTATATATCCTGAATGTTAGGGGAGATTTGCTTGCTTGTATTTCAGCAAGACAGAAAATTTAAAGTTATATCATTTCTGATAGTGGAAGTTCCAATATTTAAGTAGGGGACTTCACAATACATTAATAGTTGGTATCATTACGAGTCTAACGATACCTTTGGTTTGACTGTACAACATTTTTGGTGAATGAATAAAAAGTGGTGTTTAGATACTTTTATGACTGGCTGTACATACAAAGAACCGAAAACATTTTTGGGCTCATAATTACAAATTTGTCAGTAAAATGTCCTTTCCTTGAGTGCAACCATGAAGGACGTTGGACTGCATAAAATGAAGAAAAATTAATATTGCAGATTGGTTGCAAATACATTGCATTTTATACTAGAGTAGAATGGAGAAGATGGGCTTCTGAAACCTCCACCACTATCATCATCATCAATGATAGCCCACTGTTGGTCTTGACCTTCTTCAGAAGATCCTTCCAAGCGGCCCCATTGAACAATGCTTCTCCAATTTTTAACCTTTAATACCTCAAAGTATTTGTCCCCAAAATTAATTCATCTCAACTTCGGCCATCCTATAGGTTTTTTACCAATTGATATGGACATAAAATTTTCTTTGTGGTTCTGTTGTTATCCATTACTAACAAATATCCTGCCCATTTAATTCTATTAATTTTAATGTATTTAATTGTATCAGAATCTTGATACAATCTGTATAGTTCGATTTGCATCTTCTTTTCAGAATCCTCCAAAAATACTGCGCAAAATGTCTCGCTCAAAGATGTAAAGAACTTTTATCATGTCCTGTGAGAGTTCAGGTTTCTGAAGAGGTCGGAAGAAGTAATTTATATAGTTGTAATTGTGTTCTTCTCTCAATCAGAAACTCACACCATGACGAGGTCAATTTAACTAGGTTGCCTGAAGCTCCCCAATATCCCAGCATTAACAGTTCTATTTACTGCTTGTCAATTTTATTCTGTTATAAAATGATGATATATGATGGGCAAAATTTATGACCTCAAAAGTCTGACTACTTTAATGGATTTTTTTAAAATACAGTAGGACACTAGCAATGAAAATTAAACTAACTTGTAAAAGTTGTTCCAGAAAAGCAGCTACCGGCTTATGCAATCTTTGTCCACAAATGTGATCAGCTAACTCAATGATAGCAGGAAGATGGAGCTGGAAGTTAATTAACAATGGAAGAAGGCATTCGTCATTCGTCGCCATCTTTGTTAGCACCTGCAGATTCACTTCAGCCCGGGATGCCCGTGTCTCTGATGGTTCGCCTGGAAGAGACAAATACATATTAACATCAGCCCACCTTACAAACTATGCAAAATATGTTAACTTTAATATCACCAACACTTTTTACATTCAGCTTATTAGAATAGTCAGTAAGTATTTATATAAGATGCTAACTAATGACAACCCTATGGGGCTTGCTGAATCAAGGAATATATTTTTTGTAATTTCCGAAACAGTAAAACAAGAAAATTCAATTAGTGGTTTTTCGTTCTTTTGGGGGTTTGACTTAATTATAACTTTTTAAAATCTGGCTAAGCAGTAATTAGTTAAAAATATGTCCTGTTGATCTAATTTCAATTGCGCAGGCACGTGCTATTTGCATCCTTACTGGACATATGTTTTATCACCTGCATTATGTTTTATCGCTATATATGCTATACAGCATTATACTTCATAACTGCAATCTTTCTTACAATCACCAAATACACACTACTTCAGTTAACCGTTTGAGGAAACTCTAGATGCTTATAACTGTCGATTTCAAAAGGAAAAACACATATAAACATTTTCTCTGTTGACATTTTTGCATTTTTTTCTGCACTAGTTCAAAACTCAAAATTTAAACTTTTTGTCACATTTTAAAAGGAAACTTCGATGTGAAAATGACCGGTAACGTAAGCTTCCGGATCCGTACTATTTGTAAATGTAGTGTTGTAGGATTTAATGGGATTTATAAAGATATTGATACGATAGATCCCCAAAGGTTTCAAAGCAATATCAATACCATCGCAGGGATTCAGATTGCCAAAATGAGGATATTGTCATCTAAACTTGCTGATCTATACCTCTCATACTATGAACGACTTGCATAATATGAATGTTTACAGATACCTCGATGATACTTTAGGTGTCACTTGCAATAATACTAATATGAGTAATATTCTCAGCCTTTATCGCAATAGTCTGAAACTGATTGCAAGTGATAGACAAATTTCTCGAGATTCTTTGCTTCGTACTGCAAAAACTATTACATATAAAAATATAACATTTGGTACACTTATAGAAAAAGCTTTGGGGAATACGCTGAAATAAACTGTTTTTTTTTTATATATTGTAGTTTAAGAAATATTTAATGTCAAAGTCAAAGACAAAATATTTGAGTTGCGAGTTCGCGTCCTGGATAGAATAACAACAGCAAGACCACGAATTTTTGAAGGCAGGTACCTACATGGGTGAGTCTGCAATATAGCTGATATTAATAAAACATTCATTGATTTCACATAAAAAGCAGACGATTTTACAGCAGACTTTTTCGATGAAGTTTTAAGTATAAAGTACTTTTTATCTCCACGGTTTTAAGTTTTTAAGTAAAATAAATTATTGTAGTATTGTGATGAATAAAAGGAATGGAATAAAAGTGTATGAATGAAATATTTACTGCTTTTACATAGAGAGCCAGGAGATTTATATTTCAATGACGTCATTTGAATAAAGTTCATGTTTTCGATGAAGTTTTAAGTTTTCAAATATAATAAATTATTGCAGTAGTGTGATAATTTTGAAAAAATTACCGCTAAATGTATCGCATTTTAGAGATGCTTAAATAAAATTGCATTTCAGGTGGAAAGTATTTCATAATCAATGCTTTATGCATGATTGATCTTTCTTGTATATTGTTTAACAATGCATGACGTTTATTGTTTAACAATGCATAAGTTTTATATTGTTTAACAATGCATGGCGTTTAGTGTCGAAAATAGTCATCTTATCCGAAAATTGATTCAGTTCGGTTGTACCCTGTGGTCAAGTTTCAGACTTTTATGACAACGGTGGGGGCTTCATGAGGGTTCTGAGAGATCTTACCCCCCTCCCCTATTGATTCACTCCGGGAGAAAATCTTGCTCCGTTAGGTTTGGTCCAGTGGTCGGTACTATAAGTGGGCAAAAATTCAGTTTTCTAAGCCACCGGAGGACCACTTAGTGATCTACGAAAATTACAAAAACTCAATATTATTTCCCGTGGAAGGGGGAAATTGAAAATCCAACTACGTTAGGTTCTGTCCAATCGTTAATACTATAACTAAGGGGATGGAATATATTCCATCTTCTTAGTATTATAAGTGTTGAAGACCCAGACCGTCCGACTCATCCTGAAGTACTATAAGTGTCGAAAGCCCAGACCATCCGACTCATCCAAAGACATAGAGCAATTAAATGGATGGCCGGATAGTGCTATAAGTGTGTAAAGATTCAGTTTTTGAGGTTATCAAGTGTCTTTAGAGAGTCTAAAAAAACTTTCAGAAAGAAACATATGCTTTCCATCCCCGGGGGGTAAATCGAAAGTTTAGCTCCGTTAGGTTCTGTACCGTAGTGAATATTATAAGTGTGCTCAGCCTTCTGGGTCAAAGGATTGGCTTCTGGAGAAACTGAAAATACTTTTCTTCCCCCTCCCCTCATTTTCTCCACCCCCGGGGGTAAATCGAAAGTCTTGCTCCGTTAGGTTCTGTACCGTAGTGAATATTATAAGTGTGCTCAGCCTCCTGGGTCAAAGGATTGGCTTCTGGAGGAACTAAAAAAACTTTTCATCCCCTTCCACTAATTTTCTCCACCCCAGGGAATAAATCGGAAGTCTTGTTCCGTTAGGTTTTGTACTGTAGTGAATGCTATAAGTGTGCTCACCCTTCTGGTCAAAGGATTGACTTCTGGAGAAACTGAAACTACTTTTCAACCCCTTCTCCTCATTTTCTCCACCCTGGGGGTAAATCGAAAGTCTTGCTCTGTTAGGTTCTGTACCGTAGTGAATACTATGAATACTATAAGAGTGCTCAACGTTCTGGGTCAAAGGATTGGCTTATGGAGAAACAGAAAATACTTTTCATTCGCTTCCTCTCATTTTCACCACCCCCGGGAGGTAAATCGAATGTCTTGCTCTGTTAGGTTATGTACTGTAGTCAATACTATAAGTGTGCTCAGCCTTCTGGGTGAACGGATGGGCTTCTGGAAAATCAGAGTACTTTTCATCCCCCTTCCCTCATTTTCTCCACCTTCGGGAGATAAATCGAAAGTCCGTCTCCTCTAGGTTCTGGATTTTGCCCCGTAGTCGATATTATAACTTCCCTAGTAGCAATCCAATATAGGTCTAATATTAGCAACCTATATTGGAAATATAGGACCAATATGAAAAAGTGGACATTTTAAAGGAATTGGCTTTAATATATTGGAACAATATTACGCCAATACTGGCGTTTCATTGGAAATATTTTCAATGTAACATCAATATTGGCGTAATATTGTAATGAAAATGTTTAGCCAATATCTGAGGCCAATGTAACCTCAATATTTGCCTAATATTGGGATTACATTGGAAATATTTCCGTAATGCCTAGATATACAATTATGGTCCAATATTAGACCAGTATTAAATGCTACTAAAGTTTGCTAAGATTCAGCCAGAAGGGACTTCTGGAAAATTTAAAAGTACTTTTTATCTTCATCCACCCATTTTCTCCTACCTCGGGGGGTAAATCGAAAATCCAGCACCGTTAGGTTCTGTACTGTAGTCAATACTATAAGTGTGCCAAGATTCAGCCTTCTAGGCCAAAGGACGGGTTTTTGAAGGGTCTGGAAAACAAAAATCTGACACAACACACACATCAAATCGGACATAACACACACGTTTGCTCGAATGAAAGTGCCTACTTTCTTCTGCAGCAAACTTTATCACTTTCTTGGACTGGTACTCATAACGTGACGTGTTGTACGGAGATTCCTCATTCTCGTGCTGCCTTGTGTCGCTATATATCTAATCGTGTTGGACCTAAACCGTATTGTGGGAAGCCATCTTGCACGGGAATTTCCCCAATTCTAGATTCCTAATGCAGCGTAATACCAGCGTAATACTATATCAGGCGTAATACCGCGATTGCATTCAGTACTGGAATGTGGTGGTGGACACATTGAGCACTTGCAGCTGTATATCATGCTGAAATAAAATATCTCATCTCACAATTATTGCCTCTCGTTGTTTTCTTTGCAGCAGCGCCCCCTAGTGTCGAGTTGTTCAACTATTTTTTTTCATGCCATACAAAATCCCGCACCACTGTGAATATTAATCTGCAAACCGCATGTCTCTCAGACCCATAGATATTTTTTTTTTATCGCGTTTTACTTTTGCTCCGAACTTTTGAATCACCCGGTATTAAAACTAATATGAAAAGCATCTAAACATCCAAAGTTTTGTGTAGCATAACTCCACGGAATGTAAAAAATTTGAAGCGAAAATATTAGCATTTGAAAAGGCATTTTCGATTTAAAATCTGATGGGAGCAGCACATGACTTTCGCGACATAATGCCTTAAATTAGAAAAAATGATGTACCTGCAAGACCCACGACACAGTGTTTTTAATGTTGAATTGTTGTATATTTGGCACTCTTCTAGATGATAACGTGTAAAGCTATTTCAAAGTACTCCATTAACTTATATTTCGCGCAATTCTTACTTTACAAATATCAATACTGATAGGATTCGCCTTGCATATATAGTCCAGAAATTTAAAAAAATATTAGTTCAACAATGACGTCATTTTCGTTAATTTAGCATAATTTTTGTAATTGTAGGAATATTTTCGCTTATTTGGCACTATGTTAAAAAAGATTGCTGAATTGGCGATAGTTTGCCAAATTAGTTGAAAGTTCGCCAAATTTATTGCCAAGCGTTACAGATATATGAAGAAAAGTGTTTTCTTATGTATAAATAAATGACTATTGGCAAATTTCTGGATGTCAAAATACAAAACTATTACACAAAGTATTTTTTCTCGTAAGTGGGACAAACTAGATCCACTAGAATGATGTTAACAAATTTGTCTAATACTGCATATAGAAAGTGACCATATTTCACGATAGTTAATACTTGTTTAATTTATGCAATTATTTAGGTAAATTTATTTGAATAATGTGCAATATCCTGAGAACGGTTTGTGCTAGCGTTCTAAAATTTATGTAATTTGTTGTATAGTGAAAATTTACATAAGAAATGATAAGTCACATTAAAAATTTCATTTGAAATTTTGGGGGGTTTTCGAACATTTGATTACGTTTAAAATGAACAGGGTTCCAATATTTACCGATTCTAATAGTCGTATAAATTGTGTTCGAAATTCTAAATTCGTTCGTGAGATATTACATCCACAGACACATATGCATACACATATATAAACACACACACATACATACACATACACACACGCAAGCACATACATACTCGCATGCACATACATACATACACAGACACATACACACAGACATCACCTCAAAAACATTTGATTCGAGTTCAGTGATACTTGAAACATGTTTTCCTGTCGAAAACTCGAATTTGAATTTTCGACCCTCTCATAATACTTTCCCTATACATAATACTGTGCATGTAGGGAAAGTAATAATGGCATTTTTTACTTTGAATTTTAATTAAGCTGTAGTTTACTAAGATTTTTTTCAAATTGTGTTTATAACATAATGTTAATATAATACAACCACAATTTCCACCATAATACTTGAAACAGCGCAATAAAAAATGTTGAAAGGTTACAGTGACTCTTCAATGTAGCAAAAATGACTCGTTTCTTACTTGTACTTGATGAATGTGTTTTTCCTTTGGTCCTAGCAGTGCTGAATCGTCTTTGATCAGGGCATTCTATCTGAAACGACAAAAAATAAACACTTTTATTGAAATATCAATTTCAAAGACAATAAAAAATCAATTCCTAAATAGTAGATGATGTCAAAATATGTATGGCTAGCAGAAATAACCGACATTGTGGGTTATAAAAGTAAAATACAATTAATTTTTTTTAATAACTTTATAATAAATAAGTTTAAAAATAAGTGAATTATAAATATGTTTTGAATATTTTAACCATAAACCTGCTCTCAATTAAGTTAGCAGTGAAAAGAGTTTGTAAACCAGTTGACATATTTTCGCGTTATAAGTGCTCATTACAGAAAACAAAAAATTATATTTTATTCCCTGTTGTTCCGCGGATAGATGAGGATAAAAATTATGTCAAACATTGAAGAGTCACTTGAGCGAGTAGAGCTTGCGTTTCCGCCCCAGTAGCTCAATTGGAAATTTGTGTATTGCAATTTTTTCTTTTATATATTAAGAATGAAATGTGTGGTTGACATGATGAAATTTTGCTTGACCTTTTATATTCATATATTTGTGTATTGATTTTTTTTCCCTTTTATATATTAGATTGAAAAGTATGGTTGACCCTTTTATATTCATATTGAAATGTATGTATTGATATTTTTTCTTTTATATATTAGGGAGAAACTTATAGTTGACATGACGAAATTTTGTTGAATCCTTTTATATTCATATTGAAATTTGTGTATTGATATTTTTTCTTTTATAGAGAGAAAATTATGGTTGACATGATGGCATCTTGTTGGACCCTTTTACATTCATATTGAAATGTGTGTATCAAATTTGTTTTCATATATTAGAGTGAAAAGTATGATTGGCATGATGACATTATGCTTGACTCTTTAATATTCATATTGAAATTTGTGTACTTTTTTTTTGTTCTATATTATAGTGAAAACTATCATTAACTTTTGCTTAATCCTTTTAGATTGAAATTGAAATTTGTATATTGAATTCTTTTCTTTTACAAATTAGAGTGAAAACTATAGATGACATCAAGAAACTTTGCTTTACCCTTTTATATTCATATTGAAATTTGTGTATGGAAGTTTTTCTTTTATATATTAGAATGAAAAGCATGGTTGACACCATGGAAATTTCCTTGACACTTTTATATTCAGCTTATTGAACTTCAATGCAACGTTATGTTAAAGGAGAAATTTTTAACTCAAGACGAAATTTGTTGCTTAACTATTTAGTTATGTTAATAGGAGATAATTTTATAATTTTATTCGGCTATGAAAAAGAACTCAAACAAGATGGCGTGTGTTTGCATGTGCGTGCGGAGGGGGCGTTTCCGCAGTCTTTTACTTTTAATGCACGACAACAAATAACCAAATTGATGTCCCTACATCTTGAATTTTTATTTAACATCAAACACGCTATAAACCCATCTTTAATTTCGTCATAACCGCGATTTTCAACGGAGAAAAACTGAAAGCTTTATCTAACATTAAAAGAAAAGAAAATTTTGCAACTAATTTACCACAATGTTTTTCCACGTTTTTTTGTTTCAATCAGTTGTGTAAAATTAGATTTCGTATTTTAGTAGCTAAATGACAACAGAACCCAGCGATCCTAAATTTGGATACGACCCTTATAGAAGGATTCTGTGGTATGAACTTGCAGTTGCAGCCTTGTATAACTTGAGCCTAATCTTTATGAAATTAGATGTCCAAATTGTAGGATTTAATTTGTTGGTCCTCATAGAAGTTCGCAAAACTGTGGCATATTGACAGTTTCCTTACTGTCATCCAAAGTTTCAGAAGTCCATGCTGACGAGCGCATAAAAATCGATCCATGGATGCTGTTACCTGAAATTGCGGAGCAATCTTAAAACGGATCTGAGAGACGACCTCTATTAAGCAATCGACCCCTTTTACTCAGAATGGATTCTTTCTTCATAGACTCCATGCTAAATTTACTTTCATACATAGACCTTCAGAAAAAATGCACCCACCCGAAGCAACCACATTTTTCTACACACTAATTCCACGCTAATTCTACAGCTTCAAGCAGGCTATAGATTAAGCATATCTCATCTGCTTCGAAACGTCAAGAGGGTTTTGTTGATTAAATATATCTGGGGTCCGTTGACTACGTGACAAGTTACAAAATTTCAAGTAATCTAAGATACTCTTCTTCAGTCTTGGTCTCACACTAACAGTTCAGATCGTTTCTAAAAACAGGATAACTACTATAAAAGGAAGAAACAAGGGGCCAACTATTTTTTGACATATTTACCAGTAAAACAAGCCCTGCAATAAAAAAAATGATAGTATCAAAGCAAGAAAGCCAACCCAGAAGCGAAAAATGACTAATAAAATGAGAAATACAATAAACAAAAGAAATGTCACAATCATCTAAGTATTTTTGGGTGGCAAACCAATTACCTCTACTCCTCAATTATTTTAAAACATTTCATCGGATACTCAAAAAGAGAAATAACTACTGCTTAATCTACTATAAACTTTGTGGATTTAGCTCTCATGGAGATTACAGTTTCCAATGCATGACGGTGGGCTTATGAGGAGTGTACAAGTAGGATCAGTTTAACCTATTATGTGTGAAGCAATTATAAGTTGGGTAATGATTTAAAAGTGCAGTTTCAACAGTTTTTCCAATACTCAGAATAATATAATAAAAGGATTTAATTGCTTTTGTTGAGGATTGCTTTTTTAAGGATTTAGTCGCATTTACTGTTGAGTAGATATAATGTATCCAAAACAAATTGTTAGTCAATTTACTCCAATATATATGTTAACTAACCTCGAACCCAATGTAAGTTGTAATTTTCCCCATTAGCATAAATTCGGTAATTACTTAGACCTTGTGTAAATTCAGTAACATGTCAATATGTTTGATTACGTTAAAGTAAACATGTCTGACTATCTCTTAAACTAATATTTTCCTAAAATTTTTGAACAGTAAAATTATTAGAAACTGATCAAACTAATCAGGTCTCCCTTATTTACATGCGCAGTTATTGAACAGTGCTTCATGTTATACATTACATTCTAGAAAAAAAAAAAAAAAAGAGGTGGTGATTAGCAATTACGTAACAAACAGGCAAAAAATGCAGTTAGCTTTGAAATCTAGCAATGAATTCCAACGACAAAACAGATTGAAATCGCACATGTAAATATTGAGTTTCAGAGGGTGTGGGTGTCTGAAAAAAGAAAAGAACAAACATTTCCTCAATATTGAGTAATTAAATAAAGACGCACACATGTCTGAGTTTTATACTAGTATTTGAACCTGTCAAAGAATGGGAAACTAGCACTTTTAAAAATTAAGCTGCAACTATTTTTAATAAGTTTTGTTTTGTGTAACAATGTATTGTGCTTAGAGTTGAAAATAGTTGTCTCAATTGAAAATTGGCCCAGTTAAGTTTTACCCCGTGGTCGAGTTTCAGGCTATTATGTCCTCGGAGGGGGATTTCGGGGGTTTCTGAGATACTCCCCCCTTTCCGTTTTGTGCCCTCAAGGGGGAAGAATAAAAAATCTGGATCCAGTAGATTCAATCCAGTGGTCGATGTACTATAGGTCTGCAAAGATTCAATCTTCTAGGTCGCCAGGGGGGATTCCGGAGAGTTTACAAAGACTTATCGAAAAACTCGATTTTCTCCAATCCCGGGGGAGGGGGAGGGGGGAACGAAAATTCGGCTAAATTAGTTCTGTCTGGTGGTCAATAACATGTGTATGCAAAGATTCAGCCTTTTAGGTCGGTCACCAGAAGGCTTCTAGACGGTCTTGAAAGACAAAAACGCGTTAGACATGTTAGACAATATTATATAGTGATAATTACTATGCAGCTTTGTACCGTGCTTGCGATTTGCCCATTTAGAAATAAAACACGGCCCCACAGACACCACAAGATTATTTTAAGTTAACTGATTCATCGGATTGTGTTATGTCAATAATTTTAAAACTAGCCCTTATATTTATATTAAGTTATATTAGTTCATGAACACTAATTATATTACATGAACTATTATATTAGTTCATGAACACTAATTATATTACATGAACTATTATATTAGTTCATGAACACTAATTTTAACTTGCGTAAGTTGAAAGCTGTAAATGAATCAAGAAATTTATGAAGTATTCTTCATGTAATGACAAATAGTATGTATAGCTTATTTTTAACGAAACTGTTAAGCATTTTTATTCTCTTTTGCATGGTTTTTTCATACTGTCATACCAATTTCAGAAAAAACCAGACATGAGGTTTCCAGAACCGGAAATGGATATCTTTAATGAACCATTCTTCCCTCTGGAATTCGATGATAAATGTATAACTGTTATCAACTAAGCTTTATCTGTAACTAATCATGAGAAATGAGTGTTTTAAGAAACTGTTTTGCATCGGAAGTGGATTAAAACCCGGAAGTAAAAATCTTCACACCTCTACTTCCTCCAAAATATAAAACTGAATTCATATCACTCATCAACCAAGCTCTAGCTATAGCTAATCTTGATACATTGACGTTGGAAGTGGAAAAATAACCGGAAGTAGAAATCCTTAATGAACCCCATTCTTCGAAATTTAATGCTAAGTACATGTAATTCATCATCTCAGCTATATTTATAGCAAATCTCCAGAATTAGATATTTCAAGAAAAATGTGAATTTTTTAATCGGAAAGGGACATTTCCAAAACCTAAAGTGTAAATCCTTAGTAACTCCCTTTATTCTCTCTGAAATTTGATGTTGAATTCATATTAGTCATTATCTAATCTCTATCTATACAGCCAATTCTGAGAAATAGATTTTTAAAGGAAAACTTTCAAGCCTGAAGTGAATCACTCTACCTCCTCTAAACTTTGATGCTAATATCCATAACAGTTATCATCTAAGCTTATTTATAGCCAGTCTTGAGAAATATATATTTTAAATAAAATGAAATTTTTTTTAACGGAATGCAAAAAAAATCAGAAATGTAAATTCTTAGTAAACCCACCTGTCTCTTCCTCTGGAATTTAATTCTAAATCATCTAAGTCGTCATCTAAGCTCTAGAGCATACCTTGAGAAATATATATTTTAAGGAAAGCATTTTTGTAAAAACAATAGTATGGCAAAAATTTTGCCGCCAACAAAGATAAATTAATCTTATCCAAAATAACCCACCAGAATTTATAAAATGTTCTTCTGATACGTAGCTCAAATTTTACCGGTCGCAAAGAATGATAAAATATTCCGGAAAATGTTGTTGCAAGTGTTTCGGCTAAAATTGACTCATAACTTATTTCACAAGTTTGTTATTAAATCTCCTCAGCAATAATTTTAGTAGATGTTCATGCTTGGAATAATGCACGAAGAGAAAATTTCGTAAGTCCTGTAATTAATCTGCCTCGAATCTTTACTTTATACGGAATCCTCATCAAGATGCATTGCCAAGGTATAGCTGGTTTCAATTACACTGACAGTGCTGCAATTTAGATGTTGTTTATTGAGCGCTGAATGAGTCTTAATTGGAAATCTTATTAGGCTTCTGCTGGAGTCTAAAAATACTTTTCGACCACTTAAATACCACTAATAAATAAAAGATTGCTCACAATAAATTTGCTTATTAAATGTTTAATGGGGCGTTCGGTAACGTTCCCAGCTTATTTTGTTCAATATTATTTAATACTATTTTTTTCAGACTTTAAATTATTAAAGACAGTAGTATGTAATGATCGTGTTATTTATGTCCACAAATATTTCGATGTTTTTAACATAGTGTTCCTAGGAAAGTCCCTTAGCTCCCCATGACTTTGTAAGGAATGGTCCCTGAGTGTACACGTTAGGTATATCTATCAGTGACGAATGCTGCGGAATGGCTAGTATAACGCCGATAGACCATTAGAATTGGAGGTGTAATTGAAATAAAATCTTCTACGTTCAACAAAAGATTGCAGCACTTTGCTTGGAAAATTTGAATTTGATGTACGTTTCTGTAGGCTAAAGAAACAGTTTATTAGCGCCTCTATTTATGCATTTCAACACTTTCAACTAGAGATGTGGATTTTAAAAATTTTTAAATTATTCTCCATAGTACATTTCAGCTGGAATAATATGTTCAGTTACTTTTAAAAATATTTACTCTTATATTACAGCTACAGTCTAACATATATTATATAACAAGGCTAAAAACCAAGTTTGAATCTAGAAATATATAAAACGTTCTATTCATGATAATTTCTTATATCTATATAGTAACAAGTACAATTTATTATTTTAATTAAATACTCTTGCTTTTTAAAAATTCTATTTCATTTATAACAATGTTTTTATCTTCAAAATTCCAATTTTAAAGCATTGCATAAAAAGTATAGCATGAGAAATAATTTAAAAGTGTCTTTAAATCTTATCGGAATGATAAATAATTTTTGTTTATCATAAAAAGTATATTATAAAATGTAATATTCTAAAAATAATTAAAACAGATTATAACTAAAAGATACATGAAATATTATATTGCATTTCTTTCAATACCTACTGACAATTCAATGGGAAACATTCCACCATTTTTTTTTTTAAATAACGAAAATAAAAAATAAATTACTAGTTTATTATATGTATAAAAATAAATTATTAAATATATAAACATATTATACAACAAAAATAAATTTAAAAAGATGCTTGTAATTAAGCACTTTTAAAAATGATATAATATTATATAATATTAAAAATTGTTTAAAATTGTTTAATTTATATAATATTAAAAATTGTTTAAAATATACCTGTTGTAAATCAATGAGTAAGTATCATGAGAACGAAGAAGCAATTTGCAAGATGAGTTAAGCCATTTAGTACTAATAAAGCATTTTCCTTCAGCAAAACTTGCGAAAGCATTCCATTTTTTAAAATATTTTTATAAATTTTGGAAAACTTAATACTGGAAACTTTATTTGCTTTTCTCTGAGAATGTGTAAAATGTCACTTGCACCCTTTTGGTTGCCATCCATTCTTTTCTTCAAAATAAAGCGCACATAGACACAATTGCTCCTTGGCTTCCTTCACTTTCCTTTTCAAAATTAGACAAGAAAGACCAATCATGCTTAAAGCATCAATTATGAAACACTTTCCAACTAAAATGCAATTTTATTTAAACATCTCTAACATGTGATACATTTAGCGCTGATACATTCTAAATTATTACAGTACTACAGCAATTTATTATACTTGAAAACTTCATCGAAAAACAAAATGAATTTTATTCAAATGAAGTCATCGAAATATTAATCGCTTGCTTCGCTATGTAAAATCAATGAATATTTCATCCATATCACTTATATTCCAAACTCCAGAGCTAAATAATTTTGAGTGAAAAAAATTTAGCAATCCATATACAACTCACCTTATAATAGTTTGATTTGTTTATATTCTGCATGTGTTAAAATTAGGCTTCGTTGTAGAAATAAACAAGAAAGATCAATCATGCTTAAAGCATTGATTACGAAACACTTTCCAACTTCAATGCAATTGTATTTAAACATGTCTAAAATGCAATACATTCCTCGGTAATATTTTAAAACTTATCATAATACTACATTAATTTATTATATTTGAAAACTTAAACATTCATCGAAAAAAATGAACTTCATTCAAATGATGGCATTGAAATATAAATTGCCTGGTTTAAACATCTCTAAAATGCGATACATTCCTCGGTAATAATTTTAGAATTATCATAATACTATGATAATTTATTATATTTGAAAACTTCATCGAAAACAACTGAAATTCATTCAAATGACGTCATAGAAAAAATAACACGCCTGGCTCTCTCTATAAAAGCAGCATTTCATTCATAAATAATTTCCCATTCATGTCATTCATCACAATACTATAATAATTTATTTTATTTAAAAATTAAGACCATGGAGCTACAAGTAATTAAACTCTATGCGTAAAACTTCATCGAAAAAAATCGTCCTTCTTGTAAAATCAATGAATATTTCATTCATATCAGCTATGCAGACTCCATGAACTAAATGATTTTATGTTAAAGAAATACAGCAATTCTAATACAACTCATTCTACATATTTTGCTGTTTACATTTTACATAGATGAAAAATAGGCTTCGTTGTAGAAATAATCAAATTTGGATGAGCATTTAAACTCAAATATATTGTAATTGCGTTGTTTCAGTATATAGATGTACAGAATTTAAGCAAAAATAAAGTGGTTTTAGGACGGATTCAACACTCAATATGAATTAAAAAGAACTTTAAAAATCACGATTTTGAGACAAGATGGATGCCATATATCATTTTGAAGTGGGTCACGTGATCTATTCATATCGTGGTCACGTGATCGCTTCATATAAGAGGTGTTATTATTATTTCAATTTTTATTTAAAAAACTACTGAATATATTCCGCTAAATTATTTTTTATATATTTTATGAAACAATTTGAATATTACTTAAAATTTTCGAAGCAATTTGTGGATTTCAAATCCACTTAAAAAATGTTTGAAAAATTAGGTCCCATTGGGCTCAATGTATTTCATTTTTTCAACCCGGGTTCAATCCAAAACTAATTGGGTGATATTATTCATTTATATTCCCATACTAGGTCCTACAGACCGTCTGAACAACATACTAAAATTCGGTTCCGGACATAATCCCGACAGCCGAAATCCCGACAAGTCAGAATACCGACAGACGAAATCCCGACATGCCAAAATCCCGACAAGGTCGAAATCCCGACAAGCCAAAATCCCGACAGCCGAAACCCACTCTTGCACAGACTAATACAAAATTAAGGCTTTCATCGCAGTGACGTCACTAGGGTTAGTATTTACTAATCAGCACCTCCCCCCCCCCCTCACGCACATGCGCTGGACTCACGCTGGGCCCACGCACAAGGCTGTCTAAGCCAATATCTATGGCTTGATCAAAATTATCGGCTTTTTTACATCTCTACATTTTACAAATTAATAGTTTTAATCACTAAATCTTAACAATTATGTCATTACTGAAATAAATTTTGACAAATTGAAATGATAAAGATTAAAATGATATAACAGGTCAGTATAAGATTTAGGAAATTCATTTTATTAAAAAAGAAAAAAATACTTACACATTCTGCATACGTTCAAATAGCATATTCAAATAGCATATGGCCATTGTCGTAGCAAGCGGATGGAGACAAAAGGGAGTGTGAGTCCAGCGTGTGGGGGTGTGTGTGCTGATCAGTGAATTCCAACCCTAGTGACGTCACTGCGATGACCGCCTTAGTGTTGTATTAGTCTGTTCAAGAGTGGGTTTCGGTTGTCGGGATTTTGGTTTGTCGGGATTTCGACCTTGTCGGGATTTTGGCTTGTCGGGATTTCGACCTTGTCGGGATTTTGGCTTGTCGGGATTTCGACCTTGTCGGGATTTTGACTTGTCGGGATTTCGACCCTGTCGGGATTTTGGCATGTCGGGATTTTGGCTGTCGGGATTCTGGCTTGTCGGGATTTCGGCTGTCGGGATTACGACCCAGACCCACTAAAATTTCATTTTGATTATGTCATTTTTACGGCAGTTATCGTGCTAACGGACAGACAGACAGAATGAACAAAGTCTTAAACACTTTTCAACTTTGTTGTAAAGTGTTAACAAAGTATAGTGATCATTTAAAATAAAAAATATTGTAATTGCGTTGGCATCGAATTTAGATACACAGATAATACGCAAAAATAAAGCCGTTTCATGATGGAGGCCATATTTTATTTTGCAATGAATCACGTGGTCTCTTATATATCATGTAATTATTATTTCAATTTTTATTTAAAGCACTATCTAATATATTTTGCTGAAATTATTTTTTCACATTTTATGTGATAAAAAATTTGGCAATGTGCCAAGTAAAGCAGCCGAGTTTCTGCCCTACTAAATCTTTGATAACAGGCAGCGCTCGTGAGTAAATATTACAATTTGTAGCGTTGTAATCATGGAGTTAGAAAGAAAGGGATAAAACTCAAATGAATGAAACGCTTGAAAATGCCATAATGCTTTGAGAATTATATCTAGGTGTCGCTAGTGTTTGTAAAGTAGCCACTATTGTTAGTTGGCGCAACAGAAAGGCGTAGTATTTAGTATATGTATTTTTCATTATTTTTAAACCTAAGGTTCCCTAATTATGAGTATAATTGACCAGTATTTTTTCATAGTTGTAGGATAGAGTATACAATATATGGAGATAAAAATAAATTGAAAGGTAAAATAATTTTGAATGCCAATGAATATTTTTTTCTGTTTCAGTTCGGCTTTGCATTGCGCTAATAATTCATTTTTACAAAATTGACAGATTAAATAAATGTTTTAGGCTTTTCGGTACAGGAATGCAGGCAACGCAAGACTACTTATCTTATCCCAGCGCCACCTGGCTTATTGTTTCAAACGATATTGGCGTTTTCTTAATTTGAAGTTTTGACTCCTTACTTTTACCTCCATGGTTACAATATTATTTGCTATAATGTCATTTCGGTCATCGTTAAGCAACTTGGTTTCCCCCACTGCTTTATGCCTGTTTTTCCTGCTGGACATGGTCACTTTACTTTAAATAGACCTAACGTGTACACTCATGGACCTTTCTTTACAAATTTAGTTGGGTGCTTAAGGACTTTCCTGGGAGTCCTGTATATTTATGTCTCTCTTGGTTCACATAAATATGAGATTCATGGTTAATAGTAGTAATAAGGGATTAAAGTATTTCTACAACATTTTGTACAAAATAAAACTTGTAATGGTAACAAAAGTTGTTCTAATTTATCAATTTTTAAATTTTATAGAAAATAAGTAAAATATACCAATTGTACTACTAACAATTCAAAGACACTATGACAGAACTCATGTCTCCATGTCAGTCACTTTTGGAAGTTGCTGCATTCTACTATATACTAAATATACTCTAATTTATATATATACTTTAAAAATAAATAAATATAATTAAAAAGAAAGATGATTTTTAGTAATTTAAAGAAAACTGGAATTTTCAGTCTGAGAAGTTCTGAAGATTTTAGAAACGTGGCAGCGCTCAGCACCGCTAAGTCGTCATTTCCGAATCAGTAGCTGGCATGTGTTATACGTGACGTGACAACACCTAATTTCCAGAATTCTGTAATTCAGTCCCCAATATATTCAATTCACCTCTATAGACATGATATTTTATGTAATATTGCCACAAAGCTGACCAAAATAATTATAATTGGTGCGGTAATAAAAGAAAAAAAATAGAAAGAAACTTTAAATTGTAATTTTTGCGATTTTTGGCCCCACATTTTTTTTTCTTCAATGTCAACGGACCTACAACCTTAACTACTGAGCCAATTTTAATGAATGATGGATCATTTTCTAAATTCTGTTGGGAGACATATACATTTTTAAACTTAAAATGGATAAATCGGGACAACTTTACCACCATTGCAAGTTTTATTTTGTGCAAAAAATTGTAGAAAATTGATTCAATTTCAAAAGTTGGAAAAACATGATTTTGCGGCCATTTTCTTTAGTGTTGGCGGACCTACAACCAAAACTACTGAATCAATTTTAATCAATTAGGGATCATTTTCTGTGTATCAATTATGTCTCATTTTGTTTGAGAGGTATACGCATTTCTTTTAAAACTTAAAGATATATTTAATTTAAAATTTGAAAAAATATGAATGAATGATAATCGGCATTTGCAATTTTCAATGCCTGCCATATCATATTGAGTAATCGTGTTGATAAATATTTCTACAAAAATATTGAAATATCACAACACACTTCGTGGTAAAAATCTCCTCGCCAAGTACAATAAACAAAAACCTCTTTCAAAAAGTTATGAAATCCTAAGGCTATAAGTTTCCGCAGCACCAGCTCTGTACTTTCAGGTTTAGGTATCCTGTCGAAGGACCCTAACTGTCCTTTAAATCACGCGTAGCCCGTTTGAATCGTAGTCAATTATAAACAGCAGCAGAATGCTATATGCCTAATAATCACTAAAATGCAATTAATTATCATCTACAGTAAATCAACTTTATTTGCCAATAAATAGCCCCAATAAATGTAAACTCCGTAAAGCATAAATACAACAATAAACTGATCAACAAATTTCAAGAGCAAATAATAGCATTCTTCAAGAAGCGCATCAGGTTCAAGCCGATCCCCTCCCCTTCCATGGCAACCAAGTAGTTTGTGCCGAGGGAGAAGGGGGTGAAAGATTTTCTATCTGCCATCAAGCGAGACAGCACCAGGGGAGCGAAGTCAGCAAAACCATTCACCGGATGGGAGCCGGTAGATGATCCCGAGGAAACTCAACTCCAGTCGCCTACGGATCTGGGATTATAGTCTTAAAGGTCAGTCCCTCTCCGCAACCTGTGAAGAGCCTGCTTCATGACTTCATGAACCCGAGTGGAAACTCGCGGAAACAATCCACAGATTTGTGTACTCCCCCAGGAAAGAAGGACCAGAGCTATAAGGATCTAAGATCCGTATTCCATCCGTACTGGTCCTTCTTAGAGTACCCCGCCCCCTGGGGGGAGCGCGTCCTCACTTACTCAAGTCAGATCGGTAACTTAGGGTGGCACATGTGATTGAAAGTCGAAGAAAAAAAGTTGCCAACACCGCGGGAAGAAATAAAAGAGGAAAAATTAAAACGGCATGCAAAAATCAACAAACGGACAAAACCAGAGCGAAAAAAAAGAAGAAAATAGGACGATAAGATAATGGATAGCAGAACGAATAGAAACAGCTGAACAGAGAGAAAACTCACATTAAGCAGTAACGTAAGAAACCTGAGACACTTAAACCAGCTGTAAAAAAGTAAAAGAAATAGGAAACAACAGGAAACAAAATTAGAACAAACAGGGGGAAAATGCCAACTTCGTCAGAAAAAATAGGGGAAAAATAACTGAAATTCGGTAAAAGGAGGAAGACAACCAGAATAGAAAAAATTATATCAGATATCTAATTGGAAGGAAAGTAGAAATAATGATTGATGAGGTAAGGACAATGAGGTGAGGTCGCACTTCTTGTCAGTCCTGAATTATTTGCTATTAACCTGAATTATTTATTGTGTTTCATTGAATCTATGGCTCTCTCTCTCTCTTTCTGAGCTATTATTTAAATAAATAAGCACTAGGAACTCCCGCAGTGACATTTACACCTGAGAATCTAGATAACTCTAGAAATGGAACTTTCAAACGAATTTTCCAGTGCCTCATCAAGTTGTATCTCGTAACAACTGCTAGAATATCTTTGTAACTGTTTTTTATTTTACCCCCTGAAACTTAGCAGTCCTTTGGCGTTTCAATTTCTAACTTTTACTTCAAGCACACTTATCCCTAACACAAAAAAATGTAAGTATTGTATAATAAAACCAGATGTTTGTGTGTATATCTGTGTTTTTCTGTATGCCGTCTGTAGTGGAAAATCGAAGTGTTGAACAGAGGCGAAATTTGCTACAGAGGTGCTTCATGACTCCGATGTACATCAGCGAGATTTTTTTTTAAAATTGGAATTAGTTTCAAAGTTACGAACTTTTAAAGTCGAAACCACCATTTTCCGCCAATTCGTCGAATCAAATCTCCATTGCCGCCGTAGACAATATTCGGGAGCAGTCGTTTAGATTAGTTTCGTCTTGATTTAAAAAAAGCTGATTCCAAACTAAATGCATTTAATTTATGCGTTCTCTAACTTTGAGAATTTTTCGGATTTCATTTTATTTTTCTTATTTGGTATTATATTATAATTATGAGCGATATGCTATAATTTGATTTAAATTGGATGAAAATTAAATGAGATGGCAATAATTTTTTAATTTTAATTTAGGATAAAGGAACTTTAATACTTTCTTGTAATTTTTATTGTGTAGTTCTTCCAACGGTCGGCGATCGAGCGCTTATTTAGGACGTATCAAAAGAACTTTTCAAGGCGTACCAAAGGAGATTATTTAGTGAGTGTTGCACCCGTATTGAATAACTGATATGGTTGCATATGGAAAAAACAGCGCGGGGAGGATTTTCGTTCAAAGTAGTAGCAGGTAGTTATTTAGGGCCCACGTAACGCCAAATAATTCGTTCAAGTTAGTAATGCAGTAGTGAGTTTATTTTGTTAATAGCTCAGATAAACCTAATTTATTTACTTTATTTATTTTATTTTATTTAATCACTAAATATCACTTTCGAAATTTTACCTTTTCTGATAGATCATCTTCTGCGTGTGAGCTGTTCTCCAGACTATTTCGCTGTTGTAGTTCGTGAAAAGAACTTTCTTCATCTGTTTCTTTTGTTTTGGACGATTGACGACTGTGGCTTTTATTGTCCTGGAAACGTTTAAGTAAAAAATAGTTGCGAAAACTACTTCCCGTGCTAAGAAAAGATTCTTCGCCTTCTACGCGAGCGACGGGATGTGCTAAAAAACAACTAAAAGCATCTTCAACTAGGGATTTCTGCATTATTCTAAGGTCTGTATCCAATAATTCGTAAGGGCACACACCATGGTTGTTAGGGATTTCAATCTTAGCACCCCTTTCTAACAAAAGGCGGATGCAGGACCAAGACACTTTGTGCTGGCAAGTGGCGAGATGCAGAGGCGTCACTCCGTACTTGTCCTGCATTTTAGGCGATGCTCCGTACTTGAGCAAGAGGTGCACCATAGTTGCGTTGCCAACTGCAACTGCTAGAAACAGCGGGGCAAGTACGTAGAGTGCCTCGCGAGTATAATGTTCATCATAAAGCACCTTTTTTCCTTCCGACGTCACGTAAACCGTTCGTAAAGACACGTCCAGACACTGCTGAGAATTGACATAGGCTCTACTACCGTAAAAAGTTGAAGGTCGGAAGAATCCCGGTGATAAGAAATGGCTACTGCTGGCGGCAGCTGAGCAACTACCTCGACGCAACTGTTCAAAGGAGGCAGGCGGGATGCCCGATTCATTTGGATCAACTCCATATTTAAGCAGCAGCCGTGCGACATCCAGTGCATGACATTCGACGGCCAGGTGAAGAGCATTCGCAAAGATCGGGGGTGGTTCATGCTCCGAAGAGAGGCTACCACGACGCTCCAACCGTTCCAAAAAGGTCTGAGAGCGACGCAGCAGGATCTCGACGTCCTGGCTGGCGTCGTCACTTGACTTGTCCAGAAGGCTGCCGTGCAAGTTGAGCGGGAATCGGCCGTGGTGAAGTTCTAGCATACGACGGACGACCGAAGTGTCGTTCCCTCGCACTGCCCGATCCAGTTGCTCAGCCTCGAAAGATAAGTCATTGATGCTGGATGCGAGGCTACCTAGCAAAGACTGACAGGATGGAGAACCGCCACATCCACATGCAGGACTCACAGCTGCTGCCTCGTGCACTGCTACATGCACAGCATGATCATCTTCCTAAAGAGAAAATATATAACTATATAGAAATTCATTAAAATAAGTTAACATTTTAAAATTGCGTTTATTTTAAAATGTTATTTTGTTTTCTTGGGAGTGCATTTTAAACATCAAAAGAACAAATGCATTTAGCAAATATGAAATAGTGTAGAATTTTTAAAACCAAAATGTTATAGAATCATTTTGTCATAATTTCTATAAAAATCCTTGAAAATAAACTGGCAACTAAAAGTAAAATAAAAGTTAGGAAAGAAAGACCATTTTAGCATGTAAGATTTATTTTTTCCATTTTAGCATGCAAGATTTATTTTATCCATTTTAGCATGTAAGATTTATTTTATCCATTTTAGCATATAAGATCATAAAATCTAAATCTAATTTGTCTTGAAGTTTCTTACTCTGACTTATTGAAACTTACTCTCAAATATCCCTCTCTTCCTTTTCTGGATGTCTTAGTTGCCCGCGTTACTAATAAGTTGCAAACCATCGTTTTCCGTAAACTTACCTTTACCAATACCTGTATTTCTGCTAAATTGAAAGCTTTTGCTTTCAATGCTTGTTCATCTATGAACTAATTTTATTTTTCTACTCGGCTACGATGCCGCTTATACCTACAATTTTATATATAAAATTTACTCTCGTTCGTTTAAAACTTATTTATCAAAATTCCTCCCTCACCTCTTATACCACTGATTTACCATGTAAAACTAATCATCCGTTCAATTCTAAGATCTTTCATCCTCTTGTTCTGCTTTGTCATGAATTTCATTTTAGGCCTGATCATTCCGCTATCATTTCTATATGTTTAGCCGTATTCATACTTATAAATTTAAACCTAATCCTTTAAGTCAAGCTGGCGTGCATGTTGAGAGTGAAAAACAAAAAAACTTGATGGGTTTTTATCACTTTACATAGTTGAAAAGTGTTTATGACTGTGTTCATTCATTTTGTCTGTCCGTTCGCACAGCAACGGCCGTAAAAATGACTTTATCAAAATGAAATTTTAGTATGTCGTTGAGAGGGTCTGTGGGACATATTGGAATGTAAATAAAAATAATATCACCCAATTAGTTTGGGATTGAACCCGGGTTGAAAAAATTGAAATACATTGAACTCTATGGGACCCAATTCTTCAAACATTTTTGGGGCGAAGATAAAATTCAGAAATTGCTTCGAAAATTTTAAGAAATATTCAAATTATCTCATAAAATATTAAAAAAAATTCAGCAAAATATTTTCTGTATTTTTATAAATAAAAATTAAAATAATAATTACACCCATATAATATGAGGATATCACGTGACCCACTTCAAAATAAAATATAGCATCCATCTTGTTTTCCTAGTGTAAAAATCGTGATTTTTAAAGTTCTTTTACATTTATATTTAGTGTTGCATCTGTCCTAAAACCGCTTTATTTTTGCATGTTTTCTGTGCATCTATATTCTGCGCTAACGAAATTACACTATTTTTTAGTTAAAACGATCATCAAATCATTTGATTATTTCTACAGCGAAGCCTAATTTTAATGGATGCAGAATGTAAACAAGTAATTGTAAGATGAGTTGTATAAGAATTGCTGAATTTTTTTAACGAAAAAATTATTTGACTCTGGAGTCTGGAATAAAAGTGTATGAATGAAGCCTTCTCTGTTTTTACATAAAGAGCCAGACTATTTACATTTCGATGACGTCATTTGAATAAAGTTCATTTTCTTCGACGAAGAAAAAGACGAAGTTTTCAAATATAATAAATTATTGTAGTACTGTGACAATTTAAAATATATCAGCGCTCAATGTATCACATTCTAGAGATGTTTAAATAAAATTGCCTTTCAGTTGGAAAGTGTTTCATAATGCTTTATGCATGATTGATCTTTCTTGTCTCATATCAACCAGGTCTTTACGGGGGACGGAGCCTTTTGCACTTAACGGAAACGCTTCTTTAGGAAGTTAAGTGTTTATCATTACAGAGAGAGGGACAGCTATGGAAGATATTAGGAATACTTATTTTCCTAATAACTATAGAAATAGGAATTTGTTAACTCTTGTTTTGAATGTAAGAGCTAAAAATGGCATTAAATGTAGCATGGCTAATCTGTTACAACTAGAAATTGGTTGATTTGTTATTTGTATTTTGTATAACTGCCTTTTCTTTTAATGTCACACGAGTTGTACTTTTTCATAACCTAATAAAGCGATTAGGTGAGGATGGGTTTGAATACATGCTGTCGGTACAAATTCAAAATCTGTTTGATTTGATGCCACGTCGTATAGAAGCACGAAATACTAATTTTCAACATGTAATAATCATTTCAACATGTAATTGTTATTTTACTTTGTAAATTTAATCGTTTATTTTTATCAATACAGGTCGTTTGTGCAATAAATTTTATTCAATTCTGATGATTGTTGTGTAATGGGTGTAATTTTGGTGTTGTAATTTTTGCAAACAGGAATAAATGTGGCGTGACAATCCCAGATTTTCAAGGGTCTGTATCTCGGTCTCAAGATAGCTATAGACCATATTTTTTTACGTAATATTCCACGAAGCTGACAATAACAAAAAAAATTGCAATTGCTGCAGTATGTGGTGGAACAGTCCAGTGGTTAGCGCGCGTGGATTGCACTCGGAAGATACGAGTTTGATTCCCGGCTCTGCCCAAACTGTCCCCGTGTTCACGTGGAGTACGGGCACGTTAGTGTGGGTCCGTAAGTCCCCGCCAAATACAAGAAACGAAAACCTCCTTACAAAAAGTTATGAAATCTTAAAATAGTTGCACTAATATTCCACAGAACCGGAGCTGTACTTTCAAGTCTAGGTATCCTGCCGAAGGATTCTAACCCTCTACGTAATCACGAACTTTTTTTCTAGTCGATTTCTTTTTTTTAATCGGCTACGACTGAAAAAGGCTACTTGTGATTTGAAGGAGGGTTAGTTTCTTTCTGCAGAGTACCTAGACTTTAAAGTGCAGCTCCAGTTCTGCGGAAACTTGTTTCAAACCATTTTGAGATTTCATAACATTTTCAGAAGAAGGTTTTGTTTTTTGCACTTGGCAGTGAATTTTTACCATGAAGTGGTATTTTGGGAGATCGTACATATACCGGGTGGTCAGAATTAAAACACCCCCTACTCTGAGCTCTCTGTAGATCGAACTATTCAGTGTAAAGGCTCCAAAATTGTTGAACATACAATTCAAGACATGGGGAAAAGGATTACGCGAAAAAAAAATTAGTTCCAGAAACACCGATAGGTGGCGCTGTACAGCAGAAAATATGCTGAAAATATACAAAATACACATTTGTAACACATTTTATTCGAACGTACCAAACATTCATATCACAAGGACTTTATCGATGCAGGGAATGCTGCGTATAACGTTATCCATTGATTGTTCAACAATAGCGGTGGCAACATCGTCAACGACATCTGAACGAGTCGATTTGCTTCCTCGACCCGGCTCAACTCCAAGATGTCCAGTTTTCTCGAATCGAGCGATCATTCTCCTGAGAACTTGTGGAAGTAATGGTCCTTTGCGCAAATTCTTAAGTCGACGAAACTCTCGAAGTGCAACTGCAGCATGTCCTTTGTTTTCATAAAACAGCTTCACAAGCAAAGCGCGTTCTGGCAGCGTGACCGCCATCGCTGATAAGAATGAAAATTTCTCAGTTTTATCCCCTTTTATGCCCAGAACATAGTAGCTGCAAACCAAGGATTTATGCAAATTTTTGTGCTCACAATGCGTAGTTACAATGACAGTTTAAGTTTCTTCACTTTTTTATCTTCTTTTTTTTTTTTTCATATCAGCAAAAGAAATTAAAAAGGAAAAATTCCATATCGCATGTGTTTGGTTTTTTTTTTTTGTGATTATTTTGTGTCTTTTCAGTATATTTTCTGTTGTACAGCGCCACCTATCGGTGTTTCTGAAACTAATTTTTTTTCGCGTAATCCCTTTCCCCATGTCTTGAATAATAGGTTCAACAATTTTGGAGCCTTTACACTGAGTAGTTCGATGTATAGAGAGCTCAGAGTAGGGGTGTTTTAATTCTGACCACCTTTAATTAGTGACATAATTTTTGTTTTTCACGAAAATTTATAACAGTTTATAGTGAACCCCTCAGCCTTAATCATTACTGTTACCAGCTGACTTCGATGATGTTTACGAATAAGTTAACAAACACATTTTCAATTTAAATATTTAACATTTCACAAACACATTTAAAAATTTAAAAGTAAATAACCTTTTGAATATAAGGGAAACCAAGAATTTTTATTAAGGAAAGCCCATAAATTTCTGTTTCTTAACTACTCCATTTTCCTTCATTTAATACTCTTGGCAGCTGTAATCGTAATCTAAAGGCACCAGGGCAAGGTGAAGGACGACTGATGAGGCAGAAAAAAATGCCTAAATTGGTTTATTTTGATTTACCCAATTTTTTGTAGCAAAACTTTAAAAGTATTTTTATTTTATTTTTTAATTTAATTAAATTTTATTTTATTTTGTTTTGTTTTGTGCGCAATTATACCCTGTTTTAATAAATATTCGTTAGATAAAACCAAATACCTAAAATTTGGAAATCGAATATCTCAAAATAGTATGATCTCAAAATCTATAGTCTCAAAAATAATCCAAAATTCTGATTTTTTAATTTCAAAAGAGCTGTAATCGCCTTTTAAAATTTCACAAATGCTGCCAATTTCTCAACTTGTACACTGACATCATATTTCTGAAATAGTTCTCATAAAGTTAGGAGCTTTAAATTAAGTTTTATCGGTTTTAATTCGAAATGAAAAATGTATAGAATATTCTAGAATATTCTAACTTTTCAAATTCTAAGGAGAAGTTTTGAACTGATTAAAAAAGTCTTCACATTTCAGGGCAAATAGTGTTATAACAAGACCAAATTTAAAATCAAGAAAGTCAAGTTATTTTTAAAACGTCATAAAAAGCATTTTTCCTTGAAAATAAACCTGACAGAAATCTAGGTCAACTATTTCTCCATATTTTGGAAATTTGCTTCATTTGCTAATTATAATATATTGATTTACAGCGGGTGCAACTGACAACTGAATAATAGAGTAAAACTATTGATTGAAAATGGCTGTCTTTCAAATTCCGATTGCATTGAAAAAATAAAACTATTGATCGAAACCGGCTATCTTTCAAATTTCGATTGCATTAAAAATATAAATTATAAAAGGAAATAATACAAAGAAATAAAAATAATATATATAAAAAATAGTTTCAATATAATGCGTTTTAGCATGAATATTTTCAAGCAGTAGATGTTGATGAATTTATGTTTCAGGTATTTAGGAAGAATTCAATGAATGGTCTTCTTTTTCGATTTAGACCGTCCGACCTACCTGATGGTGTAAGGTATATGTTTGGATGTCCGAGAAATGTCACCCAATTTAAACCGGAACCCAGTGGGATCGGCATTCACAAAGAATTCCCAGATGGCAGCATTCACTCTTTCCCCAACCGCCAACCTCTCGGAAG
Organism: Amaurobius ferox; assembly: GCA_951213105.1. Lineage (NCBI taxonomy): Eukaryota > Metazoa > Arthropoda > Arachnida > Araneae > Amaurobiidae > Amaurobius > Amaurobius ferox. Next base: position 58,869,078 of record OX578133.1, read on the forward strand.
GACTTACGGACCCACATATTTAACGTGCCCGTACTCCGTGAATACGGAGACAGTATGGGCAGAGTCGGAAGTTGAAATCATCTGAGTACAACCCACGCTTGCTAACTACTGAGCCGTCCCACTCTCAGCTAATATTATAATTTAAGCTTTTCCACTCTACGCCGATGTATCGGAATAACGAGAATTTAAAACCTGTTTTTATGTGTCTATCTGTCTGACATGACCGCTTACTTGAGAACAGCTTCACGTATTTACACACTTTTCCAGTTAATTGAGAAGTAATTCAGATTTTGTACCGTGTTAATATAAAAAATGAAGCCAAATATCTCGAGAAATACCTGATTAATTTCAATGAAACTTTTTCAGGCAATGAGACTTTTACCTAGAAAATGTTTTTGATTTAAATTTTGTCCCTATTCATCTGCCCTCAGAATAAAGGTAATTTTGTCTGTCTGTAATGACGCTTATAACTTGAAAAAGTTTCAACGGATTTACATATTTTTTTCACTGGTTTGTTAAACATAATTATGGTTTGTTCACTGGTTTGTTAAACATAATTGGGAGCAGGTTCATGCCTAAAATATTTCATATTTTTATCGCATTAATTTTATTTTAGTGGTATCTCGCGAAATGCTGGTTACTTCGGCTAGCATCAAATAAAAAAAATACCTTTTTGCTGATACAACAATCTATTAGTGAATTTTGAAACTAAATCAATTCCAAAAACATTATAAAAGCTTGATGTGCCGGAAAAACAAATTTCTGTAGAAAATACAATTTTATACAAAGCTTTACATAAACATTAAAAACCCCGATATAAAAATTTGAGCATTGAGACTATCAAATTTATTTCGTACAACTTCAAAATATCGAGTTGCAATTACAAAATGTGGATAAAGGTTTATTGATCATTGCACTGAAAAAACTACTGCGGAATCATATAATAGAAGTACAATCATGTCAGCGAATTAAGTGCATTATGATAAAATTAAAAAGAAATATTTGGCTGAATTATGTTTTCATATCAAGCTTTTAAGCAAAGGAATATCTTAGTAATCCTTGTAAAAAAAACTTGGCTTTTCTTAGCAATTTCGTTTTGTGAAATAAAATTACAGTCTGGATTATTAATGATTGATTTGTTAGTAATTAATCAGATTATCGAATTTTTTTTGTTTCACTGAGGGCAAATATTTTGCCATACTATTTTTCTGAATTTCCTTTTCCTCTTTAAACATCTCTTTCTCAGGATTGACCGTGAATAGAGATTAGATTATGACTAATATGGATTCAGCATTGAATTCCAAAGAGGTTGGGATTAACTAAGGATTTCTCCCTTCGGTTCTGGAGATGTCACTTCCGGGTTTTCGAAAATTCATATGACTGAACGAAATAAGTATGCAAAGAGTGTAAAAATATTTAATAGTTCTATCAAAAATAAATTGTATACATACCATTTGCCACCATATAAAGACTAATTTCTTAAATTGTTTGTTTCCATTTTTCCCCCTTCAACAAAATCAATTACAAATATTGTCGTGATGGTCCGAATTACACAAAGCCCTGATTAAAGGGATTAGGGTTTACAGAAATTTTACTGTGTTATTGAAATTGGGATCTGTTAAAAACGAATTCGAATAATCATGATTCACGGCCCCTGTTGAGGAGAAAAATGGAAGCTTTCAACCATGGAGGTAAAAGTAAGAAGTTGAAACTTCATATTGAGAAAAAGCCAATATCCCAATCCCATAACTATGAAAAACTACTGGTTAATTACTCATAATTAGGGAACCCTTAATTTAAAAATAATCAAAAATGCATATGCTAAATACTACGTCTTTGTGTTGTATTAACTAGCAATAGCGGCTACTTTATTAACACTAGCGAAGCCTACATATAATTCTCAAAGCATTATATCATTTTCAAACGTTTCATCCACAGAAGTTTTGTCTTCTTTTTTTCCAACTCCATGCTTTCAACCATCTTCATTACAAAAAAGAAAACAATATTGGTTTAGTGAGAGAAGCAAAACATAAGCGAATTCCCCGTCCCAAAAGATATGTTCATCAAAAGTGTATACAATTCAGCGAAAGAGCTTGAAAGATAATCTGCAATTTTGCGAGTAAATAGCTGGCTGCTCTTAAAAAGATACCCTGATCTTAATTTTAGAGTTAGTCCAAACTTGAATAGAATGGGACGGTCAATAATTCAAAAATATAAAGAAATCGAAGTTATGGTTCAAAGAAATGTTAAAATTTTTCAAAGAAAATAAGTATGGTCACATTGTGAATAATCTATATAATAATTGTCTAACGTTTTTTGTCTTTCCAGACTTTCTAGAAGCCCCCTGTTAGTCTGGAGGTCTTCTAAAACATATATTGTCATTAAAATCCCAAAATCGAAAATTTTCGTGAAAACAGTATTTTCTTTATACGTACTATATTCTATAGTGTGAGACAGTAAAAAGGAAAACCCCGATTTAAACCAATGAAAGTTTAAGCCTTGTCAACCCTGCATTTAACCAAAAAACTTTTGAGCTGGCTTTCTGTTTTAATGTTATCGCTTAATAATTAATGCAAAATTTATTAGTTGCAACAATTATCGTAAAGGCACGCGATGTTTTTCTTTTTTTTAATTAGCCTGAATATATGCAAGGTCCTAAACTCAATTTTAAAACTCACCAAAAATTGGACCCCTTTTCTCGTAAATCGCTACATATAATGATTTTTTCATACATGCACGTCTTGTATGTAGAAAATGATTTTTTTTGTCTAAATATTCCACAATATTCCATTACCCCAGTAATATTCGGATAACCCCCCCCCCCCCCCCCATTCATCTATCTCCCTTTTATCCATATCTATCGGCTTCATTCCTTCTCTGTTGATCGTTTAAGAACGCTTCTAAAGTTCTATTCTCGCTATTTCTTTACCTTCCCAACCGTTGATCTTTGGAGTCCATTTTTAAAAACTCAAAAAACTCTAACTTGATATCTAAGAGAGAAGAACTTCGCTTTGCCTCTAATCCACCATGTTTTGATGGTCATTAAATTTCATATTTCAGTTACTTAATGTGAAATCTATAATAATCACCATAAATTTTGGCAGTGAGCTAGCTAATCGAGAACGCTTCGTATATGCTTCAGGAATTTCTGCTATCAGAGAATAATTTAATAAAATGTTTAGCCATAATTTAAAGGCGTTGTATTAAATGATTGCAAAAATTATTAAAGTTTAAATATTATTTTTAACCAATGGAAGATTTATGTACTGTACTTGAGAATTCAAATGTCAAATAGTTACTCCTTAAGGGAATTTAATAAAGTGTTGGTGCTCTCTTAAATGATTGCAAAAATTATGAAAGTTTACATATTATTTTTAACCAATGTAAAATTTATGTACTGTACTTGATTACTCAAATGTTAAATAGTCACTCCTTAAGGGAACTTAAGTTTTGGTGTTCTCTGAAAATAATATATCACAGTACTGGTGCTCATTGAAAAAATTTAACGTAGTATTAGTGCCCTTTTAACGCTATGCTTGTATTCTCTGGAAGAATTTAACGTAGTGTTGGTGCTCTCTGGAGGAATTTAACCTTGTGTATGTACTCCATGATAGTAAAGTTTGCGAATCTCTGATTCGCTGGTATATAAATTTAAAATCACTAATTTAATACTGTAAAATTTTAATATAGAAGATTGGGGCAATTTCAGGCAAGAAGGTCGAACCAGAACCCCTATTCCAGACTTTAAAAGTTCTACTATCTAGCGGCGGCCTTATATAACCTATTGTACAAAGTTCATGAGCAAGTTTTTGTATTGAAATTGAGTCAGTGATGGTACTGTAGCTGAGACTTAATGTTGGACACTCTGAATTCTGAAGCAGTTGATTATAAGTGCTTTATTGACTATAACCACTATAAGTGCTTTAGTTGATACGTTGACAAATGTAAGCTCTCGTTCAATTCAGATGTACTGGATGTCGTGTAAACAGTCACTGAGCAGTTGTCTTCTATATAAAAGGATATTTTCTTTGAGTTTTCTCCCCTAATTAGTTTATCCATTGCTTTAAGAAATTACTTGTTTTTAACGGAGTCGTGTTAAAACAGTGTTGTTACTCTGTAAGTTCTTAATGGTGTGTGATTAGATCTACTGCAGTTGATTGTTGTTCTTGAGTTGGATCATTCTGGACATGCGATGTATCTCTCGTAGCCTTTCCAGTTATTGGGTCCTGTATTAGTAAGTCAGCAGAGTCGGGTGTTGATGCTATCATTTTTGTTTTCCGTGTCCTTTTCTGATCGACAACTCATCGTCTGCTTTGTTAGTGATGCCCACGATGTCGATCTGGTTTGTCTCACTTTGGGACCTTCGTTCATCATTTAAGGGCTTTTCTTTCCGCACTGGCTTTATTTATGGTTAGAAAACTTCTGCTCGTCGGAGCTGAGCGGAAAACGACCGAGCTGAGTACGGACAAGCGGGACTGTCCAACCTAAAATAAACTTTCTAAATTGTCTTCTCCAATTTACTGTATTATTTTTGTGGGAATTTCCCCAACTGTTAGTAATGAATAAAATTTTCCGTTGCAGTCATTTATAACGCTAGTTTCGTAACTTTACCAAACGCCATATACAGGCCCATTCGAAACTCTCTTCTTCTTCTTCTTCGACCCAGACCGTCCGACCTACCAGAAAGGTATAAGGTATCTGTTTGGACGGCAGGAAAGTACCACCCAATTTAGATCGGAACTCAGTGGGGGAGGCATCCACAAGGAACGTACCCTCCTTCCCCTCTACCACCAATCTCTCGGAAGAATTTATGAACCCACGTGCTTAACGTGATCGTACCCCGTGTGAACACGGCGACAGTTTTGGCAGTGGCGGGAATCGAACCCGGGCCGGTCGAGTGCAATTCCCGCGCGCTAACCACTGGGCTGTCGCGCCTGGTTCGAAACTCTCTGTACATACTTGAATGGGAGATAGGGAACACTAAAACAAACATTTTTCGTTAATGAATGTATGTCCGCAGACATCAGCCTTTGATGCTAGAGGGCGCTCTTACGGGGCTCGGAAATTGGCAAATTTTCGTCGTCGACATTTATAAAGCGGTCTTCATAATGTGTGAAATGGAGCATTTCACGCATAGTAAGATGAATTACATGCATCTGGGCAGAGATAACGCAATGGCTATGGCGGGAGGGTCGCACGTAATAATCCTCTGTTTGATCCTCGAAGCTGCACTAATCTATCCCCGTGTCTACGTGGAGTATGGGCACGATATATCATCTGTAGGTCCGAAAGGCCATCTGAGATATGACGGTTTAGGGGGAAATTATACGACCCCTATGGTTATCACCCCATTGGATTCCGGACTTAACTAAGTGGCCCCCTCCGCACATCTAGATACACATTTAGGTAAATCAGATGATCTGTATAGTACTGCTGGCATGCATCATATAGTACTGATGGCATGCATCATATAGTACTGATGGCATATAGTACTGCTGGCATAGCATGACAGGCTGCCAATCGAAACGGAAGAGCTGGTGTAAGATTTAACGATAATCTTACAGCAGCTCTTATCTTTCCATTAGCAGCTTCATAAGCTATATTCACGTTGGTCGCTTTAAATTTCGCGCAATGTTCCATATTATATGTAAGAGATCGCGTTGTGAATGATGGTGAAAAACAGTCGATTGCCGGGACACGCAACAGCGCCCTCTAACATCAAAGGATGACGTCAATCTGTAGACATACATTCATTAACGAAAAAGGTTTGTTTTAGTTTTCCCTATGCCCCATTATTATTTGTACAAAGAGTTTCGAATCACCTTGTACTACATAAAGTTTATGTATATTTTTATACTTTACGTTACGTAGCATAAAATTTGAGTTTATTCCACTGTGTATATAGGGAGAGTAATAGTTAATCTTCATGATGAGGAAAAACAAACTATAGCTTTGCAGCAATATCCATTTTGAAGCAGCAGGTGAATAGACATTAGCTATCCCGTTATGTCCCACTCTTCCATACTTGTTTATCACATGATTAAACTACTTTGCATTTATGCAATATTTAAAGTTTTATTCTTTTATCTAATTACTTTCCCTATATGCATAGTAATGCATAGTGAAACATTGCGATGGGGTCGAAAATTCATATTAGAGGAATTTTCAACGAAAGGGCATGTTTCAAGCATCCCTGAACTCGAACCGAACGTTTCTGAGATGATGATGATGATGATGATGATGATGATGTGTGTGTGTGTGTGTGTGTGTGTGTGTGTGTGTGTGTGTGTGTGTGTGTGTGTGTCTGTGAAAGCAATATCACACGAATAAATAGAGTAAGTAAATGATAATTTCTGATGTAAATTTTCATTAGAAAACGAATGACATAAACTTTAGAACGATAGCCTGAACCATTCTCAAACTATTGCACGTTTTCCTAATAAATGCATAAAAATATTACATAAAATTATAAAAAGTATTAACTATCGTGAAATATGTTAACTTTTTATGCAATATTATGCGACAGATTGGTTAACATCATTCTCGTGGATCTGATTGACAAAGTACTTTCTCTCGTTCCATTCACGAGAGAAAATACTTGTGCAATAATTTTGTATTTTGACGAATAACAATTCGCAAATAGTCATTAATATAGAAGAAAATCTTTTCCCTCCGTCTATGTGTAACTTTTGGTGATACATTTTGAAAACTTGGCGTCTCAGTTAGCAAAATATCGCCAACTTAGCGACTCATTTAGCACAATATTGCCAACTTGGCGATATGTCATCCCAGATTGACGAAAATATAGTCAAAATTGCAAAAATGACTCTACATTTACAAAAATGACGCGAACTTGATGAAATGATTAATAAAATATTTTAATATATGGACTATTGCTTATTGTGGATGCTATCAATATTGATAATTGTCAGTTTAAAGTTGCATGAAATACTTATATTGGGTACTTAATTAATGAATATCATTCAATATTTCTAGAAGTCATTAAGCTACAAAATAATTCCAAAATTAGAACATCATATTACGGCCTAGTCTGAGGATTCGTGAACGTTTTCTCAGGATATAAGAATGACTTCGAATATCTAGCTTAACGTATTCTCAAAACACTGACGTATTCATGATTCACTTTTACTTGAATCATGTTCTTTGAACTGTGAAATGATTTCTATGGAAAAATTTAGAGAAACGTGTGAAATTCTTAACCCATCTAATCGATTCACGAAATTCTTGAACTCGCCAATTTGTCGACTTTCGCTAAATTTGTCACCAAAATCAAGCGATCAGGACCTTCCCTTAATAACAATTGGTAACAGTAAATTCCTCTTTTCGACTAAGATACTCAAAATATTAATACAGGAAAAGTTATATCAAAAGTACTTATAACAATACGTTATTATTTTCCCTATATGTATAGTATAGGGAAAGTATTGTAACGATGTTGAAAATTCGAATTCGTGTTTTCGACGGAAGAACACGTTTTAAACATTCCCGAGCTCAAATAGAACGTTTTTGAGCTAATTTTTGTGTGTTTGTATATACGTAAGTATGTGTGTATGTATATTAGTGCATGTGTGTGTGTGTGTTGTGCGTCCGTGAATCTGTGATCGCGATACCTCACGAACGAATTAAAACATTTCGAAAATAATATTGTACAATTACTACAATTAGTGAATACTGAAATATTATTGATTTTAAACTCAATCAAATGTTAGTAAGCCCTCAAGTTTTGACTCTCAGGCCTTTACTAATGATTAATAAATAAACATTTAAGACGCAATTTTTTTTATCTGATAACAAATGGCACAAACTTTCGAACGCTAACATGAACCGTTCTCCAGATATTTCACGCATTTTAAATAAATTTAATGAAACAATTACTTTCGTTTTAAAAATACGATGTGGGCAGCACATGACTATCCCTACATAATGCAATGACTCCACTCCTTTCAAACTATAATAAAGTACAGTTGACCAAAAAAAAATCCGAACACGGCTCGTTAATCCGGCTTCTCGGGTCGTACAGTAAAACATTCATTCTAAAGTCTATCATTAGACTCGTAATAATGTCTTCCATAAACAAATGAGCAACTAATTTGCATAAGGAGTCATCTTCATATTAAACTTTGCTCCAACTGGATTTTTTCAAAGGGTACGACCCTTAGAGCAGGAAAAATAAGTCGTATCTCTCCTCTAAGGCACCATCCACATATGACAACAGATTCTGATTCTTCATGTCAACGAACCCCGAATTCATATAAAATTTATCTATTTTACTCAAGCCGTTGGGGAGTTACGACATGGTTCTGCAGTTTTTATTTACGTTTTCCGAAATAATTAACTTATCAATTAATTTCTATTATATATTGTGATACTAAATAACCCAAACAAAATGTATATATTGTTTTTCAAAATTGCATCATTTTGAAGCTTTTAGGGAACTTCCACCAATTGCCGATGGAAAATACTCAGAAAAAGGATTTCAAAATTACAGTGTAATTGGTAAAGTTTGGACTCATGTATTTGTGCAAAGGGACATTTGGACTCATGCATGGGACTCATGTATTTATGCATTTGGACTCATGTGTTTGGGCAAAATATGATCAGGCATTGTTATTACATTTGTGTTAGGAAAAACCCATACTTAAAATGAAATGCCAAATTTTAAAATCGTTTCAGCTTAGATCCATGTGTGCTATGTCGGTTTCTCTCTATATAACTTTATGTTTAATATTATATAACCTTTTAATATAAAATAATTTCAATTTTGAATTTCATTCAAAAGTTGAAATCTGCCACAATAAATGGTGGGACTATGCAGAAACACATCCATAACAAGTTATTGGCCCATCTTATGTCTTATTGAGTTGTAATGTTTTATGTATATACACTTTCTCTCTATATTAAAAAAATATAGCTGACGCCGTCGCTGACACTGACGCTGCTGTTTGACAAATTTCTCGTTTCTCGAGATTCTTTGCTTCGCACCGCAAAAACTATTGCATATAAAAATATGGAATTTGATACACTTATAGAAAAAGCTTTGGGGAATACGCTGAAATAAACCAGTTTTGATATATATTGTAGTTTAAGAAATATTTAATGTCAAAGACAAAATATTTGAGCTGCGAGTTCGCGTCCTTGATAAACTAGCAAATAGCAAGACCACGAATTTTTACAGGCAGTTACCTACATGGGTGAATTTTTGCAGGAAAGAGACCTTTTTTTAATTTCGATGTTGTTTTTGAGATATTTTACTTTTTTTCACTTCTGAAGTGAATGTTTTTTTTTTTCGTATCATCACGTTTGGCGATTTTTCTTCCTCGTTCCGCTCAAACTATAGCATAAAAAAATATGAAATTTGGTACGTTTATAGAGAAATAATAGGCTAACACTATGAAATAAACCATTTATCGATTTAGACTTCAGTTTGGCACGAAACAGCTAGCGAAGCGAGCTCAGGATCAAGGAATTCAGTTTTTGGATTGCCCTGAGAAAAATCCCTGCTTTTCCCTCCTGGGGAAAATCGGCAGGATAGAAAAAGGGATTTTTGAAAGTAGAATTTTTAGGAACGATAGGTATGAAACTGAATTTGCTAGCGCAGCGAGTAGTAGACGAAGCCTGCCGAAGGGAGATGGCGAAGCGCAGCCAGCAGGGGGCAGAGACCCCTAGTGTTGCAAAAAAATATATACATTTTGCTCGAAGGAAATTATACAATAATAACTGAGCTACAGCCGCGAAAATCGGCAGGTAAATCACTTTAAAAGAATTATGCAAATTATCAAACTGCCAGCGCCAATTAGTACTCATGCAACGTGCATGAGAACGACGCATCGTGTATAGCATTTAATCGATGCTCTCACTCATGGGCAATTGGAACTGAATTGTCTGCTTTGATACTGCAAGTTGTGCACAAAGATGCCTTTGAGATATATTCGACGGCGCTATGAACAATTGTGGGATTTAGAGAGAGGTAGCATCATAGGCCTGGGGAAAGCTGGTTGGTCCAACAGTCGTATCAGTCGGCATCTTGGACAGAGCGATATCGTAGTTGCTAGGTGTTGGCAACAGTGGATCAGAGAAGACATGTGTAACCGTCGCAGAGGCTCAGAATGCCCAAGACAGACAACTATGCGCGAGAAGATCGTGCAGTCAGTAGAGGAGCCAATCCCACACCAATGGCGCCACTATCAGCCATTTGCCATCCTTGGTGCATCATGTTTCAAGGCATGAATGAATGAAATGAAGGTGGGTGGCTCCAGAAGAGCCCAGCCCATCGACCAGAGGTCTATTGTTCTACCCCAAAAGAAAAAAGATCTCTAAGAAAAGAGACCAGTAGCCGATGCGAAAATAAGCAGGCACTTGACAGAAATGTCATTCAGCTCCCAGGGTTCAATCACATGACGACCAATGTGCTCGAATCTGTGAGCAGAGTAAGCCTCACATTCACATAGAATGTGAGCTGCAGTTTCTTCGCTGTAATTGCAGCCTCTGCAGAGCGAACCCTTAGTGACACCCTTAATATTAAGGTGTCTCTTGAGGGTGCAGTGCCCAGTAAGGAGCCCAACAGCCCTCCTTGTTGTTTCAAGGCATACTATGCTAATATGACCGGCAGAAGATGGGATTAGGTGTCGACGGTCATTAAAGCGCCTACCACTGACCACTCAACATAGGCTGAGCCGTCTGAATTGGGGCCGAGCTCTGTCAGCCTGGACTGTGTCCGATTAAAGACATGTTGTCTTTAGTGACGAATCCCCCTTCTTTCTCAGTGCTAATGACCGCCGCATACGTGTGTGGAGGAGAACTGGCTATCGTTCCGATCCTGCAGCTGTTGTTGAGCGGCATACCTTCATCACACTTGGTGTAACAGTCTGTAAAGTCATCTCGTGGGACAGCCAATCTCCTCTAGTTGTGTTGCAAGTCAATTTGACGGTTGCCTTGTACGTCGACGATATTCTTCAGCCGATTAACAGACTATTCTGTCGAGCCAACCAGATTCCAACAAACAAGACAACGCTCGACAGCATATTGGTCGATTTTCTTAACAATATCTTTGAGGATTTAATACCCTTCTATGGTCATCCAGGTCCTCAGACCTAACACCAATAGAACACGTCTGGAACATGTTGGGACGGCAATTTCATTTCAAATAATACCACTGAATTAACAAGCCAGTTGCAACTTTTGTGGCAGAATATTCCACAAAGGGACATAAGCAACTTAATTGACTCTATGCCACACTGAATACTGGCTTGTATAGCTACCAGGGGAGAAATTACCACTTACCAAAATGTCATCTTGCTGCCACTATTTCTTAGTAATGCGTTTTTTCTCCCATATTTTAATCATTTGCATATCTTCTCAAACAATATATACATGTCTAGTTTTGCGGCTGTAGCTAGCTCAATTTCTTGTGGGTGCATATATATATATATATATATATATATTATTTTGCAACAGAGTGTATTAGCGATTTTAATAACTTATATCAAATTAAATACTACTGAGCTTCTCTGTATATATTATTAAGTATTTTAAGTAGTTTGTTATTTAATTAATAAGTTTAAAGCAAATTGTGCCAAACAGGAAAAAGAGAAAATATGTGTTAACGCCATTTAATGTTTTAATGCCATACACATCTGTGTCCTAGAAAATTGAAAGCCAATAGTAAAAAGAAAGCATTATAAATTTTCTAATTAAATTAGTCCAAGTAGAAGTTAAAAATAAATTTTTGTGTGATTCGATTAAAATGTTAATTATTTTCACCCATCTTCGCGAGGAAAATTAATTTGTGGTCCCGAGGGCACTAAATTTTGTGATTTCAAACTCATTTAATATTCACATATTAATAGTTTATTATGTTATTTAAGGTGCCCCTAAAATCCATGGGCTTTAGACCCCACAAGTCTTTTTATAAGATGTTTTTGTAAAGAATATACCATAAACTACAGGTCCCCGTTTCACGGATTCTTAATTACAGGGGTACATGTGTAATTAACACATCCGTGTCTTAATTCGTGTACTTATATTACACTTATATCCGTGTGGTCTAAAACATTTATTCGTGTAAATACACATACATACATACGGGGTAAGTACACATACAGTATTGTGGCAATTAATTGAGAAATGCAGTTTTTTTTTATAAAATTCAGTTTTATTCAAGTTTTCTATGGATACATTTAAAACTAATAAGTGATATGACCTCCCCGAGACTTTATAACATCACAGACACGTTTCGGCATGGAATGTACTAGACTAGCACATGTAGTTTTAATTTCAACGTCTCTGAACCATATGTCAATAACGGCCGAAATTAGCTTGTCCATCGTCGCACAGTCAAATTTGTGAAGCCGTTTTTTGACAATAGCCCACAAATTTTCTATGGGATTCAAGTCTGGTGAATTCCCGGGCCAATCCAGTACGGTAATATTTTTTTTGAGCAGAAATTTTTGATTCGCTTCGAAGTGTGACATGGCGGGCTGTCTTGTTGGAAAACGCAATCTCCGTTCGGCCACAGTTTAGCCATGGTTGGAAGCACATTTCGGGTCAATATGACTTCGTAATTGGCACTGTTCATCATTCCCTCTACGGGAACAAGAGATTCTGTCCACAAAACGCTGAAACTACCCCAAAACATCTTTTTGGGCGGATGCTTGGGTGCTTGATTGATGTGGTGCTGATTGAGAAGTTCTCCTTGGCTCCTTCTCACGAACATAGATCTAAATCCCTGAACCACAAAATGTATTTGTCAGAAAAGAGAACTTTCTCCCAGCCCTTCTCAGTCCATGTTTTGTATTTTCGTGCCCATTCCAACCTTTTTTTCTTTATGCGAAGCGTCAGAAGCTGCTTCTTGTACGGTCGCCGTGCTCTCCGTCCGCGTTCTAACAGCCTGTATCGCACTGTTGAAGGTGCAATATCAACACCAGCAGCCACCATGGACTTAGACAGATCAAAACTGGTTAATCGAGGATTTTTAACACTCATTCGATGTAAAGTTTTGTCGTCACGAGTCGAAGTTGATCTTTTTCGGCCGCATCTTCCAGAGCGGTTGGTTCCAGCATCTCCTGCTTCCTGATCCTCCCGACACTTGCTGTACTCACTCCACATATTTTACCTATTTCCTCGAACGTCTTAGAAGTGTGTTCTCTAAGCGCAATCACTTTAGCACGTGTTTCCGCGCTGATATCCATGGCGCTAATGAGCCCCACAACAACTGAGAAACTACCACTGCGGAACACCTGCCACCTGGCGGAGGAATTTGAACACCTGCTACTTACCAGGTGCATACGAACACCTGCTACTTTGATAATAACTGCAATTTGAACTCTGGGCTAATTTGGAGTGCTTCTTCCTAAGCTTACGTGTGATAAAACGAAAAAAATGACATTTCTCAATTAATTGCCACAATACTGTATGTAAGTACACACTTGCCATAGAACAAAAAAAAATCACCGAATTTGCAAACTATAAGTAACAAAAATAAATCTGAACATAATTTCTTCTAATAAAAATTAGTAGCAAACATATCAAATGAAATAATTGCTAATTAACCAGTAAAAACGTTTTCAATTAATTTTCAATTTCGATATAGAAAAACTTAGGTATTCACATTTTTATGGCAATAGACAACTTTATTTTAGAGTGATAATAATTCCTAGCAGTTAACCTTTAAAATAACTTATAATTTATTCACACCTCTATATTATTATGATTAAAATTACATGAATTTATTAACAAACGCTTAAGGAGGAGAAAAGCACCGTGTGAGATCTTTTGAATCTTGTTCCAAAGATCAAAAATTAACATAACATGGAAACTGGTACATACCTCTGTATTTCTGGTCCGTAGCTCAGCATGACTGTCAACTTTTCGAATTTTTTATCTGACATTTGGAGTCAGACGTCGTCTTTTTCTTTAACATTCTCAATACTCAAATGAATAACGACTCTCTCTGAACAACACTGCTTGAAATCACAACTCTCTTCAACTCTTGAATAACCATTCGCTGAATAACCACATCGCTTATTAACCGTCATTTGGCACCATTTTAAAAAAGTCACTATGTTGGTGATAATTGTCAAATTTATTGCCAAAGTTACCCTCTTTTAAGATACTTGCTACTTATTTTAATCGTATATACCTTTTTCGATAAATTTATCTGAAAACGCGCTATATCTCGAGAACAGTTTATGATAGCATTCTAAAATTGGTGCCATTCGCTTCCTAATAATGCATTACTGACTTAATGAAATTAATATTTGTTTAATTTTATTAAATTTCCTTATGTTTTCAATGATTTTTTCAAAAATTCATGCCAAGATTGAGAAAGGGGGAGTCTTCTGAACATTCGATCGCGTTTAAAATCAGTAGGGTTCTAGTATTCATTAATTGTAATAATCGTACTAAATTATTATCGAATCGCACCATTATTTCGTGAGATATCACTTACACAGACTCGATGTCACACACAGATACACACACACTCACATATACACACATTAACATACACATGCATTAACATACACATGCACTAACATACACACACACTAATATACATACACACAAGCATTACCTTATAAACGCTTATTCGAGATCAGGAATGCTTGAAATGTACTCTTCCATCGAAAACTCGAGTTCAAAGTTTCGACCCCGACACAATATGTACTTTTTCTATACATTATAGTATAAGTATAGTTTATATATAAAGTAAAAAGTAATAAGTATTTTCAAATAAGTTCAATGTTATGGGCTAAACTTATATTAACATCATTTTTGTCGACATAGTTCGTTCTATTCATGAGCAAAGATACTTTTTGTTATAGTTTTATGTTTTGACACCAAAAAATTTGTCAATAGTCATTTATTTAACAGGATAGGATATTAATTAAATATCAATTGCATTTGGATGAGGATTTTGCGCGTGGGTATAAATAAATAATTCTGTTTGAAATAATAAGTTGCCAAAAGTGGCAAATTTCAATTTATGTGGTGTTAAATCAATGCCAAAAATGTTGCGTTTTGTATCTTGTATATCATAATGTCGCCGTGAAAGAAGTAAATACAGTCATACCGTTATGGAAAGTCATGTATTGCCCATATCAGATATTTTTTCACTGGTTTGTTAAACGTATACTATTTTAGAACAGATTTATGGTTAGATATTTCACATTTCAAGCCGCGTTAATTTTATTTCAATATCATCTCGAGCAGGGTTGTATATTTCTGCTAGCGAAATATAAATACATTTACAGCTTCTCCCACGGCATATTTGCCGCATACCTGGGGAACAAATCACGCTACTCAATTTATAGATGCAAAGAAATATTCCGTCTACTTTTTTTAAAAGAAAAAAATCGAAGCAGGAAGTTTTTCCACGTGGTTCCCCTCACCAAAGGCAGCTACAGTAAATCACTCTTCGCCACTCTTTCTGTTAGCATCATCTCAACTCGCGGAGAAGAATGATTTGGGCCAAGCACTCGCATCCTTGGCCTTCACGATAAATACAGTCGAATGTGCATTCAACGCCGAAGCCATGAAAATTTAATGACCACTAAAACGAAGAAGATTATGATCGGAGGCAAAACGGAGTTCTTGTCTCTTACAGATCAAGTTAGTTGGCTCCTGAGCATTTAAAAATGGACTCGGATGATCAATGTTTGGGGAGGTAAAGAAATGGCGAAAATCGAACTTTAGAGACGTTTTTAAACGATCGGCGCAACGGAAGAAGAAGTGGGGGGGGGGGGGGGGGGGACTAATGAGGGTATCCGAAAGTTAATGGGGTTGCTGAAATAGAGTAGAGTATTTAGACTAAATACCATTTCTTTCCATATTAAAAAAATCTTGAGAATTTTTGACACTGCATTTCGAATTGATTGCTAAATGTACAGTTCTGAAATTTTTCATATGGGTGATTCTACAAAAACGGAAATATTTGCGTTCCATAGTGATATTTTTTTCTATTTTGGAGATTTTTAATAACTTTATTTTAAACATTTTCCGCTTTTTTTTTGTATAATGCTGATCTTCTAATATCCCAAAATTTAAAACAGGATACTGCATGTCCATTTCCATACCTATACATTTCAGTACTTATTACTGGTGAATTTCTCTTAAAAGCAGGACGTTGTTTCCTTTTCATTTTTTTCTACCAATATATATATATATGTATGTGTAAAGAACATTAATCACTAAAGAATAAAATAAAATAAAAATATCACCCTAAAAATCAACTTCAATTTTGTCCCATGGATCATGTAAATGGTTAAAAAGTAAGGAATTTTTTTCTCCCAAGAGAAGGAAATATTCAGAACGGGTTGTTGTAGAATAAAGTTGCATTTTGCTGTTTCTCAAGGATTTTTTGATTAGCTACGGGCTTTATTTTCAACCTAAGTGTTTTTATTCTTTATCATTGATATGTTTATAGAAAGTAGTTAAAATGTGGGTATAAGTAAATTTTAATTATGCACTTCATAAACCTTCCACTTGAAAGCACTATACTGAAGTTAAGCCTAAAAAGCTTCAGGGATGGTTTGTCAAGAAGCTCGTTTTTTTCATCCACATGTCCAATTGTTCATGTTATCCACATGCCTCAATAAAGGCCAACGGCCCTACCGTGCTGAAAACACCGGTTCTCGTCAGATCACCGAAGTCAAGCAGCATCGGGCGCGATTAGTACTTGGGTGGGTGACCACCTGGGAACACCGCGTGCTGTTGGCACATTTCGGTAGCCCGGTGGTTTGCGCGCTGGATTTGCACGCTACCACAACTGCCGCCGTGTTCATGCTGAGTACGATCACGTTAAACATGTGGGTCCGTAAGTCCCTCCGAGAGGTTGGTGATAGGGGAAGGAGAGTACGGTCCCTGTGGATGCCTCCCCCCACTGGGTTCCGGTCTAAATTGAGTGGCACTTCCCGGCCATCCAAAAGGTTACCTTGCACCTCTCTGGTAGGTCGGACGGTCTGGGTCTCAATCAACAACAACATGCCTCAATAAGAGGCATGTTAATGACTCACAAATCATGTGAATGACGAATGTAGGTTAGTATTGTGTATAATGCTGTAGGGTTCTTATTAATAAACCCTTATTAACCTGTTACTATGATTAAAAATTAGCATAATAATTCTGACTGTAAACTATTTGCACATCATGTCTTGTCATTTACATGTTCGTAAGAGTCATTAACATTATGCCATTCACTTGACACCAAAAAAATACAGATACAAAAATGCAAGAAGATACAAACATTTAAACTTTACTGATGTCTTAATTTAATTAAACACTCCTTGAAGTATTTCAATGATTTATTTCAGATTTTTAAATTAAACCAAAAATTTTGAATTTCAGATACTCCAAATATTTCGTATTTATTGAATCACTCATATAGATTAATATGAAGCCATAGATGTGTCTTTGATTTAAGCTATAATTAATTAAATATTAAATAATGGAATTTAGCACTGGGAGTATTGGCAAAGATGTAACGGTCGACTTCCAACTTCTCTGTAATTGGTTACTGGCAAAACCGTCACAAAGATGAACGAGGTTTGAATTATTGAAGCACTGAGTGCATTAACAGTATAGATTTTTTTTTAAACTAAACTACAATGTTAGTTAGTACGTACTTCAATTTGAAATTAGTTGCCGCGACAGGATGGGTAGAGCTTACAAGGACGGTTTTTGTTCGTACTCCTCCAACAAATACGACATCAACAACACTACAAAACAAACTTTGTAGTTATCGGCTATTTTGACAGTTAAGATGTTAAACGTATTAGAGATGGAGGTAGAGGCATTTTTCCTACTCCATGGTTCCAACAATAGTAAATGCCATTGCCATGAGCAATTACTTAATTATTTTTCGCGGATTTCATTTACTTAGCAGCGTTATGAACGCGGAAGTAAAAGTAAGGAATTAAAGCTCCATATTAAGAAAACACCAATATCTTTTGAGACAATAATTCAGGTGGCGCTGGGGTAAGATAAGTAGTCCAGTATTGTATGTATTTCCATGGCGAAAGGACTAAAATATTTATTTAAGTTGTCAATTTTGTAAAAATAAATTATTAGCGTAATACAAATTAGAACTGAAACAATAAAGAATATTTTTAAGTATTCAAAATTATTGTTTATTACAATTTATTTCTATCTCCATATATTCTGCATTCTATCCTACAACTATAAAAAATATTAGTTAATTATACTCATAATTTGGGAACTCTTAATTTAAAAATAATCAAACATACATATACTAAATACTATGCCTTTCTGTCGTGTCAACTAACAATAGCTACTACTTTACTAACACTAACGACGCCTAGATACAATTCTCAATGCATGAGGCATTTTCAAGCGTTTTATCCATAGGAGTTTTATCTCCTTCCTTCTAACTCCATGGTTATGAAACTATGGTTATCACGAACAATTACGATTAAGATGTAATTTTTAATGCAGTTAACAGTTATATATTTTATTGCTAATTCTTATAAAGTTTAACTGATAATCATTTAATTTATTTACATTTGAAACCGTGTGCACTGTAAAATCAGTTAGGTCTCGAATTATGCATTTACCTGTCTATTAATACATCAGATATTTAATTCCATACATTATTATAAAATACCACCGAACAATCTTATCGCAGTAGGAATGAAATCTTAAAAAGCTATAGAACTACTGATAGGCCATCAGAAGCATACAGCAAGACATATATGCTGTATTTACATAAATGCAGTGAAATTTAGCATTGAAAAGATGGATGGCAAAAGTCAACATTATAAATTCGGAGTGAGACAGCCCAGTGGTTAGAGCGCAGGGATTGCACTCGGAGGACCCGAGTACGATTCCCGGCTTGCCCAAACTGTCTCCGGGTTTCACGCAGATTGTGGGTATGTTAAATATGTGGGTCCGTAAGTCCTTCCGAGAGGTTGGTAGTAGGGAAAGGAGGGTACAGCCCTTGTGTATGCCACCCCTACTGGGTTCCGGTCTAAATTGGGTGACACTTCCCGTCCGTCCAAACAGATGCCTTACATCTTCTGGTAGGTCGGACGGTCTGGGTAGAAGAAAAAGAACATTATAAATTCGTGTAGGACAGCCGAGTGGTTAGCGCGTGGGGATTGCACTCGGAGGATCCGAGTTCAATTCCCGGCTCCGCCTGAAACTTTACCCGTAATCACGCGAAGTACGGACACTTTAAATATGTGGATCCGTATGTGCTTCCTAGAGGTTGATAGTAAGTGAAGGAGGGTACAATCACTGTGGATGGCGTCCCCACTAGGTTCCAGTTCAAACTGGGTGGAACTGTCCTGGCAGTCCAAACAGATACCCTACACCTTCCGGTAGGTCGAACGGTATGGGTCGAAGAAAAAGAACATTATAAATTTATGCCTTACCTGAATACCCAAAATTTCCTGGAATTGTTAACAGCAGACAATAAGAAAAATCGACATTTTCGAAAACCTATCAGCACCTACATTTCCTCTTTTGCATTTATTACGTTTAGTGCTCATGTTATAAATTCAGCGATTGGCGGCTTAACCTTGTTAACGGTACATGATCATGGATGGTTATTGGAATTTTAAACTTTCAAAAGTAATGACCGAATTATTTATTATACAAGAACAAAAAACATAAGTTTATTCATAATTGTTAATTCATCACATTTGTTTATATGTTTGAACAGTTCCTCGGGGTTAGCGATTGCTAGCAGGGGTAGAGCCCTTAAACTTACATAGCAAAAAAAGATGTCACTGTATATTTCTGTTTTCCTTTCTGCCTGTATCGTCTGCAGCGGAAAACCGAAGCTTCGGACAGTGATGAAATTCGGTACAGAAATACTGCAGGTTTCGGGACAATATGGCTCGGAGAGATTTTTTTAAATTCTAAAGAGTTTTTTAATTATTTTGTGTTGAAGCTCGATTTTAAGCAATTTTCACACAAACTGGTTCCATAGTGGTCGAAAATATTATCACAGATATAGTATCCCACATCTTGACACCATTAGAGAGATTAAGAAATTTTCTTTCAAGCAAACTTTGAACGGTATATATTGTGATATAAAAGATTGACAGCCAATCCCTGATTATAGCTTAACACAAGCCACTTTAAATATCGCACACTGCTTAAAAGCAAAAATAATTTCCTGAAGCCATCCGTTTATTAATCAAATTTTTTTAAGCGAGCGAACTCTTCTGATTTTTAAATCATTATTTTCCGTGGCGACCGTACGGCCATCAAGTTTTTCGATCTACATAAGCCATGCCTATATTCGCTTATGCGCATAAGCAGAGGGGGTTTTTACTTCCTTTCGCGTTTTCATGAACAGTCTGTGAAAGATATGGCCAATTATTATGGATTTTCTTTTCATTTTGTGATTTGGAGATTTTATTTGTATCGTGAAAATTATTTTAGCTCAAAACAGGCGATTTGGACATTGAGTACGGTATTATCTGCATGTGTATTATTTAAGTGGCGGGCACTTATAAAGGACCAGGGCAACGTCGGGTGATTTGTTCAACTTTCTGCATACAGTAGTCTCAATAATTATACTGTTCAGCAATTTAGTTTTGCTTCGTTTAAAATCGGTGATAATTCTTATAGATTTTACATTGCGGAATCTAAATATGACAAACAAATTGCTCTATCACTCACCAATATTGGAGAAAGTATAAAATTCTAAAACTACTTAAACTTGCTTGCAAGGTATAAAAAACTATTTTAATAGATACACATATCCGAAACACATTTTTTTTCTCGAAAATTAACATGATTTTGAATTTATTTTTCTAAAGATACTCAGATGAGTTATATTTAACTTGTATTTCAGAACTAAAAAAAAATCGTTTCCAAGATACGTGTTATACAGAGAAGATCCGGACCACGGTAGTTTGTGACCCATAAATATGATTTTTGTCAACCTTTTGTTTAATAATTAAATATACTATTAAACATAATATTAGGAGGAAAAAACTGTAGCATATTTGAATTAATGCAACTTAGGCCATGATTTATATCATTCAAACTGTGGGTGATATAAACATTTTATTTGCAATCTACACATTAGACAGCCACTCGCAGACCAATAAAGCAAATTATTATTATTATTTTATAAGCAAATTATAAAGCTAAGTGCTTTGTGTAAAATTATTCTGGATTTCGAAACACTTACTGGTTTCTTCAAAACACTATTCTGGTTTTCAAAAGATTTACACCACTTTCCCTCTCAAAGGTAATAAATAATTATATAATTCGTTATCCTTTAGTTGCCAAAGATTAAGACTAGAAAAAAGAAAATGTATAGATAAATATAATGCGATATCTTTTTCTTTTATTTGTTAAAAATCGTTACACAATAATTAATTATTTTGCCTCGTGGAAATGATTTTCGAGATATTCACGAAACAGAAATAATAAAAACGCAATTTTATATCCTTTCGAAAAATTAAACAGTTAAGACATTTTGTCGCGTGAAGCACAGGTGAAATGGCTAGTACTATATAACGACACTTGGGCACGCCTGTAATGACAAACGTAGTTTTAGAATTAAAATTAACCGCCCGCAAGGGACGATTGAAAATAATGCTGAAATGGCCAACGAAATTTAATTTAAAATATAAACTCTCCGCTCCCCAAAATATGCCGCCTTAGGGAGTTAGTTGCTTAAGTTGTCTTTGAAGTAATGTGCCTTCACCATTCGAGTTCAGGAATATATTTCCTAATGAGATATATCACAATTATTTCACGAAGAAAATTAATCTCAACCAGTATTATTAGCTCTCGGTGTCAAAACTTTCGCTAGTTAGCGAGATGAGCAAATTATCGGGGGTATACACCAGTTCATGCATATGATAGAGAATATGTACTAGTAAAAGACACGAATGTATCTGCGTTACGTATAATTTATATAATGTAAAAACATGCTGGATAATTGCATAGCTCTAGCAAATTACATAGCTAATTAAATAAAAATTTCAATCACATGGGTTTAATGCAGTCTACACAACATCTGAGGTTTAATAAAAAAAAGTCCAGATCTAAGATCATCAATTATCGAGCTACAAATTAAAGACTCTACTGTAGATGATAATTTTAAAATAATTGACTGATATTTACGGACTGCTTCCCGGATTTTGGATACATTCTTGTACGGACAAAATAAAACAAAATTAATTTGTCTAGATTTACAATAAAAGTTTTCTGACGGGAAAAATTGTATATGAAATTCAGAAATCCTGCATTTTCTATTTAATATTCACTGAATTGACTGACTTACTGAGTGAGTGAGAGAGGGGGAAATGTATCAAAATTATCAAGCACTTTCGCTATAGTAAGAATCTTGGTTTGGGGGGTCATTTAACATGTTTTTGCTTCGAGGCTAAGGGAAAAATCTAAAATTTCGAAAATTCGAATTTTGGGTGACGATAAAAAGGAATAATCAAAAAAACTCAAAACCACTTTGCTGAATTATTGAGCTCCTTCACTCTAGCTAAAAGCTTGAATTTGGTTTCATTCGATTCGCTTTAGCTCCCAGATCAGCGAAAAAAATTCAGAAATTCAAATTAAGGGTGACGATATAAAGGACTACTTTTCAAAAAGATCAAGCACTTCCACACGATCCAGAATCTCGGTTTAAATCTCATTCGATCCGTCTCAGCTTCCAGGTCAACGAAAAAAAAACCAAAAATGTCAGCAACTCGATTTAGAGCTGACAATACAAAGGGATTTTCAAAAAACTTACATCACTTTGTCCCTCATAAAAGTGCTCCAATGCTTAATTTTTAAAGTTTTTGATATTCAGACCGTTTATTAAATGTGAAGGTGTCACACACACACACATATATGTATATATATATATACTTTTGTCCAAAAGTTAAACATAGTTGCTGTTTATGTGAAAATTTCAGGAAATCTACATCGAAATGGAAGGAAACGCGATATGCGGGTGTAATAGGATTATAGAAAAAGAAAACAATGCAAAATAAAGATAATAATGACTTTTATTATCCAAAGAAAAGGTTGAAAGAAAAAGGGTCACAATACGAGTGTCAATCTCAGTGAAATCTGTGCATATGCAAATCTCACAGAATAATTAAAGCAATGTGATGCTGCAGGTTAATACGGTGTGTGGGAACCTCGGGTGGCCACGCATGCTGCACAACGATTTCCCATACTTTCGATGAGGGTTTGGATGAGTTGTATTTTAGAAGAGTTCCAAGCCTCAAGGAGAGCAGTTTTCAACCCTGGAGCTTGGTGAGTAGCGGAGGCTGCAAGATGTCTCCCGAGCATATCCCACATATGCTGTATTGGATTCAGATCAGAAGATTTGGCAGACCTCTGCATGTGCTGGATATCTTCAGTTTGAAGGAAGTCGTCAACCAAGGCCTCACGGTGAAAAGGCGCGCTATCATCCATGACTATGAAATCAGGATCAACAGCACTTTGAAACAATCAAATGGTAGGCTCAAGAATTTCGTCTCTGTATCTTTGACCGGCAACCGTCCCCGTGTCAAAGATGTGGAGGTCTGTGCAGCCGTCCATCATGATGCCTTCCCAGACCATATCTCCCTCAAACGAAAAATGATGTCTTTCAGTGATATTTCCCGTGTGAAAACGTGTTCCACGTTCTTTACAGATCGTGGTACGACGAGAACGCGTTTGCAGGCTAAACCTGGACTCGTCACTGAACATGACATTGTCCCACTGTTGTCCACTCCACTGCCGATGATCCAAACTCCACTGTAAACGCACGCGTTTCTGCGCAAACGTCAGGGGTATGCAAACTGCTGGTCGTCTGGCATAGATATGAACGTGTCTGAGTCTCCTGTAAACAGTTTGTCTCAAAACAGTGACTCCTGTGGCGGCTGTCAGGGATGAACCCAGTTATCTGGCAGAACGGTTCCCTTGACGTCGCACAGTTATCACCAAATATCGGTCTTGCCGAGCGGTTGTTACCCTTGACCGACCTGGTACTGGTCTTCGGGTAACATCTTCAGTGGTTTGGAACCTCTTCCACAGTCTGGATTGGGATCGATTGGATTCCAGCATTCCAATAATTCGTCCCTTCAATAACATATCCAATTAGCATCTTTGTGACATCTTTCGTCCTTTTTGATTGTTAACAACGCTCCGTACTACAGTAATTGCGAAATTCTGCCTTAATTGGCCATACCGCTCAAGGCCGTTTTATACTCGTTCCGACGTGCGCCGGTGCTTTGTGCATGTCGACGTCGATTAAACTGTTTTGCATATGCACAATGATTTACCTTCGTCCCACGATTCTCCCCAACTGTTGTGAACCATTGTATCCATATTAACTCCGATGAGTATATATATATATATATATATATATATATATATATATATATATAATCGAGCCTCTGAGATCTATTATTCTGATTTCAATTTTGTTTATCGTTTATCTTTTATATATAGACTGTTTGACCATTTTCTTTGTCGGGAGGATCAATTTCATTTATAGTGTTTGCACAACTGCATGTGAAAACATATTTTCCTATTTGCATTTCTAGCAAAATAAATAGTTATTTTGTTTTTTAGTTCCTGCTGCTAAGGTATTATGCAAACAGTTTAGAGCAATATTTATTGCTTTAGAAGCGATTTACATCCCTAACTGCCATTTTATTTATCAGGTACTCAGACGCTTCGCGTGCGACACGAATTATTGATTATCTGAAGAAAGATTCCGAAAGAAAAAGAAAATATTTTCCTAGAAATTCGTCTATCTAATTTTGTGAAAAGAAGCAACGTAATATGAATATTACAACACGTGTTTTAAGCACGTTTTTGGCTCTTATTTTTAATGGAAGTCTAAAGTAAAATAGTTTTTATAAAAGTAGAAAATTATTTTATTATGTTTCATACTGAAAATCTCCATTAGTATTACTTTATCAATTATGCGTATAGGATTATTAGATTTATATTCAGTTGCTAATTACGTGCTTTATTAAAGAGAAAAGAAATCCCTATAAATTAATCTATTTCGATATTTTGGGAAAGCATTTAGGAAAGTGAAAGCTTTCTAATTACTGAATCTACTATATTGTCTGAGGATTCTGGAATGGAAAGCAATTTTAAAAGTTAATAACAAATTTGATATAGAAAATCGATAAATTACAGGGTTTTGACATTTTTGACAAGTTTGTAATTTTCTCTATGTAAATCATAAATTAAACCTTTAGCAACTTAAAAGTAAAGCTTTTGGAGTGGTAGATTTATTTTCCTACCTTTTTTATAACAGTTAAAATAACTTGTCAAGTCAAATTATTTTATCACGCTTCGCCACTGAGCGTAACCCAGAAGAATAGGGATTACTAAATGGAACAAAAATAAATAAAAACAGACTAAGGAGGAATATAAACGAACAACAGAAGGGTAAATAACTTGTCTATAAAGTACTTAAACATGAGTTCTTTCTATACTTCTACTATTCGTTCACATTCCTTCCTGATTTTTACATTTTATTCATAAACTCTTTCTGCTGTTCACTTACTTCCGTCTTGGTTTTATCTTTCCTTTCTAACACTTTACAACATAGTTGAAAAGTGTTTATGACTTTGTTCCTTTTTCCGTTTGCCGATCCCCCACAGCGGATCACGTATGCTACTCTATAGACAGAAACTATTGACCTGGGCTATATCTACTATAACAGAGTTATAGTAGTAGAAGTCAGTACTGTATCTGGATTTCGCATAATGTGTTTGCCACTACGAGCGGAGCAAAGAACGTTAGAATTCTTCATAGAAAGGCTCGACCACGAGGCTCTTTATTATTCTGCCAAGACACAGAAGGCACTGCACGTAAATGAATGTTTTAAAATGATATGGGAGTATGGGCAAGTGTTTATGCTTTCACTTTTCTTCATATTTCAACATTTACCTCTCAGTCCAGGAGGTTAGTGACAGAAGCCAGTCTTGCTCTGAGAATATTGACCGTGCTGTCTTTTTGCCTTAAAGAAGGAGGCTGTATTTTTGATTTCGAAACTGGTTGACATTCTTATTACTTTATATGCTGTTTTATGCGAATGATAATTGTTTATGAAACTATAAATGTTTATTCTATAAATTAGTGTAGCAAGAACGTGAAATCATCAACTTAGCAGTGTCAGATTTAATCTCGGAGTCAAATCATGGTAGGCCAGCATTATAAAGTTAAGCTAAATCCGCCTCCAGATCAAGGTATTTCATATCTTCAAAGAATTCGTTTCAGTACTCCTCTCCTAGTGAGTTATCGCCGACCTAACGAAGTTGTTGAATTGCAAATACAGCACAAGCAATTTTAGTTAAAGGAAAGGAGCGATCGTGAGGTCATGAGGAGGCGTGCTGCGGAAATTGAGTTGCCAATCACATGGCCGAGGAAGAAAGTGGAGGATTTTTTAATTCTTTATTCAACTGCCTCTTGGTGCCATCTTTATAGGGAGGACAAAGCATTTTTACAATTCATATAAAATTTTCAGAAAGCTGAATAATATGAAATAATCGAGGGAAGGATACTTTCTGATCATCCAAGGTCACCACTGTAGTGGTAAAGCGAAATCACCACCTCCCAGTTGATGATTTTGTGTTTGATCTCAGGACCTGAGCTTGACCTTAGGGTCAAAAGCGTAATAAGTCAGCATTATAACGTTGAGCTAAAGACGTCCCCAGCTCAAGACATTTAAAATTGCCTTACTCTATTTTGCTACATTAATGTAAAAGATTCCAGGTATTTGCAAGAAATATCATTCGAACTAACATGCGAAATTAGTTTTCTGAAACACACTTACCCCTGATGTGTGGTTCTCATCGTCGGACGTTGACTGAGGATCATCCCCGTCCCTCATAGCACCTTCCGGTGGACTCAAACCAAGACAAGCTCATGGTATGAAAGCACTCCTTCCTACGCAGAAATGTGGACCCCCTGAAACAACAATTTTGGTAGAATTCTATTAGTTCAGGAATTCCATTGTATCAGGAATGCCAATATCGCATAATGTGAAAGTTTACAGTATAAGTTTCCGGCGGTGGATGTACACATTTGAGGCACTTTATATTGTAGAAAAATTATTAGATTACGAAAACGACACACTAGATTATGAAAAATGATAAAAAACTATTTTTCACATGACATCTGTGTGTCTGTATGTATGTATGTATTAATTCTAGCGCGAAAACCATGTGACAAAATTTCATGAAATTTAATAGTTAAGTAACTTATTAGCGTTATTTTGTTTCTTAATAGATTTAGGTAGGATTGGAGTATATAGGACCGATATTTTGGTCGAAATGGTTCCACAAAACTCCACAGAATATTAAATTACAAGCTAAATATGATTAAATGGATCAATTTAA
The DNA here is from genome assembly GCA_951213105.1 of Amaurobius ferox. NCBI lineage: Eukaryota > Metazoa > Arthropoda > Arachnida > Araneae > Amaurobiidae > Amaurobius > Amaurobius ferox. The sequence continues at coordinate 58,896,434 of OX578133.1, forward strand.
TACTTGTTTTTACGTAAATTTTAATGACCAAATCATATATATATATATATATATATATATATATATATATATATATATATATATATATATATATATATATATATATATATATATATATGCATATATATATGTATGTATGTATATATATATGTGTATATATATATATATATATATATATATATATTTGTGTGTGCGTGTGTGTGTTACAATAAAAATTGAAAAACATTTCCATTTTTGACAACAAAAATTTCGAAATAAGTAAGGTGTTCCCTAAGTTTGAGCTCCCTTTATAATTCACTTACTAGTGCCATTTATTGATCGAAAAAATTGTATTTCATTTACTCAATGTGTTCGAGAAATAAGGAGCTTCAAGTGGATAAACGAAGTTTCCAATATCTCGATAGCAGCTCGTAATAATTTCTAAATAATGATGTCCACTCATTTAGAGTAAAAGTTATTTAAAAAACATTCATTCGGTTGTAAATATTGAATATTTTATTTATGAATTTTTTTATTATAGACCAAAAACAAAATATCTCAAGAAAAGCTCATGTTAGCGTCTTATGAATGACAGCATTCGCTTTTAAATAAGAAAATTACTTATTAAATGGCTATTTTTGTAACAATTTTATATAATTATGTATCCACAACGCTGCTTAAGATTTGCGAATAATAATAATAATAATAATAATAATAATAAATTAAGATCATTTCCTTGGTCCACCTGGTATCTGGATTGCAATAATCTTCGATTGCAATAATCATATGAAAATTTATTCTAATTTCTCAAATTGTAATTGTGACCGCAGACAGTCGGACACACAGATATCATTTCAAAAATAGTGGATTAGTATTAAGAAATGTCCTAAACGTGTAGATCCATCAAAATCCCTGAATCCGATTCTTAATGGCCACACAAAAATTCACTCACTCAAAAATCTACAGCACTTTTTCTCTACGTAACTATGCAATGCAGGCAAAGTAAAACCAGAGAGACTGTAAATACATACAGTAAAAATGATAATTAATTAACAGGAAAATATTGGTAATGATGAAAAAACATCAATCGGGAATGATACCATTTATAATTGTATGAGTTTAAATGCAAATAAAATTCAGGCGCAAGATAAAAATTCAGATCTGAAAAAGTTATCTGCAATGGTAGTTTGGTGACAATAGTGAGACCGAATGTCTAACAAAATATACATACTTGAATAATAGATATTAAATTTATTGAGTTCCATAAAACTAGTATCACTATATTTGATATTAAAATGTATGGAATTCTACGGAGAGACATGATTAAACTTTGAATTGGTAGAATTATTTATTATCATAAATAAATGGAAATACAAATATTGCTGCTATAAGTGTATAAGTTGAAAAATTACATAATAATTTCTACACTTACTTTATGTAGTAGACAAATACAAGTATTTTTGTGTGTCTATAAAAAAGCTCGATGCGCCTCGCACCACGAGACCCAAAATGGTCAATTACTTCACCATTAGTTATTTGTAAAGCCAGGTCTCTATGGATAGATAATAATGCGAGACCGTTAACCCTATTCTCTCTGATTGTGTTCCTCAAATATGATTTTATTAAGTTCAGTTTTAAAACGCTTCTTTCCACAGAATCCGTAGAAACCGGAAGCAGAGCCAACATTCTCAACAGGATGTGTATATTTGGGAAGAGATGCCTGTCACACTGAACTAAACTGTCTATTGCGCAAGTAGGTTTTTCTTTGAAATTCCTTCCACGTTTGCGTCCATAATTCTTATTTGCCTGCAAGGGCATCTTCACATTTCTCTATCAAGTCATTTTTATAAAAGTCAAAAGCTTTCGTAGTTTTTGAAAAAGATACATCACAAGACCCTGCAATGACAAAGTGAAGTGACAATGTAATCTCTTGATGAGTCAAAAAACGCTCAGTTAGGGAGGAAATCATATCCTCAGTGCAAGGAATGTAGACAATTATTCTGTAATAAGTCTCGGGCTCAGTTGATTTTGGGTTTGGGCGGTGTCTCAGCAGTTCCGCAATTCTTGATAAATTGATGTTGACGTTAAGACTAAAGGCCATATTCTGTACATTACGAACAATCGATGGAATTCGACATCGACATTGTTTCGAAGCTCTTCGATGATTGTCTTCATCATATTGACTTGATTGACAGCACTGAAAACATCTCTTTAGGAAGATATTTTAAGAGATTATAGGCCAATTCCTGTAATTTTGATGTTACAGTTAAAGATGAGAGGAATGATATGGTACATGTATTATTCAAAATAAGTGAGGTTTCTCTTTTTGAAATGATCGCCTAGTAGTTCGCTGAGATGCTGCAGAGTTGAAACGATTGGCCAAAGAATATGCTTAAAAAGCATCACAGCTTCGTGACGCTCACACCACCTGGTTTCACAAAAGGTACTACTATTCCAACTACTACTATTCCAGGTACTACTATTCTTCTACTATTACAATTTGATTCGATATCTTTGATTTTATCTTCTAATACTTTCATGCGGTTAACACTAACTCAAAAAAAGTGCAAGTTTCTGATATTACGCCTATCGCGTTTCCGACACTTTTAACTTTAAAAGAACCCATGAGAAATAAATTTAAACAGTCATAAATGCAGTAATTGTAGATAGCTTTGGAGTACTTTTTTCTTAAAAGGGTTGATCACCTCGAAATTGTCCTCTCATTGATGAAGCCCTATTGTAACCTCGCCCTCTCAAATTCATAAACTCTAAATCGTATTTGATAAGATTTTTTTTCTATGACTGCCGCCAGTGCTTCGTCAGTTAGATCGTATACAGGAACGAACGAAAGAAAAATATTCCTTGATGATGACAGGTTCTATACCAGTAATGCATCTCACACACAACGAGATGTACTCAATTTGACATATACATCCCCTGTTTCATCCCCTAAAATTATATAAAAGCAAGTGCCTTGCACTTGTTCAACAATATTTTTCTAAATGAGGTGGGAAAAAAAAAAGAATCAATAAGAGCATTCTGAAACCATGGGCTGGTGTATATAGCATTTTGTGAACTATTTTTAAGTTATCCTGAAGCCCAAGATCCTTTCCATGGGCACGATACCTAAGAAGGCTATGGAAATTACCAACGCTTTTTGACAGCGTTCACTCATTAGTCGGAGTGGCCTCTTAAAAGGATATTTTTAAGACCGCATAATCGAATATTTTCCAAGATTCCATACAATATCAATCTGTTATTTCCTGTGTCTTTTTTTCCTTTTGCTATCTAACTGCTTCTCGATACTTTCCAGAAGATTAGAATAGCCAGAATGTCGGTTTGAGCTAAAATTGTATGTTTATGATATATTGTAGATTCATGTTATTTGAAGCATACGATTGCTTTCTTCAAGTTGTAGAAATGTTTTGATACAAAGCTCGTGGCTCTTTGGTGAAAGCCCATGCCGACCTCTTTCATATCCAGGAAGAACAATAAAGACCATTTTGAATTTTTGAAAAGCTAGTCAGTTATAATCTTCGAGCCATTTGCGCTGGAAATGACGTTTGGAGTTTTTTCTGCTTTCGAAGGGAAAATGGTATTTTGGTGGAGGGTTTTCGAGATTTGGTAAGCTCAGCTCAAACAAGCAGCGAAATGCCATTTACAAAATGCACATTGGTTGATAATTGTTCTTTAAAAGACTCTTTCTTAAATATTTCGCTTTTTCTTGGTCTTTCAGCGTTCCCGGCAGTACAAAAAAAAAATCTCCTTGTAGTTCATCAATTCTCCAGAAGTTTCAACACTGGCTAAGAAGGAAGTAAAAGCCATATCAGGGTCGTTCTGCTTTTTATCGGTTGTAAAATAAGAAACAATTATTCTCTTCATCTCAAAAATTAGAAAAAAAAAAGGTTAACTCAAACAACCAGTGGCAAAACATGCGACTGCCTAATAAACTGTCTGGAAATCACGTGGGTCATGAGGGTTCTTCCACTACTGAAACTCGAAATGTGTACTTCGGCTGCTAGTACCATCGTGTTACTTTCGATGATTTTAAAGCGTACCACGCCAGTGTACCACGTGATGAAGAGGAGTGTGGAAAGAGCAGATTCGAGTTTCATGACCCGCCTAGGCATATCACGTAATTTGTTGGAAAGGGGCATAGTCCATTCCAAAGAAAATGTAATAATATTCTCATTTTGTTTAAAAAAACATAAGTATGCATTTATTCAGATTTATTAAATGTACTATGGAATAAAAAATTAATAAACTTTACTTAGAGTTCAATTCGATAAATTATTCTATCTATGAAATACTACTGAAATATTTTATGAGATTCATCATGTCCTTACTATTTAAAAGAGAAAATCGCAAAAGAACACATTTATCACTTATCATAACGAAATTTATCTAAACCGCAAACGTTTCTTGTAATATCTGCCAATAATACGAAACAAATGTATTTAATACCACATTAGTGAGCGCGGTGTCTTAAAAAAAACGAACATTTTTCAGAAGAAAAAAAATCGCTTCTTTCCTTCGGCAGGGGTTGCCAATTTACCAGAGGTGATGAAAAATGCAAGCATCATGAAGGGTATGTTTGTCGTTGAACGAACCGACTTACCAGAATTTGTTAAAACTGCACGCTCGCGTCATTTTTGCCGGCAGCTAATACCGCGTGGCATCAATTACTATGGTCAATGGACATGAGGAGAAGATATTTTCTTGAATTCTTTATATACGCTGTCCATCATTTTATTACAAGTTCTAATGTAAATGAAACCCTTTATAGACTGCACATGCAAAAATATCTATTAAAATTTATCACTTTAATTTTTAAAGGAATATATATTTTTCTAATTTTGAAATGTTTGTTAATTTTTATTTAACATTTCCGCCCTTAAGTACATACATATCTATTATATTTTGTTTATTAAGCTACAAAAGTAAGAAATTAGTATTCTTTAGTGTAATTAGTAGCTTACGTCAACAAGATATTATTTTTACAACGGCAGCTTTTGATCGGAGATTGAGCATGCAGTTAACTTTTGAGCGGCATAAAAATGAGAAAAAAAGTGGTATAAACTGTAATTTCCGCTGGAAAGCTCTTACAAAGAATGTTTACATATTTTTATAATAATTTTAATAAAAATAAAATAATAATAAAAAATAAAATAACTTAAAAGAATATTATTTGGCAACAGATTAATTGAAAATTAATAATTAATATGAAAATTAATTAATGTCTGCTGTAGTTTAATAGTGCCTACTTTAAATATTGGTGCTCAAACAAACTTTGAATTGAAGGTAATGCTATTGCTGTTTCCAAACAGAGATATATTTATTATACAATTAAAAACAACTTTCGAAAAGCAAGAAATTGACATTTCTGAATTCAAAATAAGCAATATTAATAATTTGCTATTTTACGCACGTTTCGCGGGTTTTCAGTGACTATAGTAGTGTCTAAATGTGACGCCTACACTCTTAATAAAAATTCTGAATATCAAAAACCGTTTCAAATTTAAGCATAAAAATGAAATGGAACACATTTTTGAGAGGCAAAGTGGTGTAAGTTGTTTTTAAATCCTTTTGTATTGCCACCCCTAATTCTAATTTTCATTTTTTTTTTCGTTGATCAAGAAGCTGAGACGGATCGAATGAGACTAAAATCGGGATTCTGGCTCGAGTATAAGTTCTCGATTATTTTGAAAAGTCATTTTTAATTTTTTTTTTTTAATTATTGCTTTACTTAGACCCCCTTAATTCACATTTTTGAAATAATGAATTTGTTTCGTTGACATGGAGGCTGAAACGGATCAAATAAGACCAATACAAGATTCTAGCTAGAGTACAAGTGTTCGATAATTAAGCAAAGTTGTTATGAGTTTTTATTATTCCTTTACACCATCATTCTTAATTCAAATTTTTAAAATTTTAGATTTCCATTCTTAGTCTCAAAGCCAAGACGAATAGAATGACACCAACACCATGATTCAAACCACAGTGGAAGTGCTTAATAATTATCATACATCACCCCTCTTACTCACTCAGTTATGTTAGTGTACGTTATATAGATAACTGAAAAATGGAACAGACGTTTCCTGGGAGTTGAAACAGGGATAATTTAAATTCATTAATTTCAAAAATAACAAAATAAATAAATTTTATTCATACAAATAACAGAGAAAATTGAATACAATCAATGTACACCTGAACAACAGGCATGATACGACCTCAAGGTAAATGGAGGTAAGAGAGGTAGATCATTCGTTTCTGGCAACCTACTCCTGTCCAGAGTTCTTGGAATTACTGACGTCACTGGTCCCCTCCTAGCTGGTCCCTTCCAAAGCGTGGAGAAAACATAGATATTAGTTTCACGACATAGCTGTTTTAGAGTTGGTAGTCTTCATGATGACATTTAGAGCAGTTCAAATATTTTTGAGAATGTGTCAGTGGTTGTTCATTCAGGTGATTTAAATGAAATAGAAAGGCAAAATTTATATTTTGAAAATCAGAAATTATTTCTTGAAATAAATTCTTTAAAAAGAAAAGTATTCGATGCTGAAAAAAATATCAAGTGCCTAACTGAAAATTACGAAAAACTGCGAGAATACAATTAGAGAATAAAAGCAAATTAAATTTTTTTGAAGAACAGAGCGACAATTTAAAGAAAAAATATGATGAGGAAATTGAAAGTGAAATCGCAAAAGTCCTTTCAAAATATTTCACATCAGGTCAGATATTACGAATTTTAAATAACGACAAAAGAACACAGTGGAAAATTGAATATATAGCTAAAGCCTTAGTTCTTAGACGCATTTCATTGAAAGCATACTGTCATCTTAGAGAATAAATTAAAATTCCTTTGCCAAGCATTAGCACTTTAAAATTATGGACGAAAAATTTTAAATGTTCCCCAGGAATTTTAACCCAAGTAGTGGAAATGATGAAATAACAAGGCAAGACACTAACAGAAATGCAGATATTTCACTAAAGATGTGTTGGGAGGTATACCCCTCCCCCCCCCCCCCAGGAACCCATCGAAACCTATTGAAGTTAGAAGGAATGACCTTTGGAGAAATGGGAAACAACTCATTTGGTTATCACTTCGCCCCCCCCCCCCCCCGCATTTTTTCTGTCGATGTAACTGATTAAAACCTATTGACTGGCTGGACATGTTAGATTTTCATTGTTTTTTAAACATACAGCGCAAATAAGGCACAATCTCCGCACATATTCCGTGATGAATGGCATTTTCAAATTCTGGTCACAACTGGACTTATCGAATCAATTTCTGTTCCTATCCCTTTACATTTTAAATTTTTAAATTTCTTTTCACCATGAAGTACTCATATTCAAAAATTACCAATCGTCATATGAAATTCAATGCTCATTTAATTTCTTTAATAATTCAATATTTTGATCATAATAAAAAGAACAATAATACATAATTAAAGAAAACCCATGCACTGCTATTTTGTATCGTACGAAATATGATTTCTATATTTGTTCGTATTCGGATGAGAAGTCCTTAAATAATTGGATTTCGTACACATATCAATTTCATTATATAAAAAACAAGAAAGATCAATCATGCTTAAAGCATTGACTATGAAACACTTTCCAACTTCAATGCAATTTTATTTAAAAAAGTCGAAAATGCAATACATTCCTCGGTAATATTTTAAAACTTATCACAATACTACATTGATTTATTATATTTGAAAACTTAAACCTTCATTGAAAAAAATGAACTTCATTCAAATGACGGCATTGAAATATAAATTGCCTGGTTTAAATATCTCTAAAATGCAATACATTCACGGAAATATTTTTAAAACTATCATAATATTACGATAATTTATTATATTTGAAAACTTCATCGAAAACAATTGAAATAAATTCAAATGACGTCATAGAAAAAATAACACGCCTGGATCTCTCTATAAAAGCAGGATTTCATTCATAACTTTCTCCATTTCATTCATCACAATACTATAATAATTTATTTTATTTAAAAATTAAGACCATGCAGTTACAATTCATAAACTTTATGCTTAAAGCTTCATCGAAAAAAATCGTCCTTCTGTTTATAAAATCAATTAATATTTCATTCATATCAGCCATGCAGACTCCATGGACTGAATTATTTTGTGTTAAAGAAATACAGTAATTCTAATACAACTCATTCTACATATTTTGCTGTTTACATTTTACATAGGTGAAAAATAGGCTTAGTTGTAGAAATAATCAAATTTGAATGAGAATTTAGACTCAAATATATTGTCATTGTGTTGTTCTAGTATGTAGCTGCACAGAATTTAAGCAAAAATAAAGTAGTATTAGGACGGATACAACACCCAATATGAATTAAAAAGAACTTTAAAAAATCACGATTTTGAAACAAGATGGATGCCATATATCATTTTGAAGTGGGTTATGTGATCGTTTCATATCATGGCCACGTGATCGTTTCATATAAGATGTGTAATTATTATTTTAATTTTTATTTAAAAACTACTGAATATATTTCGCTGAATTTTTTTTTATATATTTTATGGAATAATTTGACTATTACCTAAAATTTTCGAAGCAATTTGTGAATTTTAAATCCGCTTAAAAAATGTTTGAAAAATTAGGTCCCATAGGGCTCAATGTATTACATTTTTTCAACCCGGGTTCAATCCAAAACTAATTGAGTGATATTATTCATTTATATTCCCATAGGTCCTACAGACCGTCTGAACAACATACTAAAATTTCATTTTGATTAAGTCATTTTTACGGCAGTTATCGTGCTAACGGACAGACAGACAGACAGACAGACAGACAGACAGGCAGACAGACAGACAGACAGACAAACAGACAGACAGAATGAACAAAGTCATAAACACTTTTGAACTTTGTTGTAAAGTGTTAAAAAATAGTACAAGCATTTTTCTTCCTGATATGTTTATGGACATCACATTTTTATTTATTTCTATAATTCTGAAACTATTTTTGAATTATATTCAGCAAGTCATTCACTGTCTTCTCATTTATTAACACTTTACAACAAAGTTGAAAAGTGTTTATGACTTTGCTCATTTTGTCTGTCTGTCTGTCTGTCTGTCCGTTAGCACGATAACTGCCGTAAAAATGACTTAATCAAAATGGAATTTTAGTATGTTGTTCAGACGGTCTGTAGGACCTATGGGAATATAAATGAATAATATCACCCAATTAGTTTTGGATTGAACCCGGGTTGAAAAAATGAAATACATTGAGCCCTATGGGACCTAATTTTTCAAACATTTTTTAAGCGGTTTTAAAATTCACAAACTGCTTCGAAAATTTTAGGTAATATTCAAATTATTCCATAAAATATATAAAAAAAATTCAACGAAATATATTCAGTAGTTTATTAAATAAAAAGTAAAATAATAATTACACTTCTTATATGAAACGATCACGTGACCATGATATGAAAAGATCACATGACCCACTTCAAAATGATATATGACATCCATCTTGTTTCAAAATCGTGATTTTTTAAGTTCTTTTTAATTCATATTGAGTGTTGTATCCGTCCTAAAACTACTTTATTTTTGCTTAAATTCTGTGCATCTACATACTGAAACAACGCAAATACAATATATTTGAGTTCAAATGATTATCCAAATTTGATTATTTCTACAACGAAGCCTATTTTTCACTTATGTAAAATGTAAATTGCAAAATATATAGAATGAGTTGTATTAGAATTGCTGTATTTCTTTAACACAAAATAATTTAGCCCATGGAGTCTGTATGGCTGATATGAATGAAATGTTAATTGATTTTATAAAGAGAAGGACGATTTTTTTCGATGAAGTTTTAAGCATAGAGTTTAATCACTTGTAGCTCCATGGTCTTAATTTTTAAATAAAATAAATTATTTTAGTATTGTGATGAATGAAATGCATGGGAGAAAGTTATGAATGAAATGCTGTTTTTATAGAGAGATCCAGGCGTGTTATTTTTTCTATGACGTCATTTGAATTAATTTCAGTTGTTTTCGATGAAGTTTTCAAATATAATAAATTATCGTAGTATTATGATAATTTTAAAAATATTACCGTGGAATGTATCGCATTTTAGAGATATTTAAACCCGGCAATTTATATTTCAATTCCGTCATTTGAATGAAGTTCATTTTTTTCAATGAAGGTTTAAGTTTTCAAATATAATAAATTAATGTAGTATTGTGATAAGTTTTAAAATATTACCGAGGAATGTATTGCATTTTAGACTTTTTTAAATGAAATTGCATTGAAGTTGGAAAGTGTTTCATAATCAATGCTTTAAGCATGATTGATCTTTCTTGTTTTATCATGTCGAAGTCTACAAGTCTTAAATTGTAAAGCAGTTCGATAAAAATGGACAGGTTCCTTTGGCTTATTATTCTAGTCTCAGATATTGTTTATATTTTAGATAAAGCCTCCGACATTTTACTATGCACCGATTAAAGTAAGGCTAATAACAATTTTAAAATGCAGAAAATATTTTAACACAGTTTAAACAGTTCAATAGCCACTGTCATCGTTAGAGATGCTTAACATCTCTAACAATACAGTCCTAAATACAATTTACCATAACTCGTATATATTAATATTATATTTCTATATAGGAAAAATTAAATCTAATCTAATATTTTACTTGTTAGAAATTTGTTGTTGTTTCTAATCCCCGTGGTGAAGGAAAGCCTTCACCACGTCCAATAGACTCCTGGTCCCATGGCGAAGGGTAATATGCAGCTTCACTTTATTGAGGCTCCCCAAGGGCAGAAGACTGACTGAACCTCGACATCGCAACATCCATGCCCGCTGGCGGGATTCGAAACCCCAACCCGGCAATCGAGCGATCAGGTGGAAACGCATGTCCCTGACCGCTCGACCGCCGCATCGGCTGGTAGAAATTACAATATACTATATGTGCACGTTTAAATTAAGATAATTGCTGCAGTATTCAATGCATTTCTGATGACAGCTACGGACTACGGACCTGCCTTTGAGACCAGTGACGTCAGCGCGAAGGGAGGGGGAACTCCAGTTGTTCGCATACAATCTTTATCCAACCTTTCCTTTTAGTAGATCTTGATACGGCCTCACCCAAAATCAAAAATTATATTCTTACCCCTATGAACATCGAAGCTCATTTTGACTTATGAGAACGCGAAAAATAAATAACGTACATTATACGACCCATCCTTCAAATTAACTCCCCCCCCCATGCCTTTAAAATGTCTCCGAACCATACAACTAAGCAAAAAATAAAATAAATAAATAAATAATTCAAAAGGAAATCCTTTGTTAACATGAACAGCATAGAAAGGTCTTCATACATTGGATGCATATTCAAGCTTCGATCAAACCAAGGCATTAAAGAGGACAATAACGGTATCCACTTATAAAATCCTGAGTAATCCTCTTTATGTAACAAAGTTTCCTATAGTATTTAGTACACATAATCTTAAATATGATACGAAAAGGAGAAATCAGAAGTATAAATAACACCAAGATCAGTAACAAAGAAGTTCCTAGCCAAAACATAGTTGCCAATACTATAAGAAAATGAAATAGGTACTTTTCTATGAGTATAAGTAACAACTACATTTGCTATTCTTGAGATGAAGGCTGTTACCATTACACCACTTATAAAAAACATGCAACTCAGACTTAATATCGATACAAGAACTAGCCTCAAAAATCAGACAGTAAAATTTTCAAATCATCGGTATAAAAAGGGAAATTTTTAAAACAATCAGCAAGATCATTAATAAAATTAATAAATCAAGGGACCAAGAACAGATAGATCCCTGGGAAATCCCAGAAGCAGGGCCGATTTAAGGCAGCATCAAAGGTACTTACTTAGGGCAGCATTTAACTCAACAAGGTCTTAAATAAAATAGGCCCTCGGGCGCAAGTAGTCGGAATCTCATGTAAGTTAAAAAGTAGTACAAAGACATCAAGTAAATGTTAACAATTTGTTCCTACATAAAATAGTGGAAACCAATATTTTTCATTCTCTAGTTCCTGGGAAAAGAATACCAAAAGGCTGAAATATAAAAGTTTCCAGTATATCGCTCCAAATGTGTATCTTACAATCCAAGTAACAATTGATCTAGCACTGAACGAATTACAAGTATAGGCGCAAACACAACACCTAGGGCGGCCTGATGACCATCACCAATATCTCTAAAGAACGATGGGGGTCATGAGCGCCCGTAAAACTTGGAGCAAACTCAAGAATAAGACGTACAATATTAACTATCTTGATGTCCACATATGCGACCTTGAATATCCATATATATCCTAGTATGCATATCCAGGGGGAATGCCCTCTTGTCCTCCCTTATGGGAGCATCTTGCCCATTGTGGATATCCTAAAAATAGATCGCGTCTTCGGATCTTTCACAGCACTAAAAATCCAAGTGTAACATTGTCACTCTCATTATGCGTGTGTTTTGAAGAAAGAGTGTCAAATACCTGTCTCTGATTGGCTATTTCTGCTTGACATTCTGCTCGTCAATGGTTAATCATTTTATTTCCACACCGTCTCTTCCTACGCTAATACTTCCCCCTCCCCCGTGTATCCGTGTTGTATGGAAGGTCACCCAACTTATCACCAACTTTAGCGGTAATGACTATTAGAAACGATAAAAAATTTGGAAATCAATTACAATTCACTTTCTTAACCGTCTCTCAAATAGAGCTCTAATCTTCATATTCTCCATGTTTCCTTTAGCCAAGAAATAAAAATCTGAAAAACCTCAAAGAACCATTGTTCTTTGCTGTAAGTGAACAGTAAAATAGAAATGCTTGTAAATTTCTTAACTTTTCAAAACTATTTCTACTTTTCAGTATAATTGAAATTATGTGCTATTTAATTGGTACTTTTAATATCTTGAATTTTAGGTATGTACTTTCAGCAAAGATTTTTTTCTACGAGTCATTCTAAAAGTAAAGAACAGTTTGATCTGACGAGCCGCTCAGTTCTCCCCCCCCCCCCACTTCCGGATCATGGACCTTCCCATTCCTTCGCGCCAGTCTGACGCTAACAGCGAGCCGCAACGATCGTTTACTGTTTATAGTGTGACTTTGAAATGTGTGACAAAATTAAAGATCCCTCTAAGTGTGAGGTTCGTAGTGCAATATGCTTCTTGAATGCGAAAAAAGTCCGCCCTATTGAAATTTACAGACAAATAACCGAGGTTTATGGTAATGTGATGAATGAAGCTTCAGTTCGAAAATGGTGCATCATGTTTAATGGCGGACGAACGAATATTCATGATAAAGAACTGTCGGGCCGACCTTCAGTTGTGACTGACGAACCCAAATCAAGGATAAAGGAAAAAATTCAACAGAATAATGCTGCGTTGACGAACAACTTGTTTAAGTGGGAAGTTTCTGAACATCCTCCTTATAGCCCGGACTTGGCTCCGAGTGATTAACCATCTTTTACCCAAATTGAAAGATTTTTTGGTCGGGTACCTCTATGGAAGTGACAATGAACTGAAAGAGGACGTTAATGACTGGTTCAACAACTTGGCGGTAACTGAGTATGCAGAAGGCATAGAAAAACTGGTGATACGCTATGACAAATGTTTAAATTTGTATGGCGACTACGTAGAAAAATATCTACGGTATCATATGTGTTGTAAAATAAGTTTTGTTTCATTATCTTAAATAAATAATATCTAGAGAAACAAACGTTCTTTACTTTTAGAATGACCCTGTCCAGCGGCGTGCACATAAATATGCTTTTAGAGAAGAATTGGTCAACCCGAAGCACCCGGGCCAGGAGCGGCCCAGCACGTTCTTTTTAGCAGCCCGCCTAGCCACAGTAAACATAAAATAAAGATAAATCCTATAAATAAAGCTAAATGCAATAAAGAACCAACCCACTGTATCAATTCACCTATCACTGCAGATCTTAAGACTGAAAGAAACCGAAATATGTACTTAAATCATAAATTAAAATTAAATAGTTTTTAATTGTAAACTTATCATTCTCAAGTACAAGCACGCAAGGTTCTTTAACATAATATTGCATTCTTTATACCGGCATTCCATCAAGAGGTGGTTAGGTTTCAATGTCAGTGGGGCAACGCTACCCTTTGTTTTACCTATAATCCTTTTGTGACATATAAAAGCATTTTAAGAGAAATCACTCTTGATGATTGAATTTATTATTATTATAATTTCGATTATTTTTGTTTAATCGAAAACATACAAATAGCGCATGAGCGTATAGGGTTCTTGCATTGCATGCGCGTGGAGATTCTTACAGCACATGTGCGTGGAGACTCCTACAGGGCATTGAGGATTTAACAGGGCAGGAAGACCTGGAGGGCAGGGTTTGTTTTGCGTCGCATGCTCGTGAAAACTTACAGAGCATATGCGTGGATGGTGCTTAAAACGTACGCGCATGCTAACTATTATCGCACAAGCGAGTGGCAGTTCTAACAGGGCATGCGTGAAGAGCACTCTTACAGCGCATGCGCAAAGAGTGCTCTTACAGAACATGTAGGTGGTAGTTCTTCTAACAAGGCATATGCGTAGAGGCTTTTGTAGCGCAAGCCCGTTAGTAGAGTTTGAGAGTGCATGGAAGTTCTTACAGAGAATGCGTATTGAAGTTGAACTGTACATGAAAGTTCTTACAGCTTAAACGCTTTGAGGATTGAACAGTACATGCGCTTGGAGGGTCTTCGATTGAATGCAGGTTGTATTTCAAACAGCGCATGTTCGTGGAGTTCTTATAAGTCATACTTGGACGCCTTTGGAACACGTAGAAGTTCTTACAGAGAATGCGCGTTGAAAATTGAACAACGCGTAGGAGTTCTAACAGTACATGAACTTGGAGGATCTTATGGTGAATGCGCGTTGAAGTTCAAAGGTCTTACAGCGCATGTGCGGTGTAGAACCCGAGCCCTCATACGCCCATTGAACTTGAACTCGGATGACCAGAGTCCGATTCCCGCCTCTGTCCAAACTGTCGCCGTGTTCACTAGGAGTACGAGCAAGTTAAATACGTGAGCCTGTAAGTCCTTCCGAGGGTTTGGTGGTAGGGGAAGGAGGGTACGATTCCTGTGGATACCTTCCCCACTCGGTTCCGATCAAAATTGGGTGGTACTTCCCGGCCGTCCAAACAGATACCTTACACTTTCGGGTAGCTCGGACAGTCTGGGTCGAATCAGAATAAGGAGTCAAGTGTCCCCAGTGGTTTCTCCCATGGGCATTCATGGCTCAAGATGTTTTACCACTAAAGAAAAGACGGCAAAATCTTCAAATCGTGAGTTTTAAGTAACTATCAGTGGAATTTCACCGCAATCTGTTAAATAAATAAAATCCATTTGACGAGTTAAGTAAAATACATAATCTCCAATTCTTAAAGAAAATAAAAAGGACGCAGAGAGGAGAAGATTTGACAAGTTCTCCATTTAAACTCGCAAAAGTTGAGGAAGATGAAAAGCATTGAAAAGAAAAAAAAAATATCTCAAGAAAGAGAAATGAACTGAGAGCCAGCCCTTAAGGTCCTCTGCGCCCCCACCTTATGGAGCAGATAGAACCATTTACGTTTCTTCACGTTTTATTTGTTTTGCCGAGAAAAAAAAGGAGAATTTCAAAAGATTGATTCTAAGGCAAGGGTGATATAAATATTGCATTTAGTTTAACCTTATTTTTGCGGCTGTTTGCATTTCAGTTCTAATTTAGTATTCTCTACTAGTTCTTTAGTTTCCATTGCTGGTTTCCTACACTTTCCTACACCACAAGGACTTCCTCTATACTTAAAACTGTGCGGAATGTAGGATTAAAATCTAGACTAAAAGCCTAAAAATTTAGGTTAATCAAAAACAGCCTTCCTCTTCATGATAAACAGGAAACGCAACCTCTCTTACTCCAGTAGATTTGGCACATGCGATAGAATAGCACCTCTCAGCTGAAGGGAGAAAAAAGTTGCAATCACCGCGAGAGGAAAATACAAAAGTTAAGACCAAGGAGGCAAGTATACGGGTGATAGAATCCTACAAATGAATGATAAAAACTGCGGAGGAAATAATTAAAATAACAGAAAATGAAAATTGAACGGAAATAAACTAAAACGGTAAGAGTACGGATAAGCAGAACGAATAGAAACAAATAAATCGTGAGTCAGCCTACTTAAACGGTAACAGAAGACTATATGACACGTTTAAACAAACAGTAAAAAAAACAATAGAAATAAGTAGAAGATAATTGAAACCCACGAAAAAGCAATTAGAAAAGACAGAAATTAAACAAATATGAACGAACCAGCTCGTTTTGGAGACTATATGAGTTCAATTCAATAAATAAAATTACGGAAAAATAACTAATACGTGAAAAAAGAAATACATATAATAAAATAAGAAAACAGACCTGATTAGAAAATTAAATCAGAAATGCAATCTCAAGCCAAAGGACAGAAGGAGCAACGATTGGTAACAGAAGATTTTGATTGAAAAACTATAGAAAAACTTTCAAAAAGTATAATTTGAGAAATGAATTAAATGTGAAAATGATCTTGTCTTCCGAAAAATTACCTTTGAAACCGGTTAAACCCTAAACTTCAGTGTAAGCTTTAATTAGACGAAATTTTCTTATCTTATTAGTTTTTATTACAGTCGTTTGTTTCTAAGCGTTTTTGATGGATGTTCCCTTGGTGCTCTCCGAAATCAACAGGCTTTTTACATTTTTGATTTGGGAAAATCGTATTATTGATCTTATCACAATACTTTCCCTTTACATATAGTATCTCTTATAGCGAAAGTAAAAAGAGGGGCTGTGAATAATGTAGAATGATGTAGTTTACTAACGTAGAAATGGAAAAAAATCTGAACATGTAGATAAAATCCATTTAAATTCATTGAGAAAAATTAAAGCAAAAAAATTATTTTCGTGAAGCAGATATTCGGTGATTTCGCAAAAAACATGTGAATTTAAGCTGCGAATGATTAATTGAAATCTAGAAACATGAACTCAGCTTTAAAGTGATAGTATTTGCAATATGAAAGTGCAAGGCAAAAAATTGTGCTTTACTTCACTGTTTTATAAATTATGTTTTATAAACTAGCTGGCTCTGCCCCTGCTCGCTAACCCCTTTCGGGAGGCTTAGCCTCCTACTCGCTGCGCTCGCTTCACATCTATCTTTCATAAAATTTCTACTTTGAAAAATATCTTTTCTATCCCTCCCTATTTTTCGCAGGAGGTAAAAGCAGGGATTTGCTTCATATCTATCTTTCGTAAACATTCTACTTTGAAAAATCTCTTTTCTATCCCTACCTGTTTTCTGCAGGAGGTAAAAGCAGGGATTTGCTTCATATCTATCTTTCCTAAAAATTCTACTTTCAAAAATCTCTTTTCTATCCCTACCTATTTTCCGCAGGAGGTAAAAGCAGGGATTTGCTTCATATCTATTTTTCCTAAAAATTCTAATTTCAAAAATCCCTTTTCTATCCCTACCTATTTTCCGCAGGAGGTAAAAGCAGGGATTTGCTTCATATCTATCTTTCCTAAAAATTCTACTTTCAAAAATCCCTTTTCTATCCCTACCTATTTTCCGCAGGAGGTAAAAGCAGGGATTTGCTTCATATCTATCTTTCCTGAAAATTCTACTTTCAAAAATCTCTTTTCTATCCCTACCTATTTTCCGCAGGAGGTAAAAGCAGGGATTTGCTTCATATCTATCTTTCCTAAAAATTCTACTTTCAAAAATATATTTTCTATCCCTATCTATTTTCCGCAGGAGGAAAAAGCAGGGATTTGCTTCATATCTATCTTTCCTAAAAATTCTACTTTCAAAAATCTCTTTTCTATCCCTACCTATTTTCCGCAGGAGGTAAAAGCAGGGATTTGCTTCATATCTATCTTTCCTAAAAATTCTACTTTCAAAAATCTCTTTTCTATCCCTACCTATTTTCCGCAGGAGGTAAAAGCAGGGATTTGCTTCATATCTATCTTTCCTAAAAATTCTACTTTCAAAAATCTCTTTTCTATCCCTACCTATTTTCCGCAGGAGGTAAAAGCAGGGATTTGCTTCATATCTATCTTTCCTAAAAATTCTACTTTCAAAAATCTCTTTTCTATCCCTACCTATTTTCCGCAGGAGGTAAAAGCAGGGATTTGCTTCATATCTATCTTTCCCAAAAATTCAACTTTCAAAAATCTCTTTTCTATCCCTACCTATTTTCCGCAGGAGGTAAAAGCAGGGATTTGCTTCATATCTATCTTTCCTAAAAATTCTACTTTCAAAAATCCCTTTTCTATCCCTACCTATTTTCCGCAGGAGGTAAAAGCAGGGATTTGCTTCATATCTATCTTTCCTAAAAATTCTACTTTCAAAAATATCTTTTCTATCCCTACCAATTTTCCGCAGGAGGTAAAAGCAGAGATTTGCTTCATATCTATCTTTCCTAAAAATTCTACTTTCAAAAATCTCTTTTCTATCCCTACCTATTTTCCGCAGGAGGTAAAAGCAGGGATTTGCTTCATATCTATCTTTCCTAAAAATTCTACTTTCAAAAATCTCTTTTCTATCCCTACCTATTTTCCGCAGGAGGTAAAAGCAGGGATTTGCTTCATATCTATCTTTCCTAAAAATTCTACTTTCAAAAAGCTCTTTTCTATCCCTACCTATTTTCCGCAGGAGGTAAAAGCAGGGATTTGCTTCATATCTATCTTTCCCAGAAATTCTACTTTCAAAAATCTCTTTTCTATCCCTACCTATTTTCCGCAAGAGGCAAAAGCAGGGATTTGCTTCATATCAATCTTTCCTAAAAATTCTACTTTCAAAAATCTCTTTTCTATCCCTACCTATTTTCCGCAGGAGGTAAAAACAGGGATTTGCTTCATATCTATCTTTCCTAAAAATTCTACTTTCAAAAATATCTTTTCTATCCCTACCTATTTTCCGCAGGAGGTAAAAGCAGGGATTTGCTTCATATCTATCTTTCCCAGAAATTCTACTTTCAAAAATCTCTTTTCTATCCCTACCTATTTTCCGCAAGAGGTAAAAGCAGGGATTTGCTTCATATCAATCTTTCCTAAAAATTCTACTTTCAAAAATCCCTTTTCTATCCCTACCTATTTTCCGCAGGAGGTAAAAGCAGGGATTTGCTTCATATCTATCTTTCCTAAAAATTCTACTTTCAAAAATCCCTTTTCTATCCTTACCTATTTTCCGCAGGAGGTAAAAGCAGGGATTTGCTTCATATCTACCTTTCCTAAAAATTCTACTTTCAAAAATATCTTTTCTATCCCTACCAATTTTCCGCAGGAGGTAAAAGCAGATTTGCTTCATATCTTTCTTTCCTAAAAATTCTACTTTCAAAAATCTCTTTTCCATCCCTACCTATTTTTCGCAGGAGGTAAAAGCAGGGATTTGCTTCATATCTATCTTTCCTAAAAATTCTACTTTCAAAAATCTCTTTTCTATCCCTACCTATTTTCCGCAGGAGGTAAAAGCAGGGATTTTCTTCATATCTATCTCTCCTAAAAATTCTACTTTCAAAAATCTCTTTTCTATCCCTACCTATTTTCCGCAGGAGGCAAAAGCAGGGATTTGCTTCATATCTATCTTTCCTAAAAATTCTACTTTCAAAAATCCCTTTTCTATCCCTACCTATTTTCCGCATGAGGTAAAAGCAAGGATTTGCTTCATATCTATCTGTCCTAAAAATTCTACTTTCAAAAATCTCTTTTCCATCCCTACCTATTTTCCGCAGGAGGCAAAAGCAGGGATTTGCTTCATATCTATTTTTCCTAAAAATTCTACTTTCAAAAATATCTTTTCTATCCCTACCTATTTTCCGCAGGAGGTAAATGCAGGGATTTGCTTCATATCTATCTTTCCTAAAAATTCTACTTTCAAAAATCCCTTTTCTATCCCTACCTATTTTCCGCAGGAGGTAAAAGCAGGGATTTGCTTCATATCTATCTTTCCTAAAAATTCTACATTCAAAAATCTCTTTTCTATCCCTACCTATTTTCCGCAGGAGGTAAAAGCAGGGATTTGCTTCATATCTATCTTTCCTAGAAATTCTACTTTCAAAAATCTCTTTTCTATCCCTACCTATTTTCCGCAGGAGGCAAAAGCAGGGATTTGCTTCATATCTATCTTTCCTAAAAATTCTACTTTCAAAAATATCTTTTCTATCCCTACCTATTTTCCGCAGGAGGTAAAAGCAAGGATTTGCTTCATATTCATCTGTCCTAAAAATTCTACTTTCAAAAATCTCTTTTCCATCCCTACCTATTTTCCGCAGGAGGTAAAAGCAGGGATTTGCTTCATATCTATCTTTCTTAAAAATTCTACTTTCAAAAATATATTTTCTATCCCTACCTATTTTCCGCAGGAGGTAAAAGCAGGGATTTGCCTCACATTTATCTTTCCTAAAAATTCTACTTTCAAAAATCTCTTTTCTATCCCTACCTATTTTCCGCAGGAGGTAAAAGCAGGGATTTTCCTTTGCCCAGGGAATCCCAAAACTGAATTCCTTCGCGAGCTATTTCATGCCAAACTAAAGTTTTAATTGATAAACGGTTTATATAATATCGTGTTATTCTAATATTTCTCTATAAATGTACCAAATTTCATATTTTTGTATGCTATAGTTTTTGCGGTACTAGACAGAGAAATCGCGAGAAGTGCCGATACGAAAAAAAAATTTCACTTCAGAAGTGCCTAAAAAGTAAAATAACTCAAAAAATACATCGAAGTTAAAAAAAAAGAGGCTCCGCCCAGCATAAATTCACCCATGTAGGTACCTTCCTGGAAAAATTCGTAGTCTTGCTATTGTTAGTCTATCCAGGATGCGAACTCGCAGCTCAAATATTTTGTCTTTGATTTTAACATTAAATATTTCGTAATCTACAATATACGTATATCAAAAAACGGTTTATTTCAGCGTATTCCTCAAAGCTTTTTATACAAGTGTACCAAATCTCATATTTTTGTATGCAAAAATTTTTACGGTACGAAGCAAAGAATCTCGAGAAATTTGTCAAACAGCGGCGACGGCAGCTACTTTGTTTAAATACTAGGGGGCTCTGCCCCCTGTTCACCCCGCTCGTGCAACTCCCTTCGGGAGGCTTCGCCTCCTACTCGCTGCGCTCGCATAGCTCGTTTTATATCTATCTTTGCTAAAAATTCTACTTTCAAAACTCTATTTTCTCTCCCTACCTATTTTCCGCAGGAGGGAAAAGCAGGGGTTTTTATTAGCCCATGGAATCCAAAAACTGGATTCCTTGACCACGAGCTCGTTTCGCCAGCTATTTCATGTCAAACTAAAGTTTAAATCGATAAATGGTTTATTTCATCGTGTTACCCTATTATTTCTCTATAAATGTACCAAATTTCATATTCTTGTATTGTATAGTTTTTACGGTATGAGACAGAGAAATCGTTAGACGTGCCGATACGAAACAAATAGTTCACTTCAGAAGTGCATAAAAAGTAAAATATCTCAGAAACTACATCGAAATTAAAAAAGGGTCTCCGTTATGTGAAAATCCCCCCATGTAGGTACCTGCCTGCAAAAATTCGTGGTCTTGCTATTGTTAGTCTATCCAAGACGCGAACTCGCAGCTCAAATATTTTGTCTTTGACTTTGATGTTAAATATTTCTTAAACTGCAATATATATCAAAAAATGGTTTATTTCAGCGCATTCCCCAAAGCTTTTTCTACAAGTCAACCAAATTTCATATTTTCTTATGCAATAGTTTTTGCGGTACGACGCAAAGAATCTCGAGAAACGAGAAATTTGTCAAACAGCGACGTCTTCAGCTACTTGTTTTTTAATATAGAGAGATTTATAAATTTGTTTTATAAATTTGTAAATTTTGTTTTATAAATTTATATATTTTGTATTATAAATTTATATATTTATAAATATAGTTTTATGTTACTGGCGGCATTTCAATATTTCGTGTGGGAGGTGTAAGACTGGCATGTGACAACAAAACATACAAATCTGGAATCTTCGTAAACGAAATATTGAAAATATATTATATTCCATCACACCATAAGCTCGTCGTTGTGTTCCATTTCACCGCTTATGTTTTATATGTTCGGTAGCATGCAGAGATATGAAAGAAAATACTAAAAGAAATTACAGTGCTGAGTGCTGAGATTTTGATTGCAAAGTCATAGTAAATGTTTTCCTGCTGCGATAGGAAAATATCTCAAGGAAAATCGAGATTTCCTATAGAGATTGATGTAGCTATTGTGTAAATGAAGAATGGGCTATAACTGGCCATTTCCGCCCACGCTTCGAGCTGACGAAATGGCTGATGCTGACTAAATGTGACACCTATACACTTAATAAAAGTTCTAAATATTAAAAGTCATTTCAAATTAATGCATAAACACAGCGCACATTTCATAGTTTTGAAAACATAGAAATTGCGGTAACAATATTTCAACTCCGATCATCGCACGGTGCCTTATTTTCACCGTTTTCAGACATTTTAATGTAAAAATCAGTCATTAATAAAAAAAAACAATTTTAATAGCTTGGTTAGAAGAATATTTAGCAGACGATTTTGGTCTTTAAAGCGTAACTCTGCTTATGTGGTTGTAAATGAAATCAAAAACGGTATAGAAATTTGAATTATAAAATAAAATAAATCATCTGCTATAAGTTAAAATATCTCACGAGCGATTTTTTGTACACAAATAGAATTTATTTTGGTAATTTAGGATACTTTTCTGCGAATGATGGTATAAAACGAATTCTGTTCTGTTCCGAGATTTATAAATTTTTCGAACAAAATAATTCTACGTTCTTTTATTTTCCTCTTATAGGTCAAATCTCAGAGGTTCTTATAGGTCAAGTTGCAGGTTATAAATAACCTTGCTGCCCCAACCGGGAATCGAAATCTGGATCTCCGAAGTGACCAGTGGACGCTCTACCGTTGAGCTACTGGGACGAAATTGCATGCTCTTATTGTTGAAGTACATTCTACATTCTCCACCCTCTAATGTCAAATTGGAGGGCAACTGACAATCTTACTGACCACCTCTTGCTATTTTTACCTCAGGTTAGCCTCCTGCTATTACTATTTTTATC
This sequence comes from Amaurobius ferox, assembly GCA_951213105.1. Lineage (NCBI taxonomy): Eukaryota > Metazoa > Arthropoda > Arachnida > Araneae > Amaurobiidae > Amaurobius > Amaurobius ferox. Next base: position 58,919,519 of record OX578133.1, read on the forward strand.
CAGGTTATTATCCTGGTAGTCGCTATCCTCTCAATTTGAAATTGGCGCTCAATTTTCCAGAGTCCACCAAATTCGTATTAGTAGTCGTACTAGGGTTATTTTTAGACCTCCGACATCTTTGCACCAACCAACAGGGTTGATTTGTTCGGACACCATTGTAAAGAACCAACCGGAATCGAACCCTTTGAAGGTGCGAAGGATCGAATCTTTGCAAGGTGCATGCAAAGTTTCAAGTTTCTATCTTCAGCAGTTTGGGCTGTGTAATTCAACACCAATTAGCCTCACTGCCTCAATCAGCTTAATGATATATATCAGAGTTTGTTAACATGTGATAAGTTTCCTATAAATTGTGGCACTGTAATTAATTGCTTTGCATTTGACACATATAAAATGTACAGTAAGTATTGTTATGGGGTCAACTACCCAACACACGAATTTTGACTGTTTTAAGCTAACACTGTTTGAGCATCACTGAATACAAATCAATCATTTTCACTGTGATGCCCGTGTGCGGACTGTCCGTCAATCTATGTCCAAGATATCTCTCTAACAAGTTATTCATATCGAATGGCATTCTCTATAATAATTAATACAATAGATAAATGGCAGAAATTTGCTGACATTCGAGAAGCTCAGGCTGCTCAGAGTTCTAAATCTTTAAAAACATTTTTCTTTTGAAAATGTAAAAAAGTAAATAAATAAATAAATAAAAAGTTAAATGATAATTATGTTATTAATTGCTAAAATTAGCGTTCTTATATGTAATTATTTATTAGAAGATAGTGGCACCAGTTAACATTTACATTTCTCGAAGAATTGTTCGTTTTTTAATGCAAAATGGTAAAAAATAATAGAAAATAATATATGTCCACTATTATTAAATGAGTGAATGTTTTATAAATACTTTTAAAGAACTCGCTGTTCCAACTAGAATCGAATCACCAATCTCTGCACTGGCCAGACAGCGTCCTAACCATTGAGCTATTGGGACGGAATCCCTAGCTGTATTATCACCGAATTGGAGCATATATTCTTCTCCGTCAGATATATATCTGATCGACTTTCCGTGAAGCTGACGAACTGAATGACCCCCTTCATTTATACCTTTCTATACAGGTAAGCACCCTATAGGGTCGTGATACTCGTGGTTTTAAAACTGGGGGCATAATTCGTAGGGTCCGGTGAAAATTCTAAATACGGTATTTTTCGTAGATGAGAATGAGAATGTTAAATATGAGAGAATTAGCCCAATGGCTAATGCGGGAGGATCGCACGCGGTAGTCCCGTGTTCAATCCTCGACGCCGTTCAAAACTATCCAAGTACGGCCCAGGTGTACCGTCAAGATAAATTTGTAGATCCAGAAGTCCATCTGAGAGGTGATGGGTTAGAAGGAGGATGGTATGGTTCCTGTGGTTGCCACCTCAAATTGAATATTTTTCATTTCGCATTAAAGTGGAGGGGGGCTATTAGGATTCAAGATGTTAAAAAGTCAAATTGTGGATGGATGGTTATGTATGGTTTGTATTTGCACTATCTATATATATATATATATATATAGATAGATAGATAGATAGATAGATAGGATATATATATATATACAGGGTGAGTCGGAATTGTTTTTACAAAAGCAGAGGGGTGATAGTACCCCACCACACGAGCAATAATTACCATGGAACATAGGGTCGCATTGCACTCAGAGAGGCAGAAAAGAGTAAAATTAGAATACGAACCTGCACGTACACCAGTGTTGGGAAAGCGAATGAACGATACCAAACGTTGCACAAATAGATTTATTGTGCAGCGACAAACTCACAGCAAGTGCTCAAAGTGGCGGCCACGCGTGTCGTTACACCGTTCACACCGGCGAAGGAATGACTCACGCACCCTCTCAAAGATTCCGGGTGTTGTGTTAATGTGGTCTGCGGCAGAAACGATGCGCGCGACGAGATCTTCCGCCGAGTCCACAGGGGCCTCGTACACTAAAGATTTCATGTGGCCCCAGAAGAAAAAGTCCAGTGGGTTGAGGTCTGGTGAGCGAGGAGGCCACGCCACAGGTCCGATCCAGCGTACGGGATATGTAGCATTCAAGAAGTTCCGGACCGTGATGGAAAAGTGTGCCGGGGCTCCATCGTGCATAAACCACATGTCGCTCTGCATGGCGAGCGGAACGGCCTGCAATAAACTGGGCAGCACGTATTCCAAAAAAGATACTGTGTGTTGCACCGGACAAACGGTCTGGCAGGATGTACGAGCCGACCAGGAACTCACCAAGGATACCTGTCCAGATGTTCACGGTAAAGTGGTGCTGGTGTTTACGATGGGTTGTGCAGTGGGGATTACAAGCAGACCACACGTGTTGATTGTGCATGTTGAAAATGCCTTCTGTGCTGAACGTTGCCTCATCGCTAAATAAAACTAATGCAGGCAATCGTGGATCGGTATTCCTCATCCCGAGCATCCACTGCACAAAGGCTGCCCGGCGGGGATAATCATCTGGGTGCAAAGATTGCACCTGTTACACGTGGTAGGGGTGCATGCGTTCCTCGTGTATAATACGCCACACCACTTTCTGAGAAACACCCATTTCGTCTGCCACCGCTCGCGTACTGGTGGACGGAGATGCTGCAAATCTCGGCAGGACTCGCTGTTCCAGTTCAAGCGTTCGTGCAATTCGCGAACGTCCTGCATTGCTGTTAACGATGACGAACCACCCGGTTTCTCGCAGTCGTCGATCGACACTGGCAAAGGTATGATGACTGGGAATACGACGCTTTGGAAACCGCTGCTCATACAATCTTCATGCTGCGCGTCCATTCCCTTTGGCTTCACCGTATGTGAGGTGCATGTCGGCCAATTCCTCGTAGGTGTACTCCGCCATAGCATTCACGCAACTTGTCGGACGATGTTGTCAAGGGAATAACTTGCAGCATTGAAGGTGTGCCGGTTTTTAAAGGGCAACGTGTGCTCTGATTGGCTATCGCCGGAACCTACTAGGAGCCAGTTATGCTGATTCTGCTCCCTGGACATTTGCATACGGTAACTGCGTCCGTGTCTGGCGTAGGAGATACTACGTAGGCAGGTACACAATGACGTGCGAGGCGCTGACTGCGTCATGCTCGACGCGATTCGACGTGCCTCTTTTCTGCCTCTCAGAGTGCAATGCGACCCTATGTTCCATGGTAATTATTTCTCGTCGGGTAGGGTACTATCACCCCTCTGCTTTTGTAAAAACAATTCCGACTCACCTTGTATATACAAGGTGTTTCAAAACTAATGCAACAAACTTTCAGGGGTGATAGAAACCTTCGAATCAAACATTTTCATCATAATATGCATGGTCGCAAGTGCAACGGTTACGCTCTAAATGGTCCTTTTAACTGTTAAGGAGCGCTTAAAAAACGGTAATTTTTGCATATAAAGTCATTACCAATCGGTATACGAATGTGGAGGCAGATGTGCATTTTGTCTACGGTTACGCCAAAGGTAATGGCAGGTAAACGCAAAGACTTTATCGAGAGAGCTTCCCCAAAAAGCGTGTTTCCGATCACGGAATATTTTCTCGCTTGCGCCGCCAACTGTCTGAAAGCGGAGCTTCAGTGTTGCCATACATTTGTTTTGTCTTGAATAATTCATTATTACTATGTTTCATGCCAGTCCTGTTTTTGCGTTGCGTAAGACTGCATGTATGTTAAGAAATGGAAAGCAGCGTCCTCCAGCATATAATCGCTTCATTTGCGACCATACATTCTATGATGAAAAGTATTTGTTTCGATATGTTCTATCACCCCTGAAAGTTTTTTTGTCATTAGTTTTAAAACACCATATATATATATATATATATATATATATATATATATATATATATATATATATTTATACATATATATATATATATATATATATATATATATATATATATATATTTAAAATGTGTATATATATATATATATATATATATATATACATATACACATTTTAAACGAATTACTGTTCATGCGTTACGTTGACGACATCCTTTTTGCCTGTAAAGAAAAAAATTTTATATTGGATTTTGGATTTTATCCAAAAAGTTTAACTTTAACAGAAACACCATACAACCCTGATGAAAGTCTTAATTTTCTTGATTTGTCTCTGTACAAACTTCCTGATAGATCAACTACGATAAACGTAGAGATTTTAAATTTGTTATAAATTTCATTGTTCCTTGGTATTCATGCTTACATAGGAATGTATACAGAAACATAATTTTGAACCAACTTTTGCGAAGCAAAAGAATCAACAGTAATGTTAATGATCGTTACAATAGCGATATTAACTTCCTCCATGGTGCAATTGCACAAGGTTTTCCGAAACGTTTTCTGTGTAACATTCTATGCAAATTTTATGGTATAACCGTAACTGAGAGCTACCACATATATTTGGATGCCGAACCTCCCGTGTGTTGATCACGTTAGGGAGTCTGTGCCATCTTTACACAAGTTAAGAATGAGTACATTCTTATATAATAGATAATGTCTAGCAGATGTATTGGTGCTGGATTCGTCATGGTGGATAGTGGTTATGGTATCGTATCTGCTTTGATCATTAAAATCTATATGTTTGGATTCTTATTGCCTTTAGTTTTGTGAGAGTAGACATAGTACAGTTTTAAAATACGTGTCTTCTGGGTACTCCACACTTACATGATCTGTAACCTACTTTTTAAAATTCTTTTTTTTGGAATCCTTTTTAAAATCCTTTTGAAATTTTGATACTTCAGTATTCATCTTTGTGCAATATATCGGCTACCGGGAGTGTTGTCTAGACGCAAGCTGGCTTAACCGGGGAGTGGGGGTCACAACCCCCCCGGCCATTCTTTGATATATTGCTTTCTTTCATTTTTATACTTTTCTGGTATGATATATATATATATATATATATATATATATAAATCTGATTTCCCTATAAAATGCAATTAATTTACTTCTTTCACTGTGAAAAAATGATGTATAAGGTCTACGGTACAATATTATTCTTAATGTTGACTTGTACATTTGGCGGATGACAACTAGTGAAACTATTTCAAAGTGCCCAATTATCTTATATTTCAAGCACTCTAAATTGACAATTATCAATATTGATAGCATCCGCAATAAGCAATATAGTACATATATTTATAATAATTAATTGATCAATTTGCACCGTTTTTGTTAACGTATATCATTAAAATTGCAAAAATGACGCTATTTGTCAATCTGGGTAAAATATTTTCAAGTTAACGATATTTCGCTAAATGAAGCACCAAGTTTGCCAAATTGATAGCCAAGAATTACAGACAAACGGACAAAATATCATTTCTTACGTATGGCTATTAGCGAATGGCTAGGCGTTAAAATACAAAAGAATCACCCAAAGTGTCTTCCTTTGTGAATGGAATGAACTAGATCCACAAGAATGATGTAAACAAATTTATCGTATAATATTACATATGAAAACTGAACATATTTGACAATATTTAATATTTTTTTATTTTATGCGATTTTTTTGATAAATTTATTTTTAAAAGTGCAATATTTCAAGAATGGTTAGTGGTCTAAACTTTATATCAATCGTTTTGTAATGAAGAATTGGATATATTCGGTACATTCGATTGCGTTTACAATTAATAGGTTTCCAGTATTCACGGATTGTAATTTTTGTACCAAGTTTCGTATGAAACGCTCCATTCGTTTTTGAGATATCGTCTCTACAGACTCACGGACACACACACTCACAGGCATCACCTCAAACACGATCGATTCAAGTTCATGGATGCTTTAAATGTGCGCTTCCGTCAAAAACTCGAATTCGAATTTTCGACCCCGTCACAGTATTTTCCCTATACATTATACTATGTATATAGGGAAATAAAAAATAGAAAATAATTGAAATAGTGCAAAATCCGCTGCGATACAATAATTGCTATAATATTTCACATAGAAGCAAATAATAAAATTGAAATACGAACTATTTCATAACGTTCGTCGAACTTTTCAGGACGATATTCAAAACCTGAGATAGACAGGAGCAAGGAATAGTTTCTGGCTTTGAAGAGAACATAAAATTTCCTCTAGAACGAATGCAAACATTTCCGGGAAAGTGGTCTTGAATATTTTTGTTCAGCTTCGACTGAAACTAAAGCATTCGCGTTTTAAACTTACAAAGAAGTCAGAACATAAACGGAAACTCAACACAGAGATTGAACATAGTTCGGTAGTTAGTCATCTAAAAGACTCTGTATTTTAAAGTTACTACCTAAGAATTGTTCTATTTTACGAAAGAATTGCTATTGTAAAATAATTTTATGTAACGCAAGAAATAGCTATCACTCTGAAGAATTGGTGTTAAAACTTAACTTAGAAAAGGGAACTCATATCAGCAGTACATAAAATAGGGTGAAGTAGAATAATTCACTTTAAAACAATCTTGTTACTTCTTTTTTCCTTATGTACATAGTATAACATATAGAGTTTTGTGACGGGGTCGAACATTCGAATGCAAGTTTTCGAGTCTGGGGAAACGATATATCATGAACGAATTGAGAGTTTCGAACGAAATTTGGTTTAAAAACTACAATCAGTGAATCCTGGAAGCCTACAGATTTTAAATGCAATCGAATATTCAGAAATATATTCATCCCAAATTTTCGAATGATATTTTGAAGAAAAAACCCTCAAAAAATCAAAACTTTCAATAATATTACGTAAATAATCATTTCTACGTATTTTTTTTATTTGAAAATGATTGACACGCTAGCATGAACGATTCTCGAGATATTGTATTTTTTCAAATAAGCTTATCAAAAATCCCATGAAATTAAAAAAGTATTAACTAGTATGAAATATGTTCACTTTTTATATGTTTTATTATGCGATAAATTTGTTAACGTCATTCTCGTAGATATAGTTCGTTCCATTTATGAAAGAAGATACCTTGTGTAATAGTTTTGTATTTTGGCGCCTAACAATTCGCTAATAGTCATTTATATATAAGAAATGCCCTTATCTCCGTTTGTCTGTTACGCTTGGTGATCAATTTGGCGGACTTTGCGACTACTTTGGTAAAGTATTGCCAACTTGGCGATATTTCGCCACAGATTGACGAAAATATCGTTAAAATTGCAAAAATGACGTTTAGTTAATGGAAATGACTCCAATTTGATGAATTAATTATTAAAATATTTTAATATATGGACTATATTACTTATTGCTGATGCTATCAATACTGATAATTGGCAGTTTAGAGTTATGTGAAATGTAAGTTAATTGGATATTTTGAAATAGTTTTATATGTTGTCATCCGGAAAAGGGCCAAAATTCAACATTAAAAACATTGTGATATACAACGTTTTTCACTGGGAAAGAAGTAAATGCATTGCATTATACAGGGAACGTCATATGCTGCGCATATCAGATTTTTTATTGTAGGTACAGATTTCACATACACAGTTCCTTCTTAAATCCTAAGTTCTTACTCATCCATTCAACTTTCTCTTAAACGTTCTACAACTGCAAAAGAATGGTCTTCTAATAAGAAAAATATTATATGCTGTTGATAGAGAACGTTTGCAGCGCCTCTAACAGCTATTTGAAGAAGTTATAATTTCTATCTCGAAAACGAAGCAAATTAGACGACAATTTTCAATAACAAAGACGTAAAGCGTTCTTTATATAGTAAAGAAAGACTAATGGTTTGCGCAAAACTTATACACATATGATAAACAAGAAAGATCAATCATGCATAAAGCATTGATTATGAAACACTTTCCAACTGAAATGCAATTTTATTTAAACATCTCTAAAATGCGATACCTTCCTGTGTAATATTTTTAAAATTATCATAATACTACAAAAATTTATTATATTTGAAAACTTCATGGAAAACAAATGAACTTTATTCAAATGACGTCATCGAAATATAAATCGCCTGGCTCTCTACATAAAAGCAGAACTTCATAAACTTTTTTCCATTCCTTTCATTCATCACAATACTACAATAGTTTATTTTATTTAGAAACTTAAAACCATGGAGGTACAAGTAATTTAACTCTATGCTTAAAACTTCATCGTAAAAATCGTCTGCTTCTTTCTCTATGTAAAATCAATGAATGTTTCAGTCATTTCAGCTATGTTGCAGACTGCATGAGCTAAATAATTTTGCTCAAAGAAATGCAGCAATTCTTATACAACTCATTCTACATCTTTTGGAGTTTACATTGTCTATAAGTGAAAATTAGGCTTCGCTGTAGAAATAATCAAAGTTTGATGATCATTTAACCTCAAATACATTGTAATTGCGTTGTTTCAGAATGTAGATGCACATAATTTAAGCAAAAACAAAGCTGTTTTAGGACGGATACAACGCTAAATATAAATTAAAAATAACTTTAAAAATCACGATTTTGACACAAGATGGATGCCATATTTTATTTTGAAGTGGGTCACGTGATCTCTTCATATAAAGGGTGTAATTATTATTTTAATTTTTATTTAAAAAACGACTGAATATATATGGCTGAAAATGTTTTTATATATTTTATGGGATAATTTGAATATTTCCTAAAACTTTCGAAGCAGTTTGTGAATTTTCAATTCGCTTAAAAAATGTTTGAAAAATTAGGTCCCATAGGGTTCAATTTATTTCATTTTTTCAACCCGGGATCAATCCAAAACTAATAGGCTGATACTATTCATTTATATTCCCATAGGTCCCACAGACTGTCTGAATAACATAATAAAATTTCATTTTGATAAAGTCATTTTTACGGCAGTTATCGTGCGAACGGACAGACAGACAGACAGAATGAACAAAGTCATAAACACTTTTCAACTATGTTGTAAAGTGTTAAAAATGAGGTAAATGTAAATGTCTCATTTTTTCATGAAGTACTTATGAAAGAAATGAAAAGAAATACACATGAAAAATACTAATCCGGGTAAATAAGCTAATTTTAATTGATTTAAAATTATACGTCTTGCGGTAAACAATAAACGTTGTATAAAAATTGCAGACAAATAATACAGTACAATAATTATTTCTTTCCGCACGTCTTTACATACTTAAGTAGAGCACATATTTCTCTTTCTGTTCGAGATAGAAATTCTAACTTCTTTAATTCGCCGCTAGAAAGATTACAGTTTTTTTTTTCAACCGATAGCGCATAGTCGCTTTCCTGTGTGTATATTATGAATCTTCAGCTATTAAATGTCTTGAATACTTTAATCGAAAGTTAACTGGATACATAAAGACTTTAAAAATTAACCCTGTATAATATTTGTTTAGGATAACACTCATTTTTTCTCTTTGTTAATTTTAAAGTAATGTCATATGATTAAACTTACCCCGTAAATAATGATGGCGCTTAATTGCACTTACCCCTGCTTTTGATGTAAGTGTAACTCCTGCATGGATCTCTAAAACACTTTGAGCAAGAGTAATATTCTCCTGAGTGTTAGAGATATAAAGAAATAATTTATGTTGTTATCTTAATCCAGTTGTTACTTGCGCAAGAGTGTTAAAAAGCATGAAAAGCTCACGAAAATGAAATATGTGTAGTGAATGCCTATATGACAGTATTAAATGCCTTGAGCTAGAGACGTCTTTAGCTCAACGCTACAATGCTGGCTACCAAGCTTTGGCTACAGGATCATACCCCAACACTACCACGTTTGTGATTTTGTATTCTCGCTACATTGCGGTGACCGTAGATGAACACGATATATTTTATTCGTTCTATTATTTCTAATTAATCAGCTTTCTGAGAATTATATATGTATTGTAAAAATGCACTTTCTGCACTCCTCCTAACATCGCCACACTTACTTAATTTTCCGAGATTCCCCGACACTTTTGGACCGCTCCTTCACTTCAACTCAGAGCTCCACGCCTTATCTATAATCCAGCCAAAAAATTATTAGGTTTAGAAAAAATTCATTGGTAGGGGGAGTACTGTACTGAACACCCATAAAGCAGTATTAAATACCTTGAGCTGGACATGTCTTTAACTCAACGCTATAGTGCTAGTATAACACGCTTTGTTCCCGAGCTCAAACCCCTGAACTACCAAGCTTGTGATTTACGTTCACGCTGCATATGCTAACAATTAACGACTTGGGAAATAAAAAGAGATCCAGTGTATTTTGTGCGCATTCAAATTATAAAAATGAAAATTCGTCGGAAAAAGCTTTATCTCCAATCCTCCAATATATCACTTTTGCCACATGCAAACATTACAGGCAATTTTAACCTTGGCTGTTACTACGATTGTTATACGATCAAAAGGATTATACAGCTAAATTCTACTCATAAACATAACTGCAAACAAGGATTCTGTGGTTGTGAAGGAAGTGGGGGACAATTAGAACAATTGTCTTGAAATTCAGAAACTTTTTAAGCCATATTGCAACAAAGAATTGCATTGCAAAGAATAACGAAAGCCGATGGAGCACGTTAAGGGAAGAGGAATATCTCAAAAGTTTTCAAAATGTGTGTGAGTTCAGGAGGGGGTTATTGTTTTTTTTTTTTCGGGGATGTGCGAGTGGTGTGGTGTCTGTTAATTTTCTTATCTTGCTTCCATTTATTTTTTTGTTCTTTTTCTTCGTTTTTAGTGTGCCGTTTGTATATTTACATCTCTTGCTGCCTTTTTTATTTTTTTTGCCCTTTTTATGTTGTATCTTGCGTAGAATCCCCTTTGAGAGGAAAAAATAAAAAAATTAATAAAAGGGTTCGTTGGAGAATGCAACCTCTGGTTAATCTCCATTTTTCTTCTTTGCAAAGAAAAAAGAAAGAAAGAAAAGAAAGAAGAGTTCAGGAGGTCTTAAAACTTGTAGAATTAGGAAATTTTATTTGAAACAATACATTTTTCTATACACAAGAAGGGATGTATGTAGAGCAGATGTATTAAAAAAATGCTCCTTGAAGGATCTGCAAAGTTAAATATTCAATATACAGGTAATTTTTGAAGCACAGGTTATTAAAGTAATTAAGTGAATTACAGGTAATTAAGTGAAATAGTAATCACATTTTTGTATTAAAAGTAAGGGGGAACATCTATATAAAAATATACAAACGGAACCTTAAATTCTACAGTAACAACATAGATAGGGTTCTTCAAGGAAAAGAAGGTGGAATATTGCCGCAGTAACTTGAAGGTTAAAGCATCGAATGGCCAGTTCAAAGGTCCGCGGTTCGATTTACATCTTGGACTGTGAGAACTTTACAGTGGCACCCTTAACGAATTTACCTTGCATGTAAGATGCAACGATGATGATAGTCAGAAAAAAGACCCTGTAACAAAATATTAGTAGATCACGTGATTTATAGCAACAGTTTCAACATCACGACCACACAGGATGCAGGGATAAAAAAAAGTATAAAATATGAAGATGGTCGTTTATATCGTCAGTTTCACGCCAATCAGACTTCAGAGCAGGAAATTACATAACCCACTACAAACAGAAGTGGTTGATATAGTATCTCACAGGTCCTAGTATCTCACTCATTAGAGAATCGGCTGGCCAATTCGAAGATCTGCTATTCAAGCTGGGACAGTCAGACCTCTGAACATAATAGTTTTATTACCAAATTTCCTCTTGATTAAAGTTTTATATTATTACTAAATATGCAAGTATTTAACTTTCTCATATTTTTTTGCTGTCATATGTAATAATCAATCGGAATTCCATTTAAAAAATTAGCAATAAAAATGCAGTTAGAACTCTGGCAGACTGATTATGCAGATTATTGTTTGGTAAAAATATAATAAAAAATTAAACATTTCTACCAAAAATCTTTCGCGTTTATTTACAACTCTAAATTATTAGAGGTCAAAATAATTGTGATAAAAATGAGAGATTTGAGAAAATATAAAAATCGGCAGTGGCACCAATCAGAAATGATTTAGCGTTAATAACATCTTTCTTTGTGACAAACTAAGAAAATGTTCCAAAATCCAATTATAAATCCTTATAGGGCTTTATAAATCCTTATAGGGCTTTATAAATCCTTATGGGGCTTTATAAATCCTTATAAGGCTTTATAAATCCCTATAGAGATATAAATTACTCACAATCTGTTTATAGTAAACATTTTTAGTTTTTGCTCCAATTTTAGCAAAATATCCAGATCATAAACTTCACTTTAGAATATCAAATTATTTTACTAACGCTTAGCGGTATATGAACTAGACTTATAGAATATCTTTATAACATTCAGAAGAATCTATAAACGTATTTAACGGTACATAAATACATACTAGAATTTCATACTTCCAATTTTTCTATTTAAAACCAGGTCAATTATTAAACATATCTAGAATCCCCCAGTTCACTTCACTTCCTAACAAAAAAATATATCTCATGCTTGTGCACCAATATTTTATAAAAAATGAAGAATATTGAGTTGCAACACTCTTGATATTTTAAATGTTACAACTTTCCCTCCCAATGGAAAACTATAACAGGTCAAAATATTAAAATATCGAAATTATAATCACTATAATTCACAAACTAAGGACTTGATCCAAAATTAAATCATATGTTCTTGCGGGGCTTAGAGAAGACTATAATTTATTGCTTACTGTTTATAGCTAGCATTTTTAGTTTTTTAAATATAAGCATTACAAACTTGAACAAGAAAGAGCAATCATGCATATAGCATTGATTGTGAAACACTTTTCAACTGCAATGCAATTTTATTTAAACATCTCTAAAATACTTTCAGCGGTGACATTTTTAAAATTATCACAATACTACAATAATTTATTATATTTGAAAACTTCATCAAAAACAAGAAAGATCAATCATGCTTAAAGCATTAATTAAGAAACACTTTCCAACTTCAATGCAATTTTATTTAAACATGTCTAAAATGTAATACATTCCTCGGTAATACTTTAAAACTTCTCACAATAATACATTGATTTATTATAGTTGAAAACTTAAACATTCATCCAAAAAAATGAACTTCATTCAAATGACGGCATTGAAATATAAATTGCCTGGTTTAAACATCTCTAAAATGTGATATATTACTCGGTAACAATTTTAGAATTATCATAATACCACGATAATTTATTATATTTAAAAACTTCATCGAAAACAACTGAAATTCATTCAAATGACGTCATAGAAAAAATAACACGCCTGGCTCTCTCTAAAAAAGCAGCATTTCATTCATAAATAATTTCCCTTTCATGTCATTCATCACAATACTATAATAATTTATTTTATTTAAAAATTAAGACCATGGAGCTATAAGTAATTTAACTCTATGCTTAAAACATCATCGCAAAAAATCCTTTACTCGGTAAAGCCTTCTCTCGGTAAAGTCAATGAATATTTCTTTCATATCAGCTATGCAGACTCCATGAGCTAAATTCTTTTGCATTAAAAAAATACAGCAATTCCTATACAACTCATCCTATATATTTTGCTGTTTACATTTCACATAAGTGAAAAATAGGCTTCGTTTGAGAAACAATCAAAGTTGGATGCTCATTTAAACTCAAATATATTGTCATTGCGTTGTTTCAGTATGCAGATGCACAGAATTTAAGCGAAAATAAAGAGGTTTTACGACGAATACAACACTATGAATTAAAAAGAACTTTAAAAACGACGATTTTGAGACAATATGGATGCCGTATTATATTTTGAAGTTGGTCACGTGATCGTTTCATATCATGGTCACGTAATCGCTTCATGTAAGAGGTGTAATTATTATTTTAATTTTTATTTAAAAAACTACTGAATATATTTCGCTGAATTTTTTTTAATATATTTTATGGAACAATTTGAATATTACCTAAAATTTTCGAAGCAATTTGTGAAACTTCAATCCGCTTAAAAAATGTTTGAAAAATTTGGTCCCATTGGGTTCAATGTATTTCATTTTTTCAACCCGGGTTCAATCCAAAACTAATTGGGTGATATTATTTATTTATGTTCCCATAGGTTCTACAGACCGTCTGAACAACATACTAAAATTTCATTTTGATTAAGTCATTTTTACGGCAGTTATCGGGCTAACGGACAGACACAAGATGGATGCCAGGGCGCGGTAGCCCATTGGTTAGCGCGCTGGAGTTGCACTCGGTAGGCCCGGGTTCGATTCCAGCCACTGCCAAAACTGCCGCCGTGTTCATGGGGAGTACGATCACGCTAAACATGTGGGTCCGAAAGTCCTTCCGAGAGGTTGGTGGTAGGGGAAGGAGGGTACGGTCCCTGTGGATGCCTCCCCCACTGGGTTCCGGTCTAAATTGGGTGGCACTTCCCAACCGTCCAAACAGTTACCTTACACCTTTCTGGTAGGTCGGACGGTCTGGGTTTCAACAACAACAACAAGATGGATGCCATACTTTATTTTAAAGTGGGTCTCATGGTCTCTTCATATAACATGAGTGCAATTATTTTAATTTTTATTTAAAAAACTACCGAATATATTTTGCTGAAATTTGTCTTATAATAATTTGAATATTTTATAACATTTTCGAAGCAATTTATGAATTTTAAATTTGCTTAAAAAATGTTTGAAAAATTAGGTCCCATAGGGTTCAATGTAGTATTTAATTTTTCAACCCGGGTTCAATTCAAATCTAATTGAGTGATATTATTCATTTACATCCCATATGTTCCACAGACCTTTTCAGCAACATACTAAAATTTTATTTTGATAAAGTCATTTTTACGGCAGTTATCGTGCGAACGGACAGACAGACAGAATGAACAAAATCATAAACACTTTTCAACTATGTAGTGATTTGTTAAAAATGGAAACATTTTCAATCTTCTTCAAATCGGCAAGGCGATTCCTCTAAAACTATAAGAGCGTTGTAAAAACAAATTATAGATCAAGAAACTGGATTTCCTATTGAACATTTATCTATTTATATCTATAATTATCATCTATTTATATTTATTTTAAATTTCCTTTTAATATTATCTATTTATCTGTATTTTCTATCTTCGAAGATATTTCGAGTGCAAGCAAGCAAAGTGAAGAAAAGACTCGCTGGGACAAAAACGTTTTAGTGTTTAAAAAAAAATAAAAAATACTAAAATATTGAAATTATTTTTATATATTCATAATCTGGACCATTTTTCCGACAAAACAAATGTGTATACATTTTTATTTGCAAGTTTCGGAGATTTCAAATTGTTTACATTTTTCGGAACGCTCCGATTGCAACCAGGAATACAGGTGTTATTCACATCAAATTGGCATTGCAAAATGTAAATCTTTTATTGAGTAACATTCTTTGTATCGTTCACTAGTGTCAGGTTAGAATATTTAAATAGCGATAAAGTGCGATTTTCTGGGACACCTTGTATCCTATTTTTCGTCTGCGATGGCCACGTCCACCTTCTTTTTCCCTCACAGATGAAACCAGAAAAGTTGCGGACATCCTTTTCTCGTAAATAGGAGCTTCACTATTAACTTGACTAATCTATATAACAATTGTCTGACGTGTTTCCGTCTTTCCAGACCTTTCAGAAGCCCTCTATCCTCTACCCTCTACCCTCGATAACCTGCTAAACTGGGTATGTACTTAAAGTATCAGTCACGAGACAGATCCTAACGGAGCTATATTTTCGATTTACCCCTCGAGGACGGAAAAATGGGGGAATTGAAAAGTATTTTCAAACCGTCTAGAAGCCCACCCGGTGACCTCACTAAAACATTTGCAATCATGTTACTGAAAGTTTCGGGAGGAATCAGCTATCCTTAACGGAAAGTAAGGTTCCTGATAGTTATGATAGCATATATATATATATATATATATATATATATATACACAAAAATAACGCTTCAGCAGACGATAATTAGCTGAACATTTCAGAAATGCCTGTAATTGGGTCTTTTTTTATCAGTTTGCCAAAATTCTCAACAAAGTAGCTGAAAATAATGAACCAAGGTTGCAGAATATGTTAATATATGAACATATACTCTATAACAAAAAAATCGGCGCACCAAGAAGGAGTTGCCCGATTGTAATGAAATTTCGTATATAAAGACATTTTGAGCGAACATGCAAATAAATAAAATTTGATGCCCAATGAAAAAATAGTGGAAGCTCCAGCGCATCGGAACTGCTCATTCAGCAAATGTAAGGAGCTATTCTGAATCTGTGGTCAAAATTTCTGCATTTCGACTGCGGATATCTTACGTCTTTGGTAGTCATTTCTGGCACACTGACAGCACAGCGGTACGTAGACAACATTCTACGACCGGTTGTGTTACCGTTCATTTTGCGACACCCCAGACTTACTTTTCAACAAGATAATGCCCTGCCGCACACGGCACGTGTTGCTATGAATTGTCTTCAAGCTTGCCCAACACTTCCTTGGTCAGTTAGGTCTCCTGATCTCTCTCCCATAGAGCACATTTGGGACGTTATGGGAAGGCGATTGCAACCATCCCGGGATGTTGACGATTTAGCCCGACAGTTGGAGACAATTTGGCAAGAGATTCCTCAGGACACCATCCGTGAACTTTATTAGTCTATGCCACATCGGGTGACATCTTGCATCCAGGCCAGAGGTGGGCCAACGCCTTATTGACTGCCTCCCTTTGTATACAGTCAAACTCTAAATCATTAAATTGTTCTGAAATTTTAATCGCTTCTTTTTCTATGTATATTCTTCACATCCACCAATTTTTATCACAATCGAACAACTCCTTCTTGGTGCGTTGATTTTTTTGTTATAGAATGTATATCTGCTGAATCTATGCAGCACATAATAATATCAACCATCAGACAGAATCTAATATAACCGGATTTTCAATTTACTCTTCGGGGGCAGGTGAAATAAAAGTTTTAAACTTCTTTTTGGGCTCTTTAGAGACCATCCTAGCGACCTAAAAGGTCGAATTTTTGCACATTTATGGTATGGACGATCAGACAGAACCTAACGTAGACGGATAAACCACCTTCGGGCTAGTTATTATTGGAAAAGCTTTTCCAGACACTCAAACAGCCGTTCAATGGCTTAAATTGCTTAATCTTTGCATCTCTAACGGAGACTTATTTTTTATTTCTCCCACGGAATGGATGAATTGGGGGAGACAGGTAAAGTTTCTTAGAATCCTCCAGAAACCTCCTCCCTCCAGACCTAAATGGTTGAAACTCGACCAAGGAGTAGAACCTAACTGGACCAAATTTTATTTAAGACGACTGTTTTGAAGGCTAAGCACCAAACATTGCTAATAAAAAATAGAACTTATTGAAAAGTTGCAGCTTGATTTTTTAAAAGTGTTAATTTCCTTGCTTTTGGTGGGCTTAAATATAATATTTTCCACAAACGGTACAAGGAAAATAGTTCTGAACTTACGTGAAATTAAATTTTAAAATATGGTTAGTTTATGCTTTGATGATTTAACTTTTCTTTAAAAATTGAAATTCCTGCTTTTCAACACTTAAATTCCAACACTTACTTGTATTGTGTTACATGTAATATGTTTTTCAACTCTTACTTGAGAGACTCCGACCGTGGTGTTCGCCATGAGTGGCAAGGAGCAGCATAAAGCCCATGGCCGAGAAAGATCAACTCTTACTTGTAATTTCGTATCAAATAAGTTCATTTTGATATGACAACGCAGTGAGTCCCTGGGGGGGAGGGGGTATGACCCTCCCATGGTGACGTTACTGGCTCGGACATCATTATAAAGAACTTACGAACGAACCCGGATTCGAACTGCGGATATCTTTCTGACCGGTGAACGCTCTATCTCTTAAACTACTAGGATGATTATATTTTCTTCTACGATTAAAGTTGACCTTACAGCGAACCTTCGCTCAAAATCAGTAGAATTTTTTTATCTGAAAAAGCTGCAAACTGATGTAATAAAACCAATAGCATAGAAACTTCGTCAAAATGTAGTATACAATAAATTTCATGGGTCATCCTGCTTCAACGGCAAAAAACAGCCCCTTCTTCAGAACAAACAAGACGTGCAACCTCACTTATTCTAGGAATATGATATGCCGAAGTTTCTTGAATAAGTGAGGTTACGCTTCTTGTTTGTCCTGAAGGAAAAGACTGTTTTTTGCTTTCAAAACCGGTTGTCACATAAAATTTAGTATATGCTGTATTTTGGCTGAGTTTTTATATCATTAGAATTTTCTATGTTAATCCAAATTTCATGTTATTCACATGATTATTTCGAGAAATATCGCCCTGCTTGCGGACAAGAAACACTTCAAATATCTAGAGAACGCATGCTGATATCCTACATGTTAAGTCATTCCCTTTCAAATAACTGTTCGAAAATTTTAGGATTTATACCTAAAACAACTATACCACTTAAAAAACCCAACATGACTCTGACATGCATTAATTTAAATAACCGAACCAAATTTCATTCAATTTTCTCAATTTCTTCGAGACATATCGTTGCCATAGACTGAGACAGACATCGGGAAAAAATGTGATGTGGGCAGTCCAAATGAATTTGAGCCTACAGGCTCAAATTCATTTTTTTCTTTCTTTCATAATTCATTGAATTGAGTTTGATTGCAAAATATTACATAGACAATTATTTGAAATTACGCTGAATTTGCAGTTTTACGTCAATTTTCGTTTTCATTTGACAACTGGGCATATTTTCAAAAGCGGCGTTGCAAAATTACGAAAAATAATTAAATTTCTTAAGAACGGTCAGTCCTAGAGTAATGGGGTTGGTCTTATTTGTTTTGCCGTCAAGAATTATATATAAAACAAGCAATTAAATCGACACATTTGAGCATATGTAGTCTTTTATTTCAGATTTTGACGATTTTTGCGGACCATTTTACTGATAAAGGTAGTTTATTTTTTTTTTCCGACTGGTACCCAAATCTAACCATCACCAGGGTACGCCACATGTGACCATCCTATGAAATTTTATGAAATTTGGTCCATTAGGTTTGAGTTAGGGTGAATACAAACACTGCACAGGCAGAACAGCCGCTGCAGGAACGGCAGGGAAATACCTGTCAACAGATTAATGTTACACAATTGAGTATATGTAATCTCTTATTTTAAATTTTGACGATATTTGAGGGCCATTTATCATAAACAAGTCATGTTCTTTTTTTCCGAATCGTATTAAAATCTAATCAGCACCAAGATATCCCATAGTCACTTACCCACCAAATTTTATGAAATTTCTTTGAATGGTTTTTGAGCTAGAACGGAGCATACATTGCCCAGACACATAGGCATATAGAAACAGATGCACGCACGACGTGACGCTAAAAGTAGTATTTTGGTGTTCTAGTGGAAAGTGAAACTGACTAATTTGCATAGAGATATGCTCAAACCGTGCAATTCCATTAAAACCCTACCACAATACTATTGTTAGATTTTTTGCCCGATCACAATACTTTCCTTTTACATACATTACGTATTGTTGGAGAAGTAAAAATCTGATGCAACATAACCTTACCTACAAGCTCAAGCTCATTTTTTCTTCGCTTTCGTACTCCATTAAATTGAGTTTAATTGAGAAAAAATCTGATGTGGGCAGCACATGACTGTCCCTGCAGACTTATATCCATGTTCTCTTTATTTTAATTAAATTTATTTCACTTTTAATTCAATTTTCGTTCTCATTCGGTAACCGGACTTATTTTCAAAGGTGGCGTAGAGAAAATACGAAAAACTAAAATATCTCGAGAACGGCTAGTCCTAATGTAATGGGGTTGGTCTTATTATTTTCGTCGTTAAAAGTTACGTATTAAACAAGCATTTAATGGATATATTTGAGCATACCTAGTTCTTTAGTTTAGATTTTGACGATTTTTGCGACCATTCTGCAAAAAAAGGCAGGTTATTTTCATCTGAATCATACCAAAATCTAATCAGCACCAGGGTAACCTATACGTGACTCATCTACCGAATTTTGTGAAATTCGGTCCATTAGTTTTTCAGCTACAGTGGATACAAACTTTTGCGGGCCATTTCACAAAAAAGGCGGGTTCTTTTATTCCGAATCGTACCCAAAACTAATCAGCACCAGCCCCGCCCACAAGTGACTTACCTACAAAATTTTGTGAAATTCGGTCCATTAGTTTCTTAGTTAGAGTGGATACAAAATCTGCACAGACAGACACACACACAGACAGACACACAGACAGACAGACAGACACACACACAGACGTCACGCTAAAATTGGTTTTTTCGTATTCTAGAGGTCTCGAAACGTGTAGATCCGTCGAAAACTCGAGTTGCGATTTTCGGCATGATTCCAATACTTTCCCTATACATTACCATGTATTGCAGGGAAAGTAAAAATGACGCGTATATTTATTTGAAATTATAACGAATAATATTCAAAATATTTATTTCTATATGGCGATTTATCGAATTGTGATGCATGCTTGCAAAAATTAAAAAAATCTGATGTGGACAGCACATGATTTTCACTGCACACTTAAATTCATATTTTCTTTATTTTTTTAATAATTCATTAGATTGCGTTTAATTGCACCACATAACAGTAAATTTGCATTTTTAATTCAATTTTTGGTTTTATTTACTAATTGGACATTTTCCCGCTAGGGACGTAATGCACAAGAAATCTCAAATATCTTGAGTCAGTCCTAAAGTATAATGGAATTTGTGATATTCTTTTTCTAGTCAAAAATTGCGTTTAAAACAAGAATTTAATTAATACAGTTCAGCATAAGTAGTATTTTTTTCTTAGAATTTGGCGATTTTTGCTGGCCATTTCGTAAAAAAAAGCAGGTTGCTCTTTTCCGAATCCTACCATAATCTAATCAGCACCAGAGTATCCCATAAGTAACTTATCTACTAAATTTTATGAAATTTGATCAATTAGTATTTTAGCTAGAGGGGATGCATGAAATTTTTTGCGGGCCATTTCGTAAAAAAAGGCGTGTTCTTTTTTGCGAATCGTACCAACTTCTAATCAGCACCAGAGTATCCAACAAGTAACTTATCTTCCAAATTTTGTGAAATTTTGGTCAATTAGTATTTTAACTAGAGCGGATAAATGAAATTTTTACGGCCCATTTCGCAAAAAAAGGCAGGTTCTGTTTTTACGAATCGTACCAAAAACTAATCAGCACCAGGGTCACATCCACGTGACTAACCTACCAAATTTTATGAAATTCGGTTCATTAGTTTTTGAGTTAGAGTGGATACAAGCTTTTGCGGGCCATTTCGCAAAAAAAGGCGAGTTCTTTTATCCCGAATCGTATCCAAAACTAATCAACACCAGATTCGTTCAAAAGTGATTTGCCTACCAAATTTTATGAAATTCGGTCAATTAGTTTTTTAGTTAGAGTGAATACAAAATCTGCACAGACAGACAGACAGACAGACAGACAGACACACAGACAGACACACAGACACACAGACAGACACACAGACAGACTCACACATAGACGTCACGCTAAAAATAGTTTTTTCGTATTCTAGAGGTCCCGAAACGTGTAGATCCGTCGAAAACTCGAGTTGTGATTTTCGGCATGATTCCAATACTTTCCCTATACATTACCATGTATTGCAGGGAAAGTAAAAGTAATTAAATATCTCGAGTACGGCTGATCCTAGAAAAAATTGGCTTGGTATTACGTTTTTTGCCATCAAAAATAACGTGCGAAATAATAATTTAATCTATACAATCAAGCATATTTAAATCGTATTACAGAATTTGATGATTTTTGCGAGCGATTTCGCAAAAAAGGCGGGCTATTACTTTCCAAATCATATCAAAATCTAATCAGCACCAGAGTAATAAGTGACAAGTTTACCGCATTTTGTGAAATTTGGTCGAATAGTTTCTCAGCTAGATTAAATATACACATTGCACAGATACGCAGACAGAGAGACAGACAGACACCCACATACGCAGACGCCACTCTAAAAATGATTTGTCCGTGTTGCAGAGGACTCGAAATATGTAGCTTGTTCGAAAACTCGAATTCCGATTTTCGACACGATTCCTATACTTTCCCTACACAGTAAAATATTTGTAAACATGTTACTGAAAATTTCAGGGGAATCCGCTGTCAGTAATGGAAAGTAAGGTCCCTGATAGTTATGATAGCAGATATATAAAAATATAAAAATAACGCTTTGATAGACGATAATTAGCTGATTATTTCAGAAATAAAGCTGGAATTTTCATGAACGCCTGTAATTGTGGCTTTCTTATCAGTTTGCCGAAATTATCAACAAAGTAGCTGAAAAAAATGAGCAAAGGTTGCAGAATGTTGTACAGCATTCATAGGAAATCATGCTTTCATAGGGACCATGTCATAGCATTCATAGGGACCAATACCATGCATTCATGGGGAAATTAAAAATTTGATGAGGGCAGCACATGACTTTCGCTGCAGACATATCCACGTTCTCTTACATATCCACATTCTCTTTATTTTAATTAAATTTAATTCACGTTTAATTCAATTTTCGTTCTCATTTGCTAACTGGACGTATTTTCAAAGGTGGCGTAGAGAAAATGCGAAAATACTAAAATATCTCGAGAACGGCTAGTCCTAGTGTAACGGGATTGGTCTTATTCTTTTCTTTATTAAAATTTAATCGATATTTCTTTATTAAGCATTTAATCGATATATTTGAACATGCGTAGTTTTTAACACTTTACAACAAAGTTGAAAAGTGTTTATGGCTTTGTTCATTCTGTCTGTCTGTCTGTCTGTTTGTCTGTCTGTCTGTCCGTTAGCACGATAACTGCCGTAAAAATGACTTAATCAAAATGAAATTTTAGTATGTTGTTCAGACGGTCTGTAGGACCTATGGGAATATAAATGAATAATATCACCCAATTAGTTTTGGATTGAACCCGGGTAGAAAAAATGAAATACATTGAGCCCTATGGGACCTAATTTTTCAAACATTTTTTAAGCGGATTTAAAATTCACAAATTGCTTCGAAAATTTTAGATAACAGTCAAATTGTTCCATAAAATATATAAAAAAAAATTCAGTGAAATATATTCAGTAGTTTTTAAATAAAAATTAAAATAATAATTACACATCTTATATGAAACGATCACGTGACCATGATATGAAACGATCACATGACCCACTTCAAAATGATATATGGCATCCATCTTGTTTCAAAATCGTGATTTTTTAAAGTTCTTTTTAATTCATATTGACTGTTGTATCCGTACTAAAACTACTTTATTTTTGCTTAAATTCTGTGCATCTACATACTAAAACAACGCAATGACAATATATTTGAGTTTAAATTCTCATCAAAATTTGATTATTTCTACAACTAAGCCTATTTTTCACCTATGTAAAATGTAAACATCAAAATATGTAGAATGAGTTGTATTACAATTACTGTATTTCTTTAACACAAAATAATTCAGTCCATGGAGTCTGCATGGCTGATATGAATGAAATATTAATTGATTTTATAAACAGAAGGACGATTTTTTTTCGATGAAGTTTTAAGCATAAAGTTTATGAATTGTAGCTCCATGGTCTTAATTTTTAAATAAAATAAATTATTATAGTATTGTGATGAATGAAATGGAGAAAGTTATGAATGAAAAGTGCTTTTATAGAGAGATCCAGGCGTGTTATTTTTGCTATGACGTCATTTGAATTTATTTCAGTTGTTTTCGATGAAGTTTTCAAATATAATAAATTATCGTAGTATTATGATAGTTTTAAAAATATTACCGTGGAATGTATTGCATTTTAGAGATATTTAAACCAGGCAATTTATATTTCAATGCCGTCATTTGAATGAAGTTCATTTTTTTCAATGAAGGTTCAAGTTTTCAAATATAATAAATCAATGTAGTATTGTGATAAGTTTTAAAATATTACCCAGGAATGTATTGCATTTTCGACTTTTAAAAATAAAATTGCATTGAAGTTGGAAAATGTTTCATAATCAATGCTTTAAGCATGATTGATCTTTCTTGTTTATTTTAGATTTTGACGATTTTTGAAGCCATTTTGCAAAAAAAAATGAGGTTATTTTTTTCCGAATCATACCAAAATTCAATCAGCACCAGGGTGACCCACAAGAGACTTATCTACCAAATTTTGTGAAATTCGATCCATTAGTTTTTCAGCTAGAGTGGATACAAGCTTTTGCGTGCCATTTCGCCAAAAAAGGCGAGTTCTTTTATAAACGAATCATACCCAAATCTAATCAGCACCAGATTCGTCCACAAGTGACTTACCTACCAAATTTTAGGAAAGTCGGTCAATTAGTTTTTAGTTTGAGTGGATACAAAATCTGCACATACAGACAGACAGACACACAGACACACATACAGCGACACATACTCAGACACACACAGATACACACACAGACACACACCCAGACACACGCACAGACGTCATGCTAAAAATGGTTTTTTCGTATTCTAGAGGTCTCGAAACGTGTAGATCCGTCGAAAACTCGAGTTGCGATTTTCGGCATGATTCCAATACTTTCCCTATACATTACCATGTATTGCAGGGAAAGTAAAAATGACGCGTATATTTATTTGAAATTATAACGAATAATATTCAAAATATTTATTTCTATATGGCGATTTATCGAATTGTGATGCATGCTTGCAAAAATTAAAAAAATCTGATGTGGACAGCACATGATTTTCACTGCACACTTAAATTCATATTTTCTTTATTTTTTTAATAATTCATTAGATTGCGTTTAATTGCACCACATAACACTAAATTTGCATTTTTAATTCAATTTTTGGTTTTATTTACTAATTGGACATTTTCCCGCTAGGGACGTAATGCACAAGAAATCTCAAATATCTTGAGTCAGTCCTAAAGTATAATGGAATTTGTGATATTCTTTTTCTAGTCAAAAATTGCGTTTAAAACAAGAATTTAATTAATACAGTTCAGCATAAGTAGTATTTTTTTCTTAGAATTTGGCGATTTTTGCTGGCCATTTCGTAAAAAAAAGCAGGTTGCTCTTTTCCGAATCCTACCATAATCTAATCAGCACCAGAGTATCCCATAAGTAACTTATCTACTAAATTTTATGAAATTTGATCAATTAGTATTTTAGCTAGAGGGGATGCATGAAATTTTTTGCGGGCCATTTCGTAAAAAAAGGCGTGTTCTTTTTTGCGAATCGTACCAACTTCTAATCAGCACCAGAGTATCCAACAAGTAACTTATCTTCCAAATTTTGTGAAATTTTGGTCAATTAGTATTTTAACTAGAGCGGATAAATGAAATTTTTACGGCCCATTTCGCAAAAAAAGGCAGGTTCTGTTTTTACGAATCGTACCAAAAACTAATCAGCACCAGGGTCACATCCACGTGACTTACCTACCAAATTTTATGAAATTCGGTTCATTAGTTTTTGAGTTAGAGTGGATACAAGCTTTTGCGGGCCATTTCGCAAAAAAAGGCGAGTTCTTTTATCCCGAATCGTACCCAAAACTAATCAACACCAGATTCGTCCAAAAGTGATTTGCCTACCAAATTTTATGAAATTCGGTCAATTAGTTTTTTAGTTAGAGTGGATACAAAATCTGCACAGACAGACAGACAGACAGACAGACAGACACACAGACAGACACACAGACACACAGACAGACACACAGACAGACTCACACATAGACGTCACGCTAAAAATAGTTTTTTCGTATTCTAGAGGTCCCGAAACGTGTAGATCCGTCGAAAACTCGAGTTGTGATTTTCGGCATGATTCCAATACTTTCCCTATACATTACCATGTATTGCAGGGAAAGTAAAAGTAATTAAATATCTCGAGTACGGCTGATCCTAGAAAAAATTGGCTTGGTATTACGTTTTTTGCCATCAAAAATAACGTGCGAAATAATAATTTAATCTATACAATCAAGCATATTTAAATCGTATTACAGAATTTGATGATTTTTGCGAGCGATTTCGCAAAAAAGGCGGGCTATTACTTTCCAAATAATATCAAAATCTAATCAGCACCAGAGTAATAAGTGACAAGTTTAACGCATTTTGTGAAATTTGGTCGAATAGTTTCTCAGCTAGATTAAATATACACATTGCACAGATACGCAGACAGAGAGACAGACAGACACCCACATACGCAGACGCCACTCTAAAAATGATTTGTCCGTGTTGCAGAGGACTCGAAACATGTAGCTTGTTCGAAAACTCGAATTCCGATTTTCGACACGATTCCTATACTTTCCCTACACAGTAAAATATTTGTAAACATGTTACTGAAAATTTCAGGGGAATCCGCTGTCAGTAATGGAAAGTAAGGTCCCTGATAGTTATGATAGCAGATATATAAAAATATAAAAATAACGCTTTGATAGACGATAATTAGCTGATTATTTCAGAAATAAAGCTGGAATTTTCATGAACGCCTGTAATTGTGGCTTTCTTATCAGTTTGCCGAAATTATCAACAAAGTAGCTGAAAAAAATGAGCAAAGGTTGCAGAATGTTGTACAGCATTCATAGGAAATCATGCTTTCATAGGGACCATGTCATAGCATTCATAGGGACCAATACCATGCATTCATGGGGAAATTAAAAATTTGATGAGGGCAGCACATGACTTTCGCTGCAGACATATCCACGTTCTCTTACATATCCACATTCTCTTTATTTTAATTAAATTTAATTCACGTTTAATTCAATTTTCGTTCTCATTTGCTAACTGGACGTATTTTCAAAGGTGGCGTAGAGAAAATGCGAAAATACTAAAATATCTCGAGAACGGCTAGTCCTAGTGTAACGGGATTGGTCTTATTCTTTTCTTTATTAAAATTTAATCGATATTTCTTTATTAAGCATTTAATCGATATATTTGAACATGCGTAGTTTTTAACACTTTACAACAAAGTTGAAAAGTGTTTATGGCTTTGTTCATTCTGTCTGTCTGTCTGTCTGTTTGTGTGTCTGTCTGTCCGTTAGCACGATAACTGCCGTAAAAATGACTTAATCAAAATGAAATTTTAGTATGTTGTTCAGACGGTCTGTAGGACCTATGGGAATATAAATGAATAATATCACTCAATTAGTTTTGGATTGAACCCGGGTAGAAAAAATGAAATACATTGAGCCCTATGGGACCTAATTTTTCAAACATTTTTTAAGCGGATTTAAAATTCACAAATTGCATCGAAAATTTTAGATAACAGTCAAATTGTTCCATAAAATATATAAAAAAAAATTCAGTGAAATATATTCAGTAGTTTTTAAATAAAAATTAAAATAATAATTACACATCTTATATGAAACGATCACGTGACCATGATATGAAACGATCACATGACCCACTTCAAAATGATATATGGCATCCATCTTGTTTCAAAATCGTGATTTTTTAAAGTTCTTTTTAATTCATATTGACTGTTGTATCCGTACTAAAACTACTTTATTTTTGCTTAAATTCTGTGCATCTACATACTAAAACAACGCAATGACAATATATTTGAGTTTAAATTCTCATCAAAATTTGATTATTTCTACAACTAAGCCTATTTTTCACCTATGTAAAATGTAAACATCAAAATATGTAGAATGAGTTGTATTACAATTACTGTATTTCTTTAACACAAAATAATTCAGTCCATGGAGTCTGCATGGCTGATATGAATGAAATATTAATTGATTTTATAAACAGAAGGACGATTTTTTTTCGATGAAGTTTTAAGCATAAAGTTTATGAATTGTAGCTCCATGGTCTTAATTTTTAAATAAAATAAATTATTATGGTATTGTGATGAATGAAATGGAGAAAGTTATGAATGAAATCCTGCTTTTATAGAGAGATCCAGGCGTGTTATTTTTGCTATGACGTCATTTGAATTTATTTCAGTTGTTTTCGATGAAGTTTTCAAATATAATAAATTATCGTAGTATTATGATAGTTTTAAAAATATTACCGTGGAATGTATTGCATTTTAGAGATATTTAAACCAGGCAATTTATATTTCAATGCCGTCATTTGAATGAAGTTCATTTTTTTCAATGAAGGTTCAAGTTTTCAAATATAATAAATCAATGTAGTATTGTGATAAGTTTTAAAATATTACCCAGGAATGTATTGCATTTTCGACTTTTAAAAATAAAATTGCATTGAAGTTGGAAAATGTTTCATAATCAATGCTTTAAGCATGATTGATCTTTCTTGTTTATTTTAGATTTTGACGATTTTTGAAGCCATTTTGCAAAAAAAAATGAGGTTATTTTTTTCCGAATCATACCAAAATTCAATCAGCACCAGGGTGACCCACAAGAGACTTATCTACCAAATTTTGTGAAATTCGATCCATTAGTTTTTCAGCTAGAGTGGATACAAGCTTTTGCGTGCCATTTCGCCCAAAAAAGGCGAGTTCTTTTATAAATGAATCATACCCAAATCTAATTAGCACCAGATTCGTCCACAAGTGACTTACCTACCAAATTTTAGGAAATTCGGTCAATTAGTTTTTAGTTTGAGTGGATACAAAATCTGCACATACAGACAGACAGACACACAGACACACATACAGCGACACATACTCAGACACACACAGATACACACACAGACACACACACAGACACACGCACAGACGTCATGCTAAAAATGGCTTTTTCGTATTCTAGAGGTCTTGAAAGGTGTAGATCCGTCGAAAACTCGAGTTGTGATTTTCGGTATGATTCCAATACTTTCCCTATACATTACCATGTATTGCAGTGAAAGTAAAAACTATCTGAAAATCAAACAAAGAGGCAAATAATTGAAAATGCGGGAAAATATTTGCTGCGAGTTCTGCTTATAAATAGAAAATATATCCATAAGCTTCTGAGTAATAGCTTGTAATTGTTAAACATTCGCTGATAATATTCACAAAAAATTCAGAAGTTCCTTACTTTATCCCCTTCCTGAATGAAATCGTTTTCATTTGTTAAACAGCCTATTTCTCATTCTGACAAGTCTGGTGGTTAAAAGAAAAGATTTCGATCTGGAATAACCTCGATCCAGACGCATTGATCGATGAAATAACTTGTGAGGTTACTCACATTTTCCTGTCGTTTACCCCGGATTCTGGAGTTCTTTCTTGTGTTATTTAACATTTTAGCCATACAAAAGCGATGTTTCAAAAACACGCAAAATGCAGACAATATATCTTAGGGGAGTGTAATGAGTTGTTATTGTACGGTACGGTATTTTTGAAGCATGAACATGAGGATAATTCTGTAATATTATAAAATGGTAATTGGGAATCTTTAGTGTTTTATGATGGACTCGACGGAATACCCGTCGTTGCCCAACATTTAAGATATAAACCTTTCATTAAAATTACACAAAAACTTCTCAAAAGGCAAAGAAGGCTTTAAAAATACGACCACATTAAACAAACAAAAAAAGAAGAAAATCCGCTGCGCGGACACAGCTCTCAAACACATATGTGCCCGCTGCGCGAACACAGAACCCATCGGCAGTTACGCATCCGAGGTCGTGTATAAGTATATGTCACGCCCGCGCAGTATATTTTTTATTTTCAGCCGGTGAGGAACCTGATTTAATAAAATTTATTAATTTCAAATATATAAACTAGATTGCATAATGTATAAGAATAAAAACTACCCTCAAAAGAGGATCATTTTCGTAAAATCATAAGGAAAAAGAGCGATGGGAAGACCAAGACCTCTTGGTTGACGCGGTGGATAAGAAATTTCAAGGAATAGGTTTGCTGCAACAAAGAATAAGAACCCTGCAGTAGTCTTCAAAGGAAAGCAAAGGCTCATCCAATACTTTTTAGCCATGGATGATAATGAAAACAAAACGTACTGTTTAGACCAGACATTCTTAAACTTGGGGTCACGAAGAATTTAGTGGGAGTCGCAGAAAATTTGAATACATTCATATTTTGCTAGTTGTTTCTTTTGTAAATTTTGATTCTTAGTTTATTGTGATATTTTTTATTACATTTTAATCAAAGATGTTCCGAAGATAAGTTCTTCATTTTTATTTTAAAAGATGTATTTTGTACTAAAAACTAAATCAATTATAGTAATCAATAGTATGAGTATATAATTTTAATGAAATCTTATATTTTTTTAGTACTGTTATATATTGTTATATATTATTTTTGCTAGTAATGTGATATTTGTTAGTATTGTTTTACAAAAAATTAAGACTTATAGCCACCTGGTACGGTGGGTCCTCTACTTTTTAAGTGTGAAAGGGGGGGGGGAGTGAATCTATAAAGTATGAGAACGGATCACTGATATAGATCTTTGGATGCTGAGTACATAGCCCTCTTACGTTGAAATGGATAACATATGATATGTAACATACGTTCAGGAATAGATGCTTAGGTATTTAAAACTTAACGAAGAAAACGTATTGAAAATAATCTCTTATAAATTCGTTTGCAAATCGAGAAGTAAGTGTATATGAACGAAACACATAAACTCATCCATTTTTCTCAATATTTAGAAACATCCATCATCACTCAACTGTTGATATCTACCAGCTATTTACTTTTTTATAAACTGTATGCAAAAAGCATTTTTTCTGAAATGCTGTGACATTTTGGCAAAAGAGATGCATGAGATTTTGGAAGAAATGAGTGTTTTAAGAATATAACAAGTTTTAATGATGCACACTATAAAAAATATGGGTAAACACACACAGAAACGGGCTTTACAACAGTTTTGCATAATATTAATCTTAGATAAGGATAATATTTAGTACTGGTTTGAATTGAATCTGCCAACACTCTTAATTATCTTTGATAATTTTGCATAATATCAATTTTGGAATATAATATGGGTTAAAGTATTGTTTTGATATGAATTTGTCTACATGTTAAACTTGGATCATTAATTGTATGATTAAAATTGATTTTTTCTACTTTTCTGTGCGTCACTGTTGTGTATGAGAAAACATTGTAAAACTTGTTTTTTTCTCATATTTCACTTTTTATTTTTTTATTTTGACTTCTAGTTTTAGTTTTTTGTTACTCATCCGCCCTCTTGCTATTTTTACGTAATTGACGTACACATCTATCTAGTATCACACATGGATCAACGCGTCAGAACCAGGAGAATATCTCATCTGAAGACACTGAACCGTGATTTGCAAAGGAAATTGCTTGATAAAGGCAGAAACGTAGTTATAACGTAAGTAAATGATGTAACAAAGTAACACAATGATAGCAAAACTTTAATAGATGAAAAAATTATGCCAGATGAAACTGTGTGCCGAGTTTCAGCTCATTGCGTCCCTTGGGAGCCGAGAAAGAGTCCGTCAAAGATGTTGAACATCGAGATAAAGAGAGTTAACGTCAAATTAATAACAGGTGTAGGGCCGACACGGTGGCTGAGCGGTCAAGGCAAGCGTTTCCTCTTGCTTACTTGGCTGCCGGATTGTGGTTGGATGTTGTGTTGTTGGGTGTAGTGTATTCACTAGTGCGCCGGGGCAACGTCATGTGACGGCTAAATGGTTCACGATACTGCAGGTTGATTGGCCAGTGATCATTGTATTAAGTGCTACTGCTAGAGATAAAAAAAGTAACAGGTGTAGGGGAAAATATTTTGAATAACTCGAGTCACGCGTTAATTTTTTAAGTTAATAAATTATATTATGTACTTTAACCTAAATATTTCATGAATATTATAAAAATTTAGTATAAATATTATATGGAAATATTTTGCATAAATATTATAATATTAATATTATAATATATTATAGCATATATATAAGCCACTCCTTTAAATAAAGTGCTCCAAATGTTTTCCCTCAGCATCTCTGCTATGAAATGGCACTTTAAACATCTATGCATTTCTCTACGCTATTTACTTCAAAGATTTTCAATACGAGTTTCCGAAAATCCCTTTACTTTGAAGCAATAAAACAATTTCCGGGGATGCATTCTTAGAAACTATTTTCGATTGTGCTTCTCGAAGGGCTAGGCCTCCTAGCCCACATCTGTGAAGATGAAACAAAGGGCCAATTGGTTGATGGGAGAGCTGAAAGTCGGATAAAAGGAAAGACTTCCTGCTTTCTTTTATGAGATATAAATAGAAAGGCAGGCATCAAAGAGGTGCATAACGTTTCACTTTCTTTCTTTGAGGCAGTGGCCTTGGCAGTCAAAGCTGATTCTGGGGGCGCTGAGAACAAACCCTCTTCAAGAATGGTAAACTGTTGGAGTCAATGAACTACAACAAGCCTCTAATTATGCTTAATTGAGGAACAATATTGATCAGTGATCAAATAATGGAAATACGTTTAAGAGAAAACAATTTAGTATTTAAATAGACACATTGTATCACACTGAGATGGGAGAGAAGGCTTTCCAGGGACTTTCTAAGGAAAACAATATTGATCAATGAACAAATAATGCAAATGCGATTAAGATCGAAAAAATAATTTTGGATAACAACTAAATATTTAAATAGACACGATATATTTTCATGGATGAAAGTGGCAGATATTTTATTACGCAAATAATTGGATAATTTATTACGCAAGGGTCAAATATGGCCATACTGAAATGTTAGGAGAGGGATCCTTGTGACAGGCTTAAGCCTTATTCTGATATTGAAGTGGGTATCGGATAAGTCGACAGAGCTATTTAAGCAGGGCCCAAAGAACACCTGCCCAATAAAGACTCCCGTCGCCGTCGGATTTTGGCACATATTACAAAATCAGTCCCACCCCGCCAATTAGAAGAGTACGTCTTATTACGGGAATAAAAACCTTGGTTGTCGAAGTAACTTACAAACCACACGCTGCAGTCCGAAAAGAAGGTGGATCCCTTAAAACAGGTTGGTCCGTGGGATGGCTTTCGTAGCTTTTGTAGAGGATTTTCTTAGGGAAACTACACTGTATGTACCTTATATGCTAGAACAGCTGAGCATGCACAGCCGTCAATACCATCTTACAAAGTTATCAACCCAGTGAAATTAAAACTAACACAATTAGTACTTTCTTAAAGACAGTAGACATATGCAAATTACGTGACCACTGTGGCGTGACATGCTTTCTTTAAAGAAGTACTAATTATGTTATTCTCACAAGCAGAGGTTTTACATTTTGTTAAATTAAAACTAGTTATTCGAAAACGCATTAATGAATTATTCAAATAAAAAATTTTATTCTTCCAAATTAAATTCCCTCAACAGTCATAAGCGTTTGAAATTCTCAAAACCAATTGGTAAATATAAGTTAATTTGTATTTAATTGTATCTTTTAAAATGCATTTGTTGTTATACATCATTAAAATCTATTTAAATCCGTTTAACATCATTTAGGGATTTCTTTATTTTCCCTGCCATGCATAGTACTTTAAAGTGTTGTGATGGGTCAAAAATCCGAACCTTGGAATTTTATGTTTTGAACATCCCTGAATACCAATCAACCATATTTTCAATGTTGTCTGTGTGCATATCTTTTGATTATGTGCTTGTCTGGACCCGATATCTTTCGCAAAAATTGGTAGCATAGAATAAGATTTAGAATTAATATTTCAATAGGTTAACATGCTATTGTTTTGGGAGGGTGAATGGACAAAGGTAAAACCCTCAATTATTGAAACTTTTTTTTCGCTAGAAAAAGGTTGTATAAAACATAGTTACATATGAAAATGTTACGAAAATGCATATTTAATATGAAATTTTTTATTTGAAAGCTAATGCTCGCTATATAAATTGCTAATCTGTGTGGTTCTCCATAATTCATGTTTTTAATCTAAAATGGAAAACTTCATCAGAAAATAAAGAAACTCATTATTATGAAATGAGTGAGTATTTTTTAAATACTTTTATACTTTTATCAATACTAATGGACTTATTTTTTAGGGATTATCATGAGCCGTTCTTGAGATATTAAAAATGTTTTTCCACACAAAGATATATCTCTCGAACAAATTGTATAAAATTTGGAACGAATTTTCCAATTAAAATACATCAAAAGAACTTTTATTATCTGAGAATTAAATCCAGAAGAACATTTTCAATTTTTCGATCAGGTTTTTTTTTTCCTCGAAATTAAAAAAAAATTATAAAAAAAAAATTATGCTTAAAATATTATAAAAACAAGAGAATAATATCACATGCAGGACGATATTTTGCACCGTTTTTAAGATATTGCACGTCTTTGACCTAAAATTGAGACAATCACAAAAAAATTAAATATTTTCCCTATTGTTAAACAACCGGATGTTTTGTAAGTGTGTTTAACCAAAGAAATGTTGGCTTTCGTTTATAGAAGCGCAAGTAACCTTTTCTCCTAATATAAAAACTAAAAAAATTTCTCAATTAAAACACAGAAACATAAAATTCTGGCTCCTGAGTTTTTGTACTTATGTGAATTTTAATTAAGGAAAACTGTGGCATTCCTTTAAACACAAAAACTTGATTCGAAAGTAGTGTTTTTGTTTATGTAAACTTTAATCAAGTAAAGCTATTAATTCACTCACAAAATATTTGATGTGGACAGCACATAACTTTCTCTTTATAATGCAAAGAATTTACGTTTTTACGGTGAAAAAACGATGTATATGATCTACGGCACAGTGTTTTTAATGTTCATATTTCACGCGTTCCGGATGACAGCATGCAAAACTATTTCGAAATACCCAATTAACTTATTATTATCTCAACTCTAAATGGACAATTATCAATATTGATACCACCCGCAATAAGAAATATAGCCCAAATATTAGAATATTTTAATAATTAATTCATCAATTTGGTTTCGATTTCGTTGCATTGGCGTCATTTTTGCAATTTAAACGATATTTTCGTTAATCTAGAGTAACATATCACCGAGTTGGCGATATTTCGCTAAATAGGTCGCCAAATTCACCAAATTTATCGCCAAGCATTACAAACAAACGGAAGGAAGAGCATTTCTTATATATAAATGACTGTTGGAGAAATGTTAGGCGTCAAAATACAAAAATATTGCACAAAGTATCTTCTCTCATGAAGGGAATAAACTAGATCCACAAGAAAGATATTAACAAATTTATTGTATAACATTACATATGAAAGGTGAACATATTTCACAATAGTTAATACTTTTTTTAATTTTACGTGATTGTTTGATACATTTATTTCAAAAAGTGCGATATATCGAGAATGATTCATGCTAGCTTTTTAAAATTTATGTCAATCCTTTTCTAATGTAAAATCACATAAGAACTGATTATTTAGTAACATTAAAATTTCTGATATTTTGATAATCTTTTCAAAGTTTCATTCGAAAATTTGGGGGTCTTCCAAACATTACATTGCGTTTAAAATCAATAGGCTTCTAATACTTACTGATAGGAATTTTTGTGCCAAATTACGTTCGAAACGCTCCATTCATTCGTGAAATATCGTCTTCGCACCCCATCTCTGTCTCTCTCTCTCTCTCTCTCTCTCTCACACAGATATGATCTCAACAACGATCGATTCGAGTTCAGAGATACTTGAAACGTGCTCTTCCGTCGAAAATTTGAATTTCAATTTTCGACCCCGTCTCAATAATTTCCCTATACATTATACTATGTATATAGGGAAAGTAAAAACATACTCCCCCCCCCCCCCCCTCCAACAGAAAAACCCGAATTCTAGTCTAAGTTTTTGTATTTTCATATGTGCTTTAATTAAGATAAATTATTATAAACTTTCTCTAAATACGAAAACTTAAACACTCCCAAGGTAATCTTTAAGCACCCCCAGCAGTGTAAAGGAAGGTTCATTAGTATACACGTTAAGTCTACTCATTGTAAAGTAACTATACGCTATGGAATAAAAGTGTTTGCAAAGTCCCTAGCGAAAATTTAAAAAAGTTAGGAAAACGAACTCGGCAGCAAAGCGAGAGAGACGACAAAAGCTAATTACAAAGGTGTAGAACATTGTATAATGAGTAGGAATCGACCATGAAACTGTGACACAAGACACTTATTTCGCACGATATGGCTGTTGGCGAAGTGCTGTCCTATTCAGAAATGCTAAAATAAACCCTTACACGCACAGGAATCTAATGTCCAGCCTGTTCAAAATGTCCTCCGCTTGCAACAATGCACATTTGAATTCGAGAAAAAATATTATTGACAAACCTTGCAAGTATCACCGTTTTACAGTATTCGATGACACGTATTTTTGACAGGTATTTATTGCCTTCCGTATACGCGTCTCTTGCGTTCCTAATGTCGACTCTCACTAATTATACTGTATTTTGACAGTTTTCTCCTATGTCGCTTTGTTCGTTATCCTAACTTTTTTAATTCTCCTCTAAAATCCATCTTATTCGATCGGGCATGTTCCCTTTACTACAGATAGACCTAACGTGTAACAGCCATGGACCTTTCCTTAACATCAATAACGTAAGTCACTACGTTGATAGACTCAACATGTACAGTCATGAATATTTCCTTAACGCTGATACCGTGAGTCAATACGTTGATAGACTTAACATGTACAGCCATATATATTTCCTTAACATCGATAACGTAAGTCACTACGTTGGTAGACTTGACATGTACACTCATGGATATTTCCTTAACGTTGATAACGTAGTCCCTACGTTGATAGACTTAACATGTACAGTCATGGATATTTCCTTAATGTTGATAACATACTCCCTACGTTGATAGACTTAACATGTACAGTCACGGATATTTCCTTAACGTTGATAACATAATTCCCTACGTTGATAGACTTAACATGTACAGTCATGGATATTTCTTTAACGTCGATAACGTAAGTCACTTACGTTGACATGTACAGTCATGGATATTTCCTTAACATCGATAACGTAAGTCACCACGATAGGCTTCACGTATACAGTCATGGATCTTTAAGAAACCCAAGGTTATTGAGTTGCTTAAAGACTTTCCTTGGAACTCTGCATATGCTTTATTTGCAAAACTATCAACTGACTCGAAACAACAAATAAACTAAAACGCACCAACTCAAAACTCCACTTCGAACCATGATTTTTGCATTTGTATGCGCGCTTTAATTAAAGAAGGCTCTTATAAAAGCACCAGTTTCCTTCAACGTCAGAAGAAATCAAATCTGCACTTTTCCACCCCCTCGCAATTCTCCGGAATTTGTCAGGCC
The DNA here is from genome assembly GCA_951213105.1 of Amaurobius ferox. Lineage (NCBI taxonomy): Eukaryota > Metazoa > Arthropoda > Arachnida > Araneae > Amaurobiidae > Amaurobius > Amaurobius ferox. The sequence goes on from OX578133.1 coordinate 58,956,567, forward strand.
TAATGTACGCATGCTAATTAATAGCTGCTTCAAATAGGATGCTTGGGGTGGGGCAGCTTTATGTTATTTTAAGAAATAATAGGTCGATGGACGTCACTGATTTAGTTAAAGTTGGAGGGTTGCGATCGCACCGGATATTTTCTTGCAATTATTTCTTCGAACGAGAAGTTAACAATCATATAAAATGAAAACTAAAATGTAAAAAATAAATTGTGAGAAAAAAAAACGATTCCTTAATGTTCTCCCCTACAAAGCAGCGGTGTACTCAAGAAAAATTTAATCACATACGAAATTGAACCAAATTGAAGTTGTAGTTAGATTCAATTTAAAATAATGCTAGATACACACTAAAAAATCTGATGCGGGCAACACATGACTTTCCTTATAGAAAGTTAATTTACTACTTTTGCAGTAAAAAAACAAGAAAGATCAATCATGCATAAGCATTGATTATGAAACACTTTCCAACTGAAATGTAATTTCATTTAAAAATTTCTAAAATGTGATTCATTCAGTGGTAATATCTTTTACATTATCACAGTACTACAGTAATTTATTATACTTAAATATTTAAAAGTGTATCGAAATATAAATCATCTGATTCTTTATGCAAAATCAATGAATATTTCATTCATATAACTTGTATTCCAGACTCCAGAGCTAAATAATTTTGTGTGAAAAAAATTCAGCAATTCTTATGTAATTCATCTTACAATCGCTTTAGATATTTGCATTCTGCATATGTTAAAATTAGGCTTCCTTGAAGAAATAACAAGAAAGATCAATCATGCATAAGCATTGATTATGAAACACTTTCCAACTGAAATGTAATTTCATTTAAAAATTTCTAAAATGTGATTCATTCAGTGGTAATATCTTTTACATTATCACAGTACTACAGTAATTTATTATACTTAAATACTTAAAACTGTATCGAAATATAAATCATTTGATTCTTTATGCAAAATCAATGAATATTTCATTCATATAACTTGTATTCCAGACTCCAGAGCTAAATAATTTTGTGTGAAAAAAAATTCAGCAATTCTTATGTAATTCATCTTACAATCGCTTGAGATATTTGCATTCTGCATATGTTAAAATTAGGCTTCCTTGAAGAAATAATAGAAGTTTAGGGATCATTTAAAATCACAACTATTGTAATTGCATAGGCACGGAATTTAGATACACAGATAATACACAGATAATATATATGTGTATGTGTATGTACTCAAAGTATTGGAATCGTGCCGAAGATCGGAACTCGAATTTTCAAAGGATCTACACGTTTTGGGACTTCTAGAACACGAAAAAACTACTTTTAGGAAGACGTCTGTGTGTGTAAGGGTGTATCTGTGTATGTTTCTGTGTGTCTGTGTGGATATTACATCCACTCTAATTGAAAAACTAATGGACCGAATTTCATACAATTTGGTAGGTATGTTTTTTGTGGGAAATCCTGGTGTTCATTAGATTATAGTACGATTCGTAATAAAAGAATCTGCCTTCTTTGCGAAATGGCCGCAGAAATTGCCTTTATCCACTCTAGCTAAAAACTAATGAACCAAATTTAACAAAATTTGGAGTATAATATTTCAATAACCTACAAGTGATTTATATACCAAATTTAACAAAATTTTGTATATAAATCATTTGTAGGTTATTCTACTACTATTCGGGAAAAAGGAACGGGCTATTTTTGCGAAATGGCCAGCAAAAATCGTTATATATAAAAATAAAAGACTACGTGTGCTCAATTATATCAATTAAATTCCTATTTTATATGTGATTTTTGACAACAAAAAGAATAAGACTAACCCCATTACTCTAGGACTAGCCGTTCTTGAGATATTCTAGTTTTTTCGCGTTTTCGCTACGCCACCTTTGACAATAAGTCCAGCTATCAAATGAGAACCAAATTTAAGTTTAACGTGTAAATTCAATGTCATTTAAAATACTTATGTTGTGCAGATAAACACAAATTATCATTGAATAAATAAAGAGAACGAATATGAGTCTGCAGAGAAAGACATGTGCTGTCCACATCAGAATTTTTAACAATATTACACCAATGATTTATAGAAGTGAACGGGGGTTATTTTCAGGCCATTTCGAAAAAAATGTATAATCTATATTTAAAGATCCATCAAATTTTTGTCGAATAAAATGTTCAACAAATTTAAGCTGTGTACCAAATTTTAACTCTCTAGGACGTAGGAAAGTGTATTTAAAATGCCATCAATTAAATTTATCATGAAGAGTTATATAAACTTTAAAAAAAATGAAAAATTGTTATCTACCAAATTTATCTTAAAATATGAAGCCACTCCCATATGCAAAACGTTTAAACAAATGGAGAGATATTTATTATATAATATCTCTCTCTTTTCTTTCTGGAAGATATCCCAAAGTCAGAATTTAATTGAATTTGTTTTTTTCCCTATATTAAATAATTTTTTTAATTAAAAAACTACTTAACATATTTTACTGAATTTTTTTTTATATATTCTATGGGATAATGTGAATATTTCCTAAAAATTTCGAAGCAATTCGTGAATTTTAAATTTACTTAAAAAATGTTTGAAAAATTAGGTCCCATAGGGTTCAATGTATTTCATTTTTTCAACCCGGGTTCAATAAAAAACTAATTGGGTGATATTATTTATTTATATTCCCATAGGTCCTACAGACCGTCTGAACAACATACTAAAATTTCATTTTGATAAACTCATTTTTACGGCAGTTATCGTGCTAACGGACAGACAGACAGACAGACAGACAGACAGACAGACAGACAGAATGAACAAAGTCATAAACACTTTTCAACTTTGTTGTAAAGTGTTAAAAATAGATTTTTCTTATAGTAGATACAAATATTCTTTCCAAGATATTGAATTTTCGACAATTAGTCGTCATTTTCATTGATTTGGCGACATTTTTATCCATATTGGCGAGATTTTCGTTAATTTGGCAACATTTCAAAAAGTCGCCATGTTGGCGACATTTTGCCAAATTCATCGCCAAAATCTCGCCAAGCGTTATGGAGGCAGAAATAAGTTATTCTTACAGCAGATAAATGACTATTGGCGTTCAAATACAAAAGTATTACTTATAGTATCTTTTTTCATGAATGGAACGAGCTAGATCCACGAGAATGATGTCACCCAATTGATCGCATGGTATTACATATGAAAAGTGAACATGTTTCTCAATAGGAAATGTTTTTTTTTATTTTATATCAATTTTTGATAATTTTTTAAAAAATGTACAATATCTCAAGAACGGTTCATGTTGGCGTTCTAAATTTTATGTCAATCGTTTTCTCATGAAAAATTACATAAGAAATGTCTATTTGCGTAAATTTATTAGCGGTTTTAATTTTTTGACGATTTTTTCAAAATTTCATTCGAAAATTTAGGGGGGTTCTGAAGATTCGATTGCGTATAAAAACAATAGGCTTCCAGTGTTTACGGATTGTGATTTTTGTACCAAATTTGGTTCGAATTGGTCCATTCGTTCGTCAGTTATCGTCTCCTCAGACTCACACACACACACACACACACACACACACACACACACACACACACACACACACACACACACACACACACGCACACGCACGCACACACATACTTTCACACACACACAGACATCACTTCAAAAATGTTTGATTCGTGATCAGGGATGCTTGAAACGTGCTTTATATAAGAATTACGTGGAATAATGGGTACATTTTATTAAACAGTTATAAAAAACAGGGAAAAAACAGTTTGAAGCATGTAATTTTACCCACCTGTTTATCTGATAACCTTTTGCTTACTTACGTAAAAAAGCCCTTTACGATGGAACCATTTAAACAGGTAAACAAGTGCGTAAAATGAGCATCTCATGTTACCTCTTTACCTGTATAAAATGGTCTTTTCAGCGTTCTCAACTTTCACAGTGAAAAACTGATGTACAAGATGCACGTCACAATATTTTTAGCATTGAATCTTCTTACATTTGGCACTTTTTAGGATGACAACATGTAAAACTATTTAGAAGTATCCAATTAATTTATATTTCACGTAACTCTAAATTGATAATCATCAATGCTGATAATATCCGCAATGCAGTCCATATATAAAATATATAAATTAATTAATCAATTTGGCGTCATTTTTGCGATTTTAACGATATTTTCATCAATCTGGGGCGAAATATTATAAAATTGACAATATTTTGCTAAATTAATTTTCAAGCTCATCAAATTTATCGCCAAGCGTTACAAACAAAGAGAAGAGCTTTCCTTATATATATATAAATGGCTATTAGCGAATTGTTAGATGTCAAAATACAAAACTATTACTCGGGATGTTAACAAATTTATCGCATAACATTACATGAGAAAGTGGACATAATTTACAATTGTTAATATTGTTTTTAAATTTAATGTAATTTTTTTTATAAATATACTTGAAAAGTGTGCTATATCTAGAGAATGGTTCAAGTTAGCACTCTATATATTGTGCGTCATTCATTTCTGTAATAAAAAATTTCGTAGGAAATGATCATTTGCGTAACATTATTAAAAATTCTGATTTTTTAATGAATTTTTCAAAATTCCATTCGAAAATTTAAGAAGCTTCCGAATATTCGATTGCGTCCAAAATCAGTAGGATTCTATTATTCACTTATTGTAATCCATGAGATATCGCCACCACAGACTCATGGATACACACACACACATATGTCCCTTCGAAAACGCCCCTCAGGGGTTCACTTCTTTAGTGAATACGGGTGTTGCAATCCCGAGGCACCTTAGCAAGGCTTTTCTTTCCTTTTTTCTTACTCTCTCTTTCTTTTTCCTTCTTATTTTTTGTCTATCCTCCTTTCCCCTTCTTTTTGTTTTGTTCTCCTTTTGTGTTTTGTGTTTCTTGTCCCTCTCAGCTGCTGGTGTCATCAATGCCGAGCCCTTAGTAAACATCACATCTGCTCTATGGGCCCTAGTACCACTCTTCGGCCTCTGCTGTAAGGTACACCGTTTGGGCTCGGGAATGGGTTCATGTGGGTGTGATGCGAAAGGGGTAGAGCTGCGTGCATCAGTAGTTTTGCTTTCGAGAAACGTTTGCAGTAAACGGTTCCAGAGGTGAGTCCCTTGGTTGCGTTGGTTGGATGGTGGAGAGTGTTTCATATCGAGAAATCCCCCTTGGATCCTTGCTGGTCCATGGGCCCTGTGCACCAGGTGCACGTTATGGCCCGCTCTCCATCATCTGACTTTGCGAATGACTCCGGCGGTTACACTTGGCACGTTAGAAAAGTGTGGGGAGACGGAGTCTGGCGGGGGCTCCGATCGATCTGGAAGTAAACCGTGGTTTTTTATTAGTGGTTACAAGCATGGAGAATTCGAGAATGCTTTTGGCCTCGGGTTCTTCATGCTTTTCTAGTGAAATTTCTAATGCTTCCTTGCCTTCCAAGGCAGGAGATGTTAATTGGGCGGATAGAGTAGATGCCTCTAGCGTTTCCGTATCCTTGGGACATAAAACTGATAGGATTATGAACGTAAATACAGATGCTTTACAAAGAACTAATGAAATAGATAATCATAAAATGACTACAACTGAAGCAAAGTATTTCGTTATGAAAAGAATAGATGGATCATTCAATAACGTTTCACCCTTTTTGATTCAAAAAGGAATACTCAGTACTGTTGGGGAAGTGGAAACTATAAAGAAGCTCAGATCTGGTGACTTGTTAGTTAAAGTTTTGTCTACCGCACAAGCTAAAAATATACTTTTATTGAAAACCCTCGCAAATATTCCCGTGTCCGTGACTGCCCATAGTACATTAAACTTCTCTCGTGGGGTTATTTCAGAACCAGACCTTACACATATACCTGAAACTGAAATCCTTGACAATCTAAAAGACCAAAAAGTTAGCTCTGTACGACGAATCTCTGTAAGACGAGATGGAACAATGTTTCCAACAAAACATCTTATACTGACTTTTGACACCCCAGTCTTACCTAAATATTTAAAAGTAGCCTACCTCAGATGCCCAGTACGGCCATATGTGCCAAACCCATTAAGATGCTTCCACTGTCAGAGATTTGGACATCCAAAAACTTCCTGTCGTGCTCCTAAAGTGGTGTGTGCACGCTGTGCAGAACACGGACATGACAGTGAGGGATGTACATCTACCCCAAAATGTGTTAATTGCGAGGCTGAACATCCATCTTATGCCCGCTCATGTCCAAAATGGGTTTCTGAGAAAGAAATTCAAACTCTAAAAACATCCAGTAATATTACTTACCCAGAAGCACGTAAACTGATTGAAGCAAGAACACCAAAAATAGGCATATCATACTCAACTGTTGTCAGAAACAGACAAACAAAATCTGCTGGCATACAAACTGAAGTTACATCAGTAGGCACACAAACCGAACCTGACTTCAACTTTATGCAATTAATCCCTAACCAACAAACTAACGAAACAAAACCTGTCCCTTCTGTAAACACTGCTGTTTCAAGTACTAAACAAAAGCAAAAAACTTCAATCCCATTAGCCACTTTCAGACCTGCTTTCACACAACAAAAAGCTGCAGTAGTAAGTACCAGTGGAAAAAAAGGAGTTAATACTTTAGAAGAGAAAACAAAAACAAACAAAAAACATAAATTAAAGAATACTAGAGACAGTCCTTTGGAGAAAAAATCCGTCAAAAAAACAAACATTCACGAAAATCATAGCCAAGATGATGACGAAGTACAACTGTGTGCTTCCGAGGATGAAGGGATGATAACAGATGTGTCATCCTCTTCCTCTACTCAGAAAAAAGAGACCACCTCCCATCGGCCCAAGAAAAAAACCTGAATATGGCTTTTTTGCTATCTTGGAATTGCCGTGGGTTGCAGAACAAGTCGGTGGAGATCAAGAATTTAATTAATACTTTCCAACCTATTTGTGTTTGCCTTCAAGAGACTATGCTAAAATCTAGCAGTAATTTTAATATTAAAAATTTTAATTGTATCCGTAAAGATTTTAATATGAACAGTAGAGTATCTGGGGGAGTTGCTTTCTTAGTCTCACAAGACTACCCTTCTTCCATATTACAACTCACCACAAATCTACAAACTGTTGCTGTTCGGATCCATGTAAATAGATTGATTACTGTATGCTGTATTTACTTACCACCAAATGATCACATAAATTCTAGAGAACTTGATAATTTGATTCGCCAACTTCCTGCACCATTTGTGATACTCGGTGACTTTAATGGCCACAATCCCCTTTGGGGAAGTCTAGACACAAATTGCAGAGGACAACAAATTGAGCAATGTGTCAGTGATCACAATTTATGCATTTTTAACAATAATGAATGCACCTATTTTCACCAACCTAGTAGGACTTTTCACAGTATTGACCTTGCCATCTGTTCTCCCTCTCTCCTTCCTTACTGGAATTTTGCAGTTGATAAAGATCTTCACAATAGTGACCACTTCCCTATCATGCTCTCTAACAGTCAATTCAGATCGACTATAAAACCATCTCAGTACATATTTTCAAAAGCTGATTGGGCGAAGTTTACTTCCCTAGCTCTGATCACTGATGAAGCTATTCAAAGCATTGACATTGATACAGCTGTAGAAAATATTACAGATATCCTTATAGAGGCTGCGGATGCTGCAATTCCAAAACGTGCAGGTAATATATCTAAGCATCGTTTCCCTTGGTGGAGTGACGAATGTCGTGAGGCTTATAAAAAGCAAAAGAAAGCTTGGTCAATTTTCAGGAGGTCTCCTACCACTGAAAACCTAACTGCATTTAAACATGCAAAAGCGTTTGCTCGCAGGATACGCAGAAGAAGGCAGAAAGAGTCATGGGAAAAATATGTTAGTGAAATAACATCTTCCACTTCTAGTAAAATTGTATGGGAGAAAGTCAAAAAGTGTACAGGGAATTATAGTAATCACTCCATAGCCATTCTAAATCATAATAGCACAACTATAAGTTCGCCATATGACATTGCAAATGAAATTGCTAAAGAATTTGCAAATATTTCAAATGCATCAAATTACTCTGAACCGTTTTTAAAACACAAACTTCAGTCTGAAAATAAACCTATTGTTTTCCCAGAAGCTAGAAACTTACCTTATAACATGCACTTTACAATGTCAGAGTTGGTGACTGTTTTGTCCCAAACACGCAGAACTTGCAGTGGACCTGATAAAATTAGCTATCTCATGCTTAAACACCTCTCCCATTACTCCTTATTGAACCTCTTATACCTGTTTAACAGAATTTGGCATGAACATAAATTCCCTAGGTCATGGCAAAGAGCCATCACAATTCCCATTTTAAAACCAGGTAAGGACCCTCAAAGCCCTTTAAGTTATCGGCCTATAGCTCTCACAAGCTGTGTATGTAAACTTCTAGAAAAAATGGTTAATGCCAGGCTTGTACACTTTTTAGAGAGTAACAAGTTATTATCACCCCACCAAAGTGGCTTTCGTCGAGGTAAATCTACCATTGATAATCTTACCTCATTAGAATCACAAATTAGGACTGCCTTTCTTAGGAGAAATCATTTAGTCTCAATTTTTTTTGATATTGACAAAGCCTATGATCGAACATGGCGCTACGGTATTATTAAGGACATTTATGATTTTAATCTAAAAGGTAATCTTCCTATTTTTATTCAAAACTTTTTATCACACAGGACATTCCAAGTGCGCATTGGTTCAACACTCTCACGCACACACGTACAAGAGGAGGGTGTGCCACAAGGAAGTGTCTTGAGTGTGACAATCTTTAATATAAAAATAAATAGTCTTTTAAACAGTTTGCCAGTGTCTGTCCATAAAAGTCTGTATGTGGATGATCTGCAAGTTGCCTACCAAGCTCACGATATGCGTACTGTGGAAAGACAATGTCAAGCCGACGTAAATAACATCTTACGATGGGCAAATGTGAATGGGTACGGGTTTTCCACTCAAAAGACTTGTTGTGTTCATTTCACCAGAAAACGTGGTATCCACTCACCCCCAGAAATCTTTATGGGAGGTGTAAAGATTGCTGTAGTAGAGGAAATAAAATTTCTAGGGGTTTGGTTCGATAAAAAGCTTACTTTCTTGCCCCACATCCAGAAACTGCGAAATAAATGTGAGAAAGCTCTTAACATCTTAAAAGTCCTCTCAAATACTAAATGGGGTGCAGATTTTACTTCCATGCTTCGCATCTACAGAGCTGTTATTCGGTCAAAACTAGATTATGGTTGTTCTGTGTATGGATCAGCACGAACATCAGTGCTAAAAAAGCTTGATCCAATTCACCATAAGGCATTACGTATATGCTCAGGAGCCTTTAGGACATCTCCAGTTCAAAGCATATATGCTGTCTCTAATGAGCCATGTTTACAATTAAGGCGTGAACAGCTTGCACTGAATTATTATTTTCGTATCATGTCCTTACATAACCATCCGTTACAACGTGCATTCCTTGATGATCATTATGATCGACTGTATGACCACAGACCTTCATGCATTCCTATTTTTGGCAAGCGGATACGCAATATAGTAGAAACTACCCCTTTAGTAGAGCTTTATGTTCGAAAAACAAAGTTTTTTGAAACACCTCCATGGTATGTTAACAATTTCACCTTTCTCAACCCTTTTTGTAATTTTACGAAGACTAACACCATTCCGGCTATTTATGTGCAATTGTTTGCTGAACATAGGAATCTGTATAAGGAGTTTACTCCTGTTTTTACAGATGGTTCCAAAGCAGGAGATTACGTTGGCCTAGCTTATGTTTGCAACAATACTATAAAGTCTTATAAACTACATGCATCTTGCTCTATTTTTACAGCTGAGATTATGGCTATTTACCAGTCCCTAATCTTCATCTCTTATCAAAAGTCCAAAAAGCACATTATATATACTGACTCATTGAGTTCATTACAGCTTTTATCATCGAAGAGAGCTATGAATTACCACATTGCCTCTGATATCCTTAAGTATGAGCATCGTCTGAAGGAGCAAGGATACCATACTAAATTCTGTTGGGTCCCAGGACATGTTGGCATCAAAGGAAATGATTTAGCAGACATTGCTGCTAAATCAGCTACTCAAACTTTGAGTCTGACTATCCCTTTGACCGACATCAAACAATTTGTTCTAAAAAATATTCATGACAAATGGCAGTATTCCTGGAATCAGCAAGCTGATAATAAGTTGCTCGAGATAAAGCCCTTAGTACAAAAATGGAATAGTTTCCAATGTAGGAAACTGGATGTAATTTTAACTCGTTTGCGCATTGGTCACACTCGTTTTACTCACAGGCATTTACTTTTAGGAGAAATTGAACCCCTTTGTAATGTTTGTCAAACCGCAGCAAGTGTAAAACATATTCTAATTACTTGTCCTAAATATAAACAGTTTCGTTTTAAACATTTTAAAACGTATACTCTAACTTTGACGGAATTGATTGGAGAAAACCCTCATTCAGGGATTTTTCCATTCTTATTAGACATTGGGTTTTACCATCATATTTAAATTCACTTCCTATCACCTTTTAAACTTTTTTCATCTTGTTTCCATCATTAACCCTCTTGCATTGTCTTGTTTTAGTCATAAAACTTTTTAGATTATACACTTGTTTTTATTCTTTACCTTTATCTGTATTTTAGTACCATATGTCCGGCGCAGCATATCCTCTTTGGATCTTGTGCCAAAAATCCTAAATCAACCAACCAACCCTTCGAAAACGAAAATGTCTCCAGTGTAAATATATATATTGCATTTAAATGGCTGTGATATCAAAATTGATGTTTTAAATGTAAGTAAAAATGTCAAAAGTGAAATAATTGCTCTTTGATATTTATGTCCAATAACTTTATAGTAGAGCCATATTTAACGGATATAGCCGCTGTATTCACACAAAAAGTAGAGTGTTAAAATTCACTTAACTTTGAATGTTAATTGATGCTTAGAAGAGAAATATCCTTGATAACAAATGCATTGTAAACCAAAATTTCTGTTTCAAATGGAAATAAAAATGTCAGAAATGAAATACTTATTCTTTAATACATATGTCCAAACTTTATACGAGGGCTATATTTAATGAAAATAGCCACTTGTAGCACACAAAATGTTGACTACCAAAATTTACATCAATTTAAAGGTTAACAGGTGCTCTCAGGAATAAATATCCTTGATACAATATTTAACTAGAAGCCCTTACATAAAATGGCTACACAGGGGAATTTCAAGAACATTGTTATTATCCCTTTTCTTTAAATCATATGCATATGTAAATGGATTCTGCACAAACACATTTATAGAAAAGCTTTTGGTGATGATATTCCTTACAGTGTAAGAACATATACTCTTAAAAATATATTTGCTCCAAAATATATTTGCATTTACATTTCTAGTCTCTATACTCTGTATCTGTTTACTCTACAATGCGTAAAAATATGGTTTAACATAAAGTTTTAATTAAAGTATTATATCAGATTTATTTTTCTTCGCCCACATGATTGTAAAACATCTTGGTAATTGCATTCTTTTTTTCACTGTTGCAATTTTAATTAAACGCCCACATGTTTCTACTTCCAAGCGCACAGGGCAAACAAGGAATGATATTTTACATAACTCGTTTTTAATAAACTTCTTATTTTTCGAGCGCTTTTAGCCGCCCCTAAAAATATACAACCTAAGCAAATGCTTCTTCTGAAATAGGGTCTTCCTTTAAGGGGGGAAATTTACATTAGTAACTATATCAAATTTGCTGTTGTATTATATAGTCTATATCAGAGGTCCCCAAACTACGGTCCGCGGGCAGGATCCGGCTCGCGGACTGGTTTTATTCAGCCAGCGGACGCTTTAACAAGAAAAGTAGGTAATAAGTTGAAATCATTTTTTAAAAACGAAAACTTAATTAAGTTCTTACTGTAAAACATTTTGCAACATTTGCTCGTTTTTTTCAACTACTTTGTTGATAATTTCGGCAAACTGATAAAATAAGCCACAACTACAGGCGTTTATGAAAATTCCAGTTTTGTTCTGAAATATTGAACTAATTATCGCTTGCCGAAGCGTTATATATATATATATATATATATATATATATATATATATATATATATATATATATATATATTGTATATATATATTATATATATATATATATATATATATATATATATATATTATATATATATATATATATATATATATATATATATATATATATATATATATATATATATACATATATATATATATATATATATATATATACATATATATATATATATATATATATATATATATATATATATATACATATATATATATATATATATATATATACATATATATATATATATATATATATATATATATATATATATATACATATATATATATATATATATATATATATATATATATATATATATACATATATATACATATATATATATATATATATATATATATATATATACATATATATACATATATATATATATATATATATATATATATATATACATATATATATATATATATATATATATATATATAGTTTTATATATATATATATATATATATATATATATAAATATATATATATATATATATATATATGTATATATATATATATATATATATATATATATATATATATATATATATATATATATATATATATATATATATATATATATATAACGCTTCGGCAAGCGATATATGAATATTTCAGAACAAAACTGGAATTTTCATAAACGGCTGTAGTTGTGGCTTATTTTATCAGTTTGCCGAAATTACTCCCCATTAAGGACAGGTGATTCCTTTGAAACTTTCAATAACATACTTGCAAATGTTTTACAGTGTATCATTTGTTGCCCCAGAAAGTAAGAATAGCAATACTAAGAATTTTACAATGAAATTTATTTTCCTATTTTGAAGCAGTCATATTTGCCAATTATCATTCCACAGAATGAAACATATTGTAAAAAAAAGCACACTCAAGATTAACGGATGACTACCTGAAAGATTATGTTTAAATTTGTGTTTCAAATTTGACATCAAAATAGCAAGATGAGTCAGGTATAGAAAAACAAGAACATTTTTCTCATGGTTTTTCAATGTTTGGTGCCATCGATTGTTATTTAACTATTTTTGGTTCCATTGCTTTTTAACGAAATTTCTCTAACATTAATTATTTGCATGTTGATGTGTGTGTGTGTGTGTGTGTGTGTGTGTGTGTGTGTGTGTGTGTGTGTGTGTGTTCGTTTTCGATTCAAGACCACGCACTTATAACCAGAGTGTGTCAAATAAATGCCTATGCAACTTATTTAGTGTCGATTCCTACACAATAGGCAATGTTCAACAACTTACATTTGTTGAATTGACATTTTCTTCTACCTCTCTTTATAGCTGAATTCGTGTTCCTGTTTTCTTCAATTCTCCGCTGGGGCAGATTTAATCATCGGACATGGTCACCTTCCTGTAGATAATCCTAACGTGTGAAAAACAAGAAAATTTCATTCAAACGTTACTGGGTGATTAAAAACTTTCTTGGGAACGCTGAATTTTGGCGATAATCGCATAACACTACTTTTTTAATACAGCTTTTAAAATCTTTACGAAACAAAGAAAATCTGATGTGGCCAACAGATTTTTATCTGCTAAATTTATTTTGCAGACAGTTTTATTTTTCTCAGTCATGTCTATTATGTAAATAATTTTAAGTGGTGATTAATATAGTGAATTTTTTTATAAATGCACTTAAATATTGTAATTAGTTAAACGTGAGATCTTACTTAAAACTTTCTTCTTAATACGAGGATGATAAAAATATGTCTATAATGGATAATATATTATGCATTCATTGTAAATTAATTCAGCCGAAAACTATCTTTTTCGCAGCCATTTCAAAGTAGAGTGTTATAAATATTATTCGAATGTTAATTTCTCATTTTTTCAGAATAACGAAAAAATATCATTAACATTTTTGTAATTGCTTAACTAATATTATCAGAACGAAAATTAAGAAAAACATGCGTTAAAATCATGTATGGATTACACAAATTCCCAATTAGGTAAGAACATTCATATCTGATGAAAGACATGGGTCAAGTTGAATACTTGCTGGTGGCATATGCACCCAAAAATCTTAAAATTTTGCCGAATTCGAAAAATATTATAAATTGATATAAAAATATAGGGAAAAAACTTCCATGAATTATTTCGATGGAGAACTTCATCTTTTGATATTTCGTTAGGAGAAGCTATGGAGAACAAAGCAGTATCCGTAGTTTAACATATGTAGTTTTTTTGAGCTAACCTCATCTAATAACCTCATCTAATAGCCGTTGATTCACCCTCCGCCTTAATTCACAAACATAACAATTTTTTTCTTCTTTCGTAATTGCGACACTTTCATAAAATTCAAAAATTGGGCGCGACTCGCGATTACGAAAAGTATGCCGTCGCCTGCAGTAGACAATTATTGCACAGATTTGAGCGGTAATGTATGTTGTATTTGATTTATTTACGTTAGTGCGCAAAGCCATGTTTTGTACTTACAACTATAGGCGTCAAAATGTCCAAATAAAATTTATATATAGACTAGAACGAATTACTTGACGTTTCCCGAGTTCTGAATAAGCGTCCGCTATGTATAAATAATAAAATAAGCGCCTGTTGCTTAAATAATACAGTTGAAAGCAATTTAGAAATAGCATAACATATAAGAATCACAATTGACCGTAAGAAACCGCTCATGAAAACGCGAAAGGAAATAAATGGCTCTGACCATCCCACTTAAGATGAGCACAGGTCCGTGGGGAGTGATTTCGGTGGTTTTGGCCAGAAAAAAGAGCACGATTCCCCGATGTGTGGGGAATGTCTTCAATTGGTAGAACAACTTCGACAGTAGATTCCAAGATACGTACGGTTCATTCAAATAATCTACACTCGTCAAAAGTGAAATTGCAACATTATGAAGAAATGAACGTAGCCATGTGCAAATCACAGAGAGAGTCATATGCAAATGATTAAATTTTCGTACGTATCGGGTCACGTGACACCAAATTTCGGCTAATAAAGACCAGCAGACGGCTCGTCCCGTAAATTCTATCAGTTACGATTTGCAGCAGTCAAACATTCAAAAAAGTAGTGAAGAAGCGATGCCTCGAAGACGTAAGCGAGCTATATACCAGCAGTTAACGGCTGAGAAACGAGACCGTATCCTGGAGCTGCGCGACGTGGGTTTGTCTATGCGTGCAATTGCCACGAGTGTTGAGTATGACGTGAGTACCATCCAGCGATGTGTGACATGATGGCCGCAGGAACATCAGATAACACGTCGAAGAGGGAGGGGATCGAACAGGCGCACGACAGAGCGCACAGACCGGCAGATTAGCCGAACGGCTCATCGAAACCCATTCGCAACGAACGGCTTTCGACGAGTCCTTAATTCCTTCATGGCAAGTGACATCCCAAACAGTCTGCCACCAACAACGGTTGCACCTGCGTGCACCCAAACCAGTCACGACAGGTTGCATAAAGTACGGCTGCGCGTACGGTCGTCGTCATCGCATCTGGACCAATAAATGGAATCGGGTATTGTTTACGCATGAATCTCGCTTCTGGCTGTGGAGGAATGAATGACATCCGTAGACGGGTGTGGCGGCGTCCCGGGGGACGCCATTTGCAGACCATATCACAGAGCGTCACACTGGCCCTCTATCGGACATCATGGTTTCGGACGATATCATGTTCGATCAGCGGACAGCTCTGGGGCACATTGCAAGTAATCTGAGAGCGGACAGGTACGTCACACAAGTTGTGATGCCTGTGGTTCGGCGACTGATGCAGGCCGTCCCCGGCACGGTGTTCCAGCAAGACAATGCCACACCGTACGATGAACGCTCAATAACCTGAACAGAATTCACATCCTTTCCTGGCAGGCAGCCTTGCCGGATCTCTCTTCCATTGAACACGTGTGAGCCCTCATAGGAAGTCAGGTGCACATGGAATCACTGGTACATGCCGTAGACGAACTGTGTGCCTCAGTGGACGCTGCTTGGTAAGGATTACCTCGGGCGACCATTAATAACCTCATCGACGGTATGCCTCGTCGGTTTGCGACCTGTATAGTTGCCCGTGGGGCCACATTCTTTACTGAATAAATAAGTTTCTTTTGCATATTTTTGTTTATTCTTTTAATCACTTGCATATTACTCTCTTCTACCGGTACCGTGATTTGCATATGGCTACGTGCATTCTTTCATGGTGTTGCAATTTCACTTTTGACGAGTGTATGACATGGCTGGGTTAAAAAATTATAATTAATCAACAGATGGGTTAATGGAATCATTTTTCTTCTGGAGTAGTCTATGATATATTTAGGAACGGCTGTTAAAATATGAACGTAGGATGGCACGTCAATTTTAGTATATCGTAATATAAAAATCGGAGAGGTTTAAAACGCAAGAAATGTATATATTTAAAAAAAAATCATTAAAATGTGTCTACTCATCGTATGAACTCAGTTCAAAGTTTATTTAAAAGTGAATTTTTTTTTTTACCTTTCTAATAGTGTCAAGATGCAAACTCTGATAATATTTTAAGTCGCCAAGGAATCGATTTGTGTGAATATCATCCTAAAACATAAAATACCAAAAACTAATTCCAAATTTTAATAAAATAACACCGATGAGCACCTGTGTACGTTGAGAAGTACCTGTTGTTGTTGTTGAGACCCAGACCGTCCGACCTACCAGAAAGGTGTTGAAGACCCAGACCGTCCGGCTCGTCAACAAGGACTTGAGCAACCATTTGGACGGCCGATGTGTAAGGTAACTGTATGGACGGCCGGGAAGTGCCACCCAATTTAGACCGGAACCCAGTGGGGGAGGCATCCACAGGGACCGTACCCTCCTTCCCCTACCACCAACCTCTCGGAAGGACTTACGGACCCACATGTTTAACGTGATCGTACTCCGCATGAACACGGCGGCATTTGTGGTAGCGTGCAAATCTAGCGCGCAAACCACGGGGATACCGCACCCGAGATGGCCAACAGCACGCGGTGTTCCGAGGTGGTCACCCACCAAGTACTAACCGCGCCCGATGCTGCTTGACTTCGGTGATCTAACGAGAACCGGTGTTTTCAGCACGGTACGGCCGTTGGCCTGAGAAGTACCTGTGTACTAAATTTCGCGGTCGTACAGTGCTTAGATTTCACGCTACAGATTGCATACACAGACATCGTCCTTTATCATGTAAGATGTGCAAGGTGGATAAATCGCAAACTTGTCTAATCCCTAAAATGTCCTTCAAACAATGCAACTTCATCATATGAAAGATAGAAAGATGATCGGATGGAATATTTCGTCCTCTTCACGTCCAATCCGAATCTGATATTCTTTTCACGCGCCAACAAAAGATGAAGGGTGCATGACAATATTGCATGAGACCGTTCTCTATGTTTGCATTCATACAGACAAATGGCAAAACAACAACTATATTGTCTTATTAGATCCAGTAGCAAATGTTTGATTTGAACCTAAATGTATTGTGAATGAGTGAAAACTGTTGGGTAATGTTTGTAAAATATAAGATTAACAAATACAAACAGAAATGTTTATATAAGGCAAAAAAATCTAGGAAAAGTTGTGAAAAAGCATTCATATGGTGGCAAAGGATATGTATACTTTATTTTCGCCGAAGCTATTGAACATTTTTTTGCATACTTATTTAGTACAGTCATGCGAATTTTCGGTAAAAATTGAAGTGGCATCGCCAGAACTAGAAATGGAAATCCTTAGTGAGACCGTCCCCCTCTACCTCTTGATATATCTGTAGCTAGTTCTGAGTCCATAGCTAATTTAGATCTATAGCTAATTTAGATCTATAGCTAGTCTTTATCTATAGCTAATTCTGAGAAATAGAGGTTTCAAAGCAGATTTTTGAACCGGGAGTGAAAAATAAACCGGAAGTGAAAATTCTAAATGCCCAGCACTACCTCCTCCAAGATTTGGTGCTGAATCCATATCAGTTATCAACTAATCTTCATCTATAGCCAATCTTGATATATAGATGCTGTAAGAAGTATGAAATTTTTTAATCGGAAATGAAAATCTTTAGTGAGCCCCTCCCCCCCCCCCCCATTCTCCTGCGGAATCTAATGATAAATCTAAATCAATCATCATCTGAGCTCTATAGCAGGTCCTGAGAAATATTGTTTGAAATATATGTTAAAGTCTTTGAAGGAAAAGTTTTTCACAAGAACTATATTATGGCAAGAATTTTGCCATATAAATAAGAAGTATTTAATAATATTGATAAAAAATATCCTACGTAAGGCCTTTAATACCAGGACAACATGAGCGAGTCGAAATATGCATGAAAGTTATCTTAAATATATGTTTGTTGTACTATTTATGTATCTATGAACATTTAAAATATATTTAAATTTAATTGTTTCATGAAACATCCTGAAATATAGCCGTACTAATCTGGGTGGTTCTAACATATTGTACAATGTTTTTACTTTCCCTATAAACATAGTGTAATGTATAGGAAAAGTAATGTGACGGGTCCAAAAATTAGAATTCGAGTTTTCGACAGAAGCGCGTTTTCGACTCGAATCGAACGCTTTTAAGCTGATGACTATGTGTGTGTGTGTGTGTGTGTGTCTGGAAGTGATATCTCACGATATCAGCTATATCACCCCCCCCCCCCCTCCAAATTTTCAAATGGAATTTTGAAAAAAATCATCAAAAACTCAGAACTTTCAATGATGTTAAATAATTCGTCATTTCTTTTGTAATTATTCATTAGAAAACGATTGATACAAACTTTAGAGCATGAATTGTTCTCGAGATATTGCACTTTTTCAGATAAATATATTAATAAATGACATAAATAAGACAAAGTATTAAAGATTGTGAAAAAAAGTTCATTTACGATATGTAATATTATACGATAAATTTGTTAACATCATTCTCGTGGATCTAGTTCATTCCATTCACTAGAAAAGGTACTTAGTGTAATAGTTTTGTATTTTAACAACTAACAATTCATCAACGGGCATTTATATAGAAAATAAGCTTTTTTTCTCCGTTTGTCTGTAACGCTTGGCGATAAATTTAGCTAACTTGGCGAATAATTTAACGAAATATCGCCAGCATGGCAATGTTTCGCCCCAGATTGACGAAAATATCGTTAAAATTGCAATAATGACGGTAATTTAAAGAAAATGACGTCAAATCGATGAATTATTTATTAAAATAATTTAATATATGAACTATATTACTTATTGCGAATACTATCAATATTAATAATTGTCAATTTAGATTTATGTGAAATATAAGTTAATTGGGCATTTCGAAATGGTTTTACATGTTGTCATCCGACAAAGCGCCAAATGTACAATCAAACGTTAAAAACATTGTGCAGTAGATCTTATACATCATTTTTTCATTGTGGAAGAAGTAAACCCATTGCATTATATAAGGAAAGTCATATGCTGCCCACATCAGCTATTTTTCTTTGATTCATTGATTACCGATCTCAGTATGTATTACTTTAACCAAAATTTCTCAGTAAGAGCTGAATTACACTAAAATTAGCTGCAGTTACTTTGAATATGCTTTTATATTTCTTATTTTATTACTTTTATTTTTTTTAGTCTTATTTGAGACGCCTATTTTTACTTTCCGGGGCCTGCAGTATCTGTGTATAAAATTTTTTGGCCGTACGTCACTTAGATTTTTACTACAGACTGTACACATACACATAGACATCTTCCTTTATTTTGCAATATTGTACAACTTTGAAATTGGCTTTTTTTTCTTTGATCTCGTATTGTTGCTGAGTTTGCTATCCTAACTGTTTAATCCTCCGCTAAGGAAACTGCAATCACTTTTAATTATTCGGATATGGTCACTTCAATTTATTATAGACAGATCTAGCGTGCACACTAATGTACCTTTCCTTGCAAAATTATTGCGATGCTTATGGACTTTCCTGGGAACACTGCGTATTGTTTAAAATTTACATTTTCTCGGACGGGTTAAGCATTTATATTTTAAGTCGATCTGTATTCAAGATACGAGTATCATTACAGAATTTATGAAAGAAGATTTAATCTCCGGTATCATCTAACTCCAAAGATGATAGCTACCAAAGAACACAACTTGAAGAAGACCGATTGATTTAAAAGGTGTAATGGAAGATTAAATATTTCCTTCCTCTTGATATTTGATCCGATTCTGATATTATATGCACGCAACAACTAAAAGAGAAATGCATGGATGACTGAATTGCATGAGGAAGTTTTCTTTCTTTATATCTATACAAATAAGTAAACAATCATTCCATCAATCATATTCATCAATTTAGACTCTGCACAAAATGTTTGACTTTAACCTGCATGTAGACTGAATGTAAGGAAGTTCTTATGGACAGTTTTTAAAGCATAAGGACGATAAAAACAGGTTAATCTATATCTATCAAAAGAATAAAACCTCAGAAGAGTTATAATTTAATACCTTTGCTTTTTCTTGTTTATGATCTTCGTACACTGTAAAACATTCTCCAACCTTTGCTCATTTTTAACACTTGACAACAAAGTCGAAAAGTGTTTATGACATTTAATACTTGACAACAAAGTCGAAAAGTGTTTATGACTTTGTTCATTCTGTCTGTCTGTCTGTCTGTCCGTTAGCACGATAACTGCCGCAAAAAGGACTTTATCAAAATGAAATTTTGGTATGTTGTTCAGACGGTTTGTAGGACCTATGGGAATATAAATGAATAGTATCACCCAATTAGTTTTGGATTGAACCCGGGTTGAAAAAATGAAATGCATTGAGCCCTATGGGACCTAATTTTTCAAACATTTTTTAAGCGGATTTAAAATTCACAAATTGCTTCGAAAATTTTAGGTAATATTCAAATTGTTCCATAAAATATATAAAAAAAATTCAGCGAAATATATTCAGTAATTTTTTAAATAAAAATTAAAATAATAATTACACCTTTTATATGAAACGATCACGTAACCATTATATGAAGAGATCACGTGACCCACTTCAAAATAAAATATGGCATACATCTTGTATGACATCTTGTGTCAAAATCGTGATTTTTAAAGTTTTTTTCAATTCATATTTAGTGTTATATCCGTCCTAAAACCGCTTTATTTTTGCTTAAATTCTGTGCATCTACATACTGAAACAACGCAATTACAATATATTTGAATTTAAATGATCATCCAAATTTGATATGAATGAAATATTCATTGATTTTACAGAGAGAAGGACGATTTTTTCAATTACGTTTTAAGCATAGAGTTTAATTACTTGTACCTCCATGGTCTTAAGTTTTTAAATAAAATAAATTATTATAGTACATGTGATGAATGAAATGAATGGAAAAATGTTTATGACTGAAATACTGCTTTTATAGAGAGAGCCAGGCGTGTTATATTTCGATGACGTCATTTGAATAAATTTCATTTGTTTTCGATGAAGTTTTCAAATATAATAAATTATCGTAGCATTATGATAATTTTAAAAATATTATCGAGGAATGTATCGCATTTTAGAGATGCTTAAACCAGGCAATTTATATTTCAATGCCGTCATTTGAATGAAGTTCTTTCTTTTTTCGATGAAGTTTTAAGTTTTCAAATATAATAAATTAATGTAGTACTGTGATAATTTTTAAAATATTACTGAGGAATGTATCACATTTTAGATTGCATTGAAGTTGGAAAGTGTTTCATAATCAATGCTTTACGCATGATTGATCTTTCTTGTTTTCAGCTACTTTGTTTATAATTTCGTCAAACTGATAAGAAAAGCCACAATTACCAGCGTTCATGAAAACGACAGCTTCATTTCTGACATATTCAGATAATTATCGTCTGCCGGAGCGTTATTAACACTTTACAACAAAGTTGAAAAGTTTTTATGACTTTGTTCATTCTGTCTGTCTGTCTGTCTGTCTGTCTGTCTGTCCGTTAGCACGATAACTGCCGTAAAAATGACTTAATCAAAATGAAATTTTAGTATGTTGTTCAGACGGTCTATAGGACCTATGGGAATATAAATGAATAATATCACCCAATTAGTTTTGGATTGAACCCGGGTTGAAAAAATGGAATACATTGAGCCCTATGGGACCTAATTTTTCAAGCATTTTTTAAGCGGATTTAAAATTCACAAATTGCTTCGAAAATTTTAGGCAATATTCAAATTGTTCCATAAAATATATAAAAAAAAATTCAGCGAAATATATTCAGTAGTTTTTTAAATAAAAATTAAAATAATAATAACACCTCTTATATGAAGCGATCACGTGTCCATGATATGAAACGATCACATGACCCACTTCAAAATGATATATGGCATCCATCTTGTTTCAAAATCGTGATTTTTAAAGTTCTTTTTAATTCATATTGAGTGTTGTATCCGTCCTAAAACTACTTTATTTTTGCCTAAATTCTGTGCATCTACATACTAAAACAACGCAATGACAATATATTTCAGTTTAAATGCTCATCCAAATATGATTATTTCTACTATTAAGCCTATTTTTCACCTATGTAAAATGTAAACAGCAAAATATATAGAATGAGTTGTATTAGAATCGCTGTAATTCTTTAACACAAAATAATTTAGTCCATGGAGTCTGCTTAGCTGATATGAATGAAATATTCATTGATATTAGAAAGAGAAGGACGATATTTTTCGCTGAAGTTTTACGCATAGAAATTACTTACTTGTAGCTCAATGGTCTTAATTTTTAAATAAAATAAATTATTATAGTATTTTGATGAATGACATGAATGGGGGAATTAATTATGAATGAAATGTTGCTTTTTTAGAGAGAGCCAGGCGTGTTATTTTTTTATGACGTCATTTGAATGAATTTCAGTTGTTTTCGATGAAGTTTTCAAATATAATAAATTATCGTAGTATTATGATAATTCTAAAATTATTACCGAGAAATGTATCACATTTTAGAGATATTTAAACCAGGCAATTTATACTTTAATGCCGTCATTTGAATGAAGTTCATTTTTTTCGATGAAGGTTTAAGTTTTCAAATATAATAAATTAATGTAGTATTGTGATAAGTTTTAAAATATTATCGAGGAGTGTATTGCATTTTAGACATGTTTAAATAAAATTGCATTGAAGTTGGAAAGTGTTTCATAATCAATGCTTTAAGCATGATTGATCTTTCTTGTTTTTATATGTTTGTATTTATATATATACTGTTCTTCGTACGGAGTATATATTATAAAGAAATTTTAAATTCACAATCATGTGCAAATTCCTATAGTATACTGAATGACATTGTTAAATCAAAATATTCTGTTAAAATATTTAATAATTTCAATCTCCTAAAATGAAGTTTAAGAATCTCTGTTCTCGCTATACAACATTATCTTTACAGACAAATCTGAAGAATAAATCATCCTGGTCCCGTTCGTAAACATATTTACAAACAATATAAAAAATCGCTTTGTTGGGGTGTATGTGGTTCCCCTGTTGTTCAAACTGTTGTTCCCCTGTTGTTGTTTGGTAACTTTAAATTTTATATTGGCAGTACAAAACGTACTGTTGGTATCCGTTTGGCAGAACATGCTAGAGATGTCAAAGGTGATAAACTTTCTACGGCCCTTGCTCATTTTGTTGTTAAAGAAAATTTCCGGCCCATTTTTGAAAGAATTGTCCTTCTTATGCGTTGTAATAACCCTCGCATTATTCTCCTTTTTGAGTCCCTCTTTATTTATATTTACCGCGAGTCGATTAGTAATTTTGACACCGTTCAGATTTTATGTTATGCTTGGCGACTCATTCTCGACTCCATGCAATTCAAGTCCCTTCATAGTTATCTTTGACGTCATCCTCTCGGGGATTGGGCCTGACTGCCTCCTATTTTTAAAAAAAAATTTTGAATTTGAAATTTCTGTACTCAAATTGTAAGGATTTTTACTGTAATTTTCGTGTTTTATGCTCAATTTTTTAAATCTGTGCAAAATGTTTTCTATTTTTGGATTCTCCTTAGATAAACGTATGTTTATTGATAATTGTATTTATGCAAATTTGTCACCTTTTCTGGTCTATATATGAACGATCATTTCTATTTCCATGTAGCCACTGATGAAGAGCGTATTTACGCTCGAAAGCGCTCTGGCCTTTTTTAATTTTGTACGTCTTATAAGAAGTGAAATAAAGACCTTCTATTATAGTGGTGTGCTTGTTATTTCTGCTAATATAAAATTGAATCAATATATGCAGAATAAAAGGGTTAAAATTGTATGGGACCCGTATTACTTATATTCGCGAATATTTGAAGATATACCCTGAATTAGTAGATTACACGTTTAAATTGAAAATATCAATAAACAATTGAAAATAATATTTAAATCTGAAGGCTGTAATTGATTCCAATATATGCCAAAATGAAAGCGCTAAAATTGTATGGGAAGCTATACCCGTACTAGTTGTATTGTCTTAGATTAGAAGATATGCCCGTGGTTAGTAGAAGATTACCCGTATTACAATATGAGTCTCAATAATCTTTGCCAAAATAAAACACATGACTTAATAAATTGTAAATATCAATAACCCCCCATAATCTTCATAGCACAAGGCCGTAACTGATTCCAATGTATGCCAATAGATATCAAAATATATGCCAATATACATGTACTACTTTTATTCTCGTAGATTAGAAGATATATCCGTGCATTTGTAGAAGCTTACGCGTACTACGTATCATATATGAATTTCAACAATTTTTGCCAAAATAAAACAATGGCGTAATAACTTCAAAATATCAATAATCCCTGAATCAGTAATCCCCGAAAACAATAATAATAATATTTAAACCGAAAGACCGTTGTTGATATTATCCAGTAAAAAATGCAATATCAATGAAATTTATTTTATATACATACCTTTGTAATTTAAATCGGATATATTTCATAAACACATTGTGTTTAAATCCGCATCTAAACGACATGATATAATTTTCTTCAAATAAATTGGTGAAAAAAATATCGTCCGCATAATGCTATCTCTATGGAAATTTAATTGTGCGTTTTTAATTAATATCTAGACAACCTCTGGTCCTAGAAACTCAAAACATGGACAAAATTTTAAGTGGGGCTATTATTCCATGTCTACCCCAAAAATGCCATCTGATTCAGTGCAGCCGTTCTCCCGTAATGATGAGTTTTAAACATAAAGAAACTTAACATTCATAATTATGTATAAATTCCTATAGTATTCTAAGTGATCTTGTAATTTAAAATATTACATTAGAATATTTAATTTAATTCTTCTAAAAAATGTATTAGGATCTCTGGACTCGATATGCAAAATTATCTTCACAGGCAGATCTGAAGATTAAAGCATCCTGGTCCAGTTTGTAAAAAAATTGAGGAAAACATATTTTTTAATTCTCACAAAACGACAGAGATTATTAAGAAAATCGTACTTAATTATGCAAAATATTGAATTTTCATCGATTCTATGTCATTTTCATGAATTTAGCATCACTTTATCAATTTGGCGACATTTTAAAAAATCGCCAAATTTATCGCCAAGTGGGAAGGTAGAACTCCCAGTCCAACTTGGCGACAAGTTTACGAAACATCATCACAATACTATGCCTTAACAAAACACAAAGAATTTCACACACACACAAAGAACACAATTTTATCAATTTCAAGATATTTTTATGGACATACAAATATATTTATCAATTTGGCGATATTTCAAAAATTCGCTAAATGTGCTAATAAGTAGGACGGTTGGACTGACAGACAAATGCTACCGAAACGCCATTTCAGTACTCTCTCCTAACATAAAAAAATTAATTTCATTCATTTAGCATAATTTTTATGAATTTGGCGACATTTCCGTCAATTTGGCAAAGTTTAAGAAAAGTTGCCAAGTTAGCGATATCCCGCCAAATTCGTAGATCTCAATTTGCAGATCTGAAGACTAAAACATCCTGATCTCGTTTGTATATAGTACTAAATGAGAACACTGAAATTGTATTAAAAGATATTTTCGTTCTATTCTTATTCTGTTTCAAAAATCGAATAAATGAGTTCCTTGGCTAAACACAATTTATAAGTTTGAAACTCTTTGCTAAAATAAATGAAAGTTATGTACGCAGTTCGTAATTAATATAATTAAAAGAAATGAAACCGTTCATTTATAAGATAGATTTTTATATCCGTTTATATATTACTCAAATCGAAAAAGTAATAATAAAAATTAAAAAACACATTTGATTTAATTGCGTTACTGAGGAATTACGTTGCTGTGCAACATGATATAAGAAAGAATCTTCATAAAATGCTGATAATTAAATTAACCATTTTTATTTCTTAATACTTTTCATTGTTTAGTGAAAGTCTGTGATAGTTTGCCATGGTGATAGAGTTTCCATTTCAATTCATGTTTCAAGCCTGCAATTTTCAAAAGTGACTAATAAGAGCAATTAACTCCAACCAAACTCAGAGATATAATTTTCTTCAAATAAATTTTCGGAAAAAGTATCGTTTGTATAATGCTATCTCTATGAAGGGTTAATTGTTCATTTTCAATTAATATCTCGACAGCCTTAGAAACTCGAAACATGGACTAAATTTTAAGTGAGGCTATAAAGGCTAACAACAATATTTCATCAAATTCAGTTCAGCCGTTCTCCCGTGATGATGACACAAACATACAGACAAACAGACAGACAGATAGATTTTCAATTTTATTTATATAGACTAGCAGCATAACCGTGCTTCGTACGGAGTATATAATATAAAGGAACTTATAATTCACTATCATGTGCAAATTCTTATAGCATACTAAATGACATTGTTATTCAAAATATTCTGTTAAAATATTAAATTTATTGTTCCTAAAAAGAGGTTTAAGAATATCAGTTCTCACTATGCAAAATTATCTTCACAGGCAAATCTGATGAATAAAACATCCTGGCCCCTTTTGTAAGCAAATATATAAAAAAAATATGAAATTGAATCAATATATGCAAAATAAATCAACAATGTAGATAAAATCAATAATGCAAAATCAATATAAGCAAAATTGAATCTATATATGCGAAATTAAATAACCATTTTGATTTCTTTATACTTTTCATTGTTGAGTAAAAGCTTGTGAAAAATAAACCATGGAGATTGATTTTCCATTTAAATTCATCTTTCAAATAATTCATGCTATCAGGTAGTGATTAATTAGCGCAAAAATCTTGCATCAGACTCAGAGATAAAGTTTTAATTCACTTTCGCGTTTTAAACAAACGGTTTAAAACCTTTTCGTTTGGATAAACCATGGAATTAGAGAGTAGAACTCCTAGGAAAAGTTTGGTTTTTCGTTAATATCTCGACAACCTCTGGTCTTAGAAACCCGAAACTTGGAAAACATTTATGGGGGGGGATATTTCAAGGCTACCAGCAAAATTTCATTAAATTCGGTTCAGCCGTTCTCTTGTGATGATGAGACAAACCAAAGTTTCGTGTTTTACTAATATCTCGAGAACCACTGGCCGTAGAAACCCAAATTATGGACTAAATTTTAAGTGGGGCTATTTCCAGACTACTCACAAAATTTTATCAAATTCGGTTGAGCCGTTCTCCCGTGATGATGGGACAAACAGACAAACAAACAGACTTTCAATTTTATTTATATAGACTAGCAGCATACCCGTTCTTCGTACGGAGTATATAATATAAAGAAACTTAAAATTCACAATCATGTGCAAATTCCTATAGTATACTAAATAACATTTTTAATCAAAATATTCTGCTAAAATATTTAACACTAGCAGCATACCCGTCCTTCGTACCGAGTATATAATATAAAGAAACTTATAATTCGCAATCGTGTGCAAATTCTGTAAAAATATTAAATTTATTGCTCCTAAAGAGACGTTTAAGAATATCTGTTCTCACTATGCAAAATTATCTTCACGGGCAGATCTGAAGAATAAAACATCCTGGCCCCTTTTTTAAGCAAATTTACAAAAAAGAAAAAAATGGAATTGAATCAATATATGCAACCCCGTCCTACTTATATTGTCGCAGATTAAAAAATATGCCAGTGTGTTAGTAGACGATTCAACGTATTACAGTATGAGTCTCAAAAATTTTTGCCAAAATAAAAGAAATGACGTAATAAATTGAAAATATCAATAATCCCTGTACCCTTTATACCAGAAGGCCGTAATTGATTCCAATATATGCCAATATATATCAAAACATATGTCAATATACCCGTACTACTTATATTCTCGCAGATTAGAAGATATACCTGTTGAAGGCCCAGACCATTTGACCCTGGCTTATGGCAATATAATGTGCGGCCGGAAGATACACCCGTGTATTTGTAGAAGATTACTCGTACAACGTACAATATATGAGTTTACACAATTTTAGTCATAATAAAACAATTGCATAATAACTTGAAAATATCAATAATCCCTGAATCAATAATAACCGAAAATATCAATAATAATAACGTTTAAACCTGAAGACCGTAATTGATATTATCCAGTCAAAAATGCTATAAGAAAAATTAAATCGTTCTTTTCTAAAATATATATTTATATCCATTTATTTATTATTCAAATCGAAAAAATAATATTAAAAATTAACAGACAGATTTCATTTAATTGCGTTTCTGAGCAACATGATACAAGATATAATCTTTCTCATAAACTGCGAAATTAAATAACCATTTTGATTTCTTTATACTTTTCATTGTTCAGTAAAAGCTTCTGCAGAATAAACCCTGGAGATAGATTTCCTATTTAAATCATGTTTCAAACAATTCATGTTTTCAGAAAGTGACTAATTAGTGCAAAAAATCTCCCATCAAGCTCAGAGATACAGTTTAATTCACTTTCAAACGATTTTCAAGCTTTTCGTTTGGATAAGCCACGGAATTAGAGAGTAGAACTCCTAAGAAAAAGTTTCGTTTTTCCTTAATATCTCGACAACCACTGGTCTTAGATACTCGAAATTTGGGCTAAATTTATGGAGGGGGGGGCTATTTCAAGGCTATCGACAAAACTTCATCAAATTCGATTCAGCCATTCTCCCGTGATGATGAAACAAACAAAAATTTCGTTTTTTACTAATATCTCAAGAAGACTGATCGTAGAAACTCCAAATATGGACTAAATTTTGAGTGGGACTATTTCCAGTCTATCTACAAAATTTCACCAAATTCGGTTCAGTCGTTCTCCCGTGATGACGGGACAAACAGACAGACAGACAGACAGACAGATTTTCAATTTTATATATATAGACTAGCAGCATACCCGTTCTTCGTACGGAGTATATAATATAAAGAAACTTGAAATCCATAATCATGCCCAAATTCTTATAGTATACTAAATGACATGTTTAATCAAAATATTCTGTTAAAATATTTAATATAATGCTCCTAAAAAGAAGTTTAAGAATCTCTGTTCTCGCTATATAAAATTATCTTCATGGACATATCTGAAGAATAAAACATCTTGGACCCCTTATGTAAGCAAATATAAAAAAAAATATGGAATTGAATCAATATATGCAAAATAAATGTATGGGACCCGTAAAATTGTATGGGACCCGTACTAATTATATACGCGAATATTAGACAATATAACCTGTATTAGTAGATTACATGTATAAATTGAACATACCAATAAACCCGTAATCTTTAAATCTGAAGACAGTCATTTATTCCAATATATGTCAAAATTAAAGTGCTAAAATTATATGGGAAGATATACACGTACTACTTATAATGTCCGATTATTAGTAGAAGATTACCCGTTTTGCAATATGAGTCACAAATGTTTTTTGGTAAAATACAACGGACGACGTAATAAATTGAATATATAATTAATCCCCTTAATCTTCATACCAGAAGACTGTACTTGATTCCAATATATATGCCAATATATGTCAAAATATATGCCAATATACCTGTACTACTTATATTCTCGTAGGTTAGAAGATATACCCGTGCATTCCTAGAAGATTACTCGTACAACGTACAATATGCGTGTGTCAGCAATTTTTGCCGCAATAAAACAATGGCGTAATAACTTAAAAATATCAATAATCCCTGAATCAATAATTCCGGAAAATATCAATAATAATAATGTTTAATCCTGAAGAGTATAATTGATATTATCCAGTCCAAAATGAAATGGCAATGAAATTTATTTTATATACATATCTTCATTATTCAAATCGGAAAGGATTTAATAAAAATCGTCTGCCGCATATACAAATTGGATTTAAATCCGTTGCTAAGCGACATGATATCATTTGCTTCAAATAAATTGGTAGAAAAAATATCGTCTAAATAGTTATATTTCTATTGAACATTTGGCGACAGTTTCGTCAAATTAGCGACATTTTAAAAAATCGCCAAATTTATCGCCAAGTGGGACTATAGAACTGACAGTTCCACTTTGCGACAAATTGACGAAATATCATCACAATACTATCCCCTAACAAAAAACAATTAATATCAGTTATGTAGCGCAATTTTATCAATTTTAAGATATTTTTATAGATTTGAAAACATTTTTATCAATTTGGTGACATTTTAAAAATTCGCTAAATGTATTACTAAGTAGGATGGTTGGTCTGACAGATAAATGCTAACCAAACATCATTTCAGTACTCTCTTCTAACAAAACAAAAAAAAATTTCATTGATATGTAGAAGACCCAAGCCGCACGACCAACCCGAATGATTATGGCAGCTGTTTGTGTGTCGTTTATATCAATTTGGCGACATTTCCGTCAATTTGGCAAAGTTTAAGAAAAGTTGTCAAATTAGCGATATCCCTCCAAATTCGTAGCTTTGAATTTGCAGATCTGAATGAAACATTCTTATCCCGTTTCAATATACTAAATAAAAACACTACAATTGTATTAGAAGATATACCCGCTCTACTCTTTTTCTGTTTCAACAATCGGCTATATGAATTTATTGGCTAAACACAATATATGAGTTTAGTAGCTAAATACGATATAAGCTTGAAAACTCTTTGCCAAAATAAATGAAATTGATGTACGCAGTCAGCAATTAATATAATTAAAAGAAAAATCAAACCGTCTATTTATAAGATATACTTTTATATCCATTTATCCATTTATTTATTATTTAAATCGAAAAAAAATAATAAAAATATTAACAAACACATTTAATTTAATTGCGATGCCGAGCAACATGATATATCCTAATAAAATGTTAAAATTTATTAACCACTAACAGCACACCCGTTATTCGTACGGAGTGTATAATTTAAAGAAACTTAAAGTTCGCAATCATGTGCAAATTCTGTTAAAATATTAAATTTATTGCTCCTAAAGAGAAGTTTAAGAATATATGTTCTCACTATGCAAAATTATCTTCACGATCAAATCTGAAGAATAAAACATCCTGCCCCCTTTTGTAAGCAAATTTACAGAAGAAAAAATAGGAATTGAATGAATATATGCAACCCCGTACTAATTATATTATCGCAGATCAGAAAATATGCCAATGTGTTAGTAGAAGATTACCCGTATTACAATATGCGTCTCAAAAATATTTGCCAAAATAAAAGAGATGACGTAATAAATTGAAAACATCAATAATATCCGTACTCTTTATACCAGAAGGTCGTAATTGATTCCAATATATGCCAATATATATCAAAACATATGTCAATATACCTGTACTACTTATATTCTCGTAGATTAAAAGATATACACGTGTATTTGTAGAAGATTCGTACAACATACAATATATGAGTTTAAACAATTTTTGTCATAATAAAATAATTGCATAATAACTTGAAAATATCAATAATCCTTGAATCAATAATCCCCGAAAATATAAATAATAATAATTTTTAAACCTGAAGACCGTAATTGATATTATCCAGTCAAAAATGCTATAAGAAAAATCAAATCGTTCTTTTCTAAAATATATTTTTATATCCATTTATTTATTATTCAAATCGAAAAAATAATTATTAAAGTTAACAGACAGATTTAATTTAATTGCGTTTCTGAGTAACATGATATAAGATAGAATCTTATAACATGTTAAATATGTCATGTCTTATAACATAAGCTGCGAAATTAAATAACGATTTTGATTTCTCTATACTTCTCATTGTTCCGTAAAAGCTTGTTTTAAATAACCCATTAACCATGGAGATAGATTTCCCCTTTAAATCATGTTTCAAACAATACATGTTTTCAGAAAGTGACTAATTAACGCAAAAAATCTCCCATCAAACTCAGAGATTAAATTTTAATTCACTTTCAAACGATTTTTAAGCTTTTCGTTTGGATAAACCACGGAGTTAGGGAGTAGAACTCCTAGGAAAAAGTTCCGTTTTTCATTAATATCTCGACAACCCCAGGTCTTAGAAACTCGAAACTTGGACAAAATTTATGGGGGGATATTTCAAGGCTATTCACCAAATTTCATTAAATTCGGTTCAGCCGTTTTTCCGTGATGATGAGACAAACGAAAATTTCGTTTTTTACTAATATCTCGAGAAAAACTCGTCATAGAAACTCAAAACACGAATATAATTTTAAGTGGGGCTATTTCTGGGCTACCCACAAAATTTCATCAAATTCGGTTCAGCCGTTCTCCCGTGATGGTGTGACAAACAGACAGACAGACAGACAGACAGACAGACAGACAGACAGACAGACAGATTTTCATTTTTATTTATATAG
Organism: Amaurobius ferox; assembly: GCA_951213105.1. Taxonomy (NCBI): domain Eukaryota; kingdom Metazoa; phylum Arthropoda; class Arachnida; order Araneae; family Amaurobiidae; genus Amaurobius; species Amaurobius ferox. The sequence continues at coordinate 58,989,362 of OX578133.1, forward strand.
ACTAGCAGAATACCCGTTCTTCGTACGGAGTATATAATATAAAGAAATTTATAATTCGCAATCATGTGCAAATTCTGTTAAAATATTAAATGTATTGCTCATAAAGAGATGTTTAAGAATATCTGTTCTCACTATGCAAAATTATATTCACGGGCAGATATGAAGAATAAAACATCCTGGCCCCTTTTGTAAGCAAATTTACAAAAAAAAGGAATTGAATCAATATATGTAACCTCGTACTACTTATATTGTCGCAGATTAGAAAATATGCCAGTGTGTTAGTAGAAGATTACCCGTATTGCAATATAAGTCTCAAAAATATTTGCCAAAATAAAAAAGATGACGTAATAAATTGAAAGTATCAAAAATTCCCGTAATCTTAATACCAGAAAGTCGTAATTGATTAAAATATATGCCAATATATATCAAAATATATGCCAATATACCTGTACTACTTATATTTTCGTAGATTAGAAGATATACCCATGCATTTGTAGAAGATTACTCGTACAACGTACTATATATGAGTTTCAACAATTTTCGTCATAATAAAACAATTCCATAATAATTTGAAAATATCAATAATCCCTGAATCAACAGTCCCCGAAAATACCAATAATAATGATGTTTAAATCTGAAGACCGTAATTGATAATTATCCAGTCAAAAATGCAATGTCAATGAAATTTATTTTATATACATATTTTTATTATGCAAATCAGAAAAGATTTAATAAAAATCGTATGCCGCATAACATATTGGATCCGTTGCTAAGCGACATGATATCATTTGCTTCAAATAAATTGATAGAAATCATATCATCTGAATAATGCAATCTCCATGGAAGGTTTGGCGACATTTTCGTCAATTTAGCGATAACTAAAAAAATCGCCAAATTTATCGCCAAGTGGGGCTATAGAACTGATAGTCCCATTTTGCGACAAATTGACGAAACATCATCACAATACTATCCCCTAACAAAACACAATTAATTTCATTTATTAAGCGCGATTTTATCAAATTCATGATATTTTTATGGATTTAAAAATATTTTTACCAATTTGGTGATATTAAAAAAATTCCTTCAATGTGTTACTAAGTAGGATGGATGAACTGACCGACAAATGCTACAGAAACATCATTTCAGTACTCTATTCTAAAAAAACAAATTTAATTTCATTGATTTGGGCCATTTTTATCAATTTGGAGACATTTCCACTAATTTGATAAAGTTTAAGAAAAGTTACCAAGTTATTTAGAGATATTCCGCTAAATTCGTAGCTCTGAATTTGCAGATCTGAAGAATAAAATATCCTGATTCCGTTTGTATATACTAAATGAAAACACTAAAATTGTATTAGAAGATACATACACCCGTTCTACTCTTTTTCTGCTTCAACAATCGGCTAAATGAATTTATTGGGTAAACACAATATATGAGTTTATTAGCTAAAGACAATATATGAGCTTGAAACCTCTTTGCTTAAATAAATGAAAGTGATGTACACAGTCCGCAATATATATAATTAAAATAACAATCCAACCATTCATTTATAAAATATATTTTTACATCCATTTATTTATTATACAAATAGAAAAAATAATAATAAATATTACCAACACATTTAATTTCATTCCATTGCCGAACAACATGATATGAGATAGAATCTTCCTCATAAAATGTGAAATGAAATAGCCATTTTGATTTCTTTATACTTTTCATCGTTGAGTAAAAATTTGTGAAAGATGAACCATGGAGGTAGATTTTTCCATTTAAATTCATGTTTCAAACAATTCATGCTTTCCTATAGTGACTAATTAATGCAAAAATCCTGTACCAAACTCGGAAATAAAGTTTTATTTCATTTTGGCGTTTTAAACAAACGATTTTCATCCTTTCCGTTTGGATAAACCACGGAGTTGGAGAGTAGATCTCCTAAGAAAAAGTTCCGTTTTTCATTAATATCTCGACATCCCCTGGTCTTAGAAACTCGAAACTTGGACAAAATTTATGGGGGGCTATTTCAAGGCTATCCACAAAATTTCATTAAATTCGGTTTCGCCGTTTTCCCGTGATGATGAGACAAACGAAAATTTTGTTTTTTACTAATATCTCGAGAACCACTGGTCGTAAAAACTCAAAACACGGACTAAATTTTAAGTGGGCTATTTCTAAGCTACCCACAAAATTTCATCAAATTCGGTTCAGCCGTTCTCCTGTGATGATGGGACAAACAGACAGACAGATAGACAGACAGACAGATTTTCATTTTTATTTATATAGACTAGCAGCATACCCGTTCTTCGTACGGAGTATATAATATAAATAAATTTATAATTCGCAATCATTTGCAAATTCTGTTAAAATATTAAATTTATTGCTCCTAAAAAGAAGTTTAAGAATATCTGTTCTCACTATGAAGAACTATCTTCACTGGCAGATCTGAAGAATAAAACATCCTGGCTCCTTTTGTAAGCAAATTTACAAAAAACAAGAAAGATCAATCATGCGTAAAGCATTGATTAAGAAACACTTTCCAACTTCAATGCAATTTTATTTAAACATGTCTAAAATGTAATACATTCCTCGGTAATATTTTAAAACTTCTCACAATAATACATTGATTTAATATAGTTGAAAACTTCAACATTCATCAAAAAAAATGAACTTCATTCAAATGACGGCATTGAAATATAAATTGCCTGGTTTAAACATCTCTAAAATGTGACATATTACTCGGTAACAATTTTAAAATTATCATAATACCACGATAATTTATTATATTTAAAAACTTCATCGAAAACAACTGAAATTCAATCAAATGACGTCATAGAAAAAATAACACGCCTGGCTCTCTCTAAAAAAGCAGCATTTCATTCATAAATAATTTGCCATTCATGTCATTCATAACAATACTATAATAATTTATTTTATTTAAAAATTAAGACCATGGAGCTATAAGTAATTTAACTCTATGCTTAAAACTTCATCGCAAAAAATCGTCCTTCTCTCGGTAAAGTCAATGAATATTTCTGTCATATCAGCTATGCAGACTCCATGAGCTAAATTCTTTTGCATTAAAAAAATACAGCAATTCCTATACAACTCATCCTACATATTTTGATGTTTACATTTCACATAAGTGAAAAATAGGCTTCGTTAGAGAAATAATCAAAGTTGGATGCTCATTTAAACTCAAATATGTTGTCATTGCGTTGTTTCAGTATGTAGATGCACAGAATTTAAGCGAAAATAAAGAGGTTTTACGACGAATACAACACTCAATATGAATTAAAAAGAACTTTAAAAATGACGATTTTGAGACAAGATGTATACCGTATTATATTTTGAAGTTGGTCACGTGATCGTTTTATATCATGGTCACGTGATCGCTTCATGTAAGAGGTGTAATTATTATTTTAATTTTTATTTAAAAAACTACTGAATATATTTCGCTGAATTTTTTTTTATATATTTTATGGAACAATTTGAATACTACCTAAAATTTTGGAAGCAATTTGTGATATTTAAATTTGCTTAAAAAATGTTTGAAAAATTTGGTCCCATTGGGTTCAATGTATTTCATTTTTTCAACCCGGGTTCAATCCAAAACTAATTGGGTGATATTATTTATTTATATTCCCATAGGTCCTACAGACCGTCTGAACAACATACTAAAATTTGATTTTGATTAAGTCATTTTTACGGCAGTTATCGTGCTAACGGACAGACAGACAGACAGACAGACAGACAGACAGAATGAACAAAGTCATAAACACTTTTCAAGTTTGTTGTAAAGTGTTAAAATCTGAATTGAATCAATATATTCAAAATGAAAGCATTAAAATTGTATAGGACGCGTACTACTTATATACGCAAATATTAGAAGATATAACCTGTATTAGTACATTAAAAGATTACCCGTATTACAATATGAACCTCAAAAATCTTTGCCAAAATAAAAGAGATGAAGTAATAAATTGAAAATATAAATAATCCCCGTAATCTTTATACCAGAATGTCGTAATTGATTCCAATATATGCCAATATATATCAAAAATATGCCAATATATCTCTACTACTTATATTCTCGTAGATTAGAAGATATACCCGTGTATTTGTAGAAGATTACTCGTACAATGTACAATATATGAGTTTAAACAATTTTTGTCATAATAAAACAATGGCATAATAACTTGAAAATATCAATAATCCCTGAATCAATAATCCCCGAAAATATCAATAATAATAACGTTTAAACCTGAAGACCGTAACTGATATTATCCAGTCAAAAATGCTATAAGAAAAATCAAATCGGTCTTTTCTAAAATATATTTTTATATCCATTTATTTATAATTCAAATCGAAAAAATAATAATTAAAATTAACAGACATATTCAATTTAATTGCGTTTCTGAGTAACATGATATAAGATAGAATCTTCCTCATAAACTGCGAAATTAAATAACTATTTTGATTTCTTTATACTTTCGTTCAATAAAAGCTTGTGAAACATAAACCATGGCGATAGATTTCCCATTTCAATCATGTTTCAAACAATTCATGTTTTCAGAAAGTGAGTAATTAGCGTAAAAAATCAGCCACTAAACTCAAAGATAAGGTTTTAATTCACTTTCTAACGATTTTCTAGCTTTCCGTTTGGATAAACCACGGAGTTAGAGAGTAGAACTCTTAGGAAAAAGTTTCGTTTTTTATTAATATCTCGACAACCCCTAGTCTTAGATACTCGAAACTTAGGCTAAATTTATTGGGGGCTATTTTAAGGCTATCCACAAAATTTCAACAAGTTCGGTTCAGCCGTTCTTTCGTGATGATGAGATAAACGAAAATTTTGTTTTTTACTAATATCTCGAGAACCACTAATTGTAGAAACTCCAAACATGGACAAAATTTTAGGTGAGACTATTTCCAGGCTACCCACAAAATTTCATGGAATTCGGTTCAGCCGTTCTTCCGTGATGAAGGGACAAACAGACAGACAGACAGATATTCAATTTTATTTATATAGATCTAACAATCAGGAACCTTACTCCCCATTACGGACAGCTAATTCCCCTGAAACTGTGAGTAATATCCTTGCAAATGTTTTGCAGTGTATATGACGGTTTTTGGTGAAAAATATTTGCCGTACTCTTGTTTACACGGAAAACTTATTTTAAGCATCTATTTCTCAGGATCCACTATGGATAGAGTTTAGATAATAATTTATTTCAGCGTCCAATTTTAGACGAAGTAAGGGGGTTTCTCTAAGTATTTCTGCTTCCGGTTGTTTTCCTATTTCCTGTTAAGAAATTATTATTTCACTTAAAACATATATTTCTCAAGATTGGCTATACATAGCTTAGCTTACATATATAGCTTAGATGATAAGATGTATTCAGTATAAAATTCAAAAGCAGATTGGGTAAATATCATTCGTTAGGGATTAATATCTTCTACAAATATTGATATTTAAAATTTGCTTAAAGAGCCATCTTTACAGTTATTTTGGCACTTACTTTTGGCTAAATCTTCAAGAGTAACCCCGCTGATCATTACATATTCGAATTAACCGAAAAATTTGATGCCGATTAAAAAAAATGAAAAAAGACTCAAGATTGACCTTGAAAAGCCATTAAGGGTGGGCCTAAAAATTGAACTCTAAAGCAGAAAAGACGAATTCTGATCTGATAATGTGGTTCCGCCAGTATGTAATATTCTGTCGCTTTCACCTACGTTTTGCCATAGTGTTACGCATAGATAATCGTTATTTTTTAAACATAAATGATTTGTTTGATGCGGTGTTTGATATTTTTAATCATAGATGGCTTTCAAAATACATTAGAGGTTTTCTTCCAATAGCTTTGAAAATGGTCCCCGTTAGCGTAATAATCATCGAATTTTGAATAAAATTTGATAGCACACTTAATATTACATGGATAAGAGTGAAATTTTGTATAATGATGTTTCAGATGTAGCTGCATCGACTGATGTCAAAATTAACAGCTGTTTCTGTTCATAATTTTTATGAATATTAATTCAATAATTAGTATTAAATATTTCAAATTGTTTGAATATTGAAATTTATATGAATATTATGTCAAATATACTTGAATGATAAAATTTATAGGAATTTTGTTTGGGTGTTTTAGTAGAAAAGTATGCAAAACCAATTTTCTTGGAAAATGGATTTAACGCGAATATATCCCCATCACTGGAAAATCCATTTAGCATTAGGATCAGCAAATTTCAAACACTTGCAAATAGGTGAAAAAATTTTCAAAAATGGTAATTTTTTAACACTTTACAACAAAGTTGAAAAGTGTTTATGACTTTGTTCATTCTGTCTGTCTGTCCGTTAGCACGATAACTGCCGTAAAAATGACTTAATCAAAATGAAATTTTAGTATGTTGTTCAGACTGTCTGTGGGACCTATGGGAATATAAATGCATAATATCACCCAATTAGTTTTGGAATGAACCCGGGTTGAGAAAATGAAATACATTGAAACCTATGGGACCTAATTTTTCAAACATTTTTTAAGCGGATTTAAAATTCACAAATTGCTTCGAAAATTTTAGATAATATTCAAATTGTTCCATAAAATATATAAAAAAAAATTCAGCGAAATATATTCAGTAGTTTTTTAAATAAAAATTAAAATAATAATTACACCTCTTATATGAAAAGATCACGTGATCATGATATGAAACGATCACATGACCCACTTCAAAATGATATATGGCATCCATCTTGTTTCAAAATCGTGATTTTTTTAAGCTCTTTTTAATTCATATTGAGAGTTGTATCCGTCCTAAAACTACTTTATTTTTGCTTAAATTCTGTGCATCTACGTACTAAAACAACACAATGACAATATATTTGAGTTTAAATTCTCATTCAAATTTGATTATTTCTACAACTAAGCCTATTTTTCACCTATGTGAAATGTAAACAGCAAAATACGTAGAATGAGTTGTATTAGAATTACTGTATTTCTTTAACACAAAATAATTCAGTCCATGGAGTATGCATGGCTGATATGAATGAAATATTAATTGATTTTATAAACAGAAGGACGATTTTTTTCGATGAAGTTTTAAGCATGGAGTTTATGAATTATAGCTCCATGGTCTTAATTTTTAAATAAAATAAATTATTATAGTATTGTGATGAATGAAATCCTGCTTTTATAGAGAGATCCAGGCGTGTTATTTTTTCTATGACGTCATTTGAATTTATTTCAGTTATTTTCGATGAAGTTTTCAAATATAATAAATTATCGTAGTATTATGATAGTTTTTAACACTTTACAACAAAGTTGAAAAGTGTTTATGACTTTGTTCATTCTGTCTGTCTGTCTGTCTGTCTGTCTGTCTGTCTGTCTGTCTGTCTGTCCGTTAGCACGATAACTGCCGTAAAAATGACTTAATCAAAATGAAATTTTAGTATGTTGTTCAGACGGTCTATAGGACCTATGGGAATATAAATGAATAATATCACCCAATTAGTTTTGGATTGAACCCGGGTTGAAAAAATGGAATACATTGAGCCCTATGGGACCTAATTTTTCAAGCATTTTTTAAGCGGATTTAAAATTCACAAATTGCTTCGAAAATTTTAGGCAATATTCAAATTGTTCCATAAAATATATAAAAAAAAATTCAGCGAAATATATTCAGTAGTTTTTTAAATAAAAATTAAAATAATAATAACACCTCTTATATGAAGCGATCACGTGTCCATGATATGAAACGATCACATGACCCACTTCAAAATGATATATGGCATCCATCTTGTCTCAAAATCGTGATTTTTAAAGTTCTTTTTAATTCATATTGAGTGTTGTATCCATCCTAAAACTACTTTATTTTTGCCTAAATTCTGTGCATCTACATACTTTAACAACGCAATGACAATATATTTCAGTTTAAATGCTCATACAAATTTGATTATTTCTACTATTAAGCCTATTTTTCACCTATGTAAAATGTAAACAGCAAAATATGTAGAATGAGTTGTATTAGAATCGCTGTAATTCTTTAACACAAAATCATTTAGTCCATGGAGTCTGCATGGCTGATATGAATGAAATATTCATTGATTTTAGAAAGAGAAGGACGATAATTTTCGATGAAGTTTTACGCATAGAGTTTTACTTACTTGTAGCTCCATGGTCTTAATTTTTAAATAATATAAATTATTATAGTATTGTGATGAATGACATGAATGGGGGAATTAATTATGAATGAAATGTTGCTTTTTTAGAGAGAGCCAGGCGTGTTATTTTTTTATGACGTCATTTGAATGAATTTCAGTTGTTTTCGATGAAGTTTTCAAATATAATAAATTATCGTAGTATTATGATAATTCTAAAATTATTACCGAGAAATGTATCACATTTTAGAGATATTTAAACCAGGCAATTTATACTTTAATGCCGTCATTTGAATGAAGTTAATTTTTTTCGATGAAGGTTTAAGTTTTCAAATATAATAAATTAATGTAGTATTGTGATAAGTTTTAAAATATTATCGAGGAGTGTATTGCATTTTAGACATGTTTAAATAAAATTGCATTGAAGTTGGAAAGTGTTTCATAATCAATGCTTTAAGCATGATTGATCTTTCTTGTTTTTATATGTTTGTATTTATATATATACTGTTCTTCGTACGGAGTATATATTATAAAGAAATTTTAAATTCACAATCATGTGCAAATTCCTATAGTATACTGAATGACATTGTTAAATCAAAATATTCTGTTAAAATATTTAATAATTTCAATCTCCTAAAATGAAGTTTAAGAATCTCTGTTCTCGCTATACAACATTATCTTTACAGACAAATCTGAAGAATAAATCATCCTGGTCCCGTTCGTAAACATATTTACAAACAATATAAAAAATCGCTTTGTTGGGGTGTATGTGGTTCCCCTGTTGTTCAAACTGTTGTTCCCCTGTTGTTGTTTGGTAACTTTAAATTTTATATTGGCAGTACAAAACGTACTGTTGGTATCCGTTTGGCAGAACATGCTAGAGATGTCAAAGGTGATAAACTTTCTACGGCCCTTGCTCATTTTGTTGTTAAAGAAAATTTCCGGCCCATTTTTGAAAGAATTGTCCTTCTTATGCGTTGTAATAACCCTCGCATTATTCTCCTTTTTGAGTCCCTCTTTATTTATATTTACCGCGAGTCGATTAGTAATTTTGACACCGTTCAGATTTTATGTTATGCTTGGCGACTCATTCTCGACTCCATGCAATTCAAGTCCCTTCATAGTTATCTTTGACGTCATCCTCTCGGGGATTGGGCCTGACTGCCTCCTATTTTTAAAAAAAAATTTTGAATTTGAAATTTCTGTACTCAAATTGTAAGGATTTTTACTGTAATTTTCGTGTTTTATGCTCAATTTTTTAAATCTGTGCAAAATGTTTTCTATTTTTGGATTCTCCTTAGATAAACGTATGTTTATTGATAATTGTATTTATGCAAATTTGTCACCTTTTCTGGTCTATATATGAACGATCATTTCTATTTCCATGTAGCCACTGATGAAGAGCGTATTTACGCTCGAAAGCGCTCTGGCCTTTTTTAATTTTGTACGTCTTATAAGAAGTGAAATAAAGACCTTCTATTATAGTGGTGTGCTTGTTATTTCTGCTAATATAAAATTGAATCAATATATGCAGAATAAAAGGGTTAAAATTGTATGGGACCCGTATTACTTATATTCGCGAATATTTGAAGATATACCCTGAATTAGTAGATTACACGTTTAAATTGAAAATATCAATAAACAATTGAAAATAATATTTAAATCTGAAGGCTGTAATTGATTCCAATATATGCCAAAATGAAAGCGCTAAAATTGTATGGGAAGCTATACCCGTACTAGTTGTATTGTCTTAGATTAGAAGATATGCCCGTGGTTAGTAGAAGATTACCCGTATTACAATATGAGTCTCAATAATCTTTGCCAAAATAAAACACATGACTTAATAAATTGTAAATATCAATAACCCCCCATAATCTTCATAGCACAAGGCCGTAACTGATTCCAATGTATGCCAATAGATATCAAAATATATGCCAATATACATGTACTACTTTTATTCTCGTAGATTAGAAGATATATCCGTGCATTTGTAGAAGCTTACGCGTACTACGTATCATATATGAATTTCAACAATTTTTGCCAAAATAAAACAATGGCGTAATAACTTCAAAATATCAATAATCCCTGAATCAGTAATCCCCGAAAACAATAATAATAATATTTAAACCGAAAGACCGTTGTTGATATTATCCAGTAAAAAATGCAATATCAATGAAATTTATTTTATATACATACCTTTGTAATTTAAATCGGATATATTTCATAAACACATTGTGTTTAAATCCGCATCTAAACGACATGATATAATTTTCTTCAAATAAATTGGTGAAAAAAATATCGTCCGCATAATGCTATCTCTATGGAAATTTAATTGTGCGTTTTTAATTAATATCTAGACAACCTCTGGTCCTAGAAACTCAAAACATGGACAAAATTTTAAGTGGGGCTATTATTCCATGTCTACCCCAAAAATGCCATCTGATTCAGTGCAGCCGTTCTCCCGTAATGATGAGTTTTAAACATAAAGAAACTTAACATTCATAATTATGTATAAATTCCTATAGTATTCTAAGTGATCTTGTAATTTAAAATATTACATTAGAATATTTAATTTAATTCTTCTAAAAAATGTATTAGGATCTCTGGACTCGATATGCAAAATTATCTTCACAGGCAGATCTGAAGATTAAAGCATCCTGGTCCAGTTTGTAAAAAAATTGAGGAAAACATATTTTTTAATTCTCACAAAACGACAGAGATTATTAAGAAAATCGTACTTAATTATGCAAAATATTGAATTTTCATCGATTCTATGTCATTTTCATGAATTTAGCATCACTTTATCAATTTGGCGACATTTTAAAAAATCGCCAAATTTATCGCCAAGTGGGAAGGTAGAACTCCCAGTCCAACTTGGCGACAAGTTTACGAAACATCATCACAATACTATGCCTTAACAAAACACAAAGAATTTCACACACACACAAAGAACACAATTTTATCAATTTCAAGATATTTTTATGGACATACAAATATATTTATCAATTTGGCGATATTTCAAAAATTCGCTAAATGTGCTAATAAGTAGGACGGTTGGACTGACAGACAAATGCTACCGAAACGCCATTTCAGTACTCTCTCCTAACATAAAAAAATTAATTTCATTCATTTAGCATAATTTTTATGAATTTGGCGACATTTCCGTCAATTTGGCAAAGTTTAAGAAAAGTTGCCAAGTTAGCGATATCCCGCCAAATTCGTAGATCTCAATTTGCAGATCTGAAGACTAAAACATCCTGATCTCGTTTGTATATAGTACTAAATGAGAACACTGAAATTGTATTAAAAGATATTTTCGTTCTATTCTTATTCTGTTTCAAAAATCGAATAAATGAGTTCCTTGGCTAAACACAATTTATAAGTTTGAAACTCTTTGCTAAAATAAATGAAAGTTATGTACGCAGTTCGTAATTAATATAATTAAAAGAAATGAAACCGTTCATTTATAAGATAGATTTTTATATCCGTTTATATATTACTCAAATCGAAAAAGTAATAATAAAAATTAAAAAACACATTTGATTTAATTGCGTTACTGAGGAATTACGTTGCTGTGCAACATGATATAAGAAAGAATCTTCATAAAATGCTGATAATTAAATTAACCATTTTTATTTCTTAATACTTTTCATTGTTTAGTGAAAGTCTGTGATAGTTTGCCATGGTGATAGAGTTTCCATTTCAATTCATGTTTCAAGCCTGCAATTTTCAAAAGTGACTAATAAGAGCAATTAACTCCAACCAAACTCAGAGATATAATTTTCTTCAAATAAATTTTCGGAAAAAGTATCGTTTGTATAATGCTATCTCTATGAAGGGTTAATTGTTCATTTTCAATTAATATCTCGACAGCCTTAGAAACTCGAAACATGGACTAAATTTTAAGTGAGGCTATAAAGGCTAACAACAATATTTCATCAAATTCAGTTCAGCCGTTCTCCCGTGATGATGACACAAACATACAGACAAACAGACAGACAGATAGATTTTCAATTTTATTTATATAGACTAGCAGCATAACCGTGCTTCGTACGGAGTATATAATATAAAGGAACTTATAATTCACTATCATGTGCAAATTCTTATAGCATACTAAATGACATTGTTATTCAAAATATTCTGTTAAAATATTAAATTTATTGTTCCTAAAAAGAGGTTTAAGAATATCAGTTCTCACTATGCAAAATTATCTTCACAGGCAAATCTGATGAATAAAACATCCTGGCCCCTTTTGTAAGCAAATATATAAAAAAAATATGAAATTGAATCAATATATGCAAAATAAATCAACAATGTAGATAAAATCAATAATGCAAAATCAATATAAGCAAAATTGAATCTATATATGCGAAATTAAATAACCATTTTGATTTCTTTATACTTTTCATTGTTGAGTAAAAGCTTGTGAAAAATAAACCATGGAGATTGATTTTCCATTTAAATTCATCTTTCAAATAATTCATGCTATCAGGTAGTGATTAATTAGCGCAAAAATCTTGCATCAGACTCAGAGATAAAGTTTTAATTCACTTTCGCGTTTTAAACAAACGGTTTAAAACCTTTTCGTTTGGATAAACCATGGAATTAGAGAGTAGAACTCCTAGGAAAAGTTTGGTTTTTCGTTAATATCTCGACAACCTCTGGTCTTAGAAACCCGAAACTTGGAAAACATTTATGGGGGGGGATATTTCAAGGCTACCAGCAAAATTTCATTAAATTCGGTTCAGCCGTTCTCTTGTGATGATGAGACAAACCAAAGTTTCGTGTTTTACTAATATCTCGAGAACCACTGGCCGTAGAAACCCAAATTATGGACTAAATTTTAAGTGGGGCTATTTCCAGACTACTCACAAAATTTTATCAAATTCGGTTGAGCCGTTCTCCCGTGATGATGGGACAAACAGACAAACAAACAGACTTTCAATTTTATTTATATAGACTAGCAGCATACCCGTTCTTCGTACGGAGTATATAATATAAAGAAACTTAAAATTCACAATCATGTGCAAATTCCTATAGTATACTAAATAACATTTTTAATCAAAATATTCTGCTAAAATATTTAACACTAGCAGCATACCCGTCCTTCGTACCGAGTATATAATATAAAGAAACTTATAATTCGCAATCGTGTGCAAATTCTGTAAAAATATTAAATTTATTGCTCCTAAAGAGACGTTTAAGAATATCTGTTCTCACTATGCAAAATTATCTTCACGGGCAGATCTGAAGAATAAAACATCCTGGCCCCTTTTTTAAGCAAATTTACAAAAAAGAAAAAAATGGAATTGAATCAATATATGCAACCCCGTCCTACTTATATTGTCGCAGATTAAAAAATATGCCAGTGTGTTAGTAGACGATTCAACGTATTACAGTATGAGTCTCAAAAATTTTTGCCAAAATAAAAGAAATGACGTAATAAATTGAAAATATCAATAATCCCTGTACCCTTTATACCAGAAGGCCGTAATTGATTCCAATATATGCCAATATATATCAAAACATATGTCAATATACCCGTACTACTTATATTCTCGCAGATTAGAAGATATACCTGTTGAAGGCCCAGACCATTTGACCCTGGCTTATGGCAATATAATGTGCGGCCGGAAGATACACCCGTGTATTTGTAGAAGATTACTCGTACAACGTACAATATATGAGTTTACACAATTTTAGTCATAATAAAACAATTGCATAATAACTTGAAAATATCAATAATCCCTGAATCAATAATAACCGAAAATATCAATAATAATAACGTTTAAACCTGAAGACCGTAATTGATATTATCCAGTCAAAAATGCTATAAGAAAAATTAAATCGTTCTTTTCTAAAATATATATTTATATCCATTTATTTATTATTCAAATCGAAAAAATAATATTAAAAATTAACAGACAGATTTCATTTAATTGCGTTTCTGAGCAACATGATACAAGATATAATCTTTCTCATAAACTGCGAAATTAAATAACCATTTTGATTTCTTTATACTTTTCATTGTTCAGTAAAAGCTTCTGCAGAATAAACCCTGGAGATAGATTTCCTATTTAAATCATGTTTCAAACAATTCATGTTTTCAGAAAGTGACTAATTAGTGCAAAAAATCTCCCATCAAGCTCAGAGATACAGTTTAATTCACTTTCAAACGATTTTCAAGCTTTTCGTTTGGATAAGCCACGGAATTAGAGAGTAGAACTCCTAAGAAAAAGTTTCGTTTTTCCTTAATATCTCGACAACCACTGGTCTTAGATACTCGAAATTTGGGCTAAATTTATGGAGGGGGGGGCTATTTCAAGGCTATCGACAAAACTTCATCAAATTCGATTCAGCCATTCTCCCGTGATGATGAAACAAACAAAAATTTCGTTTTTTACTAATATCTCAAGAAGACTGATCGTAGAAACTCCAAATATGGACTAAATTTTGAGTGGGACTATTTCCAGTCTATCTACAAAATTTCACCAAATTCGGTTCAGTCGTTCTCCCGTGATGACGGGACAAACAGACAGACAGACAGACAGACAGATTTTCAATTTTATATATATAGACTAGCAGCATACCCGTTCTTCGTACGGAGTATATAATATAAAGAAACTTGAAATCCATAATCATGCCCAAATTCTTATAGTATACTAAATGACATGTTTAATCAAAATATTCTGTTAAAATATTTAATATAATGCTCCTAAAAAGAAGTTTAAGAATCTCTGTTCTCGCTATATAAAATTATCTTCATGGACATATCTGAAGAATAAAACATCTTGGACCCCTTATGTAAGCAAATATAAAAAAAAATATGGAATTGAATCAATATATGCAAAATAAATGTATGGGACCCGTAAAATTGTATGGGACCCGTACTAATTATATACGCGAATATTAGACAATATAACCTGTATTAGTAGATTACATGTATAAATTGAACATACCAATAAACCCGTAATCTTTAAATCTGAAGACAGTCATTTATTCCAATATATGTCAAAATTAAAGTGCTAAAATTATATGGGAAGATATACACGTACTACTTATAATGTCCGATTATTATTAGAAGATTACCCGTTTTGCAATATGAGTCACAAATGTTTTTTGGTAAAATACAACGGACGACGTAATAAATTGAATATATAATTAATCCCCTTAATCTTCATACCAGAAGACTGTACTTGATTCCAATATATATGCCAATATATGTCAAAATATATGCCAATATACCTGTACTACTTATATTCTCGTAGGTTAGAAGATATACCCGTGCATTCCTAGAAGATTACTCGTACAACGTACAATATGCGTGTGTCAGCAATTTTTGCCGCAATAAAACAATGGCGTAATAACTTAAAAATATCAATAATCCCTGAATCAATAATTCCGGAAAATATCAATAATAATAATGTTTAATCCTGAAGAGTATAATTGATATTATCCAGTCCAAAATGAAATGGCAATGAAATTTATTTTATATACATATCTTCATTATTCAAATCGGAAAGGATTTAATAAAAATCGTCTGCCGCATATACAAATTGGATTTAAATCCGTTGCTAAGCGACATGATATCATTTGCTTCAAATAAATTGGTAGAAAAAATATCGTCTAAATAGTTATATTTCTATTGAACATTTGGCGACAGTTTCGTCAAATTAGCGACATTTTAAAAAATCGCCAAATTTATCGCCAAGTGGGACTATAGAACTGACAGTTCCACTTTGCGACAAATTGACGAAATATCATCACAATACTATCCCCTAACAAAAAACAATTAATATCAGTTATGTAGCGCAATTTTATCAATTTTAAGATATTTTTATAGATTTGAAAACATTTTTATCAATTTGGTGACATTTTAAAAATTCGCTAAATGTATTACTAAGTAGGATGGTTGGTCTGACAGATAAATGCTAACCAAACATCATTTCAGTACTCTCTTCTAACAAAACAAAAAAAAATTTCATTGATATGTAGAAGACCCAAGCCGCACGACCAACCCGAATGATTATGGCAGCTGTTTGTGTGTCGTTTATATCAATTTGGCGACATTTCCGTCAATTTGGCAAAGTTTAAGAAAAGTTGTCAAATTAGCGATATCCCTCCAAATTCGTAGCTTTGAATTTGCAGATCTGAATGAAACATTCTTATCCCGTTTCAATATACTAAATAAAAACACTACAATTGTATTAGAAGATATACCCGCTCTACTCTTTTTCTGTTTCAACAATCGGCTATATGAATTTATTGGCTAAACACAATATATGAGTTTAGTAGCTAAATACGATATAAGCTTGAAAACTCTTTGCCAAAATAAATGAAATTGATGTACGCAGTCAGCAATTAATATAATTAAAAGAAAAATCAAACCGTCTATTTATAAGATATACTTTTATATCCATTTATCCATTTATTTATTATTTAAATCGAAAAAAAATAATAAAAATATTAACAAACACATTTAATTTAATTGCGATGCCGAGCAACATGATATATCCTAATAAAATGTTAAAATTTATTAACCACTAACAGCACACCCGTTATTCGTACGGAGTGTATAATTTAAAGAAACTTAAAGTTCGCAATCATGTGCAAATTCTGTTAAAATATTAAATTTATTGCTCCTAAAGAGAAGTTTAAGAATATATGTTCTCACTATGCAAAATTATCTTCACGATCAAATCTGAAGAATAAAACATCCTGCCCCCTTTTGTAAGCAAATTTACAGAAGAAAAAATAGGAATTGAATGAATATATGCAACCCCGTACTAATTATATTATCGCAGATCAGAAAATATGCCAATGTGTTAGTAGAAGATTACCCGTATTACAATATGCGTCTCAAAAATATTTGCCAAAATAAAAGAGATGACGTAATAAATTGAAAACATCAATAATATCCGTACTCTTTATACCAGAAGGTCGTAATTGATTCCAATATATGCCAATATATATCAAAACATATGTCAATATACCTGTACTACTTATATTCTCGTAGATTAAAAGATATACACGTGTATTTGTAGAAGATTCGTACAACATACAATATATGAGTTTAAACAATTTTTGTCATAATAAAATAATTGCATAATAACTTGAAAATATCAATAATCCTTGAATCAATAATCCCCGAAAATATAAATAATAATAATTTTTAAACCTGAAGACCGTAATTGATATTATCCAGTCAAAAATGCTATAAGAAAAATCAAATCGTTCTTTTCTAAAATATATTTTTATATCCATTTATTTATTATTCAAATCGAAAAAATAATTATTAAAGTTAACAGACAGATTTAATTTAATTGCGTTTCTGAGTAACATGATATAAGATAGAATCTTATAACATGTTAAATATGTCATGTCTTATAACATAAGCTGCGAAATTAAATAACGATTTTGATTTCTCTATACTTCTCATTGTTCCGTAAAAGCTTGTTTTAAATAACCCATTAACCATGGAGATAGATTTCCCCTTTAAATCATGTTTCAAACAATACATGTTTTCAGAAAGTGACTAATTAACGCAAAAAATCTCCCATCAAACTCAGAGATTAAATTTTAATTCACTTTCAAACGATTTTTAAGCTTTTCGTTTGGATAAACCACGGAGTTAGGGAGTAGAACTCCTAGGAAAAAGTTCCGTTTTTCATTAATATCTCGACAACCCCAGGTCTTAGAAACTCGAAACTTGGACAAAATTTATGGGGGGATATTTCAAGGCTATTCACCAAATTTCATTAAATTCGGTTCAGCCGTTTTTCCGTGATGATGAGACAAACGAAAATTTCGTTTTTTACTAATATCTCGAGAAAAACTCGTCATAGAAACTCAAAACACGAATATAATTTTAAGTGGGGCTATTTCTGGGCTACCCACAAAATTTCATCAAATTCGGTTCAGCCGTTCTCCCGTGATGGTGTGACAAACAGACAGACAGACAGACAGACAGACAGACAGACAGACAGACAGACAGATTTTCATTTTTATTTATATAGACTAGCAGAATACCCGTTCTTCGTACGGAGTATATAATATAAAGAAATTTATAATTCGCAATCATGTGCAAATTCTGTTAAAATATTAAATGTATTGCTCATAAAGAGATGTTTAAGAATATCTGTTCTCACTATGCAAAATTATATTCACGGGCAGATATGAAGAATAAAACATCCTGGCCCCTTTTGTAAGCAAATTTACAAAAAAAAGGAATTGAATCAATATATGTAACCTCGTACTACTTATATTGTCGCAGATTAGAAAATATGCCAGTGTGTTAGTAGAAGATTACCCGTATTGCAATATAAGTCTCAAAAATATTTGCCAAAATAAAAAAGATGACGTAATAAATTGAAAGTATCAAAAATTCCCGTAATCTTAATACCAGAAAGTCGTAATTGATTAAAATATATGCCAATATATATCAAAATATATGCCAATATACCTGTACTACTTATATTTTCGTAGATTAGAAGATATACCCATGCATTTGTAGAAGATTACTCGTACAACGTACTATATATGAGTTTCAACAATTTTCGTCATAATAAAACAATTCCATAATAATTTGAAAATATCAATAATCCCTGAATCAACAGTCCCCGAAAATACCAATAATAATGATGTTTAAATCTGAAGACCGTAATTGATAATTATCCAGTCAAAAATGCAATGTCAATGAAATTTATTTTATATACATATTTTTATTATGCAAATCAGAAAAGATTTAATAAAAATCGTATGCCGCATAACATATTGGATCCGTTGCTAAGCGACATGATATCATTTGCTTCAAATAAATTGATAGAAATCATATCATCTGAATAATGCAATCTCCATGGAAGGTTTGGCGACATTTTCGTCAATTTAGCGATAACTAAAAAAATCGCCAAATTTATCGCCAAGTGGGGCTATAGAACTGATAGTCCCATTTTGCGACAAATTGACGAAACATCATCACAATACTATCCCCTAACAAAACACAATTAATTTCATTTATTAAGCGCGATTTTATCAAATTCATGATATTTTTATGGATTTAAAAATATTTTTACCAATTTGGTGATATTAAAAAAATTCCTTCAATGTGTTACTAAGTAGGATGGATGAACTGACCGACAAATGCTACAGAAACATCATTTCAGTACTCTATTCTAAAAAAACAAATTTAATTTCATTGATTTGGGCCATTTTTATCAATTTGGAGACATTTCCACTAATTTGATAAAGTTTAAGAAAAGTTACCAAGTTATTTAGAGATATTCCGCTAAATTCGTAGCTCTGAATTTGCAGATCTGAAGAATAAAATATCCTGATTCCGTTTGTATATACTAAATGAAAACACTAAAATTGTATTAGAAGATACATACACCCGTTCTACTCTTTTTCTGCTTCAACAATCGGCTAAATGAATTTATTGGGTAAACACAATATATGAGTTTATTAGCTAAAGACAATATATGAGCTTGAAACCTCTTTGCTTAAATAAATGAAAGTGATGTACACAGTCCGCAATATATATAATTAAAATAACAATCCAACCATTCATTTATAAAATATATTTTTACATCCATTTATTTATTATACAAATAGAAAAAATAATAATAAATATTACCAACACATTTAATTTCATTCCATTGCCGAACAACATGATATGAGATAGAATCTTCCTCATAAAATGTGAAATGAAATAGCCATTTTGATTTCTTTATACTTTTCATCGTTGAGTAAAAATTTGTGAAAGATGAACCATGGAGGTAGATTTTTCCATTTAAATTCATGTTTCAAACAATTCATGCTTTCCTATAGTGACTAATTAATGCAAAAATCCTGTACCAAACTCGGAAATAAAGTTTTATTTCATTTTGGCGTTTTAAACAAACGATTTTCATCCTTTCCGTTTGGATAAACCACGGAGTTGGAGAGTAGATCTCCTAAGAAAAAGTTCCGTTTTTCATTAATATCTCGACATCCCCTGGTCTTAGAAACTCGAAACTTGGACAAAATTTATGGGGGGCTATTTCAAGGCTATCCACAAAATTTCATTAAATTCGGTTTCGCCGTTTTCCCGTGATGATGAGACAAACGAAAATTTTGTTTTTTACTAATATCTCGAGAACCACTGGTCGTAAAAACTCAAAACACGGACTAAATTTTAAGTGGGCTATTTCTAAGCTACCCACAAAATTTCATCAAATTCGGTTCAGCCGTTCTCCTGTGATGATGGGACAAACAGACAGACAGATAGACAGACAGACAGATTTTCATTTTTATTTATATAGACTAGCAGCATACCCGTTCTTCGTACGGAGTATATAATATAAATAAATTTATAATTCGCAATCATTTGCAAATTCTGTTAAAATATTAAATTTATTGCTCCTAAAAAGAAGTTTAAGAATATCTGTTCTCACTATGAAGAACTATCTTCACTGGCAGATCTGAAGAATAAAACATCCTGGCTCCTTTTGTAAGCAAATTTACAAAAAACAAGAAAGATCAATCATGCGTAAAGCATTGATTAAGAAACACTTTCCAACTTCAATGCAATTTTATTTAAACATGTCTAAAATGTAATACATTCCTCGGTAATATTTTAAAACTTCTCACAATAATACATTGATTTAATATAGTTGAAAACTTCAACATTCATCAAAAAAAATGAACTTCATTCAAATGACGGCATTGAAATATAAATTGCCTGGTTTAAACATCTCTAAAATGTGACATATTACTCGGTAACAATTTTAAAATTATCATAATACCACGATAATTTATTATATTTAAAAACTTCATCGAAAACAACTGAAATTCAATCAAATGACGTCATAGAAAAAATAACACGCCTGGCTCTCTCTAAAAAAGCAGCATTTCATTCATAAATAATTTGCCATTCATGTCATTCATAACAATACTATAATAATTTATTTTATTTAAAAATTAAGACCATGGAGCTATAAGTAATTTAACTCTATGCTTAAAACTTCATCGCAAAAAATCGTCCTTCTCTCGGTAAAGTCAATGAATATTTCTGTCATATCAGCTATGCAGACTCCATGAGCTAAATTCTTTTGCATTAAAAAAATACAGCAATTCCTATACAACTCATCCTACATATTTTGATGTTTACATTTCACATAAGTGAAAAATAGGCTTCGTTAGAGAAATAATCAAAGTTGGATGCTCATTTAAACTCAAATATGTTGTCATTGCGTTGTTTCAGTATGTAGATGCACAGAATTTAAGCGAAAATAAAGAGGTTTTACGACGAATACAACACTCAATATGAATTAAAAAGAACTTTAAAAATGACGATTTTGAGACAAGATGTATACCGTATTATATTTTGAAGTTGGTCACGTGATCGTTTTATATCATGGTCACGTGATCGCTTCATGTAAGAGGTGTAATTATTATTTTAATTTTTATTTAAAAAACTACTGAATATATTTCGCTGAATTTTTTTTTATATATTTTATGGAACAATTTGAATACTACCTAAAATTTTGGAAGCAATTTGTGATATTTAAATTTGCTTAAAAAATGTTTGAAAAATTTGGTCCCATTGGGTTCAATGTATTTCATTTTTTCAACCCGGGTTCAATCCAAAACTAATTGGGTGATATTATTTATTTATATTCCCATAGGTCCTACAGACCGTCTGAACAACATACTAAAATTTGATTTTGATTAAGTCATTTTTACGGCAGTTATCGTGCTAACGGACAGACAGACAGACAGACAGACAGACAGACAGAATGAACAAAGTCATAAACACTTTTCAAGTTTGTTGTAAAGTGTTAAAATCTGAATTGAATCAATATATTCAAAATGAAAGCATTAAAATTGTATAGGACGCGTACTACTTATATACGCAAATATTAGAAGATATAACCTGTATTAGTACATTAAAAGATTACCCGTATTACAATATGAACCTCAAAAATCTTTGCCAAAATAAAAGAGATGAAGTAATAAATTGAAAATATAAATAATCCCCGTAATCTTTATACCAGAATGTCGTAATTGATTCCAATATATGCCAATATATATCAAAAATATGCCAATATATCTCTACTACTTATATTCTCGTAGATTAGAAGATATACCCGTGTATTTGTAGAAGATTACTCGTACAATGTACAATATATGAGTTTAAACAATTTTTGTCATAATAAAACAATGGCATAATAACTTGAAAATATCAATAATCCCTGAATCAATAATCCCCGAAAATATCAATAATAATAACGTTTAAACCTGAAGACCGTAACTGATATTATCCAGTCAAAAATGCTATAAGAAAAATCAAATCGGTCTTTTCTAAAATATATTTTTATATCCATTTATTTATAATTCAAATCGAAAAAATAATAATTAAAATTAACAGACATATTCAATTTAATTGCGTTTCTGAGTAACATGATATAAGATAGAATCTTCCTCATAAACTGCGAAATTAAATAACTATTTTGATTTCTTTATACTTTCGTTCAATAAAAGCTTGTGAAACATAAACCATGGCGATAGATTTCCCATTTCAATCATGTTTCAAACAATTCATGTTTTCAGAAAGTGAGTAATTAGCGTAAAAAATCAGCCACTAAACTCAAAGATAAGGTTTTAATTCACTTTCTAACGATTTTCTAGCTTTCCGTTTGGATAAACCACGGAGTTAGAGAGTAGAACTCTTAGGAAAAAGTTTCGTTTTTTATTAATATCTCGACAACCCCTAGTCTTAGATACTCGAAACTTAGGCTAAATTTATTGGGGGCTATTTTAAGGCTATCCACAAAATTTCAACAAGTTCGGTTCAGCCGTTCTTTCGTGATGATGAGATAAACGAAAATTTTGTTTTTTACTAATATCTCGAGAACCACTAATTGTAGAAACTCCAAACATGGACAAAATTTTAGGTGAGACTATTTCCAGGCTACCCACAAAATTTCATGGAATTCGGTTCAGCCGTTCTTCCGTGATGAAGGGACAAACAGACAGACAGACAGATATTCAATTTTATTTATATAGATCTAACAATCAGGAACCTTACTCCCCATTACGGACAGCTAATTCCCCTGAAACTGTGAGTAATATCCTTGCAAATGTTTTGCAGTGTATATGACGGTTTTTGGTGAAAAATATTTGCCGTACTCTTGTTTACACGGAAAACTTATTTTAAGCATCTATTTCTCAGGATCCACTATGGATAGAGTTTAGATAATAATTTATTTCAGCGTCCAATTTTAGACGAAGTAAGGGGGTTTCTCTAAGTATTTCTGCTTCCGGTTGTTTTCCTATTTCCTGTTAAGAAATTATTATTTCACTTAAAACATATATTTCTCAAGATTGGCTATACATAGCTTAGCTTACATATATAGCTTAGATGATAAGATGTATTCAGTATAAAATTCAAAAGCAGATTGGGTAAATATCATTCGTTAGGGATTAATATCTTCTACAAATATTGATATTTAAAATTTGCTTAAAGAGCCATCTTTACAGTTATTTTGGCACTTACTTTTGGCTAAATCTTCAAGAGTAACCCCGCTGATCATTACATATTCGAATTAACCGAAAAATTTGATGCCGATTAAAAAAAATGAAAAAAGACTCAAGATTGACCTTGAAAAGCCATTAAGGGTGGGCCTAAAAATTGAACTCTAAAGCAGAAAAGACGAATTCTGATCTGATAATGTGGTTCCGCCAGTATGTAATATTCTGTCGCTTTCACCTACGTTTTGCCATAGTGTTACGCATAGATAATCGTTATTTTTTAAACATAAATGATTTGTTTGATGCGGTGTTTGATATTTTTAATCATAGATGGCTTTCAAAATACATTAGAGGTTTTCTTCCAATAGCTTTGAAAATGGTCCCCGTTAGCGTAATAATCATCGAATTTTGAATAAAATTTGATAGCACACTTAATATTACATGGATAAGAGTGAAATTTTGTATAATGATGTTTCAGATGTAGCTGCATCGACTGATGTCAAAATTAACAGCTGTTTCTGTTCATAATTTTTATGAATATTAATTCAATAATTAGTATTAAATATTTCAAATTGTTTGAATATTGAAATTTATATGAATATTATGTCAAATATACTTGAATGATAAAATTTATAGGAATTTTGTTTGGGTGTTTTAGTAGAAAAGTATGCAAAACCAATTTTCTTGGAAAATGGATTTAACGCGAATATATCCCCATCACTGGAAAATCCATTTAGCATTAGGATCAGCAAATTTCAAACACTTGCAAATAGGTGAAAAAATTTTCAAAAATGGTAATTTTTTAACACTTTACAACAAAGTTGAAAAGTGTTTATGACTTTGTTCATTCTGTCTGTCTGTCCGTTAGCACGATAACTGCCGTAAAAATGACTTAATCAAAATGAAATTTTAGTATGTTGTTCAGACTGTCTGTGGGACCTATGGGAATATAAATGCATAATATCACCCAATTAGTTTTGGAATGAACCCGGGTTGAGAAAATGAAATACATTGAAACCTATGGGACCTAATTTTTCAAACATTTTTTAAGCGGATTTAAAATTCACAAATTGCTTCGAAAATTTTAGATAATATTCAAATTGTTCCATAAAATATATAAAAAAAAATTCAGCGAAATATATTCAGTAGTTTTTTAAATAAAAATTAAAATAATAATTACACCTCTTATATGAAAAGATCACGTGATCATGATATGAAACGATCACATGACCCACTTCAAAATGATATATGGCATCCATCTTGTTTCAAAATCGTGATTTTTTTAAGCTCTTTTTAATTCATATTGAGAGTTGTATCCGTCCTAAAACTACTTTATTTTTGCTTAAATTCTGTGCATCTACGTACTAAAACAACACAATGACAATATATTTGAGTTTAAATTCTCATTCAAATTTGATTATTTCTACAACTAAGCCTATTTTTCACCTATGTGAAATGTAAACAGCAAAATACGTAGAATGAGTTGTATTAGAATTACTGTATTTCTTTAACACAAAATAATTCAGTCCATGGAGTCTGCATGGCTGATATGAATGAAATATTAATTGATTTTATAAACAGAAGGACGATTTTTTTCGATGAAGTTTTAAGCATGGAGTTTATGAATTATAGCTCCATGGTCTTAATTTTTAAATAAAATAAATTATTATAGTATTGTGATGAATGAAATCCTGCTTTTATAGAGAGATCCAGGCGTGTTATTTTTTCTATGACGTCATTTGAATTTATTTCAGTTATTTTCGATGAAGTTTTCAAATATAATAAATTATCGTAGTATTATGATAGTTTTTAACACTTTACAACAAAGTTGAAAAGTGTTTATGACTTTGTTCATTCTGTCTGTCTGTCTGTCTGTCTGTCTGTCTGTCTGTCTGTCCGTTAGCACGATAACTGCCGTAAAAATGACTTAATCAAAATGAAATTTTAGTATGTTGTTCAGACGGTCTATAGGACCTATGGGAATATAAATGAATAATATCACCCAATTAGTTTTGGATTGAACCCGGGTTGAAAAAATGGAATACATTGAGCCCTATGGGACCTAATTTTTCAAGCATTTTTTAAGCGGATTTAAAATTCACAAATTGCTTCGAAAATTTTAGGCAATATTCAAATTGTTCCATAAAATATATAAAAAAAAATTCAGCGAAATATATTCAGTAGTTTTTTAAATAAAAATTAAAATAATAATAACACCTCTTATATGAAGCGATCACGTGTCCATGATATGAAACGATCACATGACCCACTTCAAAATGATATATGGCATCCATCTTGTCTCAAAATCGTGATTTTTAAAGTTCTTTTTAATTCATATTGAGTGTTGTATCCATCCTAAAACTACTTTATTTTTGCCTAAATTCTGTGCATCTACATACTTTAACAACGCAATGACAATATATTTCAGTTTAAATGCTCATACAAATTTGATTATTTCTACTATTAAGCCTATTTTTCACCTATGTAAAATGTAAACAGCAAAATATGTAGAATGAGTTGTATTAGAATCGCTGTAATTCTTTAACACAAAATCATTTAGTCCATGGAGTCTGCATGGCTGATATGAATGAAATATTCATTGATTTTAGAAAGAGAAGGACGATAATTTTCGATGAAGTTTTACGCATAGAGTTTTACTTACTTGTAGCTCCATGGTCTTAATTTTTAAATAATATAAATTATTATAGTATTGTGATGAATGACATGAATGGGGGAATTATTTATGAATGAAATGTTGCTTTTATAGAGAGCCAGGCGTGTTATTTTTTTATGACGTCATTTGAATGAATTTCAGTTGTTTTCGATAAAGTTTTCAAATATAATAAATTATCGTAGTATTATGATAATTCTAAAATTATTACCGAGGAATGTATCACATTTTAGAGATGTTTAAACCAGGCAATTTATATTTTAATGCCGTCATTTGAATGAAGTTAATTTTTTTCGATGAAGGTTTAAGGTTTCAAATATAATAAATTAATGTAGTATTGTGATAAGTTTTAAAATATTACCGAGGAATGTATTGCATTTTAGACATGTTTAAATAAAATTGCATTGAATTTGGAAAGTGTTTCATAATCAATGCTTTAAGCATGATTGATCTTTCTTGTTAAAATATTACCGTGGAATGTATTGCATTTTAGAGATATTTAAACCAGGCAATTTATATTTCAATGCCGTCATTTGAATGAAGTTCATTTTTTTCAATGAAGGTTTAAGTTTTCAAATATAATAAATCCATGTAGTATTGTGATAAGTTTTAAAATATTACCGAGGAATGTATTGCATTTTCGACCTTTTTAAATAAAATTGCATTGAAGTTGGAAAGTGTTTCATAATCAATGCTTTAAGCATGATTAATCTTTCTTGTTTTTAAATCCGCTTGAAATTTTCTCTAGAATCTGAATATAATTGTCAATGGGGGTTGCCCTTGACGATTTTGGAGTTAGTGCCAAAATAACTATGAAGACAGCTGTGATAAGGTAACACATCTGTTGTGACACGTCACAGCACTTTTATATATTATTCAAAATAAACATTTTTATAAATCATTAAATATTTTTTTTTAATTATTTTAATTTTGATCATTTTAATTTTATCTTTATTTATTATTCTAAATTTATTTTATTCAAAATTATCTTATTTAAAATTGCTTTTATTTAATATTCATTAATAAGTCAATTGTCTCATTTTTTCTAAATTAAATTGTAGATGTGCTGCTATCCATTCACGTTTTTCATTGCCGTTGTGAATGTCTTTGACTTAAGCTTGATAGCAGCACACCCTTTCAACAATTGGCAAAAGCTTCATTTCCGGCTAAAAGGTAATTTGGATCACTTGGGTTGAGTCAACCCCTGTTCGTTATCTTGTCCCTCGAACTTGTCAAAAGTTTGGCGGGATTTCTTCAGGCGCTTTTTTATTCTCTCGAAAGTTCTTGGTGCGTGAATGTATGTGCATGTGGGAGTCCCTTTGGGGGCGTCCCTTGATGGAGCCATTTTTTATGCTAAATATGTGATAAGAATAAGTTAGTAGATTGTAATGTTTAATTTATTTATTAAAAGATAAGAAAAAGTGAACGATTTTAGGAGAATGCAATATCAGTAAAATGAACTTGTATGTGAATCTGTGAGTAATTCCCAGGAATATCTGCGAGTATTGCATTGGCAAACATGCAATCTGATGTTATTTCAGCTTCTATGATAAATTAATTATTGAAGAAGGAATCTCTATCATTAAATTTGGTTCTACATTTATTCAATGAATTGATTTCATCTGATGTTATTCAGAGTGTAGTGATCTATGGTTCAAAAACATTGTGGCACAATTGTACCTTCTTCCAAAAATATGTGTATCAAAAGTTCATGTTCTGATTTTAGTTGATATTATTGATACTGCAAAATTGCAGTAAAATTTTGCTATGAAGAAAATGTGTGGATATAGACACATATCTTTTATTAAAAAATGAAATTGCTTCTTAAAATATTAAATGAAGAGAATTCATATACTCATGTTGCATCATTACATATAACTAAAGAGGATTGTGTTACTAACCTTTCATGTATCAACTTAATAAAGAACATATTGCTATCTGTATTTTGAGAGTTATTCATGAACACATATAGGTCTCCTGAACTATTTTCTAGTGACAAGAATAAACTGTTGCAGCATAATTAAATTGATACATATATATATATATATTTAAAAATTGATTTTTATAGGTCATGATTCCAGGTAAGGAATTTGGTAAATATAAATTAAACTCTTAATATTTAAAGCTCTTATGTATTGTAATTTTTTTTAGGCGCTCACATACAAAGATGGTTTATATAAATTATTAATACACAACGCAATTTTATTTAATATTCAAAATTTTTATTCACTATACGGTCCCCTTCCAGTAAGTTATTAAAATTTAATTAAACATTTTCCATTCTTTTAATTGCATGTGAGTGTCCGACCGACCCTTAATCAAGTGTAGTGGTACAACTGTTTAATTGATCTCATTATCATTTAATTAGGTCTTTTGAGCAGTTGTATCACAACAACATCCTTACTAAATTATAAATAAATGACTTACCTTTGATGCTATCACCTAGTGTGGAGTATGAAAAGATGGGAGCTGTTTATTTATGTTACGTACACATTGATTCGCGTGGATGCACTACTTGGCTATGCACAGCATTTAAAGTGCTTATTATCTTGATTGACACGTGTATCCAAAATGTCAACATGTCGTGCGAAAACGGCCCTTTAAAGAAATGTTAAGTATTGATATTTGTAGAATACATTAATCCTTATCCAATGATGTCTTCCGTTTTATTCTGCTACGGCAAAGCATTAATATTGGGCGCTTTTCTGTGTGATAACATATAAAACAATTTCGAAGTACAAAAGTAACTTTTATTTTGTGAAGATCGAACTTGACAATAAGAAATATATCTAGCATTCACTAAGCAGCATAGTTCATATATTAATGGATCATAATAATTAGAAACTAATAGTTTATTATATAAAGCTGATGATTTGAGTTCCAATAAATAAATTTCTAAAATTTGAAATTATAATTTTTATAATGTTTATCATATGTCAATATTGTATTTAACATTTCATTGTTAAATTTGGTAAAGGCAAATCTCGTTACTACTATGATAACGATCTAATCATCGATAATGGACATATGAAAATGCTGGACGTTGAAGGCATCATACTGATTAATTCTTATACCACTCCCTATTGAAAAATTACTTCTATATCACCCCTTAAAAACGCAATTAATTTGCGACACACTAAACCCCTAACAAAACGTACCTCTCCCACAAACTGTGATACTCACTATGTTTTGAAAAAAGAATATTAATTTTCCCAAAGCGAAAGGAATTATGAAATAATCATGAACTTCATTTCCCAAAATATTGAATATTCATCAATTTGGAGTCATTTTCGTTACTGTAGCGTCATTTCTGCAAATTTAGCAACATTTTCGTCAATTTTCAAGATATTCAAAAGTCACCAAGTTGGCTATATTCTGTCAAATTATCTCCAAATTTATAGTCAAGCATTACAGATTTACAGACAAGCAAATAAATTACTTTTGGCAAGTAGTTGCACATCAAAATACAAAACTATTACAAAAATATCTTCTCTTGCGATGGAACGAACTGGATCTACCAGAAGGATTACAAATCATGAATGTTAACAAATTTGTCCCGTAATATTGCACATGAAAAAGGAACATATTTGACGATAATTAACACATATTTTTTAATTTTATGTAATTTTTTTATAAATTTATTTGAAATAATCCAATATCTCGAGAACGGTTTTTATAAAGTCTGCGTCATTCGTTTTCCGATGAAAAATTACGCAAGAAATGATAATGTAACATTAAGGAAAAATTACGCAAGAAATGATAATGTAACATTAATGAAAAATTACGCAAGAAATGATAATGTAACATTAATGAAAAATTACAAATGAATTTTTTATGAAAGATTCTTTTTTTTTTTTTATGATTTTTCAAATTTCATTAGAAAATCGGGGGGGGGGGGTGTCTTCCAAACATTCGATTGCGTTTAAAATTAACAGGATTACAGTATTCACTAATTATAGTAATCATAACAAATTTTATTCGAAACGTTCCATTTGTTCGTGAGATATCGCATTTACAGTTTCACAGAGACATACATGCTGTTACGACGTATCCACGGGAATCGTGGGAATGCGCTGAGGATATAATAATGAATCCAAATTTCTGCTTAACAAACACGTTTATTTACAGCTTAAACATAAACAATATACGGCAAATAGCTCGAAAACTATCTCACGAGATCACTAAACAATTCTCAGGCACAGCAAAACATCAATTAAATGCTCCGCTAATTTCACAATACAACAGATACTATTCTTAGAACATTGACGTATCTCACAATTCAATGTAGCTCGTATCACGTCAACTGCTCGCCAACTGAGCGATAAACTGAGCTTTTATATATTATCCGTAGAAATTTCCAGAAGGGGCTCGTATCTCGAAGAATATTCGTTATTTCGATAAGATTCGATTACATTCTAGAAATCACCAAATTGGCGATAAATCGCCAAATCTAGAAATCCCTGCTTCGATAGTCCAGATATAGCAACCCGTTATAGGTATTCACGTTATAGGAATGGCTCCTTCTGGTTCCCAAAAAAACGGCATTTTACATGTTCCTAACAACACACACACACTAACATACACACACACTAGCGTACATACACACTAACATACATACTCACAGACATCACTTCAAATATATTCGATTCGTGTTCAAGGATGTTTGAAACGTGCTCTTCTGTGATCAGATCCAGGGTACCTTAGACCTGTTGGTATAGCTTTGGCTGTAAGGAGACTTGGCGCAAATAAATCTAAGATTTCATAACTTTTTGAAAAGAGGTTTTGTTCCTTGTTCTTAGAGGGTAATTTTTTTTCCCCAAGAAATGGTATTTTTACGAGATAAGAGAATTCACATTGTACTAGAATCTGAATATCTAAATATTCTACATAAGCAATAAATCGATAACTGCTCCTAACTTGGCAACCATAATTATCTTTAAAAATCCAGCATTCATTTTCTAAATCATTAGATTGATCCGTCGTCTACTGAATAAATATTTTATAGGCGAAATCTAATCGAAATTGAAAGCGACGAAGTAAAAAAAAACAACTAATATCGCCTCAAAATTAGCCAGAGTAAAGCAACATGTCTACTGTCTACACAGGTGTTATTCAGTACCATCACATAGCTTTCTTCTTGTAATGCCTCATTTTATTTTATTTTTTATTTTAAAACAGCGAAGGAAGTTCTGCAAAGGAAATGTCTGAGGAAACTGAAGCTCCATCAGTGTTAATCCGCCCCCGGAAAGCAGAGCCAGACAATTTACACCTTCCGCCCGCCGCAATACACACTACATTCGTTGGCACATATTTACGAAATTACCCTTTATATGGAGTCTGTTAGTGGTAACAATGCGGAACAAAAATCGAAAAGTAAGAATGTTTACTTTCTCTAAAATACATACTAGTACCTCAATGCAATTAAGATCCAGTTAAAACATTTAGCAATATTATTTACATTCATTTCTATCCTAAAATTACTGATATATAATTGTCTAGAGTGTTTTCTTTTTCAGATACTCCAGGAGCCTCCCCCCCCCTCGAAGGCCTAGAAAGCTGAATATTCGCACACTTATAGTATCGACTACGGTACAAAACCTAACAAAGCCGAATTTTCAATTTAATCCATCGAGGGTGAAGAAAATGGGGGGTTTCATAAAGGTATTTTCAGACCTCCTCCAGTACCCCCTCCATAACCCTCCGCCGATCTTCTCTAAAAACTTATACTGCATCCATGTTAATCATCTATAGTCAGTAAAGAGAAACAGATATTTCATCGAAAATTTTCGAACTGTAAGTGGAAATCCTTATTGAATTCTCCAATCCCCTCGAAAATTTAATGCTGAATCCATATTAGTTATCATCTAAGCTCTTTCTATAACCAATCCTGAAAGTAGATGTTGCACGGAAAATGAATAAAATTTGTATCGAAAGTGACATCTCCAGAATCGGAAATGAAAACCCTTAATCAACCATTCTACTCTCTCCAGAATTTTCTAGAAATCCTTATTGAATTCTCCAACCCCCTCGAAAATTTAATGCTGAATCCATATTAGTTATCATCGAAGCTCTTTCTATAACCAATCCTGAAAGTAGATGTTGCACGGAAAATGAATAAAAT
Organism: Amaurobius ferox; assembly: GCA_951213105.1. Lineage (NCBI taxonomy): Eukaryota > Metazoa > Arthropoda > Arachnida > Araneae > Amaurobiidae > Amaurobius > Amaurobius ferox. Next base: position 59,021,822 of record OX578133.1, read on the forward strand.
TTGTATCGAAAGTGACATCTCCAGAATCGGAAATGAAAACCCTTAATCAACCATTCTACTCTCTCTCCAGAATTTTCTGGAAATCCTTATTGAATTCTCCAACCCCCTCGAAAATTTAATGCTGAATCCATATTAGTTATCATCTAAGCTCTATCTATAACCAATCCTGAAAGTAGATGTTGCACGGAAAATAAATAAAATTTGTATCGAAAGTGACATCTCCAGAATCGGAAATGAAAACCCTTAATCAACCGTTCTACTCTCTCCAGAATTTAATGCTAAATTCATATCAGTAAGCTTTATCTATAACAAATCCTGAAAAATAGTTGTTTAAAAAAAATTTGAATCGAAAGTGGAAATACAACCGGTAGTGGAAATTTTTAGTACACCATCCTGCCTCCTCAAGAATTTGATGCTGAATTCATATCAGTTATCATCTAAGCTCTATTTATACCCAATCATAAAAGATAGATGTTTAAAGGAAATTTAAAATTTTTGAACCAGAAATAGGAAAAGAACAGAAAGTGAAAATCCTTAATGAACTCCCCTTATTTCCTTTGAAATTTGATGCTGAAGCGTCAGTCATTGTTTAAGCTCTAGCTATAGTAGATCCTGAGACATAGATGCTACAAAACATTTCATAAAAACATAGATGGCAAATTTATTGCCACCAAAAATAAAAAAGAAATTTTCAAACTCCCCAATTTCGGATGACACATCAAGATAATTTCTCCTACTTTAGATTGTTTATATTATTGGTGTCTTAAGTTTTTGCTCATTGTGAGGCTAATTATTATCCCAGACTGGTCACGATTTCTATACAAAATTTTTTGTAACATCATTAGAATCATCGTATGTGTAAGTCACGTCAGTAGAAAGCCATAAATTCTAGAAATTATTTTGAATAAATAGTTAAGCATATGAGAGTGTTGCTTTTATGAAATCATTAGTGACTAACAAGAGAGGTAATGTGACATAAACTTTGTCAAAAAAAAGAGGAGAAAACTGAACCTTCTACTTGCGAAGATCATTAGTGATGATAATGGAGATGTTCTCAGCCAAGAAAGAAAAAAACATAAGAATGAGTAAAATAGGATTAGTTAAAAAAATCTATAGAAAACCTAACCAAATAGAACCTTTGTAAAATTTAATAAAATCATGATGTATCTTCTTAAAATCATTATTTTTCGCATTTTTTAAAGTTTACCAACTTTTCTAATTTTCCTATATCAAATATCTCTAATAATTAAATTTTAAATATTTCTAATAATTAAATTTCATATATTAAATATTTCTAATTTATTCTAATTTTCTTATATTCTAATTTTCCAATATTAAAACATAAATATTGTTTTATCATTCCACTTAAACTCTTGATCAACAAAAAGTTTCATTCAATGCATTTCAAGATGCGAGAAAGCCTGTTAAAAATTAAAAACCTGTAAATGAAAGTTATCCTTTACGTTCTTATAATAAGGAAAAAAAATACTTAAGGGGACGGTGGACGTTGAAATGAGCAAAAATCGACTAAAAAAGAAGTTTTTTAGTATATAACATTATACTACACATTTAACTGCGCCAGGTGCAAAAAACAGTTAATATCTATGATGATTTTTTAGGAAGTTATAAGCATTTTAAATGCATTTTTCTCGAAACGGAATTTTCAAAGTTTTACATTTTAAAAATGCTCCATGCGTCTTAATTTTTGTTTGAGATGCATGAAATTTGGTAAGAAGACACCTTTCATACTTTTTAAAGAAACTGGGTATGCATTTTATAATTGAACTTTATTAAGGTAATTAAAACTGAATAAGAACCTAATTAAATGCGAAATTTTGATGAAAATTAAGTTTTAATGGAGAAAAATATTTTTTAAAAAATTAACTTTCTAAGGGATTTAAAAATGAATACACAAATTTATTCATAATGTAGTTTTAAGGGATCATAATTTAAAATTAATCTAAAATGTGGACAAATGGAACGCAAGGAGCAGTTTTAAATTTTCGTTAAAAAAAATTACATTAAAGAAATACAAAATTATAACAAAATTGAACAAAAATTAATAGTATTTTATATAGTAATGTTAAAAGGAATATTTATTCAAATTTTCATGTTTCTAAGTCAATAAATAAATTAAAAAAATTTAACGACCACCGTCCCCTTAAATGTTTAGTTTTTATATATGGTAGGAAGCCACGTTATAGCCCACCTAAGATTCGACGGTGTTTCTTGCCGATTACAAAATATTTTTCTAAGAAATAATGAATTGTTAGTTATAGGGGTTAAGTGGGCAACTAAAGAAAAATACGTAGTTTTTGTGACTATCGTGTGAAAAATGCAAAAAGCTAAAGTATAAAAAGTGACATGTGAGTCATATTAAAAGCGGGACTCAATATGGCCTATTTTGAAAATTACGGAAATGATATAAAATACAATCTCCTGGAAGTAACAAAAACCACAAAAACTGTTTTTACTCCAACTAAGGCACGCTTAATGGCCCTTGGTCATTTGCTGTAAGTCCAACATGTGCTTTATGAACATAACCACATGAAGCATAAACATATATGTCAAGAATCCTATCCTCCTGACAAATATAACAGAACTGAGATTCTGAAAGTTCTGAGGGTCTCCGTTTGAATCCCCAGGATTAGTTGAACAACGCCCTTTGAAGTTGATCAAATAGGAATCTGGTTATATTGACCACTTCTGACTGTATTTGTTTTCACCCAAACAGACTGCTAAAATAATCAGATATGATAAAAAATATTGAATCTTAGGATAGATTAACAAACGTATAATATCCGTTTTACATCAGATGAAATATTAACAAAATATGGTGATCAGAAATATTACTTACCTTGAAAAAATAAAAACATGTCTTACTTCTTATGGAAATCTCATTACAACAATCAACGTTGTAGCCTAAGTAACTCGATTTCAACTGGTCTGCAGTCTGCACACGCTCGCTCTTTATCGTCATGAAGTACTATTTTATAATGCCACCTGGTGGATTCCAAAACAAACTAGCCGGAAATATAATGGGCCATATCTTGGCCCATTATATTTCCGGCTTATTTGTCTTTATCTTAGTCTTCCGGCTTAGACCTTATTTGTCTTTATCTAGAGTCGTTTGTAAGAAAGACTAGCTAAAATCAAGACAAAGTTACCCCAGTTTGCTTGTTTAATTTCTCTTCTGTATAGCTTATATCGATAGCCAATAGATCAACAGATATATCTGTGCAAGTCTATAACAGAGTTGCAAGAAAAGAACCATCCGTCAACATATAAAGTATTGATTCCGTCTCCATCTACTCTACCTGTCGTGCTGTAATCTAACAGCAAATAATTGAGCAAATTTCAAATGGGAAGAGGAAAAGATACTGGCTGTGGCAACATATCCAGGGATGATGGAATATTGTACAAGGAAAGAAAGTAGAACGAAATTCGAAAACAACGAGCAAAACAGCTGTCGATGGCAGAAAAAATAATAGGTTAAGAAATAGGGAATAGAAGCGATAAAAAAGATCAGCAGAAGACTAAAAGCAATAGGAAAAAAGCGCATCAATCAAATTTTTCATCGACGCACTCTGAAAGAATTCTTTACCTCAAAGAATTGGGTATTTCAGGATGAGCAGAAGATAGTGATAGTGACGAGGCGTGGCCAAAGCCATTTCTCACTGTGAACTTACTCATCAGTGAACTCAAGGGAGGCATGAGAAAAAATACTTCTTTTGCACATGTACACCATTCAAGCATTCAGATCCAACGGAAATATCGCTATAGTATATAAAACACAGACTGCAAAAACAGGCTTTTCTTTTTCTAAAATAACATAAAAATTATTTCAAGTAAATAATCAGTCAAAAAAATTATTTTGATGGCGGGGATGTGTTGATTTAAATTTCCAGTATCTCTAAATAAATATAAACAAATTAATCCCTTCATTGATAAGTATTTTATAGATAATATTTTTTTTTTCATTTTTATAAGCACATTTGCATTTTTTGTATTATATTTAAAATAACATGAAATTATTCTCATTTCATTTCAGCTTATTAGAACTAATATTTCAATCAAAATGCCTTGTTAATTTAATGTTGTTAAATTTAAAATGTCAACTTGCCTCAAAATTGGTAACATTGATATTTCATTGGAAAGAGTTAATTCAATAAACTTTTGTGCGAATGTTTTAGAAAACAAAATATTTTCAGTCTCGATAACATTGCAAGCAAAATGAAAAAATAATATCATGCAACATTATTCGGAGTTAAAAAGTTTTATTTATTTATAAAATCAGAGCTGATTTTGAACTTTACATTTCCCTTCATTTTCTTCTGATGAAGCAATTTGGAATGAAATCCCTTAGAGGATATACATAAACGTAAGACTCCTTTTCGCAATTCCAATTCACTTGCTGCAGAAAATGTGTCCTGCCAAGGATTTCAACTAACTGTATCTTCATCGTTTTTCACAGCACTTCTGTTCGCCATACAGATTTGAACATAAGGGACGTTTTCCTTTCATATTTAACAGTGTTATTGCATCGAATCGATACATTTCAATAACATTTTTCAGACAATGTTTCTTTTGGGATAATATACTTTTACTTTCCTCGCGTTGCGCTAGAGAAGAGTAAGGGAATAGTGATTTTGACATACCACGTTTCAAATAGATATGCTTTTAGCAGTAAATCAAGTAACCTTTTTAGCCAAAAAAATATACGGTTAGTTGTGTCGTGTTCATAACTCAGCATGAAAGGAATTTTGCACTTACCTCATTATTAGAGAAAGCACCACACAAAGACCACCACAAGGCTGGACTTCTGCTCCTAATTGCCACCCAATTTAGACAGTAACCCAGTCAGGGTGACATCTTGGGCGACCCAGTGGAGTGGCTGTTCCATCCTTACTCTGCCATCATCCTCTTAGAAGGATTTTCGGACCTACGTATTTATAGTGTCCATACTCTACGTAGGCACAGGTAGTTTGAGGCAAATCCTGGAATCGAACTCGGGTCCTCCGAGTGCAATCCCATGCCTTAACTACTGGATTATCCCTGCCTAAAAGTATGGTGATCGTGATTTAATCACTAGTCGAACTTTCTATATCTGTGGGGTTACCTAGATACCATAAATGACTTTCTTCAGCCCGTTGGCGTGTGGGAGTGTGGATGTGTGGGTTTGGATGCGTCAAATCGTTGGTCCTTCGTAATCTTAAAAAAACTACTGAAGCGATTTGAACCAAATTTGGGTGAAGAGTTCCATATATTATGTAGAACTGAACGCTCAAAAAAATTCCGAAAAATGTATATAGTTTATCAATAAAGTGGAATTCCGTCAAATCGTTGGTCCTTCATAATCCCCAAAAACAGCTGAAGCTATATGGACCCAATTTGGGTGACGAATTTTATAGTATATCATGTAGATGTAAACGCTAAAATATTACAAAAAATGTATATAATTTAGCAATAAAGCTGGATTTTGTTAAAATCGTTGGACCTTTATATTCTCAAAAACCACTAAAGCGATTTGGACCAAAATGTGGGTGATATACTGCGTATATTATCTAGTTGTGAATGTAGAAAAAAAGTCGAAAAATGCATATAATTTTGTTATAGAACTAGATTTTGTCAAAATTAGTGACACTTCCTAATATACTGCCTTCCGAAAGTTAAGCACGGACGGTTAAATCAACAGAAATGGAAAAGTAAAACCTTGATTAACTCAAAATTGTACATGAAGGTAGCAAATGTATTTATGCATTAAGGAAAACAAGAATTATGTACACAGATGAAAAAAATATTTACTTTTCATAAGTTATGTGAGGACGTCATATTAAGATCATTAACAAAATGATGTTTAAAGGCAAATAAACCAAGCAAAACTTACATTAATATGGTATGTGACCACCCCGGACCTTCACACAAACTTTACTACTTTACTACGTTTTTCCATGCTTTCAATGAGGTAATCAATTATCGCAGATGCGAGCAAAGTCCATTCCTCCAATAGGGCAATTTTCAACTCTCCGAGACTGGCTGGAGTCAATGGAGTTAAGGTCGGGGGAATACCCCGGCCACTCCATACAAGAAGTTCCCTCACTTTCCAGGTATTCGTCAACGATGTTAGCTCGATGGGGATGGGCATTATCGTCCATAAAGAGAAAATCAGGACCAACTGCTGCAGCGTAGAGTCTCGCAATGGGGTCTAGGACTTCATCCCGATACCATGCAGCAGTCACAGAACCGCCTTTAAAGATGTGCAGCTCTGTGCAATATCCCACTGAAATTCCAGCCCACACTATGACGATGTCACCTCTGAATGCGTTATGTTCGATGATGTTCTTGACCTGATTGCGTGTGCCTCGTTCTCTCCAGACCCTTAAACGCTTATCATCTGATTCCAGGGCAAATCTGGACTCGTACATGAACAGAACGTTGCACCAATCTGAGACAGTCCAATTGACATGTTGACGACACCACTTTAATCTTGTCCCTCTGGCTTGGATGGTTAGTGGAACACAAAAACATGGTGCTCGGACGTACAGTCCCTTCACGTGGAGCTTTCGACGCACAGTAATGGCAGATATTGTATTACCAAGTGCCGCTGCAACCATGGATGTAACAGTTGTGGAGGTCGCTCGTCGATTCCGTTTGGCTACTATAGCAATATACCGATCATCAGAGGGGGTGGTAACCCTTGGACAACAAGGCGCAGGTCTTCGGACAACTGTTTGACTTGTTTGGAATTGTTTCCATAATCTAGAAATTACCAAATGATCAACGTCAAAGAAAATAGCGATATCGTGGATTGACTGTCCTGTTTCAATGTGTCCGACAGCTCGCCAGCTCTCACTATCTATCATTCATCTTCTTTCAGCCATGGAAACACAAATATCATCAAAAATAATCCTACAAAATTCATAAACACTTCGTATCAGCATTTACATGCACCTCCTCAAACCCTTCAGAATGCTGGCATCTTCAACGACTGCCTAATTAGCATATATCCGGACAGCCAATCGTGATTGGCTATAACATGCAATATTCGCATACTACCATCTACAGCGATTTTCAGCCACTCAAATTGAAACACTCTTTCGAAAAATGAAAATTTGCATTGCGTGCTAAACTTTTGGAAGTGGGTGTATAAGCATCGTTGAAGCAATTTGGTCCCCTATTTAGGTGGTATGCTGCGTATTTTGTGCAAATATAAATACAGAAAAGAAATTTTTAAAAATGTATATAGTTTATCTAAGAAATGGAACCCCCCACTTGTCCGATCTTGCATAGATGTTGTCTATGCGATTCAGAGGTCGAATGCCCACTTACTACGCGTGTCTGCGAAAATCTTGGGGCTGTCCCGATTCTCTAGTTTCAAACGTCTTTATAGGCATTAGCATTTATACAATTTCGAGCTATTTCCTGGTGTCAAAGATAAAATATTACAGAAATACAGTTATAAGTAATTGAATAAACTAAATACGATGTATCAATAACTGCCTCTTGTACTGCATATCAATTTTCCTAAACTATACCATTACATTTTAACTGATTTAAAAACGTTTACACAAATGTTAAAAAAAACGAATACTGCCTCAGAGAATCAAAAAAGGAAAGAAATTTATACAATAGCATTTCATTCTTGTTTCTGAAAACAACTCGGGTCTTAATTCAACCCACTGGGTTCAGACCACACGTAAGCTCCCATTGAAATTTATTGTCAGAAAGAAGTACAAAATATATTTCTCACTTGGTAACAAAATAAAATTTAATGATCCATCTCTGATCACTTTATCTCACCACTTTACCAACTCTGATCACAACATTGAATATCCTAGTTGTCGATAGCAGAATATCGACAACTGAGACAGTGTTCTAATATGGAACAATGTTCTAGACAACAGAGACAGCGCCCTAGACAACTGGATAATGCCCAAGACTGGGATAACTCATACAGTACCCCAGTTGCCGATCAGTGTTAACTATTGGAAATGTCACAATTTTTGATATTTTTGGAACGTGACATCGTTTTTTCACTCCGGCAAGTTACCGCCTAGTCTTCATTTCCAAATCTGTAGCTACCATGTGTAAATTCTACATGACGGAACGAAATCTTATGTCAACGTCTGTATCTCATCCCCCACGATAGCTATAGACTTCATAATTTTATGTAATATGACTACAAAGCTGATAAAACAAAAGATTACAATTGGTGTGGTAGCACTCGAGAAAAAGTACTTTAAAAGTGCACTTTTTAGATTTTCCACACGGCCTATTTTATTTTTAGTGTTGACAGACCTACAACCAAAACTACTGAACCGTTATAATCAATTACGGCTCATTGTGTGCGGAGGAAGGAATTCTAGAGGAAGGAACATGCTTTCTTTAAACTTAGATACATTTGATTTAGTATTTCAAAAATAAAAAATAAAAACTATAATTTTTCGACTATTTTCTTCAGTGTTGACAGACTTACAGCCTAAACTACTGAAACGATTGTAATCAGTGATGGCTCATTTTGTGTGTTCGGGTGAGAGGTGTATACTTTTCTTTAAAAAATGTAAAATAAATGTGATTATTTATTATTTCAAAACTTGAAACATCAGGAATAAATAAATGGTGCTCAGCGGTAAAGTAAACTTTGCAATGCCTGCTATATCGTTGTTGCGTAATCATATTGATAAATATTTCTTCAAAAAGTATTGAAATCTCACAAAAGCATTACTTCGTATTAAAACACTCCCCGCCAAGTATAAAAAGCAAAAAACTCTTGCCAAAAATGTTATGAAATCTCAAAATGGTTTCCTCCAAGTTTCCGCAGAAATGGTTCTTTCAGATCTAGATATCCTGACAAAGGATTCTTGCCCTTCTTCAAAAACAAGCGACCCTTTTAGTTATAATCATTTTTTTCTATTTTAATCTAAAATAGAAAACAGTCATAAAACATTAAATTTAATTAATTGTATTATTATGAAATAAATAAGTTCTTTGAAAGTAGTTTTAACCAAAAATTATCAGCATTAATATTTAGCAGTTATCATAAGCCGTTCTAAAATTGAGATATTAGAAATTGTATTTCTCCACATATATAGTGATAACTTTGAGCAGATTAGACAAACACGTTGAAAAAGATTGGCGCGATTACTTCAATTATTACACATTTGAATGATTTTCGGATAAAAAAAGTTATGAAAAAATAATCTTGTTAAAGTATGTTGCAGAAAAAGCTATTTTGTATGATATTTGTTAGTTTGGAATTATGCTATTCATTTTAGGATGCTAATAAACACTGTTCGCGAAATATTTCACACTTTCGAGCTAAAAAGGGAAAAACATAAAAAATTAAATATACTGACAACTCTCAAACGAGTGTATACTTTTATAATACATTTAATCTATATAAATAAAATTGAAAATCTGTCTGTCTGTATCATCATCACGGGGGAACGGTTGAACCGAATTTGATGCAAATTGGTGGATAGCCTTGAAAGAGTCCCACTTGCAATTTAGTCCATGTTTCGAGTTTCTATAACCACGACTTCTAGAGATATTAATGAAAAGCGAAACTTTCGTTTGTCTCATCATCACGGGAGAGCGGTTGAACCGAATTTAATGAAATTTTGTGGGTAACCCCTTGAAATAGCCCCACTTAAATTTAGTCCATGTTTCGAGTTTTTAAGACCAGGGGTTGCAAAGATATTAATGGAAAACGAAACCTCTTCCTAGAAATTCTACTCCCTAACTCCCTGGTTCCTCCAAACGAAAAGGTTGGAAATCGTTCGTTTAAAACGTGAAAGTGGAATAAAACTTTATCTCTGAGTTTGGTGGGAGATTTTTGCACTAATTCGTCACTTTCTGGAAACATAAATTGTTTGAAAACATTAATGTTTAAAACATGAATTTAAATGGAAAATCTATCGCCATGGTTTATTTTTCACAAGCATTTACTCAACAATGAAAAGTATTAAGAAATCAAAATAGTTATTTAATCATTAGCATTTTATGAGGAAAATTATTTCTTATATCATGTTGTTCAGCAACGCAATTAAATTAAATGTGTTTGTTAATTTTTATTATTTTTTTTTTCGAATAAATAAATGGATATAAAAATATATCTTATAAATGAAAGGATTGATTTTTCTTTAATTATATTAAGTGCGAACTGCGTACATCACTTTCATTTATTTTGGCAAAGAGTTTTTAAGTTTATATATTGGGGACCGCGACAGCTCAGTGGCTTACGCGCGGAGATTGCACTCGGTCGGCCCGGGTTCGATTCCGGCCTCTGCCAAAATTGCCGCCATGTTCACGCGGAGTACGATCACGTTTCATATGTCGTTCGGTAAGTCCTTCTGAGAAATTGGTGGTAGGAGGAGGAGGATACGATCCCTGTGGATACCTCCCCTACTGGATTCCGGTTTAAATTGGGTGGCACTTCCCGACCGTCCAAACAAATAGCTTACACATTCGGGTAGGTCAGGCAGTCTGGGTTGAAGAAGAAGAAGCTTATATATTGTGTTTAGCTATTAAATTCATATATTTTGCTTAGCCAATAAACTCATTTAGCCGATTGTTGAATCAGAAAAAGAGTAGAACAGATATATCTTCTAATACAATTTTCGTGTTTTCATTTAGTATATACAAACGGGATCAGGATGTTTTATTCTTCAGATCTGCAAATTCAGAGCTCCGAATTTGGTGGGACATCGCTAACTTTGTAACTTTTCTTAACGTTGCCAAATTGACGAAAATAACGCCAAATTGCTCAAAACGAAATTAATTTAAATTTGTTATTTAGAAGAGAGTACTGAAATGATATTTCGGTAGCATTTGTCTGTCAGTCCAACCATCCTACTTAGTAACACATTTAGCGACATTTTAAAATGTCGTCAAATTGATAAAAATATTTGTAAATCCATATTAATATTTTGAAATTGATAAAATTGCGCTAAATAAATTAAATTAATTGTGTTTTGTTAGGGGATAGTGATGTGATGATGTTTCGTCAATTTGTCGCCAAGTGGGACTGTCAGTTCTACAGTCCCACTTGGCGATAAATTTGGCGATTTTTTAAAATGTCGCTATATTGACGAAAATGTCGTCAAACCCTCCATGGAGATAGCATTATTCAGACGATATTTTTTCCACCAATTTATTTGAAGCAAATGATACCATGTCGCTTAGCAACGGAAATCCAATGTGTTTATGCGGCATACGATTTTTATTAAATTTTTCCCGATTTGAGTAATAAAGTTTTGCATATAAAATAAACTTCATTGACATTGCAATTTTGACTGGATAATATCAATAACGGTCGTCAGGTTATTATTATTGATATTTTCGGGGATTATTGATTCAGGGATTATTGATATTTTCAGGTTATTATGCCATTGTTTTATTATATCAAAAATTGTTAAAACTCATACATAGTACGTTGTACGAGTAATCTTCTACAAATGCACGGGTATATCTTCTAGTCTACGAGAATATGAGTAGTACAGGTATAGTGCCATATATTTTGATATATATTGCCATATATTGGAATCAATTACTGCCTTCTGGTATAAAGATTACTAGGATTATCGATATTTTCAACTTATTACGTCATCTATTTTATTTTGGCAAAGATTTTTCAGACTTATATTGTAATACGGGTAATCTTCTAACACAATGGCATATTTTTAATCTGCGACAATATAAGTAGTACGGGTATATATGTATTCCCATATAATTTTAGCGCTATCATTCTGGCATATATTGAAATGAATTACGGCCTTCAAGTTTAAATATTATTTTCAATTGTTTATTGATATTTTCCATTTATACATGTGATCTACTAATACTGGTTATATATTCTAATATTCGCGTGTATAAGTAGTATGTTTAGTTAGTAGTAGTTTTAACACTTTTTTTTGCATATATTGAATTAATTTCATATTTTTTGTAAATTTGCTTAGAAAAGGGGCCAGGATGTTTTATTCTTCAGATCTGCCCGTTGTTGTTGTTGTTGAGACCCAGACCGTCCGACCTACAGAAAGGTGTAAAGTAACCGTTCAGATCTGCCCTTGAAGATACTTTTGCATAGTGAGAACAATTATTTTTAAACTTCTTTTCAGGAGCAATAAATTTAACATTTAACAGAATATTTCGATTAATATTGTTATTTAGAATACTATAGGAATTTGCACATGATTGTGAATTTCAAGTTTCTTTATATTATATACTCCGTACGAAGAACAGATATGCTGCTAGTCTATAATACATACGTCTGCCTGTGTGTGTCTGTACAGCACATAGCCAAAAATTCAAATTACTGACAGCCATGAGCATCAGTGCAGAAGTTCCTGCGCTCATGCGACCATGCAGCTAGGCGAAATTCTTTAATAATTCGACTTAGTTTTTGAGTTATTTACTGCTAATATATTACCATTAATGTTAATTAATGCTTATTTAATACATTAATGCGTTTTTTATTCTGATATATTATTGAGTTATTTGATGATAATATATAGTGTGCAATATTACGCGATTTTCAAACAAGGCGGTTCTTTGGGGATTAAAAATATTATCACATTCGATGGTTTTAAGTGTAATTAGTGTTCAGTATGTTTGACAATGCTTAGTTTCCATCTTAACACCATCGAAAGATCGAACAATTCTCCTTTCAACGAGCTTTGAGCATAATTCGTAAAATAAGTTCATTTTTAAAATACTTTGTGAAAATATTTATCAAAAACCATTATTTCAATAAATATATTTTTCGTCTAGCCAAGAATTGAAAATTTGCACGAGTCTAATTTTTGCGTGAGGGTGGACCTCAAATTGTTGAGCATTCTTTTAGATGATTAAAAAGCGTTATTAAAAGAAAATCATGTTAAAAACGTTACAGTAAATGCTATTTTATATGACATTTGTTATCTTAAAAAGATGCTATTTTTACGATGCTAATATGCACTGTTCTAAAGACATTGCGCGTTTACGTGCAATGTCTCAAGAACAGTGTACATTATTATGTCTCGAGATGCTTCAAGGTGTATTATGTCTCGAGATGTATATGTCTCGAGAACGGTGTACATTATTATGTCTCAAGATGTCTCAAGATGTCTCGAGGTGTATTATGTCTCGAGATGTATATGTCTCGAGAACAGTGTACATTATTATGTCTCGAGATGTATTATGTCTCGAGATATATATGTCTCGAGATGTATATGTCTCGAGATGTATATGTCTCGAGATGTATATGTCTCGAGAACAGTGTACATTGTTATGTCTTGAGATATCTCTTGATGTCTCGAGTTGTATTATTTCTTGAATTGTATATGTCTCGAGATGTATATGTCTCGAGAACAGTGTACATTATTATGTCTCGATATGTTTCGAGATGTATTATGTCATGAGATGTATATGTCTCGAGAATAGTGTACATTATTATGTCTCGAGATGTATTATGTCTCGAGAACAGTATACATTATTATGTCTCGAGATGTCTCGAGGTGTATTATGTATCGCGATGTGTATGTCTCGAGAACAGTGTTCATTACTATGTCTCGAGATGTATTGAAATTTCTCGAGGTGTATTATGTCTCGAGATGTATATGTCTCGAGATGTATATATCTCGAGAACAGTGTACATTATTATGTCTCGCGATGTCTCGAGGTGCATTATGTCTCGAGATGTATATGTCTCGAGAACAGTGTAGATTATTACGTCTCGAGATGTATATATCTCGAAAACAGTGTACATTATTATGTCTCGAGATGTATTATGTCTCGAAATGTATTATGTCTGAAAATGTATTGTGTCTCGAAATGTATTATGCCTCAAGATTTATATGTCTCGAAAACAGTGTACATTATTATGTCTCCAGATGTCTCGAGGTGTATTATGTCTCGAGACATATACATCTGTATACAGTGTCTGTATGCATCTGTATATACAGTATATCGAGACCAGTGTATATTTGCACGTTTTCAAACGTGCATTTGTGTTATTTGTAAATTTATGATGACTGTTAATTGAGAATATAAAATTTTATTTCAGATAGATGAATAGGATTGGGGGAATCGATTAAAGCAAAAACTTCTTTCCTTGATAAGCCTGACGCCACAGTTGGAGGAGTATGGGTCAACATACGGTTTTTAGTAAGCTTGATAAGGGCTGTCTTCTGGGTGTCAAATAAATCCTCGATATAGCAGAATAAATGGATATGCAGAGTCCACTTCAACGATAAGATCTAGCAATCCCATCTCAGTATCTCAACGGTAGAGTATCGGCTGGCCAGTACGAAGATCCGTGGTTCGATTCCCGGTTGGGACATCGAAATTCTTTACCCTGGCGTCCTAGCAAATCAACCCTGTAGGTTAGTGCAAAGATGTCAGAAGTCTGATAGTGACCCAAGTACGACTAGCATTGATTCAGTGGACTTCGGTATATTGAGCGCCGTTTTCAAATCTGGAGGTCAACGATTACGGAGAAGCTAACCTGGATGATAAAAGTATAGCAACCGGAGGCTAACCTAAAGTAAAAGTAATAGGATGTGGTCAGTCAGTTTGCCAGTTACACGCCAAGCTAACATTAGAGGGTAGAGAATGCAGAGTCCACTTCGGCATTAAGAACTTACAATTTCGTCCCAATAGCTCAATGGTAGAGCATCGGCAGGCTAGTGCGAATATTCGTTGATAGATCACCGATTGGAGCAGCAAGCTTCTTTATAATTCCTACTTTAAATCCCGGATAACGTTCTTGTCCTAAATATAGGAACACCACTGTTACAGTTTATCACTCCCCGTTCTCGAGATATTAGAAATTTTATTTCTCCCCACAGAGAAGTCTATATGTCTAAATGCTCAAACAAATTAAATAGCATTTGGTATGCTTGATTTAATATGTAACATCAAAACACCGAATCAAGCGAGATCAAGTTTTAAGAGGGCTCTAATTCGTAGCACGAATTTTACTAAGAAGTTTCCCGGAAATATCTATTTCTCAAGATTTGCTATACATAAAGATTAGATAATAACTCATAGATTCAGCATCAAATTCTCAAGATAACATTGCTATAAATAAAGCTTAAATAATGACAAATATATATTCAGCATTAAATTCCGAATAATGTTGGGGGTTTACTAAGAATAGCCACTTCCAGTTTATTTATTTCCGGTTAAAAAAATTCTTTGAGACAACTATTTCTAAGGATTGGCTATAGATAGAGCTTAGATAATGACCGATATGGATTTAGCATCGAATTCCAAAAAGGGTGGGGGTGGGGTCATTAAAGATTTCCACTTCCGGTTTTTCCAAAAATTCATATGACTGCACGAACTAAGTAGATAACAACAAAAGAAATGCTTAATAGTTCTGTTAAAAATGAAGTGTGCACACATGTGGTGCCAGTGAATCGCACAGAGGCACACCTTCACTGTGCAAAGAACTCAGCTGGTAGTTCTCCACTTGCTCAACTGTCGCTGACCTAGATACTTAAGAAGGTGCAAAAAGAAATGCATACTATTCCAAATAGAAGACACCATAATGTATCGATAATCCAATTTATTTCTAGACTCGATAAATTGTATTAATAATTTAACACGCATACTAAAATGTAAAATTGTGCTCAACAACAATTTTGCATTTGCATAACTTTTAAGGCATTCTTATAACTTATTCATGTGAGTTGCCTATATATTGTTTCGGGTGCTGTGCTGCCAAAGGGGAAAGTGAAAATTTTAGACGATGGCTTCTTTCGAGCATGAAAAAGCAATTAGGAAATTTACCTCCTCTTTTGATTCTGCTTAGAGCTTAAGGCGTAACAGGACGACCCACCAATACATCAGGATGCGCCCTTCAAGGCATTCTTTAGTTGAACTCGTAGGGCGAGGAAAATTGTTTCCCTTCGTTGGAAACTGGATGTTTCAACTTTCTGAATTTCTGTTCGAATCCATCGTACGAAATCGCCTTTGCTTAAAATCTTCGGCTAACGAAACTTCGGGATGCAGTTTCGGATACAACCCTCATTATGTTATCATTGCTCACCTTAGCTCTGTACTTACATAAATAATTGTGTGTGGGGGGTGGGGGGTCATTTCCATTGGTCTATTCCAGTAGCTCCCCCATGGGGAACCGAGACCGAGATTCACCTTAGGAAGCTTTAAGTTGTGTAAAACAAAGCTTTGCGATCGTTTATCAGATTTTCAAGTTACATCCGGCTGGAAGTCTTGCATAAAGACCACGAAATTCGACTTTTTAGAACATATTCAAAAACTTTCTCTACATTTTTCCAGAAATCTCAGTAGAATATATAACCCCACGCTAGACAGTATTCTTTGATATAACTCAAAAAACCCAAGAGCGCGAATGCGCCCTCGGGCGCTACTTGAGTTCCACTCTGAGGATACTCTACTCAGCCCCAAGCGGCTGTATCTAGTATAGTCTTATATCTACTTAATTTATTCTGTTTATTTTTATCCAAAGCACACTTGTAGCTATATCCGTCTCCTCCCTGACATTTGAGAACCCGCGGCTAAGCAGTGAACCTTCATCTAAACCCTTGTCATCCATAAATGCTGCTCAAACTCAAGGCCCTGTGCACCTAGGTGTGCCCTGGGTCTCCCTTACCTCTCTCTCCTCACTAGATGCCTACTTGGGCTCTAGTTACATTTTTTTGAAGACTTGGGAAATGGCCTGACTTCGGTCGTCGCCCCCCCCCCCCCGAAAAAACGCACCCTTGATGTAAACTCTGTCATCTTATGAAACAAACCTTCTTCTCATCTTTTCCTTTTTGCTCAAAGTTTAAAGGGGGAATTTTTTCTCTCATGGGCACTTCACTAGACCCCAGTCCTTGAGACATTGAGTTGTGTGGCGTCAGTGAGCCTGAGCCTGGGGAACAAACATATCCTCAATATCTGTCCTAGACCGTTATAAATTCATTGCGAAAACATTCATAACTATGAAACAATAATTTCAGCCGTATTCTCGAAAATATCACGTAATTTTTACATGTGTCTTAATAAGTTTTTTTTTTAAGACGAATTATTCCTCTAGCGTAGTGGCAACACTGGATTCAGACAGAGCAAAAACAGCAGAGGAGTTATTATGCCATCTAGATGAAAGAAAGGATATTGATAAAACATTATCTTTGTCATTTGAATATTTATAAATACAGCAAAAAATTTAGTAACAATGATAAAAATGCTGCAATGTACTGTTACGTAGTACTTTCTGACGTTTGCTGTTTTTTAAATGTAATACGAGTATATTTTAATCAATTTATATTTTAATAACCGATATGGATTCAGCATCAAATTCAGGAGGAGTAATACGGAGTTCACTTTCGTTGCAAAACTTTTCTTGAAACATCTATTTCTTAAGGTTAGCTATAGATTTACCTTAGCTTACGACTGATAGGAATTGAACGTTAGATTCGGAAGGAAGTAGAGGGATTCATTAAAGATTTCCGCTTTCGCAATTCTTTCACTTCCGGTTCAAAACATTTCCTTGAAACGTCTATTTTACAGCATTAACTAACTATAGAGAGCTTAGTTGCGGTGACTCATATGGATTCAACAAGAATTTCCATTTCCAGTTATGAAGATGACATTTCTAATTTTAGAAAATTCGTATAAACGTATGAAAGAAGTATGCAAAAAAGAATAAGAATGCTTAATAGTTCCACAAAAAATGAAGTGTGCACATCATTTGCCACCATATCAAGTCTCCTTTATAAATTGCTTGTTATCATTTATAACTGAAAAAATATTTTATGAAATAGCAATGTCGCCTATGAAACCACAAATAAAAAAATCTGATGTGGGCAGCACATGACTTTCCTTATATAATGCAATGAATTTAGTACTTTTCCGGTCAAAAAATAATGTATAAGATCCACTGAACTGTGTTTTTATCGTTGAATTGTACATTTGGCGATTTTCCGGATGACAACATGTAAAACTACTTCAAAGTACCCAATTAACTTATATTTCGCGCAACTCTAAATAAACAATTATCAATATTGATAGTATTCTCAATAAGCTATATAGTCCATATTTTAAAATATTTTAATAATTAATTCATCAATTAGGCGTTATTTTCGTTAATTCAGCATCATTTTTCAATTTTGGCGATATTTTTGTCAATATCGCCAAGTTCGCCAAATGCATCACCAAATGTTACAGACAAACAGAGAGAAGAGCATTACTTATATATTAGAAAGTATGCCTGTCATATGACGGAAATCAAAATTTTCGAAACATTACTTCCCATATAGCGTCAATTTTATCAATTTGCTACATTTTCGTCACTTTGGCAACATTTAAAATAATCGCCAGGTTGGCGACGTCCAGCTAAATTTTTTGCCAATCTTTACGGACGGACGGTCAGAGAAATGGGTTATTCTTATAGTCTACTCTATGTTCTTTCCAAGATATTGAACTTTCATCAATTAATAGTCATTTCATTGATTTAGCGCCATTTTTATCAATTTGGCGACAATTTATTTAATTTGGCAACATTTAAAAAGTCTCCAAGTTTGCGACATTCTGTCAAATTCGTCTCCAAAATCTCGCAAGCGTTATGGATGGAGAAATAAGTTATTCTTACAGCAGGTAAATAACTATTGGCGTCCAAATACAAAAGTATTACCCAAAGTATATTTTCTCATGAATGGAACGAGCTAGATACACGAGAATGATGTCACCAAATTCATCACATGATATTACATATGAAAAGTGAGCATATTTCACAATAGTTAATATTCTTTTATTTTATGTGATTTTTTTATGCATTTATTTGAAAAATGTGCAATATCTCGAGAACGATTTGTGCTAGTGTTCTAAAGTTTATGTCAATCGTTTTCTAATGAAAAATTACATGATATATAACTATTTACTTAATTTTATTAGTGGTTTTGATTGTTTGATGATTTTTTCAAAATTTCACTCGAAAATTTAGGGTAGTTCTGAACATTCGATTGCGTTTAAAACAATAAACTTCCAGCATTCACGGATTGTAATTTTTGTACCAAATGTCGTTCGAATCGTTCCATTCGTTCGTGAGATATCTTCTCCGCAGACTCACTGGCACAAGCATACACGCAGACAGCTTGTCAAAAACATTTAATTCGTGTTCAGGGATGCTTGAAACGTGATCTCCCGTCGAAAACTCGAATAAGAATTTTCGACCCCGCCACAATACTTTCCTTATACATTATACTATGTTTATAAGGAAAGTAACAACCGTGAAACACTGAATCTCAACATGTTATACTTATATTCATTTTAATTATATAAGGCTTTGTTTCTTTTAAAAAGACAAATTATTTCTCTACTGTTGTGGTGTTACTGGAAGAAGAAAGAGCAAAAGCATCGAAGGAACTATTACGCCATTTAAACGGTTTAAAGGTTAAGAACAAAATATTCTTTATGTCTTTTGCGTATTTATTACAGCAAAATATTTAATAACACTCAAATAAATGCTTCATTCTACTGCTGTTCGCTGTTTTTTAAATATGGTAAAAAAAATATATTTTAATATATGCATCCCAATTTTAATTTAAATTAGAAGAAGCATTATGTTTAATTCAACTACATTTGATACATTCACAAAATAAAAGAAATGCAACACATTTATAGGGTTGTGTACAGTATAAGACCCAATTTTTGCCGCTAAATACACAATCGGCCAGAGTCGCAAATCAAACCCCGATCACCTGAATGACTCTCAAAGATGAATATACAGAGTTTCTAGGAAAGTTTGGAGGTGGGACAGCCCAATGGTTTTCAAGCCCAATGGTTAGAGCGCGGGGATTGCACTTGGACGACCCGAGTTCGATTCCTGGCTCTGCCCAAACTGTCCGCGTGCTCACGCGGAGTACGGGCACGTTAAATATGTGGGTCCGTAACGCCTTCCGAGAGGTTGATGGTAGAGGTAGGATGGTATGGTCTCTGTGAATGCCTCCCTCAATGGGTTCGGTTCTAAATTTGGGTGGCACTTTCCGACCGTCTAAATAAATGCCTTACACCTCCGGGTAGGTCGGATGGTCTGAGTTGCAGAAGAAAAAGGATTTTGTATGGGGGTGGGACAGCTCAGTGGTTAACGCGCGGGGATTGCACTCTGACAATGAGATGGCAGAGGATTACACGAGGATGACCCGTGTTCGGTCCTCACCGCTGCCCAAACAATTTCCATGCTCACACGGAATAAGGGCACATTAAATATGTAGGTCGTTAAGTCTTGCGAAAGGTTAGTGGTAGGGGAAGGAGGGTACGGTCCCTGTGGATTCCATCCCGTTGGGTTCCGGTCTAAATTGGGTGGCACTTCCCGGCCGTCCAAACAGATACATACACATTTGGGTAAGTCGGTCGGTCAGGGTCGAAGAAGTAAAATAGCTTTATAAGGGAAAAGTCCATGAAGGTACACATTAGATCTATCTATAGTAAAGGAGTCATGCCAGATCAAATAAAAGTTATTGCAACACCTGTAAAGGAAGATTTAAAAAAGTTAGGATAGCGAACTCGGCAACAAGGCGTAATAGAAGGAAAATGCCAATTACAACGTTGTAAAGTAAGTGTCTAATAAGTAGAAATCGGCATCAGGAACGTACAAAGCGCGTATATGAAAGACAATAAATATTTTTAAAAAATGCGTAACATCAGGGCCAGCAACAAGGTGACACCTACAATGCTTCTCAAAATACGTTGTAACGTTCTTTCTGAAATTAAAATTTGCATTGTTTCTGACGAAGGGCCTTTTAAACAGACTCTGAAATAGATTTCTGTTCATGCAAATGTCGTTTATTGTATCATTCCTGAATAGGACAGCTATTATTGAGGCACTAGCTAATATCATATATACATGCCATACTAGTCAATACCACACTATACATTATTGAAGCACTAACTAATACCATATATACAAACTATACTAGCCAATACCACACTATAAATTATTGAAGCACTAGCTAATACCATATATACATATTATACTAGCCAATACCACACTATACATTATCTAATATCATATATACATACTATACTAGCCAATACCACACTATAAATTATTGAAGCACTAGCTAATATCACATATACATAATTATACTAGCCAATACCACACTATACATTATCAAATATCACATATACATACTATACTAGCCAATACCACACAATGCATTATCTAATATCATGTATATATACTATTCTAGCCAATACCACACTATAAATTATTGAAGCACTAGCTAATACCATATATACATATTATACTAGCCAATACCACACTATACATTATCTAATATCATATATACATACTATACTAGCCAATACCACACTATAAATTATTGAAGCACTAGCTAATATCACATATACATAATTATACTAGCCAATACCACACTATACATTATCAAATATCACATATACATACTATACTAGCCAATACCACACAATGCATTATCTAATATCATGTATATATACTATTCTAGCCAATACCACACTATAAATTATTGAAGCACTAGCTAATACCATATATACATACTATACTAGCCAATACCACACTATAAATTATTGAAGCACTAGCTAATACCACATATACATATTATACTAACCAATACGACACTATACATTATTGAAATTACACTTTCATGCAAAGTCGCGTTTCAAAATTCTCTATTCGTCAGAATTCCACAGGGAATCTGTTTAAGTTAGAAAGTTGAAATTTGGTATGCTGATTGTCACATAGATACCTTATAAGAAAAATTGAAAATTTTGAGGATTTCAATATCTAAGTAAGTTGAGTATCCATACTGCTCTAAGTTTTTTGAAAAAAAATATCTACAAAATAAACTTGTAAAAAAAAGCCAAGTTCTACAGCTTTACAAAAAGTGTTACCAATAAAAACGATTGAGATGAAGAACTATTGCAAGTTTATCGAACTTCATGTGCAAGAAGTATAGACAGGAAAAATTATTCGATGTATTTTGTAATAATAATGACAAATTTACCTAATAATGATATATAGAGATGCAATATAAAAAGTTCAAGTTTTGTCATTCCAACTTCTTTCAGTTTATTCAAGTTCATTGCAGCAGAAAAGTACTTTGGATCAAATAGGTCATGCAAACCTGCCACCGGGACACTTTAAAATTGTAAAACTTTGAATTTAATTTTTCCTAGAACGGGAGCTACAACTGAACAATCAGCAGAATAAATTTCAATTGTCTAACTTAAACACATTTCCTATGGAATTTGGATAAATAGTGACATATTTTAAGAAAAAGCAAATTTTGAGCAGTCATTATGGTACTTTAAAATTTGAAAAGCTCTTATTTTGCAATTTTTCCTGTAACGATTGTTACAAGACCCTCAGCATACCAAATTTCAACTGCACCTTAAACAGATTTTTTGCAGAATTTTGATTATAAATCACACATTTTATAAAAAAAAAAACTAATAAATACAACATTTTCCTGATTTCAAATAATCGTTACAGTTATTTAATATTTCATAAGTGAAAAATGTCTTTAAGAGTAGTCTTCATTAAAAATAGTAGTGTAAAACTCAAAATGTCGAATATTAAGCTTCTAACTTTATCAGTCAACTTTATACTTTAGGTGTAAAAGTGGAAATGAAATTAAAACAAAATGTGCTATCTTTATAGCATTGATACAAGAAATTGGCTAGAGCAAAACAAACGTAATTAATAAAATCTTGTCTCATCACGCCTGTCTGTCAGAAAATCCAAAAATCAACGTTATATACTTCTTTTTGTTTCTGGGATACAAGAGGGGGAAAAGGGGGAAAACAGCCACTTGGTGTCTCGGAATAAAGGTTTCCGTCAGAGTCTTCAACATTGTATGTTACATTTTTAAACTGGACATCGATAATGCTCTATAGCGCACCTTAATCTACAGTGCAAATGTCCAACAACGACTGTTGCGTGATCATATAGACTGGAAAAAGGTACTTCCTAGTAATGACAGTAAATTGTGTGCACTCTACGGTCATCAATGGATCCGTGTTTTGCGTTGTCAGTAAGAAACTTTTGATAAAATAATGCTTGAAACTCTCAGAGAACTTTGCGTCTACTGTCATGCTGTCATGGTGTGGGAATGTGAGACCGCAAAGATCTCAGATATGTATTGTGTGCAAAAGAGAGAATTTATGAATCTATATAATAATTCGCAAACGTATTTTTGTCTTTCCAGTCTCTCCAGAAGCCCACCCCCTGCCCAATAATCTAGAAGACTGAATCTTTGCACACTTATAGTATCAACTACAATGCAGAACCTAACTGAGTCGGATTTTCGATTTACTCGGAGGAAATAGGGGGTTTGAAAAATATTTTCAAACCCTCCAGAAGCCCTCCAATGCCCTATACGGCTGGATGCTTGCACACTTGAATAGTATCATCCACTGCCATTTAAATTTATTTCTAAGGGATCACCTCAGGGTTCCGTTATTACTCCAATGTTATGGAATCTGTATTTTAACAAAATTTTACTACATAATTATGATCTTTTTACTTTCCTTGCAATACGCGGTAATGTATAGGGAAAGTATTAGAATTATGTCGAAAATCGCAACTCGAGTTTTCGACGGATCTACGTGTTTTGAGACCTCTAGAATACGACAAAACTATTTTTAGCGTGACGTCTGTGTGTGTGTCTGTGTGTCTTTCTGTGTGTGTGTGTGTCTGTCTGTCTGTGCAGATTATGTATCCACTTTAACTAAAAAACTAATGAACCGAATTTCACAAAATTTGGTAGGTAAGCCACTTGTGGGCGAATCTGGTGCTGATTAGTTTTGGGTACGATTCGGGATAAAAGAATCCGCTTTTTTGCAAAATTGCCAGCAAAAGCTTGTATCCACTCTAGCTGAAAAACTAATGGACCGAATTTCACAAAATTCGGTAGATAAGTCACTTGCGGGTCACCCTGGTGCTGATTAGATTTTATTAGGATTCAGAAAAAAATAATCTGCCTTTTTTGCAAAATGGCCCGCAAAAATTGCAAAATTCTAAAATAAAAAACTACGTGTGCTTAAATATATTTATTAAATGCTTGTTTAATACGTAATTTTTAACGAAGAAATGAATAAGACCAACCCCATTACACTAAGACTAGCCGTTCTCGAGATATTTTAGTTTTCTCGTATTTTCTCTACGCCACCTTTGAAAATAAGTCCAGTTATCAAATGAGAACGAAAATTGAATTAAAAGTGAATTAAATTTAATTAAAATAAAGAGAACGTGGATATAAGTCTGCAGCGAAAGTCATGTGCTGCCCACATCAGATGTTTTTCCTTCGAGCCTTCTCTGATGACAAGGCGGTGCTCACTTATGATAATAACCTCAAAAATCTGAAATTTAACACGAACTCTCTCTCTCTTACAATTATTTTCTGATTCTTTGATTACATTACATCTCGAAATTTCTATTGATAAAGGTTGCTCAATTATTTTCGGTAAAAACAGATCAAGGCTGAAAAGAATCCCAATTTTTAAATTACAAGGCATATCCATAAAAATGTCTACTCATTTAATATTTATAGGCATAATTTTTTATGATAAATTAACTTGGATCCCACATATATTGTATCTAAAAGAAAAATGTCTTAAATTATCTTCTACTTTGGGGAAAATATCTGGAAATACATAGGGCGTCAATAAAACACTTTTAAAAATCTGGCATCGAACTGTTATAGAACATATTATTGTATACGATTCTGGGGTACGGAGGAAAATTTAACTTCTGCACAAAATTAAAAACTAATTTCTCTTATTAAAAATCTCTTCTAGTTATCTGACCTCTTCAAATGTATCACTCTTTACTATTTAAGGTATTCCCCCTATCCACCTTGTCATAAAAATTTTACATAAAACATATATGGTTTGGAAACAAAGAAGCGGTACCTGCAGATTTCCATTCGCCTTCCCAATTTGATTTTAATAGCCAATTTCTTGATATTCTACCCTGAAATCGTATTGTTTCTTTTCCAAATTGTAACGACAAAATTAATTCTGATTACAGAATTTTTATAGATGGTTCAAAGATTGATGAAAATACTAGTATACATACATAAATACTACTAGTATACCACAAAATTCATGACCACCTTATTCTGCCGGCATCGGAAGACATCTGTAATGGCGATTTCCTCTTCCACAAGATTTATCTTCTTGTCACAATTCCAAGTCCCAATCTCGGAAGGACTTTCGAACCTAATTATTTAACGTGCCCATACAGCACGTAGACACATGAATTGTTTGGACAGCGGTGAGGACCAAACCCATGTCATTTCTTGCGATCCTCCCGCCACACACTGGTGCCGTGGCGGAAAAAACCCCGAAACCCGAAAATAATATTTTTCGATACCAACTACTATTTTTTGATAGGCAATGAGCCGAAGTATCTTGCCATGTAAATAAATGTATTTTATTCAGTATAACTAGAAGGAAACACTGATCTTAAACAAGACTTCCACATTCTAATTGAAATCTTGTTTTTTCTAACTAAAATTTTAATATTTTTTCCAAAATTTTTGTGGATATTTATAATTATATGTCTCACGTATTTTCAATATATGTAACCTCAGCTTATTTCTGACATAAATACATTTCGTAAAAACATAGCCAAAATCACACTATAAAGCGTAAAATATACATATATAAATTTTTTCGTTTTCCTTCATTTCTTTAAGCCTATAAAAAAAAAGCTACACGTTCCTACACGCGCTGGATGGGTTATTTCGAAAGCAGATACTGTTATGCAACTGTTTTGTGAAAATCAGTTGCAACTTTTTGCAACCTTCGCTGTTTCGGCATGCATATAAAATCTTACTTTTAACTTATCTACATGCGCAAAAAGTATGCAAAAATATTAAGAAATGCATAAGCTGTGAAGTTTTTTCCGAAAATTCCTCATTTGCCACCACTGTGCGCCATCCCCACTAGGCTATCTTGGCGCCCCCAAGTCCCCCTAAATAACTCAATGCAAATCAATATACCTAAAGTAAATCAATGTACTTCATAACCGACAAACTCGTCCCTTATCAAGAATATGTGGTGCATTATGAATAAACATTTTCAAGAATGAATCCCAAGAGACAAAAGTAAACTAGTCTCATGACCATATGGGCATGTATCCGTAGAAAAGACTGCAAAATGTAAGTAGATGAAATACGTTAAACCGATTACATATAATCATGGACAGTAACGGGTAAGCCACAAAGTATAAAATTCTCTCATTGGGATTTTGACCAAATTATACATTGTTTTCGTATAATTTTAAAACTTTGAGCCGTGTTAAAAATTAATCTAATTTTATGGGGGGTGGGGTTTCAAAATATCAGTTTTGATGCAATGTACAATATATTTTATTACGTTTACATTGTGGCGATTGGGAGTCGCCGGCCCCGAACCAGGGACCCTTTGCTTACAAGACCGACATTATAATCACTGAGCAAAAGCTAGCTTCTCCTCCGTTCTTATAATTCGGGTACAGGTTCCAAGCATCTTTGATCAGATGTCTTTGCTGCCGCACCATGATTAATTAATTTACTAAGTAGTACATAGATTTAGAAAAAGTTGATTAATATTTGTTGGTGGCAAAGATTTTACCATACTACTATTTTTGGAAAAAATTTTACCTTGAAATATCTATTTTTCAAGATCTGCTATAAACAGAGCTTAGATTATAACGGATTTGGATTCAGTATCAAACTCTGGAGACGTGTAGGGTGGTTTACTAAGCATTTTCACTTCCCGTTATTTTTCCGGTTCAGAAGTTTTCCTTGAAACATCTATTTCTGAATATTTGTTATAGATAGAGCTTAGCGCATGACTAATATGGATTCAACCTCAAATTTCGGAAGGTATAAAGGGACTCACTAAGGTTTTACATTTCCGATTCTGGAGATGCCGCTTAAGATTCAGAAAAACAAATCTTCCTTGAGACATGTATTTCTTCGGATCTGCTACAGACAGAAGATCACTGATGTGAATATAAATTAGCTTAGAAGATTACTGATATAGATTCAACATAAAATTCCGTAGTAGGGGGTTCATTCAATATTTCGACTTCAGGTTCATGAAATTTCCGCGATAATTTCTCAGTATTAGCTATGGGTAGAACTTAAATAATTACTGAAAGGGATTCAGCATCAAATTTCGGAGGGAGTTAAGGAACTCATTGAGGATTTCCATTTCCGGTTCTGGGGATGCCACTTCCAGAAATGCCAAAAGAAAATATAAAAGGGTTTATTAGTTCCATTGAAAATGAAGTGTACACACCATATATCACCATATGAAGGCCCTTCATATATTTCTTGTTTACAATTAATTTCTGTGAAATAAATGGTAAGTCATTCAACGCAGTTTCCTTAGAAATTTAAATTTTTCTAATTTGAGCTGTATTGTTTGCACTCAGATCTATAATTTTAGTAACTGGGGAGCTCCTCCCACTGTTCGCTGAGCTTCGAGAGCTATTTCAAGCCGAATTAAAGCTTCAGTAAATGGTTTATTTCACCGTATTACCCTATTATTTCTCTATAAATGTATCAAATTTCATAGTTTTGTATACTATAACTTTTGGGATACGAGACAAAGAAAATCGATGGATGTGCCGATACGAAAGAACATTTTTTACTTCAAAAGTACATAAAATGTAAAGTATCTCGTAAACTACATTAAAATTAAAGATCTCATGTGGGCAGCACATGACTTTCTCTGCAGAATCATATTCACGTTCTCTTTATTTCTTCAATAACTCATTAAATTGAGTTTAATTTCCCAAAATAACATCCATAATTATTTTAAATTATACTGAATTAGCATTTTTAATTCAATTTTCGTTTTCATTTGGTAACTGGACTTATTTTCAAAAGCGGCGTAACGAAAATGCGAAAAACTAAAATCTAATCAATACAAAAATCTAATCAGCACCAGATTATCCCACAAGCAACTTAGCTACCAAATTTTGTGAAATTTGGTCAATTAGTATTTTAGCTAGGGTGGATACATGAAATTTTTACGGGCCATTCTCTTAACAAAGGTAGGTTGTTATTTTCCGAATCGTACCAAAATCTAATCAGTGCCAGAGTATCCTACAAGTAACTCATCTACCAAATTTTGTGAAATTTGGTCAATTAGTATTTTAGCGAGTGTGGATACATGAAATTTTTTAGGATCATTTTGCAAAAAAACGGGTTCTGTTTCTACAAATCCTACCAAAAACTAATCAGCACCAGGGTCTCACCCAAGTGACTTACCTACCAAATTTTATGAAATTCGGTATATTAGTTTTTGAGTTAGAGTGGATACATACATTGCACAGACAGACAGATATACAGCCACACAGACAGACACACAGACACACACACAGACGTCACGCTAAAAATAGTATTTTCGTATTCTAGAGGTCTCGAAACGTGTAGATCCTTCGAAAACTCGAGTTGCGATTTTCGACATGATTCCAATACTTTCCCTATACATTATCATGTATTGCAGGGAAAGTAAAAAATCTGATGTGGGCAGCACATGACTTTCCCTGCAGACTCAAATTAATATTTTCTTTATTTCTTTAATAATTAGTTAGATTGAATTTAATTGCGCCAAATAACACTAAATTTGCAGTTTTAATTAAATTTTTGTTTTTATTTGGTAATTGGACATTTTCCCGAAATCGGCGAAACAAAAAATGCAAAAAATCTCAAATATCTTGAGAAGGGTAAGTCCTAAAGCATAATGGAGTGTATTATATTCTTCTCCTCGTCAAAAATTGTGTATAAAACAAGAATTTAATTGATATATTTGAGCATATATAGTCTTTTTTTTCTAAATTTTGGCGATTTTTGTGGGCCATTTCGTAAAAAAAGGCAGGTTGTTCTTCTCCGAATTGTACCAAAATTTAATCAGCACCAGAGTATCAAGTAACTATCTACCAAATTTTGTGAAATTTTGTCAATTAGTATTTTAGCTAGTGTTATACATGAAATTTTTGCGGGCCATTTACTAAAAAAGGGCAGGTTACGCTTTTCCGAATCGTACCAAAATCTATACAGCACCAGCGTTGACCAAAAGTGACTTATCTACCAAATTTTATGAAATTTAGTCGATTAGTGGAAATATACAATTTTTGCGTGCCATTTCGTAAAAAAAGGTAGGTTGTTCTTTTCCGAATCGTACCAAAATCTAATCTACACCAGGGTTGACCAATGTTACTTATCTACCAAATTTTATGAAATTTAGTCGATTAGTTGAGTTGGAGTGGAAATATACAATTTTTGATGGGCCATTTCGTAAAAAAATGCCGGTTCTTCTTTTTGAATCGTATCAAAATCTAATCAGCACCAGAGAGACCTACAAGTGACTTATGTACCAAATTTTATAAAATTTGATCAATTAGTTTTTCCGTTACAGTGGATATAGGCAATTGTTGAGGGCCATTTCGCAGAAAAAGGCGGGTTGGTTTATTCCGAATAGTACCAAAAACTAATCAGCACCAGGGTATATACAAGTGACTTACCTACCAAATTTCACACAAAACGGCGGGCTCTTTTATCTCGAATAGTACCCAAAACTAATCAGCACCAGATTCGCCTACAAGTGACTTACCTGCCAAATTTTGTGAAATTCGGTCCATTAGTTTTTGAGTTAGAGTGGATACATACATTGCACAGACAGACACACAGACAGACGCACAGACACACGCACAGACGTCATGCTAAAAATGGTTTTTTCTTATTCTAGAGGTCTCGAAACGTGTAGATCCTTCGAAAACTCGAGTTGCGATTTTCGACATGATTCCAATATTTTCCCTATACATTACCATGTATTGCAGGTAAAATGAAATCTGATGTGGGCAGCACATGACTTTCCCTGCAGATTTATATCCACGTTATCTTTATTTTAATTAAATTTAATTCACTTTTAATTCAATTTTCGTTCTCATTTGATAACTGGACTTATTTTCAAAGGTGGCCTAGAGAAAATACGAAAAGACTAAAATGTCTCGAGAACGGCTGGTCCTAATGTAATGGGGTGGTCTTATTCTTTTCTTCGTTAAAAATTACGTATTAAACAAACATTTAATGGATATATTTGACCATGCGTAGTTCTTTATTTTAGATTTTGGCGATTTTGGCGGGCCATTTTGTAGAAAAAAGACAGTTTATTTTTTTTCGAATCGTACCAAAATCTAATCAGCACCAGGATGTCCCACAAGTGACTTATCTACCGAATTTTATGAAATTCGGACCATCAGTTTTTCAGCTAGAGTGGATACAAGCTTTTGCGGGCCATTTCGCAAAAACAGGCGAGTTCTTTTATTCCGAATCGTACCCGAAACTAATCAGCACCAGATTTGCCCACAAGTGACTTACCTACCAAATTTTATGAAATTCCGTCAATTAGTTTTTTAATTAGAGTGGATACAAAATCTGCACAGAGAGACACACAGACACACACACAGATGTTACGCTAAAAATAGTTTTTTCGTATTCTAGAGGTCTCAAAATGCGTAGATCCGTCGAAAACTCGAGTTGCGATTTTCGGCAGGATTCCAATACTTTCCCTATACATTACCATGTTTTGCAAGGAAAGTAAAAATCTGATGTGGAGAGCACATGACTTTCCCTCCAGATTCAAATTCATATTTCCTTTATTTCTTCAAATATTCATTAGATTGAGTTTAATTGCACAAAATAACATTAAATTTGCATTTTTAATTCAATTTTTGTTTTTATTTGGTAATTGGGCATTTTTCCGATAGCGGCGTAACAAAAATGCAAGAAATCTCAAATATCTTGAGAACGGTTAGTCCTAAAGTGTAATGGAGTGTGTTACATTCTTTTCCTCGTCAAAAATTTCCTATAAAACAAGAATTTAATTGATACATTTCAGCATACGTAGTCTTATTTTTTTTAGATTTTGGCGATTTTTGCGGGCCATTTCGTAAAAAAAAGCAGGTTGTTATTTTCCGAACCGTACCAAAATCAAATCAGCACCAGAGTGTCCCACAAGTAACTTATTTACCAAATATTGTGAAATTTGGTCAATTGGCATTTTAGCTAGGGTGGATACATGAAATTTTGGGGGGCCATTTCATAAAAAAAGGCGGGTTTTTCTTTTCTGAATCGTACCAAATTCTAATCAGCACCAGAGTATCTAGCAAGTAACTTATCTACCAAATTGTGTGAAATTTGGTAAATTAGTATTTTAACTAGAGCGGATAAATGAAATTTTTACGGACCATTTCGCAAAAATAGGCGGGTTCTGTTTTTACGAACCATACCAAAAACTAATTAGCACCAGGGTCACATCCAAGTGACTTACCTACCAAATTTTATGAAATTCGGTACATTAGTTTTTGAGTTAGAGTGGATACATACATTGTACAGACACACAGACAGACAGACAGCCCCCCCCCCACACACACACACACAGACGTCACGCTAAAAATAGTTTTTTCGTATTCTAGAGGTCTCGAAACGTGTAGATCCGTCGAAAACTAGAGTTGCGATTTTCGGTATGATTCCAATACTTTCCCTATACATTACCATGTATTGCAGGGAAAGTAAAATCTAATGTGGACAGCACATGACTTTACCTGCAGACTCAAATTCATATGTTCTTTATTTCTTTAATAATTCATTAGATTGAATTTAATTGAATCAAATAACACAAAATTTGCATTTTTAATTCAATTTTTTTTTATTTGGTAATTGGACATTTTTCCAAAAGCGGCATAACTAAATGCGAAAAATCTCAAATATCTCGAGAACGGTTAGTCCTACAGTAATAGAGTTAGTTATTCTTATTCTTTTTCTCATCAAAAATTACGCATAAAACAAGCATATAATTGATATATTTGAACATACGTAGCTTTTTTTTAGATTTTGGCGATTTTTGAGGGCCATTTCGTAAAAATGGCAGGTTGCCCTTTTCCGAATAATATCAAAATCTAATCAGCACCAGAGTATCCCACAAGTAACTTATCTACTAAATTTTGTGAAATTTGGTCAATTAGTATTTTAGCTAGAGTAGATACTTGACATTTTTGCGGGCCATTTCGTAAAAAAAGGCAGGCTGTTTTTTTTCGATTAATACCAAAATCTAATCAGCACCAGAGTATCGTACAAGTAACTTATCTGCCGAATTATATGAAATTTGGTCAATTAGTATTTTAGCTAGAGTGGATACATGAAATTTTTGTGGGCCATTTCACAAAAAAAAATGCGGGTTCTGCTGTTACGAATCATACCAAAAACTAATCAGCACCAGGGTCATACCCAAGTGACTTACTTACCAAATTTTATGAAATTCGGTCCATAAGTTTTTGAGTTAGAGTAGATACATACATTACACAGACACACAGGCAGGCAGACACACAGACAGACAGGCAGGCAGACAGACAGATACATACACAGACGTCACGCTAAAAATAGTTTTTTCGTATTTTAGAGGTCTCGAAACGTGTAGATCCGTCGAAAACTCGAGTTGAGATTTTCGACATGATTCCAATACTTTTTAGATACATTACCATGTATTACAGGGAAAGTAAAAAATCTGATGTGGGCAGCACATGACTTTCCCTGCAAACTTATATCCACGTTCTATTTATTTCAATTAAATTTAATTCACTTTTAATTCAATTTTCGTTCTCATTTGATAACTGGACTTATTTTCAAAGGTGGCGTGGAAAAATACGAAAAAAACTAATATGTCTCGAGAACGGCTAGTCCTAGTGTAATGGGGTTGGTCTTATTCTTTTCTTCGTTAAAAATTACGCGTTAAACAAGCATTTAATGGATATATTTGAGCATACGTAGCTTTTTAGTTTAGATTTTGACAATTTTTGCGGGCCATTCTGCAAAAAAAGGCAGGTTATTTTTTTCTGAATCGTACCAAAATCTAATCAGCACCAGGGTGACCTATACGTGACTCATCTACCGAATTTTGTGAAATTCGGTCCATTAGTTTTTCAGCTAGAGTGGATACAAGCTTTTGCGGGCCATTTCGCAAAAAAAGGCGGGTTCTTTTATTCCGAATCGTACCCCAAACTAATCAGCACCAACCCCGCCCACAAGTGACTTACCTACAAAATTTTGTGAAATTCGGTCCATTAGTTTTTTAGTTAGAGTGGATACAAAATCTGCACAGACAGACAGACAGACAGACAGACAGACAGACACACAGACAGACAGACACACAGACACACACACAGACGTCACGCTAAAAATGGTGTTTTCGTATTCTGAAGGTCCCGAAACGTGTAGATCCGTCGAAAACTCGAGTTGCGATTTTCGGCATGATTCCAATACTTTCCCTATACATTACCATGTATTGCAGGGAAAGTAAAAGGGCTCCGTCCTGCAAAAATACAACTATGTAGGTATCTGCTTGAAAAAATTCATGATCTTGTTATTATTTGTCAATCCAGGACGCTAACTCGCAGCTGAAATATTTTCTAGTTGATTTTGACATTAAATATTTCTTTAACTGCAATATATATCAAAAAACGGTTTACTTCAGCGTATTCCCCAAACCTCTTTCTATAGATGTACTAAATTTTATATTTTTGTATAGTATAATTTTTGTGGTACGAAGCAGAGAAAATTGAGGAATGAGAAATTTGTCAAACAGCGGCGGTTGCGGGGTCAGCTACTTTTTTTTAATATGGAGAGATTTTTTAAATGTTACCTATCTATTCATATATAGAATTTTTTAAACATGAACGATTAGAAGAAAAATTTAGGAGAAAAGCACATTTTGAGAAATTAACCGGAATAAAATTCTATTCCATTTCTTTCCATCCTCTTGCAAATGGCTTTCCTTTATTTGAAGTTAATCACAATTCCAAAAATTAATAATGTTTTATATATTTTAAGTTGTCATGATGTGAGCTTTATTTCGAGTAAAAACATTTTCGTTTTCGGAATCTATTTAAGTAATGGCAACTAATAAATATTTTTTTATTTAAATGCAGAATATATTAGAAAATACATTAAAAACAGAAGTAAAACATTAAAGATGGTTCATTTATTTCAGCTGATAGTTGTATGCTAAGCGATAAATTTCCATTAGCAAAAGTTTCGCATATACTTCAATGTTTTAAGAGAACATCCTTAAATGAACCTCTTAAAGTACTTTCAATATTCAATATGAAGTACTTACATATTCAACATGAAACAAATAGTTTCCTGTTGAATATGGCGCCGTTTAGCAAAAACTACTTGGCAAAATACGCCTCAGGTTCAAATGTACATTTCATTTATAATATAATATTTATAATACGATATGCACTTTCATTTACGATGTTTTCATTTACATGAAGTAATATTCTTATTGAAAACATTTCTGAGAAAATACATCAATTATTTTTATTTCATTCATTACATTTAATTTCAGTGAGTGATTAAGAAGCGGTTAAATATATATGTGGCGAGACTTGAATGTTTTCAACGATTGTCCTAAGAGGTCAATACACTTTTAACGAGTTGGGTTGGGTTGTTTTGGTGATTTACGGTCTTTCATGCATTCGATTTTAATTACTTTTGAGCAAAATATATATTCGTTTGCATCACTTTAAGGGTGGGTTGTTCCATATTTGTCATTTAATGTGCCACCAGACATTTTATTTTTCATACTGTACATAGTTGTGTATAAGGAAAAATATTGGGAAAATGTCGAAAATTGAAAGTTTTCTACGGAGTTATACCCCTCACAGTAAAAATCGTCACATGTGTGACAATGACGTTGTAGTCACGTGACAACTGGGTCACAATGTGGCATCATATTTGTGACTTCTATGTGACGCTGCGTATTAGTAACTTTGTAACTTCATTGTGATTATATTCTGTGACGTTTCCACAATTTAATTACCACCTAACCATGTGACGACATTACAATGGCAATTACAACGTGACGTCATAAACAAGTTAATATGCGACGTCACAAACGACTATGAAAATGACCAAAATGACTTCGCTGGGACCTCAATATGACATTGCCGAGACGTACTGCGACGTCCTGTGACGTCTCAAAGTCAGAGTGTGGCGTAAATGTTACGTCACTGTGAAAAAAATGCTGTTAGGGACCTTATAGGAGCTCTATAATATGAATTCACTACTTTCAGAATAACGTCCGTGCGTGTGTATGTCTGTCTATA
Organism: Amaurobius ferox; assembly: GCA_951213105.1. Classification (NCBI taxonomy): domain Eukaryota; kingdom Metazoa; phylum Arthropoda; class Arachnida; order Araneae; family Amaurobiidae; genus Amaurobius; species Amaurobius ferox. The sequence continues at coordinate 59,056,968 of OX578133.1, forward strand.
CAATATATGTAGCCACTTCAGTTTATAAACTATCCAATTTCAGGAAATTTTGTATTGGTTTGTCCGAAAACTACTTTCGATTTTTTCACCTTTTAATGAATATCAGCTTTTGATGCTGTTTGAGCTGGCTCACCAGGCTTGTACCATGATCTGTTGCGTTCAGTGTTACTATAAACAATCCCTTTTCCGTCACCACTCATCAATCGTTTCAAAAGTGAATCATTTTCGTTATGTTTCAAAAGCAAATCAAATATGCTGATATACTGTGTTAAATGAATTAAGTTCATGTGGGATCCAAACATCAAGCCATTTTTCACAACCAAGCTTCTTCAAATAGTCATCACTGGTTGTTTTGGGATAAATTTGGGCTCTCAGCAAGCTCAGTTACAGTCATATGACGATCAGCTTCAATCAGTCCTTTTAATTTATCATCATCAATCTCAGTTGGTCTACCAGAAAGTGGTATATCTTGACCTGAAAAATCACCAGAACGAAATTTTGCAAGCCAATTCTAGCATGTGCTGTCTGTTAATGCATCATCACCATACACAGCACAAATCTTTTTGTGTTCATATGCAGCCCTTTTATCTTTGCGGAAATAAAAAATTAAATATGATGAAAATATTAATTTTTATCTCCCATCTTTCAGCATAAAATGCTTGTGCGAACATTCCGCAATTTTGGTAAGTTTTATTTAAAACGCACATTGACATGTCAGTTATCACAGTGCATTCTCAAAAAACTTCAAATCTTTCTTTCAAATAACTCTCAATAAACCCTCTTTCAAATAACATTAAAATTGTCTGTGCGGTACCACAGCTACCTTACCGAAAAACCGAAAATAGTTTCATTAGCCAACCCAATAGTTATATCACTTATCATCCTGATGCTAATTACATTTTGGTAAGATTGGAAAAAGTCAAACTTGCCTTCTTCTTTAAATGGACGCGTAAATATTGACAGAATCTTAAACAAACCTAACGAATCCAAACGAACTTAACAGAACCTTAAGCAAGTATAACAGAATTGGATTTTAGATTTACCCCTCGAGGGCACGCAAAATGAGGGGGTCGAAACGTTTTCCCAGACCGCCCGAAAGCCCTCCGATAAAATAGAAGGCTGTAACTTTGCATACTTATAGTATCGACCATGGTGGGCACAAAAAGGGTTATTAAATAAATCAATAAGGAAGGAAATTACACGATTAATCATCTAACTCAGAGAAAATGAATACAATAATTAAATCTCAAGTACCTTTCACTCTGCTACACAAAGCATTATATTTCATCATTCTCCTCAAAAAGTAAATTGAATTCTCATCGAAATAAACAAGTCTGCAGCCGCTCTCATGAGCAAATAACACAAACAGCTCCAGCAAGACAAATAGTAAAAATAGCTGTAGAACCAAGCCTTTCCTACAGTTATCACCAACCTACCAGATTAAACTCGTATAATCAAGCCTTATTGAGCGGAACCTCACTAAGCCTCAAAGAACATCAACTTCACATTCTGCTTCACACCGTCTCTAAACTTCAACCAAGTGTAAAAGTCATCTCCTCATCCCTTTTCTTCCCTCAATCACTTATGCTCTACAATACTATCAACTTCAACAAACAAAATTGTCAATGGTTACATCACCATTACATACCATGCACTTGTATACAAAATGTAAATGATTATGGTGTGTCATATTTGTACTTTGTTTTACGCTATGTTAAGTAGTAAATAGACTTCCTAGGAGAGCCTCTTTTGCAAAGGGCTAGCTGCCTGCGCGCATCGAAACCCCCGGCATGGATACGAAGCAACAAAGCAGAATTTGATCTTTAATTGTAAATAGAAGTGTAATTATTCTATTCTACAGCTGTCTTTGTCCCAGCCTCGCATTCAACGCCGGTGGCTCACATTCCAACAGCATCGGCCAATTTAGGTTTATATAGTCGCAAACCCACAGGATCGGCTCCTGAGCTCGGAATAATAATAATAATAATAATGATAATAATAATAATATCGTCCATGGAACAGCACATAACTTGTCCAATGTCCGTTTAAAATGACTGTTTCCGATACTACGTATCATTATTTTCCCTGTCTTTAACGGGTTTAATACTAATTTATAGATAATTTATTATTTCCATAAGACTTCTTGACGAGAAATTTCGTTAAACTCAGATATTAGTTAATAGCAGTATACTAAAACTACCGCTACTATTATATACTAGCAGCATACCTGTTTTTCGTACGGATGATATAAAGAAACTTAAAATTCACAATCATGTGCAAATTCCTACAGTATACAAAATGACATTGTTAATCAAAATATTCTGTTAAAATATTTAATTTAATGCTCCTAAAAAGAAGTTTAAGAATATCTGTTCTCGCCATACAAAATTATCTTCACAGGCAGATCTGAAGAATAAAACATCCTGGCCCCTTTTGTAAGCAAATTTACAAAAAAGTAAGAAATTGAATCAATATACGCAAAATAAAAGCGTTAAAATTGTATGGGGCCCGTACAACTTATATACGCGAATATTAGAAGATATAACCTGTATTAATAGATTACATATATAAATTGAAAATATCAATAAACCTTTAATCTTTAAACTTGAAGACAGTAATTGATTCCAATATATGCCAAAATGACAGTGCTAAAATTATGTGGGAAGATATACCCGTACTAATTATAATGTCGTAGATTAGAAGATATGTCGTTGTGTTAGTAGAAGATTACCCGTATTACAATATGAGTCTCAAAAATCTTTACCAAAATGAAACAAATGACTTAATAAACATAAATTGAACATAAATTGAAAATATTAATAATCTTCGTAATCTTTATACCAAAAGGTCGTAATTCTTTCCAATATATGCCAATATATATCGAAATATATGTCAATATACATGTACTACCTATATTCTCGTAGATTAGAAGATATACCCGTGCATTTGTAGAAGATTACTCGTACAACGTACAATGTATGAGTTTCAACTATTTTTGCCGCAATAAAACAATGGCATAATAACTTGAAAATATCAATAATGTCTAAATCAATAATAATAATGCTTAAACCTAAAGACCGTCATTGATATTACACAGTCAAAAAGGCAATGTCAATGAAAATTGTTTTATACACATATCCGTATTATTCAAATCGGAAAAGATTTAACAAAAATCGTTTGCCGCATAAACACATTGGATTTAAATCAGTTGCTAAGCGACATGATATCATTTGCTTCAAATAAATAGGTTGAAAAAATATCGTCTGAATAATGCTATCTCTATGGAAGATTTGGTGACATTTTCGTCAATTTAACGACATTTTAAAAAATCGCCAAATTTATCGCCATGTGGTACTATAGAACTGACAGTCCCACTTGGCGACAAATTGACAAACATCATCACAATACTATCCCCTAATAAAACATAATTAATTTCATTTATTTAGCTCAATTATATCAATTTCAAGATATTTTTATGGATTTACAAATATTTTTATCAATTTGGTGACATTTTTAATATTCGCTAAATGTGTTTTATCCATTATATTTTTATCCATTTATTTATTATTCGAATCGAAAAAATCTGATGTGGGCAGCTCATGACTTTCCCTGCAGACTTATATACACATTCTCCTTATTTTAATTAAATTTAATTCACTATTAATTCAATTTTCGTTCTCATTTGGTAACTGGAGTCATTTTCAAAGGTGGTGTAGAGAAAAAACGAAAATATCTAGAGAACGGCTAGTCCAAGTGTAATGGGGTTGGTCTTATTCTTTTCTTTGTTAAAAATTACGCATAAAACAAACACTTAATGGATATATTTCAGCATACGTAGTCTTTTATTTTAGATTTTGTCGATTTTTGAGGGCCATTTTGCAAGAAAAGGCAGTTTGTTTTTTTCCGAATCGTACCAAAATCTAATCAGCACCAGGGTGATCCACAAGCGACTTATCTACAAAATTTTGTGAAATTTGTTCCATTAGATTTTCAGCTAGAGTTGATACAAGCTTTTGCGGGCCATTTCGCAAAAAAAGGCGGGTTCTTTTATCCCGAATCGTACCTAAAACTAATCAGCAGCAGATTAGCCCACAAGTGACTTGCCTACCAAATTTTATGAAATTCAATCAGTTAGTTTCTTAGTTAGAGTGGATACAAAATCTGCACAGACAGACAGACAGACACACAGACACACAGACACACAGACACACACACAGACGTCACGCTAAAAAGTTTTTTCGTATTCTAGAGGTCTCGAAACGTGTGGATCCGTCGAAAACTCGACTTGCGATTTTCGACATGATTCCAATACTTTCCCTATACATTACCATGTATTGCAGGGAAAGTAAAAATAATAATAAAAATTAATAAAACACATTTTATTTAATTGTGTTGCTGAGTAACATGGTACAAGATAGAATCTTCCTAATGAAATGCTGATCATTAAACAGCCATTTTGATTTCTTAATACTTTTCATTGTTGAGTAAAAGCTTGTGAAAAATAAGCCACGGTGATAGATTTTTCCCTTTAAATTCATGTTTCAAACATTCATGTTTTCAAACAAGTCATGTTTTCAAAAAGTGACTAATTAGCGCAAAAATATCCCACTAAACTCAGAGATAGAGTTTTAATTCAATTTCACGTTTTAAACCAGGGATTTTCAACCTTTTTCATTTGGAGAAACCAGGGGGTTAGAGAGTTGTTGTTGTTGAAACCCAGACCGTCCGACCTACCAGAAAGGTGTAAGGTAACTGTTTGGACGGTCGGGAATTGCCACCCAATTTAGACCGGAACCCAGTGGGGAGGCATCCACAGGGACCGTACCCTCCTTCCCCTACCACCAACCTCTCGGAAGGACTTTCGGACCCACATGTTTAACGTGATCGTACTCCGCATGAACACGGCGGCAGTTTTGGCAGTGGCTGGAATCGAACCCGGGCCTACCGAGTGCAACTCCAGCGCGCTAACCAATGAGCTACCGCGCCCAGGGGGTTAGAGAGTAGAACTCCTATAAAAAGTTTCGTTTTTCAATAATATCTCGACAACCACTGGTCTTAGAAACTCGAAACATGGACTAAAGGGTAGGGCTATTTCAAGGTTACTCACAAAATTTCATCAAATTCGGTTCAGCCGTTCTTCCGTGATGATGAGACAAACAGACAGACAGACAGACAGATTTTCAATTTTATTTATATAGATACTAGAAACTGTACCAATCGTTGCCTGGTATTTAAAACAGGGTTATTAAAATCCATTAAATAATTCGAAAAGCTTAATTTCATCCGAAGCGAGTGCACTCTTAAATTACAAAACACACGCTCGCCCTAAATAAACACCTAATCACACCTTAGTCACACCTAACCACACCTAAATAAATACCTAAACACACCATCTGTCTGTGCAGTCTAGCAGAGAATCTATGCATCGTACGACCAAGAAATTTGGTACTCATTTACTTCAGCACCCGAATAGGTGAACCTCAGCGTTATTTTTTTTTTTTTTTTCGAATTAGATTTTAGTCATTTTATAGGCTCGGATTTCGTTTGCGACCGCTAAAAACACTATAAAACGCGTAGAGAAAAAAGCGGCTCGAATTTAATTCATGCACGATGGCAAGATCGTAGATAAGCGTCTCGCTCACAAAACTGGGAATTCCAGACGCATTGCGCTTCGGTAGTAGAATTTAATATTCCAAAATTTAAAATCCCGAGTTTTACAAATAGAGATTTGAATTTTTAAATATAAGATTGTTACAGTAATATCACAGATTAATATAGAAAAGAAAAATATGTTCATAAAGTTAGCTAATTATTTATAATTTTTTTATCCGAGGCATGTCTTTGAATTTTTTAACAAATCTCCAAGGGATTGGTTCAAAATATATATACTATATATATATATGTGTGTGTGTGTGTGTATGTGTGTGTGTACATATATATATATATATATATATATATGTATATATATAAATATTAATATATATATATTAAATATATATATATATATGATAAAATATTATATGAAATTCCAATACGGTATACTGATTATTGAAGGAGTGCTTATTTTCATAAATATGTAGGTATAAATTGGTCAAATTGCCCAATATTGTTGAGCAGATTCCTCCTTGGGGACTATCCTGCTTTAATTTTCATCTGGATAAATACTTGATTTATCTGACAGCTAATGAACTCACTTAAATTCCTTTGTAAATTTTAATTTTGAAAAATTTAGAATTTCTAATTTTTATTTGCAAAACGAATTTTTAAACTAAGTTACTGAGTTGTGTAATTGTAGGATTTCTTTTTAGGATTGATCTTGCTGACAGATAATTAAGCGACTTAGAGTCCTTCATACGTTTAAATTTCAAGAAATTAAATTTTCTATTTTTAATTATCGAAAAACCGGTCATATAATACAATATTTCCGAAGAAAGCAGTAAAATTATTCCAATTCTCCTATTCCCCTGGTTATTTTGTGGAATTCGGAAAATTCACTCACAGAGCCGAAAATAATTATTGGTTCGCTATCTAACTTTTACTTCTTATTGGCAACAATGATATATTTATCTTTATGAGTGGCAATGTTGATGAAATTGTGTCTCATTCTAACACGAAATAAGTATGTGACTACGTTCATTTTATCTTTCAATTCTGGTTATATTGCTTTCATTCTTTTTTATTTATTTATTTTTTAATTACTTCCATTTAAGTTCTATGAGGCATAAAACAAAATTTTTGTTGGATTCCCTTGATAATTGTTAACTTAATGACTTGAATTCCTTTGTTTTCAGAAATCAGTATTATTACGTCGTTTTTCAATATGTCTTCTTCTTTGGTTATTTTTAAATTTAATATTATATATGTATGTGCGCGTATATATGTATATATATATATATATATATATATACGCATATATATATATATATATATATATATATATGTATATACGCATATATATATATATATATATATATATATATATATATATATATATATATATATATATATATATATATATATATATATATATATATATATATATATATATATATATATATATATATATATATATATATAGTCCGAAAATATAATTTTCGCAAAATGTAGAAACAAATTACAAAAAAAAATTAATAACCATTTAAAGTTTTCTGTTGTTAAAATAATTAATGGTAATATACTTTGTTTTCAACTTATACTACTATTCATATTTTTCGACTTGGAGAAAGTATATAATTTTTTACTATATGTACAACTATTTTGCTATTTAAATTAGGACGGTCATTGTAATCAACTATTTATGCTCTAAATAATTGCTATTATTTTTACTTGAGATCATTTTAAGACAGAAGTTTTAGTGAATTTTTGTATATTTTATAAAAATAATAATCTTTTTTAACATTACAAGACTTGTGAAGTAACAGGCTTAAGGCAGTGAAAATTCCTTGCAAAATGGCTTATGCAACATTCATACAACATTTCCAAACACTGAGTACTTTGCAAATGGCAATAACTATGAAGGATTTTTCCAGAACTCCTGTGGGGCGGAACTTTTAGAGCTTTATCTTTGTGTATGGCTTCGAGAATCAGCAGACGGTGAGTTAATTAAAAACACAGATTCGGTGTCTCGCCCAAAAAAACGGCTAATTTCGTTATTCTAAAGCTATTTATAATATTATTACTATAGTATAAAATAAACATAAATTATTTTCCTGTTACAAGAGAAATAAAGGCAATTCTGCGAAGAACCGTTTTTAAAAAATTTATAATAGCTATAATTTATCTCTCCATCTCTGAATACTATATATATATATACAAGTATATACATATATATATATATATATATAGTATTCAGAGATGGAGAGATAAATTATAACTATTATAAATTTTTTATAATATATATATATAAAAATTTTTATATATATATATATAAATTTTATATATATATATATATATATATATATATATATATATATATATATATATATATATATATATATATATATATATATATATATATATATATATATATATATATATATATATTATATATATATTTATATATGTATAAATAAAAATTGAAAGATTTTAATCGAAAGTTATGCATAAACTACTGTATGTACAAAAAAACCCATCTCTAGCATATCTGTTACAAATGAGTAACTATAGACCAAGACTAAGGATAAAGATAGAAGGTAACATATCACTACAATGGAAAGGGGGATGAGAAGAATATGAGGATACAAAAATCACAATTAAAAGTATATAAATATAAATAAAAATGAAAAAGAAAGCACGGCAAAAATGAGAAAAGGCAATAATAATTAGCTCAAAATAAAAAATTAAGACATAGAGAACAATCAATTGAAACTACACAAAAAAATATATGTATATATGTATATATATATACATATATATATATATATATATATGTATATATGTATATATATATATATATACATATATATATATACATATATATAATATATATATATATATATATATGTATATATATATATAATAAAATATAAAATGAAAATCCAATGACAGTATAGAGATGTTGTATCTCATAATACACTAACATAAAAATTGCTTACGAATTGCAAAGAAGCATGAAACATAAATACAACCATCATGAGGAAAATAAGAAAGAGAACGATTTATAATTCACACAACTTATTTGTAATATTAACTAACTTAGGCAATTAAAAGAATAAAATTAGGAGAAAAAAAATGAGCCACAGAAATCTTCAACTAACATTGGACATATATATTTATTACAAAGTTTTGTATAATATATATATATTAAAAAGGTGTAAAGTGCTGCTTATTTAATATAAATATGTGTTTGCCCGATAGAAAAACTGAAAGAAACTCTGAAACAAGGGAATAGACTCTAAATCCTCCCCATATAAAACAACATTAGCATATTCAGACGATTGAGATGCCTTGCATTGGGAAAAGCTATGATTATAATCGTTCGGCTGCACTGGCATACCGGTTACATTTTCCAAAAATAAGGATCATTTCCCAATATTCTTCATTAGTAAACAGAGTAAATATGGCTCATGAAATCGAAATAAAAATAGGACGAAATGACATTTACATAGGATAAGGATGCAATATTGCAGATGGAATGTTCTTTCAATCTCAGATTTGTTTACTTACTTTTCTGGCTTAGATTGCAATAATGTTTACCGACAAATTTTCTGTCAAATAAAACAGTTGGCATTCAAACTAAATTTATTAAATCTTTTGTTATATAACTATGACCAGACAGTTTTGCAGTTTAAAGAACGGCATGCGTTTAAAAATAATTTTTGGATAATTATTTGCAGCTTTTTCTGTCGGACAAACACATTTTTACACTAATTTGGCAAAGCTCAACAACTTTGAAATTGACTTTTGTGCCTAATGAACCCTCAGTAATTAATAGTGGGTTTTTTTATTTAAATCTAAGTATTAAACCACCTAATATGATTATTACTAATTTTTTACTACAAAAAAGACAACTTTCATTTTAATATTAATAAAATATTACCATTTAATTCTTGTAACTCTATTCAATTGTTTAGAAATATTATCCATAATCAATTTTTCAGAACTTTTAGATTGTCTGATAAAAAGTATCATGTATATATAACGTAATTGATTTGCATTATTGCATTATATATGATACTTATCTCTTACGATTTGTAGTTGATTTGCACTTTTATTACATTAAAAACCTTAAAAATACTAGTAAATTATATAAATATCCAGCATATTTAGTGTCGGTATAGTGAAAAGTTTACATTAGCTGAACATTTTTAACCTCATCCTTCATATTATTATTTTTTTAACTTATCATTATCACTCTCTTATATCATTATATTCACTCTACATATCATTATATATAGATGATATAATGATATAATGGTGAATATCATTATATTCACCAGTATATCATTATATCATCTCTATATCTTCCATTATATCATTATATCATTATTGCATCCCTACATATCATTATATTCACTTCTTTTACTTTTAACTCCATGCCTTTACTTATTCCTTGTGGTATTTATAGGGGGTATTTCCTATTTTTTCTACTTATTAGCAACACTTATCTCTTACGATTACTTTATCTCAAACGATTGGCAACAGTTGATTTGAACTTTTATCTATTACGAGTAGCAACAGTTGATTCGCAATTTTAGCTTCAACACATTGCATATATCATCCACTTGGATTCTTTCTCTGGTAATTATTTAATTTTTTTTATTATAATTCAATTTTTTTATGATTATAGGCGAGTATACGGAGTTCATAGATACCTATCTCTGTATTCAGAAACAAGCATTTTTCTTGGTTAATTTGAATACATACTCAGCGCTGAAGATGAATATATACCTAATTGATCTCCTTCTTAAGCATAGAATTTTTCACATTATCGGCATGAACACTTCGTCTTTTTTCTATTTATTTATTTTCGAATTCTCATCATTGACATCTGTTGTTTATTCATAGATTGCTAGCTAGCTACTATACATTGTTTTATTTTTATACTCCACTTTATTATTGAATTTTTATTTTTTACGAATTAGAAAGTCATAATGCTTACTTGCCCAGATTTTACTTTTCCGTAGACGTAGCTAATTAGAAAGCATTTCAATCTAATTTTGTTAGCAACTTTCTTATGTTTGCATATTATTTTTTTAAAGTATAATATACAAAATTAATATAAAGCATAATAAATTATTTTTGTGTTTTCTGGTAATCAGCCATTTGTGTTTACTATATTGTACAAAATTCATTAAAAACTGAACTTTTAGCACAACCTCTACTAATAAAACAAGAAGTGTATTCATATAGATCCACACCCTTATTGTGAAACCATCTTTTACATTATGTGTATTATATTGCCGCTTTAAATTAATACAAATTTAATTAAGCATAATAAATTATTTATTTGTGTTTATTAGGAATTAACCCTTTTTGTTTACTGTATTGTGCAAAATAGAATAAAAAATAAACTTTTAGCTAATAAGACAAATATTGTTTTCATGTAAATCCGCACACATGTTGTGAAACCACGTTTGACATTATGTGCATTTTATTCCTTCTTTAAAACAATGAAATAATAAAAAATTAATGAAATTAATAAAACGTAATAGGTTATTTATTTCTGTTTAATTGGGAATTAACCATTTGTTCTTACTCTAATTGTACAAAATACAATAAAATCTGAACGACTGCTGATAAAACAAAAACTGTATTCATATAGGTCCACACACTTTTTGTGAAACCATGTGCATTACATTTCTTTTCTCTTGGAAGATTTCTAAAAGTAACTCTTTTTAACAGTAGACGATATTTGCATTTCTATTGAATTTATACATTTATCTATCCCCATCTGTTTACACAAAAACTAGCCTACAACTTTATTAAAGGCGTTAAAATCTTGAAGGCTACTTCATAAGACCCATTATAAATGTGCATAAAAAATTTTAATCAATTTTAGAACAGGCATATGTGTGTTTAGTAATCTTTGCGAAAGATTATTTTACATATGTGCAAAATAACATCTCACATACCTTGTTCATACGATGCACACAACTGCAAAAGAAGTAAATACTTAGCATGTGCAGTCTATTATCACGAAATTCAACACCAGTGTTGCTCCTTATTCAACTATACATATATCCGTATAAACATTAATGTAACTGATATATATGGATCACATTTACTTAGAAAGTGACTATTATCCTATCACATAACCATCCTGGTTTTCCTTATTAGTTCTGGTTTGTTTCAAGTTTTGTAAACACTATATAGCGCCTGTCATTTTAGTGACATCCTAGCGTGAGTTCGTTTAAAAGCCGCGTGCTAAACACGAAAGAACATAGTCCTAATGATTATCGAGCCAAGAGAAATTGACATTTGTTGCAAGGTTTCTGTGAAGAGCGCAAAGCAAGAGAAGAGAAAGCCTACAAAGAGAGATGAGAATCTCAACGAAGGAGAGTGTTGCACTTACCGTGGCTGGCTGATCCGTCAGTGAACTAACTGTTCGCGGTCGATAACGTTTCTACGAGCATTGGCGACCATACCACTCGCCCTGCGCCGGGGAGGATGGTTAGGTCAATAATAGGGTTGCTACACACACCTATCGGCGAAAAGATATCGGTTTACACAGGAGAAAGATTTCGGTGAAGTTCAGATATGGCCATACTGCTAAAGGCGGTGGCTCTCATGCAGAACTCATATAGTGTCAAAAGGCAGAACGGCTTCCACATGAGTCAAAAAAATATGCGCGCCTACTTGAGGCGGGAAATACAATGTACAATAGAACCCACTTATAACAAAGCAGCATTAATTATATTCCGGATGATATAACGAGGAGATTTTAGGTTTTAATTGGTGCATTTTATTTTAAGCCAAATTTACTCCCGTTTAACGAGCAAAATTTTTAGTTCCGAGAATTTAACGGGCAAAATTTTGAACCTGGCAGGACGGTTAAGTCAGTAATAAGGTTTCTTAACGCACCTATCCGCGAAAAGATTTCGGTTTATACAAGAGAGGGAAAACGAGTTTATTCAGTAAGTCGCAGATATAGCCATGATGCTAAGAGGGGCGACTTTAAATCTTATATAGTGCCGCAAAGACAGGGCGGTTGTCACAGTTGTTAAATAAAATTACGCGTCAAGCTGAGGGCTGATATCCAACATACAATAAAGCCCGCTTATAACAAGCCAACATTTAGAGGGATTCCGAATTTAACGAGGAGATTATAAGCTTTTAATTGGTACAATGTTAATTTAAGCCTGATTTGCTGTCGTTTAAATTTTTTCTCGGATTGAACGATCAAAATTTTTAACCGGGAAAAGTGGTTAGGTAAAAAGAATTGCTACGTACACCGACGTGCGATATTGCTACGTACACCAACGTACGATATTGCTACGTACGAGAGAATTGTTTATTCAGTAAGACTCAGATACGGCCATATTGCTGAGGCTGGTAGCTCACTTGGACCTCTCGTATAATACCGTAAGGACAGTAGGACTGCCACAGGCGTTAATTATACATTCGTACTAAGCTGAGAGGGAAAATGAAATACAGGGTAGAATCCGCTTATAACAAGTCAGTATTTAATGAGCAATATTGATGTTAACGGGGGGCTCAATGTTATATGCCTCCGTGATAAACCTTAAGTCACATGTGCCTCTTGGGTGGTGCTAAATTAGTAACAGCTAGTGGCTATGGACAAGGTGGTGTTTTCAGACTGTATTGGGAAGCTAGAACTTATATGAACTGTTCCTGAGGTCGCGACCCCTTCTTCGAACTCGCCTCATTGAACTTTGTGTTTTTTAAATTGCAAATGTTCTTGTTTTGTCTTTAGTTAGTTTTCTCTTCTTTGTATTTCTACCTTTGTATCATTGTGAGATACCAGTTATGTAATAGATTGATTTCCAATAAAGCCATATGTAACAACGCACAATATATTGATGTTAGCCGGATTTTCTAGCATTTAATGAGCAAAAATTTTAGTTTCTCTCATTTAAGAAACAAAATTTTCAACCTGGAAGGATGAATGGGCCGGGATGACGATTCGGTCGGAAAATATGGTTAAGACAGTAATAGAGTTGCTACTCACATCAATCCGAGAAAAAGATCTCGGTTTATACATGAGAGGGAAGGGAAGGAGAATTTATTTAATAAGGAGCAGATATGATCTTTCCGCCAAGAGGGGATGTTCATAAATCTAATATAGTTGGGACGGCTGCCACAGACATCACATAAAATTGCCCGAGTACCTGAGGACTGAAATTTAATATACAGTAGAATCCACTTATAGCAACCCTGGATTAACTGGATTTGGGATTTAACAAGGAGATTATATAATTTTAAATGATGCAATGTTATTTTAACCCTGATTTGCTATCGTTTAATGAGAATATTTTTATTTCCCCGGAATTGATGACAGCATGCTTCAATCAGAGATAATGGTCGGGGAAGATGGTTAGAGTAATAAGGTTGCTACACTCACCTATACGCGAAAATATCTTGGTTTATACAGGAGAGTGAAGCATAGTTTTCCAGTACGGTTCAGATATCGCCATATCGCTAAGGGTGTGGTTCTAGATCTCATATTGTATTGCGTCGTAAGAGCAAAATTTACTGCCATAAGCATCAAAAAACTGTGCGCTCCTACCTGATGGGTAAAATTCAATATACAGTAGAACCCACTTATAACAAGACAGAATTTAGTAAGATTCAAGATTTAACGAGGAAATTAAAAACTAAGAATTAGTGGAATGTTAATTTAAGCTTATTTTGTTAGTGTTTAACAAATAAAAATATTAGTTTCTCAAATTTAACGGGCAGAATGGTTATGACGAAGGGAATGGCTGGGTCAGTAATAGAGTTTCTACTAAGGTTCAGTAAGGTGCAGATATGGCCATACCGCTAGGAGGGGAGGCTCTAAATCTTGTGATCTTATAGAGTGCCGTAAAAGCAAAACGGCTGCCACGAGTATCAGATAAAATTGCACGCCTACCTATGGACTGAAATTCAATATATAGTTAAACCCGCTCATAAGAAGCCAACATTTAGAAGGATTCTGCATTTAACGAGGAGAATATAATCTTTTAATTGGTGCAACGTTTATTAAGCCTAATTTTCTATCTTTTATCGAGCAAAGTTTTAATTACCTGGATTTAGCAATCAAAATAGTTAACCGAGAAGAATGATTAGGTCAGTAAAAGAGTTGCTACGTACACCCATTAGCGAAAGATTTCGATTTATACAGGAGAGGGAAGATTTTTTTTATTCGTTAAAGCCCAGACATTGCCATACCGTTAAGGTAGGTGGCTCGCGTGGAGATCTCATACAGTACTGTAAGGGCAGGACGACTGCCACGGACTTCAAATAAAAATATTTGCTTACTTGAAAAGTAAAGCTTAATACATAGTAGAATCCACTTATAACAAGCCATAATTTAGCGGGATTTCGGATTAGGTAAGCTTTGAATTGGTGCAATGTTAATTTCAGCCAAATTTTCTAGTATTTTAAACACTAGAAAAATTTTAGTTCCCTGGTTTCAACGAAAGAAATTTTCAACCTGGGAGAATGGTTATGTCGAAGAGAATAGTTCCGGGGAGGAAGGTTAGGCTCTAAGGATGATGGTAAGGTCAGTAATAGGATTACTACATACACTTATCTGCGAAAAAACTCGGTTTATACAGGAGAGTGAAGTAAAGTTTATTTAGTAGAGCCCATATATAACCATACCGCTAAGGGGTGTGGTTCTTGATCTCATATAATACCGTAAGTGTAGGACGATTGTCAGAGGCGTCATATAAAAATGCGCGTCTACCTGATGTGCAAAATTCAATATACAGTAGGACCCGCTTACAATAAGCCAGCGTTAGCAGGATTCCGGATTTAACGAGATACTTATAAGCTATGAAAATAGTTAAATGTTAATTTATGTCTGGTTTGCCATCGTTTAACGAGAAAAGCGTTTAATTCCCTGGATTTAGCGAACATGCGAAATTGTAAAACTGAACAAAATATCAGAAAAGATAATGAAAAGGAGTTTAAGAGAAAAGATTTTGATTTTGACTTCGTTCATAAAAGAATGTTGAAGTGCGGAAGATGGCATAGATTGAGAGAACATTTCGCATTAGCAACCCCAGAGAAATGTCTTCCACCCACAACCCTGGATAGCACATTAAAACTGGGTCTTTAGCTATGGTAGCTGCAGAGTCATAAACAAAGACATTGGGCAAAATTCCTGTAAATGATCTTGGCGAAAAGAAGTGGGAACCATGTTCCTAAATTAAATAATATACGCTAAGAAATATGAGATAAAACATTCTAAATGTAATTGAACCGTTAGTTTGAACTGAAATTTCACTTTTCGTTACAACGAGCTTCTAGGTGATTCGAGCTTCTGTAGAAGGTCAACAAGTGCAATTAGGTGCAATTTAATAGATGGGAAACGTTCTTTATATTTAAAAGAGGGTGTCATATTATCTTATAACACCTCGAAACTCGAGGAAGACTTTGTTAAGCGTAAGAAGACGGTTATGTCAGTAATAGTGTTGCTACACTTTCCCATCCGCGGGCGCGGTAGCCCAGTGGTTAATGCGCGGGAATTGCACTCGGTAGGCCCAGGTTCGACTCCCTCCGCTGCCAAAACTGCCGCCGTGTTCACGCGGAGTGCGATCACGTTAAACATGTGGGTCCGTAAGTCCTTCCGTGAGGTTGGTGGTAGGAGAAGGAGGGTACGATCCCTGTGGATGCCTCCCCTACTGGGTTCCGGTCTAAATTGGGTGGCTCTTCTCGGCCGTCCAAACAGTTACTTTATACCTTTCTGATAGGTCGGACGGTCTGGGTCTCAACAACAACAACATACCTATCCGCAAAAGACTCGTTGTTAACAGTGGCGATGGAAGTGAAATTTATTTGATAAGGGGTACATATAGTCATGCTGCCAAAGAGTGTGACTTTCATGGACATCTCGTATACTGCCGTTAAGTCAAGGACGACTGTCACGCTCTTTAAATAAATATACGCGTCTTTCATACATTTTGTTCAGTTCAGTTTTGAGGTTGCAATTCAATACATGAAGGCGTTTGTTTTACGTTTCGACGAGGGCAACATATGGGGGAAGACAATAAATAGTCTCCAATAGATGGTGGGTAGTAGATGTTGGAATATAATAGTTTTCCAACATATCTAGATTTAAGGAACGCCTCACTGTCCTCTTATACTAAAGAGGACGATTAGTTTAGTATTAGGATTGCTAAACGTATCTAAGAAAATCGGTTTCGAAAGACAAAAGAAGAGACTATTAAGTAAAAGTTAAATATAACCATAAGGCCAAGAGAGATTACTTTTATAAAGATATCATGTAGTACCAAAAAAAGAAAAACAGCTGCCAGAGACATCAAATATAAGTGCTCGCAATTTATATATTTAATACCTAGAAGCGAGCAATTCAATATAGAGTGCTATTTTACGTTTCAAAAAAGACAATATGTTGTTTTACAACGCCTCTGGACTCGAGGAAGACCGTAGCATTCTTATACTTATGAGAACAGTCAGGCCTATAATAGGGTTGTTACTCACACTTATCCGCAAATGACTCTTGATTTAAAGAAGAGAAAGCAGGGTTTATTTGGCAAAGACCAGATATGACTGCACTGCCAAAAGAGGGTGCTTTCTCAGATAACGCACTTTGCGTTATATCAAAGGCAAGGGGACTGTCCTTCCAGTGTAAATAAATATCCGACATAGAAAATGCAATACTACGAAGTTTAGTCGTACAATTATGCAAATTGCGAAACAAACACATTGGCAGATGAATGCAAATGATCTGAAATGCAAGTAGGTCACGTGATTAGAGCGTGGGATAAAAGGGGTGGAAACTCAGATGTCTGACGTCTACAGAAACCCGTTTTCCGAGCTGTTTTACGTTTCAGGAGACGCATGTTTTTGAAGACATGCCTGACCGATGACTCCGAAGTCCATTGCAGCATTTGGACAATCTTGCGAGGGGATTCATTTCAAGCCTGCGTACGGCTAGGTAGTCGTACCGACGTATCACCAATGAAACACGCGTAGATGGGTCCACTGAGCAAAGGAGTTGGAGAAGATGGATTGAAGAAGGGCATGTGAATCGTCGCAGTGGTACAAGTCCATCCAGACGTACGCCAGAACACGTTGATCGACGCATTCGAAGGCATGCGGTGGCGACTCCACTAACGACCACTTTCGACATTATGCAGAATTTTCTGGGTACGTTGGATGTTCCAATATCATCGAGAGCAGTTTCTAGACGATTGGCTGAATAATCTAGCACTCAAACCATTATTTATGAAGACTGCCATTGATGACAAAACACGGACGTGAGATATTGCAATGGTGTCGGGCCCGAGCCTCTTGAACGACTGAATGGGACAGGGTAGTGTTCAGCGGCGACTCTCGGTTCTGTTTATCAAATGACAGTCGCCGTGTAAAGTCTGGAGGCGACTTGGAAGATCCAATCCTGCTGCGATTATTGAACGTCATACTGCTCGAGAACGTGGCATCATGGTTTGAGGTGCCATTGACATCGATAGCCGGTTATCTCTGATTCGTATCAGAGGCACAATGACGACACAACAATATGTAGATGAGATGCTGCGACCGGTTACACTTTTCTACCTTCAGAAGTTGTAAAATGCTATTTTCCAGCCAGATAACACGCGACCGCATACGGCAACCATCAGCAGACAAGCCCTGCGAGGTATCTAGATGCTTCCTTGGCATGTGCTGTCTCTAGATCTCTCATCCATTCAGCATGTATGGGACGTGATTGGCCGGCATTTGACTGCCCTGCCCCACCTCAGAGGATGATGACCTGTGGAGGATGCTTGAAGGCATATGGACATCCATCCCTCAGTCGTCCACACTCTTATTGTATCTGTTCCTCGAAGGGTTGCTGCTTGTATCGCCGCAAGAGGTGGTCCTAATGCCTACTGATCACCTTGTCAATGCCATTACTGTATTGCGTTGACGTTCTGGAAATGAACATCAGTTATTTATATATGCCATCTATGTCTGTGTCGAAAACCCAGGCCACCCGACTGACCCAAAGGTTTGCAGCAGCAGTTTGGGTAACAGGGAACGATCTATGCCTGTGTGTCCTTCATCAGCACGCTCTATTCTCTCTTTCATGGTATGCATGTGTCGGGAAGTGTATAATCGTCTTTTATAGAAGTGTAATTATACGGAAGGGTGCCAATATATTTTGTACATACTCTGTAAAATATTTACACGCATGTTACTGAAAATTTCGGAAGAATCAGCTGTCCGTAATGGGGCGCAAGGTTCCTGACATTTATGATAATATATATATATATATATATATATATACTACAAAAGAAATAGAAAATTGAAGAATGACAATGTATCAAAATTTCGCCGGGGGGGGATTGTGATACCCACTTCCTGGTTTAGCCAGCTTCATGTCATGACGACACTCCCGGAAGCAGATTGTTTTAGATGAGGTTAATAGTTATATCTATATATATATATATATATATATATATATATATATATATATATATATATATATATATATATATATATATATATATATATATATATATATATATATATATAATATAAGGATATAAACAAGAAGAAAAAATAAGCGAGAACAGGAGTGACCATATGATTTGCATAGAATGGCTGGGGTGGATTGCGACACCCCTTTCCCGCTTAAAGCAGCTTTTACGACCCGGGCAACGCTCACGGCACCAATGTAACTCAATGGTCAATCTCCCACATGTGCAAAGACAGAAGCACCCGAACGGACAAAAGAGCAAAGATGGAACCAAGCATGGAAGAGATACACCTTACTATCCAGCATGAAAACACAACATTTTATAAGGGAAAGTCGCACATGCGCGAAAAGACTTCAAGATGATAGGATCGCAGATATGAAAATATATATGATTAAGAATTCTCATTTAGAATCAAACAATGTACAATTTCTTTCTTTGAAAAAGGAATAGTAATAATGTTGTAAAAAATATCTAGGGTAATTTCTTTTTAATGCATCATTTATTATTTTATTACATTCATGAATGCAGTCTTTTTTAAAAGTACTGTAGTTTCTGTTTCTTCTGAAGTACCCGATAATAATATTTCTGAATATATTTTTAGTGAGGTTTGAATTCCAATCAATAATATTATTAATTTTGATATTGTATGAATTTCTCTTGTCGTGTATGGTTGTATAAATTCCATACTGTTGGTGCTTTCTTATTGACAAATCCATGACATCAATGAGGATGGATCGACAGACTTCCTGGATTTGTCAATAAGAAAGCACCAACAGTATGGAATTTATACAACCATACACGACAAGAGAAATTCATACAATATCAAAATTAATAATATTATTGATTGGAATTCAAACCTCACTAAAAATATATTCAGAAATATTATTATCGGGTACTTCAGAAGAAACAGAAACTACAGTACTTTTAAAAAAGACTGCATTCATGAATGTAATAAAATAATAAATGATGCATTAAAAAGAAATTACCCTAGATATTTTTTACAACATTATTACTATTCCTTTTTCAAAGAAAGAAATTGTACATTGTTTGATTCTAAATGAGAATTCTTAATCATATATATTTTCATATCTGCGATCCTATCATCTTGAAGTCTTTTCGCGCATGTGCGACTTTCCCTTATAAAATGTTGTGTTTTCATGCTGGATAGTAAGGTGTATCTCTTCCATGCTTGGTTCCATCTTTGCTCTTTTGTCCGTTCGGGTGCTTCTGTCTTTGCACATGTGGGAGATTGACCATTGAGTTACATTGGTGCCGTGAGCGTTGCCCGGGTCGTAAAAGCTGCTTTAAGCGGGAAAGGGGTGTCGCAATCCACCCCAGCCATTCTATGCAAATCATATGGTCACTCCTGTTCTCGCTTATTTTTTCTTCTTGTTTATATCCTTGTATTCCACTCTGGATGCAGAGCTGCTAAGCGCCACATCCTCTGTAAGGTTTCTGTTTTCTCCTTTACTTAAATAGGAGTTCCGTTCGTGATATACTTATTTTTATATGTATATATAATATATATATATATATATATAATCTATATATATATATATATATATATATATATATATATATATATATATATATAAGATCATAATGAATATTTCAGAAATGAAACTGGAATTTTCATAAACGCGGCCTTTCTGAAAGTTTGTAGACATTCTCAACAAATTTGCCGAAAAATATGAGAAAAGATTGCAGAATGATTTACAATGTAGAAATATTAAGAGGTTCTTCTGTATATGGATTTCTATGTGGGGAGGAAGGCGTTTTTTAAGTTTTATCAGGGACGACGAATTTCCTTACTTTACTCAGAATGCATGGAGGAGCATATAGTTCGGGAACCAGAGGGATTCTGCGCGTACACACCTTCTTTGAGACTAAATTTTCTTTTATCCCTTTGTGGTTCTAAAAATTTTGAAAGATGTTCACAGTGAAAATTCTTACTATACTACCAAAAAGACAGCCAGTTTGAACTTTTCTACTTTACTAAAACTTTTTTAAATTTTAAAACAAGAAAGAGCAATCATGCATATAGCATTGATTGTGAAACACTTTTCAACTGCAATGCAATTTTATTTAAACATCTCTAAAATACTTTCAGCGGTGATATTTTTAAAATTATCACAATACTACTATAATTTATTATATTTGAAAAATTCATAGAAAACAAATAAACTTTATTCAAATGACGTCATCAAAATATAAATCGCCTAGCTCTCTATATAAAAGTAGTGAATATTTCATTCATAAACTTTTTTCTATTCCTTTCATTCAGCGGATATATTTTTTAAATTATCACAATACTACAATAATTTATTTTACTTAAAAACTTAAAACCATGGAGGTAAAAGTACTTTCTAGCTCCATGCTTAAAACTTCATCGAAAAAGGCAATACTATAGAATCGTCTGTTTCTCTATATAAAATCAATGAATGTTTCATTCATAGCAGCCACATCGCAGACTCCAGAGCTAAATAATTTTACATTAAAAAATTCAACAATTTTTATACAGCTCATCTTACAGCATGATGTGTTTACATTCTCCATACGTGAAAATTGGGCTTCATTGTAGAAATAATGAACGTTTGATGATCATTTAAACTGAAATATATTGTAATTGCGTTGGCGCAGTATATAGATGCACAGAATTTAAGCAAAAATAAAGCGGTTTTAGGACGGATACAACACTAAATATGAATTAAAAAGACCGGTTAAAATCCCGATTTTGACACAAGATGGATACCATATTTTATTTTGAAGTGGGTCACGTGATCTTTTTATATAATATAGGTTGTTGTTGAACAACCTATATTATATAAAAAGATCACACAAGATGGATACCATATTTTATTTTGAAGTGGGTCACGTGATCTTTTTATATAATATAGGTTGTTGTTGAACAACCTATATTATATAAAAAGATCACACAAGATGGATACCATATTTTATTTTGAAGTGGGTCACGTGACCTTTTTATATAATATAGGTGCAATTATTATCTTAATTTTTATTTAAATAAACTGCCGAAAATACACTCACGGACAATGAAAGAAGAAAACATGGTACAACCGCGAAATGATGTAAATAGCTAGAGGGCGGGCTGGTATGCAAATGATCCCAGTCTGGTGTGATTACGCATGACAGTAGACAGTACACCCGTGATTGGCGCTGCAAGCATGAGCCAGCGGCCTTATAAACCGGCGTGTAGACGACACTCCATCATTGCGAGAAGCTTCGGCCAACGGAAGCACGAGTACGGAGTGAAAAAAATGGTGGGTAGATGCCAGAAACGTCAATATACGCAACTAGCGGACTTTGAGAGAGGCCTGATCATCGGGCTGAAAACCGCAGGGTGGTCAGCGCGTCGGATAGGTCGTCACGTAGATCGTTCGGACTATACCGCCCGAAGGTGTTGGAAGCACTCGTCACGGGACGCTGCCCAGACAAGGAAGACCGGCTCTGGACTGACCAGGCATACAACGAGTAGAGAGGATTGATCGTGCTTCGATTGATCGTGCGGCAGGCACGTATAGAGCCCACGGCGACCCGGTCCTCGATACAGGGACCCCGAACCCCCTTTGTGTGCCCACGAACCATATCTAGACTCCTGAAGGAAGCGAATCTTCGATCCCAGCGTTCTTTACGTGTGATGCCATTAACACGGGGACATCGGCGGCTCCGGTTGCAGTAGTGCCTGGTCAGAGCAACGTGGAACGCCACAGATTGGCGATGTGTGGTGTTTAGCGATGAGTGGCGCTTCGTTTTCGGGACCGATGATCAGCGTGTCCAGGTGTGGAGGTCCCCTGCACAGCGCCAGAATCCCAACCTCGTTGTCGAGCGCCACACCAACCCCACTGCAGACATCATGGGCTGGGGAGCCATAGCCTACTACAGCCGATCCGTTCTAGTAGTGGTACTTGGAACATTAACGGACCAGCGGCACGTGAATGAGATTCTACGGCCCCATGTACTCCCATTCGCTGCTGGAAGTCCAGGTGCGCAATTCCAGCAGGGTAATGCCCGGTCGCACACGGCTCGGGTCGTCCAGACCTGCCTGAGTCATGTCTAGACACTTCCATGGCCTGTCCGCTTCCCAGACCTATCCCCTATCGAGCCTCTATGGGACCAGTAGAAACACCAGCTTCCTCATTGCCGCAATCTTCGGGATTTGGAACGTAACGTCCAACAGGTGTGGACTCGTCTGCCGCAGGACAACATCAGGAGTCTGTTGGACACCATGCCGGACCGTATTGCTACTTGTATCGCAGCACGAGGCGGTGAGACGCGCTATTGATGTGTACTACAGCTCCCTCTGTGCGTATTCTTCTGCGCTGTTTTTGTGATCATGTATATCATTCATCTATATCCTTCCATCAATAAAATTTCAGGTCCATCGTGTGCTTTTTTCTTGGTGCGCAACTTTCATTGTCCGTGAGTGTATTTTGCTGATTTTTTTTATATATCTTAGGGGATAATTTGAATATTTCCTAAAATTTTCGAAGGAATTTTTTAATTTTAAATTTGCTTAAAAAAATATTTGAAAAATTAGGTCCCATAGGGTTCAGTGTATTTTATTTTTTCAACCCGAGTTCAATCCAAAACTAATTGGGCAATCTTATTCATTTACATTCCCATATGTCCCACAAATCGTCTCAACAACATACTAAAATTTCATTTTGATAAAGTCATTTTTACGGCAGTTATCGTGCAAACAGACAGACAGAATGAACAAAGTCATAAACACTTTTCAACTATGTTGTAAAGTGTTGAAAAGACTTGTCTTCGGATTGTTTTCAAAATATCAAAAATGTTTAATTTTGTCAAGCTTATAACCATTTTATGCGTGTTTTGACCCAATATTTTCCAGCTTCTATAAACCAAGCTTTTTCAAGAAATTGCAGTTTTTATATATCATGAGTAAATATAAGAACTTCCTCCAGCGTTATCATAAACTTGGTAAAATACTTTGTGAGATGACATCGTTCAAAAACGCTCCCCATATCGCCGCCATATAAGTCCAAAATCGATAGTCCCCCTCTCCCCCACTCAGGTCCGTCTCTCTGATCCTTGTAAACATATTTTTTTATAACTTGTCATGTACAAATTTCTGTGATGTTCCCAGAGAAAATACTAAAATACCCGCTATAATGTGAAAATAACAGTCCGGAAATTAAAAAAAAAATTAGAGTTCTTAGTTCTGTCAAGTGAGTAGTTAGTTATTCAATATGCATTAAGACTCGAGAAAATGGATTAGATGACTGAACTAACTGATAACTCTCAAGAGATTTCCGTTTTAAAGAATTTTTTTTAAATTAGTTTATCGAAAGAATCATAAAAATTGCTCCTATTATCGTCCTAATATTAGTCCAAAATTGAGACGTTGGGAACACATTTTTTTTTCTAAAGGGATCCACCTTCTGCTCGCTAACGCTCGCCAACTCCCGTAACTCACTTCAAGAGTCGAGGGACCTCACCCCCTACTCTCCTGGAGCTCACTGAGATCGCTTCGCGAGCTCTTTCGTGCCGCCAACTACACAAGCATTATACGCCCGTTGGGGTACAACCCTTATTCACTGGCACTCACCTATCCCCGGGGTTTGGTGAATACCAGCTTCGGAGCTCTTTCGTGCCTCCTACTACACAGGCATTATACGCTCTTTGGGGTGCACCCCTCGTCCACTGACACTCGCCAATCCCCGGGATTGGTGAGTGCCAGTTTTGCGAACTCCTTCAACGATCGCTTCGATAGCTCTTTCGTACAGTCTACTACACAGGCATTATACGCTCTTTATAGTGCACCTCTCGTTCACTGGTACTCACCAATCCCGTTGTTGGTGAGTGTCAGTTTTGCGAACTCTTTCAACGATCTGCTTCGATAGCTCTTTCGTACCGTCTACTACACAGGCATTATACGCTCTTTATAGTGCACCTCTCCTTCACTGGTACTCACCAATCCCGTTGTTGGTGAGTGTCAGTTTTGCGAACTCTTTCAACCCGGCCGGCGTACACGACCAGCCTTTTGCTCGCTGACGCTCACCATCTCCCGGAGCTCAGAGCTTCGCCTCCTTTGCGCTACCGCTCACTAATCCCTGCAGATCGCTTCCCGAGATCTTTAAATGCCAAATGCTAAGCAAGCGTAATACTGCCGCCCTTCGTACATTTTATTGGATTTAACGGCTTTTATTGGCTTTATTCTAGGTAAACATTCTAATTTTAAACAATGACAACTTAATGATCAATTTTATTACTTAATTGAATTTAAAGATATTTCAATGAAAATATGACATAGCAATCTTATTTTTCAGCAAATAGTCAAAGTGTACATTGCATTTAAACCGAAAACCATTATTTCGCTTAATATTCAAAAGATACGTATCAGGAAAAACACATGCATGAATATCTTTTATTGAACCATTTAAGAAAAGATTTAGCTCCATTTTTTAAATGATAGAGTTTGAGTATTTGAGAAGTTTTATTTTTGTTCTTCAAATTATAACTGTTCTCAAATTTTAGAATTCGGAACAAATAGAAAAATTGGAATTAGTTAAAGAGCTATCATTTTTAGCTTAATTGTACATTTTTAAAATCACTTCAAATAAAAATGATTTTTGTTGTAATTTTGAGTTGTAATTGATTTTTGTTGTAATTTTGAATTGTAATTGGTTTTGTTGTAATTAATTAATGAAACTTGTAAAAGTAAAATAAATTACATTTGTTATTATAAGTATGGTGTCTTTTGACATTTCTTATTTTCTAATATAATTTTTGAAGTGTAAGCACTCTGCTGATTATATAGATTGTCAAATAAGCATGTTTTATTATTTTAATTTATGTATTTTCTCGCCAGTATAGATTTATTTAGTTTTTTCGATAGATCAGTTGTCTTAGTATGCTTATGCTGATTCTAGTATAAAGTTGTTTAATAAAAACTTCTTAGAATGCTTTACAAAATCAATTTGTGCAAATTTAAATTTAATCACTTTTAAAAACAGCCAATTTGAGAAAGCTATATTTCGTCTATTTTTTTAAAATACCTGCTTTTTTTTTGGGGGGGGGGGGGGCTGATTAAAATCCATTAACCCTTATACGTGACATATGCAATAGCAAAATTTGTTAAAATTGATTAATTTTTATCTCCATATGTATACAGTGAGAAATATTTATTATGCAGTTTTAATAGAATATTTAATTGTAGTTTCAACTTAATAAGTTTCTTTTTATTATGACAAAAACTGTTTCAACTCAATAAGTTTCTTTTTATTATGACAAAAACTGTTGAAACTCATATATAGTAGGTTGTACGAGAAATCTTCTACAAATGCACGGGTATATATTCTAATCTACGAGAATATAAGTAGTACAGGTATAGTGGCATATATTCAATTACGACCTTCTGGTATAAGGATAACGGAGATTACTGATATTTTCAATTTATTAAGTCATCTGTTTCATTTTGGCAAAGATTTTTGACACTCATATTGTAATACGGGTAATCTTGTACTAACACACAGGCATATTTTCTAATCTGGAATAATATAAGTAGTACGGGGATATATATATATATATATATATATATATATATATAATAAAAAGGTTTGAAGGTCCATTGAAAGAAAAGTGAGAAGCTGTAACTCGATGGATATAAAAATATATCTTATACATAAACGGTTTAATTTTTCTTTTAATTATATTCATTGCGGCCTGAGTACATTGCTTTCATTTATTTTGGCAAAAAGTTTTCAAACTTATGCTGTGTTTAGCCAATAAACTCATTTAGCTGATTATTGAAACAGGAAAAGAGTTGAACGGGTATATTTCTAATACAATTTTAGTGTTTTCATTTAGTATATATAAACGGGATCAGGATGTTTTATACTTCAGATCTGCTAATTTAGATCTACGAATTTGGCGGGATATCGCTAACGCGGCAATTTTTCTTAAAATTTGCCAAATTGACGTAAATGTCGCCAAATTGATGAAAACGACTTTAAATCAATGAAATGAATTTTGTTTTGTAAGAAGAGAGTACTGAAATGATGTTTCGACAGCCTTTGTCTATCAGGCCAATCGCCCTACTTAGTAGCACATTTAGCGAATTTTTAAAATGTCACAAAATTGATAAAAATATTTGTAAATCCAAAAAAATATCTTAAAATTGATATAATTGCGCTAAATAAATGAAGTTAACTGTGTTTTGTTAGGTTATAGTATTGTGATGATGTTTCATCAATTCGTCACCAAGTGAAGCTGTCAGTTAGTTCTACAGTCCCACTTGGCGATAAATTTGGCGATTTTATAAAATGAAGCTAAATTGATGAAAATGTCACCAAATTGATAAAATGACGCTAAATTTATCAAAGTAACACCGAGTCGATGGAAATTCAATATTTTACATAATTATGTACGACTTTCTAGATAATCTAATAATCGTTTTGTGAGAATTAAAACATATTTTTTCTAAATTTATTTACAAACTGGACCAGGCTGTTTTATTCTTCACATCTGTCTGTGAAGATAATTTTGTATATCGAGCCAAGAGATTCTCATACGTGTTTTAGAAGTACTACATTAAATATTTTAATAGAATATTTTGAATAACAAAGTCATTTAAAATACTATAGGAATTTGCACATAATTGTAGATCTTAAGTTTATTTATATTTTCTGTTTTTCCGTACGAAGAACGGGTATACTGCTAGTAATAAAGTAAGCAAAAGTGTTTGAATATTAAATTGAATTATCTAAAATTAAACATGAAAATGTTGGAATCCAAATTACTAAAATAATTAAAAGCACTCTAAAATTCAAGCTACTAAAAATAATTATTTTACTCCTAAATTATCAAAAGTTAAACAAGAATCTATATATAGATTGAATATGGTTAATTTTAGTTATCTATATAAATAAAAATGAAAATCTGTCTGTCTGTCTGTCTGTCTGTCTGTCTGTCTGTCTGTCTGTCTGTCTGTCTGTTTGTCACACCATCACGGGAGAACGGCTGAACCGAATTTGATGAAATTTTGTGGGTAGCCCAGAAATAGCCCCACTTAAAATTATATCTGTGTTTTGAGTTTCTACGACCAGTGGTTCTCGAGATATTAGTAAAAAACGAAATTTTCGTTTGTCTCATCATCACGGAAAAACGGCTGAACCGAATTTAATGAAATTTGGTGAATAGCCTTGAAATATCCCCCCATAACTTTTGTCCAAGTTTCGAGTTTCTAAGACCTGGGGTTGTCGAGATATTAATGAAAAACGGAACTTTTTCCTAGGAGTTCTACTCCCTAACTCCGTGGTTTATCCAAACGAAAAGCTTGAAAATCGTTTGAAAGTGAATTAAAATTTAATCTCTGAGTTTGATGGGAGATTTTTTGCGTTAATTAGTCACTTTCTGAAAACATGAATTGTTTGAAACATGATTTAAAGGGGAAATCTATCTCCATGGTTCATGGTTTATTTAAAACAAGCTTTTACGGAACAATGAGAAGTATAGAGAAATCAAAATCGTTATTTAATTTCGCAGTTTATGTTATAAGACATGACATATTTAACATGTTATAAGTTTCTATCTTATATCATGTTACTCAGAAACGCAATTAAATTAAATCTGTCTGTTAATTTTAATAATTATTTTTTCGATTTGAATAATAAATAAATGGATATAAAAATATATTTTAGAAAAGAACGATTTGATTTTTCTTTGTAGCATTTTTGACTGGATAATATCAATTACGGTCTTCAGGTTTAAAAATTATTATTTTTTTTTCAGGGATTATTGATTCAAGGATTATTGATATTTTCAAGTTATTATGCAATTATTTTATTATGACAAAAATTTTTTAAACTCATATATTGTATGTTGTACGAATCTTCTACAAATACACGTGTATATCTTTTAATCTACGAGAATATAAGTAGTACAGGTATATTGACATATGTTTTGATATATATTGGCATATATTGGAATCAATTACGACCTTCTGGTATAAAGAGTACGGATATTATTGATGTTTTCAATTTATTACGTCATCTCTTTTATTTTGGCAAATATTTTTGAGACGCATATTGTAATACGGGTAATCTTCTACTAACACATTGGCATATTTTCTGATCTGCGACAATATAATTAGTACGGGGTTGCATATATTCATTCAATTCCTATTTTTTCTTCTGTAAATTTGCTTACAAAAGGGGACATGATGTTTTATTCTTCAGATCTGATCGTGAAGATAATTTTGCATAGTGAGAACATATATTCTTAAACTTCTCTTTAGGAGCAATAAATTTAATATTTTAACAGAATTTGCACATGATTGCGAACTTTAAGTTTCTTTAAATTATACACTCCGTACGAATAACGGGTGTGCTGTTAGTGGTTAATAAATTTTAACATTTTAGGAGGATATATCATGTTGCTCGGCATCGCAATTAAATTAAATGTGTTTGTTAATGTTTTTATTATTTTATTTCGATTTAAATAATAAATAAATGGATAAATGGATATAAAAGTATATCTTATGAATGGACGGTTTGATTTTTCTTTTAATTATATTAATTGCTGACTGCGTACATCAATTTCATTTATTTTGGCAAAGAGTTTTCAAGCTTATATCGTATTTAGCTACTAAACTCATATATTGTGTTTAGCCAATAAATTCATATAGCCGATTGTTGAAACAGAAAAAGAGTAGAGCGGGTATATCTTCTAATACAATTGTAGTGCTTTCATTTAGTATATTGAAACGGGATAAGAATGTTTCATTCAGATCTGCAAATTCAAAGCTACGAATTTGGAGGGATATCGCTAATTTGACAACTCTTCTTAAACTTTGCCAAATTGACCGAAATGTCGCCAAATTGATATAAACGACACACAAACAGCTGCCATAAACCTTTGGGTTGGTTGTGTGGCTTGGGTCTTCTACATATCAATGAAATTTTTTTTTTGTTTTGTTAGAAGAGAGTACTGAAATGATGTTTGGTTAGCATTTATCTGTCAGACCAACCATCCTACTTAGTAATACATTTAGCGAATTTTTAAAATGTCACCAAATTGATAAAAATGCTTTCAAATCTATAAAAATATCTTGAAATTGATAAAATTGCGCTACATAAATGATATTAATTGTTTTTTGTTAGGGGATAGTATTGTGATGATATTTCGTCAATTTGTCGCAAAGTGGAACTGTCAGTTCTACAGTCCCACTTGGCGATAAATTTGGCGATTTTTTAAAATGTCGCTAACTTGACGAAACTGTCGCCAAATGTTCCATAGAAATATAACTATTTAGACGATATTTTTTCTACCAATTTATTTGAAGCAAATGATATCATGTCGCTTAGCAACGGATTTAAATCCAATGTGTTTTTGCGGCAGACGATTTTTATTAAATCCCTTTCGATTTGAATAATGAAGATATGTATATAAAATAAATTTCATTGCCATTTCATTTTGGACTGGATAATATCAATTATACTCTTCAGGTTTAAACATTATTATTATTGATATTTTCCGGAATTATTGATTCAGGGATTATTGATATTTTTAAGTTATTACGCCATTGTTTTATTGCGGCAAAAATTGCTGACACACGCATATTGTACGTTGTACGAGTAATCTTCTAGGAATGCACGGGTATATCTTCTAACCTACGAGAATATAAGTAGTACAGGTATATTGGCATATATTTTGACATATATAGGCATATATATTGGAATCAAGTACAGTCTTCTGGTATGAAGATTAAGGGGATTAATTATATATTCAATTTATTACGTCGTCTGTTGTATTTTACCAAAAAACATTTGAGACTCATATTGCAAAACGGTAATCTTCTACTAATAATCGGACATTATAAGTAGTACGTGCATATCTTCCCATATAATTTTAGCACTTTAATTTTGACATATATTGGAATAAATGATTAAAGATTACGGGTTTATTGGTATTTTCAATTTATACATGTAATCTACTAATACAGGTTATATTTTCTAATATTCGCGTATATAATTAGTACGGGTCCCATACAATTTTGAAGCTTTTATTTTGCATATATTGATTCAATTTCATATTTTTTTTTATATTTGCTTACATAAGGGGTCCAAGATGTTTTATTCTTCAGATATGTCCATGAAGATAATTTTATATAGCGAGAACAGAGATTCTTAAACTTCTTTTTAGGAGCATTATATTAAATATTTTGGTTAAACATGTCATTTAGTATACTATAAGAATTTGGGCATGATTATGAATTTCAAGTTTCTTTATATTATATACTCCGTACGAAGAACGGGTATGCTGCTAGTCTATATAAATAAAAATGAAAATCTGTCTGTCTGTCTGTCTGTCTGTCTGTCTGTCTGTCTGTCTGTTTGTCACACCATCACGGGAGAACGGCTGAACCGAATTCAATGAAATTTTGTGGGTAGCCCAGAAATAGCCCCACTTAAAATTATATCCGTGTTTTCAGTTTCTACGACCAGTGGTTCTCGAGATATTAGTAAAAAACGAAATTTTCGTTTGTCTCATCATCACGGAAAAACGGCTGAACCGAATTTAATGAAATTTGGTGAATAGCCTTGAAATATCCCTCCATAAATTTTGTCCAAGTTTCGAGTTTCTAAGACCTGGGGTTGTCGAGATATTAATGAAAAACGGAACTTTTTCCTAGGAGTTCTACTCCCTAACTCCGTGGTTTATCCAAACGAAAAGCTTGAAAATCGTTTGAAAGTGAATTAAAATTTAATCTCTGAGTTTGATGGGAGATTTTTTGCGTTAATTAGTCACTTTCTGAAAACATGAATTGTTTGAAACATGATTTAAAGGGGAAATCTATCTCCATGGTTCATGGTTTATTTAAAACAAGCTTTTACGGAACAATGAGAAGTATAGAGAAATCAAAATCGTTATTTAATTTCGCAGTTTATGTTATAAGACATGACATATTTAACATGTTATAAGATTCTATCTTATATCATGTTACTCAGAAACGCAATTAAATTAAATCTGTCTGTTAATTTTAATAATTATTTTTTTGATTTGAATAATAAATAAATGGATATAAAAATATATTTTAGAAAAGAACGATTTGATTTTTCTTATAGCATTTTTGACTGGATAATATCAATTACGGTCTTCAGGTTTAAAAATTATTATTATTTATATTTTCGGGGATTATTGATTCAAGGATTATTGATATTTTCAAGTTATTATGCAATTATTTTATTATGACAAAAATTGTTTAAACTCATATATTGTATGTTGTACGAATCTTCTACAAATACACGTGTATATCTTTTAATCTACGAGAATATAAGTAGTACAGGTATATGGACATATGTTTTGATATATATTGGCATATATTGGAATCAATTACGACCTTCTGGTATAAAGAGTACGGATATTATTGATGTTTTCAATTTATTACGTCATCTCTTTTATTTTGGCAAATATTTTTGAGACGCATATTGTAATACGGGTAATCTTCTACTAACACATTGGCATATTTTCTGATCTGCGACAATATAATTAGTACGGGATTGCATATATTCATTCAATTCCTATTTTTTCTTCTGCAAATTTGCTTACAAAAGGGGGCAGGATGTTTTATTCTTCAGATCTGATCGTGAAGATAATTTTGCATAGTGAGAACATATATTCTTAAACTTCTCTTTAGGAGCAATAAATTTAATATTTTAACAGAATTTGCACATGATTGCGAACTTTAAGTTTCTTTAAATTATACACTCCGTACGAATAACGGGTGTGCTGTTAGTGGTTGATAAATTTTAACATTTTAGGAGGATATATCATGTTGCTCGGCATCGCAATTAAATTAAATGTGTTTGTTAATGTTTTTATTATTTTTTTTCGATTTAAATAATAAATAAATGGATAAATGGACATAAAAGTATATCTTATGAATGGACGGTATGATTTTTCTTTTAATTATATTAATTGCTGACTGCGTACATCAATTTCATTTATTTTGGCAAAGAGTTTTCAAGCTTATATCGTATTTAGCTACTAAACTCATATATTGTGTTTAGCCAATAAATTCATATAGCCGATTGTTGAAACAGAAAAAGAGTAGAGCGGGTATATCTTCTAATACAATTGTAGTGTTTTCATTTAGTATATTGAAACGGGATAAAATGTTTCATTCAGATCTGCAAATTCAAAGCTACGAATTCGGAGGGATATCGCTAATTTGACAACTTTTCTTAAACTTTGCCAAATTGACGGAAATGTCGCCAAATTGATATAAACGACACACAAACAGCTGCCCCGTGTTCATGCGGAGTACGATCACGTTAAACATGTGGGTCCGAAAGTCCTTCCGAGAGGTTGGTGGTAGGGGAAGGAGGGTACGGTTCCTGTGGATGCCTCCCCCACTGGGTTCCGGTCTAAATTGGGTGGCACTTCCCGACCGTCCAAACAGTTACCTTACACCTTTCTGGTAGGTCGGACGGTCTGGGTTTCAACAACAACAACACAAACAGCTGCCATAAACCTTCGGGTTGGTCGTGTGGCTTGGGTCTTCTACATATCAATGAAATTTTTTTTTGTTTTGTTAGAAGAGAGTACTGAAATGATGTTTGGTTAGCATTTCTCTGTCAGACCAACCATCCTACTTAGTAATACATTTAGCGAATTTTTAAAATGTCACCAAATTGATAAAAATGTTTTCAAATCTTTAAAAATATCTTGAAATTGATAAAATTGCGCTACATAAATGATATTAATTGTTTTTTGTTAGGGGATAGTATTGTGATGATATTTCGTCAATTTGTCGCAAAGTGGAACTGTCAGTTCTACAGTCCCACTTGGCGATAAATTTGGCGATTTTTTAAAATGTCGCTAATTTGACGAAACTGTCGCCAAATGTTCCATAGAAATATAACTATTTAGACGATATTTTTTCTACCAATTTATTTGAAGCAAATGATATCATGTCGCTTAGCAACGGATTTAAATCCAATGTGTTTATGCGGCAGACGATTTTTATTAAATCCTTTCCGATTTGAATAATGAAGATATGTATATAAAATAAATTTCATTGCCATTTCATTTTGGACTGGATAATATCAATTATACTCTTCAGGTTTAAACATTATTATTATTGATGTTTTCCGGAATTATTGATTCAGGGATTATTGATATTTTTAAGTTATTACGCCATTGTTTTATTGCGGCAAAAATTGCTGACACACGCATATTGTACGTTGTACGAATAATCTTCTAGGAATGCACGGGTATATCTTCTAACCTACGAGAATATAAGTAGTACAGGTATATTGGCATATATTTTGACATATATTGGCATATATATTGGAATCAAGTACAGTCTTCTGGTATGAAGATTAAGGGGATTAATTATATATTCAATTTATTACGTCGTCTGTTGTATTTTACCAAAAAACATTTGTGACTCATATTGCAAAACGGGAAATCTTCTACTAATAATCGGACATTATAAGTAGTACGTGTATATCTTCCCATATAATTTTAGCACTTTAATTTTGACATATATTGGAATAAATGACTGTCTTCAGATTTAAAGATTACGGGTTTATTGGTATTTTCAATTTATACATGTAATCTACTAATACAGGTTATATTTTCTAATATTCGCGTATATAATTAGTACGGGTCCCATACAATTTTAACGCTTTTATTTTGCATATATTGATTCAATTCCATATTTTTTTTATATTTGCTTACATAAGGGGTCCAAGATGTTTTATTCTTCAGATATGTCCATGGAGATAATTTTATATAGCGAGAACAGAGATTCTTAAACTTCTTTTTAGGAGCATTATATTAAATATTTTAACAAAATATTTTGATTAAACATGTCATTTAGTATACTATAAGAATTTGGGCATGATTATGAATTTCAAGTTTCTTTATATTATATACTCCGTACGAAGAACGGGTATGCTGCTAGTATATAACTAAAATTGAAAATATGTCTGTCTGTTTGTCTCATCATCACGGACGAAAGGCTGAACCGAATTTAATGAAATTTTGTGGATAGCCTTGAAATAGCCCCACTTAAAATTTATTTTATACTAACAGCATACCCGTTCTTCGTACGGAGTATATAATATAAAGAAACTTAAAATTCACAATCATGTGCAAATTCCTATAGTATACTAAATGACATTTTTAAACAAAATATTTTGTTAACATATTTAATGTAATGCTCCTAAAAAGAAGTTTAAGAATCTCTGTTCTCGCTTTACAAAATTAACTTCACGGGCACATCTGAAGGATAAAACATCCTGGCCCCTTTTTAAGCAAATTTACAAAAAAAAAATAATTGAATCAATATATGCCTGAATTATTACATTACATGTATAAATTGAAAATATCAATAAACCCGTAATTGATTCCAATATATGCCAGAATGAAAGTACTAAAATTATATGCGAATACATACATATATATATATCCCCGTACTACTTATATTGTCGCAGATTAGAAAATATGCCAGTGTGTAGAAGATTACCCGTATTATAATATGAGTCTCAAAAATATTTGCCAAAATAAAACAGATGACGTAATAAATTGAAAATGTCAATAATCCCAGTAATTTTTATACCAGAAGGTCGTAATTGATTTCAATATATGCCAGTATATATCAAAATATATGCCAATATACCTGTACTATTTATATTCTAGTAGATTAGAAGATATACCCTTGCATTTGTAGAAGATTACTCTTACAACGTACAATATATGAGTTTAGACAATTTTGTCATGATAAAACAATGGCATAATAACTTGAAAATATCAATAATCCCCGAAAATATCAATAATAATAATGTTTAAACCTGAAGACCGTAATTGTAGTATCCAGTTAAAAATGCAATGTCAATAAAATTTATTTTATATACATATATTTATTATTCAAATCGGAAAAGGTTCAATAAAAATCGTATGCCGTATAACACATTAGATTTACATCCATTGCTAAACGACATGATATCATTTGCTTCAAATAAATTGATGGAAATCATATCGTCTGAATAATGCGATCTCCATGGAAGGTTCGGCTACATTTTCGCCAATTTAGCGATAATTTAAAAAATCGCCAAATTTATCGCCAAGTGGGACTGTAGAATTAACTGATAGTCCCATTTCACGACAATTTGACGAAACATCATCACAATACTATTCCCTAACAAAACACAATTAAATTCATTTATTAAGGGCAATTTTATCAATTTCATGATATTTTTACGGATTTACAAACATTTTTATCAATTTTGTGATATTTTAAAAATTCACCAAATGTGTTACTAAGTAGGATGGATGGACTGACCGACAAATGCTACCGAAACATTATTTCAGTACTCTCTTCTAACAAACCAAATGTAATTTCATTGATTTGCGTCCTTTCTATCAACTTGGAGACATTTCCGTCAATTTGGCAACGTTTAAGAAAAGTTGCCAAGTTTGTGATATTCAGCTAAATTCATAGATCTGAATTTGTAGATCTGAAGAATAAAGCATCCTGATCCCGTTTGTATATACTTAATGAAAGCACTAAAATTGTATTAGAAGATATACCCGTTCTATTCTTTTCTGTTTCAACAATCGGCTAAATGATTTTATTGGGTAAACACAATATATGAGTTTGTTAACTAAACACCATATATAAGCTTAAAAACTCTTTGCCAAAATAAATAAAAGTGATGTACACAGTTCGAAATTAATATAATTAAAAGAAAAATCAAACCGTTCATTTATAAAACATATTTTTACATCCATTTATTTATTATACAAATAGAAAAATATTTTTTTTATCAAATGGCCAGGCACTTGACTCTCATCATTCGCCTATACATCGGCCAGAACGTGAACCATTTAGCCATCCTAGGACATTTCCCCAGGCGCACCAGAGGGAGCGGAACACATTGCGCCCAACAACACAACATCCATGCCTTACGTGGGACTCGAACCCACAACCCGACGGTCGAACAATTACTTGGAAACGCTCGCCTTGACCGCTCGACCACCGCTTCGGCAGAAAAATTAATAATAAATATTAACAAACACATTTAATTAATTGCGTTGCTGAACACCATGATATAAGATAGAATCTTCCTCATAAACTGCGAAATTAAATAACCATTTTGATTTCTCTATACTTTTCATTTTTGAGTAAGAGCTTGTGAAAAATAAACCATGGAGATACATTTTCCATTTAAATTCATGTATCAAACAATTCATGTTTCAGAAAGTGGCTAATCAGCGCAAAAAATCTCCCAAACTCAGACAAAGTTTTAATTCAATTTCTCGTTTTAAACAAACGATTTTCAACCTTTTCGTTTGGATAAACCACGGAGTAAGAGAGTAGAACTCCTAGGAAAAAGTTTCATTTTTCATTAATATCTCGACAACCCCTGATCGTAGAAACTCCAAACATGGATTAAATTTTAAGTGGTGCTATTTCCAGGCTACCCACAAAATTTCATCAAATTCGGTTCAGCCGTTCTCCCGTGATGATGGGACAAACAGACAGACAGATTTTCAATTTCATTTATATAGATTTCGAGTTTCTAAGACCAGGGGTAGTCTAGATATTAATTAACAAGAAAGATCAATCATGCTTAAAGCATTGATTATGAAACACTTTCCAACTTCAATGTAATTTTATTTAAAAAAGTCGAAAATGCAATATATTCCTCGGTAATATTTTAAAACTTATCACAATACTACATTGATTTATTATATTTGAAACCTTAAATCTTCATCGAAAAAAATTAACTTCATTCAAATGACGGCATTAAAGTATAAATTGCCTGGTTTAAACATCTCTAAAATGTAATACATTCCTTGGTAATAATTTTAGAATTATCATAATACTACGATAATTTATTATATTTGAAAACTTCATCGAAAACAACTGAAATTCATTCAAATGACGTCATAAAAATATAACACGCCTGGCTCTCTCTATAAAAGCAACATTTCATTCATAAATAATTCCCCCATTCATGTCTTTCATCACAATACTATAATAATTTATTTTATTTAAAAATTAAGACCATTGAGCTACAAGTAAGTAAGCTCTATTCGTTAAACTTCATCGAAAAATATCGTCCTTCTCTTTCTAAAATCAATGAATATTTCATTCATATCAGCTAAGCAGACTCCATGGACTATTTGATTTTGTGTTAAAGAATTACAGCGATTCTAATACAACTCATTCTACATATTTTGTTGTTTACATTTTACATAGGTGAAAAATAGGCTTAATAGTAGAAATAATCAAATTTAGATGAGCATTTAAACTGGAATATATTATCATTGGGTTGTTTCCGTATGTAAATGCATAGAATTTAGGCAAAAATAAAGTAGTTTTAGAACGGATACAACACTCAATATGAATTAAAAAGAACTTTAAAAATCACGATTTTGACACAAGATGGATGCCATATATCATTTTGAAGTGGGTCATGTGATCGTTTCATATCATGGACACGTGATCGCTTCATATAAGAGGTGTTATTATTATTTTAATTTTTATTTAAAAAACTACTGAATATATTTCGCTGAATTTTTTTTTAATATATTTTACGGAACCATTTGAATATTGCCTAAAATTTTCGAAGCAATTTGTGAATTTTAAATCCGCTTAAAAAATACTTGAAAAATTAGGTCCCATAGGGCTCAATGTATTCCATTTTTTCAACCCGGGTTCAATCCAAAACTAATTGGGTGATATTATTCATTTATATTCCCATAGGTCTTATAGACCGTCTGAACAACATACTAAAATTTCATTTTGATTAAGTCATTTTTACGGCAGTTATCGTGCTAACGGACAGACAGACAGACAGACAGACAGACAGACAGACAGAATGAACAAAGTCATAAACACTTTTCAACTTTGTTGTAAAGTGTTAAAAACGAACAATTAAACCTGCCATAGAGTTAGCATTAAACAGACGATATTTTTTCCGCCAATTTATTTGAAGAAAATGATATGTCGCTTAGCAAAGGATGTAAATCCAATGTGTTTATGCGGCAGACGATTTTTATTAAATCTTTTCCGATTTAAATAAAAATATGTATACAATATGAATTTTACCGATATTGCATTTTTGTCTGCATTATATCAATTACGGTCTTCAGGTTTTAACATTATTATTATTGATATTTTCCGTGATTATTGATATTTTCAATTTATTACGTCATTGTTTTATTTTGGCAAAAATTGTTGAAACTTATATATTGTACGAAATACGGGTAATAAATGTACGGATATATCTAATACGGGTAATAAATACAGGGATATATTCTAATCTACGAGAATATATGTAGTACAGATATATTGACATATATTTGACATATAGTAGCATATATTGGAATGAATTACGGCCTTTACTTTAAAGATTGCAGGATTATTGATATTTTCAATTTATTGCGTCATCTGTTTTATTTTGGAAAAGATTTTAGAAACACATATGTTGTAATACATGTAATCTTCTTCTAATACACGGGAATATCTTCTAACATTCACGAATATAAATAGTACGGTTCCAATACAATTTTAGAGCTTTTATTTTCCATATATTGGTTCGATTTTACATGTTTTGTGCATTTGTTTACAAACGGAACCAGGGTGTTTTATTCTTCAGATTTGCCCTAGAATATAATTTTGTATAGCGAGAACATATATTCTTAAACTTCTTTTCAGGAGCATTAAATAAAATATATAAATAGAATATTTTGATTAACAATATCATATTGTAATCTATAGAAATTTCCACATGATTGATTATAGGAATTTGCACATGATTGTGAATTTTAAGTTTCTTTATATTATATACTCCGCAAGAGGAACGGGTATACTGCTAATATATATATATATATATATATATATATATATTTATATATATATATATATATATATATTAAAAATGAAAATCCAATGATAGAATAGAAGTAGTAACTCATAATATACTATCTATCTTAACATTTGCATACAAAATGCAAAGAAATGAAAAAGAAATTCAACCATAAAGAAGAAATTTAAATCCATATTACAGTTCAACAAGCTAAAGATAATCAACAAATATCAATGGTGTGGAATCAACAATAGGGATACAATAAATACCAAGCATTAAATCTTGCACGTGGAAAAGCTCTAGGTTTAAGAATTGTTCATTTCGAAAAAATACTTTTTCAAGTCCAAATATTTAATCGAAAAATCGAAATGAGCACAAAAATGCTTGTTTCTGAAACACGAGATAGATTTTATCTATAAACTCGTGTTGTTTGGACGACAAACATAAAGATTGAAAAAATGGATAGGAAACATGAATACCCGAAAATGCACCTCAAATGAACAACCATGACGTGCAATAAATGACAAGACCAATGTTCGCTAAAATTTAAAGTAGAGATCTACTGTGTTGCCATTAATAAGTAATAAATAATAAATAATAAGTAATAAATAACAATACTGCGTAAAAGCAGTAGAAAGTTATATACTACAGTAAAAGCTGCAAAATAAAAGGATGAAAATAAATTGTAATGTATATTCAATAGAATGTAGATGCTTGGCTAAAATAAGATACCAAGGCGAGATTTTTAAGAATTTTAGGCTAATCGAAACTTATTAACTATGCCATTTACTAAATATGCTGGATATTCATATAATTTACTGGTAATTTTTAGGTCATTAATGTGCAAAGCATGAAATTTTTTATCTGATAATCTATAAATTCTAAAAAGTTGATTAAGTATAATATTTCTAAACAATTGAATCGAGATGCAGGAATTAAATGGTAATATTTTATTAATATTGAATTTAAAAAAATCTTTTTTATCATATAAATTAGTAACTATCCCATTAGTATGTTCTATAATTAGATTTAAATTCAAATAATTAATATTATTACTAATAGTAGTTTCATTAGGTATTAATTCCAAACTATCCGAATATAAATCTATATCTATGACATAATTATCAGTAAATACTAAACATATGAAATCATCAACATATCTGTAAATTTTATAATCTGTTGAAGTAAAGGATTTCTCATAATGATATAGGTAGAAATTAGCTAACATACTGCTACTACAGCCACCTTGAGGAACCCCTGAGACTTGTAAGTATAAATTATTACCTTGAAATATATAATTATTGGAAAGAACTAAATGGAGAAATTTGGGAAAGTTGGTAAATTTAGTTAGATGAGATTGATTAGTAATATAAGCATTATATATAAAGCTATAATTGCAACACAAAGATCAGAGATCTTAATATTTTTAAATAAATCTTTAAAATCAAAAGTTTGGAATCCTATTATTTTACCTAGTTATGTTAATTCATTTTTTAATTCTTTACTATTATTTAGAATAAGATAGTTATTACTAGAATAACGTAAATTCTTATTTAGTACATTTAAATAATTTAGTAATAATTTACTCTTTAAATAGACTATTATTTTTTAAATAATCTAACAGATATTGTATATAGAATTTTTAACAGATAATAGCATAATTATTAGAGGATTTATCAACATAAGTAATAACAAAAGATCTATGTAAATCATTCGTAGAGTGTTTTATATTATTCATATTATATATAGATCTAGACAAATTAATACTACAAATGGTATTTTTAATAGATTTTAAAATAGTAAATTTCCACATATTAAATGCCTCTAAAGGCTGAGCATATTTAGAAGCTAATCCCTAAATATAATTATGTAGGTCAAGATTTATTGACTTTAAGACTTTATTAGAGTTATTTCAAGAAGGTAACCTGAATTTTGTACCAAATGACATTATGGTTCTTAAAGATTTGTCTTTAACTATGGCTAAGCCTCCAGCAACTATATGCCCCATGTGTGGACTTATAAAATTAGCATAATTGTCAACTCTACAAATATACATTCACTATCTACATTTGTTGAGGAATCTTTATCTATTGATAGAGTGAAATTTCATTGTAATTAAAAATTGTTCTTCCAATAGGCTTGTTGTTTTCAACAGTCATATATATATATATATATATATATATATATATATATATATATATATATATATATATATATATATATCCGAATGGAATCATGGAATCAATAAAAATAGTACAAGTTTAGTACCACTAATTGGCCTGAGGGGTGTGTGACCCCCTCTCCCGGATTAAGCACTTTTCAACTTTCATTACTTTTTCAACCAATTCACCGAATCAATGATTCGGTGAGTTGGTTTAAAAAGTAATGATATTCGGATTGTATACAAATGTTTTTTTATTTTTTTTTTGAATTCTGGTTGTGTGTTTTCTGTCTTTATCTTTCAGTGTTTGATGTAGTATATATTTGTAGTGTTCAGTTTGGTATTTATTTATCCTTCTCAATTTAGTACCGGCTACCGGGAGTGTTGCCGCGACGCAAAGCATGCTTAACCGAGAAGAGGGGTCACCCCACCCCCCATTCCCGGCCAATTAGTGATACTAAACTTGTTCTATTTTTATTGATTCCATTTTGAAATATATTAGGTAAGCGATGTGTAGCGGCTGCATGGCGCCTAACAGTTTCTTTTGCAGTTTGTTTATTAAGTAAATGTTTTGGAAAGGGTATAGGTTTTAGTATTTCAACTTCAGTTATATATATATATATATATATATATATATATATATATGTGATGACTTTGAAACTTCTTAATATATTTATATGTTTTAAGGATTTATCATAATATATAATGTATGTTAATCTATATAAAATGAACCATAATTTTTCCATGTTTTCTCGTTGCAAAAATATATTTTAAGCTATTATGTTGTTGAAATTTCGAAAATATTGTAAAAGCTAGGTGTAGCATTGCATAAAATAGATATGTACTTTAAATACAAATTAATCTAGTTTCTCATAAACAAATGCATTTGAAGTATAGTTAAATACCAAAAATTCTGTTTTTCAGAGTAATGTTGCAAACGAGCTCTCGTGCTAATTTTTTGTTCGAGAAATGGTTTTTAATTTTCAACTATATAAAATATTTCTTTATATTATGTTTTTAAAATAATTGTACATTGAATGAAAATATACATTTATCCCTTGAAAGAAATAGTGTTTCTAAAGCGTATACTTTATAAGATATAAAAATTAAATATGGTTCAAATTTTCACTTTTCAACATTTTAAAAGTCCGACGACTCCTTGAAACGAGCATTTAATTAATATATAACCATATATTGTAGGAAAGTAACAGTTCGACCAAACATTTTTGCCCACAATACTTCCACGATGATTACTCATGAAAATTCCATGTCGGCAAGTTCACGAAATATTGGAAAAGAGACATTGATAAAATCATCTACTTTTCAAAGCACACAGAAAAGATTCCATGTACATACTACAGAAAAGCAAAAAAGTATTCGTGCCTACCATCCCCCCGTGGTAATGGCACATTTATGTTAATAATGAACCGTTACACGCTGTTTATTTCGTCATGAAACTGTTTGAGTAGCACCAAAAGAACTTTTCCTTCTCCGGCAATTCTCCTTAGCTATTCCATTTCCATAGATTTTACCATGTAAGCAGGCGAGGCACTTGCCCTAAATTTGAGGACTCGGAAACAACGTGTCTAAAGAATTCACAATCACTTTCATTTTACATTTAATAAGTTACTAATCGTTATACTCACAAAACCCATCTATAAGTGACAGACAGTTCAAAATTAGAATCACGATCGCATTGCAGATAAAAACATCCATGGACCGGTTTCCCTTCTTTAATGATCTCGTTAGCATGAAAGAGCCAAAACTAATAATTTTCTTTTGTCATTACAGGTAAGGGCTATTTCATGATGACTAAAATAAACTGAAATAAAAAGGATTTAAAGAAACGTCAAACTGGAAACTTTAAATTGCGGTGTATTTAAATACACTTTTTGTCGCTGTATACTTAATTTGCGTCCAATTTAAATGCAGTTTGCTTTAAATTATTCTTAAAAATGTAATATATATTTTTAAAATGAAAAATCGATATTTTGAAGATTAAAATATCTCCTTAAATAATTTTGAAACTCTGAAATTAAGCAGTTCTAGTAAAAAAATGTATTTACATTTATTGATATTAAAATTTACTTTTAAAAGCATTATAAATTTCATATGACTATTCTTTAGAGGCTCGTGTTATGCTAATGCATTAAACACACTCTTGAAGCGCCTATGAGGTAATCCAGCATTGGTCTTTGTAAAGTACGGGGGCCAGTGTAAAGTATGAGCCTTTAACTCAGATGAAATTGGTCATTATAGAGTATGTAGCTGGCTTCGTAAAAGTTGATTATTTAAAAATGGCACAACTATAAACTTTTTGTAGTAAGTCAAAGTTTCTATACGGCCAAGGATCTATATAAGAAGTTTATATTTTTGGCGGAGGAGGAGAGATAGCTTTTTTTTTTGTAGCTCCTTCCTCATTCTTCCTTTGACAATAAGCAGTTCCTTGATGCTGTCCATCCTTGCAGACGACTTGTCGTATTCTCTGAGGTTCTTAGACAGGTCGGCGTGCATATTTACACCGATGGGTTCAAGATTGACGGGAACGTTGGGTTTGCCATCTGCATCTATTAATGGGGTACTTTTTCGTATGTTATTTCCAAAAAGCTTTCCATTTTTAATTCTGTGTTCCAGGCTGAGATCCTCGTGATCAAATTTACTTGCGACTGGGTCCTGCAAGATAATAGGAAGAAAATTATATAAATATATTAAATAAAATTATATAAATTGCGTAAATTTTACG
Organism: Amaurobius ferox; assembly: GCA_951213105.1. Lineage (NCBI taxonomy): Eukaryota > Metazoa > Arthropoda > Arachnida > Araneae > Amaurobiidae > Amaurobius > Amaurobius ferox. The sequence goes on from OX578133.1 coordinate 59,101,839, forward strand.
GATATCTATTCCTCTATCGCTGCTTTGGCGTCCATTAATAATAAGTCAAGTTTCTCACATCAAGTTAAGGAATATGTTTATCCGGTTAGAGAGTTGGTTGGTCTGCAGTGGGTCAGGGCCCATGTTGGGATCCCTGGGAATGAGGCGGCAGATGGCTTTGCGAAAGCTCCTGTCCTAACCGGGGAGCCGCTAGTGGTTCCTGCTTCTTATATCTCGTTCGCATTAAGATTTTCAAGCAGGATCGACTTGAGTCAAGCCGGCTTGAGTTCAAGCGTGTTTGAAAGCGTTCGCACTATAGAAGCTGTTGGGTTGTGAAAAGGCTTTCAAGAATCTACTTTTTCTGTTTAGCTGTAACCCTAAATAAATTTTGATTGTTTTGATTTTGACAATATTTTCATACCTATTTTCTACCCAATTTTCTATTTTTCTACCTAATATTTTAAATACCTATTTTTGTAACATCTTTATACGTCATTATGTTTTTATGCTTATTCGGTTTTCTAAAATAAATGTTCGAAAAATGGAGGGACTTTTCCGTGGTCTGTCACTCACAAAATTAATAGATTTCTTATGTTCATTGTTCATTGATTGTTAGCACTAAATGCTATTCGATTTGCTCAATTTGTTAGATATATATAGTGCTGTTTGTAATATAAAAAATAAGTTTTTTTCTAAAGAAGACTTGTTTGATGATGCCGACTCTAGTAAAAGAATAAATATGCGCAGCTATATTTAGCAAATAGTTGCTTTTGAATGAAATTTTCCCAATTAATCAAAAGCAATTAATTCTGATATGCTAGGATAAATCATTTGCAAAGTTTCCTTTCTAATGAAGTTTTCTTAACCTCTTACCTTTACAACTCCTGAGAAAGTGAACTTAATGTTCATATATGTAATCCTTTCTTTCATCCATAATGAAATCAATTGTCATAAATTTATTTGAAATAGAGCTCGAAATGGAAAATTTTATGAACCGGAATGCCAAATCACTCATATCGTATTTCCAATAAAAACAAAAAAAAAACTGATGTCGGTAGCACTTAACTTTCCCTATATAATGAAATGAATTTACTTCTTTCACAGTGAAAATATAATGTATAGGATCTATGTCACAATGTTTTTAGTTGAATTGTACATTAGGCACTTTTCCTGATGACAACATCTAAAACTATTTCGAAGTACCCAATTTACTTATATTTCATGCAACTCTAAATTGGCAATTTTCAATATTGATAGCATCCGCAATAGTCCATATATTAAAATATTTTAATAATTAATTCATCAAGTTGGCATCATTTTTGTAATTTTAATGATATTTTCATCAATCTGGGGGTAAAATATAGCCAAGTTGGCGATATTTTATTAAATGAGTAGCCAACTTTGCCAAAAGTTATTACCAAGCATTACAGATAACCAGAGAGAAGAGCATTTCTTACATATATAAATGACTGTTGGCAAATTTTTAGGTGTCAAAATACAAAACAATTACACAAAGTACCTCCTTTCGAGAATAGAATGAACTAGATCCACAAGAATGAAGTTAACAAATTTAACACATAATATTACATATGAAAAGTGAACATATTTCATAACAGTTAATACTTTTATTAATTTTATGTGAATTTTTGATAAATTAAATTTTAAAAAGTATAACATCTCAAGATCGATTCATGCTTAAATTTGTGTCACTATAGTTTTTTTAATGAAAAATTACATACGAAATGATTATTTGTGCAACATTATTGAAAGTTCTGATTTTTTTAAAATTTCATTCGAAAATTTGCTGGTCTTCTGAACATTTGATTGCATTTAAAATGCTCAATAGGCTTCTAGTGTTCACCCATTGTAATTTTGCTACTTATCGGTTGTAGGGACCATGGGTTAGGCACTGCTTTTCCGAGTTGTCGCAAACACGAACATTGGCGATATAATCTGATACGAGAAATTCACTAAAAACACAATGATTGAAATTTAATATATAATGGGGTTTGATCAACTTTACTTAACAAAAAAATATTGTGTTACATTGAAATTTGTGGTGGCCCAAACTCAGCTATTGTCGATTAAATTTCATTAAATATATCACTACCGGTAAGGCTTCGCCACATAAATTCTGCGAAATATGAGTCCAAGTGCTGTCTCGCAGTACCTCTATGCTTTTTGTTACACTATTTCGCAGATCCACAGAGTCTCTCTATGGTCTGCGTATGATGAGATCCGGTTTCAGGATCCACGAAGTTATACCGGTGGTTTATTTTCAAATGTTGAAAGCCGGCTTCTTCTAATTCTTCAGTTTAGTAGCCACTCCAGCGATCTGAAAATATGATTGAGCCGTCCTCGATGTGTTCAACAACGTGCTGCCGTGTTTGGCTTCATGGTGTCTATAACCTATAAGTACCTAATTTTTGGTATAAGAAATGTAAACTTTATACCAAATTTTGTCCAACACGCTCCATTTGTTTATAAGATATCTTCATTCACACGCACACACAAATCACTTTAAAAACAATTGATTCGATTTCACGAATGCCTAAAACTTCCGTCGAAAACTCTAATTTTTGACTCCGTCACAATACTTTCCCTATACAATATACTATGCACATAGGGAACGTAAATAAAAAACAAATTGACAAGAAATGGATGAAAATTTCATTTACTTTCAAGCAGTATAAAAACATACACAGCATACAAAAAAATTTACTGTAGTATTACATTAATAGAGAACAGCAAAATTACAAACATAATCACAAAAATTTATAATATCAAATATAAAAAATACTCACAGGAAAAGCGCACAAGGCGGTTTTCATGCATTTTTGATTAACCAGCGGCTATTTAAACATATGATTGTATGTAATGCATTACAAGTTGTATTAATATATGACTCTGTGCAAAGTACAATAGGCTGATATATGAATGAATGAAATGAAGGAGGGTGGCTCAGAAAGAGCCCAGCACATCGACCAGAGGTCTATTGTACTACCCCAAAAAGAAAAGGTCCCTAAGAAAAGAGACCAGTAGCCGATGCAGAAATAAGCAGACATTTGACAGGAATGTCGTTCAGCTCAAAGGGTTCAATCACATGACGACCAATGTGTTCAAATCTGTGAGCAGAGTAGGCCTCATATTCACATAGAATGTGAGCTGCAGTTTCTTTGCTGTAATTGCAGCCTCTGCAAAGCGAATCCTTGGAGACACCCATAATATTAAGATGTCCCTTGAGGGTGCAGTGCCCAGTAAGGAGCCCAACAGCTCTCCTGATGCCAGTTCTACTAAGCCTGAAAAGTTCCTTTTGACGTGTACTAGGGCAATTGCAGTTGAGAACTTTCGCTTGCCTTTGTCCCTTAGTGTCACGCCAGTTCTTACATTGAAGCTTCCTGAAGATGTCATAGACAATTCTTCTAACAAGGTCATTGGGAATACCCAAGGCCGGCTCAGGGCCCACAAAAGGAGTACTTGAGCCTTTCCTAGCAAGTTCGTCTGCCAATTCATTGCCAGGTATGCCCGAATGACCAGGCACCCAGTACAGAATGACATTATTATTGCTAGCGATTTCACAGAGTGCATTATAACATTCCCATACAAGGGAAGACGTCACAGTGAACTTCCCCAGAGCCATAAGAGCAGCCTGACTGTCAGAACAAATGAAACTCTGGCTATTCTTATACTTCCTGTCATAGCAAATTCTACAACACATAAGGATGGCAAATACTTCAGCCTGAAAGACAGTAGCAAAATTTCCAAGCGGATAAGACAGCTCAGTGCCATCATCAGGGCAACAAACACCAGCACCAGTACTTGTGCCAATCTTCGAGCCATCTGTGTACCATACAAAACAGTTCCGTTTATTGTAGGTGGGAGTCCTCTTCCAATCATCCCGCGAAGGGACATGAATTTCATAAGGCTTGTCAAACGTAAATTTGACATGGATGCCATCAGGTGGCATACAGAAATAAGGATGACTAGCAACATTACTGTTAAGTTCACCCCAAGATAAATACCTTGAGTAATCTTTCCAGTATTTCAGATATTTGAGTCTGTTCATGCAGATAAGTGCCTCTGCTTCAATACGCATGTAGAGCGGATGCAAACCAAGTAAAAGTTCAAGAGTTGCAGTTGGAGTGGTTTTCATGCATCCAGAGATTGCAATGCACACCATCCTTTGAAGCTTAACTAATTCAAGTTTAGCAGTTTCACATCTAATTCTGGACCACCAAACAATGGATCCATAGGAAATGATAGGACAGACTACCATCGAGTAAATCCAATGGATAGCTCTGGGATTTAAGCCCCAGGTTTTCCCAATAGCATTCCTACAAGACCAGAAGATTCTTCTGGCTTTAGTCGTGCAATAATCCAAGTGTCTCTTCCAATTGAGTTCCTTGTCAAAGTAAATTCCCAAGAATTTAACCTCCTTGGAGCAAATAAGCTTCTGCCCAAAGAAGCAAATATCCCCAAGATTAAGTATACGTTTCCTAGTAAACGCAACCAAAGCAGTCTTATGCGGATTAACTGTAAGACCTGCATTTTTGCACCATGTCTCAACCCTCCTGAGAGCAGTAGACACATCATGTCAGAGACAGTGTTGCCAAATTTGCCCCTAGCAATGATGACAACATCGTCTGCATATCCAACGCAAGAGACGCCAGAAATATTGATGCTTTCCAAAAGAGAGTCCACAACTAAACACCAAAGAATTGGTGAAAGCACACCTCCTTGTGGACAGCCCGAAAGTGCATGCACAGTCATACTATCACCAAGTAAGGATGCACAGATATACCTGTTAGATAACAGGTTCTTGATACAATAAGAGATCGCGGTATCAACACCTTTTCTGTCAAGAGCAACAAGGATGGTGCCGATGGGTACCTTATCAAAGGCACCTTCAATGTCGAGAAAGGTAGCAAGAGCAATTTCCTTGGCATTGAAATTTCTCTCCAAAATAAAGGAGAGATTGTAAAGAGCAGTGTCCGTAGATTTGCCCGGTTGATAGGCATGTTGAGAATTAGACAAGGGCTTAGAGGCCAAAATCACTTCCCTTAAGTACCTATCAATAAGCTTTTCAATAGTCTTTAAAAGTAAAGACGTAAGGCTAATAGGCCTAAAAGATTTGGCCTCATAGTAATTGTCCTTTCCAATTTTCGGAATGAAGATTACCTTAGTATGCCTCCACGCATTTGATAGGCTGATATAAGTATTAGATACATTCTTGTGAAGAGTAAAGAAAGATCAAGCTGTGAAAAAGAAGTTGCTTTATTGCATAAGGCCAAATGACTGCTTAGCGTGGCAAGCAATCTAAGTTTACAAATAATATAACATAACTACAATGGAATTTCAACATATTTCATGAACCGGAGCACCGTTTTGGTTTGCTCTGGTACATTTCAGTCCCTGATTTGAAAGCATACTGTACCTCTCCTATATATTATTCACGCCTTCTGTGAAGCGACAAATTTGCAAACTCGTGCTATAAAGTATCATTTCATTATTTCATTCCGAAAATATGAATTTTAATTACAATTGGATACAATCAATGCATATTTTAATACAATGAAGGCATTATTTTAACATTGCATTAAGTTGTACTTAATACATATTATCAAACTTACTAAACTTATCCTTGAAATTAGTTTTTTAACGCAAATAATTTAATTTCTTATTAAAAAAAAGAGATAATGAATAAAAGTGAAAAGCATCAGAAATGCAGCAGATTTCTCTAATAATTAATTACTTTAATTAATTTTAAATTTCAACAGATTCATAGTTACTAGTAGAAGCGTGAAGTTTGAGCCTGAGAGACTGCTACCAGTCGTTGACTAAATAGTAAGACAATTTTATGAATATTGAAGATCATTAAATATTTATATAACAAAAAATAAAATTTCTGAAAATTTTGTTTTTGGTGCTCCTCTTAGTGACATTTTACACTTAGTGCTACTTTCAGTGACATTTTACACTTCTCTAGCAAGAACTAAATACAGGTCCATAAACATTGCGATGCTCGTGAGCAACATGCTCAGGTCCTCTGTTCTGTGGGAACTGACAAATTCAGTCCTATCACATTACCAACTTAAATTTCAATAACACTTAATTTGAGTTACATAAAAATGTTTAATGAAACAAACAAAATGTAAAAACTTCTGGATCTTCAATAGTAAGAAGTTATTAGAAATGCAATTTATTAAAACAACTTTAACTTTCTTGAAATTCAGAAACATAAGTTCAATCAAGCCTTATAATTTAATCAACTTTAGCCATCATAGGAGTTCAAAAATTATTTTTAATTGTCTTAGGAGTAACTCGTTTTCCACATTTGGCATTATTTCGCTCTATAAAATAAATATCTTTGTCAAAAGGGCTTTTGACACCAAATTTAGTGTAGCTTCCGTAAATATGCAATTTTGCATGCATATATGAAGATACTCAGGTTTTATGAACAACTACTTAATTACCACACTGGATATAAATATAAAGAGTATCATTTATTCTACAGGATGAGCATGTCCTTAAAGGTTGTAACAAAAAGAACACAAAAAAGTTTACCAACATTTTATAAGAAGCATAACTCTTTAGCGGTCATTTAATTTTCTATTACTCTCAGTCGTGGATTGGGGGGGTGGAGGGGGGGATGCAGCCATGGAAACCAAATTGTGTAAATTAAAAAATATACCATAATTTTACATTACATTCTAATTTATACATTTGCACGACTGCACTTACTGCTATCGAGCTTAACATATAGTTGCTCATATAGTCAGTGCTTTTGATATGTATATCAAATACACCTTTTAAAAATACAATATTTCTTTTAGTTCTCCAATTCTCTGTGTGGTGATAATTTGTGGTTTTTAAAATGACTTGAAAGGGCAAGTTTTTAATTTAGTTGTGTTTGTGTTATTAGTAAAAATTGGGCTGTAATTATGCGAGTTTACTTAATTTTTAGTAATTGCAATTTAAGAAATACAATAATTCCAAAAGTACAATAACAACAGTTATGTATGTAAATTGTTTCTGAATTAATAACTAGTATATTTTAAACCCCTTTAGATCTAAGTTATTTTCTATAGAAATATAAATGTATTTTTACACATTTCAGGTTTTAATAAAGCAAAATAATAGTTTATGAAGCAAAATCATGCATTTCTTTCTCATTAATTTTTTGCATGTTCATTGTAATCATCTCAAATGTAAATATATCTAAATACTATAGTATTTGAAGGATATCAGAGTAAAATATATGTATATTTATATAAACGCGCCCACGCAAATAATAAATAATTGTGGAAAAAATAAAAATTCAACACCGTCTGTTTCTCATACTTTTCATTTTGGATATTTAGTAGTATGATTTTTGGAAATTGAACGTCTGTAAAATGAGTAAATGAGTCATTTACTATTTTTAATGAATCGTTAAAAATTTATGTCATTTAAAATGACATAAATGTTTAATTTCTTTTAAATTCCAAGTTAAATGTTTTAGGTCTATATCACCAAGTTGCATTTGCTAACTATATTCATATATCAATAGCGACCCCTTTTTACTAAAAAACAGAAATCAATTTGTTGCGAAGGCCCTATCAATATTTTAAGCCAGGGACCCCATGCAAGCTTGATCCACCTCTGATGACTGTGTGTGTTTGCGCCCGAGAGTATAACCGGGAATGTCATTAGTAGCAGAGCGTGACGGTAAAAATCAGCCCACAAAACTGTAATGTATGATGAAAACAGACTGTGTACCTTGAAAGCAATCCCATTATAGAAACTCTTACTACTGAAATAAAAAGTTCCACAAAATGCTACCTGACAAACTGAAATTCATTGAAAAAAATTAACTTCAGTGTGGCTCAACTCGACATTCTCATACCAGAATCCATTGTTAAGTAGCTTGTTTTTTGTTTGCAAATTTTACAAGAAAAAAAATTTCAAAAATCTATATTGTTGGTTCAAATGATCATAATTAAACATGTTACCTTTCATTTTAAAATCTTGAAAATATCTTTCGATTGATACTAAGTTTGGCAATGTATCCCATCGGGAGAGGGGGGGGGGGGGTCTTTCAATTCATACCATACTTGACAATGAATCCCGTGGGGGTAATTTGCTCATCAAGGGGAAGGGGGGCTAATGACGTCCTTAACACAAAAATTGTATCACAACTATTTTTCAATACAAGGATTGAAACTGTTAAGTTTCATGATCATTGAGCCATAAACAACCCCTTTTATGCATAATTATGTCAAATTTTGTCCTATGCTGACAAAAAATATATAATTTCACAGTTTTCACGTGATTTATAAAAGTTCTATCTAGTTCCAGAATTTTTAATAATAAACAGGTTATAAAGTATCGTGAAAATCCATTAATATTTATGGAAGCTATCGTGTCCACAAGAAATTGACTTCAGACAGTGGGGCATTATTCTAAATATAGTCGAAACGTGTTAAAGAGGCACTAAAACACATATCAAAATTTTTCATTAAAATAATACTTTCTTTATACTATATTCTATAATATGCAATACAATTGAAATAAAAATTAAATACTGTTATAGGGAAGGAGGTGCTTGAGGAGAATAAAGCAGCGTTAAAAAAGGTAGATGGAATGATAATTCACTGAAATCATTGCAGGGTTAGATTCAAATATGTTACTTTTATTTCAAAACACGCATAACAGTATATGAAGAACGTGTACAGTGTATATTAAAATTCAAACCGTAACCTCTATTACTGAAATGTAAAGATACACAGAATGGTGCTGGACAAAATCATGATTTCATTGCAGCATAACACATTTAAATCAACAAATTCTGTTACATTTATTCTAAAGCATGCAATCGAAACTTCACATATCAGAGGAAAAACTAAATAGAATACTTTATATAATACAAGTAATTTCTAATGCCATGTCAAAGAAATAAATAATCCATTATACATGCAATATATAATAATACTACATTTTTACATGCAATTAATTTGTTATACTTTACAAAAACAGTTATTACCCTAGCTGATTTCCGAGATGCAGACATCTTTTAAGATTCCTAGCTAAAAAACACTTAGAAAAGTTCGCCGAGATATTATAAACAGCATAACTCATCTAGTGCTCATTTAGCTTTTTTGTGACATACAAACTCCTTTTAAAAGCATTATGAAAAATAAAAATACAATCATGCACGTATATGAAGAGTAGATAACATAAAAATAAAGGAAACAAATCTTAAAAGTCAATGCATAACCAACAGTGTAGTACGTTTTAGGCTTATTATTAACCGGTAAGAAATAAATGATATTTTAAGAAAAAAATTGTCAAATGTTGTCAGATTAATGTTTAAGGCATAAGGTCAACATAATATGTAATTAAATAAGGAAACTTACTTCAATTCTCTCCGAAAAAGCTTCATATCTATAGCAATCAATTTTATTTCAATGTAGGAGTCTACCGTCAGGTCACGTGACTTTCTCGCCACAATTCGCGCTCGAGCTTGGCTTTCTAGTCAGCCTTAGTTTGGTGTTAAAGCGTTCGTGATTCACCGTTTTCGCCAGGATCACCTGGTGGCCACCCTGAGTTCTGTACGCACCACCGATTCTGAATACGCTTCCGGTCGACGTTAGTACGTAGATGCGTTTCCCTGAAAATCTGCCACACACCTTACGACCCGAAAGGTGTAAGGTAACTGTTTGGACGGTCGGGAAGTGCCACCCAATTTAGACCGGAACCCAGTGGGGGAGGCATCCACAGGGACCGTACCCTCCTTCCCCTACCACCAACCTCTCGGAAGGACTTTCGGACCCACATGTTTAACGTGATCGTACTCCGCATGAACACGGCGGCAGTTTTGGCAGTGGCTGGAATCGAACCCGGCCCTACCGAGTGCAACTCCAGCGCGCTAACCAATGGGCTACCGCGCCCCGCCACACACCTTACGTGTACCTTTTTCACTGTAATCGCAACTTCTACGATTCCTGAATCACTTCGCTTATTGCCCGCGCAAGTCATGGCGGCGTGTGGTAGAAGCACATTGGTTTAACGTTGGAACGTGAAAATCGGACCGTCAATGACAGCGCGGAGTAGTCTAAAGGGGTAAAAATTGTTTCTGAAAGTGGGATCATCCGAAAGTGTAGCACATATATGTCGGATGTTTCACCGCGTTCGCCAGTATCGCGTGACGCTGAGTATCTGTACAGTGCACCGTTAAATATTGTCGTTTTCATGTGCAGTTGTTAAAAACTTACGATTTATTTCAATAGTGTCCACTTGTCTGTTTTTTCAACTGTGTACTGTATCAATTTTCAAGTATTTTTCAATATGACTAGTGCACCGTATGCGAAACACTGGTGTATTACTACGTATGACGTCAGTGTTGAACCATTTACCAGTGTCAGAGATAAGATCCAATATTTAATTTTTGGCCTTGAAATTTGCTCACGGACTACGAGACAACACTACAAAGGTTAGTTGTCATTCGTTCCCGACAAAGACTGACAACACTCAAGACCGTCATGCCGGGTGGTCACTTCGAAAAATCAAGGGGAACTGTCCAACAGAATTACGACTACTATATCAAAGACGGTTCACCGAATTCGGTATTCGACCGGCAAATGGACTCCAGACAAGTTGGGTTATCGAGCCACCATCGACTTCGCTCAGGAAGGGAGTTTCGCTGAATTGGTTGAAACCAATCCCGGTTTGTAAATGCGATACAAGAGGAATTTAGATTCCTTCCGTGAATACCAAACTGCAGACCTCACTGACTCTTTCCCGGCCGTACAGCTAGCTACTCTAAACCCACTATGTGAGTCGCACGGTCTGGGGTCTTCAGACCTCACTGACTCGTGTGGATGGTGGATCGCATGCCCCCACGATGCGAGAAGGACTATGCCGTTCGAAGACTTGGACGCGTTTTTAAGAAACCAGTTTCCAAGTAGTTTGATGATTACTGCGACAAAGAGTACCTGCTTGTCTCTGACGTCGAATTGACACATTCTCTTGCACTCGGCCATTATCTAAAGATATGGACTGACCGGAATGTTTTCACTGCCAAGTACAAGGGAAATTCCATAAAAATAAGACCACAGGTCGTCTTCATCACCAGTAACTATAACATGTCTGAAGTCTTTACCTGCAAGATGTTGGATGACATCAGAGCCCGCTTCACAGAGCGGACGTTCGACGACAAAGGTTTATTCATCCCCAGCAATGGAATCATGGTGAAAGGTGTGTTTATATTGAACGGGGATACTTGTTGAATTTTAATGTGTTAATTGATAGTCACGTTTACTTAAAGGCTGATTATATGAAAGCGTATGCTTAGAGGTACGTTTTGATACAACTGTTGTGTAAATTGATATAGGATTATTTGAGATATAAGTAAAGATTCGCTGTGTTAAGTGTTTTTGAAAACTAATGTTAATGGCCAAGATGGCTTTTCTACGCAGTGTTATTTAAAATGAGATTTTTCTAGTGTCATTTGATTTGACTTCGGAGGCTTTGCAGATCTACTATCTATTGAGATTTATGGATTCCCTTGTGGATTATAATTTGAAGAAAATTATTCTGTATATTTTTGGCTTAGTTTTATGTGCTATAGTGTGACTCGTTTTGTGAAATTTGTTATTCTTCTTCTTTCTACGGGACAGTGTTTTCGATTGCAGGGGACCTGGTACCCCTAGGCTGGTGAAAAAATTGTTTTTTTCTTCCTAGTGCTCTACTGATATCTATATTCCAAAATGGTTCTGATCGTATTACTGGAATTATTATAATAATATTTTTTAATTGTGACGTCATCTCAGTCGGTACCGCCATTGGTCAGTATGGAGATTTGAGTGTTCTTATGGAATCGTAGAGGTATATGTTTACCTATCAACTTGGTAACTATGGTGACTCAATGGTAACGGAGCAAACAATCCGATCAAACTCTGAAGTTTCCTATTGGATATCCCGGGTGTTTTTGTTCATTTTGTGTAATAAATAATGTAGCTATGGTGTTAACTGTTATTCATAAAATTAGGGAAAATTAATACTTGTATTATAGTAACATTGGTTTCTGTATGATTGGATTGGTTTCGTGTAAAATGGGACTTATTTACTTTACTGCGGGGCAGGTTTTTTAATAACTGCCCCTCTGGTTATCTACGGTGTTACAAAAATATATTTTGCAAAGCTGGTATTGTATTTAATGCTATATATTAATTTGAAGATTATATTGTAAATAGTTTAAATAATATAAATTTTTGTATATTTAATGACGTAATAAGTGACCTTTTCTCTTCGAACTATTGTTGTTCTCCATTGTGCCATTTGGGATTGGGACTTAAGAACTGTCTCCGGTATTTGGTTTGTTTGTTTACTGTCACTTTCCCTACAAGTGAAGTGTTGTATTGGAGATGGTCACCTTGAAAAGTTGGAGTTTTTGTTCACCATTGTGAGAGATGACGTAATTGTGTGTTATAATATCGTGAGAGCGAGAAGACTGTTTCTAGGGAAGTTAAATTTGAGAGTGTGTAGATATACGAGCCATTTTTATATATTTATAGGTTTTAATGCTCTTGTTTTTTTGTAAAGTAGTTTTAACCTAGTAATTGGGATTACTGAAAGTCTTTTTTTTTTCCAATGTATTGTGTATTCTTTGTATACATATTATCTTTGAATATATTGTTATATCTGCTGCATTTATATTGTTTATAATTTGTATATTATGGCTTATGCTAACGAAATCTATGAATTGACCGCACTTCTCCCGGCACTTGAGGAATTCAGAATTGTTCTGGGAGAAGAGGACTTCTGGTATCCTATTAAGGAAGCCGCAAGTATTTTGGGGGCATTTAAGCCTTTTGTATTGAAAGGAAATGTTCACATTTGGCTAGGCCATTACAGGTCTTACTGGCCACTCAATTTTTGGGACCACTAGTTAAATTATTTTTGAAGGTATGCAAGGCCGCGATGGGTAAAGAGACAGAATTGGATGTTAGTATTGATGATGAATATAATTTAAAGTCTGAGATAAACAAATTTGAAAGAAGATATAGTGTATAAAGAAAATATGTTAATGGGAAAAGTAATAGTATGGAATAAATCTTATCACAAGATTAGAAGAGTCAAGGCTCTCATTTGAGGCAATTAGCTTAATTTTGGACGGCATTATAGGGTCATAGACGGTTTTGCAAATAATATTTTTGAATCGTTGGAGAATCTCATTGACACAATTGGATCCATGGGAGCTAAAGAATTGTTCTCCTCATCTACACCAGTGAGGAGGAGACCTGAGTTTGGAGCAGGTGGTAAGCAGTCGACTCGGCTTGTTGGACCTATCATGGATACAGATGGTAGAACCCCTAGACACAGGGTAACTGTGGAGCCTGGGGAGCATAGAAAGGCTATTATTGTTAGGCCAGTTGATCAGGGTGCCACTCTCAATACTAAAGATTTGTTAATTAACTCTTCTGTTAAACCCAGTGAATTGGGAATTGGAATATATAAATTGATTGGGATTACTGGCGGTGGAGTAGTGCTTGAGGTATTAGATGACTAAATCCTCTTCCTTCATTATTAAGCTGACTGATGATCCCATGTTAAAGGAGAAGCTTTCTTTTAGGAGACCTGTTAAAAGGTGGCCGAAGGTGATTTTGTTTAACATTCCTGATGTTATTGAGGATGAGGTTCTTAAAGAATATCTGGTGTCACAAAATGGTATACTTGGAGGAAGTGTTACTACAGACTTTGAACATAAGTTTAATATTAAAGCTAGAAATGGTTCGAACCGAATTTATGAAGTTAAACCTTCATTGTTTAAGTTGCTTCTTCGACGGAGTTATGTCTATTTCGGATGGGGGAAGGTTTGGTGCAGAGAATCCTATACGGTTTTGCAATGTATGAAATGTGGTACATTAGGACATACTAGCAGTAGATGTGCTATCAGGAAAAGGTGCCTAAGATGTGCAATGGTACATCCATCGGATGAATTTAATGCTAAGACTATTTGTATTAATTGTGAGAATTATAATAAGCTTAAGCCTGGAACATTGGAGATTGGAAATTCGTGCAGGAATAAAAGTTGTCCTAGTTATAAGAAAGAACTGGAAAGGTACCGCCTTCATGTTGACTATGGGGACTGATTGTAAAAAAAAATCTTAATGATTTATTTAAGAATATTTGTATTATATTCATGTGGACCAATGTTTTAATAGTTCGTATATAAATAATTGTTTGTATATAAATAATGGTTTGTATATAGATTGATAATTTGTATATATATTAATAGTTTGTATAATTTAATAGTTTGTATATAAATTGTATAGTCTGTTGCTTTGAATAATCTGGTTTTTATTTAAAGAGTGTAGTTAGTAATGTAAATGGCCTGTTTTTAACAGGATAATTATAATGTTTATTTTGGTTAGGGTCTATATAGTTGACCTTGATGGTGTTCCCATAGATTTGTAATTTTATTTTGACGCATGTTTTTGGGGATCAATTAGGCAATAGTTTTAATAACTTTTAATTTGGTTTTGCATGGTTCGGGTTGTGGGGATGTGGATGTTTGAATAATGGGTTTAATAAATTTTAGTAATTTATAATATAAGGGTGAATGTTTGGTGTAAATTAAAATAATTAGATTGTTTTATTTGGCTGATTGCAGAATGAATTAATTATGTGATTATAATGTTTATATTATATTTGTTGTGATATTGTGATTATTGTTAGTATTGTGCCATTGTTATTGTTGGAATAATGTTATGGTTATAAAGTTAACAATATTGTTGTATTTTTGTGTAAAAATATATTTAATGTTTATTTAATAGTTTATTTTATTTACTATGTATAAAGAGAGTTTTGCTATAAAATAAGTTTGACCGATTGTTTTACAATGTTGGATATGCAATATAGTTGTTTTATAATGTTTGATATGTTGTTGTTGTTGAGACCCAGACCGTCCGACCTACCAGAAAGGTGTAAGGTAACCGTGAATGTTTGATATGTAATATTGTTGGTTTATGATTAATGTAATATGTTTGAATTGGTTGAAACCATTCCCGGTGTTTACGTGCGATACAAGAGGAATTTAGATTTCTCCCGTGAATACCAAACTGCAGACCTCACTGACTCGTGTGGATGGTAGATCGCATGTACCCACGATGCGGAAAGGACTATGCCGTTCGACGACGTGGAGGTGTTTTTACGAAACCAATTTTCAAATGGTTTGATTGTTACTGCGGCGAAGAGTACCTACTTGTCTCTGACGTCGAGTCGACACATTCCCTTGCACTCAGCCATTGTCTAAAGATATGGGCTGACCGGTATGTTTTCCCTGCAGAGTACAAGGGAAATTCTAAAAAAATAAGACCGCAGGCCGTCTTCGTCACCAGTAACTATAACATGTCGGAAGTCTTTACCAGCAAGATGTTGGATGCCATCAAAGCCCGCTTCACAGGGCTGACGTTCGCCGACAAAGGTTTGATGTGTGGGACACCAAGAATGGCGTACAGGCCGTCGGACATTGTTTACGACGTCCTTGTAAACTAGGAAAGTGTTGTTGTCCACCCTCAAACGACCGTTCAACCAACAGCAGTGGAAAGTGCGCAACTGCACAGTGGCGCGAAACAAGCCCCTGCAGCTGGCAGAGACGTTCCTACAACTTCCGGATGCTACAAGCGTCACAGGAATTACGTACCAAACCGAGTCGAATCGCGAGGGGAATACACACTTCCACCGAAGGAAGTGTCTCTGGGACACCATTAACTGATCAATTCGATCGAGTGTCTCGAATGTACACAAGACAGAAGGTCACACGAAAGTCAAAGAGGCACTCATATGCAGCACAGCGTCAACGAATGTCACGTTGTGCAATTCAATTCGAGAGTGACAGTGACGGAGATTCTGCGGATGATTTCCAAAGACCCAAACATAAGAGCTTTGCAAAACGTCCAAAGCTAACTACACCTATTCCTCTTCATGTGAGTCAAAGTGCTTCGAGGGCACTGATCGTATCCGAAACGTCTGATAAATTGTCTAGGAAACCAAAATTTATATCAAGAATCGTAACTCCACAGCGGTACGAAAACCGGACAGCTACACCCAACATTCACGTGGAGACAGTGAACGCTGATGGCGGCTCGGAAGTTCGAGAAATTCAGACGAGTCACACTTTAGTAGAAAACCGTCCAACTTTAAGTCCATTGGAACTAGCAAACTTAGTGTTTAGCCACGTCTCTTCAGAAATAAGAAGAAAACATATTTTGCATGGTAGCCCGTATACTTTCTAGAGAGTAGCTTAGTATTGCCAACTCCCTAGCGGTTCAGGACCACTGACCCATATTCGACGGAGTAAATTTCCCTGACATTGATTCGAAATGCGTCTCTGATCGAGGAATAATTTCTGACATTGTTTTGTTGAGCCACTTTGATCGCTTGATTTTCTTCGTCAAATTGTGCCGTTAAGAAGCCGAGAGTGTGGTTTTGTAGGGGAATTCAAAATGAATAAGTTTGTCCGGTTTCTGTTTTCCCTAATTAAATCTCGACGAGTAATTACAAATAATATAAAAAAAACTTTTTTTTTTTACAAAATAATTTTTTCTGGACATGGTTTGATTTTCTACGTCGCCTAATTGTGCCATAAAAAACCCGAAATATGTGTTTTGTAGGAGACTTCAAACTGAATAGATGAGCCCAGTCTCAGACTTCCCGAATCAAATCCCGATGAGTAATTCCAAACAATACAAAACAAATTAAAAAGTGTTTAACGTAATCGTATTTAAATTATCTTTGCACAGCTTTTGTTTTGTGAAACTCATTCATTTGTCGTTCATACACTCGGTTAGAAATGCCCGGGAAAGTCCCCAAAAGGTTCGATTTGCCCGAGCAATGAGGTGATAAACCATCGCAGATGTGAGCAATGGCCATTCCTCCAATAGGATAGGTTCCAACTCTCTGAGACAGGCTGGAGGAGGTAAACGTGCAGAGACAGCACGCCCGAGGACATCTCCCAAAGGTTTTCAATAGGATTAAGGTCGGGGGAATACGCAGGCCACTCCATACGGGAAATGTCCTCACTTTTCAGGTATTCGTCAACGATGTTAGATCGATGGGGACGGACATTATCGTCCATAAGGAGGAAATCAGGACCAACTGCTGCAGCTTAGAGTCTCGCAATGGAGTCTAGGATTTCATCTCGATACCGCGCAGCCGTCACAGAACCGCCTTTAAAAATGTGCAGCTCTATTCGATATCCCATTGAAATTCCAGCCCACACCATGAAGCTGCCACCTCTGAATGCGTGATGTTCGATTATGTTCTTGGCCTGATTACGTGTGCCTCGTCCTCTCCAGACTCTTACACCCTTATCATCTGATTCCAGGGCAAATCTGGACTCGTCCGTGAACAAAACGTTGCACCAATCTGAGACAGTCCAATTGACAAGTTGAAGACACCACTTTAATCTTGCCCCTCGGGCTTGGACGGTTAGTGGAACACAAAAATGTAGTACTCGGGAGCACAGTCCCTTCACGTGGAGCCTTCGGCGCACAGTACTGACAGATATTATCTTACCAAGTGCCGCTGCAACCATGGATGTAACAGTTGTGGCGGTTTCTCGTCGATTCCGCTTGGCTACTATAGCAATATACCGATCACCAGATGAGGTGGTAACCCTTGGACGACCGGGCACGTGTCTCCTGACAACTGTTTGACTTGTTTGGAATTGTTTTCATAATCGTAAAATTACCGAATGATCAACGCCAAAGAAAATAGCGACATCTTTGATTCACTGCCCTGCTTCAATGCGTCTGACAGCACTCGCTCACTAACTGTCATTCGTCTTCTTTCAGTCATATAAACATCAAAAATAATCCTGCAAAAGTTATAAACACTTCGTATCAGTATTTAAATGCACCTCATCAAACCCTTCAGAATTCTGGCGTCGTCAACGACTGCCTAATTAGAATATATCCGTGCAGTCAATCGTGATTGGCTGTAACATACGATATTTGCATACTGCCATCTACATCCGCAGCGATTTTCAGCCACTCAAATTCAAATACGCTTCCGAAAACTGAAAATTTGCATAGCATGCTTAACTTTAAGAAGTCAGTGTATATATGCACTCTTTTACAAAAAAAAAACCCGAAGCTCCCGTAAAACATAATCCGATCAACTTGAAATTTCGCATGCAAATTCCTTTATACCAAGTATGCAAATGATTAAATTTGCAAGGCCAGTGAGTGTTAACTTCGGTCATAGCGCTCGTTTCTACTGCGCAATTATCATCCTATAAAACAGGTTAAAAATGTGGATGGTTTATCTTTGCTTGTTATCGGCGATGCAATTCCGTGGAGACACAACCAATAATGCCGTTACGACGTTACCGAAGACATTATAAGTAATTAGACGAGTTCGAACGTGTTCGTATAGTCGGGATGCATGAAGCTGGCTGGTCATACCGAGCAATAGGCCGCCACCTGCACCCAATGGACACTGCTGTGCAAAAGTGCTGGCAGCAATGGTTGCTGCAAGGAACTCATCGACGGAATGAAGGCTCTGGAAGGCCAAGGTGCACGAATGCGAGGCAAGATCTGATGATTGTGCAACAGGCCCGAACTGGCCCAACGGCATCATTGTCCGCCATCCAACGTGCTACTACAGCCACTTCCATACCACCGTTGGTACCTTCCACCATCTCACGGCGCTTGGCTGAGGTGGGGTTACGCTCACAGCGGCCTTTAAGACGTCTGCTCATAACTCCACAGTATCGACAGAGTCATTTGGAATAGTGTCGTAGCCGAGCATCATGGCTGCCAGCAGACTGGCATTGCATAGTGTTCAGCGATGACTCACGCTTCAGTCTTTCAACAGCTGACTATCGGGTACATGTGTGGAGGCGCCAAGGCTAGCGGTCCCAATCAGCCTTTGTTTTACACAAGAAAACAGCCATTATTCCTGATGTGATAGTATGGGGGTGCTATCTCTTACGACAGCAGGGCGCTCCTAGTGATCCTGCATACTACTTTAACAGCTCAACTATATGTTGATGTAATCTTGCGCCCGTTTGCATTACCCTTCATGGCACGTCATTCTGGGACCATTTTCCAACAATATAATGCCGCGCCACATACGGCTGGCATATCCGTGGACTGTCTCCGTGCTGTTGATACTAATCCTTGGCCAGTAAGGTTACCAGACCTTTCGCCAATCGAGCATGTATTGGATATGCTAGGCCGCCAGATTCGGACATCCCGAAATGTAACAGATCTGGAGCAACAATTGAAGAATGACTGGCAGAATATATCGCAGGATGACATTAGGAAACTTTATCACTCCTTACCTAGACATATACAAGCATGCATTGTCGCCGGGATTTCACCAAATATTGATTTGAAAATTCAATGTGAAATTGCTAACCATTGATGGGTCCTGCGACCTTGATTTTGTAATCATATCATTACCTGTGTATGAGCCGTAATCATATTTAATTTCAATAAAAATAGTCACTTTCATCATGCTGCTTCGTTTTCTTTACAAAAAAGTGTATATATATATAATATACCAATAATATATATATATATATATATATATATATATATATAATCATAAATAGAAAATTGAAAAGACGGACGAGGAAAGCTAACAAGCGGAGTGCCAAAAAGTAGCCGTAGAGGGGTTGTGGCCCCTTCTGAACCCCTGTTACAGCATGCTGCTAGGCCGCGACAAGCACTCCAGGAAACAGGCACGCTCCCCTCCCCCCCCCCCCCCCTGAAGCCGATATTGATGCACCAAAACATGAACTTGAAACGACAGTATCAAACAATTCCAAATCCAGATCACCAAAACAAGTACGTATAGTTAAAATAAAAAGATGAATAAAATTAAAATGAAGAGGAAGCATAAAAATGCAAATGCTAACTCATAACATGCCCTCATAAATGTAAAACATTTCAAGATAGACACCCAACAAGCAACCAAGAATCATTTGTCCCATACTCTCAAGATGTTGCCAAAAACAAAATTCCAAATACAACCAATTCAACATCCCAACAAATCTCAAAACCTGAGGCTCCAACTGTTCCATAAATATTTGAGATGTGACGTTTTAAAAAGCTCATTGAATATCCCTTCCTGAGTGCTTCACAAATGAACTTACGATGGCTAAAAATTCTTTTTTGTTCATTTGTAATAAGTCGTTTATTTCTTAAAAAGTGATTAATCACATCACGGAAAATATTTCTGTAAACGTCGGATTTCCAATTTATCAAATAATTTACTTCCACATCAAACGCATTCCGTTTATCGTAGATATCAAAATCATACCTCCTCCTGTATCATTATTTTTTATGTTAATGTCCAGAAAGTTAATGTTTCCGTCCAGTTCTCTAGGGGTTTCGATTAATTCCAAGTTTTTAGGATAAAAACCAAAATCCGAGTGGTATGAATTATTATCCAAGTGGTATTAATTATAATGATTGCGCTGCTAGTTTGAGATTCATTGAAGAATTAGAATTGTTGATGGAATACTGTGAAAAATGGATTAAAAATAGAATTTATGGTATTAAAAAGCGATTCTTATAGTGTATTTGGTATTTATGGATCAAACACCCATTTCTTAAAGAAGATGTCAACTATAATCGTATTCAAGAAACTCATGTGGCTATGACTTATGATATGTTCAAATCAAGAGCGCAATATTTGGGTATTGTATTGCTTAAACAGCAACCAGACAAAAAAGATAAAGAAAAAGAGTATTGCCTTTTGACATACCAGAATAAGGCATTTGACTGTATACCCTTTAATGGAATTTTTAATAAATTTCAATATCTTATGCCTATTAATAATATTAAAGTTAGCACTACTTATACTCGTAGTTAGTTAAAACTATGGGGCGAAGTTTATTTAATTATAATACTTCATGTCAATATATGAATAATTCAGCAGTTCAAGAGTGTTTGTGTAGTGAAAGTGGATTTTGTAACCTCGATTTTGGTCATGTTATTAGTGGTGAATTGAAATTACTGAAAAAATGGGATATTGAGCATTACTTTACACAGGGTACTAAATTTCCAGTTCAAAAGTTTGGAAATGTGCAGGCTGATTTTATAAAGGAAATAGATTATTTTATTTACAGGTTGGCAATTAAATACAGTTTACCTGTGGAGGTATTTGCAAAATGGCGATGCACCATAATTAAATGTTTTGAGTCCAACTACAGACCATATTCTGTTTGTATTAATTCATATAATTCCAATTTAAAAAGATGTAATATTGAAGATTTCCGTAGGCAGTTTATAATATCATATATCGATAATGTTAGCTCCAATTTTGTATTCACATGCAGAACTTTATATCAACAAATTTTAATTCATTATTATAATAATATCACTATGTATTACACGGCCGTGTTCATGCGGAGTACGATCACGTTAAACATGTGGGTCCGAAAGTCCTTCCGAGAGGTTGGTGGTAGGGGAAGGAGGGTACGGTCCCTGTGGATGCCTCCCCCACTGGGTTCCGGTCTAAATTGGGTGGCACTTCCCGACCGTCCAAACAGTTACCTTACACCTTTCTGGTAGGTCGGACGGTCTGGGTTTCAACAACAACAACTATGTATTACACGGGCGCGGTAGCCCATTGGTTAGCGCGCTGGAGTTGCACTCGGTAGGCCCGGGTTCGATTCCAGCCACTGCCAAAACTGCCGCCGTGTTCACGCGGAGTACGATCACTTTAAACATGTGGGTCCGTAAGTCCTTTCGAGAGGTTGGTGGTAGGGGAAGGAGAGTACGGTCCCTGTGGATGCCTCCCCCACTGGGTTCCGGTCGAAATTGGGTGGCACTTCCCGGCCGTCCAAACAGTTACCTTACACCTTTCTGGTAGGTCGGACGGTCTGGGTCTCAACAACAACAACAACAACGTTGCCATCACCAAAAAAAATTATCGAAAATAAAATTCGAGCATTGCATAAAAGAATTAATATAGATGTAGGGAATTTTAAATTCCCGTATATAGTTTTGATTCCTAAAATGCACAAAAAGCCTATTAATTTCAGACCTGTTACTGTGGTATATGGCACTTATTTAAAAATCCCAAATGACAAACTGCTTAAAGTTTTGAAACCCATCATGAAGAAAATCAAACACATGGGCTCATACATGATCTCTAATAGTTATGAAGTTATACAAATTTTAAAAAAGCATCCAGATTGTTTAGTTTGGAGGAGCTTTGACTGTAGAGATATTTTCAATAATGTAGATTTGGACCATCTTTATAGATTTTGATGTTGATATATGACCAGTTTGAATTACATTCCAATATGGATTTTAGTTATTTTAAGTCTTTGGTGAAACTAGTTTTGTTTGAGAATGTACTTTATGATGGGACCACATTTTATAAACAACTAAACGGCACTCCTATGGGGGGAAGCAGTTCGTCAATGCTGGCAGATCTGTATTTATATAAATATGAATCGATATCTCGTGTTAATAATGAACTCGTATTCCTGCGATATATGGAAGACTTGTTAACAGGTACTTGTGATCCTTCATACCACTGGGATTTTGGTTTTTATCCTAAAAACTTGGAATTAATCGAAACACCTAGAGAACTGGACGGAAGCGTTAACTTTCTGGACATTAACATCAAAAATAATAACACAGGAGAAGGTATGATTTTTGATATCTACGATAAACGGAATGCGTTTGACGTGGAAGTAAATTATTTGATAAGTTGGAAATCCAACATTCACCGAAATATTTTTCGTAATGTTCTGATTAATCACTTTTAAGAAATAAACGACTTATTATAAATGAACCAAAAATAATTTTTAGCGATCGTTAAATTCATTTATGAAGCACTCAGGGATATCCAAGGAGCTTCTTAAAACGTCACATCTCAAATATTTATGGAACAGTTGGAACCTCAGTTTTTGAGGATTTATTGGGATATTGAATTGGTTGTATTTGGAATTTTGTCTTTGGCAACATCTTGAGAGTATGGGACAAATGATTCTTGGTTGTTTATTGGGTGTCGATCTTGAAATGTTTTATGTTTATGAGGGTATGTTATGTGTTAGTATTTTTATTTTTATGCTCCATCTTCATTTATTTTATTTTTAATTTTATTCATATTTTTATTTTAACTATACGTACTTGTTCTGGTGATCTTCATTTGGAATTGTTTGATACAGTCGTTTCAACTTCATGTTTTGATGCATTGAGGTCGGCTTCAGGGGGGTGCCTGCTTCCGGGAGTGCTTGCCGTGACCTAGCAGCATGCTGTAACCGGGGTTCAGAAGGGGTCACAACACCCCTTCGGCTATTTTTCGGCACTCCGCTTGTTAGCTTTCCAATTTTCGTCCAATTTTTCGTCCTTTCAATTTTCTATGTATGATTATCTCATATCTGAGTGAAAGAGCAGCATTGGCGCATTTTATTCAGTTTATGTTCATTGAGTATATCCTAATTTTTCCGCTTTCTGTGTTTACTTTCGTACTTATATTTATACCTTTATATATATATACATATATATATATATATATATATATATATATATATATATATATATATATATATATGCAATTCGGTAAGTATGGATACTTTAAATATAGTCATCCCATACATTCTCATTAGCCTTGCCTGAAGATTTGATTGCGTCACAAATGTATATTTATTGTTTCATTACATTATTTGTTACGTTGTTACTCTACATTATTTCAAATTATATTAGCATTATTTCATAGATTTTAGAAAGAAACAGACGCTTTTGCTTCGTAACTAAACAAAATTAATTTGAATAAAATGGAAGAAATACGAGAAATATACAAATGTGCTAGAGTTTATCGCCTTTGTGCGTGCAACCATCCTCATGGTGCTATTCTTTCGAAATGTATACGTAAATGGCATATTTTACATTTTTTTTTACTTACCAAATGTGCAAACAATTCTCTTTGGAGAGTTCAAAAAACGGTAGAAACTTCTGTGGAACACGCGACATACGGGAATAAATAGATAGATTAAAAAAAAATTCTCGTTTTCCCCTAATAAAGCAGTACATTCCCCTTCTTTATCATTAAAATTTAATTATTTTCTTTATAACATCAAACGCTGCCATACCCAAACCATCTACATGCATTTCTTTCTACTCGGCTTGATAACTAACTAAAAAAAAATCTGATGTGGCCACCACATAATTTTCCGTACAGGCTCAAATTCACTTTTTCCCTATTTCTTTCATTTCAGTTTTTAATTGCACAAAATAGATCGGATATTTGGTTGCATTGACACCGAATTTACAGTTTAAATTAAATTTTCCTTTTCATTTGGCGACTGCAACATATTTTCAAATGGCAGAGTTACAAGAGTGCAAGAAAATTAAAATATTTCGAGAGCGGTTCACCCTATGAGATTGGTCCTCTTTATTTTGTAGTCAAAAATTACGTATAACACAAGCATTTAATACTATATATTTATTTCAACATATTTAGTTTTTGATTTCAGTGTTTGACGATCGCTGGTTCCATCTTTTCAAATTACATGATAATCTAATCAGCACCAAGATAACCCACAAATAACTTCTCTACAAAATTTTGGGAAATTTTGTTGAATGTACTGGTGTCCAAAATTATGTTTAAATACTAAAAATAAGAGATGCATACGCTGTGCACGAAGTACGTTTCTCTGCATGCTTCTGTATTTCACGATTGATTTCGGTGTTTGTAGTCTCAACAGTTTTTTTATGGCTCCAAAGTATCATTTGGAAATAATCTTTGAGGTGGCGAACTGTCAGCCGTTTAGATACTGGACAGACATTGATGGAAGTGGGAAATACATCATAATTAGTTCTGCATCGTGTGCACTCACATTCAATTTTTCAACTTATATTCATGTATTATGATACTATGTATCACCCCCCAAAAAACCCATTCAATTATATTGAACAATTGTTGAGAAATCGGTGTTATTGTGCATGTACAGATAATCTTGGACACCAGTGTAGTTTTGTTTTAGTTAGAGCGGATACATACATTGACCAAATAAACACACATGACAGACACACAAACACACTCTCAAACAAAACAATAAAAAGAGTGGATTTGTGTTTCACCGTACTCGAAATGTGCAGATCCTTTGGAAACTCCAGTTCTGATTTTTGGCACGATTTCAGTACTTTCAAAAACTTGACCATGTATTGTAAAGTAACAATAAGTATAAACAGTACTTTATAATTTTATAACTTTTATACAATACTTACATAAATACCTGATGTTGCCTGGGATAGTAGTAAAATAAAATCAACGCGGTGCAAAATCTTAAATATTTAGCAATAAAGGATTTTAATATATTTTTTCTGAAATATGGTAAAACGCGTCCAAACTATTTTAATATTTTCAACAAAGACTACAAATATTGTAAACTGTATACAGGGTGAGTCGGAATTGTTTTTACAAAAGCAGAGGGATGATAGTACCCCACCAGACGAGCAATAATTACCATGGAACATAGGGTTTCATTGCACTCAGAGAGGCAGAAAAGAGTAAAATTAGAATACGAACCTGCACATACACCAGTGTTGGGAAAGCGAACGAACGATACCAAAGGTTGCACAAACAGATTTATTGTGCAGCGACAAACTCACAGCAAGTGCTCAAAATGGCGATCACGCGTGTCGTTGCACCGTTTACACCGCCGAAGGAATGACTGACGCACCCTCTCGAAGATTCCGGGTGTTGTGTTAATGTGGTCTGCGGTAACAACGATGCCCGCGACGAGATCTTCCGCCGAGTTCACAGGCGTCTCGTACACTAAACATTTCATGTGGCCCCAGAAGAAAAAGTCCAGTGAGTTGAGGTCTGGTGAGCGAGGAGGCCACGCCACAGGTCCGTCACGTCCGATCCAGCGTGCGGGATATGTGGCATTCAAGAAGTTCCGGACCGTAATGGACAAGTGTGCCGGGACTCCATCGTGCATAAACCACATGTCGCTCTGGATGGGGAGCAGAACGGCCTGCAATAAACTAGCAGCACGTGTTCCAAAAAGATACGGTATGTTGCGCCGGACAAACGGTCTGGCAGGATGTACGGGCGGACCAGGTAATCACCAAGGACACCTGTCCAGATGTTCACGGTAAATCGGTGCTGGTGTTTACGATGGGTTGTGCAGTGGGGATTACAGACAGACCACACGTGTTGATTGTGCATGTTGAAAATGCCTTCTCTTCTGAACGTTGCCTCATCGCTAAATAAAACTAATGCAGGCAATCGTGGATCGGTATCCCTTATCCCGAGCATCCACTGCACAAAGGTTGCCCGGCGGGGATAATCATCTGGGTGCAAAGATTGCACCTGTTGCACGTGGTAGGGGTGCATGCGTTCCTCGTGTATAATACGCCACACCACTTTCTGAGAAACACCCATTTCGTCTGCCACCGCTCGCGTACTGGTGGACGGAGATGCTGCAAATCTCGGCAGGACTCGCTGTTCCAGTTCAAGCGTTCGTGCAATTCGCGAACGTCCTGCATTGCTGTTAACGATGACGAACGACCCGGTTTCTCGCAGTCGTCGATCGACACTGGCAAAGGTAAGATGACTGGGAATACGATGCGTTGGAAACCGCTGCTTATACAATCTTCGTGCTGCGCGTCCATTTCCTTTGGCTTCACCGTATGTGAGGTGCATGTCGGCCAATTCCTCGTAGGTGTACTCCGCCATAGCATTCACGCAACGTGTCGGACGATGTTATCACGGGAATGACTTGCAGCGTTGAAGTTGTGCCGGATTTTAAAGGGCAACGTGTGCTCTGATTGGCTATCGCCGGAACCTACTAGGAACCAGTTATGCTGATTCTGCTCCCTGGACATTTGCATGCGATAAATGCGTTCGTGTCTGCCGTAACAGATACTACATAGGCAGGTACACAATGACGTCCTAGGCGCCGACTGCGTCATGCTCGACGCGATTCGACGTGCCTCTTTTCTGCCTCTCAGAGTGCAATGCGACCCTATGTTCCATGGTAATTATTGCTCGTCTAGTGGGGTACTATCACTCTTCTGCTTTTGTAAAAACAATTCCGACTCACCCTGTATAATGCACCATCTTGGCGTACAGGAAAAGTTTTTTAAATGCCAAAGCCCTTTCGGACAACATATTGTCCATCAACAGTTGCAATAATAAAGAATTGACAGACATGAGCTTTTATACAACCAGAAATCGAAAATACAAATTTGCATAGAGTAAATCGGATAAATCGATACTAAAATTAACATATATTACAAACTAACAGTATACCTGTTCTTCGTAAGTAGTATATAATATCAAAAAACTTAAAATTCACCATCATGTGCAAATTCCTATAGTATACTAAATGACATTGTTAATCAAAATATTCCATTAAAATATTTAATTTAATGTTCCTAAAGGAGCTAAGATTGTATGGGACCCGTACTACTTATATTCGCGAATATTCGAAGATATAACCGTGAATTAGAAGTAGATTACACTTACTACAACATATGATTTTCTAAAATATTTGCCAAAATAGAACAGATTACGAAATAAATTGAAAATATCAATAATCTCGTAATCGTTAATCCTGGAGGTCATAATTGATTCCAATATATGCCAAAATTGAAAGCGCTAAAATTGTATATAAAGATATACCCGTACTACTTATATTGCCGTGCATTAGAAGATATGCCCCTGTGTTAGAAGATTACCCGTATTACAATATGAGTTTCAAAAGTATTTGCCAAAATAAAACAGATGACGTAATAAATTGAAAATATCAATAACCTCCGTAAATATTACCCGCACATGAGTTTCTAAATTCTTTGTCAAAATTGCAATAATAATCCCCAAATCAATAAAATCCGTGAAAATAATAATAATAATATTTAAACCTGAAGATCGTAATTGATATAATCCAGTCAACAGTGGAATATCGATTAAATTTATTTATATGCACATCTTTACTATTTAAATCGGAAAAGATTTAATAAATATCGTCTTCTGCATAAACACGTTGGATTTAAATCCGTTGCTAAGCGACATAATATAATTTTCTTCAAATAAATTTGAGGGAAATATATCGTCTGCATAATTCTATCTCTATAGAAGGTTTAATTGTGCGTTTTTAATTAATATCAAGACAACCCCTGGTCCTAAAAACTCAAAACATGGACTAAATTTTAAGTGGGACTATTCCAAGTCTACTCCAAAATTTTCATCTAATTCGATGCAGTCGTTCTCCAGTGCTGATGAGACAAACATACAAATAAACAGACAGATTTACAATTTTATTTATATAGACTAGCAACATACCCGTTCTTCGTACGAAGTATATAATATAAAGAAACTTATAATTCGCAACCATGTGCAAATTCTGTTAAAATATTAAATTTATTGCTCTTAAAGAGAAGTTTAAGAATATCTGTTCTCACTATGCAAAATTATCTTCACGGGCAGATCTGAAGAATAAAACATCCTGGCCACTTTTGTAAGCAAATTTACAAAAAAAAAGGAATTGAATCAATATATGCAACCCCGTACTACTTATATTGTCGCAGATTAGAAAATATGCCAGTGTGTTAGTGGAAGATTACTCGTATTACAATATGAGTCTCAAAAATCTTTGCCAAAATAAAAGAGATGACGTAATAAATTGAAAATGTCAATAATCCCCGTGCTCTTTATACCAGAAGGTCGTAATTGATTCTAACATATGCCAATATATATCAAAGCATATGCCAATATATATCAAAACATATGCCAATATACCTGTACTATTTATATTCTCGTAGATTAGAAGATATACCCGTGTATTTGTAGAAGATTACTCGTACAACGTACAATATATGAGTTTAAACAATTTTTGCCATAATGAAACAATTGCATAATAACTTGAAAATATCAATAATCTCTGAATCAATAATCCCTGAAAATATCAATAATAATAACGTTTAAACCTGAAGACCGTAATTGATATTATCCAGTCAAAAATGCTATAAGAAAAATCAAATCGTTCTTTTCTAAAATATATTTTTATATCCATTTATTTATTATTCAAATCGAAAAAATAATAATTAAAATTAACAGACAGATTTTATTTAATTACGTTTCTGAGCAACATGATATAAGATAGAATCTTTCTCGTAAACTGCGAAATTAAATAACCATTTTGATTTCTTTATACTTTTCATTGTTCAGTAAAAGCTTGTGAAATATAAACCATGGAAATAGATTTCCCATTTAAATCATGTTTCAAACAATTCATGTTTTCAGAAAGTAACTAATTAGCGCAAAAAATATCCCATCAAACTCGGAGATAAGGTTTTAATTCACTTTCAAACGATTTTCAAGCTTTTCGTTTGGATAAACCACGGAGTTAGAGAGTAGAACTCCTAAGAAAAAGTTTCGTTTTTCATTAATATTTCGACAACCCCTAGTCTTAGATACTCGAAACTTGGGAGAAATTTATGGGAGGCTATTTCAAGGTCATCCACAAAATTTCATCAAATTCGGTTAAGCTGTTCTCCCGTGATGATGAGACAAACAGACAGGCAGGCAGACAGATTTTCAATTTTATTTATATACACTAGCAGCATACTCGCTCCTCGGACGGGGTATATAATATAAAAGAACTTAAAATTCACAATCATGTGCAAATTCCTATAGTATACTAAATGACATTTTAAATCAAAATATTCTGTTAAAATATTTAATTTAATGCTCCTAAAAAGAAGTTTAAGAATCCCTGTTTTCGCTATACAAAATTATCTTCACGGACAGATCTGAAGGATAAAACATCTTGGCCCTATTTGTAAGAAAATTTACAAAAAATATGGAATTGAATTCATATATGCAAAATAAAAGCGTTAAAATTGTATGGGACCCGTACTACTTATATAGGCGAATATTGGAAGATATAACCTGTATTTTCACCTGTATAAATTGAAAATATTAATAAACCCGTAATCTTTAAACCTGAAGGAAGAAATTGATTCCAATATATGCCAAACTGAAAGTGCTAAAATTATATGGGAAGATATACCTGTACTACTTATAATATCGTAGATTAGAAGATATGTCCGCGTGTTAGTAGAAGATTACCAGTATTACAATATGAGTCTCAAAAATATTTGCCAAAATAAAACACATAGCATAATAAATTGAATTTATCAATAATCCCCGTAATTTTTATACCAGAAGGCCGTACTTGATTCCAATATATGCCAATATATGTCAAAATATATGTCGATATGCCTGCACTACTTATATTCTCGTAGATTAGAAGATATACCCGTGCATTTGTAGAAGATTACTCTTACAACTTACAATATATGAGTTTCAACAATTTTTGCCGTAATAAAACAATGGCATAATCTATATAAATAAAATTGAAAATCTGTCTGTCTGTCTGTCTGTCTGTCTGTTTGTCCCATCATCACGGAAGAACGGCTGAACCGAATTTGATGAAATTTTGTGGGTAGCCTAGAAATAGCCCCACTTAAAATTTAGTCTATAGTTGGAATTTCTACGACCAGTGGTTCTCGAGATATTAGTAAAAACCAAACTTTCGTTTGTCTCATCATCACGAGAGAACGGCTGAACCGAATTTAATGAAATTTTGTGGGTGGCCTTGAAATAGCCCCCCATAAATTTTGCCCAAGTTTCAAGTTTCTAAGACCAGGGGTTGTTGAGATATTATTGAAAAACGGATTTTTTTTTATAGGAGTTCTACTCTCCAACTCCGTGGTTTATCCAAACGGAAAGGATAAAAATCGTTTGTTTAAAGCGTCAAAGGCAATTAAAACTTTATTTTTGAGTTTGAAGCAGGATTTTTGCATTAAACAGTCACTATCTGAAAGCATGAATTGTTTGAAACATGAATTTAAATGGAAAAATCTACCTCCATGTTTTTACATGTATTAACCTCCATGTATTTCACAAGCTTTTAAACAACGATTAGAAGTATAAAGAAATTAAAATGGTTATTTAATTTCGCATTTTATGAGGAAGATTCTATCTTATATCATGCTGCTCGGCAAAGGAATGGAATTAAATGTGTTTGTTAATGATTATTATTATTTTTTCTATTTGTATAATAAATAAATGGATGTAAAAATATATTTTATAAATGAACGGTTTGATTGTTCTTTTAATTATATATATTGCGGACTGCGTACATTATTTTTATTTATTTTAGCAAAGAGGTTTCAAGCTCATATATTGTGTTTAGCTAATAAACTCATAATAAATGAACGGTTTGATTGTTCTTTTAATTATATATATTGCGAACTGCGTACATCACACTTTTATTTATTTTAGCAAAGAGGTTTCAAAGCTCATATATTGTGTTTAGCTAATAAACTCATATATTGTGTTTACCCAATAAATTCATTTAGCCGATTGTTGAAGCAGAAAAAGAGTAGAACGGATGTATGTATCTTCTAATACAATTTTAGTGTTTTCATTTAGTATATATACAGACGGGATATGGATATTTTATTCTTCAAATCTGCAAATTTAGAGCTACGAATTTAGCGGAATATCTCTAAATAACTTGGTAACTTTTCTTAAACTTTACCAAATTAGAGGAAATATCTCCAAATTGATAAAAATGACCCAAATCAATGAAATTAAATTTGTTTTTTTAGAATAGAGTACTGAAATGATGTTTCTGTAGCATTGTCGGTCAGTCCATCCATCCTACTTAGTAACACATTTAACTAATTTTTTTAATATCACTAAATTGATAAAAATATTTGTAAATCCATAAAAATATCATGGAGACGAAAATGTCGCCAAACCTTCCATGGAGATCACATTATTCAGACGACATGATTTCCATCAATTTATTTGAAGCAGATGATATCATGTCGCTTAGCAACGGATCCAATGTGTTATGTGTCATACGATTTTTATTAAATCTAATAAAAATATGTATATAAAATAAATTTCATTGACATTGCATTTTTGACTGGATAATATCAATTACGGTCTTCAGGTTTAAACATCATTATTATTGATATTTCGGGGACAGTTGATTCAGGAATTATTGATATTTTCAAATTATTATGCTATTGTTTCATTATGACGAAAATTGTTGAAACTCATATATAGTACGTTGTACAAGTAATCTTCTACAAATGCACGGGTATATCTTCTAATCTACGAGAATATAAGTAGTACAGGTATATTGGCAAATTTTTTATATATATTGGCATATATTGGAATCAATTACGACCTTCTGGTATTAAGATTACGGGGATTTTTGATAATTTCAATTTATTACGTCAACTTTTTTATTTTGGTAAATATTTTTAAGACTCATATTACAATATGTTTAAGCTTCTACTAACACACTGGCATATTTTCTAATTTGCGACAATATAAGTAGTACGTGGTTGCATATATTGATTCAATTCTTTTTTTTGTGTGTGTGAATTTGTTTACAAAAGGGGCCAGGATATTTTATTCTTCAGATTTGCCCGTGAAGATAATTTTGCATAGTGAGAACAGATATTCTTAAACTTCTCTTTATGAGCAATAAATTTAATATTTTATCAGAATTTGCACATGATTGCGAATTATAAGTTTTTTTATATTATATACTCCGTGCGAAGGACGGGTATGCTGCTAGTCTATATAAATAAAATTGAAAATCTGTCTGTCTGTCTGTCTGTCTGTCTGTCTGTCTGTTTGTCCCATCATCACGGGAGAACGGCTAAACCGAATTTGATGAAATTTTGTGGGTAGCCTAGAAATAGCCCCACTTAAAATTTAGTCCGTGTTTTGAGTTTGTACGACCAGTGGTTCTCGGGATATTAGTAAAAAACGAAATTTTCGTTTGTCTCATCATCACGGGAAAACGGCTGAACCGAATTTAATGAAATTTTGTGGATAGCCTTGAAATAGCCCCCCATAAATTTTGTCCAAGTTTCGAGTTTCTAAGTCCAGGGGTTGTCGAGATATTAATGAAAAACGGAACTTTTTCTTAGGAGATCTACTCTCCAACTCCGTGGTTTATCCAAACGGAAAGGATGAAAATCGTTTGTTTTAAACGCCAAAATGAAATAAAACTTTATTTCCGAGTTTGGTGCAGGATTTTTGCATTAATTAGTCACTATAGGAGAACATAAATTGTTTGAAACGTGAATTTAAATGGAAAAATCTACCTCCATGGTTCATCTCTCACAAGCTTTTACTCAACGATGTAAAGTATAAAGAAATCAAAATGGCTATTTAATTTCGCATTTTATGAGGATGAAGATTCTATCTTATATCATGTTGCTCGGCAACGGAATGAAATTAAATGTGTTGTTAATATCAATTATTATTTTTTTTATTTGTATAATAAATAAATGGATGTAAAAATATATTTTGTAAATGAACGGTTCGATTGTTCTTTTAATTATATATTGCGGACTGCGTACACATCACTTTCATTTATTTTAGCAAAGAGGTTTCAAGCTTATATATTGTGTTTAGCTAATAAACTCATATATTGTGTTTAACCAATAAATTCATTTAGCCAATTGTTGAAGCAGAAAATGAGTAGAACGGGTGTATGTATCTTCTAATACAATTTTACTGTTTTTATTTAGAATATACAAACGGGATCAGGATATTTTATTCTTCAGATCTGCAAATTCAGAGCTACGAATTTAGAGGAATATCTCTAAATAACTTGGTAACTTTTCTTAAACTTTACCAAATTAGTGGAAATGTCTCCAAATTGATAAAAATGACCAAATCAATGAAATTAAATTTGTTTTTTTAGAATAAAGTACTGCAATGATGTTTCTGTAGCATTTGTCGTTCAGTCCATCCATCCTACTTAGTAACACATTTAAGGAATTTTTAATATCAATTTTTAATATCACCAAATTGGTAAACATATTTCTAAATCCACAAAAATATCATGAAATTGATAAAATCGCGCTTAATAAAAGAAATTAATTGTTTTTTGTTAGGGGATAGTATTGTGATGATGTTTCGTCAATTTGTCGCATAATGGGATTATCAGTTCTACAGTCCCACTTGGCGATAAATTTGGCGATTTTTTAAGTTATAGCTAAATTGACAAAAATGTCGCCAAACCTTCCATGGAGATTGCATTATTCAGATGATATGATTTCCATCAATTTATTTAAAGCAATTGATATCATGTCGCTTAGCAACGGATCCAATATGTTATGCGGCATATGATTTTTATTAAATCTTTTCCGATTTGATTAGTAAAAATATGTATATAAAATAAATTTCATTGACATTGAATTTTTGACTGGATAATATCAATTACGGTCTTCAGGTTTAAACATCATTATTATTGATATTTTCGGGGACTGTTGATTCAGGGATTACTGATAGTTTCAAATTATTATGGAATTGTTTTATTATGACGAAAATTGTTGAAACTCATATATAGTACGTCGTACGAGTAATCTTCTACAAATGGATGGGTATATCTTCCACTCGAGTATATCTTCCACGAGAATATAAGTAGTATAGGTATATTGGCATATATTTTGATATATATTGGCATATATTCGAATCAATTACGACCTTCTGGTATTAAGATTACGGGGATTTTTGATACTTTCAATTTTTTATGTCATCTCTTTTATTTTGTCAAATATTTTTGAGACACATATTGCAACACGGGTTAACTTCTACTAACACACTGGCATATTTTCTAATATGCAACAATATAAGTAGTACGGGGTTGCATATATTGATTCAATTCCTTTTTTTTTTGTAAATTTGCTTACAAAAGGGGCCAGGATGTTTTATTCTTCAGATCTGCCCGTGAAGATAATTTTGCATAGTGAGAACAGATATTCTTAAACTTCTCTTTATGAGCAATAAATTTAATATTTTAACAGAATTTGCACATGATTGCGAATTATAAATTTCTTTATATTATATACTCCGTACGAAGAACGGGTATGCTGCTAGTGTAAGAATAAAAGTATTTCACAAAATCCAAGGCAAGACCTAATTCCAGTCATTTTCTACACAAAATACCAAAATTAACATAATGAAATGCTTTTGAAACATCAATATAAAAGACATACAGTAGAACATTTTAATCCAGTGCAGAAGTAATCTCATTATTAAGTAATAAATTCATGATAGTAGAACATTTATGCATAAACCCCTGTTGCTCAGCTGAAATAAATGTTTGTACATCAGCACAAACTTTCCAATGCACTTTACATTAAAAATTTTAGAAAAAGACCGATCAAAATGTCAAAAGGGGTTATAATCAAAATACTAAAAGGAGATCAATGAAAAATTGTGTATTGCTAATCTAT
Organism: Amaurobius ferox; assembly: GCA_951213105.1. NCBI lineage: Eukaryota > Metazoa > Arthropoda > Arachnida > Araneae > Amaurobiidae > Amaurobius > Amaurobius ferox. Next base: position 59,137,121 of record OX578133.1, read on the forward strand.
ATAAATAAAATTGAAAATCTGTCTGTCTCTCTGTCTGTCTGTCTGTCTGTCTGTGTGTCCCACCATCACGGGAGAACGGCTGAACCGAATTTGATCAAATTTTGTGGGTAGCCTGGAAATAGTCCCACTTAAAATTTAGTCCATATATGGAGTTCCTACAATCAGTGGTTCTCGAGATATTAGTAAAAAACGATATTTTCGTTTGTCTCATCATCACCGGAGAACGGCTGAATCGAATTTGATGAAACTTTGTGAATAGCCTTTAAATAGCCCCCCATAAATTTAGCCCAAGTTTCGAGTATCTAAGACCAGGGGTTATCGAGATATTAATGAAAAACGAAACTTTTTCTTAGGCGTTCTCCTCACTAACTCCGTGGTTTATCCAAACGAAAAGCTTGAAAATCGTTTGAAAGTGAATTAAAACTGTATCTCAGAGTTTGGGGGGAGATTTTTTGCACTAATTAGTCACTTTCTGAAAACATCAATTGTTTGAAACATGATTTAAATGGGAAATCTATCTCCTTGGTTTATATTATACAAGCTTTTACTGAAAAATGAAAAGTATAAAGAAATAAAAATGGCTATTAAATTTTGCATTTTATGAGGAAGATTCTATCTTATATCATGTTGCTCGGCAACGGAATGAAATTAAATGTGCTGTTAATATTTATTATTATTTTTTCTACTTGAATAATAAATAAATGGATGTAAAATATATTTTTAAATGAACGGTTTGATTGTTCTTTTAATTATATAAATTGACGACCGCGTACATGACTTTCATTTATTTTAGCAAAGTGGTTTCCAGCTCATATATTGTGTTTAGCTAAGAAACTCATATATTGTGTTTACCCAATAAATTCATTTAGCCTATTGTTGAAGCAGAAAAAGATTAGAACGGGTGTATCTTATAATACAATTTTAGTGTTTTCATTTAGTATATACAAACGGGATCAGGATATTTTATTCTTCAGATCTGCAAATTAAGAGCTACGAATTTAGCGGAATATCTCTAAATAACTTGGTAACTTCTCTTAAACTTTGCCAAATTAGCGGAAATGTTTCCAAATTTATAAATTTGGCGCAAATCAATGATTTGTTTTTTAGAATAGAGTACTGAAATGATGTTTCGGTAGCATTTGTCGATCAATCCATCCATCCTACTTAGCAACACATTTAACGAATTTTTTTAATATCTTGAAATTGATAAAAGTATTTGTGAGTCCATAAAAATATCCTGGAATTGAAAAAATCGCGCTTAATAAATGAAAATAATTGTATTTTGTTAGAGGATAGTATTGAGATGATATTTCGTCAATTTGTCGCAAAATGGGTCTATCTGTTCTACAGTCCCACTTGGCGATAAATTTGGCGATTTTTTAAGTTATCGCTAAATGCACTAAAATGTCGCCAAACCTTCCATGGAGATCGCATTATTCAGACGATATGATTTCCATTAATTTATTTGAAGCAAATGATATGTCGCTTAGCAACGGATCCAATGTGTTATGCCGCATACGATTTTATATTAAATCTTTTCCGATTAAAGATATCTATATAAAATAAATGTCATTGACATTGCATTTTTGACTGGATAATATCAATTACGGTCTTCAGGTTTAAACATTCTTATAATTGATATTTTCGGGGACTGTTGATTCAGGGATAATTGATATTTTCAAGTTATTATGCCATTGTTTTATTATGACGAAAATTATTGAAACTCATATATAGTACTTTGTACGAGTAATCTTCTACAAATGCATTATATCTTCTAATCTATGAGAATATAAGTTGTACAGGTATATTGGCATATATTTTGTTATATATTGGCATATATTGGAATCAATTACGCCTTCTGGTTTAAAGATTACGGGGATTATTGATATTTCCAATTTATTACGTCATCTCTTTTATTTTGGCAAATATTTTTGAGACTCATATTGTAATACGGGTAATCTTCTACTGGCATATTTTCTAATCTGCGACAATATAAGTACTACGGGGTTGCATATATTGATACAATTCCTTTTTTTTTGTAAATTTGCATACAAAAGGGGCCAGGATGTCTTATTCTTCAGATCTGCCCATGAAGATAATTTTGCATAGTGAGAACAGATATTCTTAAACTTCTCCTTAGGAGCAATAAATTTAATATTTTAACAGAATTTGCACATGATTGCGAATTATAAGTTTTTTTATATTATATATTCTGTACGAAGAACGGGTATGCTGCTAGTAACTTAAATATAGATAAACTCTGAATCAATAATCCCCGAAAATATCAAAAATAATAAAGTTTAAACCTGAAGACCGTAATTGTAGTATCCAGTTAAAAATGCAATGTCATTGAAATTTATTTTATACTAGCCGCCTTTGGCGACCAGCCTGTTCGCTACCCTTGAAAATTCTGACCGTGGCAAATTCTAACCGTGGCACACTCGCTGGCGCGACCTACCAGAAGGAACGACCTACCAGGAAGTGCCACCCAATTTAGACAGGAACTCAGTGGGGGAGGCATCCACAGGGACCGTACCCTCCTTCCCCTACCACCAACCTCTCGGAAGGACTTACGGTCCCGCATGTTTAACGTGATCGTACTCCGCCTGAACACGGCGGCAGTTTTGGCAGTGGCGGGAATCGAACCCGGACCTACCTAGTGCAAATCCCGTGCGCTAACCACTGGGCTACCGCGCCCTCCGCGACAATCTCCATAACCTTCTTTTTATTCACCCAATTTAGACCGGAACCCAGTAGGGGAGGCATCCACAGGGTCCGTACCCTCCTTCCTCTACCAACAACCTCTCGGAAGGACTTACGGATCCACATGTTTAACGTGATCGTACTCCGCGTGAAAATGGCAGCAGTTTTGGCAGTGGCGGCAATCGAACCCTAGCCTACCGAGTGCAATTCCCGCGCGCCAACCACTGGGCTACCGCGCCCTCCGCGACAATCTCCATAACCTTCTTTTTATTCACCCAATTTAGACCGGAACCCAGTGGGAAAGTCATCCACAGGGTGCGTACCCTCCTTCCTCTACCACCAACCTCTCGGAAGGACTTACGGACCCACATGTTTAACGTGATCGTACTCCGCGTGAACACGGCAGCAGTTTTGTCAGTGGAGGGAATCGAACCCGGGCCTACCGAGTGAAATTCCCGCACGCTAACCACTGGGCTACCGCGCCCTCCGCGACAATCTCCATAACTTTCTTTTTATTCACCCAATTTGGACCAGGACCCAGTGGGGGAGGCATCCACAGAGACCGTACCCTCCTTTCCCTGCCACCAACCTCTCGGAAGGAATTATCGACCCATATGTTTAAGGTGATCGTACTCCGCATCAGTGGCGGGAATCGAACCCAGGCCTACCGAGTGCAATTCTCGCGCGCTAATTTAAATTTATAACGACCATATGCTAGGCTCTTAATTCCACCATCCTCGTTCCATCGTTCCATCATTTAAAATAGCCATAAAATTAAAATATCCATTTAAAATATCTATAAATTAAAATATCCATAAATTAAAATATCCATTTAAAATAAAAAAATCAACCATATCGTTCCACCAATCCATAAATATAATAATTTCAAATACATCACCACAATTCAAACCACCATAATTCAATCATTTAAATTATTTAAAATATCCATTTAAAAATATCCATTTAAAATATCATATAAATATAATAATTTCGCCCGATGTATACAACACTTATGCTCGTAATTCAGTTAAAACCGAAAGCGCGGTCTCCATGGAGACGGGGAAGAAACTAATGCGGATGGGTGGAAAATGCCGTTGAGAAACTGAGCCGGTAGCCGACAAATTTAAAATCATGGCGTCTTTAAAATTGCCATCCTGAAGGCAATTTTCATTATTTCTGGACCAGATTGGACTTGTAAGAATGCCAGATGTTTGACCTTTCTGAAAATGTAAATTATTAGTCGAAATTATGAGTACTTTTCACGATGCGAGAATTTAAAAACCAAAAATCGTTTTCTTGAGCAAAAAGTGACTTTTGTTTTAAAATCTTTAAAAAATATTAGAAATCAAAATTCAGATCTGAAATTGATATATTTTTACTCGAAATTCTCTGCTCTTTCCGATGGTGTCATTTATTTTTTTCTACGATGTCTGGATCGTGGAGAAAAAAGGGCAAAAAGGGCAAAAAACGGTCGAAATCGCATAAAACATTAAATAAATAAAAAAATAATTAAAATTTTAAAAATCGGTTTTCATGTGTCCCCTTCCCTCCCCCCCGGGTCTCCGATTGCCAAATTTCGTAGCTCTCCGACGCGCGGTCGCGAAACGTATAGTGTATAAGACAGACAGACAGACACACACACACACAGACATTGCCTTTTATTATTTAAGATACATATCTTCATTATTCATATCGGAAATCTATATAAATAAAAATGAAAATCTGTCTGTCTGTCTGTCTGTTTGTCCCATCATCACGGGAGAACGGCTGAACCGAATTTGATGAAATTTTGTGGGTAGCCTGGAAATAGTCCCACTTAAAATTTAGTCCATATATGGAGTTTCTACAGTCAGTGGTTCTCGAGATATTAGTAAAAAACGATATTTTCGTTTGTCTCATCATCACGGGAGAACGGCTGAATCGAATTTGATGAAATTTTGTGGATAGCCTTTAAATAGCCTCCCATAAATTTAGCCCAAGTTTCGAGTATCTAAGACCAGGGGTTGTCGAGATATTAATGAAAAACGAAACTTTTTCTTAAGAGTTCTCCTCTCTAACTCCGTGGTTTATCCAAACGAAAAGCTTGAAAATCCTTTGAAAGTGAATTAAAACTGTATCTCAGAGTTTGGGGGGAGATTTTTTGCACTAATTAGTCACTTTCTGAAAACATCAATTGTTTGAAACATGATTTAAATGGGAAATCTATCTCCTTGGTTTATATTATACAAGCTTTTACTGAAAAACGAAAAGTATAAAGAAATAAAAATGGCTATTAAATTTTGCATTTTATGAGGAAGATTCTATCTTATATCATGTTGCTCGGCAACGGAATGAAATTAAATGTGTTGTTAATATTTATTATTATTTTTTCTATTTGAATAATAAATAAATGAATGTAAAAATATATTTTTAAATGAACGGTTTGATTGTTCTTTTAATTATATAAATTGCCGACCGCGTACATGACTTTCATTTACTTTAGCAAAGTGGTTTCCAGCTCATATATTGTGTTTAGCTAATAAACTCATTGTGTTTACCCAATAAATTCATTTAGCCGATTGTTGAAGCAGAAAAAGATTAGAACGGTTGTATCTTATAATACAATTTTTGTGCTTTCATTTAGTATAAACAAACGGGATCAGGGTATTTTATTCTTCAGATCTGCAAATTCAGAGCTACGAATTTAGCGGAATATCTCTAAATAACTTGGTAACTTTTTTTAAACCTTACAAAATTAGCGGAAATGTTTCCAAATTTATAAATTTGGCGCAAATCAATGATTTGCTTTTTAGAATAGAGTACTGAAATGATGTTTCGGTAGCATTTGTCGATCAATCCATCCATCCTACTTAGTAACACATTTAACGAATTTTTTTAATATCACGAAATTGATAAAAGTATTTGTGAGTCTATAAAAATATCCTGGAATTGATGAAATCGCGCTTAATAAATGAAAATAATTGTATTTTGTTAGGGGATAGTATTGTGATGATGTTTCGTCAATTTGTCGCAAAATGGGTCTATCTGTTTTTCAGTCCCACTTGGCGATAAATTTGGCGATTTTTTAAGTTATCGCTAAATTGACTAAAATGTCGCCAAACCTTCCATGGAGATCGCATTATTCAGACGATATGATTTCCATCAATTTATTTGAAGCAAATGATATCATGTCGCTCAGCAACGGATCCAATGTGTTATGCGGTATACGATTTTATATTAAATCTTTTATGATTTGAATAATAAAGATATGTATATAAAATAAATGTCATTAACATTGCATTTTTGACTGGATAATATCAATTACGGCCTTCAGGTTTAAACATTATTATAATTGATATTTTCGGGGACTGTTGATTCAGGGATTATTGATATTTTCAAGTTATTATGCCATTGTTTTATTATGCCGAAATTTGTTGAAACTCATATATAGTACTTTGTACGAGTAATCTTCTACAAATGTATTATATCTTCTAATCTATGAGAATATAAGTAGTACAGGTATATTGGCATATATTTTGTTATACATTGGCATATATTGGAATCAATTTAGCCTTCTGGTATAAAGATTACGGGGATTATTGATATTTTCAATTTATTACGTCATCTCTTTTATTTTGGCAAATATTTTTGAGACTCATATTGTAATACGGGGAATCTTCTACTAGCACACTGGCATATTTTCTAATCTGCGACAATATAAGTAGTACGGGGTTGCATACATTGATACAATTCCTTTTTTTTTTGCAAATTTGCTTACAAAAGGGGCCAGGATGTTTTATTCTTCAGATCTGCCCATGAAGACAATTTTGCATAGTGAGAACAGATATTCTTAAACTTCTCTTTAGGAGCAATAAATTTAATATCTTAACAGAATTTGCACATGATTGCGAATTATAAGTTTCTTTATATTATATATTCCGTACGAAGAACGGGTATGCTGCTAGTCTATATAAATAAAATTGAAAATCTGTCTGTCTGTCTGTTTGTCCCATCATCACGGGAGAACGGCTGAACCGAATTTGATAAAATTTTGTGGGTAGTCTAGAAATAGCCCCACTTAAAATTTAGTTCGTGTTTTGAGTTTCTACGACTAGTGGTTCTCGAGATATTAGTAAAAAACGAAATTTTCGTTTGTCTCATCATCACTGGAAAACGGCTGAACCGAATTTAATGAAATTGTGTGGATAGCCTTGAAATATATCCCTATAAATTTTGTCCAAGTTTCGAGTTTCTAAGACAAGGGGTTGTCGAGATATTAATGAAAAACGGAACTTATTCCTAGCAGTTCTACTCTCCAACTCCGTGGCTTATCCAAACGGAAAGGATGAAAATCGTTTGTTTAAAACGTCAAAATGAAATAAAACTTTATTTCCGAATTTGGTGCAGGATTTATGCATTAATTAGTCACTATAGGAAAACATGATTTGTTTGAAACATGAATTTAAATGGAAAAATCTACCTCCATGGTTCCTCTTTCACAAGCTTTTACTCAACGATGAAAAGTATAAAGAAATCAAAATGGCTATTTAATTTCGCATTGTACGAGGAAGATTCTATCCTATATCATGTTGCTCGGCAACGGAATGAAATTAAATGTGTTGTTAATATTTATTATTATTTTTTCTATTTGAATAATAAATAAATGGATGTAAAAATATATTTTATAAATGAAGAGTTTGATTGCTCTTTTAATTATATAAATTGCTGATTGCGTACATCACTTTCATTAATTTTAGCAAAGAGGTTTCAAGCTCATATATTGTGTTTAGCTAGTAAACTCATATATTATATTTACCCAATAAATTCATTTAGCCGATTGTTGAAGCAGAAAAAGAGTAGAACGGGTGTATGTATCTTCCAATACAATTTTAGTGTTTTCATTTAGTATATACAAACGGGATATGGATATTTTATTCTTCAGGTCTGCAAATTTAGAGCTACGAATTTAGGGGAATATCTCTAAATAACTTGGTAATTTTTCTTAAACTTTACCAAATTAGCGGAAATGTCTCCAAATTGATAAAAATGACGCAAATCAAAGAAATTAAATTTGTTTTTTTAGAATAGAGTACTGAAATGATGTTTCGGTAACATTTGTCGGTCAGTCCATCCATCCTACATAGTAACACATTTAACGAATTTTTTTAATATCATCAAATTGATAAAAATATTTGTAAATCCATAAAAATATCATGGAATAAAATCGCGCTTAATAAATGAAATTAATTGTGTTTTGTTAGGGGATAGTATTGTGAGGATGTTTCGTCAATTTGTCGCAAAATGGGAGAGAAATCTTCTACAAATGCACGGGTATATCTTCTAATCTACGAGAATATAAGTAGTACAGGTATATTGGCATATATTTAGATATATACTAGCAAATATTGGAATCAATTACGACCTTCTGGTATTAAGATTACGGGGATTTTTGATACATTCAATTTATTACGTCATCTCTTTTATTTTGGCAAATATTTTTGAGACTCGTATTGCAATATGAGTAAGCTTCTACTAACACACTGGGATATTTTCTAATCTGCGACAGTATAAGTAGTACGTGGTTGCATATATTGATTCAATTCTTTTTTTTTGTAAATTTGCTTACAAAAGGGGTCAGGATGTTTTATTCTTCAGATCTGCCCGTGAAGATAATTTTGCATAGTGAGAACAGATATTCTTAAACTTTTTTTATCTTTATAATAAACTTAATAAACTTAATATATTTTTAACTTAAACTTAAACTATCTTTAGGAGCAATAAATGTAATATTTTAACAGAATTTGCAGATGATTGCAAATTATAATTTTTTTTATATTATATACTCCGTACGAAGAACGGGTATGCTGCTAGTCTATATAAATAAAAATGAAAATCTGTCTGTCTGTCTGTCTGTCAGTTTGTCCCGTCATCACGAGAGAACGGCTGAACCGAATTTGATGAAATTTTGTGGGTAACCTGGAAATAGTCCCACTTAAAATTTAGTCCATGTTTGGAGTTTCTACGATCAGGGTTCTCGAGATATTAGCAAAAAACGAATATTTCGTTTGTCTCATCATCACGAGAGAACGGCTAAATCGAATTTAATGAAATTTTGTGAGTAGCCTTGAAATAGCTCCCCATAAATTTTGCCCAAGTTTCGAGTTTCTAATACCAGGGGTTGTCGAGATATTAATGAAAAACGGAACTTTATCCTAGGAGTTCTACTCTCCAACTCCGTGGGTTATCCAAACGGAAAGGATGAAAATCGTTTGTTTAAAATGTCAACGTGAATTAAAACTTCATTTCCCAGCTTAGTGCACGATTTTTGCATTAATTAGTCACTATCTGAAAGCATGAATTGTTTGAAACATGAATTTAAATGGAAAATCTAACTCCATGGTTTATGCTTCACAAGCATTTACTAAACAATGAAAAGTATAAGGAAATCAAAATGGTTATTATTTTTGCATTTTGTGGGGAAGAGATCAAAATGGTTATTTAATTTCGCAATGAGGAAGATTCTTTTTTATATTATACTAGCAGCATACCCGTTCTTCGTACGGAGTATATAATATAAATAAACTTAAAATTCACAATCATGTGCAAATTCCTATAGTATACTTAATGGCATTTTTAATCAAAATATTCTGTTAAAATATTTAACATAATGCTCCTAAAGAGAAGTTAAGGAATGGCTGTTCTCGTTATTCAAAATTATCTTCACGGGTAGATCTGAAGAATAAAATATCCTCGCCTATTTTGTAAGCAAATTTATAAAAAGTATGGAATTGAATCAATATATGCAAAATAATAGCGTATTGTTTGGGACCCGTACCACTTATATACGCGAATATTAGAAGATATAACCTGCATTTGTTGATTACATATATAAATTGAAAATATCAATAAATCCGTAATCTTTAAACCAGTAAGCAGTAATTAATTCCAATATGTGCCCAAATGAAAGTGCTAAAATTATATGGGAAGATAAACCTGTACTACTTATAATGTCATAGATTAGAAGATATGTCCTAGTGTTAGTAAAAGATTACCCGTATTATAATATTTAGTTTTAAAAATTATTGCCAATATATATCAGATTAGTTAATAAATTAAAAATATCAATAATCCCCGTAATCTTCATACCGGAAGGCTTGATTCCAATATATGCCAATATACATGTACTACTTATATTCTCTTACATTAGAAGATATACCCGTACAATATATGAGTTTCAACAATTTTTGCCGCAATTAAACAATGCCATAAGAAATTGAAAATATCAATAATCTCTGAATCAATAATCCCCGAAAACATCAATAATAATGTTTAAACATGAAGATCGTAATTGATATTATCCAGTCAAAAATACGATGGCAATAGAATTTATTTTATATACATATCTTCATCATTAAAATCGGAAAAGATTTAATAAAAATCTTCTTCCTCATAAACACATTAAATTTAAATCCGTTGTTAAGCGACATGTTATGATTTGCTTCAAATAAATTGGTGGTCAAAATATCGTCTGAATATCTCTAATGAAGGTTTGGCAACATTTTAAAAAATCGCCAAATTTATCGCCAAGTGGGACTGTAGAACTGACAGTCCCACTTGGCGATAAATTGACGAACCGTCATCAAAATATTATCCCCTAAAAAAAACACAATTTCATTTATTTAGGGCAATTTATCAATTTCAAAATATTTTTATGGATTTATAAATATTTTTATCAATTTGGTGACATTTTAAAAATTCGCTAAATGGGTTACTAAGTAGGGCGATTGAACTGACAGACAAATGCTAACGAAACACCATTTCAGTACTTTCTTTTAACAAAACAAAATAAAATACATTGATTTACGTCATTTTTATCAACTTGGGGACATTTTAATCAATTTGGCAACTTTTAAGAAATTTGCCAAGTTTGCGATATCCATCCAAATTCGTAGCTCTAAATTCGCAGATCTGAATAAAATATCGCGATCCAGTTTGTATATACTAAATGAAAACACTAAAATATTATTAGGAGATATACCCATTCTACTCTTTTTCTGTTTAACCAATTGGATAAATGAATTTTTTGGGTAACAGAATATGAGTTTATTAGCTAAACACAATATATAAGCTTAAAACCTCTTTGCTAAAATACATGAAAGTGATGTATGCAGTTCGCAATTAATATAATTAAAAAAAAATCAAACCGTTCAATTATAAGATATATTTTAATATCCATTTATTTATTATTCAAATCGAAAAAATAATAATAATCATTAACAAACACATTTAATTCCATTCCTTTGCCGAGAAACATGATATAAGACAGAATCTTCCTCATAAAATGCGAAATTAAATAACCATTTTAATTTCTTTGTACTTCTAATCGTTGAGTAAAAGCTTGTGAAATATAAAACACGGAGGTAGATTTTTCCATTTAAATTCATGTTTCAAACAATTCATGCTTTCAGATAGTGACTATTTAATGCAAAAATCCTGCATCAAACTCAAAAATAAAGTTTTAATTCCCTTTGACGCTTTAAGCAAACGATTTTATCCTTTCCGTTTGCATAAACCACGGAGTTGGAGAGTAGAACTCCTATAAAAAAAGTTCCGTTTTTCATTAATATCTCGACAACCCCTGGTCTTAGAATCTCGAAACTTGGGCAAAATTTATGGGGGCTATTTCAAGGCCACCCACAAAATTTCATTAAATTCGGTTCAGCCGTTCTCTCGTGATGATGAGACAAACGAAAGTTTCGTTTTTTACTAATATCTCGAGAACCACTGGTCGTAGAAATTCCAACCATAGACTAAATTTTAAGTGGGGCTATTTCTAGGCTACCCACAAAATTTCATCAAATTCGGTTCAGCCGTTCTCCCGTGATGATGGGACAAACAGACAGACAGACAGACAGATTTTCAATTTTATTTATATAGATTGCTCAGCAACGCAATTAAATTGAATATGTTTGTAAATATTTGTTATTATTTTTTCTATTTGAATAATAAATAAATAGATGAAAAAATATATTTTGTAAATGAACGGTTTGATTGTTCTTTTAATTATATAAATTACAGACTGCGTACATCACTTTCATTTATTTTAGCAAAGAGGTTTCAAGCTCATATATTGTGTTTACCCAATAAATTCATAAATTCTTCTAATACAATTTTAGTGTTTTCATTTAGTATATACAAACGGGATCAGGATATTTTATTTCTCAGATCTGCAAATTCAGAGCTACGAATTTTACGGAATATCTCTAAATAACCTCTAGGTAACTTTTCTTAAACTTTACCAAATTAGCGGAAATGTCTCCAAATTGATAAAAATGACGCAAATCAATGAAATTAAATTTGTTTTTTTTTAAGAGAGTACGGAAATGATGTTTCGGTAGCATTTGTCGGTCAGTCCGCCCATCCTACTTAGTAACACATTTAACGAATTTTTTTAATATCACCAAATTGATAAAAATATTTGTAAATCCATAAATATATCATGGAATTGATAAATTAAAACGCTTAATAAATGAAATTAATTGTGTTTTGTTAGGGGATAGTATTGTGATGATGTTTCGTCAATTTGTCGCAAAATGGGACTAACAGTTCTACAGTCGCACTTGGCGATAAATTTGGCGATTTTTTAAGTTATCGCTAAATTGACGAAAATGTCGCCAAATCTTCCATGGAGATCGCATTGTTAAGACGATATGATTTCCATCAATTTAGTTGAAGCAAATGATATCATGTCGCTTAGCAACGGATCCAATGTGTTATGCGGCATACGATTTTTATTAAATCTTTTCCGATTTGAAAAATAAAGATATGTATATAAAATAAATTTCATTGACATTGCATTTTAGACTGGATAATATCGATTACGGTCTTCAGGTTTAAACATTATTATCATTGATATTTTCGGGGACTGTTGATTCAGGGATTACTGATATTTTCAAGTTATTATGCCATTGTTTAATTATGACAAAAAATGTTTAAACTCATATTTTGTACGTTTTACGAGTAATCTTTTACAAATGCACGGGTATATCTTCTAATCTACGAGAATATAAGTAGTACAGGTATATTGGCATATATTTTGATATATTTTGGCATATATTGGAATCAATTACGACCTTCTGGTATAAAGATTACGGGAATTATTGATATTTTCAATTTATTACGTCATCTCTTTTATTTTGGCAAATATTTTTGAGACTCATATTGTAATACGGGTAATCTTCTACTAACACACTGGCATATTTTCTAATCTGCGACAATAAAAGTAGTACGGGGTTGTATAAACTGATTCAATTCCTTTTTTTTTGTAAATTTGCTTACAAAAGGGACCAGGGTATTTTATTCTTCAGATCTGCCCGTGAAGATAATTTTGCATAGTGACAACAGATATTCTTACACTTCTCTTTATGAGCAATAAATTTAATATTTTAACATAATTTGCACATGATTGAGAATTATAAGTTTCTTTATATTATATACTCCGTACGCAGAACGGGTATGCTGCTAGTGATTTAATAAAAATCGTCTGCCGTATAAAAAGATTGGATTTAAATCCATTGCTAAGCAACATGATATTATTTCCTTGAAATAAATTGGTGGAAAATATATCGTCTAAAAAATGCTATCTCTAAGGAAGGTTTGGCGACATTTTCGTCAATTTAGCTACATTTTAAAAAATCGTTAAATTTATCACCAAGTGAGACTGTCGAACTGATAGTCCCACTTGGCTACAAATTGACGAAATATCATCACAATACTATCCCCTAACAAAACATTTCATTTATTTAGCCCAATTTTATCAATTTTAAGATATTTTTATGGATTTGAAAACTTTTTTATTAATTTGGTGACATTTTAAGAAGTCGCTAAATGTGTTAATAAGTGGGACGATTAGACTCACAGACAAATGCTAACGAAACATCATTTCAGTACTCTCTGCTAACAAACCAAAATAAATGTCATTTATTTGCGTTGTTTTTAACAATTTGGCGACATTTCCGTCAATTTGGCGAAAAAGAAAAGTTGCAAAGTTAGCGATATCCCGCCACATTTGTAACTCTGAATTCACAAATCTGAATAAAACATACAGATCCCGTTCGCATATATTAAATGAAAACACTACAATTTTATTTGAAGATATATCCGTTCGACTCTTTTTCTGTTTCAACAATCAACTAAATGAATTTATTGGCTAAACACAATGTATGGGTTTAGTAGCTAAACACAATATATAAACTTGAAAACTCTTTTCCAAAATTAATGAAAGTGATGTACGCAGTCCGCAATTAATATAATTAAAAGAAAAATAAAACCTTTAATTTATAAAATATATTTTTATATCCATTTGTTTTTTATTCAAATCGAAAAAATAATAAACATTAACAAACACATTTAATTTAATTGCGTTGCCGAGCAACATGATATATCCTCATAAAATGATAAAATTAATAACAATTTTGATTTCTTAATACTTGTCATGGTTGAGTAAAAGCTTGTGAAAAATAAACCATGGTGATAGATTTTCCTACTAAATTCGTGTTTTCAAACAATTCATAATTTCAGAAAGTGACTATTTACCGTAAAAATCTGCCACCAAATTCTGAGATATAATTTTAATTCACTTTTGCGTTTCAAACAAACGATTCTCAATCTTTTCGTTTGGAGGAACCAGGGAGTTATAGAGTAGAACTCCTAGAAAAAAGTTTCGTTTTTCATTAATATCTCGAGAACCCCCTGGTCGTAGAAACTTGACACATGGACTAAATTTAAGGGGGGCTATTTCAAGGCTTATATGGGAATATATATATATATATATATATATATATATATATATATATATATATATCCCCGTACTACTTATATTGTCGCAGATTAGAAAATATGCCAATGTGTTAGAAGATTACACGTATTACAATATGAGTCTCAAAAATCCTTGCCAAAATAAAACAAATGACATAATAAATTGAAAATATCAATAATCCCCGTAATCTTTATACCAGAAGGTCTTAATTGATTCCAATATATGTCAATATATATCAAAATATATGCCACTATACCTGTACTACTCCCACTAACTCAGAGATAAAGTTTTAATTCACTTTCAAACGATTTTCAACCTTTTCGATTGTATAAACCATGAAGTTAGAGAGTAGAACTCCTAGGAAAAAGTTTTCTTTTTCATTAATATCACAACCCCTGATCTTAGAAACTCGAAACTTGGATTAAATTTAAGGGGGGCTATTTCAAGGCTACTCACAAAATTTCATTAAATTCGCTTCAACCGTTCTTCCATGATGATGATACAAACGAAAGTTTCGTTTTTTACTAATATCTCGAGAACCACTTGTCTTAGAAACTCGAAACTTGGACTAAATTTTGAATGCTGCTATTTTAAGGCCATCCACAAAATTTCATCAAATGCGGTTCGGCCGTTCTCCCGTAATTATGGCACAAACAAACAGACAGACAGATTTTCAGTTTTATTTATATAGATAAGTATATAAATTTCAAGCAAAAATAATTCAGTTCAATTCATTTCAAAATTTATTTACATACATGGGTTTTGAAATAAATTGAATTGAATTATTTTTGCTTGAAATGTACTTATTGTACTTGAATATTGTTGTACTTGAATATTGTTGCCTGAAAAATACTTGTTTGTAATACATGTTAATTTTATTATCGATTTATCCGATTTACCATATGCAAATTTGTATTCACTATTCCTAGTTGTATAAAAACTTATGTCTGCCAATTCCTTATTATTGCCACTGATGATGGACAATATATTGTCCGAAAGCGCTACGGCATTTTAAAATCTTCTGCACGTACTTCTTTTCTGCACGTCAAGATGGTGTATTACATGCAGTTTACAAGTTTACTATATAGTTTAACAAACCAGTCAAAAAAGTAAATCGGTTGAGCCGATTTCGAATTAAAAGCTATAATTACAGACCACAAACTAGGCATTTTAATTCCCATTGTTTCATAGAAATGTTGGACGGTAAAACTTATATTAAAATATTTCCTAGATCCAATCACATTGCTTGGAGAAAGTTACACCAAAGTAGATTGCAAATTTCAAGAAATATTAAAGATTTTAAGCGTGATTTGAAATATTCACTTTCATATGTGACAGCAAGACAAAATCGGAAATATGTTTTAGTCGCAGTCCTGATCCTTATTATTCTTAGCAAACGACAAAAAGAGTGTGTAAATCCATTCAACAGCTATAAACAGTCATAGCAAACAAGCAAACAGATAAAAATCCGCCTTTAATTTTCATTATTTCGCACTTTGCTGTACAATGATGTAACTTACAATAATTGCTTCTGGGTTCAATCTCATTGTCTGAAATCATCAAATCCATCGAGTGGTTCAGGTCATATTTAAATTAGAAAAGTGTTATTTTTTTTTCCTTTCTATACAGAGTTCCTAGAAGTCTTTGAAACAATCTGTATCAGTTTCTTTAATTTCTCTCGTGTTAACCTATGGAAAATTGTCCCTAACTTGTAGAAATAGTCCCTAAAATTCTCCCGACGTTCTTTTGTTTTTTGTTTTGTTTTTTTGCAAGCATAGATGCTGAGAATAGGAAAACGATTTTGTTTTAATTAAATAAATAATTAGAAGTATTTATAATTAGCACCAATTACCCGACGTTGCTCGGGTCGCAAATAAAAGTCCGTTACAACTCAATTCACCAAGCACGCTATCCGTAAAGCAAGAAAAAAACACGGCTCTCCGCAAAGCAGAAAATAAATAAAAAATTCAAAAACTCTAGGAGAGCTCAGAAAGTTTGTTCACGAATGCCAAGAACCCATTATTCGCAACTCGCTCACCCCCCTTTAAAATTGGTCTGATTCAGAGATAAAACAGATCTGATGACTGAATGCGATCACTTAAAAAATTACAAATATTAAAATTGCTCATGAAATCGAAACCTTATTTTTTGTTACAATGCTGATATATATGCGGAACTTGTAACCAAATTATAGAATTGTGCTAAACTTAGTTTTTAGAATCCGACGATGTATATATCAGATCGCGTAGAAAATATAAATTCCAATGGAATTTTTAAAAAATCTGATGTGGGCAGCATATGACTTTCCCTGCAGACTCATATTCACGATCTCTCTTTGTTTCTTCAATAATTCATTAAATTGAGCTTAATTGCACAAATTAACAGCCATAATTACTTTAAATTACACTGAATTTGCACTTTTAATTCTATTTTCGTTTTCATGTGGTAGCTGGACTTATTTTCAAAGTCGTCGTAGCGAAAATGCGAAAAAACTAAAATATCTCGAGAACGGCTAGTCCTAGAGTAATGGGGTTGGTCTTATTCTTTTCTTCTTCAAAAATTGTGTATAAAATAAGCATTTAATTGATATATTTGAGCATATGTAGTCTTTTATTTTTTTAGATTTAACGATTTTTGCGGACCATTTCGCAAAACAAGGCAGGTTCTTCTTTTTTCGAATCGTGCCAAAATCTAACAGCGCCAAGTTAACCTACAAGTGATTTATCTACCAAATTTTGCAAAATATAGTCTATTAATTTTTCAGCTAGAATGGATACAGGCAATTCTTACTGGCCATTTGGCAAAAAATGCGGGGTTTTTATCCCGAATCGTACCAAAATCTAATCAGCACCAGGGTAATCCACTGGTGACTTACCTATAAAATTTTATGAAATTTGGTCAATTAGAGTTAGAGTGGACACACAGACTTTTGGTGCGCAGATAAACAGTTAAATAAGACATCATAGGTCTTACTGAACTTCAAAATTGAGGTATTCAGAAATTTGTATAATTCGAGGTTTGCTTATAGTAACACCGCCAACGGGTATTCTCTCTCGGCTAGTTGTACTACTATAAGTAATAGCTATATTTAACAAAAACACCAATTCCTGGTAAAAAATAAATATATAAATAAATAAATAAAGCTCTCCACTAAGTAAAAAATCTTCTTCTAAAAGGTTATGAAATCGCAAACTGGTTTACGTTAAGCTTCTGCAGGACAAGAGCTGTACTTTCAAGTTTGGAGTACCATGCTAAAGAATCCTAACCCTCTTTCAAATCACACTTAGTCCTTTTCAGTCCTAATCATTAAACAAGAAAGATCAATCGTGCATAAAGCATTGATTATGAAACACTTTCCAACTTCAATGCAATTTCATTTAAAGATCTCTAAAATGCGATACATTCCTCGGTAATATTTTAAAAATTATCACAATACTACATTAATTTATTATATTTGAAAACTTAAAAGTTCATCGAAAAAAATGAACTTCATTCAAATGACGTCAATTAAATATAAATCGCCTGGCTCCTCGGTAATGTTTTTAACATTATCATAATACTACAATAATTTATTATATTTGATAACTTCATCAAAAACAACTGAAATTTATTCAAATGACGCCCTCGAAAGCAAGCCTGGCTCTCTCTATAAAAGCAGCATTTCATTCATAACATTTTCCTATTCATTTCATTTATCACAATATTATAATAATTTATTTTATTTAAAAACTTAAGACCATGAAGTTACAAGTAATTAAACTCTATGCTTAAAACTTCATCGACAAAAATCGTCCTTCTCTCTATAAAATCAATGAATATTTGTTCATATTCATTCATTCATATCAGCTCAGACTCCATGAGCTAAATAATTTAAAGAAAGTTAAGAGTTATGCAGCAATTCTTAAACAAATCATTCTACATATTTTGCTGTTTACATTTTACATAAGTGAAAGGCTTCGTTGTAGAAATAATCAAATTTGGATGATCATTTAAACTCAAATATATTGTAATTGCGTTGTTTCAGTATGTAGATGCACAGAATTTAAGCAAAAATAAAGCGGTTTTAGGACGGATGCAACACTCAATATGAATTAAAAAGAACTTAAAAAATCACGATTTTGAGACAAGATGGATGCCATATTTCATTTTGAAGGGAGTCACGTTATATCTTCATAAAATGGTCACGTGACCGTTTCATATAAGAGGTGTAATTATTATTTTAATTTTATTTTAAAAACTACTAAATATATTCTGCTGAAATTTTTTTTATATATTTTATGGGACAATTTGAATATTACCTAAAATTTTCGAAGCAATTTGTGAATTTTAAATCCGCTTAAAAAATGATTGAAAAATTAGGTCCCATAGGGTTCAATGTATTTCATTTTTTCAACCCGGGTTCAATCCAAAACTAATTGGGTGATATTATTCATTTATATTCCCATAGGTCCCACAGACAGTCTGAACAACATACTAAAATTTCATTTTGATTAAGTCATTTTTACGGCAGTTATCGTGCTAACGGGCAGACAGAATGAACAAAGTCATAAACACTTTTCAACTTTGTTGTAAAGTGTTAAAAAAATGACTATGACTAAAAAGAGCTAAGTGTGATTTAAAAGAGGGTTAAGATGTTTCAGCAAGGTACCCTAGACTTGAAAGTACAGCTCCGGTCCTACGGGAACTTGACGCAAACCATTGTAAACTTTTCTAACTTTTTTGTAAGGAAGGTTTTTAACACTTTACAACAAAGTTGAAAAGTGTTTATGACTTTGTTCATTCTGTCTGTCTGTCTGTCTGTCTGTCTATCCGTTAGCACGATAACTGCCGTAAAAATGACTTAATCAAAATGAAATTTTAGTATGTTGTTCAGACGGTCTGTAGGACCTATGGGAATATAAATGAATAATATCACACAATTAGTTTTGGATTGAACCCGGGTTGAAAAAATGAAATACATTGAGCCCTATGGGACCTAATTTTTCTAACATTTTTTAAGCGGATTTAAAATTCACAAATTGCTTCGAAAATTTTAGGTAATAGTCAAATTGTTCCATAAAATATATAAAAAAAAATTCAGCTAAATATATTCAGTAGTTTTTTAAATAAAAATTAAAATAATAATTACACATCTTATATGAAACGATCACGTGACCATGATATGAAACGATCACATGACCCACTTCAAAATGAGATATGGCATCCATCTTGTTTCAAATTCGTGATTTTTTAAAGTTCTTTTTAATTCATATTGAGTGTTGTATCCATCCTAAAACTACTTTATTTCTGATTAAATTCTGTGCATCTACATACTAAAACAACACAATGACAATATATTTGAGTTTAAATTCTCATTCAAATTTGATTATTTCTACAATTAAGCCTATTTTTCACCTATGTAAAATGTAAACAGCAAAATATGTAGAATGAGTTGTATTAGAATTACTGTATTTCTTTAACACAAAATAATTCAGTCCATGGAGTCTGCATGGCTGATATGAATGAAATATTAATTGATTTTATAAACAGAAGGACGATATTTTTCGATGAAGTTTTAAGCATAAAGTTTATGAATTGTGGCTCCATGGTCTTAATTTTTAAATAAAATAAATTATTATAGTATTGTGATGAATGAAATGGAGAAAGTTATGAATGAAATCCTGCTTTTATAGAGAGATCCAGGCGTGTTATTTTTTCTATGACGTCATTTGAATTAATTTCAGTTGTTTTCGATGAAGTTTTCAAATATAATAAATTATCGTAGTATTATGATAGATTTAAAAATACTACCGTGGAATGTATTGCATTTTAGAGATATTTAAACCACGCAATTTATATTTCAATGCCGTCTTTTGAATGAAGTTCATTTTTTTCAATGAAGGTTTAAGTTTTCAAATATAATAAATCAATGTAGTATCGTGATAAGTTTTAAAATATTACCGAGGAATGTATTGCATTTTCGACTTTTTTAAATAAAATTGCATTGAAGTTGGAAAGTGTTTCATAATCAATGCTTTAAGCATTATTGATCTTTCTTGTTTTTATTTTGTTTTGTATTCTTGTACTTGGGGGGATTTTTAACACTTTACAACAAAGTTGAAAAGTGTTTATGACTTTGTCCATTCTGTCTGTCTGTCCGTTAGCACAATAACTGCCGTAAAAATGACTTTATCAAAATAAATTTTAGTATGTTGTTCAGACGGTCTGTGGGACCTATAGGAATATAAATGAATATTATCACCCGATTAGTTTTGGATTGAACCCGGGTTGAAAAAATGAAATACATTGAGCACTACGGGACCCAATTTTTCAAACATTTTTAAGCGGATTTAAAATTCACAAAAATATTCAATAGAAAATATTCAAATTACCCCAGAAAATATATAAAACAAATTCCAGCAAAATATATTCAGTAGTTTTTAAATAAAACTTAAAATAATAATTACACCTTTTATATGAAGCGATCGCGTGACAAACTTCAAAATAAAATATGGCATCCGTCTTGTGTCAAAATCGTGATTTTTAAAGTTCTTTTTAATCATATTTAGTATTGTATCCGTCCTAAAACTGCTTTATTTTTGCTTAAATTCTGTGCATCTACATACTGAAACAACGCAATTACAATATATTTTAATTTAAATGATCATCCAAATTTGATTATTTCTACAACGAAGCCTAATTTTCACTTATGGAAAATGTAAACAGCAAAATATGTAGAATGAGTTGTATAAGAATTGCTGCATTTCTTTAACGCAAAATTATTTAGCTCATGGAGTCTGCAATATAGCTGATATGAATGAAATATTCATTGATTTTACAGAGAGAAGCACGATTTTTTCGATGAAGTTTTAAGCATAGAGTTTAATTTATTGTACCTCCATGGTCTTAAGTTTTTAAATAAAATAAATTATAGTATTGTGATGAATGAAATGAATGGAAACATGTTTATGAATGAAATGCTGCTTTTATAGAAAAAGCCAGGCATGTTATATTTCGATAACGTCATTTGAATAAATTTCATTTGTTTTCGATGAAGTTTTCAAATATAATAAATTATTGTAGTATTATGATAATTTTAAAAATATTACTGAGGAATGTATCGACTTTTAAAAATGTTTAAACCAGACAATTTATATTTCAATGCCGTCATGCGAATGAAGTTCATTTTTTTCGATGAAGTTTTAAGTTTTCAAATATAATAAATGAATGTAGTATTGTGATAATGTTAAAATTGTTACCGAGGAATGTATCGCATTTTAGAGATGTTTAAATAAAATTGCATTGAAGTTGGAGAGTGTTTCATAATCAATGCTTTATACATGATTGTTCTTTCTTGTTTACCATTAAGTGGTGTTTCTGTGAGATTTCATTAATTGTTTGTAGAAATATTTATCAACATACGCGACAGTGATATAGCAGACATTGAAAATTTCAGTTTTTTAATTCACCGCCAAGCAACATATATTCATGTTTTTTGTTTTGTTTCATTTTTTAATTATAAATCAAATTCTTTCGATTTTTAGGGGGGGGGAAAGCACCTTCTACCAGAACACAAAGTAAGCTATCATTTATTAAAATCGATTCTGTAGTTAAACTTGTAGGTCTTCAAAACTGAAAAAAAAAAATTGCCGAAGCGAAAATCGAAAAAAATGCCATTTTAAAGCTGTTTCTTTTCATCGGGTGCTATCGCACCTATTGTAATTCTTTATCCGTTTTTCTCAGCTTTTTGTGTGTTACAAAGAAATAAAAATGCAGTCGTTAGCCATATTGGGAGCTGAGCTGCAGACCCCTTAAAATTGGGTTTTGTCACATGAAGTATAATCTACACTTGCCAGATACAGATTCGGAGATGACGACACGGTGGGTCCGCGTTCTATCCTGCCACGTTCCAAAAATCATTTTCCTCGTTTTAAAACAAATTTTTGATATCAATTATAAAATTATTATTTTTTGAAAATGTAAAAAAAGTGAATAAATTTCGATAGCAATAGATTCAGCATTCTACTGACGCCCGCTAGCAATATCTCATACTTGCAAATCTGTGTTAGCATGTCTCAAACATAGATGTTCCAATTTGGAATTCGGTCCTTATTATAGATATTGAGTTATAAAACAATATTCTGAACTGCTTCATTAAATGCTTATAGCGAGTCGAACACTAATTGCTATACACATAATTGGTTCTCCCGCAACGGTTCGGAACACATTGAAAGCTAAGTTTAGAATTATGTAAGATTTATACAGTGACTTGATGTTACTATTGAGTCTGTATTACAACATGTGTAACTAAGTACTTCAAATAATCCATTGAATTAAGTTTAGTTGCACAAAATGACGCGTATAATTACTTGAAATTACATTCAATTATATATACAGTTTAAAAAAAAATGTTTTTCATCTAACAAATTACCACATTATAACATGTCGCCAGATTGCTAAAATTACCAAAAGAAAATTGATTATATTGAGAACGGCTGGTCTTGGAGAAATGGGGTTGGTCTTATTCTTTTTCCGTCAAAAATGACATGCAAAACAGCCATTTTATTAACACAATTAAGCATATTTTGTTTTGTATAATAGATTATGATAATTTTTGCGGGCAATTTCACGAAAAAGACATATTGTTATTTTCCGAATCATACCAAAATTTATTTCGCACCAGGAAAACCCGTAAGTGAGATGTCTACCAAATTTTAGGAAATTTTGTAAAATAGGTGAGCTAGTATGGATACATACATTGCACAGACACACACACACAGACGCCATGCTAAAAATGATTTTTTCGGGCTCACAACGCTTAGAATCGTCGAAAAGCCGAATTCCAATTTTCAACACTATTCCAATACTTTCCCTATAAATTACCATACATTGTAGGGAAAGTAAAACATCAGTGAAAACTTTTATACAGCTCCAAAAGATGTTTGTCTTTGGTATGCGTGGATTGTAATCGAGCACATTTTTTACAATCTCATGGTTTCAGGATTAGGAATTCTTCATTCTCATGATCCTGCGGGATTGGGGATTTCATTATACTTCATTTAACCCTTTCAAGGACTGTGTTTGTATAGTGAAAACACCCCTTTAGTATTTTTAAAAATTAAATGTGAGCAGATTTTTCTTCTGAAGCAAGTCGGAATGAATCTATAAAATTTCTTCTATCGTGTACAGATGGCAACAGCACCAAAAATATATATTTTCATGCTTATATAATTAAAAACATTTTCTCCTTTTTCTGCTTAACAGATTTAAGTTTTTCTGCTTTTAGTTGTAGACACATTTATGGAAAACCAAGTGTCACATTTATTAAACACCCAGTGTGACATTTAAATAATATCCAGTTTTTATTGGTGGCAAAAGTTTTGCCATGCTATTGATTTCACTAAAAACTTTTTTGAAGCATCTGTTTCTCAGAATCCTAAGATAAAGCTTAGATGATGAATGATATGGATTCAGCATTAAATTCTGAAGGAGGAAGGGGGATTTACTAAAGATTTCCATTTCCGGTTCAAAAATTTTCCTTGAAATATCTATTTCTCAGAATGGACTATAATTCATCGATATAGATAGAGCTAAAAGGATGACTGATATGGTTTCAGCAGTCACTAAGGATTTCTATTTCCGGTTATTTTTTAGTTTTTTCAATTTAAAAATTTCATTTCTTTGAAACATCTATTTCTCAAGAATGGATGTAGATATAGCTTAGATGAGAACTGACATGGATTCAGCACCATATTTTGAAGGAAGTAGAGTGTTACATTATGATTTCCATTTCCAGTTCCTTTTTCACTTCCACTTCAAAAAATTTCTCTGAAACATCTATTTTTCAAAATTAGCTGTAAATGTGCTTAAATGATATTTATGATTTCACTTAGTTTACCTTCTAAATTATGATTTACCTTAAATTAACAACTTCTCACTAGTTCGGTTAAGTAGATCAATCCTGAGCCAGCTAACACTTCCTGTAGTAGAACAGGATAAAGTTTCGTTTTGGAAAAGAAAGAGTGTTAATATTAGTTTTGAGTTGTCCACGTTCGCCTGATCAAAGAGGAGAGTGCAGTTTTAAGCTATATACATCGGGCGTATGACCAATCATTTAGCAATGTGTATACTAGCCGAAATGTGTATAATTGAAGAGAAAGGAGTCTAGAGCCACGACAGTGCACTTCTGACATATACAGTCGTCCGCTGATGAATTGAGCAAAAATCTGCCGTCCGTATTCTATTACTACGAGTATTACAACTTTCATGTTATCACCAAGCCCCTGATCACTAATTTTCAGTTACGATATAGGCTTGTGCAGTCTCTTACCTATTTTGTTTAAAGACCTCTTAAGGTTTACAACCAGATGCTATATAAGTGATGTGTTGTCAATAAATGTTTTAGGTTGAAATACTTCGTCTGTGTGTTTCCCTTGGCCGTAAAGCTACTTTGAAGTAATACTAAAGTTTGTTGTTACATCACTTTACGACAGCAAAGACATCTGATCAAAGATGCTTGGAACATATACCCGAATTATAAGAACGGAGCAGAAGCTAGCTTTTGCTCTATGATTATAATGCCTGGCTTGTAAGCACATAGTCTCGAGTTCGGTCCTGGCTCGGGACAGACGGCGCCTCATTCGCCACAATGATGACTGGACGTTTGAAACACGCAACCTTCCTGTCCAACGATCTCACCTCTCAACACGAGATGGCAGCACCACACGGAGTCAGAGGCCTTGCCGCTCCCTTCCTGGTTGACCACGACTGACGTCACTCCCGAGGCAACACGCCGCCCGGCCTTCAGCCCCTCAACTGCATTTCGAGGGGACACGCGGGGGTTTTCTCAGCGGCCCCCTCCTCGCCTAAATTAGACCGGGCCTTCTCATCAGGTGAGGGAGTGTGCGGAAGCAAAGACATCTGATCAAAGATGCTTGGAACCTATACCCGAATTATAAGAACGGAGCAGAAGCTAGCTTTTGCTCTATGATTATAATGTCGGACTTGTAAGCACGAGGTCCTGAGTTCGGTCCTGGCGACTCCTTTCTACCACAACTTTATCTGGCAAGTCTTTAAGAATACAACTACGAACTGCACAAGGTTTAAACATATTTATAGGCTATTTTGCTATTGCACCAACCTCTTTTGATGATATACTGTTAAAGTAGCAGATTTCACTAGAAGTCCGCCACAAAAGGTTTTCTACACAATTTTTCTGCAACGTAAGGATATTTCCCAAAATCTAAACTGCTAAATAATTTGAAATACAGGGATAACTAAAGCAAAAATAAGCTGTAAATATTGCTAAATACTTGTAATAAAGTATGTTAAACTACGTAAAAGCAATTAAAAAGAGAGCAAAACATAAAATCATCAAAACTTCTCTTCTTAAATACCAGCGTTGATTACTGAAGCAGCAGTTTTATGAGGGACACATGGGATTTTCCGTTCACCACTAGAAATTTTAATCTTGTGTTCCACTAGTAATCACCCCCATCTTAAATTTAATCTATGAAACATATTAAATAATTTCATGATCTATCTAATTCCACCAATAAATATAAAATATATAAGTACAAATATGACCTAATTAATAAAATAACAAATATGTGCTATTACTATATGATAGAAGTAAAATTTTACTCAATTTTATACCCAGGTAACATTGAATTATAAATTATAACATTTTATTGTCTGATCATCTCCTGATGACATTCTTTCTTACAAATAAGACAATGATGGAATATTATTAAACTGTAATATTAAGATGTATGATTTATTTTGCGGTGGAAACTGGTTCATAATGAGCGAACGTCCACTATTAGAACAATTTCTTCTACTGGCTCAGCACACTAAATTAAATTAAGCAATAAACATGTTAAAAATGTTATTACTTTACATTACATAAGCAGGTATAATTTGTCATATATATTTTGACATATATATAACTTCTTATTATAGGACGAATTGCATATCAAATTTATACATAAAAAACATCTTAAACTTATTAATGCAGTTTGTATATTGTAAATTTCATTATAAAGAAAAGAAGTATGAAGAAACCCAAAATGGTTCTTGATTTGTGAAAATGATTCAAAGAAACTTTTGCTGTAAAAATTGTTTCTGCAGTATTGCAGTGCTATTTCATCAGGTTTCGCAGCCAGTCTCTAAAACACACGATTATGAAATAGGACTATATTTAGCATTATACATCTATTGATTATTCAATAAATTCAATATGTGGTGCAAAACCGTGAAAACGTAAAATAAGGTAGAACGAGGCTAGATGTCTCAATTTATACATTTCCGGTTTTCACATTTATCTTATAAACATAAATTAAACCTTCTTTTCGCCATTCCAAATTTTTATCTATTGGCTAGCTATAGAAAAATTACGGAAGATTTATATAAGTAGTAAAAATTTAATTTTAATTCTTAAAGACTTCAAAAAATATGTGACAATAAGTCCCAACTGCGGGCAGTTGTCACAACTCTTTGGTTTAGTTGTCACTTGTATTTCTTATGGGATTTTTCATATTATTTCTTATATATATATATATATATATATATATATATATATATATATATATATAAGTCTTACTTGTTTCGTGTATAAATTTTGAGATATTGTAACAGGCAATAAAACATGAGTTATTCCATGATAAGTAAATTTTAATAAAAAGAGAAAGTACTAATAGAAAAGGAATAATATATGTACTACATGAAAATAAAAAATTGTTTTTAAAATCAATAGGGCTCTTGTATTTACCGATTGTAATATTCGTACCAAATTTCGTTCGAAACGCTCAATTCATTCGTGAGATATCGCATCCAGACACACACACAAACAAACACACACATAAACACACACATACACACAGTCATCACCTCAAAAACGTTCGATTCGAGTACAAGGATGCTTGAAACGTGCTCAAATTCCGTCAAAAATTCGAATTCGAATTTTCAGCTCCGTCACAGTACCTTTTAAGGCTGAATTACTCAATCAAACAGGCTGACAATATATACTGCTTTTTAAAGAACAGATCACCTTTACCAGTTCAAAAATCGTTGTTTGTACTCGTATATTCAGAATTTTTGGATCTGACAGTACTTCTTTAACTGATATCAAATTTTTAGAATGTGTTGTCTTACTCTTTATCTATTACTACAATAAAACACATTTAGTAAAAATTTTATAGAATTTTTTTCTTTTTTATGATGGGATAATTGATAGTTTTTTAAAGTGCGTCTTGCAATACAAGTACTGCACATAGGTTTGTGGATAAACTCTGAGACATTGTAAAGAACCTTGCTATCCCAGCTGTGGATCAAACCGCGAATTTTCGTACTGACCAGCCAGCTCTTCCAATTGAGCTACTGAGACGGAATTGCAAGCTCTTATCTTTGAATTGGACTCTGCATCTTCCACCCTCTCACGCCAGACTGACGTGCAACTCTGCAATATTCATTCCCAATTATTTTAAAACAAGAAAATGTACCCGACTTTGTCCAAGATTTAAAGCGGGTTATTTATATAAAATAACAAAATATATAAATTTTATTCGTTTAAATAACAGTGGAAATTGCAAGCAATCCGTATACATCGGCGCAATGGCCGTGATCACAAAACTGAAAACCGTCACTTGCTGAGACTCTACATTCTACGTTAAAATCTACACAATTTAAATCTCAATTTCAACGATTTCAATTGACCAGTTTATATATTGTCCATATCTTCCGCAAACAAAAGTTATTTTTTATATCACCCATAAATAAACGTTTGTTGCTTAAATAGTACAGATACAAATAAAAGCACCCAATGAAAATCGTCTGTTTTGAACTAAAATCTTTCTCGTGACACAAATAAATGAAAATACTTGAACTCGGAAAACAGTTCCTTATAACTGAAAAATTATTGCTATCTCGGCGAATTTTCATCCAATTAAGTCACATTTTTGCACAATATTCGTAACGATAATATAATACAATATACAAAAAATAGAATGACATCTTTTGAATTCACAAAGTTAGAAAAAGTCCATAAATAAACTTATTGCGATCAGCTGTTTTTTTAATAGACTAAATGTCTACAAATTGCTCGATCATCTGCGAATTTGCAGCAGCAAAGATGAAATAGATTTAATTTGCTGGTGAAAAATCGTGATTTTAGACTTTAAACATTCATTACTAAAAATTAATTCATCTTTTTAAAAAATAACACCGGGGTGAACCTATTGGTGAAGTGCCTGTGTACCAAATTCCTTGCTCGTACGGCGCTTAGATTTCCCGCTACAGACCACACAGACAGGCAGACACACAGACTTCTTCTTTTATTAAATACTAGCAGTATACCCGTTCTTCGTACGGAATATATAATGTAAAGAAACTTAAAATTCATAGTCAGGTACAAATTCCTACAGTATACTAAATGACATTGTTAAACAAAATATTCTGTTAAAATATTTAATTTAATGCTCCTAAAAAGAAGTTTAAGAATATCTGTTCTCGCTATACAAAATCATTTTCATGAGCAGACCTGAAGAATAAAACATCCTGGACACGATTGTAAACAAATTTACAAAAGATATGAAATTGAATCAATATATGCAAAATAAAAGCGTTAAAATTGTATGGGATCCGTACTAGTTATATTTGCTAATATTAGCCAATATACCCTATAAACCCAGATCGTAGCGCCTGCCACGAATGGCATAAGGCTGCTTTGAAGCCCACGGCCGAGAGAAATAATATACCCTGTATTTGTAGATTACACGTATAAATTGAAAATATCAATAAACCCGTAATCTTGAAACCTGGAGGCAGTAACTGAATCCAATATATACCAAAATGAAAGTCCTAAAATTGTACGGAAAGATATACCCGTACTACTTATATTGTCGTAGATTAGAAGATATGATAGTGAGTTAGTAGAAGATTACCCTTATTACAATATGAGTCTCAAAAATATTTGCCAAAATAAAACAGATGAAGTAATAAATTGAAAATATCAATAATCCCCTTAATCTTTATACCAGAAGGCCGTAATTGATTCCAATATATGCCAATATATGTTAAAATATATGCCAACATATACCTGTAGATATACCCTTGCATTTGTAGAAGATTACCCGTACAACGTACAATATATGAGTTTCATCAATTTTTGCCAAAATAAAACAATAGCGTAATAACTTAAAAATATCAATAATCTCTGAATCAATAATCCGGGCATCAATAATCCCTGAAAATATCAATTATAACAACGCTTAAACCTGAAGACCGTAATTGATATTATCTAGTCAAAAACACAATATCAATGAAATTTATTTTATATACATACCTTTATTATTTAAATCGGAAAAGATTTAATAAAAATCGTTTGCCGCATAAACACATTGGATTTAAACCCGTTTCTAAGCGACATGATATCATTTTCTCAAATAAATTGGTGGAATATCGTCTGCATAATACTATATCTATGGAAGGTTTAATTGTGCGTTTTTATTTAATATCTAGACAACTCCTGGTCCTAAAAACTCGAAACATTGACTAAATTTTAAATGGGGCTATTTCAAGTCTACCCCGAAATTTTCATCCAATTCTTTGCAGCCGTTCTCCCGTAATAATGAAACAAACATACAGACAGAGAGACAGACACAGGTTTTCAATTTTATTTATATAGATAGACTGGAACGAATTACTCGGCGTTTCCCGATTATTAGTTTTGACGCTACACTGCGCGTAAGATTGGAAATAATAGTTTTTAAGAAAACTAATCTCAAAGTTGAGGAGACTTGCATGATTTGTGCAGTTATATGTAAAAACAGATGGCCAGCCAAAGATATGTTCCGATTCCCACTGGTAAATAAATTCTCCATTATCGCACCCAAGCAAGTTTATCATGCAGGTGAGTTGCAATAAATCACTAAAGTCTAACAAATAGAAAATTTTGATTCTTCTCAAGATTCTACAATTTACCTAAACATTTTCAGATCACAAAAGTTGAGACAAACTGGATGATATCTGTATAATAAAAATCTGGTGTGAGCAGTACATGACTTTTTAGTCCATGTGTAAATGTATATAAAACTGATAGTTTGATTAATAATCAATACATTCTTAAAATTCAAAATGTTATTTAATTAAGTTAACTCTAAAACGTTATTAGTATAGGGGCATAAGAAAAAATATGCTTGACATGGCTTTCGCTACAATCTAGAAATATTCCAGTACGACAACCAGCATCAGTGAACTAGTTTTGATTTTGTTAATTTCATTAGCAGTTTTAATTGCACAGACTTAGCAAAAAATTCCAAAATGGAACCTATTAAATAAATAAAATAAATATCTGTAAATAACCATAGATAAGTCGCTGATTCCGTTCACTAGTAAATATTTCGTCTGCTTTTTCGCAGCACCTACAATGGTTGTTTCGCAGTACCAGGGTTGGGCTGGCCTATTGGGTGATCAGTCGAGGCCCGATGAGCCGCTGTGTTTGAGGGTTCAAGAGTTAGAGGTCTGCACGGGCTTGGACCTCACCCACGGGCTTAAGCCTGACCCACGGGCTTAAGCCTGGCCTGAGTTTTCTAAGACTGTTTCCGGGCTGGGCTGGGCTTGGGATTATCTTTTAAAAAGTCGGGTCGAACACATTTTCATAGGCTGGTTCGTTATCGGACTGGCCATCTAACAGTGGTTTTTAAATGGCCGAGTAGGCAAATTTTGGGGCTGGTCTGACCCTCAGGCCGAACACAGATTGGCATATTACGTTACTACACTGTTACCAGCAGGGCCGGCCCACTTACGTTGAAAGCATTCATTTTAAATTTTCTAGAAACACGAAATTTTAATAATAATTTTATTTCTACAGTTTTAAATCGAATGTTAACTTTTGACCATCAGTAGCAAAGCATGATAAATTACAATTTCCAATTATTCTTCAAAAATCTGTGCTTTCCTGTGACAAGTCTTGGACAGGATAGACCGGTACGGTTCAAAATCCAATATATTAAAATATACCACAAAAGATAGCGAGTACTGAATTTGGGCATTCCAGCTGCTCCAGTTCACAACTTGTTTACGAAAAGCATGTACCTTTCTATTGCAGACCCAGAACGGGCTGGACCGATAAGATCCAAAATCTAAAATCATAAATTATACCATAAAAGATAACGAGCATTTAATTTTACCTTTCTGTCTGCTTCGGTTCCCGAGTTATTTTCAAAAGATTAATACCTTTCTATGGCGAGCCTCGTTCAAAATCCAAAGAAGTAAAATATATACCCCGAAAGACGACGAGTACAAAAGTAACGAGCATCAAGTCTTTTCCCCAAAACATACACCTTACTTTTCTATTGCGGCTGTGGAAAGGGCTGGACCGGTATCCAAGGAATTAAAATGTACCACGAGCTGATTGCTTCGGCTATCGAGTTATTCCCGAAAATTGAATGCGGGAATAACTCGATATTAGATTCTCGAGTTATTTCCCCCAAAATATGAATCTTTTTGCCGCGGGTCCAAGACGGGCTGCAAAGGCAATGTTCAAAATCCAAAGAAGAAAATCTAAAATGTATCACAAAAAACACCGACACGCCAAATTTAAAATCATAATGAATAATGGAACCTGGTTAGTTAGGACCTAAAAAATTTGAAATGCGACAAATGTGTGTAATGAAATCAGCAAATAGACATACACCATCCGATAACTGTTTTTGCAAGGGTAGAATGGAGGCAAGTATAATCTTTCAGATCTAAATAGAAGATTGACAGGGTGAGACACTTCGAAATTTGTTTCAGGGGCGTCCCGAGGTTCAAGCAGCCCCTTGGGGGCCTCATGTTTGCAGAGGCCACAAAATTTTGTACATTATTTTTATTGGACTTTTCTTGTATTTTTTAAAGACTCATTGCAGCGTTATACATTATACCTAATACAATGTTTTCGTGGTATTTTATATAATTCTACATTTTATTATTAGGCATTTGTGTATCAATTTATAGTGTTTTTTTACAACGCTTTGGCTACAACCCATTTATCGAATTGTAGTTGAGCATATTGAGATTATAAAACTATAATTCCCATGGTGCGCTTTGTTACATAACCAGGATCGGATTGCGTATTGGGGCAATGGAGTTTCGATCTTTTATAGCATGCAAAGACCTCCAAAATATTGTTATCTCGGGGGGCCCAAAATTATATTCCATAACATAAAGTGAAAATACTAACGCATATATCATTCTTTAATGAATCCGTATTTTATTATTATTATTATTATTATTTAAAACTTGTAAAAGAAACTTAATTACTTTGTCGGATAATCGATTTTACGGAAAACCAATTTTCGGATGTGTAACGTTTTGCTGAATTTATTATTCAGATGAGGCCTTATTATGAAAGATCGCTTGGGGCCTCCGAAAACATCGTGATGCTATTGATTTATCTCTCCCGAACAATCGACGTTTGTATTGAGAGACGCTCGCGCTCTCTCTCAATACAAACGAGGAAAATTGGAAACAGGTTCTAAGCGGAGCAAACATTTTTCAATATCTCCCTTTATTTATTTATATAGACAACATTTGAAAATTTCATTGGAAAACCAGGTGATTTCAAGATCGTTTTATAAATTGTGTTGAAACCCCGCCAACTTAAAACCGCCTGGGCCGAAAATCCATCCCATTCTAACCCTGGTTGATACTTTACACAAAGTATCAAAAACACCATCACCCACATCAATTATCTTTTAAATAAGCGTCCACACTAAAGCATATGTGACCACCTGGGAACACCGCGTGCTGTTGGAACATTCCGGGCGCGGTAGCCCGGTGGTTTGCGCGCTGAATTTTCACGCTGCCACAACTGCCGCCGTGTTCATGCGGAGTACGATCACGCTAAACATGTGGGTCCGTAAGTCCTTCCGAGAGGATGGTGGTAGGGGAAGGAGGGTAAGGTCCTTGTGGATGTCTCCCCCACTGGGTTCCGGTCGAAATTGGGTGGCACTTCCCGGCCGTCCAAGCAGTTACCTTGCACCTTTCTGGTAGGTCGGACGGTCTGGGTCTCAACAACAACAACACTAAAGCACATAGCAACTATTTCACTTTCTTCACTTATTTCACTATGAGATTCATTCATCAACTATTTCACTTTCTTCACTTATATCACTATGAGATTCATTCATCAATTGTTAAATTTTACTTTTAGAAATATATTTTACTCTTTTCGACATGATTATTGCAATTTTTTTGACTAAATACTTACAAGTTCATAAGCAATCCCCCTGAAAACCAGTGATGAAAATTTTCTATCCTAAACCCCTTCTAAACGTACCACCCAAGACCCTCATCGTTAAAATAAACACAGAATAACTGCCATGAAAGAAACCATCCCTTTAAATATCTCGACATACCATTTAAATCAGAACCACCACAACAGCTTGCACGTGTGTTTGTTTATACCTTCAACTTAGTCAGCATTCTCATGAAAAACAAAAACCGAAGCTAAAATATGAAGGTCAATGATGCAAGTAATTAGCTTTGCAAAAGCTATAGGATTCTAACGCCGTCTAGTGTTATTAAAAATATTAATGAAACGTCTCAATTCAACGTTGCTCATTGGCATCACTGGGCTGTAGCAGCAGTCCGCATCGGGTAGCTAATATGCATCCGTGGGCCGGAGAAGGGAGAGTCCTTCCGTTACGTATACGATACCGTGGTCCTGAATAGGTTAATGGCGCATACTCTTCTACCTGTGCTTTTGGCCTGAAGAAGACGGCTTATATCACCTTCGAAACAATTGTCGTCACCTAAATAACATGCCTGCTTTCTTCAAGAAAGTTTTGTAAGTCACTGTCTTACAAGCATTGTAATTTTACGACCTTGTTAATTTTCCAATAAATATATTATATGTATTTTGTATTTTCTTTTCTGCGAAAGGTATATATTTTGCATTTTCCCTACATTTGATTTCGAAAGTATTTTTTATTATTCAAAAAATATATTTCCTTCCCAAACTTGCTGAATTGATTAAATATATTTTGTTTTTGTGACCTTTAAAGTCATTCTAATTACACATGTATATTACACTAATTATACATATACGTATAGTTTTATTTTTCCACGACTGCCCCTAATTTAACAGCCCTTAGCAGCCTGCCCGAGAACACTAACATAACTCTTTGAGCACTGCTGTATTTCGTGGAACCTCCAAAATGGATGCCAATCACCTGCGCAGAAATCTGCAGACCTTCACCTCCACCCCCACCTCACCCCACATACACACACACACATACACATATACATGCCGACTCCCTATGTTCCATACTCCTAGTGTGTGGTCTGCCTAATACCCCGTTCGCACTGAAAGTTAAATGGACTTATAGTCGGAATGCGACTCAAATCGGACAATAAGTTTGCCCCAAAGCAACTTAGCAGTTAAGTTCCCCAAAGTTAAGTTCCTTTTGAAAAGCAACTTAGCAGCTTTCAAGGGACTTAGTGCCCGCTTAGTTAAGAAAACAAACGTGGGATGACTGAAAAAGCGCTTGTTATAAAATTGGGAAAAAAGTAATGATGCAAAGAAGTGACGCAGGTACAAATTTAAGTGTGAGATTTAGGTAAGTAGTATAGAATATCTTTATTGAAATTTTTATGTGTAAAATCCGGACACTGGAACGTCATACCAGTAATAACCATATTGAATGATTTTCTAACTCATTTCTTACGTTATCAAAGTACTTATTTTAGACAGAAGATCGCGGATCAGATATGAATATATAAAAACTTGTATTGCAATATTTCCCCTGATCTGTTTAAATAACATATGATACTGGTCAGATATTTTTATTGTTGTATCAATTAATTTAAAGGAAGAACTTGAAGTCCTTCTAGGTAAGTTAAATTTGTGCAAACGACAAACATATTCTATAATCTGTTATATTCAGAGTTATTTTGTTTATCATTAAGTAGCAATCTGTGGAAAGCAAACACTAAAGCCAATTCAATGTTTATAAAATACTTTGGAGTTTGATCTGTACCCAGGTTGCGGAGCGCAAAACCGTTCTTGCGAACGTTGTTATATGCTCCAGGAGCCCAAAGCGGGCGACCACCACCACCTGTACCCAGTAGTGAGCTGCCAAACATTTAACATCAGCCAGTAAGCTATGCAAGATTATGGTTTCAAATATTATCATTCTTCGCAGTTCACATTATGTTATGAACTAGCATAATGTACATTTATTGTGCGCTTAGAATTTCTTTGTTGTTGGGGTTAAATCTATTTACATTTTACACGCTTAAAAATTTTTATTTCAAACATTGTTTAAAATTTAACAACCAATATTTAAACTTTGATAATGTTTAATAACTATTACATGTGTATTTTTCTACACTTTGAATATACAAAATTTTGATATTCAAATTTGAAAGCCAGGTATTGATACATCATTCAAATTTTCATTGTGTGTTTTGAATTTAACTCTGCTAATTCAGTTTAAAACCTCTCTACACTTGCTATTCTGTATGACACATCTGAAATGTAAAACCTGAAGTTTTATTTATCTGCCTAGTGAATAATTTCAGTTTGCAACATTTAGTCAAAACAATATTAATTTCCAAAGCCAAAATTATTTATTTGAAATTTAAATATACATGAAACAAATATTAATTTCAATATATTTCTTATTTGTTCAACAACTATAATTCGATTTAGAAAATATAATACTATTCAATGTTGATGAAATACTTTAGCAATTCTATTAGAATCTATCTTTACCAAATCCTTTTAATTACAATACGAATTCTTTTTAATTACAATACGAATTCTTTTTAATTACAATAAATCAAAAGAAAAATCATATTGTACTTGCTAGTTTGTGTAAAAAATTCCACAAAATCCCCAAAAAAGATGTAATGAAGTACTTTACATGCAAATCCATTGACAAGGTACTACAAAAAAAATCTGATGTGGGCAGCACATGACTTTCCTTATATAATGCAATGAATTTACTCCTTTTACAGTCAAAAAATAATGTACAAGATCCACGGTACTCAGTTTTTAACGTTGAATTGTACATTTGGCGATTTTCCAGATGACAACATGTAAAACTATTTCGAAATACCCAATTAACTTATATTTCGCGCAACTCTAAATAAACAATTATCAATATTGATAGCATCCTCAATAAGCGATATAGTTCATATATTAGATATTTTATAATTAATTCACCAATTAAGCGTAAGTGTCATTAATTTAGCGTCATTTCTGAAATTTTGACGATATTTTTGTCAATATGGATCGAAATATCGCCAAGTTGGCGATACTTGGCTAGATTATTCGCCAAGTTCGCCAAATGCATCACCAAGTGTTACAGACAAACGCTAATGAGAGCATTTCTTATATACTAAAAGATATGCCCGTCATATGGACGGAAATCAGAATTTCCGAAACATTATTTTTCATTTGGCGTCATTTTTATCAATTTGGCGACATTTTTGTTACTTTGACAACATTTCAAAAAACTCGCCTAGTTGGCGACGTCCCGCTAAATTTCTCGAAAAGCGTTGTGGACATAGATAGATGACGGAGAAATAGGTTATTCTTATAATCTGTTCTTATGTTATTTCCAAGATGATCTTTCATCAATTTGTCATCATTTTATTGGTTTAGCATCAGTTTCATCAGTTTGGAGAATTTTTATCAATTGAGTGACATTTTCGTCAATTTGGCAACATTTAAAAAGTTACCAAGTTGCAGATATTCCGACAAATGCGTCACCAAATTTTGCCAAACGTTACGGATGGAAAAATAGGTTATTCTTATAGATTCTTATATCTCCAAGATAATGAATTTTCTTCAATTAGTTGTCATTTTCATTGATTTAACGTCATTTTTATCAATATGGAAACAATTTCGTTAATTTGGCAACATCGCCTAATTGACGACATTCCTCCAAATTCGTCGCCTAAATCTCGCCAAGCGTTATGAACAGCGAAATAAGTTATTCTTATAGCAGATCAATAACTAGTGGCGTCCAAATACAAAAGTATTACCCAAAGTATCTTCCCTCATGAATGGAAAGAGCTAGATCCCCCATGATATTACATATGAAATGTGAACATATTTCAGAATAGATATTTTTATGTGATTTTTTGATAAATGCATTTGAAAAATGTGCAATATCTCGGGAACGGCTCATGCTAGCGTGCTAAAGTTTGTATCAAACGTTTTGTAATGAAAAATTACATAAGAAATAACTATTTGCGTAACTTTATTAAAAATTTTATTTTTTGATGATTTTTTTCAAAATTTCACTCGAAATTTTAGGTGGGTTCTGAGCATTCGATTGCATTTAGAAACAACAGGCTTCCATTATTCATTTTTGTACCAAATTTTGTTTGAATTGCTCCATTCGTTCGTGAGATATCGTCTCCGCAGTCTTACTGACACACACACACCATCTCTAAAACGTTTGATTAATGCTCAGGGATCGTTGAAACTTGCTCTCCCGACGAAAATTCGAATTCAAATTTTCGACCCCGTCACAATACTTTTCTTATACATTATACTATGTATATAAGGAAAGTAATAGGTATGTTGTTCTTTTGGTTTTGCCAATCCACGTTTTCTTTTTGTTAGTGAAGGTGGAATGACTCTTACATTACTCATGCTTATTAAAACAATATAGAAACCAATATGCATATTACACATATCTATTTGTTCACAGTTTAATGTGCACTGAAGATAAGTGATATAGCATTTTCGAAGCATATGAGTTAATAAAATTTTGCCCCACAGAAAATTATCAGCTCATGGGGTCAGTTAAATCAGGAAAATTATCAGCTGAGTACATAGGGGGAAGGATCACACACCCTCTACACTGAAAACTTTACCCAGGATCACATTGCAAACCTGCATTTTTAATTAATTTTAGATTAATATTCTTATAAATCCCTTCCAATTTTTTTGAACAAAATATTCCACTCTGTGGCTATTTCTTTTAAATCAAACATATGGGGGTAGTTTTGTTTATAAACTTGCATCAATATATGAAACCGACTTCAATAAAAGGTTATGGTACCCCACATTTAAACGGTTACATATTTTGTTTTGGGTAGATAACTTGATTTCTTGTCGTTGAGGCAATTTGCTGTATTTTATGACTGATTCAAGTACTATGAAAAAATAACCAATGAAAAAATACCACCAATGAAAAAATAATAATAAAAAGCTGCGATTCACGTACAGAACTCAATATAAAATGGGCATAACGCGCCTTTAATAAACATAATATGTACAATATAAGTATTTTAAACTGTATGCTGTACATAATTGTTTTTTTTTTTCAGTAACTGAAGCATTTTCGTTATTGATAACGTATCAAACTCCATAGTATCAAGTACAGGGTCGAGTCGCGTTATTGTGATCACTTCTTACTTTTGACGTCAACAGCGCTTAGCCAATGAGAAAAGTCACATGTCGTGAGCTGACTTCGTATATAAGGTGTGGCGCAGGCATTCTGAAAAAATATCACTGGTTGCTGTCATGGCTAAAAGAACCAACCGATTTATCAGAATTGGAAAAAGGGATGATTATCGAGTTTCAGGCGGAGGATGGCAATATTTCCGAAACAGCGTAATTTGTTATTCGCGTGTCGCTGTGGTTAAAGTGTATCGTTAATGGAGAATTGGCACCATTGCGAATAAGCGACGTGAAAACTGCGGAGTACCACACGCCATTGATATGAGAGGTGAACGTCGGCTTCGGAGGATTCATGCGGGCCGATCACCGCGTTGTAGTTAAACAACTCACTGGCCGTATGAACCAGGGGAGGGGGCTATTGGAAGTGTGCCTCAAACTACAGCTCCGCCAACCCTGCTGCGTATGAGCCTTCAAATCAGACGGATAGTCACTGTGCCTATGCTAACGAAGGTGCATCGGCAGAAAAGGCTTACAATTACACGCCAATATCATAATTTGGCCTCCGTTGATTGGCAAAAGATTGCCTTCTCGGATGAGTCACGTTTGCTGCTTCATTGAAGTGTAAGGGATGTATGAGGCAGAAGAATGTTAATGAATGACATTTTAGCATGAATTAAAAAAAGATTTATTAAATACTTCGCATCGTAATAACTCAAAAATATATTATAACATCCAATGCGGGCATCAAGCGTCGTACATAACATCACGTGTCTCACTGAGTGCTACAAGAGCAAGGTTACAAGAATAAAATGAATATGAAAGAAAATAGTTCTCGGTTGACGCTTACAATCCGCTATACTGCAAAATAGGCGTCCTCGTCTATGGTGTATTTGCGGTAATCTCGTCATCTACATCATCAAAGTCATAATGTTCCTCGTCGTTCACTAATTTGAACAGTTTCAATTGCGAGGCGTGTACAGTAGTTTCATAACTTGGGCGTCGTCTTCGTCCTTGTTCAATAATCCGCAGATCAGACACTCTATATGTGTCAGAGGGTAAAGCAGTTTCTACGACTAAGGGTCCACGGTACCGTATTTGTAGTTTTGTACTGCTACCAGTGTGCTCTGGCAAACGCTTCATAAGGACAACATCACCGACTTCATACTTAAAAGCAGCGCAATGTCGTTTATCGTAATTTTTCTTCATTTTAGCTTGAGACTCAGAAATAGTGTCTTTTGCTTTTGTCTGTAGGAATTTTGGTTCACAATATTTCCCTTCTTCCAGTAACAGGTCAAATGGAAAATCTTTAGTTCTTTTTTGCACATAACCATACAGCAACTCGAATGCAGATTTGCCGATGGATTTGCTTGGTGTCCAGTTTATTTGACGTTGGACTTCTGTCAGAAGTTTGTCCCAATCCTTTTGGTTATCTTCATTACAACTGGCAGTAATGGCAGGGATCAAAATTCGATTTATTCGTCCGACTTGGCCATTTGCTTGGGGTCGTTGACTGCAAATTAATGTGTGTTTAATTTTTCTTTCACTGCAGTATTCCGTAAATGCCTTTGAGGTAAAACATGTTTCTCTATCAGAGATTATTCGCACCGGAGCTCCAAAATCTTTGATAAATTCATCTAAATATTTGATCACATTGGCCGTTCTGCATGTGGAACAAGCGCGTAAACGTATGAACTTCGTTAAGTTATCTATGATGACCAAAACTTCTTTGTTTCTGCAAGAACTAGCTGTAAGGGGTCCAAGAAAGTCAATATGAATAATTTCAAACGGTCGTTTCCCAGGAGGATTTGGGTTTAATTTCCCTTGAATTTTTCCAGCAGGGACTTTGTTAAAAGAGCAGCTAACACATTGTCGTATATGCTGTTTTATGTAATTCGTCATATTTAGAAACTAAAATTTTTCTTAAATTAGCTGTCTAACTTTATCGACTCCAAAGTGTCCAGCAAAATCGTGATAGCGGATAACTAAATACTTCCGCAATGGTCGAGGCATAACAAACAGTTTCTTGGTTTCATCACGATCCGTTATTACTCTATAAAGAACTCCGTTTTCTAAACTGTATTGATTGGTAAGTTGACGTTCTGCTGGGTTTCGGTTAATTGGGGGGTTTAGTTATTGTTTGCAAAATACATTGTACTTCCTTATCCTGAGATTGAAGTAAAGCTACCTGGTCGTTTTCAGTAGCAATATACAATACTGTAGGTGAGTCTGTTAGTTCAACAGGACTTGTTAGATCGAATTCATCATTTGGTGTAAATTTTCGTTCTCCTACTGGTGCTCTACTAAGGGCATCAACATGACACATTTTATTCCCTGCACGATGTTTTACTTCATAGTAGAACTCGCTCAAGTGTTCTGCCCACCGGGCTATCTGAAGCTTGAGATTTCTTTGACTGGCAATAAATGTTATCGCTGAACAGTCCATTACTGGAGTAAAATGTTTACCAATAAGAAATGGTCGTAATCCTGTCATTGACCAAACAGCAGCAATTAATTCTAAACGACTGGAGTGGTGCATTGCTTCATCAGGACTCGCCCAACGGTTTACACAGTATACTAGACATAATGTTTTATCTTTATCATACTGCAGGAGCATTCCAGATAATCTGACTGAACTTGCATATGCGTGGAGTTCAGTTTCATTACGGTTGTCATAAAGTTTTAGTACTGACAGACAGCCGTGAGGACCTGAACTACCTCTGGTTTAGAAGTTAGACGTAACTTTAATTCCTCGAACACTTTTTGACGATCCTCAGTCCATTCAAATGTAGAATTTTTCTTCAACAATTGGATTAACGGGGATACTAATAAAGCATAGCGTTCTATAAATCTGCGAAAGAAACTAGAAAGTCCTAGAAATCTTCTCAATTCTCTTACATTTCTTGGTGGGGGAATTTCTGAGATTGCAGCAAGTTTTCGAGATCCAGGTTTTATTCCTTCCTTTGATATTGAGAAACTCAAATATTCTATTTCTTCCATCGCAAATGCATATTTCGATAGTTGGAGCGGCACTCCTGCTTCACGAAGTTTCGTTAGAACTTTATGTAATCGAGTCGTCAAATCTTCAAATTTTTTAGCTCGCATGAGCATATCATCGACAAAGCAAGTTACGACATTCCACAAGAGATCGCCCAACGCCATTGTCATGGCTCTTTGAAAAACAGCAGGTTTATTTACCAATCCAAAAATTTATCTTATTGGCTCATAATGACCATCGGGTGTAACAAATTCTGCCTTGTGTTTTGACTCTGGATGTAGAGGAATCTAGTTGAAATACAGTGCAGCATCAAGAATACAGAAAAGATTGTATCCAGTCAATCTATCAAGTAAGTCATCCATGTGTGGCAAAGGAAATTTATCTTTTACATTTTGTGCATTTAAACGCGACAATCTATGACCATACGTTAATCTCCCGTTTTCTTCTTTACTAATAATACAGGACTACTATAATCCGAAGTACTGTTTTGAATGACACCTTGTTCTTTTAGTTCGGTAATAATTTTTCGTAAAATTTCACGTTCGTGCTATGACGTAAGGTATGGCGCATTCGAAACCGGTTTGCTTCCAGGAACTTCCATTATTTTCGTAGTTGTGGTTTTGATGCATCCCAACTCGTTGGTTTCCATTGCAATACAGTTTCTGAATTCATTTAAAAGATCACACACCTTTTGTGTTTCTTATTCTGTGAGCTGAGGTCCGACTTTAATTTGTCTTAATATTAACGGTTCAAGAAATGATGGTTCTTGATCTTCTAATTGGATATATAAACTTTTTCTCCAAATTTAAAGGAATTATCAAAACCATCATTTTCCTCACAATTATTGTGTGTAGTTTTACATAATTCTCATCAAAATTTTCTTTTTCTTCGTTCTCTACTACTGTAATTGGAATTACATTCCCTCTAAGAACGACTCTATTTCCTTTTATACGAAATTTACTATTGGTAAAATTTATGACTGGAACACATGCTACGCCATTTTGAACATATATTTCATTACCTTGAGAGCTCCGTTCTTCAATAATAAAGGAATTTAAATTTATATCATCATTCACAGAATTAACTAAATGTACACTATGAGGTTCCTCAATCACAGCTTTTTCACTTTTAAGTACTGCTTTGTAATTCGAATCATTTTCAAGATTAAAATTTTCTAATAAATCGGAAAGGTTTTCATTTATTAATATAGAATTTCCTTGTTTTCGTACTAATGCTACGTTTGGAAGATCAATAAGATTTGTCCCTATAAGTACATCAGGTCCTCTGAAACTATCATCAGGAACAACAAGAAAGCGAATCGATTCTAACTCTACGTCATCAATAACAATAATGCAATAACCTACACTAAAGGGTGTAAAATTACATACAATACCTTTCAAGTTTTCTGGTACTTCTTTCTCAATAGTTTTATTAAGAGCTGATACTAATTTAAGTTTCATTAAACTCACATTCGAACCTGTGTCGATAATAGATAAAATTGAATTTAACCTGTCAACATTTAAAAATTTATATGACTGATGTAGAGATATAACATTCGAAACACATAATGAAGTTGAATGTTTCATTTCAGTGCAATCTTTAGTACCATGACCTTCCTTTTTACATTTTGTGCAATATTTTTAACGTTTATAGGTTTTATACATTTACGGAAAAAGTCCTTTTTCATGGCAATTATAACAAGTATCAGGACTAGCAAGTTTTTTTCTATCCCATTCTTTTACTGTTTGAGCTTCTTTTACTTCTTTCGGTACATGGAATTTATTTGTTTGGTTGTTTTTCCTATCATATTCAAAATACTGATGGTGTTCAACTGACCGCGCAATTCTTCTACCCCCTGACACTTTCATACTCATCTAATTTGTCTGCAAGTTCATTGATACAAATTTCGACCAGTCATCCAAAAAATGATCTTTAATTTCATTTGGAACTTTTCTCTTTAATCGATCTGTTATAGTCACATCTTTAAGTTTCTCAAAATTGTTTATATCTAATCCTTTGATCCATTCTTCAAAATAGTTTTCAATTCGAAATTAAAATCGCGCCAAGTGTCTTTAGGTGATTTTTTTATGATAAACAAACTTTTGCCGAAATTTCTCTTGTCTTAACCTAAACCTCTTTAGTAATAAATTATTAACATGCTCATAGTTATTTGCTACTTCATCAGGTTCACGTGCAATTAATTGTTATATTTCGTACGGTAGTAGCACTAGTAAATGAGCTACTAAATCATCTTCATGTATGTTTGCTCTATGCGCCTGTCTTTCAAATAATGTTAAATAAAAACTAATATCACCTTTTTTCATTTCTAATTTCCGCATCAAAAATTGTTAACTACAAAGCTTCCCTTCATTTTCAAAATTTTCAACATTACGCGAACTTAAATGCAAATCATCAATGTTTATTTTGTGCAAAGTCTCAATCTTTAATTTTTCCAGCTGTAAA
The DNA here is from genome assembly GCA_951213105.1 of Amaurobius ferox. Taxonomy (NCBI): domain Eukaryota; kingdom Metazoa; phylum Arthropoda; class Arachnida; order Araneae; family Amaurobiidae; genus Amaurobius; species Amaurobius ferox. Next base: position 59,181,461 of record OX578133.1, read on the forward strand.
GGCACGAACGTGACCTCCTAAATTTAGAATTTAGAAGACACACAAGCACGACCGAGGTTCATATTTTACCCAGGTTCTCCCTCCTGTCCGGGAGAAATAAAACTCCAAGATGACCTACCAGCAACACAACAAAACCAAAACAACCAATAAAACATTAAGCCCTTACCTTTCAAGTACGTCATCTTCTTCGGCTATACATTTATAAATAATACACAACACAGAAGGTATAATTAATCACACAAAATTTAAATTAACTGAAATTACTTTATTAAACGTTAAATATTATGGACTTCTCTTTGGTTGGGCTTAGAGTAAGAATATTCACTCCCCCCCCCCCCCGCATTCAACCTGCTTCCACCATTTCTTATTTATATTTTAGATTTCTGGCATTACATTCTCACCCCGCCGCGAAAAGAAAACCGAAAGTTGCTCTTCCAAAGTTTCACCCCAGTGGTACGAAATTGAGTTCACCATGGTTGATACGAAAAACACATAATTTCACCCACATTGATAAAGACTGAGTTCAACTTTTTAGACTAGTAAAATTCATAGCTGACAGCTAGTTCCCTGTCAAGTTAATCCATAGTTCATACTTGACATACTGTACCGTAAATTATATGAGGATTACCAACATAGTATCCTAATTATTATTAAATTGTAAATTTTTGATATATTATTTGCAATGCATAATTTTCATTTCTCCTTTTGCAGAATTATTTAAATACAACATACAATTGCATAACAGCATTCATTACTTTATTATTTTCATATATTTCCTAGTTATCATTTCATTCTATAATATATTGTAGTGCAACTATCAACTTCCGATTTTTGGTTATTGTTGAATTACATATCACTCATATTATTTATTAATTAACTTTGTTATTTCATTTAATTTTTTTTTCGTTTAGTTAATATTTAATTGAAAATTAAAAACTATCTTTTATAAGTCTACATTAAAATTGCTTATTATCTGCCTGCAGATATTACGATTTATTTGTCACCTTACATAGATAAGATTTTCCAATGGGCCCCTATGGACAATCTTTCAAGATTCAATTAATTTCATTATTTTTGAAATTTTGAAGAAAAAAAATATTTGAAAAAAAATTATTTTAATCAACAACTTATAATAATTTATCAATCTAATATTTATTTCATACTGCTACTACATATTATTATATCACCTTATTTAAGTTAATTTTCTTAAATGTTTTAATTTGTTAAAATCTATATCTTATTTTTCTTAATTTAATTTTTGATTTTTATGCTGCTATATATATATCGATCTATGTATGTATCTTTAACATTATTAGGGAGCTATATCGAAACAGCAGTTGCTGTGTTGAAGTAAATGGAAAACTTACAGAGCCCTTCCAAATTAAATCAGTTGTAAAGCCTGAGGAAATTATTGGGAGTATTTTGGCCGTATGTTATTACTAACACTGAACTCTACAAGATTACTAGACAGGAAGAAATTGAGATAGAGATAAAAAAAACGTAGATGGAAATGGACTGGACATGTCTTGAGAATGCCGCAACATAACATCCCTGCTGTGGCACTTACTTGGGCGCCTGAAGGAAAAAGATCTCGGAGTCGACCCAAGTTTACTTGGAGGAGACTGGTGGAGCAGGACAGAAATTTAATGGAATGGGCGAGCTGGTCAGAAGCAAGGAATGCGGCCCAGGATCGATCAGGGTGGCGACGCAAGCTGAAGGCCTTATGTGCCACTAGGCACGATGAGTTATGGATGATGATTTTGATATATGTATCTTGCAACACCATTATTTTACATACATAACCATGCTACATTTTTTACTTAATATTGATATCATTTGTTTACATTGCGGTTCATAATTTCTTTATAACTTGACATATATGTAATGTCAGAAATACATAAACATACTTTTGAAACATACTTATACATACAACTTAAAACATCTACATATACACTCCATTATCAATTTCTATTTATGACATTAGTTACTAACTTTTTAACATATGTTTCACATCCTTTATCTTATGAAATTATTATTTACAGCAATTCGAAGGCGAAAATTATACCTTCTGATATTATGACCCGCTTCATCATCATTTCTATCATCTTCACAATCTAATTGCTTTTCTTTGGTGACCTTCCCTTCCGTATTTTGATTTTGATAATTATTTCTAATCACTTCCTCATTTTGATTTTTTTTCTTTGTTCTGGTTTGATTCGCTTTCGTCACTATTTTTTAAATATTGTTTTCGCTCCGCTGCCATGTATAGTTTATTTATGTGCACTTTATAAGTTTTATTTTCATCACTTTTAAGAGATATTATAACATTATTATTTCGGACTATTTTTGTAATTCTAAATGGTTCATCATATCGATCCTCTAATACCCTTGGTTTTAAGAGCATTTTTAGGTAGGCTGTCGCTCCTATAAATATATCGTTTCTTCTCACTATTTTATATTTCTTTATTCGCTTGTCATTTATCAGCTTTTGCTGTTCGGATGCGTCTTTCACGACTTTGTCTATATTTCTAAATGCTGTGCCACATAATTTTTATAATTATTTACATCACTATGTATTACATCTATTTCTTCCTTACTTGGCATGTTTGTTTGTTTAATATTTTCAAATGGCAATGATAAATCTCTAAAAGATGGAACAGGAATGAAGGCTCAAATCCTGTATTACTGTTAATAGTGTTATTCACATAAAACTTAAACCATTGTAAAGATTCATCCCATTCAAACATAGTCTTTGACAAACACATTATACATTGTTTCATGTCTCTGTGTATTCTTTCACAGCGACCTAAAGAACTTGGGAAATAAACTGAACTGTATCGCCTTTCAATATTTAATGCATTTGTAAAATCGATGTATTCTTTACTTTTAAAAATTTGAGCATCATCGCTTTGAATAATAATTGGAACTCCATAAGTGGTCACGAAGTTTGTTAGCTTATTCACTGTTGTTTTAGCAGTAATGTCTCTGATTGAATATGCCTCAAAGTATCTTGAAAACATGTCTACAATTGTAATTACAAAATTATTTCCTTTACTACTGCGCGGTAGTTTTCCTACGCAATCCAGTTGTAAACATATTCCTGATTTTAAAATTTCTAGCATAGCTTGAAGTCTGGCTGGTGGGGTATTCTTGTGTTTTACTGACAAGCATTGATTACAAGATTTACAAAAAATTTCCATATTTTGGAAAGCCCCTATCCAAATATATTTTTTTGAAAGTAATTGATATGTTCTTTTCACTCCGAAATGAGGGAGATGTGCTATCTCTATTATCTTTTCCTTTAATGAGTGCGGCATTACAATCTTATTCTCATTTATTTTCCTATATGTTTGTCTTTTATTTTCCTTCTTTACCATTAACAGTTTATTTTGGCTATCAATATAGTATACCTTATTATTGTGATATCGGTTTCTTCCTTTTTGTAATTCCTCCCTAATTTTATTTAATTTTTCATCTACCATTTGTTGCTGTAATATTTCTCCACATTCATCTCATCATTTTTAAATAAAGTATTTACAAATTTGATTTGGTTATCATTAGCAAATACGTATCTCGAGCAATAATCACTTGCGTATTTTAACCTTTTTGATATTTGAATTTAAAATCATACTGACTTATTTGAATTAGCCACCTCGATATATTTGGAATTTTATCTAATTTTATGTGGTACATAAGGGATTTTGCGTCACTCAGCAAGGTCAAACTCCTTCCGAACAGATATTCTCTGACGTGTTGTAATGATGCGTGCATAGCTAACAATTCTAGCATTATTGCAGGATAACTCTTCTCTACCGGGTTCACAGGTCTTGAATAAAATTCGACAACATGATCGACTCCATTTACCCGTTGCATCAAAATACCACTAATTCCCTTACCTGGGCCATCCGTAATTAAGACAAACGGGTTTCCTTTATCAGGTTGTCTTACAATTGGTTCCTTAAAAATTGCATTTTTTAATTTTTCAAATGCTTTTCTACATTCATTATTCCACTCGAACCTAAGATTATTTTTTGCCAAATTTACCAACGGTTCTGCAATTTGTGCATAATTTTCTATCAGACCTCTAAAATAGTTTGTTGTCCCAAGAAAGCTTTTTACTTGTTTAACCGTTTTGGGTTGTTTGAAATTTTGCACTTTCGCACAGTTTTTTATTGATGGGCTTATACCATTCGCATTTACTTTATATCCCAAAAATTCAATTTGCGATTTGCATATCTGTAACTTCGCCGGGCCGAGTGTTAAATTGTTCTCTTTCAATCTTTGGAAAACAATTTTGATTTTCTCTAACATTTCGTCGTTATTTTGTTCGCATATGACCAAGTCATCCAAGTAAAAATATATTTTTAACTCTGATAGATCTCCTAACACTTTGTTCATTAAAAATTGAAAATATACTCCTGAGTTTTTAAGACCAAATGGAATTCTTTTAGGATTAAAATTTCTCATGAACGTTGTGAAAGTTAAGGGCTTTCTATCTCTTTTCTTAGTTCAATCTGAAAAAACACCGCCTTCAAATCCATGACTGTATAAAATTTAACTACCAGCGATATTTTGTAATATATCCTTCACCTTCTGTAAGTTTATTAGCAAAAGTGGTAAATACGCGTTTATGTCACAATAATCAATAGCCAGTCTATATTTAGGTTCTTCATTTGGTTTACTTGGTTTCTTTACAAGAATAATTGGACTAGTATACGTGCTTTTTGAACTTTCAATAATGTTATTTTTCAATAATTCCCTACTTTCTTTTTGCGCAATTTCTCTTATTACTCTAGGAATTGGGTATGGTCGACTCTGAATAGGATAATTCTGCATAAGTTCGATTTTCGCTACTATTGCTGATGTTTTACCTAGTGTAGCATATGACTTTGAAAAAACTTCTGTATTGATGATCATTAATTCAATAACTTTATTTCTATCTTCCTTATTTAAGTGCTGTAATTGGAAATCATCTGGAGATATTTCTTTCTATCTCAATTCTCGAATTTGTCGATAATCCGTTTTATTTAAATGTTGTATATTATTAATTTCCAACGTGGGTTTATTGCTTTTATTTTCTGTTTCAATAATTTCGATTTGTTCTGTTGTTACACCAACGTTCATATTTTATTAAGTGTAATTTGGCAATTTTTTCATTGTATAACAACATTTTAATCTTATTTTTATTTTCTATACTTTGGGTCGCTTCATCCTTGATTAGTGTTATTGCCATTTATATAAGAGAAAATAAAACATCCTATCCCTCGCTTAATTCCTGTGACAAAATCAATTGGACTATTTGTGACTCCCCTGGCTTTAATGTTATTTTGCTTTTCAACTTAGCGAAAATCTGCTTTTCCTCTTTCTTTTTGACTTTAACATTCTTATTTTTATTATTTTCATTAGAACTTGGTAACAATTTTTCATCATTTACATTATCGCGAGTGCTACAATCTTGCATACCAGAATTTTTTCTATCGTTATCGCTTTCATTATCCTCGCTTATTCTATCTTCATTCTCATTATTGCATTCATTATACAATTATTTATTTCCTCATATTCGTCGTCATCAGTATTTTAATTTTCATAATTATTGGTATATCTATTTTCATCGCGAATTCTCTGCCTTTGTGGTTTTTGATTCGAACTCTGAATTGGGTCTGTATTTTCACTTTTATACAATTTAATCGCAGTATTCCCAAATTGCATTTCGTTATCTTTTGTATTTAAAATTGCTTTATGCAAGGATAAAAAGTCGTAGCCTAGAAGCATTTTATAATTCCCCTGAAAGTTCTGTTTTGTCACGGAAAAATTATTTTTGCATGCCATTTCCCCAATTCTAAATGAAAATTGAATGCAATTTAAAATTTCTATATTTTCTTTAGTATACGTCTGAAGTATTACTCTTCTTGTTATGTATTTTATTTTTACATTTTTATTCTGTTTTATTTTTTGAAATGTTTCCAAATCTATAATACTAACATGAGCCCCACTATCAATTACACTAATTATTTTTACTCCTTTGCAATCTATTTCTATCATCGGTAGTTGCGGGCTAGATGCGTTTTCAAATTCGCTTGAAAGGATACTTTTGGTATCATATTTTGCTTTATCATTATTTTTATAATTTTGTCCTCTCTTTAAACTTTTATAGTTTTGCCAATCCTCTCCATTTTTGTTATGTCTACGAACCGAATTCATTTATTTTTCTGGAATTTGTACGGTTCGTTCCTCGTTCCCAAATTCCAGCTCTTAGTTTAAATTATTACTGTTTCTCTTATATGTGTTTGGTCTTATATTTCCTCTGTTGCGCCCCCTAAAAATTTCCTCTTTGCCTCTCTCTAATTTCTACGTTCGTGCTCCGCCCCTGGCCAGTGCCACGTGCTGATTTTTACGTATTCTCATTTGTCAGTACATGCTTGTGCTGCCTCGTGCGCTTAACAGGGCTGAGGATGGGAGGACCGTAAGTGCGGGTGGAAAGTGTGTTAGTAAAGCCTCCTTTAAAACTAAAAGTCTAGTTAAAAGCAAAAAGATCAAGAGTGCTATCAAGAAGAAGCCATATGTCCCGGGGGCATACTTCCAAGCTGACATTGGACCGAGTGATATAGACGTTCAAGCAGCCGGAACTTCAAGCAAGCTGGTGCAACAGGAAACCCGCTACGAGACTGCAGCGACCTTCGAAAATGAATATCTAAAGACTCTGGATATCCCCAAAGATGTAATTCCTAGAGACTCTATCACCTGGAAGATAGTAACCCATTTCATCTGTTATGACTACGCCATTGCCAGACTTGAAGAGGAACTCGAGGACGAGAACATTGAATGGAGCCAAACCAAGATATAGCAGAAAATCATCACAGGTAGTATTCTTGATGCTTCTGCGCTGCTGCAAAACCCTGACCCCCATACGTTAGTTAATCGCGATACGTATAATTTCATAAACGATATGGTAAAAAACTGGAAAAGATGTACAAGAAAATTGAGGGTTATGTTACCCCTAGTAATTGGAAGAAGCCAAAACTTTCGGTCCGACCTGAGCCAGAACTTGAGACTCAAAATAAATTTTTAGAACTTGAGAGTGAGGAAGCCACTATGGCTATTGAGCCCCCCTCCTAAGGATAGAGTCTCCTCCTGCTATGTGGACTCCTCAAGTGATTGGGGAGCCCTCATAGAGAAGCTTAATAGTATGCTAGAGAATAAAGTACAGGACCTTCTTATGGGAAGGGTGATCCGAATCACTCCTGGGTCCGTTGAGGACTTCAGAAGTGTGCAGACCCACCTGACCCTTAAGAAGATCCCCTTCAGTGCCATCAATTTGAAACAGGAAAGACCTAAAAAGATAGTCATTAAAGGACTGCCTTCCAATACCGATAGTGAAAAAGTAAAAACTGCCCTTGCTAGTGAAGGATTCAAAGTTATCAGAGTTGCTCAACTTAGAAATAGGAAAGATAGGAGCCCCCTCCCCATTTTTCTGGTAGGCCTCGAGTCTACAGAAAACTGAGCGAGGATCCATGAGATAAAAAGTATACTCTACATGCAGATTAAAATTGAAACATTTAAAAGCAAAGGCTTCAAAATGTGTTATAATTGCCAACTTTTCAACCATCACAGTGATCAATGTACCCTCCCCCCTCGCTGTTTAAAGTGTGGCGAAGGCCACCCCAGTAGGGAATGTGAGAAATCGAGAGAGTTACCTGCAAAATAGTGCAACTGTGGCGGAGATCACCCCGCCAATTTTAGGCATTGCCCCCAAAACCCCTGGAACCGTAAAAAGTTCCAGGCCGCTAAAAAAAACCTTCCAAATTCTAAATTTACCCCCCCCCCAAACCTTGGTGAGAAAAACTTTCCCCCCTCCCTTCTAAAAGCATCCCCCCTGTTCAGGAAGTGCAGGCGAGTGCTGAGACGGTCTCAGGAAAACCGGAGAGCACTCTGCCCAGGCACGACCTGACACAGGAATTGACCCTCCCCTCAGACCTCGAACGCATTTTTTGACTTCCTTAAATTTTTTAAGGAGGTAGAAAAACGCTTCGATCTGAGTAACCTGTAGGACTTATTAAACAACATCCTTAAAATCATAACCTCTGAGGATGATCCCATGGCAAAACTTTTTTGCATCATTAAGATGGTCGCAGATATCAAAAAACCCCAGCCCCCCTCCCCCAGAATTAGTGTTTTCAGGGCCAGCAGCAAGTTGATCAGAATACTTCCACCAGTACCACGTGCATCTTCAGCACGTGCCACCGCCACGGATTTCCACAAGTGCCATCGCCAGTCCCTTTTCAGGACCCAACTGACGCCCCGCCCATCTGGGGTGCTCTTATGGACAGACCCACGACAACTCAGCTAATGTCACAGACTCAGCACAAGTAAAGAGGAAATCGAGGATTAAGACCCCTTCGGCGTCAGGTGCCTCGTGACTTTTCGATGCAACGACGTTCTATTTTCTACGTAGGTTTCTAATTTATCGTAACAATTTCTTTGATCACTATTATTTCCCCGATATTCCCTATGATCTCTATTATATCCTCTTTGTTCATAATTTCGGAGATTTCCGTTTCTGTTTCCTCTGATATAATTTGTTTGCTCAAACCCATGTTGCTGATTCTTATTTTGCTTGGGATTCCTTGCTGACGCAGTATTACATGCATTGTACCAGCAATTTGAGAAATAATGTCCATTCTTTCCGCACCCTATGCAAAATACAGCTTGATCCATGGATTGATTTGGGATATTTTGCAATTTTAATTTATTGATTTCTAACATCAAATCTTGAACCTGTGTAGTAAGAAAAATTTCTCTGAGTTCGTTATTTGATACTTCTGGAGCCCTATTATTAAAAATTATATTAAAAAGTTCGGCATCTTTTATGGCATCCTCAAACCGCTGTGGATCTTTTTCCTTTACTTCTATTGCCAAATCCGGGCGTAATGCGCTGATGAACTTCCCAACATTATTTTATTGGCTATTTTCTCTGCCTCTCCATCTGTTGCATCCTTAAGGTTCAAACAATTACGTGCTGCGTTTTTATTTTTAGCGCAAGCTCTTCCACTGACATATTAGGCGTTTGTTTTATCTTATTGAATGCGTCCTGTTCTTGCGTTATCGTTATTCTGTTTGCAAATTTCTTTGTTAGTAATATCTTTACCTTATCGAACTCATTTTCGTTTCGTAATTCAGGGTTTTGAATTAAAAACCGCACCGCCTTATCTTTTAATCTGGCTTTGATGATAGCCTCTTTATGCTCTTCCTTCCAACTTGCTAACTCCGCTAATTCATCAAATTGTTTTATAAAGAAATTTATATCTTCCTCCTTACTCCCACTGAATAATGACAGGACATGCATTACTTTAATAGTCATATTTTTATTATTTCTATCTAAATTACTATATTTCTTATTTGATATTACTGAATATTTATTCAAACCTGAACTCCTTGATGTAATTGAAAATTTTAACTACCTTTTTAATTGGTCCCATTCCTATATCCCATTTTTCTAATTAAGCATTCGATCTCACTAAGGAGAATCATTTTTTTTCACATTGATAATACTTTACATAATATTATATATAGCACAAGGAGAAATGAGAATTCTGCATAATATTTTCACAACAATCTATGTCGCCACCAGTTGTCCAACCGTATCAATATTTATTTTTATCATTCTTTTTCTTTTTATTAATTTCATAAATGATTATTTTATTCCCTACAGTCACGACACCAAATGTGCCGATTATTTTGTGCTGATTATTCTTATTTTTATATATATTCTGTATCGTAAAATGCGGTTAAATAATTAATTATTAATCAGTAGATTAACCATACGTATAAAAAATGCACTGAAACTCATTGTTGTATACATTGCGTTGGTGGCCGTAAAACCCACCTAAATTTAGCATAACGGGATAACTAAGTTAGAACTAAAAAGTTAACAGGTAAGGAACAACATTTATTTCATTACATAATTATCTTACACTCTTAAAATTGACAATTTATAGAAGTATCATTCTATTCGAATACATCTAAAAGTGGTTGGGGGGTTGTAATGCCAGATAATTAATATTAGATTAGATCACGTGATGGGACGAATTAATTGGTTTTTAACACAATTTTGAAGACATCCTCATATATTTTTAATTGTACGGTACCTGAGAAGGTCCTTCACACCTTTGAAGAAGCACGCCGAGGCTTTTCCACACTTTACACTTTCTTTTAAAACCAGATGTACATGCGAGCTCTCCTCCGAACTCATCCATACATCAGAGGCACTCACACCAAATCTGACTGCTACTGCAGCTTGCTCTTCCAAAATGCAACTGACTTGACCTCTGCTTGACCTTATATTTAAACCCTTTTCTTCTGCTGGACGGTCTACGTGCCTTCTTTTTGCTATGCAGGCACACCGTCGCCATCTCTGTTACCGACAATGGGCTTAGCGTGGGAATATTCACTCCCCCCGCATTTCGGCCACACAATTTGTTACCATAAACCCCTGGGTTGGTCGTGTGGTCTGGGCCTTCAACTCCCCCCGCATTCACCCTGCTTCCACCATTTCTCATTTATATCAATTATTTTATTTTAGATTTCTGGCATTACACTCGCCATAAAAAATAATCTTCACGAGCAAATATGAAGAATAAAACATCCTGGCTCCATTTGTAAGCAAATTTACAAAAGTATGAAATTGAATCAATATATGCAAAATAAAAGCGTTAAAATTGTATGGAACTCGTACTACTTATATAAGCCAATATTAGAAGATATACTCTGCATTAGTAGTTACATGTATAAATTGAAAATATCAATAAACCCTTAATTTTTAATATGCCAAAAAGAAAGTGCTAAAATTATATGGGACTCGTACTACTTATAATGTCGTGGATTAGAAGATATGTCCGAGTGTTAGTAGAAGATTACCTGTATTATAATGTGAGTCTCAAAAATATTTGCCAAAATAAAACAGATGACGTAATTGAAAATATTAATAAGCCCCGTAATCTTCATACCAGAAGGCCGTACTTGATTCCAATATATGCCAATATACGTGTACTACTTATATTCCCGTAGATTAGAAGATATACCCGTGCATTTGTAAAATATTTCTCGTACAACGTACAATATATGAGTTTCAGTAATTTTTACAGCAATAAAACAATGGCACAATAACTTGAAAATATCAATAATCTCTGAATCAATGATCCCCGAAAATATCAATAATAATAATATTTAAACCTAAAGACCGTAACTGATATTATCCAGTCAAAAATGCAATGGCCATGAAATTTATTTTATATACATATCTTGATTATTCAAATCGGAAAAGATTTAATAAAAATCGTCTGCCGCGTAAACACATTGGATTTAAATTCTTTGCTAAGCGACATGTGAAAAGTGAAATGACATGAGATAGCGACATGAGAAAGTGAAAAAAGTAACACATTTATGTACGAAATTGCAAATTGTTGGTTTAGAAAGCAAGATAAAATCATCATGTTTAAGAAAAAGGTATAATAACTTACTTTTGTCAAAAATAGGTGAAATATGAGCGGCTAATCCAGAGGTGTTCATATTGCTTCCATAGTGATACATTGGGAGCTCATTAAAAATCCAGACGACTTTTCGTGAAGTCAAAACATTGCCACCAGGCTTTTATTAGAGATGGTGATGATGAATCAAGGTTTATAGAATACTACAGGTTAGCCCATCCGAGGAGACGGGATCAGTCCACTGAAAGGGGAGGAAAGTTGTGACGTCAAAGTGGCTAAAGGCTGTTTCCCTGCTTTCTTTCATTTAGATCTTTCATGAGCGTTAATAATTGTAAATCATTTTCTAACTTGTTTTTCGTGTATTTTTGGCGAAAGTGTAGTATTTGTGAAGTGTAATGCCAAGTTGTGCAATTGCTAATTGCCAAAATGATGACAAAATTTGCGACGTTTGGATTCTAGTTTAAATCAAGATTGTTTAGAGAGATTTATTCTGTCATATGAGGTATGGGCCACACGTTTGATCATCCTGGACACAGTCAGTTCAAATTCCGATTACTTCTTCGGCTCCTAAGTGGTCAACTTGTGCTGCCTTCTAAACACAGTAACGTAACAGAGTGTGAAAAAACACATATCCTCACTACTCCTTGTTTAAAAGGATTATTCAAGAAGAAAAACAACAATACCACAACAGAAGTTTCAACTGCAATAAATTCAGAAAATAATTTAATTGAAAAATTAGTTATTGGAGAATGCAGCGACCTTAATCCAAATTATTCATTTTTCATGAACAATGTTCTTCAGAGAAAAATATTGAGGAGAATATTATAGAATATATTGCTAGATATATGTCCCTTTAAAACAAAATAACCCTTATCCAAAAATAAAGACAATGAAATTCGGGAAAAATCTTGGATTACATGCTTCAATAGAGGAGGACTTACAATGCCCTCGAATACTTGGCAAGACACAGTCAAAAAACTTTGAAATAGTGTTTTACAATATTCATGGAAATGAGCTGAATAGGCAACCTAAAATAATTCATAAATTATTCTGCAGTATGAAAGTGAACTTCCCAGAAGTAAGCGATAAAACTCTTATTTTATATTCAAGATTGAGAATCTTTATTCGCATTACGTATCTCAACAAAAAGTTATTAAAACATGCTAATGATAAAAAAGTTCAGCGAAAAAATGCTCAATTTTTAAAAAGCAGTATTTCTATAAAAACATTTTTGCTTTAATTTTTATTTAAAAAGAAATAAATAAAATAAAATAAAATTATTTGGCAATCAAATTCTTAAATTCGTGATAACTAATTCCCACTTTACCTTTTTAATCTATATTATGCAATCGCATTGAGTACTTAACATTTTTAATCGATTAATATTTTATCGAAAAATAATTATTTCCATAAACATATTTTAAATGCTCTCAAATAGCGAACTATATCTTCGAATTAAGTATTATTTAATAGATTTAAAAATTATTATTATTTTATTTTTAAACGTTAATCTAAAATTTGAATAAATAAACAGGCTAAATTGCTTATAGAAACATAAATTAAGATACAAATTTGTTTAAATGTAAATGTGCTAAATATTCGTATAAATGTAAATTAAACTAAATATTTGTATAAACGTAAATTGTGCTAAACATCTGTATAAATATAAATTGAGCTAAATATTTGTAAAAATGTAAATTGGGCTAAATATTTATATAAATGTAAACTGAGCTAAATATTTGCATAATTATATACTAAGTTAAAAATTTGAATAATCTTACGCGTTTGTAAAAATTTCTTTATTTGTATTTATATGTATACATGTAAAATGGATATTTTAATAAAACCGCGTTATTTAATTATAAAATAATTAAATGGTATTTGTGTCTATTGTTCTCTAATGTATCTAATGTTCAGAATAAAAAAAACTTACAGTAATAACAGTACAACAATTCGGAAACAGCTCCAAATAAGTTCGGATTTTAAAACTTTACCTAACTAGATACCATTGATTCTCATAGAGAAACGCACGGTTTCCAGCAACTTTGACGTCATCGGTCTGCGTTTCCTCCAGCCAATACCGTGAGTCTAGCAGATGGACCAACCTGTAATATTCTATAAACCTTGATGATGACTGTTATGTTCACGTTCGCCCCGTCCCCCTGCCTTTCCCATGTCGGCTTGTAGACCCCGTTTCAATATACACATCCGGAGTGATGTCACCATAAGGATCTTTTGAGAAAATTCTGATCCATCCTGCAAGGATGAATACGGGGCGAAACTCATAACTGTCAAGACAGACGACATTTGTTTATTTACATCATGAAACTAGAAGTATGATGATGTACTTCATGATTTACATAATTTTATGCTTTTATCCATGAACCAAGTTTTAACTAAAGTGTAATCGCGTTTTAATGTTCTATATATTAGCCTGTTTCTGTTATATACGTGTGAGAATTATTAATCCTGACATTTCAGGTATCATTTAATAATCATTGTATTCGTAAATAATAAATAAGCTAGTGAATTCAGAGAAAACGTATTATTTTTTATATTGCTGGTTATGTGTAGAAGACCAGACCACACGACTGACCCGTAGGCTTGCTTTTTGAATGGCCTGTGTTGGTATTTGTGCATTTGATAATATATCTTTATTTCCCTAAGGGACGCTATGAGCAATGATCCAGGAATACTATGTTATCAACACACAAAAGACGAATCTAAAGTTTTTTGCTTTGAATTTCCTCACACGTGTAAATTTTGTAATGCAGATCTGTTGAAGTCAGAATTAAAAATTCCACCCTTCAGGGTTCCTTATCCATTTAAGAAGTCAACAAAAGAGCATAATGCAGTTGTTATAAAGCCAACATTTGGAGACTTCCTAAAGTAAGAAGTTTACTTTAATTGTTATAAATTTACACTGTATTTTACTTACTCATCAGATTTTTCTTTTCAGTAATTACAATAATTCATCAGATTTACATATTGGAGTGACTGATTCTGAAGGTAATAAACTCATAAACTAATCTTAAAAGCAATATTCATATTGTTTCTAAGTGTTGCAATTGAGACTTTTTAAATTCTTATATTGACTTAAACAATTTTAGTATTTATTTGCTTTCTGCATTTCATCAGTGAGATTATAATACATATATTTATTTGTATATCTATCTTGCACATATGAGAATTCCTTAGCTGACTGAGTACTATTAATTGTACTGTCAATGCAACGACCAATATTACAAGACTGTTTTTTCATTCATCTTACTCTTTCTTATCAATTATAAATATCTTGACAGCATTGAAAATGAAAACTGATTATTTTTTTCTAAATATTCTAGTGTTAATGATTATTCACATAATCATTAACTGCTGTTAGTAATCATATGTATGAAAATTAAACTCTACCAGCAATAGTGTTGGCTGCATTAAAAAACCTTTCGGCTAAATTTTTCTTCGATTCACAGTATTCCTGAGTGCTTAGAATTTTATTAATGACTGGCAGGGCTAAAATCACCTCCAATCGTTACTGGATTTTAAGTTACGATACTTCTACCAGAAAAATTCAAAATCTTTGCTTTAAAGAATTTTGTGCTCTTTTATCATCTCATCACCGGCACCATACTGAAGAGCAGCAATGGCTGTGAAACCATGGTCTTTTATTAGTTATGGATAATCAGTTAGAGCACTTTCTTACTTTTATGTATAGGATATACAATTTTAGTTTAGAATAAATTTATTGCCATATTCGATTTTTTGTTTGTCCATTATTTGGAAATACTTTGGTTAATTTTTATTTTCTTATTTAATTTTAAATAATAATATAGTTTAATTAATTTACGCTTTTTGCTTTGAATTTTAAATATTTTCTAGTTCTTTAATTTAAAAATTTGCAACTTTTTTTGCTTGCATTTTGTTATTTATCACACTTTCTACGTTAATTATTCCCTAGTATTTTAGTAGTTTTTCATAGTTTAGTTTTAAATGTTTTCAGATGATTTAAGCCATTTGAAATAAAAACACCAATTATTTATTTGTTTTTGTACTTTTTAATTTTTTTTTTTTTTTTTTTTTTTTTTTTTTCAGTTTGTGATATTTTTTTTCTCCTGCAACAATTTGGTTATTTAAGACTTCTGTTTTATATTGGAAATTCATGATCATTTTCAATTTACATCACCTTTCTGGTAGGTCGGACGGTCTGGGTCTCAACAACAACAACAACATGCACTGAATGTCATAATTTATAGTTAAGCTTGGTTAATTTTTTGGTCAATTATAAGGTTTGCCTTTTCCCCACATTTTTTATTTATTATTCTCAGCAATTTTTATTAAATCCCTATTTTGTGTTCTTGACTTATTTCATAATTCTTTGATTATATTGCAACTATAACAATTCACTATTTTTATAATTTTTATCTTTGCAATTCTAGTAAATTTGCAGATTCTCAAGGATTGCCCATTTCCATCATATGAGCCACCGAACCACAGGTTGCGATATTCAGCCCCCAAAAAATTAAGCTCATCTACACCACATAAGCATATGTACTGTAGCTCATATGTTATCTGCAAAAGGGTCATTCCATATCAAATTAACACAGCCCCCAAGCCGACCGACACTGTTTTTTTTTAACTTTTATTTTGTTGTTCACTCATATATAAGACTCTATGCAACATTTTAATCCCCAATTCTCATTAGTTTAAAAAATTTTGAAGTTTGGAAAATCTAGTTACTGACATCTGCTCTTGGAAATCTGGTTATGATTCTTGACATGTTCGAACGTCTGTATATTTTGACCTAATCTACCGATTGTGCTGAAATAAGACTTATTTTATAGCTTAAGGTATAACCTTTATTGTGATATATCACAAGACCCTATAAATTATATTTTTCATTTCAAGGTCACTTGATTTGACCTTGAACTGTAAAAAGTGAATCTTTGACTTTTTTCAAACATATATATTGTTGATACACTATATCTATAATAGAAAATTTTCAAGTTTGGAATACCAGGAGCTCATAGTGAAAATAAATTTTAAATAAATATATGGTATATGAACAGCTATTCAAAATATGCTGGAAACCCACATAAATGCATAATTGATTAAATAATTCTTGAGAAATAAACATCATTATCTTGCTTAAAAGTAGTAAAATTATTCTTACCTAAAAGCAATGAATTAAAGAATACCTTTGTGTAATTTCCGAAACCCAGAAAAGATTAATTATCAGTTTTTTAACAGATGACCCTTCTGCAATTATATATATTAATAAAAAAATATTTGGTTTTCTTTTACCGATCTAGAGATTTTCCCTATGTTTATATTGTCAGTGTATGAAAAGTGACTGGAAATATGGTACAAGTCAATGGAAGGGCCTGTTAATCTCTTCTAGAAATATCTGAAGAATGAGAAAGGATTGATTATAATTTCTTTTACCAGTTCATATATTTTGTGAATACTAATAAGTAATACTGGGTTATATTTCAATGTTCTTTAATTTTTGTTTACGTCTTTGATGAGTGATAAAAGATTAGTAATCCTGTGTATCTCAATAAAATAGAATCCCGGAAGTTAGAAAGTTAAAATATCTCTTGCACATATATTTTTTGTATGAGAATTTTAATAGTTATATAATAATCTCATATTTTAACATATCAGAGAAGAGTTTTATATACTGTTTGCTTAGTTTAAAGACTGATTTTGTGCAATCTGAGTGGTTAATTTAGTCTGTAATAGTATCATTTTGCCATCATTAATCTCTTTGTAACTTCTGTTTTAAGTTTGTTACTAGAGTTGAGATATATGGTTATGTTCATAATTTTCATTTCTATTATTTTAGTTTTACATTTTTTATAGGTGAGTCTTATATCTTTAATTCTAACTTCCAACGAAGCAAACACATCCTTGAACATTTAGATCTTCCTATAATATCTAGGTCATCCTCTACAAAAAGCGAGTACTTACAATGACTTATTGAAAATTGCTCTCTTCCTCTCGATATCAAAGTCTCTGACTGCCTTTGCCAGTGAAGTCTTAAAGAGCACATATGGTAGGGTATCCCCTTGTCTTAAGCCTCTTTCTATGAGAAAAGAGGCAGATAGTTCATAGTAGTTTTACTCTGCATCTAACATTTTGTTATGTTGATTAGTTTTAGGGGAATTCTTTTAACTGTCTTGGGAATCAATTATTTTGTATTTCCAGCTATTATTTTCATTCCTGAAAAAGCAACTTGGTAATTATTTACTTTACCAAAATAGAAATGCTACCCTACATCATATGGAAGGAGCATCAATATCATTATAAAGACCTGAAAATTTAAATTTCTCTTAGTAGCAAATGGCCAGTAGGCAGTTTTAGTTTAGTAGCTACTCTATCACAGATTTGTTGTAAAAGAAGTGTGGTTATATATACTATATATATACATATATAATATATATACACACACACAACATATATAAAAGACTAGCAGTATACCCGTTCTTCATGCATAATATTTAATGTGCAAATTCCTATAGTATTCTAAATAACATTGTTATTCAAAACATTCTATTAAAATATTTAATTTAATTCTCCTAAAACAAAGTATTAGAATCTTTGTCCTTGCTATACAAAATTATCTTCACTGGCAGATCTGAAAAATAAGTCCCATTTGTAAACAAAATATAAAATTGGATCAATATACGCCAAAATAAAAGCACATGAAATTGGATCAAGATATGCCAAAAATAAAAGTGCTAAAATGATATTAGAAGATATACCCTTTCATCTTTAATTCTGTTTCAACAATTGGCTAAGCAGAATATATGGGCTTGAAAAATCTTTGCCAAAATAAAACAAATGACTTAAGAAATTGAAAATATAAATAATCCATGTAACCTTTCAACACGAAATCTGTAATCGATATAACCCAGTCAAAATTGCAATTCTAATCAAATTTATTTTTACACAAATTTCTTAATTACTTAAATCGAAAAATATTTAATAAAAATTATCTACTGTATAATTTCATTGGGTTTAAAACCTTTGCTTAGCAACATGATATAATTTTCTTCAAATAAATTTATGAAAAAAAATATTGTCTGCTTAATGCAGTGGTGGGTTTCACCCTGGATTAGTATTGTATTGGATATACCAACCAGCTACTAGCTTGCCTTACCACTGCATTTTCTCTTAGTGCAACATATCTTGTGGGAAGATTCCCAAGCAAAGGCAAACAGTAAATAATGTAATAAATTATTGACTAGTAACTTCAACTAAAACATAATGAATTTTATATCGGAGAAATGCATGCATGGCTTTAAGAGCCAAGCCTACTATGGCAGATACAGCATAGCTGACCAGCAGCTTGAATGGACTCATAACGAGCTCATATTTGGAACTCTATTGCGAAGCGTGCAACTTGAAACTCAAAGCTAAAGTCGTGGTAATTGCAGAACATTTAATTTTTTGCTACAGACATGCACATTAACTGCATTGACTGATCAAGTCAGCAAATTGCATAGTCATGCTGTAACAACAGCACTAAAATACTATGTCAATGGAAGGTTTAATTGTGTATTTTATATTTATATCATGGCAACCCCTAGTCCCAGAAACTCGAAATATGGACTAAATTTTAAGTGGGGCTATTCCAAGGCTATCCACAAAATTTAATAAAATTCAGTACAGCTGTTCTCCCATGAGGATGAGACAGATAAACGCACAAATAGATTTTCAATTTTATTTATATAAAGGAGAATTGAGGACAGAAGAACTGCACAGTTAATAAATTTCTGGACAGTTTTTCGATTAAAACAGAGAGGAGTAGTAATGGCCGGTTAGTTGTTTCATTTAAGGGTGAGCGTCAGTAAATCTTCTGCCCTATCCGAGCTTTGTTAACTTTTGATGCACACATTTTTCATCAAAATTCTGCTCAAACAGTTGTGAAATATTTTCTGAAAGATAAAATGCAATGCTTAGATTATATTAAAACTAAATTTAATACTCAATAAAACATAGAATATATTTTTTATTTTAATCCAAAATATTTTTGGTGCTGCCATCTGTTGTCATAATTTAATTCACACCGATTATTTTTATTTTTTAATTAGCATTTTTAAATATCTATGCCTTCTAATACAGTATTAAATACAACAATAGATCATATATAATAATGTCACAATCACGTAAAAGTAATTTCTCATTCTATAAATTTGATAAAGGGATCTGAATGTACATCACTGAGGACTGCAGTTTTGTCTTCAAGTTCCTTTGTGTTCAAGTCCAAGTTCAATTACGTTTCCTTGATTGTGGCATTATTATTATGATCTGTTGTTGTATTGAATAGCGTATTAGATGGAATAGACATTTAAAAATGTTCATTAAAAAATAAAAATAGTCGGTATGAATTAAATTATGACAATAGATGGCAGCACCAAAAATATTTTGAATTAAAATAAAAAATATATTCTATGTTTTATTGGGTATTAAATTTAGTTTTAATATAATCTAAACATTGTATTTTATCCATCAGAAAATATTTCGCAACTGTTTGAGCAGAATTTCGGCGAAAAATGTGTGCCGCGAAAGTTAACAAAGTGCGGATAGGGCAGAAAATTTACTGATGCTCATCCTTAATTGACAAACTACATTTAATCAACCTATAGTGAGTGCCTATTTTCAAGTCTATCATTATAACATGTGTTTCCATATTTCTTGAAAAGGGTATTTAAAAATATAATTTTTAATTTATAGAAATTATTTTGAAACACATTAATTGTGAGTTACTAAATATGTATTTCTAACTTTGCTTCCTTTTATTAGACTTTAAAATTTATATGCTGGTAGATTTTAGTATGTTTAAAATAGGAAAATTATTAAGTTTCCAAAATGTTCTCTGAAATGTAATTTTTCAAGTTAGTAATTTATTTTTGTAACTAATGGATACCCCCCCCCTTAAAATGATTATAATGATGAACATTTAAATATAGCAAAACAAACTACCACAAGGAAAGAGCAGAAATTTTTCATAGTCATATAAAAAGTCCTTCTGAATAGATTTCCATAAAAATATATCAAAGTTGCAATTCTTTTTTCAAATATTAATTTCATAATTCATATTGCATACTAAACATTATTCAAAAAAAAATTGCATAGATTTTGTTTGAACTGTTTAATAGTACTGTAAAAAAAAAATCAGAGTGATAAAAAAATTATTTCAAAAGATACTTATTTAACTTTTGGAGCTCAAAATATTACATACCGTAATTTCTACAGAAGAGACATGGTCCATGTGAGTTTAAAAGAAAACATATTTAAGAGTGCCGCCCTTACAGCCGTGTGGACGATACTCTGATGTTTTCTTTCTCCACTATGCATGGTAATGTATAGAGAAAGGATTGTAACCACAAACATTTTCAAATTTGAAATTTTGATGGCAACCTACATCTATATAGTTTCATCAAAAGACCCTAAGTGCTCTTATGCAGACATCCCCAGTCACGACCCTTCTTTCCTGCAGTAGCATTATTGCACTGTCTTTCAACATTGGCTTTGATCTTGCATTCCTTGACATTGCTTTTGAACATTCATTATTATCAGCTTGCTTTACTGCCTACCCCCCTCTTTCTCTTCTTGTTCAGATTTCAAGGACTTTCATTTATCTTCTCTACTGAATTGCTTATTATTAAAACTGTGACTCCTGCTTATACTCCAGTTGGTAGAACACTTATCTTGGGATCAAGAGGTTATAGTTTCAAATATTTTCTGGGTTGACTTTTCCAGATTACTGATTTTGTGCTATTTTTTTTTTATTGCAGTTGTATGAAAGTGCTACTAACAGGATTCGAACCTGTACCATGCAATCTCGAATTGAGTGCTTCACTGCTAAGATCTGTTGAGGATGTTATTCCCTGTTGAATGGTGTCTTTGAATTTGCTTTACTATGAATACTGCATGAATAATGAGGAGTGGATCAAAAGGGAAGTGTTTTTCACAGCTGTACATAGCCAGGGTGTTGCTTTGGATACTTTTGCCTACTTGTTAAAAAATTCACTTTCCATTGTAATTGTGTAAAATAAATTAAAATTTCAATGGATCTTCATGTTTTGAGATCTGAACATATTTTGAGGATTTGACAAGTATCGAAGTTGGCAATGATATATTTCATATCCAGTTAACTAATATTTAAGTGCACAGCAAAATATCTATAATTAATAAGTAGTACAAAATAAACGTTTTATATTAGCATTCTTTATTCATTTTTATCCTTTTTCTTAGGGTTTGTTATTGAATATGACTCAAATGGACTTAGAAGAAGTAAAGCTCAAAATTGGGAACAGTGCCTTACCATTAACATAGTACAGCCAATGACATCATCACTTCAGTGTTACTGGGATGAAATATTGTATAAAACCTCCAGGAAAAACTGCTGGACACCAGAAAGGTATAACTTAACTATATATGATATAATATTACCAGAACTTCCAGTGCAAAAGGCAGAGTTTAAGTGTTTCCATATTATTTTTTTATTGGATGCAACATTAATGTCATCATAGCAAATATACTAAAATCCCATTTTTATGCTATTTCTATAGCCAAGTAAAGCAATCAAAATTAAGTCTATATTTAGACATCAGTCTTAAAATTCCAAAACTCCAATTCTGAACATTAAATCGGCTTAGCATTCAGAAAATGTGTTATTCAGTTAAACTTATTGACTGAACAACTGACCGCAAATCAAGATTGTCTATTATTAATTGCTGTTGTTAATTTTTGGTGACATTTTTGTGAAATTTTTATAGTCCATTATTATCTTTGTGTCATTTACATGACTGCAGAGAGTAGTAGTATTATGCTTTATGTTTTATTATGTACACATTGAAGTAAAAAAAAATTATTTAACTGCCTCTTATGATCATTACTGTGTTTTATAAAGATGAATCACAATTAGGATTCAGTGGAACACTGAGGTTCTACTGAAGGTTTCAATGAGAACATGCAAACATTTGTGAAAAAAGCACAATTTACCATATTTTTGTAATTAATTAAAAAAATAAATGGTTAAGATTTACATGTGGCAGAACACAAAATCATTACAAATATATGCACAATGTTTATTTGAAACCAGTAAGCTTGATAAAGTGAAATGTCTATTATTTTTTTTTATTAACAGTAATTGACAAATATAAATGGGCAATAAGTAGTCCAAAGTATGAATTTATCATTATTAACCCTACTAATATAAACACTATTTTGTAATTTACTTCTGTCAAACCAAATATATGTCAGCTATCTAGGGGTTTTCTGAGATTTTATGAAATATTTAAGGATTCCTGCAAGCAAAAAAAGTTTGTAATCTGTTTATGCCAATTATTAATTATAATAGGGGATGAATCTAGAGTATCTTGGTATTAGACCAAGTGATATATATTTTAGAGTTAATTTATTTCAACTACTATGTATATGTATCCTATACATATTAATCCTAGTACTAACCAGTGTCTTAGTTGTTGATGAGGGGAAAAACACCTGTGTTTAGCTCTCAAGTTATTGCAGCACCACTTACAACACAAACAGAAGGCACATGTCCCTTTTGCAAATAAATCATGATCAACTTATACTGATTTCTAATATAATTTTATTGGAAAAAAAACTTGGGAATTGCTAAAATCCCTCAAACACAAATGAAGTGAACATTTCTGATGAACTAGTGTGATGATCTGGGCAGGTGTCATGAACATTGCAGAGTTACATATCTTTTAATTATACTGTACTGGAAAATGTACCCACCATTGCCGGGGATTTAAAATAGTTACTAACTGAATTCATTCATTAAGTTTTTCAAAAAGTATAGTCACCTGCTGCATAAACACATGCACGGTCGCATCCTGCCCACTTTGTGGGTATGATATGCCCTAAAAGATCACTTAAACATGCCCTAGCTTGTGGCACAGAAACATAATATGCCTTAGGGCTGACACTGGGCACATTAAGTACTATTCCCTAATGCCACTCTAAATACACATTTTGCCCTCTGTGTAAATATAATATACTCTAAATAAGCTCTTTTGATACACTCTAAATAAATTCCTTTGATACACTTTCAATAAGATCTTTTGATATGCCTTAAATAAACTAATCTGATACTCCCTGAATGAGTGTAAGAGACACATTCAAGTGAGGGAGGGATGCTCAAAATCATCTGCATGTTTTCCAAATGAAAATATTTGCGAATACTGATAATATTTTCAATCTCACTGAAGAACTGGCTTGTCGTATAATTAAAATTACAGCAGAATTTGCATCAAACTGGAATTTTCAAACTACACCAAACATAAAATTTCACCAGAATTTTCAAAAACTATCTCTATCTCCCCCCCCCCCCTCCCTTCACACACACTAAAGATCATCATAACTATGCTACTGGTATAGAGCAAAGAAGAAAAATCAGTTCTCAGCAAAAGATTACTGGTCTACAGTTAAATTACTTCAGAAACCATAACAGCGGAATTTTACTAATTCAAGATTGCTGCATATGAATCTAATACTAAATATTTTCAGCTGGTTCCAGTTTTTAAGATTTTGAAAATACTTGCTATGTAATAAAATCCTTTACGTTTGTGTTTCAGCATGTGTTATACTGCTATCTCCTAAAACTACTAAATGGATTTTCTTTATCTATATGTCAAAAAGTTCATTTTAATTCCATGTCCTGCTTAAGTTCTTTTATTCCCAAATTTTCTATGAAATTATTTTTTAAGTATCTCAATTATAAAAAAAAATTTCAAAAGAAAAATATTGCTAAAAACATAAAAATATTCACAAAGACATTTATCCTCAGATTTATATGGCAGTAACTATACTTCTGTTAACATCTGCTGACTGAAAATAAAAGTGCACATTTGATGGTATCAAATTATTCCTACCCACCATCTTAGTGCAAGGAGCTTGTGCCAGATTTGAACATGTAATATTTTCCAAGCATTGACCCAAATTTGATCAAACTACCATCTTTGCATATTAAATTAGAACTAATGAAAAATTTCGTCAAAACCATGGACCATAATGGAGCAGAATTGCATTATCTTAAAAACAATTTTCCACAGTTAAATAACACGAAAATTAATGCAGGCATATTCGTTGGTTCACATATACAAAAGCTTTTCAAGTATAGACACTTTGCTGAAGCACTATATGGTGCAGTGCCACTTTAACTCTTGTAGAAACCCCTAAAAAATATAACTTCAAGGGTCCCTCATTTACTTATACTAAAAATATGTACATTCAGCATACACATGGATCCTTAGAGCTCTGGAGGTTCCCAGCATTTGCCTACTTTGCCTATAATAAAGAACACCCTTGCTGTAGTGATTAAAAAAATGCTTAGGTTACTTCTGGATGCATAAAGGTTAAACACACTCTATCCTTCATGCCGGATTGTAGCAAACAATATTCTTTAAAACCACTGAGAACTAAAAATAACTAATGTGAAACATGATTTCATGTTATGGAAAAGTGGGATGCAATATGTCCTTAAAAATTCCTTTTTTGCACTCTTATCTTGGCTTCTTAATTATTGTGGTTCAATATGTGACAAACATGAAGGACATAAAGGTATCTTAAGTATGGAAAAATGATACCTAGAACAATGAAGCCCAGAAATGTTAGCAGACTATTGTTGGAATGTCACTAGAGAAACACCTGAAAATTCATTCAAAAAGAATAAAAATCATCATACATGCAAATGTTGTGCAGCCAAAAAAATTCCCCAAATTTAAGAGAGATTTTCACACCCACCCCCTAAAAAATAGACAAAAATTTTGAATCAGTAGTGTAGACAAAGGTAAACTATTTGAAATGAGTATTAAACCTCATGTGCATCTTCACAAACAAAAATGAATGTGATTTAATTATCAATTGAAATGAGAAATTAGAAAAACTTAATATTTACAAAAAATAAATTACAGAAAGATGCCAATAACAAGGAAAAAATAAAACATCATTAAATCTGTGTGATAAACAAGTGATCCATTAAACATTTTGTGTAATAAAATCTAAGTCAGTGGTTAAAAATGTGTGTAATAAAATCCAAATCAACAGTTATAAATGTGTTGCTGTTGAGACCCAGACTGTCCGACCTACCAGAAAGGTGTTGTTGATTGTTGAAACCCAGACCGTCCGACCTACCAGAAAGGTGTAAGGTAACTGTTTGGATGGTCGGGAAGTGCCACCCAATTTAGACCGGAACCCAGTGGGGGAGGCATCCACAGGGACCGTACCCTCCTTCCCCTTCCACCAACCTCTCGGAAGGACTTTCGGACCCACATGTTTAACGTGATCGTACTCCGCATGAACACGGCGGCAGTATTGGCATTACCAGAAAGGTGTAAGGTAACTGTTTGAATGGTCGCGAAGTGCTACCCAATTTAGACCAGAAACCTGTGGGGGAGGCATCCACAGAGACCATACCCTCCTTCCTCTACCACCAACCTCTCAGAAGGACTTACGGACCCACATGTTTAACGTGATCGTACTCCACGTGAACACAGCGGCAGTTTTGGCAGCGGCGGAAATCGAACCCAGGCCTATCAGGTGCAATTCCCGCACTCTAACCACTGGACTACCACACCCTAGTTATAAATGTGTGTAATAATATTTAAGGCTACAAATTTAATTTTGAGAGAAATTAATTTAACAATAAATTCAAAAGATAGAAATTAGAATTTCTGTGTTATACTAACAGGCAATAACACATTCATTTAAATATATGTAGCTAATGGAAATAAAAAAAGAATAAGATGGAAAGATATAGTATATTTAAAACTTGAAACTTTTTCAGCGGTTATTTTAAGTTTAGATATAGTGATTAATAAAAGATGCCTCAAGGTAGAAACACTAAAAAAGAACCCAACTTAGAATATAAACTAATAACAAGAAAGGTCAATCATGCATAAAGCATTGATTACGAAACACTTTCCAGCTACACTGCAATTTTATTTAAACATCTCTCAAATGTGATATATTCAGCAGTAATATTTTTAAAATTATCACAATACTACAATAATTTATTATATTTGAATAGTTCATCGAAAAAAAATGAACTTTATTCAAATGACGTCATTAAAATATAAATTGCCTGGCTCTATGAAAAAGCAGTAAATATTTCATTCATAAGCATTTATTCTATTCCTTTCATTCATCACAATACTACAATAGTTTATTTTACTTAAAAACTTAAAACCATGGGGGTAAAAGTAATTTAACTCTGTGCTTAAAACTTCACCGAAAAAGGCTGCTATGAAATCATCTGTCCTCTATGTAAAATCAATGACTGTTTCATTCATATCAACTATATTGCAGACTCCAGCACTAAATAATTTTGCATTAAAGAAATTCAGGAATTCTTATACCATTCATCTTGCAGCTTGATGGGTTTACAATCTCCATAAATGAAAATTAGGTTTCGTTGTAGAAATAATCAAAGTTTGATGACCATTTACTCAAATATATTGTAATTGCATTGTTTCAGAACATTGATGCACAGAAATTAAGCAAAAATAAAGCGGTTTTAGGACGGATACAACACCAAATATAAATTAAAAAGAACTTTAAAAATCACGTTTTTGACACCAGATGGATGCCATAATTTTATTTTGAAGTGAGTCACGTGATTTCTTCATATAATGGTCACTTGATCTCTGTATGTAATGGGTGTAATTATTATTTTTATTTAAAAACCTACTGAATATATTTATCTGAAGTTTTTTTTTATATATTTTATGTGATAATTTGAATATTTCTTAAAACTTTCAAAGCAATTTGTGAATTTTAAATTTGCTTTAAAAATGTTTGAAAAATTAGGTCCCATAGAGTTCAATGTATTTCATTATCTCGAAATCTCGAAAATTTAATCTTATCGAGACATCAACCATAATTGAAATAAAGCAAATTCTTGATTTTCTTAGAAGCAAATCTATTTGTTTCAGTGCATACTATCACATGTTAATGGTAATGAGTCAGCTGACATTTTGGCAAAAAAGGGTACCCTAATTTGTCTTGCCCCAAAACCTGTTCCACCGGAGTCATGCAAAAAACTAGTTTATAGTAAAATTATGACGAATTGTAATATAGACCTGACAATTAAATCAAGAGGCAAGGTTTGGGAAAATATTCAAGATAGTTGGAAAGTGTTTAGCAGCCAACGTCGCAGGGAGGCAGTGGCCAATTTTAGATTTGAAAATGTCTGGCCAAACACCTTAGTAATATAGGAATTTGTCTAATGAATGTGTGTCCCATTTTAGTGCTGATGTTATGAACTCAAGTCACTTTTCAGTGTGCCTGAATTTAGATTAAGATTCCCAGCAGCAAGATGATGTTTGCAGACTGTATTAGGAAGCTAGAACTTTTATGAACTGTTCCTGAGGTCCCTACCCCCTTCTTTGACCTTTTCTCGTTGCCTTTGCGTTTGTTTGATTTGTAATATTCTTATTTTGTGTTTGATTAGTTTTCTCTGTTTTATATTTCTACCTTTGTATCATTGTGAGATGCCAGTTATATTATGGATTGATTTCCAATTAAGCCATATATAACAGAAACAACATAAATATGAAATTAAACTAATTGATGAAAAGTTACAGAAATGAACTAACCAAATTCTCCTCTCTATAGACGAAAATGTTCTTAGCAATTTGATTCATTGTAAAAGCATGAACTTAAAATTAAAACACGAGAACTGGTAGCACCATTTATTGCATGTTTCAATAGTGAATCAACAAAAGGTTTTTAATTAAAGTGGTGAATAAAGTTTTATATTATGATATGTAAATAAAACTAATGAAAGAAGTATTAAATAATAGTTGGAATATTTATATAAAAATAAAAATTTGTGAATATACATGTGATAATAACAAAAATTAAAGCTAACGTTTTGTATATATTAATTAACTACATTTAACTGTTAATAAATTGGATTTTTTATTTTTATTTTATTGAAAAATATTATTTGATAAAAAGGTACTAATTACACTTATACACAATAAAAATTAAGGAAAATTGGGTATGTTTGTTACCAAGTAATATAACATTAATAATTTTATGAATATGATAAAAACAGAATTAAATTATTTATTAATATAAATTTTATTACTCTTTTTTGTTACAATGAGCTATTAATTATAATGATTATTAATAATACTAATACTTATTGCTTATATGAATTTAAAATTAATTATATGAAATTGTACAAAATTAGAAGGATAGGATTATATTAAACAATTTTGTTTAAAATCTGCAATATAACTATTTATGTACATTTTGCCCCACAAATTATTAATCACGTGCAATTAATTTAGAATTACATTTTTGTACACTTGTTTACTCCTGCAAGAGTTGCAATAAGCAATTTTATGTATTTTAAATGGGTAGCTAGATTTTTTATCACATAAATTAGATGTAAAAAATAAATTGCTGTCAAGCATGAGGGTTATATCTGAAAAGTTTATACAAGAAGTAATATTCTTTTCAATTGGAATTATAAATAAATTGATATGATAAAAAATAAGATTATAGTTATTATTAATGATATGACATGATGTAGAACCAAATAGGTTAGATGTAATTTTATAGTCAATAGGGATTTACTAGCTACTGTAGTTTAAGAGTTATGTCCTATAATAAGAGATTGGGTTTTTATGAAATTTTAAAATCTTAACTACATATGGGAATTTAGATTATTACAAGGTATTTTTAAAAATTTATGAAAATCTATAATTTTCTTCGATACTGTTGATGAAGAAGCATCAATAGCACAAGATATTATTCTGAGTTAGAAAGTCATTAAGAATATGAACATAATTTTTTTTACATGTAATAGCTTAATTGCTTGTGAGTTTGTACACATATATAATTACAAATTTATATTGTAAAAGTTTAAATTTGATAAGTTATAAAAAGTTTTAATATCAGTGATCTTATGAGTTGTTTTACTTCATTTAAAATATTTACTTATATATCCACACACTTTGTCACCAAGATTGTCAGTTTCATTGCCAAACTCATCAAAATGTCACTTAACTGGTTACATTTGTTGCCAAGTTGTCTATAATAATATAGAAACATTTTTCTAGTGTCCCTGTTAGGCAAAAACTATAGCAATAAGCAGTAGTTTTTTCTATGAGTTTTATTTTGGATTCATGAAACAGTTTGGATTCACTAATATCCTTAAAACTATTTTATCTATATTTATTTTCCCCATCATTTCATTGAAAAATTGCAAATATTTTTATTAACAGAAGATTTTTATCCTCCTAATCCCCCAATATACCGACCTGTGCATTTCACAATAATTCATAATATGAAGTAATTTAAACAAGCTGCATTTAATTATCAATGTTTATGCTGTTTCGAGTAATGAAGTGTCCATAAAATTATAAAATATAACTCTAGCTTTTCAGTTTCTTGTGTTCTATAATTTCTTCTATTTTATAATGTTCTTGTATTCTGTAATGATCTTAAGCATTCTTTTATATGTATTCAATTTACATGAAAATCTGTCCCAGACAGAATTACATGAAGCAAAAAAATAACTTCATCTTCACTCCCTATGAAACTGAAATAATTTCTGCTTCATACAGGAAATAAATTTCTATTTTCTTTTCACTGAAACACTTGGAAAATATTTCTGAAATCTTAGAAGATAAGACTTTTTTTTCTTATAGTATAATTGTGATTTTATGTGATAGGTATATTTCATTTTTATATATTGTTTGAACATCACAGATTGGTAATATAATGCAAAAATACTTATTATGATTGTATATAATGCAAAATAATATAATAAATATAGGTAATATAATGCAAAAATACTTAGTATTTAATACTTACTAATGATTGGCAGCAGGAAGCTATATCCCTTTTAATTAAATAAAAAATTGTTGATATCTTCAAAAAACAAATAATAGAACATTATCAATTATACTGATATATGTGATATATTTAGCATAACACATTTTTTTAATATAATAGATTTTAATTTCCTTGTAGTGTTAAACATGTTATCATCTTTATATATATATAGTTACTGTCTATGCTGGTTTTTAAAACCATAAAAATTTATATATATATATATATATATATATATATATATATATATATATATATATAATTACTGTCTATGCTGGTTTTTAAAACTGTAAAAATTTATATATATATATATATATAGTTACTGTCTATGCTGCTTTTTAAAACCATAAAAATTTTTGTTTTGAGCCAATTCCATTTTATTCAGGTTTCACTATACTAAAGAAGCCACTTTTTATAGTAAGTGTGGTGCCCTCTTAAGATATTTTGAATATTAATATAAAGTATTTTTAATAATCATTGTAAATGTATAAATAAATTCTTTTATCTGCAACTTTATCCATTTTAATTCATTTGCATTTTTTGTGCAAAAAAAAATGTATATTTTTTTCCAATGTGTTTAAAATATCTTGAAATTTTAGGTACAGTGCAGAAAACCACAATTGTTATTCTTTTGTGATGTCATTCCTCAGAGCTCTTCAGCTTGAAAAACTGCATCCATATCTAACTGACAAAGTTGTTTTCTGCAAACATTTTATTTCTCCTCAAGCTCGTATAGCAGCTAAATACATTAGTCTTTACAGACAATTAAAAAGAGATCTTGTATGAAAGTTTACTTTCTTTACATATAGTAATAATATTTTGTTACAACAGTTTTAATGTTTTATTAAATATGTTTTATGACATAATTCCTATTCTATTTATGGCCTGAAAATTTAATATAGCTATATTCATGTACCGAAGAAAATTGTATATATATTTAAAATATATAAATTACATTCTGTATATTTTATATTATGAAATTTTAATAAATATTTTCACCAAATATTGTATAACATTAATCATAAAATGTTACTTTCAGAAAATAAATATTTTCAATTTCTGTTACCAGTTTACCTTTTTATTTATTTTGGCATATTTATTTATCATACTTGATTCTTAAAAAGGCTATTGTAAATTATTAATTACCTTTGTGTGATGTAATTACCAATACCATTACAATGCTAATATTTTTCTTATATAAAAATATAATTAGGCTATATGACATATCCCTAACAGCATTTTTTTTCACAGTGACGTAAGATTTACATCACACTGTGACTTTGGGACATTTGCAATATGTCTTGGCAATGTCATATTGAGGTCACAGCGAAATCATTTTGGTCATTTTCATGGTCATTTGGGACATCGCATATTAACTTATTTGTGACATTGCATATTAACTTGTTTGTGACATCATATTGTAATTGCCATTGTAATGTCATCACAGTGTTATATGTTAATTAAATTGGGGAAACGTCACAGAATATAGTCACAATGAAGTTACAAAGTTACTAATACGTAACATCGCATGGAAGTCACAAATATGATGTCACATTTTGACCCAGGTGTCATATGACTACAACGTCACTGTCACACATGTGACAATCTTTGCCATGAGGGATTATTTTACTTAACTTTTATAAATCTTTCTCACTCTCAAAATGCTTTAAAACTAGCTAATTTGATTTATGGGCATATATTTTTCATTATTCATTCTTTGTACAATTGCCTTTTCTTAATTTGCATATTTAAAAATATCTCACCTATTTACATAGAATTTTAATTTAAGAATTGGGGTCAGAAAGAGAAAAATAAGTGAGATCACAAAGCTTTTTTTTCCCCATCATATTCTGATATTGTCTATCTGTTTCAATTATGTACAGAAAGCCTTTGCTGCTCATGCCAGGGTGAATTACTTCTATTATATAGTGCTTCAATTACTTAAGCAATGTGAACTACAGAATCTGACCAAAATTTCTCATCAAGATGCCTTCATAGAAATTGTGTGTTATTGCTGGGATTTCAGAAAATAATCTCTTTAGTAAATCAAATTTGTAATATTGTATAAAATTTTATTATAATTCACATTAATATGTTTTAAATAAATATTAAACAAAATGTAAAAAATCATACATGCCAATAATACCAATATCCAGAAGTTTTGAGCTTTCGTCTTTGGGATTTATTACCAAGTTCAAAAGTTTTGTGTTCATTCTTAGACTCAATTTTTGTTTGCAACTTTGTTTGGTAGCTCTAAAATCCATCTCAATCTGTTAAAGTGACTTTGTTCTTTCAGAATCTCTTATACCACATTTCTTAAGCTATATTTGATTCATTTTGTGGAATTAGATTGGTTATTAAACATTTCTTGAGATACCTTTCAGATTGGAGTGAAATATATGTTTTTGGCTTCACTAATTTTTCTTTTTAGCCCCTAAGTCTTCAATAAAATTTAAATTCTGTTTTAAGCTTGAAAATGCTTCAATAAATTCATGCATTTTATATTATCTCAATGTAAGGATTCTTTTTTATTTATTTATTATTAAGGCTTTGAATGTCAAAATTTCTCTTAACCTCAAATGGCTGGTTTTAAATATAATGAAAAATAACAATTATTTCTGCATGAGAAATGCTAAAAATACTTACAAATTCATTAAAGACAAAGAGAAACCTATCTAAATCTGAAATCAAAGTTATCATTGTCCCACAGCTGTGTGCTAACAAACACTGTTCTGCTTACATGCATACCCAACAGCGATCTATGAATATACTCATATATATAATAAAAACTGCATCCATATTTATTAGACTAAGTTGTTTTTTTTGTGAGCATTTTATTTCTCCTTAATAGAAGCTGAGTCTAATAGTCTTTACAGGTTTATTTATTTTACATATAGTAGTCTTATTTAGTTATAACATTCGTGTACTAATGAATGGTAGAAAATTGTATCAACTGCTTCCTCACCCATCTCAATACCCTTTATTAAAAGTAAGTCTGTCAGACATGTTTATGAATGTAGTGTCAAGCTGTTTGAAAATCTGAAGGTGTTTAGTTTATCAAAAACAATTGTGTTTGTTGTACTACATTATTATTCACATAATTTATCTTGTATTTTTATGAACTACATTTGGCTTTTCCATGTACAATTTGAGCATGACACATTCAAGATACACCAAATTTCTTTTCAATTGCTCATATCTGTTTTCTTATTATACTTATTTGGTGTACAAAAATTCAAAATGAATATAAGATTGAAAAATAGGCATACTGTGCAGGATATATTTATAAAAATCACATTATTTCCATATAAATAATCTGTGTTGGAACCTAATTCTATTTCAGCGTTAATTACACTGAGGTAGTTTTGAAGATATTGCAATAGAGTGAAAAATGCACACATCTGTGCATGAACAAAATTTTAAAAAAATGTTTTGTATTCACATTTATATAACAACCTACATTTATATCAAATTTATTTTAATATCTTCAGTAGTTTTGGAATAGTTCATTACTGTTAGTTCAGCACTGTAATACAAAATACATATACTTCACATGACACTGCCAAATTAAAAAAAAAATTTGATGTTTCATGATCATGGAGCAATTTTATTTTTGTATCAAATTCTGTTCAATTAATTGAATAGTTTTAGAGTAAAACCTGTTACATAAATTTGTAGACAGATGAATGCATAGAGTGCTAAAGAATTTTTTTAAACATGTAATAAAAGCTAACAGATTTATTTTATTGTAAGGGAATCCAGCATGTTTAATATATTTATGAAGAAGCAGTTTGAGATTGGAAGCTGTAAATTTCTTGTTCATGAACTGTCTGTCCTTCATGGACTTGATCTTAAATCAGTTGGTTGCAAGTGGGTCTATTTTAATTAAAATTTTCATAACTGCTGAAAACAAAGTAGGTAGAATTTTGATTTCCAAGATTAAAGTTCATGGATAAATTAATGAACTATACAAAATATTTGAACATATAATAGAGTAGATCTTCAGACAAATGTAGATAAGAGAGAGCACCAACATTTAGGCATACCCCATCTATAATCAGTCCCCTATCCATCAGCCCCAGCAGCATGGTATCTACTATCCCTCACCATACGGTACTCTGTTTACGATGAGCCCATTTTTTGCAACACAATATATCTAACAAGGAAATCATTTGAATTAATTTAATACAATATTAGTTCCATTGTAATTTGCTTTACTTTTGTAGGTAAAAAGATATAAAACCCTGTGTTTTCCGAAAGGAGTGAAATTTCATTTTCACCAACATATATTACAGCAATCTTCAATAATAAAAAAATGTCTTCGTGTGTGTATGTCTGTCTGTTGACAGTGTAACAGAAAATTCAAGTGATGCATAACCATGGAATTCTGTGCATACTGTGTTCAGGCCCTGATGTACCTCGGAACAATTTTTTTAATTCAAATCAGTTTTTGAGTTATTTAATGTTTAAGCCGAATTTTCAGTGATTGTCTCGCCAGTCAGTTCCTTGTCAATTGAAAATATTATAACTGCCCATACAAACTGTGGAGCTCCCTACAAACATTTATTGCGGATCCCCCACATTTTTGATTTTCTCCTCTCTGTGAATATATGATGCCTTCTCCTCCCTCAGAAAAAAATATTGGTAGTCCAGGCCCTCTCTGGATTCTGGGCCCCCTCTCGAGTGATATTCATCCCCTCCTATGGAGAGCCATGTAGCTAAGTTTCAAACTGAAGTTTGAAATTCGGCTATAATATTTTTGATAATATTCTTCTGTCTTTCCGATGGTGTTAATTAATACCATTGGAAATATCGAAGAATACTCTTTTCAACGAGCTTTAAATGGAATCGTAATACTTATACCCGAATTCTAAAAAATGGGGGAATAATATTGAACACTTCATTGATTTTAAAATGACAACATAGAAAAATCCACTGGCAGTCCGATTTTTATAATGTAACAGGAGCAAAATTTATTGTTACAAACTATTTTAAAACAAAAATTGTGTTTCTGTAGTTATTAAATTGCATAATTGAGATATTTATAAATACGTACCCAGATTTTTTTTTCCAGTGGAGTCCACATGAGCTTTCAAGACCAAACAATGCTGTTTACACTTGCAAAATATCCCACATAATATAAAAGAGCGTTTTCTTTTCAGGCTGTGGGAACCAGATACCCCACCCCCTGAATACGCTATATTTTTTAAGATGTCAATATATCGCAAACGTTTAAACTTCCGACACAGGAAGCGATTCCTGCTGATGGGAATTCTTCGCGAATCTGCGCATACCTGTCAACGAAGATCGGCTACTATGATGAGTGAAATATTTGGAAATGAATTATCATCCAGGATTCTAATCGGACGTTCGCTGTTCGAACGCATTGCGCCCGAGCTACATTGTATTTATTTTAAGTTCATTCATTTAATTCTGATTTTGCCAAAAAATAATAAATGTAGAATAATAGAAGTCGATTTAGTTTGTGAACCTGTTATGCGTGCGCGGCGTATTATTATTGCATGGCGTGGTATTACGCTATTACAAGTATTGTACGTATATTACATGCACCAGTATAGCCGATTGAAGGCTAGCCTACTAATAAAACGCTATGTATTCTGTGAACCCACTACCCAGTTTACATGCGCCCTCGTTATTGCATCCAGTGATGGATTTTATTGTCTGTATCATTAGCCGTTTCTTCCCCTCGTAGTGGGCATATCCCTAGCCGTTACTTGCCCAGGTAGTGAGCATATCCTTTAACTGTAACTTGCCAGCGTATCCGTCTGATACACGGTCGACAGCTATTGCAAGTTAAGAACTTTATCAAAAGCAATCGAACTGGTCGCCGAAAGTGACTAGGGTCAGGGCCTGACTAATGCAGAAGCAAACGGGGCAGCTGCCCCGGGCACCCGCATCAGAAGAGCCCCAAATCACGAAACCGAATTCCGTTACTTGCGGCGACTGCTACATTCTACGTTGAAATCTACCGACGGAATCATGCTCGTTACACAAATAAATGAAAACTAGCCGAATACCGTTGAAAATCAACGGTCTCGCAATAAGCAACCCCTGAATAATTCGCATTTCACATTTATTCGGCAAATCGAATATTTTGGTGTGCAGAACCCCCTAAAGAAGAAAGTATTGGGAAACCTTATTTGCACATTTCTTCCTTTCGAACTATCTACCCGTACACCACATTAAAGTCTATCTCATCCCGAAGCATGCTATTTTATTATTTCTCCTTTCGAACGTTTTTCTGTGTAGCACCCCGTTAATGAACATTTTTGTCAAACCGTATTCATCTTTGGTTTTTTTATCAAATGGTTAGCCCATAAACTAAATTTCAAGCCTCTATCACATTGTAAAGGAGGCGTTTTTCATTTGTTCGGCAAATCGAACGTTTTAGTGAGCGGCACCCCCTACAATAGCAAATGTTGGAAAACTGAAATTGCGCACTTTCTTCATTTCGAACGGTTTACCCATACACCAAATTTGAAGTCTCTATCTTATCGAAAAGCATGCTTTCCTATCATTTCACTTTTTGAACGTTTTGGTGTGGAGCACCCCCTCTACAGAACGTTTTCGAAAAATTCGATTTTTCCAGGGGGGTTTATCGAACGACCAAGCCGTATACCAAATTGCAAGTCTCTATCTATTCGAGAAGTGCCTAAAAAAGCGTGACAGACAGACTGACACTTGGCAATTAGTATATACTAGCCGAATACCCGTTGAAAATCAACGGTCTCGCAAGCGATCGGCCAGTGTGTATACGAAGCCAGCGCGGATATTGGCTGGCTTTCGAAGCGATCGCCAAATGTATCACGTGACGCGCGGAGAGACTTTCCTTCTCAAGGTTATTTCGGAGCAATTAGGGAAAACCGGAAACCTGATGCATGAATGAACCTGATGTTAGAACATGTATTAGCAAAATAAGATTTCTTTTAGCAAAATGCTAAATAAAACTAACATAGTTTAAACCTTTATTTGGAACTTGCATCTCCTTCAAGGAAAAAATAACAATTTATAGTTTGCAATTATGAAGACTTCCTGACTTGTCAATATATATATATATATATATATTATATATACAAGGTGACCAGAAATAAGCGCCTCAATAAAGAACTGTAATATCTCGAAAACCACTGTACATGAATCGTTCAAACTTTGGGAATAAACAATACTGACAACCAAATGCCATTGCAGGTGATGGCAAACATATCGAACTTGCGATTTCATAAATTTAGAATATATATATATTTTCTGTAATTGGAATAAAACATATTTATTCACCCGTTTTTTGTTGTTTCATTTTACTTTTGGGGCGCTTTTTTCTGGCCACCCTTTATATATATATATGTATATATATATATATATATATATATATATATATATATATATATATATATATATATATATATATATTATATATATATATATATATATATGTATATATATATATATATATATATATATATATATATATATATATATATATATATAATATATATATATATTATATATATATATATATATATATATATATATATTATATATATATATATATATATATATATATATATATATATTATATATATATATATATATATATATATATATATGTATATATATATATATATATATATATATTATATATATATATATATATATATATATATATATATATATATATATATATATATACATATATATATATATATATTATATATATATATATTATATATATATTATATATATATATATATATATATATATATATATATATATATATATATTATATATATATATATATATATATATATATATATAATATATATATATATATATATATATAATATATATATATATATATTATATATATATATATATATATATATATATATATTATATATATATATATATATATATATTATATATATATATATATATATATATTATAAGTTTAACTACAAGCCCATCTATGTCTTAATATGGCCCTCTTTGGATATTGTTTTTATTTATCTAACCCTTTCATTCCTTCTTTTGATTGATTATGGTATGTCTTCACATTTCGCATTATGGAGTATTTTGGTTTGAGTTCTCTCATCGCTTTTATGATTTTTTCTGCGGGTTATTGCTCTTTTTGGTAGATTTCACACTCGATTATTCAATCGTTATATATGTGTGTATAGTGCTGACATCTCTCGGCAGGCATTAGAGTTTATTGTGTTTTTTTGTGTATTTTTTTCTTTTCTGTATCTTTTAGTTAACCCAGACGTCAATATCTTTTATTGCTTATTTTTACATTTTAATCTAGACAAGTATTTCCACTATATGTGGCCCTCTTTTGCCCGCAGTTGTAGGGATTCAGTCAGACACATACGTATTAACAGTTTTGTATATCTTCCATTCCGGATGAATATAATTATTTGTCCACACTTCGCTTATTTATGAATATTTCGTATGAAAATCTCTTTTCTACTATGCTTGTTTTGTTACTCTCCAAAATTTCGATTCAATTCTTATGGTATTAGTTAAAATTTGAAATTCGTACCTGACAAAATAGTTTTTGGGGGGGTTTATATTGGGAATTTTAATTAGAATTCGTGATGTAAATTTTCTTCATTACCTAGTGTCCGGTCTATTATTATTATGAATTGGGATAATTATAGATCGACAAACATTGACCAATTAAGCGTTATAGACGATTTGGAAGAATACCATACCTTCTCTCAATCTAAATCATATTCCTTCAATAGATGCAACAATCTTAGGTGCAAAACTTGTCCTTATGCTGACCCATTACAAATTAATAATAATTCCACTTCACAAAAATTCTGCAAAGTTTTTAATTGCATATACAAACTTAATTGTACTATTTGTAACTTATCCTATATTGGCCAAACCAGCAACCCTTTACATCTGAGAATGAATGTCCACAGGGATCATATTAAAAAATTTGACCATAAAGTCTTTAATGATCTCCCTACCAAAAATCAATTTGAATATCAGCACTTTGCTACACACGGATTTAAAAATGTATCCCTTCATATTTTAGATATTAAAATTTCACTCACGGATAGATTAATATTTGAAAATTATTACATTAAAAAATATAAAACTCTCTTCCCCTATGGCTTAAATCAAATTCATAATAATAATAATGTTGTTAACAATAGTTTTGAATACAATTCTCATAAATCTTCAGTATATAAACATCTTTTTCATTATTCAAAGTCATCATCTCCTAGTAAAAAGCGATATAAGCGTGGCAAAGGAAAAAGTAACTTAAGTAAAACTATTGATTACAAAGCAGACATTTTGAAATTACAATATAATTATTCTCAAACTTTCAATTTTCTACCTGTTAGAACATGGTTATATAAAGTCAGAAAAAGCAAATTAAGTATTGTTTATACTCATTTTTTAAAATTAAAATTAACTCATGAGCATTTTAAACATTTATTTTTTGATCTGCTTCTTTCACGTACACATTTCTTAAATTACCACCTACTCCATTCACCAAATCCACATACTAAAATAGCTTACTGTGTAATCTCTTTTAAACACCCTATTCTCAATTCTCTTAACTTCAATAATTTATTTGCAAAACATAAGCACTTGTTACCAGTAAATGATATCAAAATACAAAAATCATTCAAATATAATTTACCAATTGGTAGAACTATTTACAATTACAATGAAGTTTCTAGGACATTAAACTCCGATGATCTTACATCATGTGTATGCAGCAATCAAAATCTTGCCCCTTTTGTCAACTCCACTCATGGTCACATTATTACTGGGGATCTCAGTATAGTTCAGGATGATATACTCAGGGATATTATGAATAAAGGGTCTAAATTTCGCATTCCATTCTGCCATCACCCTAAACAACTTCTTCAGTCTCTATCATTTGATTTTGATAAATTCATATATCAACTTGCTTGTTCACATTCTATTCCTATTGAAGCATTCAATCTATGGAAGTATACGACCTTACATCTACTTAAAAATGTTATTATAAACACTAAATTAACGAAGCCTAGGTATCCTTATAAACAACTCCTATCTGCTATCAAAGAACTACAACAACATTTTGTCATAACTTATGTAGATAAAGCTTCTAATAATTATGCCATCATTTGTAAAAAATATTATGTTTCTCTGTTACAGAATTACTTAAAAGATAATCAAATTTTTAAACCCATTAATAATCAGTCTATCCAAATCAAAACTAAAATGCTAAAATTATATACACAATTAAATATTAATTGTAAGTTTTTTAAATTTCCTTATGTTACTTTGGTTCCTAAATTCCACAAATCACCTCTCAGTTTTAGAACAGTCACTTGTGGACATAATACCTTTACCACTACAGCTAGTAAGTACTTGCTTAACTGTTTAAATCGAATTAATGAATCTCTTAAATTCAGGAATTCAGGATATTTCATTTTGAACAATAGTTTTGATTTAGTTAATCACCTTAGCAAGTTACCACAAATTCTTGGTTTCCAAACCTTTGATTTTAAAGACCTATTTAATAATATTGTCATTAAAGATTTACATAAAGTTATTATCTCTCCTTATCATGACTATATATCTTCCAATCATGATGCTTTTAATGTCAAAAATTTTCCTATGCTCTTGCACTTTGTGTTATACAACAATTATATTATCCAAGGTGATAACATTTATTTACAAACATCTGGTGTACCACAAGGTGGCTGTAGTAGTAGTATACTCGCTAACTTATATCTTTATTATCATGAATGTCATTTTAACTCTAATTCATATATTATATATAGATATGTTGACGACTTAATTTGTATTATCATTGATGATTCCTATCCCATTAATATTGATTTTTACCCGTCTAACCTAGAATTAATTCCTAATGAGCCTTGCGTTAGTCAAACTGTTAATTTTTTAGACCTCAATTTAGATACCCTCAATAATCATGTAATCACCAATCTATATGATAAAAAAGATTCTTACAACTTCACTATCATAAAGCTGCTATCATATGAATCTTGTAATTCTATTCAATTGTTTAGAAACATCATTTTAAACCAGCTATTTCGAATACATCGACTTTCTGATCCTCAGTTTCACTTTCTCCACATCAATAAACTTAAACGCATTTGTCAAAACTACCTATATCCGGAAGTATTTGTAAATAATATTATTAATAATTTCAAATATACCACGTAATAATTTTACACATGCATTATTTATCTTTGATTGGTTAACTCATTTTTGAAAATTCACCCATTCTTATCACCTTACTTACCACTTGGCCTGAGTCTAATACTGTTTACTATTTTAGAATGTCTATTTTCCACTTGTCCTGAGTCCTATACTGTTTACTATTTTCGAAAGTCTCCATACTTATTATGTATCGTTCAATTGTATTCATTCCCACTCGCATTGACGAAGTAAGGTGAAATGCTCGCCCACTCGCATTGACGAAGTGAGGTGAAATGCTCAGTTACTAGTTTATCTTACACGTGCTGCTATTATTTCACATTACAGTTCGTGGAGGTATTGTTTTTCAGCTTTTGTATAATTCAATTGATTTATTTTTCTAATTCCACTAGCCAGTAGACAGCTCCAATGGTGTCTATAGTTAAATACTATCGCCATTGTCAGAAACTGGCTATTCTATCGGTTTTAATTCGAATTGTATGGCTGTCCTGATGAGAATGCAATTTCGAACTGACCGCCATTTTTTGTGTGGTTTCGATTGATTGTTCTCTATTCTTGATCTCTTGTCTTGAGCTGATTATTATTGCCTATTCTCATTTTTGCAGAGTTTTATTTTTATTTACTTTTATATACTTTTAATTGTGATTTTTGAATCCTAATATTCTTCTCATCCCCCTTTCCAATGTAGTGATATGTAACCTTCTATCTTTATCCTTAGACTTGGCTTATAGTTACTCATTTGTAACAGATATGCTAGAGATGGGATTTTTTGTACATCCAGTAGTTTATGCAAAAAATTTTCGATTAAAATCATTTAATTTTTATATATATATATATATATATATATATATATATATATATATATATATATATATATATATATATATATATATATATATATATATATATATATATATATACAATACAAATGTTAAGTAAAATATAACTTTTACTAGAAATATTAAAACGGGATATGCCCATACTATCATAAGGCGCATTGCAGCACATACAATATAAGCACGAATATGGATTCAAATGAATAAGAAATGAAAGAAGTAAAAACGGATGGGGATGCTTACAAGGAAGTCGAACGGCCAAGGGGGATTACGACCCCTTGTTCCCGGTTGAAGCACGCTTTTAATCCCAGGAAACGTTCCCGGAACCAGACTCGCCTGAAGCAGTCCTCCATATACCAACGCTGGAAAAGCAAAATCCAATCCACTGAAAAAGCAAATCCAATCCATTGAAAAAGCCAAATTCAATCCATTGAAAAACGTACTTGAAAACCCAGATCACCAACATGAAACGATACTAATAGTAAGACTACTTGGATGCCTAATGTCTAAACAACCTATAACATCCATATCAGCACTGACTTTTCATTACGTGCAAGTCCTTGTAAATCCTTATAACATGTTACGGTTAAGATACATGTCACAGTTAATCTTTTTGCATCCAGCGTGACGTAACTATAATAGTTCATAGAATTTTGCATAAAAGTCCTGATCATACTTTTTGTATGATTTTTCATAATAATGCTTTAGGAAATGTAACGGATATAGCTGTTTTTTCGCTTCACATACCAAATTACGTTCGCATATAATGCGTTCGGTCTTGGTTGTATTTAATCTTTTAATTCTGTTAAGATGATTGAGTATTAAGTTACGTAGTACGCCTATACTCAAGTTGGAATTCCAGCTGATGATATAGTTTATGCTGACATCAAAGGTCTTTCTTTTATCATACATTTTAAAGCAAATACTTTCTTTGTTGTCGTAATAAATGCTTATATCTAAAAACTCTGTTATTTCTTTCTTCACTTGTTTTGTTTCGATCAATTCCAAATTTGCGGGATAAAAGTTGAAGTTAAATTGATAATTACTTTCAAAATTTCCAATAAGCACATCGTCCACAAATCTGAAATAGGGAATTTCATTTAGATAATGAGTTCCGATCTCATACTTATTCAAATAGATATCAGCCAACATGGAGGAACAGCCACCCCCCATGGGAATACCTTGAATTTGTTGATAGAATGAATCTCCGTTGTAAAGTAAGTTTTCATATAAAACGAATTTGATGAGGTTTTCGTAACTATTGATGTTGATAAATAGATGCAAATTGTATTCATGAAATGTTTCGATCATGATCTCAAACAGATCCTTTAAATTTATGTTATTGAATAAATCTTTAAAATCGTAGCTTTTAAGGTGTAATCTCTCTGGTATTTTGCTCAACTTTTCTATGACTTCATTACTATTTGATACCATTACCGTACCACTTGATTTTATTTTCGCCATTGTAGGTCTTAAAATATTCAGCAGGATAGCATTTGCCTTAGTTAAATAAGTTCCACATCCCACAGTCACCGGTCTAAATTTGACGGGTGACTTATGCATTTTAGGTATTAATACCAGGTATGGAAATTTGATTGTAGTGATTTCAATACCGATCCTTTTATACAATGCTGTGATTTTGTTTTCATTTGCCGTTTTAGACAAAACATTTAGTTTATACATTGTTTCGTTGTCGTAACATTTTTTTAATTGCTCTACATAGTATTTTTTGCAAGTAAATGCATAGTTTGAGGTAA
Organism: Amaurobius ferox; assembly: GCA_951213105.1. NCBI lineage: Eukaryota > Metazoa > Arthropoda > Arachnida > Araneae > Amaurobiidae > Amaurobius > Amaurobius ferox. Next base: position 59,225,630 of record OX578133.1, read on the forward strand.
CTTTGTCCATATAAGTGATCACATAAATATTTTGAAATATTTTCAACCGGTTCTTGTCCATTTTATAATTAGTAATTTTATTTTGTCGGTTTTTGTAATAAAGATTAAAATCAGCTAAAACTGCACTCTTCCATTCTTGAAAGGTTTCCATTGGAAAACTGTACTTTACAGCTAGTTTGTAAATAAAATCATCTAGATCCTTTTTAAAAAGTTTTCCGTGATTATAAAAATTCTGAAATCTGAATTTAGTGCCCAATTGTAAAAATTCTCTAAAATCCGAATCCATTGCAACTTCTAAATCACCAGTAACAATGTGATCATGATCTCTATTGCGAAATTTACTTGTTTCACATTGACATATCAAGTTATCATTTTTGTCCAACTGTCTTCCGATCATATTATAATTGAAGATTTTACGTCCGTTAGTTTTCATATATCGATATGTTAAACAAACTTCGGTCTTTTTTATCGGTAGGAGATAATTATGTTTTTTCAAAATTGTCTTAAATGGTATTGCATCATAATTCTTATTACAAAAAGTTGTAATTAGATATTCCTTCCCATATGGATTATTATTATTTTGTTCTAGCATAATTTCCAATTTCTGTGCTTTTAATTTAAATATATCGTAAAAAATGGCAATGTTTGCTGTAAGGATAGGATCGTCTTTATCGTTATCTTGCATAATGGGGTTTTTCATCCATTCCAACCAAATACGATATAAAAACTTTTTCTTTATTCCGAACACTTTATTTTTAATCCAATTTTCCTTTATAGTTTTATATGTCTTGATTTCTTCTATAAAATGTTTCAGGTTGTTTAAAACAACTTCAAATTTTACTTTCTTGCGCCTACCACCTCGTTTACCACGAGTTGTTTTCTTATTTTCTTTATTTTTATATACGGGAGATTGTTTTACATCTGTACTATATTCCAAATTGTGCGTGTTATTAAAGTTGATAGTATTTAATCCATATGGATATACAGTTTTATATTGTTGTATATGCTTATTTTCCCACCAAAGTCTTTCGTTATGATCTTTTACAATATCAAGAATTGTTACTTTAACATTTTCAAAACCGTGTTCCGAAAAATGGTTTAACTCCAAGTTGGTATCAAAGGTCGTATTATTTTTCACTTTTTTAACTTGACTCCGATGCAAATTTATCCTTATATTGAGATAATTTTTGGTTTGTCCTATATATTTCATGCCACAAACACTGCAGTATAAGCAATATACGCAATTATATACTTTGCAGAATGTTTTATAATTGGATTTGTCAAGGGTGATTTGTCTGGAATCAGCACTAGGACACAATTTACAACGTTTAGATTTACAACGTAGATATTTAAAATCTTTCATATTCTTATAATAAAATACTTTATCGTTGTCGGTATTTGTTTTCAAAGTGTTATTTTTGTAACACTTGTCGTTTATATCTATAGGTAAACCACACACGTTATTTTGTTTTTCCACTACATCGCTTCTTGTAGGTTTGAAGTATCTCAGTATAGAGTTCATTTCTAAAGGTCACTTGATATCGATCCTACAGCTACCTTTATTGCTGTATTACCGGGCCATTGCAAAAATATTATTAAAATTATTATTCACAACGTTGCCAGTCGCTAAATATAAAGGTTGTACATATCATATATTTTTAAGTAGTTGAACGTGAAGTTTATGCCTTCTCAGTATTTACATACCATATCATTGTAACTTTTATCAAATACACATCGTGATTCATTTTGCTCATGACTCATACGTATCCAAAACCATTCCATATTCTGCGTAGACGAGTGGAAAATTTTTTACAATATCTATTAGTTTTTTTATTCCAATATATACGTTCTATACTATAAGTATACAACATATGTAAAAGAGTTTAAATTATTTGATAGAGACTTTTCAAAGCTTCTCGTCATAGACATTAACACATTAAAACATATATACAAAACGTTTAAGTTATAAAAGTATAAAATGTAACTAAAATGTAGGCTAAAATACAGAAGCAACACAATAATGCTATTGTCATAGATATAGCTAAGTTTCGAGAGATCAAAATCCCAAAAGTCTCAATATAGATAAAAACCCACTAATTATATAAACACATTTAATTGTCGTCAAGTACTATCTTAAACCTCAAACTACAATTATGCATTCCAATTTCGACACACGGAATCCCGCAAAATATCCCGCAAATATCCCGCTTTTATCCCGCAAATTTGGAATTGATCGAAACAAAACAAGTGAAGAAAGAAATAACAGAGTTTTTAGATATAAGCATTTATTACGACAACAAAGAAAGTATTTGCTTTAAAATGTATGATAAAAGAAAGACCTTTGATGTCAGCATAAACTATATCATCAGCTGGAATTCCAACTTGAGTATAGGCGTACTACGTAACTTAATACTCAATCATCTTAACAGAATTAAAAGATTAAATACAACCAAGACCGAACGCATTATATGCGAACGTAATTTGGTATGTGAAGCGAAAAAACAGCTATATCCGTTACATTTCCTAAAGCATTATTATGAAAAATCATACAAAAAGTATGATCAGGACTTTTATGCAAAATTCTATGAACTATTATAGTTACGTCACGCTGGATGCAAAAAGATTAACTGTGACATGTATCTTAACCGTAACATGTTATAAGGATTTACAAGGACTTGCACGTAATGAAAAGTCAGTGCTGATATGGATGTTATAGGTTGTTTAGACATTAGGCATCCAAGTAGTCTTACTATTAGTATCGTTTCATGTTGGTGATCTGGGTTTTCAAGTACGTTTTTCAATGGATTGAATTTGGCTTTTTCAATGGATTGGATTTGCTTTTTCAGTGGATTGGATTTTGCTTTTCCAGCGTTGGTATATGGAGGACTGCTTCAGGCGAGTCTGGTTCCGGGAACGTTTCCTGGGATTAAAAGCGTGCTTCAACCGGGAACAAGGGGTCGTAATCCCCCTTGGCCGTTCGACTTCCTTGTAAGCATCCCCATCCGTTTTTACTTCTTTCATTTCTTATTCATTTGAATCCATATATATATATATATATATATATATATATTATATATATATATATATATATATATATATATATATATATATATATATATATATTATATATATATATATATATATATATATATATATATATATATATATATATATATATATATATATATATATATATATAATATATATATATATATATATATATATATATATATATATATATAATATATATATATATATATATATTATATATATATATATATATATATATATATATATATATATATATTAGAATTGATTATATTTATATTGATAATCATTTTTTATCTTGTAATATCCTCCTTACTACATTTTATTAGGTTTTACATGGACTTAGATGTTTATATTTTTATATAAGCAAATATTTTATTTTTATTTATATTATTTATATGTGTTAATGCCATACTCCTTATATTACTGTTATGTGGGTTTTAACCACACGTCCTGTTAGAACGCATAAATTAGTATAGTTTCTCATCTCCGACATTGGCCGTGTCGAACAAAAATACATAGAATTAAATTAGTGGCAAATGAGGACAACGGACATGATATAAAACAATAACAATGTGTTTATTGATAAAAATGAAATTAAGAAATAATAATAATAAAAACATATTCGATTGGTTCAATTAACATTCTTAACAAACTACAATGACTCTCCATTGACATTTTCTAAAAATGAATATTTAAAGAATGTATGTAATTAAAATCTCCATTTATGTTTGCAATTAAATTCGTCCCTACTATTTAGTCAAGTGTGGATTTAACAAGATGTCGAGAGAGTGAAACATTAATTAAAACTGTGTCAACAGACTAAATATGCGATACATGCATTTCATACCTTCGAATATCGTTGGATGCGCCACTGGATACGGGCACTTCGGTGGAGGAATCGCCGGACATCGCTGCAGACGTAATTTTTTGAGAGACTCTTCTCTCTCGAGCACACAAACCAATTCTCCGTTCTGTCTGAAGTCTTAAACTCAATTTCCCGTTCTTTTCGAAAAAATCTACCACTCTCTCGATCATCGGAAAAATGTCTCCTCCTACACAATTCAGCCCCAGGTTTTTTACTGGTCCCCCCAATCAAAGCCCCTGGTATCTTTATTGGATATTTCCAAAAAATGTCCAGCTATTGGGTGCTGTGCTGACAGGGGGATGGCGGTCACCCCAGAATTAATGTCTGGCAGGTGGACCGAGGGTTCTCACGACCTTGCGTGTACGTGCAGCCGAACCGGACAAGGGTCAGCTCTCCCCAAGAGCGCCCTGCTGCGCCCCTTTGTAACTGGGTGGTCGTTGTCCATATTTCCCAGAAACATGGCTTGCTCATCCTTTTGCAGGTGTTTTCTTAGGGAAGTGTATATGCATTAAAAGAGAAGTACAGGGACCATCTTTGTAGGTTACGCTCCTCCATAATTTGCAATGTCCCAAATTTGCCTTGGGACATTCACCCCCATCCCCGTAGTATCACGGGTATCATAGGCTAGTATTCACCTAAAAAACCTGTAAACGCATTTACACACACACATATATATATACAACAAAACAGTAACATAATTCCGATGACTGTCATCAAACTCTTGGAAAGATAAAGTATAAGCTATTTTTCTGTCTGACATGTTTGAGTTCTATAGAGATTCGAAGTCCAATAAATTGGCTGCCCAAAAGTTGAAAGAATGTTCATGGTAACAATGATAAGCGCAAAGTTCAAAAGTTTGTAAAGAGTGTGAAAAAGTTATTTTACAAAGAATTGTAGCAGAGGGTTTGCGTCTCTATATCACGCCACTGTTTCCTAGTTCAGTGTCCTGGAAAGTGCAAAGAAAATCGCGAACTTGGAGATCTGCAGATGGAGCACATCACTGTGTAGTTTCGCTGTGAAATAAGCATAGGTAAAATGAAAGTTTACGTATAAAACACGTCACTGCATCGTCTATCTCACTGTCATGGAGGTGTGAAAACTGTAGACTTTGAGAATTTTATGTGAAAAGCACGACACTGCATCGTCTATCACACTGTCATGGGAGTGTGAAAATTGTGGACTTTGAAAGTTTATGTGGAAAGCACGACACTGCATAATCGTATCGCTGTGATGGAAGTGCAAAGAAAATTGTAAGTCTGGAACTCTGTATGTGGATGACGTTACTGCATCACTTCTCGCTGTGGAGTGAACGTGGGAAAAAGAAAGTTTTCTTGTGAGAACAACACATCACTGTCTGTATCATATCACTGGATTTTCATGTATGGACGAATCTTAGTTGAGGCACACACTTTATCGATACACCAATGCATACATATACATACAGTCTGATGACACAAATTCTCTCTCTGGAATTTACAATACCCATTAAACATTAAGCCCCTGACTTTTTTTTTTTTTACAAAAACTAATTCCCTACTTAATTCGCCATTATTCAATTTTTAAAATACAGTACTTTCTCCTATCGTTACTATCATTTTTTTGTTTTTTTTTTATTTCTCTTTCTCACATTCCTTTCAACATTTAAGTTGCCCACAAAATTTTCTCACTGATTAAACATCTCACCATTTACTAATATTTACAAATACATTATGCTATCTCATTGAAAATACAAAGAAAAACAAACAAATAAATTTTTGTCAATATTATCACGAATTGTCATGCCATATTACATTTCCTAATAAATTCAAAATTTGTACAAACACAATAAACATATTTTTTTTTCAAATTATCAATTAACTCTCCTTTATATATATCCTTTATATACATAATCCCAAATTCTGTATTCCGAATCTCGCCTTAGCGTTTAGAATTTTCATCTAATAGACCATTTCCTAAAAATTTTCATACTTCTCTTACATTTATTCTTATCATAAATTTTTGCAAATTTTCACTTCAATAAACCACTTCCTAACAAAATTTATAATTATCTTACACATATTTTTATCATACATTCCTTGCAAATTTTCTTTTCAATAAACCATTTACAAATAAAATTCATAATTCTATTATCCTTTTTTTTTTTTTTTTTTATCACAAACTCCTTGGAAATTATCCCTTTTAATAAACCGATTTGCGTCCGTAGTTCTCTTTAATATTATCTGCCATAAATTCGTAATTATCTTATATTTTAAACTCCCTTATATTTCTTTCACGGTCTACATTCGTAATTCCTTATAATAAACGTTCCGTAAGCAGTAAGTATTTACTTTAATTTCTTTCTTGTAATCCGTCAGCTATCTTTTTCTTTTCTTTTTTTTTTACTCATATAAACCCGTGAGTACCTATGCACAGAATAAACTTTTCCCGTCAACGTCAGTAAACAAGCCCTTTGCATGAAACCAGTTTTCCCAGGGTTGGCAAGGCAAGATTTTCAGATAATTCCGGATTTTCAAAGGATCCCGTGCTCTTACAGTTGTGGCCCCGCAGAAGATATCCTGTATGTTTGACCAACCGACCTCGTGTGAGAAGGCTAAAGCGTGTGTATTATATTATATTTATGTTGTGTTTATGACGAGAAAAAAGAAATATTTTATTTGTGTCTAATACCGTGGATTACACAATGTTACTATCTACCCGGAGGAAAGGGGTAAGTGTTTTTATTTATCCATTATCTTTTAAAACTTAAAAAAGAAATTACTTTATCGCGCATGGCTACATAATAACGGGGAACCTCACCACGGTTTGCTGAATGCGCAATATAAGTACGTCTAGGATGGTAGATCATTCCCCTAGTTTCACTAAAAAATGCATAGATCTTCCTTAAAGTTTTAACTTTAACAAAATTTATTATATTACTGTGTTAGTATTTTTAAATTTTTACATATGTCTCATTGTCATCAATTCCTATTCATAGCTATCCCTTATGTTAAAATAATTGTATGTTATTCTCATTCCTTATTTCTTTATTTATTTAATTTTTTTTTAAAACGTTCATTTACTTTATCCCAATTCCGTGTCATTACTATCCGCTTATTGATTTTAATGTAATTTTCCTTTATTCTTATATTTAAATTCTTGTTATTATCATAAAAGTAATTTTCGCCATATCCATTCCTACATATTTTATTTATTTATTCCGTTTTTCTTCTAAATCACTCGCTTATAATATTTAAAATGTCGCAACGTGTTTTCCGTTAAAGTCTTACTTAAATTCATTATTTTTTTTACAATAATTATTTAGAATTCCATCTGTTCATAATGTACTAGTTATTTAAAATTACTAAAATCCCCTTTAATTGCACTCCAATATTATTTTAAAATTTCATGTTAATTTAAACTTTCCTAATTAATGTAACATTTATTTAAAATTCCCTAATTAATAATTCAATGTTTATTTAAAATTTCCTAATTAATGTAATATTTATTTAAAATTTCCTCTATTTTTAATTCAATGTTTATTTAAAATTTCCGAATTAATGTAATATTTATTTAAAATTTCCTAATTAATAATTCAATGTTTTTTTTAGAATTTCCTAATTAATGTATTATTTATTTAAAATTCCCTAATTAATAATTCAATGTTTATTTAAAATTTCCTAATTAATGTAATATTTATTTAAAATTAATTCTATTTTATGCAATATTCATTTAAACATTCTTCTAATTAATGTAATATTTATTTAAAATTTCTTTTATTTATAATTCAATATTTATTTAAAGTTTGCGCCCCGTTTTACGCGCTTTTCGTGCAATTTTTGATGTATATTTTCTCTCGCCCCTATTTTTTTTTTATTATTATTATTATTTATATATATTTGTATATAAAATTTGTTGTAGTCGTGTTTCCAAAATTCACCCATATTTCTCTTCAAATTCTTACCTAACCTTATTTTTCTTTATTTACAATTTCAATACCGAGTTTAAAATATAAAAAATTTGTATATCTATTCCTACATTTATTTTAAATTTTTATTCTTTTCTAACCTTACTTCTTAAAGCATACGTGTGAGAAGGCATTGGCCTATGTACTGATGTCTTGTTAAGTTTCTCTTCATCCTGTATACTCTCCCCGATTCTGGAACCTTCCTGCGCAGAATTGACTAGGGAGAAATCCCTGTGTTTTTCCCTTGTACCAGAAACCAGTTCTTGCGATTGTGCTTGTACTGTTTTGCGTTTGTACGGAATCAGTCCCCTTTTTATTTTCGATGTTTTCCTCTTGCCCAAGCTGGGGAGGGGGGGGGGAATCGTCAAGTTGCACTTGACGCTGGTCCAGAATACGGTCCGAAATAATGGCATTCTCGTTGTTGGTGCTCTCTGGCATGTGATGAGGAGGGATGGCATGTTCAGTATTAGTCGCATTTTCTATCTCTGGCACGGCTAGGTTCTTTGCCAGGGGAACGGGTGCGCAGTTGTTTGTGAGAGGAGGAGGGGGCGTTCGTTCATCATTATTGTGTTGGCTGTTGACATTCTGCGATTGGCGTGCGTTTTGTTTACTTATGACTTGTGGCTCAAACTCGTCAAATAAGAAATACGGGAAGGAATTGTTGCTTTCCGGTTGAGGGGATTGAATTGGTTCTATATTTGGGGTGGGTAATAGTGGCGATTTGTACTTAATAATTTTCGTTGATTCCTGTGGGTGTTTTAAGTGTTCCCTCCTATCGATGATAACTCTCAGACGATTTATGTGGACTCTTTGTGTCTTAGCGAAAGGTTTTTCACACAATTGGATAATGTATATGAACCTGTTTATTCTATTTATTATTCGGTATGGACCTGAGAACTTTGCTGTACCAAACGCATTTTGCCCCTCTAAAAACACTCGACTCCCTATTTTTAACTCTTGCATGTTGGCTCTGGAAAACTGCTGTTCTTCCTGTCGGTCTTTTGCCTGATTTAAATTTTTGGTTACTGTTACTGCCCTAAAAGTATTTTGCATGGTAGTGATTTTATTTGAAATGTAATTGGGGTATGCTGTGTCCTGTTCATTTAAAATCTGTGACTCGAATAGGGTTGGTATGTCCCGCCCGTAGAAAAGAAAATTTGGTGTTTCCCCTGTTGATGAATGTACTGTTGCGTTGTATGTCATCGTGTGAATTTGGACTGCTGTATCCCAATAAGGCGAGTTTTCTGTGAGTGTGTATATGGTATTTTTAATGGCATGGTGTGATTTCTCTATTTGTCCATTCACAAACGGGCACCGAACTGACGTGATTCTTGATATTATCTGTAACCTCCTTGTCATTGCTTGGAAAATTTTTGATGTAAATTGGGTACCGTTGTCACTTTGGATCGTCCAGGGAAAACCTTTGTCTACAAAACATTCTAACAGCCTCTCCGCTATAGTTTCCGCCCGTATGTCAGGAATAGGGAATACTGTGAGGTACTTTGTGAATTGACAGATCATGGTTAGCAGATATTTGTTATTATTTACACTTGTTTTGAAAGGGCCGCATAAATCAATTGATACTTTATGAAGAGGGCCTTCCGGTGTAGGATTTCTGCCCATTACTGCTAATTGTAATTTTCCCTTCCTTGCACGGCATGTCTCACAAGAAAGTACATAATTATGGGTGTCACTGTACATCCCGTTCCAAAAATATCGATCTTCTAACAGTTTGAAGGTTTTGTCAACCCCTGAATGTGTGACGTGAGCCATGGCTAAAACATTTCTTTGTAACCCCCGCGGAATAACAATTGTCTTCTTGTAATCCTCTCGCCAAGGATGATCTTTCCATCTACCTATATGCATTAGTAAGCCTGTTTCTTCGTCGATATAAAATGCCTCATAATTCTTGTTGTTTTTATTTTTATAACTCCTCAAATTTTCTCTTAGATCTTTTATTTTTGTATCTCTATCTTGTTCTCTCAAAATGTCCCGAATACTGGGGACATCTATCATTTTATTTACATTATTTATATATATACTTTCTGCGTTGACATATCCATTACTTTCATCCTGTGTTCAACATTGTTGATACACTGTCCGCTGGTTTGTTTATTTACAATTTCGCTCTTTTCAAATCCGCTGTGTTCCCCTCTGTTTACATATGAAAACCGGTCTTCGCTGTCCCTCTCCTGCGTCGGGCTAGTGTGACGAGCTTGTTCTGCATCTCTTCTCGCATCGCGGTTGTTTGAAAAATCTTCCCGACTTAAATAATCGGCCAGAACGTTCTCTTTCCCTGGGAGATGGATAAATTTAAATTTATATTCAGCGATTTCAAGAGCCCACCTTTGCATGATTGTGGGGGGATTTTGCATTTTTAAATGGTCCCCTAAGGATCGGTGATCGGACAAAATGAAGAATTCTCGGCCGTAAAGAAAATTTCTAAAAAACTGAATCCCCTGATGGATGGCGAGGAGTTCCGTTTTCACTGCCGGGTATTTCTGCTCTTGTGGATTTAATTTTCTACTATAATAGGCTATGGGTTTTAAAATTCCATCTCTTTTCTGAAGCAAAACTGCGCTCAGAGACACCAAACTTGCATCAGTGTTCAGGAAGAAGTCATGGTTAAAGTTCGGCTGTATTAAAATGGGTTTTTTAAAAAAACAGTCCTGCAATTTTTGGAATGCGTTCTCGTGTTCTGGGTTCCAATGAAATTTCTTGTCTTTTTGTGTTAAATCTGACAATACTGCCGTTATCTGTGCGTAATCCTTAATTGAATTTCTGTAAAAGTTGCATACTCCGAGAAATCTTTTTAATTTTCTCAAGGTTTTTGGGACCGGGAAAGATGTAATTTTTGAAATGTTGCTGTCCGTTGGACTTATCCCTTTATCTGTAATTTCGTATCCCAGGTAATTAATTTTGTGTAGAAAGAAGTCACATTTATTCGGTGACAGTGTTAAATTGTTCTCTTTGAGTCTTTTAAATACTTTTTGTAATTTTCTTTTCATATCTTCGTATGAATCGGCCGGTATAATAATGTCATCGATATAGGCCAGAACATTTTCTTCATATAAATCTCCCAAAACAATATCCATTATATTTTGAAAAATAGGTGCCGAACTTATGTGGCCAAATACCATCCTATTATATTTAAAATTTCCCCAAGGTGTAGTGAAAGAAAAAATGTCTTGTGCGCTTGGATTTAGTACCACCTGAGTAAATGCACTATTAAAATCTAATTTCGAAAAATATCTGAATCCTGATAATTTTGTTATGATGTCGTTAATTTTTGGAATATGGTAAGGGAATATAGTTGAGATATTATTTATTAGTCTGAGGTCTAAGCATAATCTATGCTCTCCGTTTTTCTTTTTTACGAGTAACATTGGACAGGCGTATTTGGATTGCGTTTTTGCGATAATTCCTGCCTGTTCTAAATCTTTTAACTGGGCTTTTGCCGTATTTTGTAGAGAATATGGGATGTCGTATGGTCTGGATTTAATCGCGTGGTTATGTGTCAACTCGATATTAGGTTGGATTATGTCCGTAGCTCCTATTGTTGAATTTCTCTTCGAAAAAATGTCCGCGTACTGTACTAAAAATTCCTGGAAGTCCTGTTTCATGTTTTCGCTCATATGTTGTAGATTGAAATCGTCAGGTTTAATGTCTCGCCTCCTCTGTTCTAAAATTTCCGGTGTCGCTTGTATTAAATTTATTATCTCTGTATGGTCCTGTAATTTTTCGTCATTTTCTGTATTTTGGTCCTGTTGAATTTCAAATTGTTCAGATAGCGACCCTAAAATCATGTTTTTATTTAACGTTATAACTGATTGAGTGGTATTTTTTACATTGATCCAAATGCCTGTTTCTGCCATTTTGTAAACCCCATATTCCATATTTACGTATGATTTCTCCGCCGGCTCAAATAATACTTCTGTGCCTTCCTGTCCTTAATGCTCTCTCTTTCTCCACTATTTTGGGTTCTGTTATTACCAATATTTTCTCTATCAATTTGAATTTCATACTTTCCAACATTTTGTCCCTCGTTCTCAATATTTATTTGTGTAACATTCCTTAAATTTTTATCTTCTCTGAAATTCTTTCTATCTATGTACTGAACCTCGTCTAAATTTTTTTCTGTGAAATTTGTATCTATGTATCGATCCTTTTCTGAATTATTCTCTGTGTAATCTGTATTTGTAACAGGGATTTTATAATTTTTATTTAAATGAGACTGGACCCCATTTCTACGCCTTTGTTGACGATCATTCTCAATCTCCCCTTCTAGTTTAAATTTCTGTTAAAATTTGTATTTCGTCTAGAATCGTGCTTGTTAAAATTTGTTTTCTGTCTAAAATCATTCCTGTCATTGGCGTATCTGTCCGAGCTATCCATATATTTAAATTTACCTTGGTTTTGTCTCTGAAAATCATTTTTGTAACGCGGAACCTCAAAATTCCGTTCGCCATTCCTATGTGTATATTTCTGGCTACCCATTCTTCCTTCATTAACATATTCGTTTCCATAAGTTCGCTTTTCCTCCCTATAGTCTTGAGTACGTGAGGGGTAAAATCTATCTAGGGGTACATTGTATGTCGTATTGGGAAACCTCTCCGCATAATCTTGTTGGTGACGAGTGGGGGATATTCTCCGTGCATAATGTTGTGTTGGTCTGCGCGAAGAATTATGTCTGGTCTGTAATGATATGTGCGCTTGATTATTTCTCTCTCTAATATAATGCCAGCAATCCTGCATACAATGTCCAAATTTACCACAAAAATCGCATGAATATGTGTTCGTTATCTGATAATCATTTTTGTTTTCTCTAATTTTAAGGTGATTTATTTCTTGTGTTATTTTATCAAGTAAGTTAGAATTAAACTCTTGTTGTTCTTTTTTGAACATTTGAATATCACTGTATTGAGATATGTTATTTAATTCAACTATTGTTGTAAGGTTGGCCGCTTCTAAATTTTGGGCAATTTTTACAGCATCCTTAAAGCTTTTTGGGTCATTTTTCATAATTTCTTTTCGATATTCGGGCTCAACTGCCTCCAAAAATTTACTTAGGCTGAGTTTGTCCATAATTGCGTGTGTGTTTTCATTAAGTTGTGTTTCACCTACGTAGTTTAAAGTTAATGTTGTAATTCTATGTGCTAATTCTTTAATATTTTCTCCCTTAGTTTGTTTAGCAGTTGAAAAAAGAATTTGATTTGTAGTGACATTAGGTTCGGATGTGAAAAAATCTAGGAATTTTTGCTTGAAAATGTCGAAAGATGTTTCGCTACGCAGATCCTTTGAGCTGATGTAGAATTTTCTTGCGTTTCCGCGCAGACGGGATTTAACAATTGCTAGCTTCTCTAAATCGTTCCAATTTGTTAGTTCACTTAAAGATTCCATCTGTTCGAAAAATATGGAGGTCTCATTTTCGTCGCTTCCGCTCAGTTCTCCTAACAAGGAAATAATCCCCGGAATCCTACTTGTAGGCGTTACCGTCATATCACCCCTTTCTGTCATCTTTAAAAAATTGTTAAGTTTTCCCTTAATTTTCTAATCCAAAATTTCTATCCCTACGAACAATGCGCGCTTACATAAATACAACACTTTTCATGCAACATAAAATACAATTATTGATACTCAAAAATCTTAAACATAAAATCATACTCCTACGCAATTCTTATCTCCCAAAAATTTAGCTCCCAAAAGAATATTACCATCCATTATTAATTTTCTCCAATTTTTCTCCCCTAACTCAATATATTTAAATCCTATAATTCTTTTTCTTAAATATACACAACATTTATTAAATACACATTTCATATACATATGGCATAACACTTGTGACAACATCTATTTTCTTAAATGTCCTCATTTCCTTACGTTAAGTTTACTTTTAAAGTTTAAGTTTTTTATTTTACATTTATTTCAAGATAATCTTATTTTATTTCAAGTTAATTTTATTTTAAATTTTATTTTAAGTTAATTTTATTTTATTTTAAGTTCATTTTATTTTATTTTAAGTTAATTTTATTTTAAATTTTCCTATCGCGCACATTAATTTTAATTTATTCACAAAAAAAAAAAAATTTTCAGTCATTTTAACAATTATTTTTATTTCGAATCCTGGTCATCGGAACCATTTTTTGTTATGTGGGTTTTAACCACACGTCCTGTTAGAACGCATAAATTAGTATAGTTTCTCATCTCCGACATTGGCCGTGTCGAACAAAAATACATAGAATTAAATTAGTGGCAAATGAGGACAACGGACATGATATAAAACAATAACAATGTGTTTATTGATAAAAATGAAATTAAGAAATAATAATAATAAAAACATATTCGATTGGTTCAATTAACATTCTTAACAAACTTCAATGACTCTCCATTGACATTTTCTAAAAATGAATATTTAAAGAATGTATGTAATTAAAATCTCCATTTATGTTTGCAATTAAATTCGTCCCTACTATTTACTCAAGTGTGGATTTAACAAGATGTCGAGAGAGTGAAACATTAATTAAAACTGTGTCAACAGACTAAATATGCGATACATGCATTTCATACCTTCGAATATCGTTGGATGCGCCACTGGATACGGGCACTTCGGTGGAGGAATCGCCGGACATCGCTGCAGACGTAATTTTTTGAGAGACTCTTCTTTCTCGAGCACACAAACCAATTCTCCGTTCTGTCTGAAGTCTTAAACTCAATTTCCCGTTCTTTTCGAAAAAATCTACCACTCTCTCGATCATCGGAAAAATGTCTCCTCCTACACAATTCAGCCCCAGGTTTTTTACTGGTCCCCCCAATCAAAGCCCCTGGTATCTTTATTGGATATTTCCAAAAAATGTCCAGCTATTGGGTGCTGTGCTGACAGGGGGATGGCGGTCACCCCAGAATTAATGTCTGGCAGGTGGACCGAGGGTTCTCACGACCTTGCGTGTACGTGCAGCCGAACCGGACAAGGGTCAGCTCTCCCCAAGAGCGCCCTGCTGCGCCCCTTTGTAACTGGGTGGTCGTTGTCCATATTTCCCAGAAACATGGCTTGCTCATCCTTTTGCAGGTGTTTTCTTAGGGAAGTGTATATGCATTAAAAGAGAAGTACAGGGACCATCTTTGTAGGTTACGCTCCTCCATAATTTGCAATGTCCCAAATTTGCCTTGGGACAATTACTTAAACTATTATGAATTATACATCTTATTTGATTTAGTGACTGGCAAATATATTTATTCTTGTTATTATATAATTTGATAAATATTGCTCGGTATTTTCAATTTTGTTGGGAATTGTTTAGACCGTTATCAATTTACCAACAGTGTGCCATGGATTGTTTTGGATTTAATAATTGCCCAGCTAAAAATTATAACTTCAATAAATGTAAGAATAAAAATTGTAAAACCTGCCCATTTGCTTCTAACTCACAAATTACTAATCTAAATAGTCATAAGACTTTCTGTAAAATTTTTAATTGCATCTACAAATTATCTTGTAATATTTGTAATATATCTTATATAGGACAGACCAGTAATCCTATTCATCTACGTATGAATGTACATAGAGATCATGTTAAAAAATATCTCCAAAATAATAATTTTCTTCCTACTTCTAATAAAATCGAATATAAACACTTTGCTCATCATGGTTTTGAAAATATAACTATACATATTTTGGACATTAAAACAAATACTGCTGATAGATTATTCTTTGAAAACTTCTATATTAAATCACATTGTACTCTGTTTCCATATGGATTAAATCAATTATATCTCAATGGTAATATTGTTAAAAATAATTTTGTAGATAATAAATATTCTATTTTTAATCACCTTTTTTTTAATCCTCTTTTACAAAATAGTAAATTGGCTAAACTCAAAAGATTTAAACGCGGTAAAGGAAGCTCCTCCCATCATGATTTTAAAGCGGAGATTAAAAGTATGCATCAACGATTCAATAACACATTTCAATGGAAATTTATTAAATCATGGGTATTTGCAGTTAAGAAAAAACAATTAAACACAGTTTATGCTATTTTCTTAAAGTTAAATCTTACTAATGAACATTTTAATCATATTTTCTATGATTTGCTCATTACTAGATCAAAATATTTAAAAATAAAACTTAATCAATTTCATAATAATAACTGTTCTAATTCTTATTGTGTAATATCATTTAAGCATCCTATTTATAATTCCATAAACTTTAAGAATTTATTTAATCATTTCCATCATCTTTTGCCTGTAAAGGATTTGAATGTTACTAAAACTTTTAAATATAACAAGCCTATTGGAAGAACCATTTTTAATTACAATGCAATTTCAAAATCTCTCTCAGTCGACATAGATTCCTCAACACATGTAGATGGTGAATGTATTTGTAGTGTAGATAATTATGCTGAATTTATTAATCCACACTTGGGTCATATAGTTACTGGTGACTTAGCCATTGTAAAAGATAAATCTTTAAGAACTATTATGTCATTTGGCACTAAATTCAGGTTACCTTCATGTAATAATTCTAAACAAGTCTTAAAGTCAATCAATCTGGACCTTGATAAATTTATTTATGGATTAGCTTCTAAATATGCTCAGCCTTTAGAGGCATTTAATATGTGGAAATTTACTATTTTGAGATCTATTAAAAATGCCATTTGTAGTATTAATTTATCTAGATCTATATATAATATGGATAATATAAAGCAATCTGTTAATAATTTACATAGATCTTTTGTTGTTACTTATGTTGATAAAGCCTCCAATAATTATGCTATTATTTGTAAAAAATTCTATATTCAATATCTGCTAGATTATTTAAAAAATAATAGTCTATTTAAAATTGATTCACACTCTCTTAATAGTATCAAATTGAAAATTATCAATATGTATAGTGATTTAGATATTAATAATAAATTTTTGACATTTCCATATATTGTGCTTATACCTAAATTTCATAAAAATCCTATTAAATTTAGAACTGTTACTAGTGGTCATAATTCATACTCTACTACTGCTAGTAAATTATTACTAAATTATTTAAATGTACTAAATAGTAATTTACGAGATTCTGGTGATAGCTACATCATTCTAAATAACAGTAAAGAATTAAAAAATAAATTAAAAACGCTTGGTAAAATAATAGGATTTCAAACTTTTGATTTTAAAGATCTTTTTAATAATATTAAGATCACTGATCTATATGATGTCATTTTAGCTTTATATAATGCTTATATTACTAATCATTCTAATCTTACTAAATTTACCAATTTTCCTAAGCTTCTCCATTTTGTTCTTTTCAATAATTATATCTTTCAAGGTAATAAATTATACTTACAAGTCTCAGGTGTTCCACAAGGTGGCTGTAGTAGCAGTATGTTAGCTAATTTATACCTATATCAATATGAAAAATTCTTTACTTCAACAGATTATAAAATTTATAGATATGTAGATGATCTGATTTGTCTTGTATTTACTGATAACTATGTCATAGATATAGATTTCTATCCGGATAATTTGGAATTAATACCTAATGAAACTTCCATTAGTAATAATATTTATTATTTGGATTTAAATCTAATTATAGAACCTGCTCTTGGGATAGTTACTAATTTATATGATAAAAAAGATTTTTTTAAATTTAATATTAATAAATTATTACCTTTTAATTCCTGCAACTCGATTCAATTGTTTAGAAATATTATACTTAATCAACTTTTTAGAATTTATAGATTATCAGATAAAAAATTTCATGCTTTGCACATTAATAACCTCAAAATTACCAGTAAAGTGTATCAATATCCTGCATATTTAGTAAATAGTATAGTTAATAAGTTTCGATTAGCCTAAAATTCTCTTATTCTCCCCTTATTATCTTATTTTAGCCGTACTTCTTCATTCTCTTGAAATTATATTTTCATCTTTTTATCTTGAAGCTTTAACTGTTGAATAACTCATTTTATTGCTTTTGCGCAGTGCTGTTTTTATTACTCTCTTTGGCAACAGCAAATCACATCTTTTCTTTTTGGCATATGGCAACATTGCTCTAGTCATATTTTGCTCGTTATGGTTGCGATGATGAGATGTGTTTTGAGGTATTTATGTTTCCTTTATTGTTCCATTCTATATGCTTGTCGTCCATATAACACAAGTTTATAGATAAAATCTATCTTGTGTTTCAGAAACAAGCATTTTTGTGTTCATTTCGAGAGGATATATGGACCCGTAGAGAATTTTTTCGAAATGAACGTATCGTAAGCCTAAATCTCTTCCATGTGCAAGATTTTTTGCTTGATTTTTTTGTTTTCTTATTTGCATTCCTCATTTTTGAAAATTGTTGATTGTCTTTGTCTTTATGACCTGCATTACGCTTTATTATTTCCTCTATATGTCTTAATTTCTTATATTTCTTTGTATTTTGTAGAAAATTTTGGAATAGTGTATTATGAGTTACTACATACATTCTAACTTTGGATTTACTAATTTATATTTATATATATATATATATATATATATATATATATATATATATATATATATATATATATATATATATATATATATATTATATATATATATATATATATATATATATATATATATATATATATATATATATATATATATATATATATATATTATATATATATATATATATATATATATATATATATATATATATATCTTTATACTTCACTTCCTATTAAAAAATATATATTTTCATTTCAACATCTGTTTTTCAGACTTTGCTTTAGGTACAGCTTAGATGAAGACTGATATAGATTAAATATTGAATTCCGGAGAGATTGGTAGGGTTCACTAAGGATTTCCTGGTCTGAATATGTAACTTCTGGTTTGTCCAATAATTCATATGACTGCATGAAATAAGTGTGCTAAAAAGTATAGAAATACTTAATAGTTATTTCGAAATTGAAGTGTACACATCACTTTCCATTGCATAAAGGCTTTTTCATATTTTTTTAATTTTTTGTATTAAAAATTTCAATTTTGCCAAACTTAGACGTAAAAATAATTGTAAAATATATTACTAATTTGAATGAACGATTACACGTACGTAAGTTGCTGGAAATGTAATTGGCCAGGGAATTTTTAAATGCAAAGTGCAATTAATTTTGATATTTGTTTACCATATTTAAATTAGGAAATATTTTTATTTATTTTCCAATAACATTTAAAATTCTTCAATTTAATAATAAAATATTTAAAATTAAAATAATTTAAAAGTATAAAAGCATTAAAACTTTACCCGTTTTTAAATTTTTAAAAAAATTTACTTGAAACTATCACGTCGTAGAACCCCAAGGGTTCCGCAGAACAAACACATCTTGAAAAACGCTGCATTATCCTACGTGTGTCGAAAAAGCAACATTGCTCCCACAAACTGAAAATTGTCAAGCAAATTTCCTTAAAATGTTACAAATTTTGCATTTTTAAAATGACAAATATTTTATTATTTCCTCCTTTCAAATAATCTTCAAATTTCGTTACGGATTCTTGTACTATATAAAAATTGAATATTATACGGATTCTACACAGTGGCGGATTTTGGCCTGTTGTTTGGGGATGGGGGGCGATCTGTAGATTGAAATATTCTCGGAGGTTTGTTCACTTAGGATTTTCTTAACGGCTTCCTATATACGGATATTTGACATTTTTTAAATAACTAGAACAAATTCGGAAGTTTATAGTAAGTTCTTTGCAGCTTATAAAATACGGCCTATCATTTTTTTAAGACAGCAAAACAATGAAGATTGGAGGAAAGAAAAATTACGTGACTATATAAGGAAACAAACTTATTGTTGAAGTCGAAACAGGAAACTAAATTATATTCTGTATTAAGTATACACTGTATTATTAATTATATTAATTATATTATTAATTATATTATTAATTATATTAATTATATTCTGTATTAAGTAAGAGATTTCCATGTGAGAAGATTAATACTGAATATTAACTAAAAAATCTGATGTGGGCAACACATGACTTTCCTTATATAATGTAATGAATTTACTACTTTTACAGTAAAAAAAATAGGTTTTTCTTATAGTAGATACTGATATTCTTTCCAAGATATTGAATTTTCAACAAATAGTCGTCATTTTCATTGATTTAGCGTCATTTCTATCCATTTGGCGAGATTTTCGTAAATTTGGCAACATTTCAAAAAGTTGGCGACATTCCGCCAAATTCGTCGCCAAAATCTCGCCAAGCGTTATGCATTAAGAAATAAGTTATACTTACAGCAGATAAATGACTATTGGCGTTCAAATACAAATGTATTACTCAAAGTATCTTTTTTAACACTTTACAACAAAGTTGAAAAGTGTTTATGACTTTGTTCATTCTGTCTGTCTGTCTGTCTGTCTGTCCGTTAGCACGATAACTGCCGTAAAAATGACTTAATCAAAATGAAATTTTAGTATGTTGTTCAGACGGCCTGTAGAACCTATGGGAATATAAATGAATAATATCACCCAATTAGTTTTGGATTGAACCCGGGTCGAAAAAATGAAATACATTGAGCCCTATGGGACCTAATTTTTCAAACATTTTTTAAGCGGATTTAAAATTCACAAATTGCTTCGAAAATTTTAGGTAATATTCAAATTGTTCCATAAAATATATAAAAAAAATTCAGCGAAATATATTCAGTAGTTTTTTAAATAAAAATTAAAATAATAATTACACCCCTTATATGAAGCGATCACGTGACCATGATATGAAACAATCACATGACCCACTTCAAAATGATATATGGCATCCATCTTGTTTCAAAATCGTGATTTTTTTAAGTTCTTTTTAATTCATATTGAGTGTTGTATCCGTCCTAAAACTACTTTATTTTTGCTTAAATTCTGTGCATCTACATACTGAAACAACGCAATGACAATATATTTGAGTTTAAATACTCATCTAAATTTGATTATTTCTACAACTAAGCCTATTTTTCACCTATGTAAAATGTAAACAGCAAAATATATAGAATGAGTTGTATTAGAATTCCTGTATTTTTTTAACACAAAATAATTTAGTCCATGGAGTCTGCATGGCTGATATGAATGAAATATTAATTGATTTCATAAAGAGAAGGACGATTTTTTTCGATGAAGTTTCAAGCATAGAGTTTAATTTTTTGTACCTCCATGGTCTTAAACAAAATGTTTAAATAAAATAAATTATTATAGTATTGTGATGAATGAAATGAATGGGAGAAAGTTATGAATGAAATCCTGTTTTTATAGAGAGATCCAGGCGTGTTATTTTTTCTATGACGTCACTTGAATTAATTTCAGTTGTTTTCGATGAAGTTTTCAAATATAATAAATTATCGTAGTATTATGATAATTCTAAAACTATTACCGAGGAATGTATAACATTTTAGAGATGTTTAAACCAGGCAATTTATATTTCAATGCCGTCATTTGAATGAAGTTCATTTTTTTCGATGAAGGTTTAAGTTTTCAAATATAATAAATTAATGCAGTATTGTGATAAGTTTCAAAATATTACCGAGGAATGTATTGCATTTTAGACTTGTTTAAATAAAATTGCATTGAAGTTGGAAAGTGTTTCATAATCAATGCTTTAAGCATGATTGATCTTTCTTGTTCATGAATGGAACGAGTTAGATCCACGATAATGATGTCACGCAATTTATCGCATGGTATTACATATGAAAAGTGAACATGTTTCTCAATAGGAAATATTTTTTTTTATTTTATATGACTTTTTGATAATTTTTTTGAAAAATGTACAATATCTTGAGAACCGTTCATGTTAGCGTTCTAAAATTCATGCCAATCGTTTTCTGATGAAAAAATACATCAGAAATGTCTATTTGCGTAACTTTATTAGCGGTTTTGATTTTTTGACGATTTTTTCAAAATTTCATTCGAAAATTTAGGGGGTTCTGAACATTCGATTGCGTATAAAAACAATAGGCTTCCAGTGTTTACGGATTGTGATTTTTGTACCAAATTTGGTTCGAATCGGTTCATTGGTTCGTCAGTTATCGTCTCCACAGACTCACTGACACACACACAACACACAGACATCACTTCAAAAATGTTTGATTCGTGATCAGGGATGCTTGAAACGTGCTCTTCCGTCGAAAACTCGAATTCGAATTTTCGACCCCGTCACAATACTTTCCTTATACATTATGTATACAAGGAAAGTAATAGACACACATTTATATGCTATTCACTAAATATGGTTATCATACGATACAATACAAATAAATTTTATTTTTCTTAGACTGTGGTAGAAAAGGAGGATGAATATAAGTAAATGCAGTTAATATAGGTATTAATAAGCACTGAACATTGATTTACATTTTCCCATTTTTTTACAATTTTAGCTGCACAGGAGTCAATAAATTTTTACGCGAAAAACATCACGTATAAACATTACGCAAAAACATCAAAAGAAAAGACCAATGGTTTGATCTAGTTTACTACCCCTGGCAAAAATGATGGAATCACTTCAATGTTATTTCAATGGGATACGAAGTTCAATGCTCTACAATTTTTGATGCCCTAAAAAACCCTTTTTGAGCGAAATTGAAGAACTTTAAAAACTTAGCATTATTACTAATTTAGAATAATAAATTTGATCATATAAACATGAGGAGCTATATCTTAATGATTTTCCATGATCAAATTTATTATTCCAAATTAGTTTTTACCAGTTTTTTCTTTCAACCTGTAGCTTTTTTCTCATTTTTTGATCGTGAATTATTAAATAATGAAAAGTGCAAAATTTTTCAAATATGTTTTGTTTTGTTAAGCATTTAAAGTTCTTCAATTTCGCTCAAAAAGGGTTTTTCAGGGTATCCGTGCATCAAAAGTTGTAGGGTATTGAACGTCGTATCCCATTGAAATAACATGGAAGTGATTCCATAATTTTTGTCAGGGGTAGTACCTATAGCACTATTCAAATGTAATTGCCAATTCAGCTTACTGTCGATCATTATCCTTAACAGCCTTACGGAGTCCATCGCAAAAACCCTGGCGCCATTAACCTCCCAGGAGGAATCATCATTATAATATCAACTCAAGTTTTCTTGCTTTTTCTTTAGCAAATCGATCTAAAATTGTTACTGGTGAAATTGCGATATCATAATGCACATGCAACAAAGCCAATTCCACTAGCCGATCTTCTGTAATTGTGTTTCGAAGCCATGTCTTCAATCGTTTTAGTGCTGAGAAGCTAAACTCGACGGTTGCTACAGTAATTGGTAATGTTACAAGAAATTTCAGTAACACGTAGATCACATGGTACACTGCAGGATCACAGTTCTGTAGTGCTTCAAAAGCAGACTTGGGTACTTTGCCAGTATCGGTATTTTCTCGCATCCATTTGGTTCTCCAGTTAATCACCTCAACTTGAAGTGTACTGTTCATTTCTTCCACTCCCAGTTCGGCTATTCTGTGATACTTCTTGCTTAGCTCTGTCCAAGAGGAGTAACTGACTCTTCGTCCGTGTTGATTTTCGCTAAAAGAGTCGATGGTACTAAATCTTGTAAATATAAGACATCCAGGCGCAGACTTTTGAGTTTCATTATGGGGGCGAGATTTCGTGGATAAACTGAGAGAGGGAGAGCAAGGCCAAAGTATCTCCCTAATGATATATATATTTTTTAATTTTATAATTTATTTGATAAAACGTCGACGTTCGTCAGGCGTTTGGGGGGGGGGGGGCGATCGCCTCGATCGCCCCTCCTGAAATCCGCCAATGATTCTACACATATATTTTCTACGAAATTAGAGTCGTTTTATTCAAATAATAAATTATATGTATGTGTGTCGAACATTTCTTTAACTAATTTCAAACAATCCGTATGCAGTACACAAAGTTTTTAAATACATGTATTTTAATAGTATTACTTGAAAACCACATTAGTCGGATTGTTATTTGATTTATAAATAATCAAACCAGTTTTAGAAATACTACTGTATATTTTGATAAGTTTCCTAACATCTTCCCTAATAATCTGATAAAATTACCTTCTAAACAATCTTCTAGATAATCTGTTACAAATAATAATCTTCTAAGTAATCTGATACAAATGTATCTAACGACATTCTCATACGCAATCTGGTATGCAATCAAAAATTCGTCTTTCCCCTCCAATTGCACGTGTAGCGAGAATAAACCAGAACTGGCGGTAAAACGACGTTTGGCGTGTGGCATGAGAGATTACTTCTGAAAATACTGAATCGGCATACACTCTGGCCGTTCGCGTCTCGCAATAAGCAACCACTGAATAATGTAAATTTTTGAATAATTCGTGTTTCACATTTATTCGGCAAATCCAATATTTTAGTGTGCAGAAGCCCCTGAAGAAGAAAATATTGGAAAATTTAAATTGCGCACGTCGTCCTTTCGAATTATCTACCAGTACTTTGTGTACTGGTAGATAATTCGAAGTCTCTATCTCATCCCGAAGCATACTATTTTGTCATCTCCCCTTTCGAACGTTTTTCTTTGGAGCACCCCCATAAATGAACATTTTTGAAAAACTCTGTTCGTATTGTGTTTTTTATCAGATGATTGGCCCATATACCAAATATAAAGCCTCTATCACATTTAAAAGCAAGAGTGTTTCATTTATTCCGAAAATCGAACATATTAGCGTGCGACACCCCCTAAAGAAGCAAATATTGGAAATCTGAAATTTGCACACTTTCTTCCTTTCAAAGAATCTACCAGTACACCAAATTTGATGTCTCTATCCTATTGTGGAGCATGTTTTTCTATCACTTCATATTTCGAACGTTTTTAAGTTTTTCTGTGTTGCACACCCTTAAATGATCATTTTTGAAAAACTGTAATAATCTTAGGGTTTTTTTATCAAATGATTAGCCCATATACAAAATTTCAAGCTTCTATCACACTCTAAAGGAGGCATTTTTCAGTTGCTATTAGGAGGCATTATTCAGTTTCTATCACGTTCTAAAAGGGATATTTCTACTTCATTCCGAAAATCGAACATTTTTGTGTGCAACACCCCCTAAAGTATAAAATATTGGAAAACTGAAATTGTACACTTTCTTCCTTCCAAACTATCTACCCGTACACCAAATTTCAAATCTCTATCTCATTCCGCAGTATGTTTTCTTATCAATTCACCTTTTGAACGTTTTCCTCTAGAGCACACCCTTAAACGAACGTTTTTGAAAAACTATATTCGTCTTGGGTATTTTCATCAAATGATTAGTACATATACCTAATTTCAAGCCTCTATCAAATTTTAAAGGAGACGTTTCTCATTTATTCGGTACATCGAACATTTTGGTGTGCGGCACCCCCTTAAGTATAGAAAATATTGGTTATCTGATATTGCACACTTTCTTCCTTTCGAACGATTTACCCATACACCAAATTTGAAGTCTCTATCTCATCGCAAAGCATGCTTTCCTATCATTTCACTTTTCGAACGTTTTGGTGTTCAGCACCCCCTTAAGTAGAAAATATTGGAAATCTGAAATTGCACACTGTCTTCCTTTCAAACGACTTACCCATACACTAAATTTGAAGACTCTATCTCATCGCAAAGCATGCTTTCCCATCATTTCACTTTTCGAATATTTTGGTGTGCAGCATCCCCTTAAGTAGAAAATATTGGAAATGTGAAATTGCACACTTTCTTCCTTTCGAACGATTTACTCATACACCAAATTTAAAGTCTTTATCTCATCGCAAAGCATGCTTTCTTATCATTTAACTTTTCGAGCGTTTTGGTGAATGGCACCCCCTAAGGTAGAAAATATTGGAAATCTGAAATTGCACACTTTCTTCCTTTCGAATGATTTACCCATACACCAAATTTAAAGTCTCTATCTCATTGCAACGTATGCTTTCCCATCATTTCACTTTTCGAACGTTTTGGGGTGGGGCACCACCTCTATAGAACGTTTTCGAAAAATTCGATTTTTCCAGGGGGTTTTATCGAACGACCGAGCCGTGTACCAAATTGCAAGTCTCTATCTATTCGGGAAGTGCCTGAAAAAAGCGTGACAGACAGACGGACAGACGGACACTTGGCAATTAGTATATATAGATAGATAGATAGATACGAGTAGATAGATACTTGAAATCGCAAAAAGTTTCTTTAGATATGAAATTTATTGCTATCTCAGCGAATTTTCATCCAATGTCAGTCAAATTTTAATACAATACTCATAATATTCATATAATACCAAATTAAAAAATAATAAGACAATATCTTTTAAATTCGCAAAGTTAGGAAATCTCGGGAAAAAGCAGCATAATGCTAATAGGTGGCCGCAAACCAGTGTAGACACGCTACGAAGACTACAAAAATTGAAGACATCGTTGGCTTAGAAATTTATAATTAATCAATGGATGAATTTATGATTTTTTTTTTCTGTGATATTTTTAGGAGCTGCTGAAAAAAAAAAGTAACGTTTGATGACATGCTAATTTTTGTATATCGTAATATAAAAATCTGAGAGAGAGATTTAAAGTGCACGAGAATTGTATATATTTTAAAAATTCATTAAAATTTGTCTATTCATCGTATGGACTCCGTTCAATATTTGTTTGAAAATGAATTTTTCGATCATTCTAATAGTGTCAAGATGCAAACTCTGTGATAATATTTTAGGTCGCTAAGGAATCGATTTGTGTGAATATCACCCAATGTTACCGAAGACATAAAATAACTAAAAACTAATAAACTAATTCGAAATTTAAAAAAATAATGCTGAGGTGCACCGTACGCCGAGAAGTACCTTTGTATGAAATTTCATGATCGTACGACTCTTAGATTTCGCGCTACAG
This sequence comes from Amaurobius ferox, assembly GCA_951213105.1. Classification (NCBI taxonomy): domain Eukaryota; kingdom Metazoa; phylum Arthropoda; class Arachnida; order Araneae; family Amaurobiidae; genus Amaurobius; species Amaurobius ferox. The sequence continues at coordinate 59,252,314 of OX578133.1, forward strand.
ACTACACACATTCACACAGACATCTTCCTTTATTATGACGATTATGATGCATAAAAGATTATTGAAGCAGAATGAAAGTTGTAAATACGAAGATCACAACGTGCAAAAGAGCTAGCTGTTCCATCCAGAGCAATCTAAGCAGTTTGCGTTCTTTTGTTACCACAAATCTTTTGTTAAAAGTTTTGACTTCTTTGCCCTCATATACAGGGTATCCCAAAAAGATTGACCTCGGCTTTTATTCTTTAAATATTGATCTTAGACATATATAAGAAATTACAAAGTTGCGTAAAAAAAGGTACAGAATTTTATGAAATCGATAAAAATTTTCAGGGGATTAAATTTGAAGAAATACAAATGTGCCCCATACATTAATAAGGTGACATACAAAATTTCAGCATTTTATCATAAAAAGTTCCAGAGATATGTTTAAACAAATTTGATGAGGGATTAATCACAAATTAAAATGTAAATGTTTACAGCAAGAGTGCAAATGGCGCAACGCAGAAATGCATCATAGGCAAATAATATCTGCCTCTTATCTTTAATGGATCTTTGGCATGGATGGAAAACATTTTGAACAAGCCTTATAATCTTTGTGTAAAGTTACTATTTCTACACAGTGTAGATACTTTTGTACCAATAAATAACAAAATGATTATTTATTTATGTAATCGTTGTTTTCTTTCGTAATTTGTGTATGACTTCTGAAACGCGATCTGCCGACATGATTTTTCCCCTCTGAGAATCCATGTCGATGCATCGAAAAGTGGTTTAAGTCAGGATTTTTGTCTTTACATATCTATGGGACTTTTTATGATAAAATGCTGAAGTTTTGTACATCACATTATTAGTGTATGAGGCACGTTTTAGTCATTGGAAATGATTTTGTACGGGGACCGTATAAAAATTTAAATTTTGTATTTTTTAAAATTTAATTCCCTTGAAAATTTTAATCGATTTCATAAAATTCTGTACCTTTTTTTACGCAACTCTGTAATTTATTATATATGTCTAAGATCAATATTTAAAGAATAAAAGCCGTGGTCAATGTTTTTGGGACACCTTGTATGTTTTCTCTACTAAAACATCACGCAAGGAAGGTATAAAAAATGGTTAAGATCAAAAATAGAATAGGGTAAAATAAGCTGTCAGGCAAGTTTTGCTGCTTACCCACAAAGTCATTCCTGTCAACTGCAACAAAGTAATTGAAAGGTTTGCCAAAACAGGTGGACTTAGTAATTTGCTCTTTGATAAATGTATAATAATAAAATATAATGTAGGTCTTTCCGTCTGTGTAAAATCCTCCAACGCAATAACCATGTAACATAGAGCAATTAAATTTGACATAGTTCCTGTCATGATACATAGAAAGTCTATGATACCTGGGAGGTATCCAGAGTGATACCGCTACCGGAGAATGAACAGGGTCCCTAAGAAAGTCCTTAAGCACACCGATATATTTTTAAAGTCCATGGATGTACATCTTAGGTCATCTGTAGTTGTTATACTGATCTACCCTATGGTCTCTGGTGTCATCTGAAGTCTTGTGTCGTATTTTGATTATCCAGATAACGGGGGATCCTCATGGGGAAGACGGTATGCTCCGCCCCTTTTGTAAAAATTAAACATTTTTCTTTCTCATCTGTGAATGCACGTATCGCCGGGATCTTCCGGATAGGAAAAAAATTAAAATTTCTCAGATGGATGTTTCAATTATACAAATGCCTTTATTTTCTCTGCCTTTATTTTAGCATCTCTGTACATCTTTAAATGTCTCACTCCGCTGAGAGAATGTAAGGCATCGTAGTTTAGGGCACTTTCTGCAAAAAGGAACGTTGTGTTATAGTTTAACCTGACTGTTAGCAATATCTGCATGTTCGCTAGCTGCAGTTGCATCTCTCCATCTCCTCCAAATATGTCTCATTCCCATCTCTATACCTAGGATCCTCTGTTGTCATTAGTCCATACTCGGGTAATTCCCAAAAGTCATCCCGGGAATCTTCGATTCCCAGACAATCCACGATGGCCCATGCGCCAACCGAAGTCAGAATTCGTGAAATATTCTGCTTTCTCATTTCTGGCCAACAGACAAATTACTTTGTTTTAGAATTCCATGGGTTGCTTCAGAGCTCATGGGGGGGTCCAGAAAAATTAGGAAGGGTAAAATCTTTCTATGCGTTTCTTATAGTAGTGACCATTTCCGATCGAATAAAAGTGATTACAATGCCCCAAGCAGAGAATTTGAATAATTAGGATAACGAACTTGGCACCAAAGAGAGACAGACCCAAATTCGATGTTATAGATCACCATCTAATTAGAAAAAATCAACATCAGGAATTCATGAAACACGTATATGGAACGCAATAAATGCCTGTCATACCTCACTGATCTGACGAGTAACACGCCATCAGGTCAGCAATCGTGCCAATTTACACTAATTTTCATATCCAGTTATGCACGCGCCTACTTTTATCCCACAGGTGAGTATTACACTTTTGGTATTATTTGCAAGCGCTCGCGAATCGTTCTGCAACGTTTAACAGTATTGTGGCGTACCTGCGATTCTAACAACCTAATATGACTGGTATTTATCGCTTTTCGTATACACGTTTCATTCGTTTCTAGTGCCGAATCTTACTAATTAAACAATTTTCTACAACTTTGTAGTTGACTTTTATCATCTATCTCGCTTTGCCATGTTCGCTATCATAACTTTCTAAATTCTCCGTTGGGAGCACTGCAATCACTCTTATTTAATAGGGTTTGGTCCTGTTGTTATACATAGAACTAATGTGTACAATCATGGGCCTTTCCCTACAAAATTATTGGGGTACTTAAGGGCTTTCCTAGGAACCTTGTATTTATATAATCGTCTCTCCCAACATGATGGTCTGAATCCGCCATTGGGTACAGTGTTGGATTTCGTTTTCCAAAATGAAGAATTAATATATCTAAGAAAAACTAATATAATTTTCTGCCAATGGATCTGCCAATGGATCTGCCAATGCCTATGGTTGGTAACATAACTGAGCACAATCCGGGATGCAGGAATTCCGATTCTCGGTTCCGGACTCGTAATTATGTAAAGGAAAATCTAATACTCTACACTACTGTAAAAATTTTAAAATTAGAGGCGCATCTTTGCAATTTCATTGAACAGTGTTTTTTAATTACAGTGAAAAACATTGTCAACTCTACAAAATTTCAGAAACCTTAATATCTCGGGAATGGTCCATCCTGGAATAATGAGGTTAGTTTTGTTTGTTTTGTCTTTAAAAGTTACGTATAAGACAAGCATTTAATTACTACATTTCCGCATTTAGTCTTATATTTCAGATTTAAATGATTGTTGAGGGTCATTTTGCAGGGGAAAAAAAGGCAGATTCGACTTTTCCGAATCCTACCAAAATCTAATCAGCACCAGGGTAACCCGCAAAAAACTTACCTACCGAATTTTTTGAAATTTCGTCGTCAAATAGCTTTGAGCTCGGACTGTTGATACTAAGTCCCTTGAGCTAGAAAATGCTAGGCCAAGTCCAAAAGATCACGTCGCCCACAAAGCAATGGGGCTACTTTCTCCTGGTCCTCTACTAGAAGACATAAAGAGGTTCACACGCAGTCAAGAAGATGAAAGGGAGTAGTTGAAGAGGAAGAACAGGTACATGGAGGGGAAACTCTGTCTCCTCGAGCTGGAATGGATACAAACTCACACACACAGACGCCATGCTGAAAATGGTTTTTGTGTTCTAGAGCAGTCATTTTTTTAAACTGTAAGTCACGACCCCTTGGGTGGGGGGGGGGAGCAGAAAATTTTAATAAGTATATATTTTGCTTGTTGCTTCTTTTGTAAATGTTGCATTATAGTTTATTGTGGCATTATTTTTTTGTTATATAGAACCAAAGACAGGTTCTTAATTTTTGTTATAAAAGATTCATTTTATACTAAAAATAAATCTGTTAGTAATCAATGCTATGAGTATTTCATTTAAATTAAATATTACATTTGTTAGTACTGTTATTATGTTTCTTAGTAATGTTATATTCATTAGTAGTTTTCCAGAAAATGAAGACATATTTTCTTTGAAGGAGTTGACATCAGTTAAACGGCGCGCTGGGCTCCCTCCCTGTAATTGATCATGAAAGGGGGTCGTGAAACCAAAAAATTTAAGAACCACTTCTTTAGAGGATTCTAAACTTGTTGTTCCGTCAAAAACTCGAGTTTTGATTTTGGGCTCGATTCCAATACTGTCCTTGTTCATTTTCATGTATTATAGTGAAAGTAAAAAATGTGATGTGGGTAGCACATGACTTTCCCTACAGAACTCAAATTAATTTTCTCCTTTCTTTTCCTTTCATAATTCATTAAATTGAGTTTAATTGCACAAAATAACACATAGTATTTTATTTTATACTTGACGATTATATAGTATTCATTTCAATAAAGGATCAATCTCTGGTATATATAATACAAGTAAATTAAAATTCCTCAATTATATATATATATACACACATATATATATATAGCCAGTATTAGTAATAATATTAATTTTATGGTTTTAAATCTAATTATTGGTTCTACTAATGGGATAGTTACTAATTTATATGATAAAAAAACTATTTTAATTTAACATTAATAAAATCTTACCATTTAATTTCTGCAACTCGATTCAATTATTTAGAAATATTATACTTAATCAACTTTTTTAGAATTTATGGATTATCAGATAAAAAATTTCATGCTATGCACATTAATAACCTAAAAATTACCAGTAAATTATATAAATATCCAGCATATTTTGTAAATGGTATAGCTAAAACGTTTGGATTAGCTGGATATTCTTAAATTTCTCTCCTTAGTAACTAATATTAGCCAAATATCAACATTCTCTTGAATAAACATTGCAATGTGTTTACATCCCCTTATATTTTAGCCTCTATGTTTTCAATTATATTGCACGCCCCTTTTTTTGTAGTTTTTACTGTAGAATATATCACATTTTATTACTTTATTGCAATATTGTTATTTATTTCTCACTATTGTCAACAGTAGATCTCTACTTTTATCTTTTGTGATTGACAACATTTATCTCTTCATTTATTGCACGAATGGATTGGATTTTTACAGTGTTGTATCAGGTATTCTTGTTTCCTATTTAATTTTTCAATCTTTATGCTTGTAGTCCAAGTATTGTTAGTTGGAGGATATAATCCATCTAACAATTCAGAATCAAGCATATTTTGTGTTCCTTTTGATTAAATACTTGGACTTGACAAAGAGTTTTTTTCGAAATGAACAATTTTTTTAGGCCTAGTGCTTATCCACGTGTATAGCTTTAATGCTTGGATATTTTTTTTTCCAATTTCGAACCACACCATTGAATTTTGTTGATTATCTTTAGCTTGATGACTAGAAATTTTTTAGAAATTTTTTTAGAAATTTTTTAGATGCGCATTTTATTTTCCAAATTATTGATTATTCTCTATTTAATACTTCCTTATAATTTCTAGGTATATTTTAAGTTAGGTTTATTTGAGTTACAACTTCTCTCTGTTCTATCATTGGATTTTCATATTACTTATATATATACCTGAGATTGATCATTATATTATATATATATATATATATGTGTGTGTGTGTGTGTGTGTGTGTGACGATTTTTATTACATTTGATGATTTTTGCGGACTATTTCGCAAAAATAAGGCATGTTCGGTTTATTTTCGAATAGTACCAAAATCAAATCAGCACAAGGGTCATTCACAACTGACCTTTTTTTATCTGATTTTGTGAAATTTAGTCAATTCCTTTCTTAGTTAGAGTGGATACATACATTGCACAAACAGGCAGGCATCACGCTAATATCAGTTTTCTCGGGTTTTAGAGTGCTCGAAACGTGTAGATCCTTCGAAAACTCGAGTTGCGATTTTTGTCATGATTCCAATACTTTCTCTATATATTACCATGTTTCTTAACTTTTCAGTAATGCCGTGCTCACACTAGGCTCCTTCAGCCGATTTTCAGATAACACAGCGTGAAGTGAGGATTACTCCACAACTTTGTTTAAAAGTCTTCTTTTCTTTCGGAGTCAAAGAGCGTAATGCAATTGGGAGATACAGGGCCTACTATAGACTGATTGGACGTACCGTAGTTTTCCAATGCTAGAAATCCGGGGGTAACATCTCACTTTGACCTCGTGGTTTCGGCGGGAAAGTGTCAAAAATCTTCTCTGATTGGCTACTTTGACTTCACAGACAGCTAGGCAACTGTTAATCACTTCATGTCCACGCCTTCTTTTCGTACGCTAATGGGATATGAACGTCGACCGTCCGTTCGGTTCATAAGTGCCGATATCCTTTCTTAATTACTTCGCGGAAGTAGGAGTCATTAGGAAAAATCTTCTATTTAGGGTCAACCCACCTAAGAAAGATCTTTGGACCGTTGTGGAAGAAAATGTACGGTATCTATTATATAGGATATCTAAGGGACGTACAGCTAAGGGGAAAAGAGCCCCACCTCTTGCCATTCGAGCCTCGTTCATTGTAGAGCAAACTTAGAAATACCATGCTATTTGGAATAGCGTCCTCTGTAAATTATTAAGCATAAAATTTGCATAAGTGGTCATCTTCATATTGAAACGCGCATAAACGTTGAAATTTCCAATGGCAACACTCAAGTTTGACAACATATTTTGAATCCAGAGCAAATTTTAGCCTCCTATACCAAATTTCAAGTCATTTGGATACAACGTTTCCGAGTTCTGAGTATTTAAATCTTTGAGCTCCTAATGTTAAATTAGTTTCCTAAACTTTTAGTCATATCTACTGTAATAATTATTTTCTTACGCTAATGCTCTGTATTACGTTACTGTTCAGCAACCCAAACACAATTACGTGATTTTTTTTTTTTTTAATACTTTTTGTATGAAATATTAATTATGATATTGATATTCGAAAAAAAAACATGAATAGGAACCTAAACATATTTTGATGGAAATCGATTCTCAAAGACGTTTTATATGAGTATGCAAAATTTTAGCTGTTTCCTCCCTGTAGTTATTTCGCTATGTTTAAATATTCTAAATATCACGATGATTTTTGGAGTCTTATATTAGTTGAAAAGGATGACTAACTTGAAAAGGTTATATTAATTTAAATTTAATATTTATTTAATATAACGGACATGTCTTTTCACCCAAATTTAATAAAACTTGTATAATAAAACTTGTATAATGTATAAAAAATATAGTAAAGATGCAACCTAATCAATGTAATTCTGCAACTGTATCGAAGAGGTGGAGGGGTCGAAGTTTGTATTGTTATAAATTGGACTCTTATAAGTTATGTAATGATGTATTATTAATTGCTATTATTATTATTTAATAATCCCGTAGTTATAGAGAGTTGAAATCGATCTCAAAATTATGTGACAATTTATGCTAATAAAATATGTATAAATAAATAATAAATATATATAAATGCAATACATAATAAAATTATGTGATGCTAATTACCATAACACGTATCTTTACGTCAAAAAACTAATTTGCATATTTGCGATTTAGTATGATACAACAACCTAAAAACCATTAGACATCGTTAAAATATCTATTCGATGAATTAATCTTACGACTTTGACATATTCGAATGTTATTACAATGTGTTGATTCCATCATTCGCATAATTCGTCCATTAATTCGACCATTTTAAAATCCCATAAGATGATTATTGAAAAGGATTTTATGTTCTTAAAACAAGATGAGATGTCAAAATAAACCAGTGGCGTCTGTCAGTAAAATAGCAAATGACCCACTTTATTAGAACAGTAATGGCCAATCAACTAAATTTCGCCCTTCAAATTAAAGCTTTCAATGTGGAGCTGACCCCTGAAAATTGCTCATTTCGGAATATTGAATATCTCCGGATATAAATTGCGCGAAAATTTATATGGGGACTAATTTGGGGTTCTAGAATGTATTTATGACGTAAATATCGGGTGTTGCTATTGAAAATTTCGGAGTTTGTCCGCATTTAGATATAAAGCCGGTCTCTTATGCACATTCTATGCACTTCAATTCACAGAGCACGTCATTCCTAATCGAATAGTAACTTTAAATTTGCTCTATCATGAACGATGTTCGAATAACAAGGGGCTGGAGCTTTTTTTTCTTCTCCTCAACTATAAATGGCACCGGGCATTATTAATTTTAAAAAATATACTTTGAAGATTCATTTAATAAGATAAAACGACATTTTTAAGTTCTATATTATATTAAACTTGTTTAAAGGTTTGTTTCAAATTATGTACCACAAAAGGGGGCTAGTGGTTTGCTCCAAAATGTATAAAATTCCCCGCCTTTTTCTTAAATTGGCCCTAGGGGTGTAAGCAGTGGCGAAGAGTAATAAAATAAGTTTGGGGAGACATGAAAACAGGAAACAAAATTAACAAAAAGAAAGTTTCATGCTATATATTATAACAAGGTTACAAATAAAATGAAATATAGTAACTGAATTACAATGAAAATAAATTAATGACATTTTGCAATTTTGTTATTACAGTGGGACTTTACGTTTCTCTGTGGAACCGATTCAAAAACGAGAAACACAATACACGGTAAACTCTTAACTAGTATATAAAAATCAAGAGAAAAAGTAAGAAAATAAATTTACCACTAACAATGCTTTACTTTTATATTTTTGAGTTTGAATTATAATCGACATAGAAAATTTTCCAACGTATCAAATATGTCAGAACCCCTATAATTTAGCGATTCTCAATCAAATTAGCTATTATTAACTTTTAAAATTACTCTCCCGAGAGTCCTCAAACAATAAATATACCCTATTTATGGAAAATAAAAAGAAAGAAATCCCGTTGTGGAGGAAGAAAGGGAATCTTCACTCCTCCAAGTAATCCCGCAGCTTAAACACGCCTACCCAGACTTAAATGATAGAAAGTGACTACGCATTCTTTTTCAGTTTTGTTCCCAAAGCGATATCTCCTGACATTTTAGACATTTCGAGATGTGTCTCTCCTGAACAATACGCCAGCGCGTACAATGGTCAGGCACCTGTCGGAGCAAAAATTTGTCTATTTTTTTTTAAGTCGGACTCCTCCTGGTATTCGGTACATAACAATATCCTTTCGTTTATTTACACAGAAAATTTTTTGTACATTTATTTCGAATAATATATAATTAAAATTAAAGTTGCTTGTTCTTAAATTATCTGCATAAAGACTGTCTACCTTGTCTCCCCTGACGTTTCGACACTGGCATAAGGTTTAAAAATAGTGAAAATAGCACCTGTTTTATATTGACAGTAAGTGCTGTACTCTCGCTACAGTTCTCTTATCGAAAGCAGTGAATTTAATTTAAGTCACTAATTCAGTTTCAGATTAAACAAAACATAAGCTACCTTCAAAGCGATTAGAGCTGCCTACGCAGAAAGGAGTTAAGTAACATATTCTGCATTTTGATAATTTGAGCAAAAATTACTTTTGATGCTACTCTGCTATATTATTTACACTTCTCTGTGCACAAAAATGTTTCAATCATTATCTTTGTGCTATTAAATAATAGAGAACAGCACTGAAATATTTCAAAATTTGAACAAATATGTAATTTTGATAAATATAACACAGCCTCTGCGTTTGTAGGCAGCTTCAATTAGCATATGAAATGCATTTTTGCTCTAAAAATTATTAGAATCAAATAAGATGACACACTTGCCTGCTTTTATCACCCGATTTCATGTGCTATTCCAAAGTCACTAGTCAGTGATCGCTCAAATGCGCATGCCTTCTGATTGTAACTCATGCCCATTATGGCGGTCACAAACTTGTGGCTCCAGATCGTCCTGGTGCGACTGTACAATATGGTTGGCGGGTGCAATTCCAATCGCTTTAATAAATGTCAAGCGACAAGTGGCGTGCACCTGCGAACCACATTGTTTTCATAAACGACGATAGCTTTGACATCCATACAATCATCTGAAATGATAGGTGAAGGAATATTATGAAGTGATATTTTAGAGTTGCCGGATATTTCAACTCCACTTGAGACAATTAAATGCATACTGTGCGCTTTTCTATCTCTCACGGAACTTGAGATATTGCATATCACCTGTTACTAATTAAAAGACTCTTAATACGTAAAGAATTTATTGAAATGCAAGTGAATGAAGTATGAATAGTTGAGGTAGACAGAACAACAATCCATAGGAAATAATAATAATTAAAAATAGAATGCATAACAATGGATGTAAGTAATAACATGTAACAAAGATATGCAATGTAACAAAATAAGATGTAACAAATAGATGTAATTTTAATGAATATATTACTGAAGATACGGTTATGTTAATCTAACATGTATTACATGCTTAGTATTTAGCATCTAAATTGTTTTCACTATTTGAATAATCTTAAATTTATCTTATATATATATATATATATATATATATATATATATATATATATATATATATATATATATATATATATATATATATATATATATATATATATATATATATATATATATATATATATATATATATATATATATCATTTTTATTATTATTCTTTTAGAATTTTATTTACTTGTATTATAAATACCAGTGACTTATCGTTTATAAAAAATGGTCTGTAGTGCTAATGTGAAAAGAAAATGGTCTGAGTAGCATATTTGAAGTTAAAATAGACTCAACGATAGGCTGGAGAAAAAAATCATTATAAATAAACAAGAAAGATCAATCATGCATAAAGCATTTATTATGAAACACTTTCCAACTGCAATGAAATTTCTCATTTAAGCATCTCTAAAATGCGATACATTTAGCGGTAATATTTTAAAAATTATCACAATACTACATTAATTTATTATATTTGAAAACTTAAAACTTCACGGAAAAAAATGAATTTATTAAAATGAAATGCATTGAAATATAAGTCGCCTGGTTTAAACATCTCTAAAATGCGATACATTCAGCGGTAATATTTTTAAAATTATCACAATATTACAATAATTTATTACATTTGAAAACCTGAAACATCATCGAAAAAAATGAACTTTATTTAAATGACGTCATTGAAATATAAATCGCCTGGATCTCTCTGTAAAAGCTATAATTATTCCATTCATACACTTTTATTCCATTTCTTTCATTCATTACAATACTACAATAATTTATTTTATTTAAAAACTTAAAACCATGGAGGTAAACGTAATTTAACTCTATGCTTAAAACTTCATCGAAAAAGTCTGCTATAAAATCGTCTGTTCTCTATGTAAAATCAATGAATGTTTCATTCATATCCGCTATATTTCAGACTCAAAGAGCTAAGTAATTTTGAGTTAAAGAAATTCAGCAATTCTTACACAACTCATCCTACATCCTTATGTGTTTACATTCTCCATAAGTGAAAATTAGGCTTCGTTGCAGAAATAATCAAAGTTTGATGATCATTTAAGCTCAAATATATTGTAATTGCGTTGTTTCAGAATGTAGATGCACAGAAATTAAGCAAAAATAAAGCGATTTTAGGACACATACAACACTAAATATAAATAAGAAAGATCAATCATGCATAAAGCATTGATTATGAAACACTTTCTAACTGCAATGCAATTTTATTTAAACATCTCTAAAATGCGATACATTCAGCGGTAATATTTTTAAAATTATCACAATACTACAATAATTTATTATATTTGAAAACTTCATCGAAAAAAAATGAACTTCATTCAAATGACTTCATTGAAATATAAATTGCCTGGCTCTCTATGAAAAAGCAGAAAATATTTCATTCATAAACATTTATTCTCATCCTTTAATTCATCACAATACTACAATAATTTATTTTACTTAAAAATTTAAAACCATAGAGGTAAAAGTAATTTAACTCTGTGCTTATTATTTTAATTTTTATTCAAAAAACTACTGAATATAATTTTCTGAAATTTTTTTTATATATTTTATGCGATAATTTGAATATTTCCCAAAATTTTCGAAGCAATTTCTGAATTTTAAATTTGCTTAAAAATTGCTTGAAAAATTAAGTCCCATAGGGTTCAATGTATTTCATTTTTTCAACCCGGGTTCAATCCTAAACTAATTGGGTGATATTATTCAATTAAACACCCATAGGCCCCACTCACCGTCTGAACAACATATTGAAATTTCATTTTGATAAAGTCATTTTTACGCAGTTATCGTGCTAATGTACAGACAAAATGAACAAAGTCATAAACACTTTTCAACTATCTTGTAAAGTGTTAACAATCATTATAAACAAGAAAGATCAATCATGCATAAAGCATTGATTATAAAACACTTTCCAACTGCAGTGCAATTTTATTTAAACATCTCTAAAATGCGATATATTCATCGGTAATATTTTTAAAATTATCGCAATACTACATTAATTTATTATATTTGAAAACTTAAAACTCTTCGAAAAAAGTGAACTTTATTCAAATGACGGCATTGAAATATAAATTGCCTGGTTTAAACATCTCTAAAATGCGACACATTCCTCGGTAATATTTTTAAAATTATCATAATACTGCAATAATTTATTATGATTAAAAATTTCATCGAAAACAAATGAACTTTATTCAAATGACGTCATCGAAATACAAATCGTCTGGCTCTCTATATAAAAGCAGCATTTCATTCATTAACAACTTCTTTCCATTCCTTTCATCCATCACAATACTACAATAATTTATTTTATTTAAAAACTTTAAACCATGGAGTTTAAGCAATTTAACTCTGTACTTAAAAAATCGTCTACATCTCTATGTAAAATCAATGAAAGTTTCATACATATCAGCTATATTGCACACTCCATGAGCAGGCCAACGGCCGTACCGTGCTGAAAACACCGGTTCTCGTTAGATCACCGAAGTCAAGCAGCATCGGGCGCGGTTAGTACCTGGTGGGTGACCACCTCGGAACACCGCGTGCTGTTGGCCATCTCGGGTGCGGTATCCCCGTGGTTTGCGCGCTAGATTTGCACGCTACCACAAATGCCGCCGTGTTCATGCGGAGTACGATCACGTTAAACATGTGGGTCCGTAAGTCCTTCCGAGAGGTTGGTGGTAGGGGAAGGAGGGTACGGTCCCTGTGGATGCCTCCCCCACTGGGTTCCGGTCTAAATTGGGTGGCACTTCCCGGCCGTCCATACAGTTACCTTACACCTTTCTGGTAGGTCGGACGGTCTGGGTCTCAACAACAACAACACTCCATGAGCAAAATAATTTTGCGTTAAAGAAATGCAGCAATTCTTATACAACTAATTCTATATCCTTTGCTGTTTACATTCTCTATAAGTGAAAATTAGGCTTCGTTGTAGAAATAGTCAAAGTTTGATGATCATTTAAACTCAAATATACTGTAATTGAGTTGTTTCAGAATGCAGATGCACAGAATTTAAGCAAAAGTAAAGCGGTTTTAGGACGGATACAACACTAAATATAAATTAAAAGGAACTTTAAAAATCACGATTTTGACACAAGATGGATGCCATATTTTAATTTGAAGAGTCGTGTGATCTCTACATATAATGGTCACGTGATCTCTTCATATAAAGGGTGTAATTATTATTTTAATTTTTATTCAAAAAACTATTGAATATATTTTGCTGAAAATTTTTTTATATATTTTATGGGATAATTTGAATATTTTATAAAACTGTCAAAGCAATTTGTGAATTTTAAATTCGCTTAAAAAAAGTTTGAAAAATTAGGTCCCATAGGGTTCAATGTGTTTCATTTTTTCAACCCGGGTTCAACCCAAAACTAATTGGGTGATATTATTCATTTATATTCCCGTAGGTCCCATAGACCGTCTGAACAACATACTAAAATTTCATTTTAATGAAGTCAGTTTTACAGCAGTTATCGTGCTAACGAACAAACAGACAGCCAGACAGAATGAACAAATTCATAAACACTTTTCAACTATGTTGTAAAGTGTTAATAAAACAGGTAATAAATAGGCATTAAATACCTCTCTTTCCCTGTTCCATATATAAGGTGAGCAATTGAAAATCGGATTACATTTTGTGAAAGACTGGCAAATATAAGTCTGTAACTACATCCAAAGTTTAAAGTATAAATAATACTTTAAATAAAAGTGTTATAAATCATATTATATATATATATATATATATATATATATATATATATATATATATATATATATATATATATATATATATATATATATATATATATATATATATATATAATATATATATATATATATATATATATATATATATATATATATATATATATATAAATATATATATATATATATATATATTCCTCAAGAACAATCTAAATGAAATATAATATAATCCAAGGAATAGTAAGGCGCATTTGCTGCACTATCTAAGCCTCAAAGTACAATATGAAAAAATGAAATTGAAAATGGAATATTACAATTAGAAGTTGTGTGTTTACGGGGTTGTAGAGAGGTCAAGGGGGATTGCGACCCCTTTTCCTGGTTTAAGCATGCTTTTAATTCCAGGAAACACTCCCAGAAACCACTACACGCCCGAAACAACAATCAACAGTATGCCAGGGGAAAAACGGAATCCCGAAATGAAGACCCTAAAGTCACAAGAACATATAAAAGCATATAAAATGAAACAAGTGTGAATAAAATATATATTCTAACCATGTATAAAGTTTAAAAAAGATATTCGTAGATGCGCTACGTCGTTAGAAGTCCATAGACGAAACCCATGATAAGTACCAGATTTAAAGATACTTTAGGTCACAAGAAGATCTTAAAGTCACTAGATCATATAAAAGCATATAAAATGAAACAAGTATGAATAAAAATATTCTAACCAAGTATAAAGTTTAAAAAGGATGTTCGTAGATGCGTTACTGCGTTAGAAGTCCATAGAAGAAACCCATTATAAATTCCAAATGTAGAGATACTTCAAGTCACAAGAAGATCTTAAAGTCACAAGAACATGTAAAAGCATATAAAATGAAACAAGTATGAATAAAAATATATGCTAACCATGTGTAAAGTTTTAATAAGGATGTTCGTAGATGCGCTACGTCGTTAGAAGTCCATAGAAGAAAGCCATGATAAATTCCAGATATATAGATACTTCAAGTCACAAGAAGATCTTAAAGTCACAAAAACATATAAAAACATTTAAAATGAAACAAGTAAGAATAAAAATATATTCTAACGGTGTACAAAGGGGGGTTCTTAGATACGCTACGTCGCTAGAAGTCCAGAGAAGAAAACCATGATAAATTCAGATGTAGAGATAGATAAGCTCGTGGTTACAGAGTATCTGATTCCAAACAGATGGAGTTGAGTTGTAGCAAATCATCAAAATTAGCATATATTTCCCTACGGTACTTTTTACAATATGCCATATAGTAAGGTCTTATGAAACGAGGTGGGTATGAATGTTTTAAAGCTTCCATAATTAGACGTCGTATGCAAATACCAATCTGTTTATCAGTTGAATTTAAACGTCTGTATCTTGCAAAATGATTAATGATCACATTACGTTGTATAGTTATACTCATATTAGTGTTCCAATGCGTAAAGTAATTGATTGTGCAATCAAAATCACGTCTTTTATCAAATATCTTATAACAAAGTTTCTCCTGATGATCATAATATATAGTGATATCCAAGAAATCCATTTCTTTTATGTTCTTATTTTCGGATTCTATGAGCTCCAAGTTAGATGGATAAAAACTAAAGTCAAATTTAAAAGTTCTATCAGATATCCCAATCAAAACATCGTCAACGAAGCGGAAATATGGCATCTCGTTAATAATTTGAGTTCCTTGTTCATACTTTAATAAATAAAAATCAGCACAAGTAGAGATGAACATCCCCCACCCATGGGTATACCGTTGATTTGCTTATAGAATTCAGATCCATTGCATAAAACATTTTCAAATATGACCAATTTAATGAGGTTTTTAAATCTATTTTTGTCATATTGTAAATGCAAATCAGATGTCAAATATGTTTCCATCAAAATCTTAAACAGATCTTGCAAATTAATGTTGTTAAATAAGTCTTTGAAATCATAACTTCTAAAATAAAAACGATCTGGGAATGTTTTTAACTTTTCAACAACTTCGTAGCTGTTATTCACCATAACGGTGCCATGGGTTCGAATCTTCTTCATTATAGGTGTCAATAGTTTTAACAAAATTTGATTTGCTTTAGTTAAGTAAGTATGACATCCAATAGTTACAGGTCTGAATTTAATAGGCTTTTTATGGATCTTAGGTATTGGAACTAAATATGGGAATTTAACAGTTGTAATGTTAATTCCAATAAGTTTATAAAGAGCTGTTATGCGGTTAACATTAATAGTATAATTACCTAGAATTTGTTTGTACATATTGGTGTCCTCATAGCAAGTTCTTAGTTTTTCAACATAAAATTGTTTGCAGGTAAATGCGTAGTTGTTATTTACTTTATCCATATAGGATATTACGTATTTGTTCTGAAAATCTTCCATAACTGCTTTGTTGATTTTTTCAGAAGCATAATATTGTTTTCGTAAGTTATAGTTCTTCTTAAAGGCATTAAATACGTTATATCTCCATTCATGTAACGATGCTATAAGGAAACTGTATTTGATCGCCATCTTGTAAATAAATTGATCAATTTCTTTATAAAAGGTTTTTTCAACAGTGTTGAAGTCTTGTTGTCTGAATTTAGTACCCATTTTTAAGAACTTGTATAAAGAAGAATTATTTGCAATCGATATATCACCAGTAACGATATGTTTGTGATCTCGATTGCACAAAAGATGTTTTTTACACTGGCATTTACAATTAATGTGATTGCCTAGATTCTTACTGATCATATTATAGTTGAATATTTTTCTTCCATTAGTCTTGGCAAATCGAAAAGTTAAACAGATTTCAGTGTGTAACATCGGCAAAAGAAAGTTGAACTGGTGTAGAATATCCTTAAATGGGATATGATCAAAGGTTTTGTTACCAAATGTGACGATAAAATATTCCTTATTTATTTCAGCAACAGGTTTTTCCAAATTGATGCCACAATGTTTGGCACGTATTTTAAAGCAGTTGTAAAAGGTAGCGATGTTTGCAGCATAAATGTCATTAATAGCTTCATGTTCTTTTGAAATTGGAACTCTTTTCCATTCGTTCCATAGATGGCGGATGTATTTTTTCTTTATGCCATATACATAATTCTTAAACCAGTTTGATTTAATTTGCGTATAGTTTCGTATTTCAGAAAGATATCCATTAATTTTTTCTACGTAAGCTAAAAAACCAATACGTTTTTTGTTGCCCGCTCTTTTGCCTCTTTTTGTTTTTATAGCCAATTGTTGAATGTAGTCAGTAGGTGGATTCTTAAAATGTATATAGTAATCCAAATTATAGGTTTGTGCAAAATTGATAGAGTTTAGTCCATATGGAAACATCGTATTCCATTGTAGAATGTGCATATTCTCCCACCAAAGTCGAGTTGTTAAATCAGGCACTACGTCGAGTATTGTAACTGATATATTTGTAAATCCATGGGTAGAAAAATGTCTTATATTCCAAATTGTTTTCAGAGGTAGAATCAGATGCCTTATTAATTTGGCTTCTATGGAGATTAATTCTTAAATGTAAAGGATTTTGTGTCTGTCCGATATACTTTAAACCACAAATTTTACAACTGTTACAATACACACAACAATATACTTTACAAAAGGTAAGATGATAGTGATTAACACTACCTATTTGTGTAGTATTAGCAACAGGGCATAATTTGCATCTGCTAGATTTACATCGTTTAAAAGTGAATTTATTCATTCCTTTGTGGTTAAAAATAAGTTTATCTAAATTGGATATGGTAAAATTACCATATAAGTCATGATTATACACAGAAACATTACTAACGATTTGTTTTTCTTCCCTCGCTTTGGGTTGGACAGGATGAAAATATTGTAAAATAGAATTCATATGGCAATCCAATGAAAGAGCTAAGGGTCACTGTTTGTCGATCGTATGGTTACCCTGTATTGCCATACGACCGGGTAATTATGGAAGCTTTAAAACATTCATACCCACCTCGTTTCATAAGACATTATTATATGGCATATTGTAAAAAGTACCGTAGGGAAATATATGCTAATTTTGATGATTTGCTACAACTCAACTCTATCTGTTTGGAATCAGATACTCTGTAACCACGAGCTTATCTATCTCTACATCTGAATTTATCATGGTTTTCTTCTCTGGACTTCTAGCGACGTAGCGCATCTAAGAACCCCCCTTTGTACACGGTTAGAATATATTTTTATTCTTACTTGTTTCATTTTAAATGTTTTTATATGTTTTTGTGACTTTAAGATCCTCTTGTGACTTGAAGTATCTATATATCTGGAATTTATAATGGGTTTCTTCTATGGACTTCTAACGCAGTAACGCATCTACGAACATCCTTTTTAAACTTTATACTTGGTTAGAATATTTTTATTCATACTTGTTTCATTTTATATGCTTTTATATGATCTAGTGACTTTAAGATCTTCTTGTGACTTAAGGTATCTTTACATCTGGTACTTATCATGGGTTTCGTCTATGGACTTCTAACGATGTAGCGCATCTACGAATATCTTTTTTAAACTTTATACATGGTTAGAATATATATTTTATTCATACTTGTTTCATTTTATATGCTTTTATATGTTCTTGTGACTTTAGGGTCTTCATTTCGGGATTCCGTTTTTTCCCCTGGCATACTGTTGATTATTGTTTCGGGCGTGTAGTGGTTTCTGGGAGTGTTTCCTGGGATTAAAAGCATGCTTAAACCAGGAAAAGGGGACGCAATCCCCCTTGACCTCTCTACAACCCCGTAAACACACAACTTCTAATTGTAAAATTCCATTTTCAATTTCATTTTTTCATATTATATATATATATATATATATATTTATATATATATATATATATATATATATATATATATATATATATATATATATATATATATATATATATATATATATATATATATATATTATATATATATATATATATATATATATATATATATATATATTTGCTTCAACAAAATACTTCGACCCGAGGAAGAGTTTTGAGAAGTGAACAATTCAGTTATTTAGGCCTAGCCCGTGTCCACGTGTATTGCATTAATGTTAGGATTTCATTTGCTTTTCTTTTATCGATTCCATAACATCGATTTTTGTAAATTTTTCTTCAACTTGATGATTCAAATTTTGTATTTTTATCCATATGATTGAATATTTGCTGATTTATACTTTTATTTTGTAGACTTGTTAGAAAGTCAGGTTTTTCGTGTTACAGCTTCTCACTATTCTTTCATTGGACTTTCAAACTATTATTATTATTATATTTTATATATATATATTAAAAAGAACTTTAAAAATCACGATTTTGACACAAGATGGATGCCATGTTTTATTTTGAGGTGGGTCGCGTGATCTCTTCATATAATGGTCACGTGATCTCTTCATATAAATGATGTAATTATTATTTTAATTTTTATTTAAAAAACTACTGAATATATTTTGCTGAAATTTTTTTATATATTTTATGGGATAATTTGTATATTTCCTAAAACTTTCGAAGCAATTTGTGAATTTTAACTTCGCTTAAAATATGTTTGAAAAATTAGATCACATATGGTTCAATGTATTTCATTTTTTCAACCTGGATTCAATCCAAAACTAATTGGGTGATATTATTCATATATATTCCCATAGGTCCCACAGACCGTCTGAACAACATACTAATATTTCATTTTGATAAAGTCATTTTTACGGCAATTATCGTGCTAACGGGCAGACAGAATGAACAAAATCATAAACAATTTTCAACTATGTTGTAAAGTGTTAATAAATTACAAAGTTGCGTAAAAAAGTACAGAATTTCATGAAATCGATAAAATTTTCAGGGAATTAAATTTGAAGAAATACAAAATTTAAATTTTTATACAGCCCCTGTACAAAAACATTTCCAATGAGTAAAATGCGCCCCATACACTAATAAGGTGATGTACAGAATTTCTGTATTTTATCATAAAAAGTCCCAGAGGTACGTTTATACAAAGTTGGTGAGAGATTAATCACAAATTAAAATGTAAATGTTTACAGCAAGAGTGCAAATGACGTGATTTGTAGAAATGCATAATAGGCAAATAATGTCTGCCTCCTATTTTTAATGGATCTTTGGCATGGATGGAAAACATTTTGAAAAAGCTTGGTAATCTTTGTGTAAAGTTATTATTTCTACACAGTGTAGATACTTTCGTACCAATAAATAGCAAAATTATTATTTATTTATGTAATTATTGTTTTCTTTCGTAATTTGTGTATGACCAATGAAACGCGATCTACCTATATGAGTTTTCTCCTCTAAGAGCCCATATCGATGCATCGAAAATGGTTTAAGTCAGCATTTTTGCCTTTTCATATATATCTCTGGGACTTTTTATGATAAAATGCTGAAATTTTGTACATCACCTTATTAGTGTATGGGGCACAGTTTACTCACTGGGAATGTTTTTGTACGGGGGCCATATAAAAATTTAAATTTTGTTTTTCTTCAAATTTAATCCCTTGAAAATTTTTATCGATTTCACAAAATTCTGTACCTTTTTTACGCAACTTTGTAATTTATTATATATGTCTAAGATCAATATTTAAATAATAAAAGCCGAGGTCAATGTTTTTTGGGACACCCTGTGTAAGGGATGTATCAGGCAAAAGAATTTTTAATGAATAACATTCTAGCATAATTTAACAAAGGTTTATTAAATACATCGTAATAAACCGAAATATATGTCGTAACATCGAATGCGGGCATCAAGCGTCGAACATAACATCACGGATTCACTAAGTGCTGCTAAAGCAAGGTTACAAGAATAAAAATGAATATGAAAGAAAATAGTTCTCGGTTGACGCTTACAATCGGCTATCCTGCAAAATAGGATTCCTCGTCTATGGTGCATCTGCGGTAGTTTCACCATCTACATCTTCAAAGTCATAATGTTCCTCGTCGTTCACTTATTTGAACGGCTTCAATTGCGAGGCGTGTGCAAAAGTTTCATAACTTGGACGTCGTCTTCGTCCTTGTCCAATATTCCGCAGATCAGACACTCTATATGTATCAGAGAGTAAAACAATTTCTACCACTAAGGGTCAACAGTACCGTACTTGTAGTTTTGTGCTGCTACCAGTGTGCTCTAGCAAACGCTTCATAAGGACAACATCACCGACTTCATACTAAAAAGCAGGGCAATGTCGTTTATCCTAATTTTTCTTCATTTTAGCTTGAGACTCAGAAATAGTGTCTTTAGCTTTTGCCTGTAGGATTTTTGGTTCACAATATTTCCCTTATTCCAGTAACAGGTCAATTGGAAAATCATTAGTTCTTTCTGGTACATAACCATACAGCAACTCGAATGCAGATTTGCCAGCGGATTTGCTTGGTATCCAGTTTATTTGACGTTGGACTTCTGTCAGAAATTTGTCCCAATCCTTTTGGTTATCTTTATTACAACTGGCAGTAATAACAGGGATCAAAATTCGAGTTATTCGTTCGACTTGGCCATTTGCTTGGGGTCGTTGACTGCAAATTAATGTGTGCTTAATTTTTCTTTCATGCAGTATTCAGTGAATGCCTTTAAGGTAAAACATATTTCTCGATCAGAGATTATTCGCAGAGGAGCTCCAAAATCTTTGATAAATTCATCTAAACATTTGATCACATTAGCCGTTGTGCAAGTGGAACAAGCACGTAAACGTATGAACTTCGTTAAGCTACCTATGATGACAAAATCTTCCTTATTTCTGTGGGAACTAGCTGTAAGGGGTCCGAGAAAATCAATATGGAAAATTTCAAACGGTCGTCTTTCAGGAGGAATTGGGTTTAATTTCCCTTGAACTTTTCCAGCAGGAACTTTGTTAAAAACGCAGCTAACACATTGTCGTATATGCTGCTTTATGTAATTCGTCATATATGGAAAGCAAAATTTTTCTTGAATTAGCTGTCTAACTTTATCGACTCCAAAGTGTCCAGCAGAATCGTGATATCGGACAACTAAATACGTTCGCATAGGTCGAGACATAGAAAACAGTTTCTTGGTTGCATCACGATCTGTCATCACTCAATAAAGAATTCCATTTTCTAGACTATATTGATTGGTAAGTTGACGTTCTGCTGGGTTTCGGTTAATTGAGGGTTTAGTTATTGCTTACAAAATACTTTGTACTTCCTTATCCTGAGATTGAAGTAAATCTACCTGATCGTTTTTACCAGCAATATACAATATTGTATGTGAATCTGTTAGTTCAACAGAACTTGTTAGATCGAATTCATTATTTGATGTAAGTTTTTGTTCTTCTACTGGTGCTCTACTAAGGGCATCAACATGGCACATTTTATCCCCTGCACAATGTTTTACTTCATAGTCGAATTCGCTCAAGAATTCTGCCCACCGGGCTATCTGAAGCTTGAGATTCCCTTGAGTGGCAAGAAATGTTATCACTGAACAGTCCGTTACAAGAGTAAAATGTAAATGTCTAATAAAGCTGCCATTTTAATTATTAACCCTGATATTAAATCCACACTTAAACTTCAATCAAACTCTTTTGTTATTATCGAAATTCTTCTCCCCTCTCGTGCCCCCCTTAATATCGTCTCTCTTTACTTTCCTCCTCGTGATCCTCTGCCTCCCCACTTGGCTGAGCTTTCTGCCCTCGACTTTCTTCATTCTGACTTTTTGGTCCTTGGCGACTTCAATGCCAGGGCACAGATGTGGGGATATGATTTTATTGATCACCGTGGATACGATGTTATAGACCTTTGTCTTGAGAACAATTTAATAGTACTCAACGATCCCGCTTGTGGTCCAACATTCAGTTCTCATTTTGGTAAAGGATTCCCAGATCTCTCACTAGTCTCCTTTGGCTTTTATGACTGTATTCAAAATTGGGAAGTTCTCCCAAGTGATTCTTTTAGTGACCACCATTTTATTAAAATCTCTCTTAATATAGATCCCCTTATTGACTACTCCTTTTTTCTTAAAACTAAATATAACCTTGGTAAATTCATTTTTAATTTTAGATCTAACATAAAACCCCTCTCTCTCCTTCTGGACCAGGTAGAAACTCCTTCCATGCTGAATAATTTTATTGAAAACTTTATTAAAATAACTCAAAATTGCGCTTTTACCCATATTAAAAAGAAAAAATCTACCTCCCGCCCTAAATTTAATTGGTGGAACAAAAATCTTGCCACTTTCCGTAATTTTGTCACCGCCCTTTACAAACGCATTAAATCACTTGAGAGAACTTCTGCCCCCTCGGGCATTATTTCCGAGGCCAAAATTAAATACAAACTGAATCGTGCCAAATGCAAAAAATTAATAAACAATGCTAAACTTGAATCCTGGAAAAAATTCTGTACTAACTGTTCTTCAAAATTCGGCACTCAGTTTAAATTTGCCTTCCAAAAGCACAATAAATTTAATAACATATCATTACAATTTTCGGATGAACCTAATTTAGACTATGACTCTAAGATACAACGTCTTTTGGACCACTATTTTAAAAATGACCCTTCATTCACTGATTTCCCTTGGTCTCCCACCCCCCACATTGGTCTGGGCCAAATTTCTGATGAAGAGATTTCCTCTGTTTTTAACTGTCTTCCCTCTGGTAAGGCTCCTGGCCCTGATAACATAGACTTTAAAATTTGGCAATCTCTTTTTACTTCCTTTCCTTTCCTTTTTTCAAAAATTTTCAACCTCTGTTTTAAATTCTGTTATTTTCCTACTTGTCTTAAAACTGCAAAAGTTCTTTTCTTAAACAAACCTGGTAAAGATCCCGCCCACATTACCTCTTACCGCCCCATCTGCCTTCTCCCCACTTTCGGCAAAATTCTTGAAAAACTCTTTGTTAATAAACTAAATTTCTGGCTTTCCTCCTCGGAGGCTCTTCATCCACTGCAATTTGGCTTCAGAGAATTGACCAGTTGTGAAATAGCTACTCACGGGCTTATCTCTACCATTGAGGGTCTCAGGCCCGGCCAGTACGTATCTCTCGCCACCGTGGACGTCTGCGGGGCATTTGACAATCTGAACTGGAACATTCCACCTTCTACCCTAGATAATATACATCTTCCACTAGAATATAAAACATTTATTTACTCTTATCTTCACTCCCGATCAATAACCTATTCAGATGGCATTTACTCAACTAAAAAAACATTATCAATTGGGGCTCCACAGGGTTTGGTTATATCCCCTATCCTGTGGAACATATATTTCAATAAAATTTTACAACTAAATAGTGACGATCTTTACATACAGGCCTTCGCAGATGATCTGGCGGTGGTGACTTCTGGAAGTTCCCTTCCCCTCATCTCCCGTAAAACTACTTCTAACCTTTCCTCCGTTACTTCCTCCCTCTCTTCCCTTTCCCTTTCGGTCTCCGCTGAAAAGTCCAAATGTATTATTTTTAATCGAACTAAAGCTAAACGCAGATATACCCCACCTGTTAAAATTCTCAACAAAAGCATCAAAATTACCCGCCACCTTAACTTCTTAGGCATTATAATCGATGACAACCTAACATGGAGTCCCCATGTCTTCTATTTAAAAGAGAAATCCTTTAAGCTCTCTTCCACGTTCAGGAAAATCTCGGGTAATAACTGGGGAGTTAATAAATATTTTCTTAAAATATGGTATCTCACTGTTATCGAAAAAATTATTACTTACGGGTCTGGAATTTGGGGAAAACGTCTTACCGGAAATCATATCGCTAAACTAACATCTTTGCAACGGATTTTCCTTTTAAAAATTTCAACCGGTTTTAGAACAACTTCGAGCATTTCTCTTTACTCAATTACTGGCATCCCCCTGTTCATTTAGTAGTACAAAACCTATACAAAAAATTTAATTTCTGGTATCTAAAAACCAACCTCTTCCCTGATTCCTCCCTCCCTCCCCCTTCCCTTTTTGTTCACAACTGTCCCCTCTCCAGTATCCCTCCCTCTAATCGTATAGTCTCCCTTCCGATTGTTAACCCTTCATCCTTTTCTGACATCTCCATTTATACAGATGGTTCAAAACTAGATAATCACACAGGCCTTTCTATCTGCATTTTTAGAGGTGAACGCCTGGCTGAGACTTTCATGTATAAGCTCGGTGATGAGAACACAGTTTTTCAAGCAGAACTTTCAGCAATTAAACTTGCAATCAAATGGGCATTAGATAACTCAACTAAAGTCAATATATACTCTGATAGCTTATCCTCTATTCTGGCTCTCAAATCAATTAAAAACAAATCTCACCTCCTTTGTGAAACAAAACTTTTGGCACTTTCGGCAAAAAATTTAAATTTAATTAACCTTCAATGGAATAAAGCCCATTCTGGCAACCTTGGAAACGAAACTGCAGACAAATTTGCCAAAGATGCTACCCTTTCTGGTACCCCTCTTTCCGTCCCTTTCCCTTATTCCCTTCTTACTTCATTCTGCAAATCCGCCCTTTTGAATTCCTGGCAACATCTTCTAAACAACTACGTCTCACCCCGAACTCATGACCCTTCACGTATTTCTCTATTTCTACCTATTGTTAGCCCCGAAATTCAAATCTTTAACAAATACCTCATATATTTTATAACCGGCCATGGCCCTTTCTTAGATTACCTTAACTTTTTTAAACATAAATCATCCTCCAACTGCCCTTGCAACGCATATGGTGATGCAGACCATTATTTATTCTCTTGTCCCTTTTCTAAAGAATACCATTTAATTAAACCTGTCCCCGCTTCCCGTGCAGCTTGGTTCTCCGGGGTTTGCCGACATCCGACATTACTTAATAAACTCAAGAACTGTGTTCTCGTCGCCCGTGATATTTCGAACCGTGTTCGCTGAAAAGCTTGTGAGTACCTACTATCCCCGTGTCTCTGGTGATCAATCCCCTCCCCTTGCTGTTCCTGGGTTCCCCTTTGTTTTGTTTTTATTTTTATGTTTTGCTGTTTTTTATCGTGTTAACTGTCTCGTCACCACCTGAAAACTGTATAGTCTTGTTCTTGTTATACAAACCTGCCAAACAATGTGAATAAGCGACTTATATATGGAAATGTAAAATGTTTACACTTTGAAGTGATACCTTTGTACATATATTCTCAATACAAAATTGTGTCTCTGTCTGTATATACATCTACAATGTCATAATCACTCATATCTGTCTGTAATATAACAACAAAATTATAATCACCCCATTTATATACATTTCTGTTAATTTATACTTTAATTCTGTAAATATTTATAATCTCATATATTACTTCCAAATTATACATCTGTAAATATTGTACACATCTATAAATATTGTAAATTATGGATTATACAGATAGTCCACAAACACAAAGGTTTTACTTTTGTATCATTAACAGATAATTTATATTTCTGTTACTTAAATATCCTTCAATGTCTATATTATTTTTGTCCAGCATTATTGTCCTGGCTGGCATTATGTAACTCTTTTTTTGCTCTTTTATGCGCCCTGCTCTCTCTTTCGTCCCCTCCTTTTGTATATTCCCCTCTGTTCTTTGCCCTGGTCTCTCTTTGTCCCCCCCTTTTGTAATTTCCCCTGGTTGTTTTAATTCCATTTATTCATTTATTTTATTTTTATTTATTTATTTTTTTTTTATGTAAATTTAAAGTTTTTTAAATATCCCTCCAGGGTCTCTTTGGTAAACCTGTGCAGCCTTATTGCTTTGTACTTTAAAATTTTCGCAGTTACTTTTTGCTTAAACCTGTTATTTTTCTTATGTGTTATTTTATGCTTTTGTGTTTTTTGTATCTTTGCTTGTCTTGTAACTTATTGTGTTGTGATTCATTTTTTATATGTGTTGTAATTACTTGAATCAAAAATAAAGTTCCCGGCCACACACTTAGCTACAGTAAACCTTCGGGTCTGTCGTGTGGTCTGGGTTTCCAACATCCAACTAGAGTAAAATGTTTACCAATAAGAAATGGTCGCAAGCGTGTCATTGACCAAACAGCAGCAATCAATTCTAAACGACTGGAGTGGTACACTACTTCATCGGGACTCATTCGATGACTTACGCAGTATACTAGACGTAATCTTTTATCTTTATCGTACTGCAGGAGCATTCCAGATAATCCGACTGAACTTGCATCTGTGTGAAGTTCAGTTTCATCACGGTTGTCATAAAGTTTTAGTAAGGTTGTCATAAGGTTTAGAAGTTAGACGTAACTTTAATTCATCGAACACTTTCTGATGATCCTCAGTCCATTCAAATGTAGAATTTTTCTTCAACAATTGGGTTAACGGAGATGCTAGTAATAAAGCATAGCGTTCTATAAATCTGCGAAAGAAACTAGAAAGTCATACAAATCTTCTCAATTCTCTTATATTTCTTGGTGGGGGAATTTCTGAGATTGCAGCAAGTTTTCTAGATCCAGGTTTTATTCCTTGCTTTGATATTGAGAAACCCAAATATTCTATTTCTTTCATCGCAAATGCATATTTCGATAGTTTGAGCGGCACTCTTGCTTCACGAAGTTTCGTCTACGTAATCGAGTCATCAAATCTTCAACTGTTTTAGCTCGTATGAACATATCATCGACAAAGCAAATTACGACATTCCACAAGAGATCGTCCAGCGCCATTGTCATGGCTCTTTGAAAAACAGCAGGTCCGTTTGTTAATTAAAATATTAATCTTGTTGGCTCATAATGGCCATCGGGTATAACAAATGCTGCCTTGTATTTTGACTCTGCATATAGAGGAATCTGATTGAAATCCTGTGCAGTATCGAGAATACACAAAGATTGTATCCAGTCAATCTATCAAGTAAGTCATCAATGTGTGGCAAAGGAAATTTATCTTTTACCGTCTGTGCATTTAAACGCAATAATCTATGACCATATGGTAATCTCCTGTTTTCTTCTTTATAATAATACAGGACTACTATAATCCGAAGTAATGTTTTGAATGACTCCTTATTCTTTCAATTCGGTAATGATTTTCGCAAAATTTCACGTTCGTGATATAACGTACGGTATGGAGCATGCGAAACCGACTTGCTTCCAGGAACTTCCGTTATTTTCATAGTTGTGGTTTTGATGCATCCAAACTCATTGGTTTTCACTGCAATACAGTCTCTGAATTTATTTAAAAGATCATACACCTTTTGTGCTTCTGATTCTGTGAACTGAGATCCGACTTTAATTTGACTTAATATTAACGGTTCACGAAATGAAGGTTCCTAATCTTCTAGCTGGATATGTAAACTATCACCAAATTCAAAGGAATTATCAAAAGTTTCATTTTCTTCACAATTATTTTGTGCAGTATTTAAGTAATTCCCATCAAAATTTTCTTTTTCATTGTTCTCTACTACTGTAATTGGAATTACATTCCCTCTAAGGACGACTTGGTTTTCTTTTATGCGAATTTTACTATTGGTGAAATTTATGACTGGAACACATGCTACACCATTTATTTGAACATATATTTCATTACCTTGAGAGTTCTGCTCTTCAGTAATAAAGGAATTTAAATTTATATCATCATTTACAGAATTAACTAACTGTAAACTATGAGGTTCCACAATCACAGCTTTTTCACTTTTGAGTACTGCTTTGCAATTCGAATCATTTTCAAGATTAAAATTTTCTAATAAATCGGAATTGTTTTCATCTACTAATATAGAATTTCCTTGTTTTCGTACTAATACTACATTTGGAAGATCAATAAGATTTGTCCCTATAAATACAGCAGGTCCTCTGAAACTATCATCAGAAACAACAAGAAAACGAATCGATTTTAACTTTATTTCATCAATAACAATATTGCAATAAACAACACTAAAGGGTGTCAAATTACCTCCAATACCTTTCAAGTTTTCTGGTGCTTCTTTCTCAATAGTTTTATTAAGAGCTGATACTAATTTAAGTTTCATTAAACTCACATTCGAACCTGTGTCGATAATAGATAAAATTGAATTTAACCGGTCAACACTTAAAAATTTATATGACTGATGTAGAGGTATAACACTCGAAACACATAATGAAGTTGAAAGATTTCAGTGCAATCTTTAGTACCATGACCTTCCTTTTTACATTTTGTGCAATATTTTTAACGTTTAGGTTTTACACAGTTACGGAAAAAAGTCATTTTTCATAGCAATTATAACAAGTATCAGGTCTAGCAAGTTTTTTTCTATCCCATTCTTTTACTGTTTAAACTTCTTTTACTTCTTTCGGTACATGGAATTTATTTGTTTGGTTGTTTTTCCTAGCATATTCAAAATACTGTTGGTGTTCAACTGACCGCGCAATTCTTCTACCCCCTGACACTTTCGTACTCATCTAATTTGTCTGCAAGTTCATTGGAAGATACAAATTTCGACCAGTCATTCAAAAAATGATCTTTAATTTCATTTGGAACTTTTCCCTTTAATTGATCTGTTATAATCAAATCTTTAAGATTCTCAAAATTGTTTATATATAATCCTTTGATCCATTCTTCAAAATAGTTTTCAATTCGAAATTAAAATCGCGTCAAGTGTCTTTAGGTGATTTTTGATGATAAACAAACTTTTGCCGAAATTTCTCCGGGCTTAACCTAAATCTCTTTAATAATAAATTCTTGACATGCTCATAGTTATTTGCTACTTCATCGGGTTCACATGCAATTAATTGTGATATTTCGTACGGTAATAACACTAGTAAATGAGTTACTAAATCATCTTCATGTATGTTTACTCTACGCGCCTGTCTTTCAAATAATGTTAAATAAAAACTAATATCACCTTCTTTAATTTCAAATTTCTGCATCAAAAGTTGTAAACTACAACGCTTGCCTTTATTTTCAGAATTTTCAACATTTCGCGAATTTAAATTCAAATCATCAGTTTATTTTGTTCGAAGTCTCAATCTTTAATTTTTTCCAGCTCAAATTCATATTTTAATTTTTCTCTTTCCAATTCCTTCGCCAATTTTTATATTTCTGCTTCTTTTCTATCAAAAATTATTGTTTCTAACATTTGTTTTACAAATTCTTCATTGTATTCTTTACTACTTAATACTTTTGCTTTTAACTCTACAATTGTATCTTGTAGGAGAATAGTTTCCCCAACTTCGCGTGCTAACAACATTAAATCACACTTTTCTCCTTTAAGTAAATACGTCATTTTCGGTACTTCTTATTACATCAATATATACAGTATCAAATACAAAATTATTTTCTAATCAAAACTGAGCATCATAACACTGCATTTTAAACTACATCAACATCGTAATACTTTTCATCCAAATCGAAATTATTCAAAAGCATTTATTTACCTTGCGGAAAAAAGTTTTCATCGACGTAGTAGACTAGCCGTCTGCTTGTCTCATCGGTTTGTTTCTATAAACACGAATGTTGATCGAAAACGAAACATCTAAGATTGTTCTTATGTCCATTGAACACGAACGTAAAACGATATACCAGTTCAAAACAAGCCATCGATGTCAATCCCACTTCTGAAATGTAAGGGATGTATCAAGCAGAAGAATTTTTAATGAATAACATTCTAGCATAATTTAAAAAAGGTTTATTAAATACATCGCAATCATCGCATCGTAATAAACCAAAATATATATCGTAACATTGAATGCGGACATCAAGCGTCGAACGTGATTCACTGAGTGCTGCTAGAGCAAGGTAACAAGAATAAAAATCTGATGTGGGCAACAAATGACTTTCCTTATATAATGCAATGAATTTACTACTTTTAGAGTAAAAACAAAATAGGTTATTCTTATAGTAGATGCTTATATTTTTATAGTAGTTATTTATATTCTTTCCAAGTTATTGAATGTTCGTCAATGAGTCGTCATTTTTCATGTCGTCATCATGAGTCGTCATTGATTTAGAGTTATTTTTATTCATTTGGCGAGTTTTTCGTTAATTTAGCAACATTTAAAAAAGTCGCCAAGTTAGCGACATTTCATCAAATTCGTCGCCAAAATCTCGCCAAGCGTTATGGACGAAGAAGTAAGTTATTCGGGACGACGTAAGTTATTAAGGACGAAGAAGTAAGTTAGAGCAGAGAAATGACTATTGGCGTTCAAATTCGAAAGTATTACTCACAATATCTTTTTTCATGAATGGAACGAGCTAGATCCACGAGAATGATATTACCAAATTTATCGCATGGTATTACATATGAAAAGTGAACACGTTTCTCAATAAGAAACATTTTTTTTATTTTATATGACTTTTAGATAATTATTTTGAAAAATGTGCA
This sequence comes from Amaurobius ferox, assembly GCA_951213105.1. Taxonomy (NCBI): domain Eukaryota; kingdom Metazoa; phylum Arthropoda; class Arachnida; order Araneae; family Amaurobiidae; genus Amaurobius; species Amaurobius ferox. The sequence goes on from OX578133.1 coordinate 59,283,658, forward strand.
ATATCTCGAGAACGGTTCATCTTAGCGTTCTAAAATTTATGTCAATCGTTTTCTAATGAAAAATTACATAAGAAATGTCTATTTGAGTAACTTTATTAGCGGTTTTGATTTTTGACGATTTTTTCAAAATTTCACTCAAAAATTTAGGGGGGATCTGAACATTCGATTGCATATAAAAACAATAGGCTTCCAGTGTTTACGGATTGTGATTTTTGTACCAAATTTCGTTCGAATCAGTCCATTCGTTCGTCAGTTATCGTCTCCACAGACTCACTGACACACACACACACATACTTTCACACACACACACACGCAGACATCACTTCAAAAATGTTTGATTCGTGATCAGGGATGCTTGAAACGTGCTCTCCCGTCGAAAACTCGAATTCGAATTTTCGATCCCGTCACAATACTTTCCTTATACATTATGTATATAAGGAAAGTAAAAATGAATATGAAAGAAAATAGTTCTCGGTTGACGCTTACACCTGTATATATATATATATATATGTGTGTGTGTGTGTGTGTGTGTGTGAGTGTGTGAAAAGCGAAAACGTATTTTTAAATAAAAAATACGAGGACGAAAATTGTTTAAATCGCAATTGGGTTAACTGCCATACGAGAAACTGAACAAGTAGGTCCAGTCTTTGGTTTAAATTTTATCTTTCCACAAAGCTGGAGGGTTTGAGTCCTTCTTTCATACTTTTATTTGCTAGTTATTATTTATTTATTGCTAGAATCAAAGTGCTGTATTTGTTACATTTTTAGGTACGGTGCGGGAAGTTTTCTTTTTGTAGCTGAGCAGGGTTTTTTCTCAGGAAAATTTCTTACTGCGCAAACAGGTACTATTAGCAATATAACTTCACAATAAATAAAACTGAGGAGGTGGGAGGTCTGAAAATTTTGGAAATTTCAAGATTCAAAATATGATTTTTTTCAGTAATTGAAAAATTTCCTACATTTTGCATCTCGGGGAGATACCACGTTTCTTTAGATTATTTGGCCATGAAATCTAAACTTCAGTACAGAATTGTCCAACTGACGGCTTTATAACAAAGATAATGCTTAAATAGCATAATTAAAATTAACTACATTACTAAAATTTGTTTAAAAATGAGCAAATATTTTATACTTAATGAAATACATAACTGTAATCAAATGTGATGCAGAAATATTACTAAAATTATTTTCAACAACATAGCAAAAATATAATCGAAAATTTTTAGCTGTATTTGATGGAATCTGAACATCGTTGTTGTATAAAACGGGCGGAAAGAAATCAAAATGTTAAATATGTGTTCATGTTGCTGTTTTTTCTTATTAATTAATGAATGAATAATTCATATACACACACAAAACGCACTGTTGACATTTTAGTAAATAAAAGGTCTTGACGTACAAGAAAAGTTTTTCAATCCAAACTTTTCAATTTTAATAAAATATTTACAACCACTAGAATAAACGAACTTAATAATTATGAAAAAATATACATCCGCTGAATCCCAATAGCAACACTGAAATAAAAATTTAATAAAAAACTGTTTTTCCACACTGCACAAATTTCAGTTTCGTACGACATAAATTATTTTCGTACTGCACAAATTGTAGTACTCTACTGCAAGTTAAAAAGAAAGAAAAGTCTGTAGCTGGGTGCAATTTTGCATTACTGCCATCCTTGGTTGATGAATCTGTGCAAAGGACGTATAATACTAAATCAAAGGCGAAAGTCCCTATACAAATAGTACAATTATTGCAATCTTTATCGAAGTTTTTCGCTGCATATTTTTTTAGTGTGTTATCATCATGTTCCGTCCGAGAACTTTGACTCAGACTGCGTCAAGTAGAACAATGCAGACTATACTAATGAGATTTCTATACACAATTAAAAATAGTAATCTGCAATGCTATATTACCTAATAGGCACTCTAGACATCTGCTTGGGGCAACAGCACAAAAAAGATTCCTAAAATATAGTCAAATTTACAAAAGTTATATATATTTTTAAAGTGAGTTTTAGAGTCGTTGAATATAAATTAAAAAATATATTTATAAAAAATATTTAACTTCAGAATTACTTAAATACTAATATTTAAGTCTGTTAAAGGCAAGTAAACTAACACTTTTAAAAAATTTAGTTTAACTATTTTCAATACCTTTTATTTTGTTTAACGATGTGTGGCGCTTAGCTATAAAATTATCTTCTTATCGAAATTTGTCTCCTGTTAGTTCTGATCCATTGTCGTACCATAAGTATTCAAAGCCTTCTAAGTTCTTGTTCCTTGGCTACCCGGGGGGTTGCTCTGGGGGCGCGTGTTCTCCCTGTCAAGTGATGTCGGGTGGCCAGCGTGTCCCTTCGGGCTATGGAGTTATTTTTTTGCCCATGCTTACTGGCGCTCTAAACTCTCAGGTGAGCGGCATAGGTTTGGTCGCTGAGTCTTCTAAGTCACCAAGGGACTTATGAGAAGTCCGGAAAATCGTTTCGATCCCCACCCCACCCTATTTCGTCAATATAAAAGGTCCACGATTTCGTGTCATAAATTCAACAGATATATGTCTAAGCTTCGTCCATTTCCGAAGTGCGATGAAAAGCACTGCTCCGTCAGGTTTTTGATCCCCCCCCCCCCATGCTGAAATTGTTCAAAGATATACCCGTCTAAGTCACCGTGGGGGCTGGTCTGAAAAATGTTTTCGAACCAAAAGCAATAGAGGATAGGATGTTTGATGAAAGTAACAAGGAAAAATATTTTTTTTTTCAATTATACACAATTTAGGGTCTGCCGTTAACGCAAACATTTGAATTTGATAGTATCTGCAGGATTTTTACCTTTCAGAATTTGTCTTCAAATTTGGGAAGAAATTTGTAAACGAAGACTGCTGGGTAGACTTTCTTCAAGATTTTCTGAGAGAAATTGCCATGTATTTATATTTCATTTAAAGAAAACATGTGAATACCTTATAACACGTTTAAAAAGGGACTCTATCTCACTATATGTGGCATTAACTCCCCATGTTTCAGTAGTCAATGCCCTAATCTGTGTTTCAGGCACACATCCGGAGGGGTGAACTCCCCCCCCCCCCCCCCCGAAACGGTTATTCGCCCTCGCCCCTAGAGACGTTTTATACTAACCTATTTTCTATTTATGTGACAGCATTTTGATATATTTATATAGGGCAAATAGAAAACTTGCCCCCGCCCATTAAAATTTTATTCGCCCCCCCCCCCCTCGATGAAAAGGTCCTGAAAGACTGCTTGACCCTAATCACTTGGCTATGGTTGAGTTCTCTGATATTTATATGTGTCATTTAGTTTTTCGATATTTAAATATAATGTTTAGTTGTTTGATATTTAAATATAATGAACTATTTGATGTTTAAAATATAATGTTTGAGAAAATAGATGGAAACAAAGATAGTTTCGATTATTTAAAATAAAGGTCATGCAATAAATAAAAAAATGAGTTTATTTGAATATACAGGGTTCCTAGGAGTTCTTAAACATCTCAATAACTTTGCAAAGAAAGGCCCATAAGTGTGTATACGTTATGTCTATCTATAGTAAAGTGACCATCCCCGATCGATTAAATATAATTGCTACGCTCCTAGCGGAGAATTTAAAAAGTTGTGCTAACTAATTAGGCAACAAAGCCAGACTGACAAAAAAATCCAATTACAAAGTTGTAGTGAATTACCTAATTCATAAGAATCGGTTACAGGAACGCATGAAACGTGTATATGGTAAGCAATAAATATTCGTCAGAAATCGCAGCATCAGAATAACGGTGGCACCAATAATGCATGTCAAAGTACGCGGTAATAATCTTTCTGAAATTTAAATGGGCATCGTCTCTAACGGAGGGAAGGAATTTTAAACAGGCACTAGATACCCGTTCATGCAAGTGTTGATTGAGCCATTCCTGAATATAACAGTAGTTTGCCACGATCGCGACAGCCCAGTGGTTAGCGCGCGGGGATTGCACTCGCGTGACCCGAGGTCGATTCCCGCCTCTGCCATTTCAATCATTCCAAAAGCTCCTCCACGAGAAGCAGTTACCAGGTTCTGACTTCTGACTAGTTATGACTCTTGGGGTTCATCTCCGTCGATTTGGACTTGCTGCTTCCCCGGATTGTACGTTATGTCTGAAAAACATTTGGACGAGTGCCCTGCACTAGTGACTTTTCATTCATCAATAAAGAAATACTAGAGAGCTCGTTGTCTAATGGCTTTTGTCAACAACATTCCCACCTCTGCCCAAAATGTCGCCGTGTTCACGCGGAGTACGATCACGTTAAACATGTGGGTCCGTAAGTCCTTCCGAGAGGTTGGTGGTAGGAGAGGAAGGATATGGTTCCTGTGAATGCCCCCCACACTAGGTTCCGGTCTAAATTGGGTGACACTCCCCGGCCGTCCAAGCAGGTACATTACACCTATGGGTAAGTCGGATGGTCTGGATTGAAGAATAAGTTGGCAATAGCCATATTGTGTCAAGTAAATACCTTCTTTTTCTTCGACCCAGACCGTCCGACCTACCAGAAAGGTATAAGGTATCTGTTTGGAAGGCCGGGAAGTACCATCCAATTTAGATCGGAACCCAGTGGGGGAGGCATCCACAGGGACCCTATCCTCCTTCCCCTACCACCAACCTCTCGGAAAATAAATACCTTCTGTAACAGTTTCTTATTGTCGATTCCTACTCATTGGATAGTGATCTACAACTTGTTTGAGTTTTTCCTTCTATCTCGCTTTTTGCACTTTCATTATCCTAACTTTTTAAATACTCCGCTAGAAACGCTGCAGTCATTTTTATTCGATCTGTCATGGTCACTTAGCTAAACCTAACGTCGACCTTTCTTTCCTTGCAAAGTTATTTGGATCCTAAGACTTTGCTAGGAGCCCAGTATTTTGGAGTCCTATAAATGTTGTCATTCACTTTTAAGGGAATGATAGACTTTTAAAACAAATTTCTCCAATTTTGGCAGCAATTTTGATATATACTTTTGAACATAGAGTGTTGTTGTTGTTGAGAACCAGATCGTCCGACCTACCACAAAGGTGTAAGGTAACTGTTTGGACGGCCGGGAAGTGCCATCCAATTTAGACCGGAACCCAGTGGGGGAGGCATCCACAGGGACCGTACCCTCCTTCCCCTACCACCAACCTCTCGGAAGGTCTTACGGACCCATATGTTTAACGTGATCGTACTCCGCATGAACACGGTGGCAGTTGTGGCAGCGTGCAAATCCAGCGCGCAAACCACCGGGCTACCGCGTCCGAAATGTGCCAACAGCACGCGGTGTTCCCAGGTGGTCACCCACCCAAGTACTAACCGCGCCCGATGCTGCTTGACTTCGGTGATCTAACGAGAACCGGTGTTTTCAGCACGGTAGGGCCGTTGGCTGAACATAGAGTGTATAATTATTTTTTTATTTTAATTTGATTTACTATCAATTTTGTCGCATTTCATGCAAAAATGTTAAAGCTGCATGCGCATTACATTTCTAAGTATTCTCTTAATATGTTTCTGTATTATTGTAACACTACCCGTTCTTCGTACGGAATATACAATATAAAGAAACTTAAAATTCACAATCATGTGCAAATTCCTTTAGAATTCTAAATTATATTGTTATTTAAAACATTCTATTAAAATATTTAAATTAATGCTCCTAGAAAGAGGTTTAAGAATCTCTGTTCTCCCTGAACAAAATTATCTTCGCAGACAGATCTGAAGAATAAAACATCTTGGTCCCATTTGTAAATACATTTACAAAAAAATATGAAACTGAATCAATATAAGCCTAACTGAAAGTGCTAAAATTGAATTGGAAGATATACCCACACTACCTATATTCTCGTAGATTAGAAGATATACCCGTACTAAAATGAGTTTGAAAAAATATTTGTCAAAATAAAGCAGATGACTTAAGAAATTGAAAATATCAATAATCCCCGTAATCTTTCATAATTGATATAATCCAGACAAAATTGCATTTTCGATAAAATTTATTTTATATACATTTCTTTATTATTTAAATCGGAAAAGATTTAATAAAAATCGTCTGCCGGCAGACGATTGGATTTAATCGTCTGCCGGACACATTGGATTTAATCCCGTTGCTAAGCGACATAATGAAGTAGTGTATGACTCCAGAAATTTCTTCAAATAAATTTGCGGAAAAACTATCTTCTGCATAATGCAATCTCTATGGAAGGTTTAATCGTGTGTTTTTAACACTTTACAACATAGTTGAAAAGTGTTTATGACTTTGTTCATTCTGTTTGTCTGTCTGTCTGTCTGTCCGTTAGCACGATAACTGCCGTAAAAATGACTTTATCAAAATGAAATTTTAGTATGTTGTTCAGACGGTCTGTGGGACCTATGGGAATATAAATAAATAATATCACCTAATTAGTTTTTTATTGAACCCGGGTTGAAAAAATGAAATACATTGAACTCTACGGGACCTGATTTTTCAAACATTTTTTAAGCAAATTTAAAATTCACAAACTGCTTCGAAATTTTTAGGAAATATTCACATTATCCCATAAAATATATAAAAAATATTTCAGTAAGATATGTTAGGTAGTTTTTTAATTAAAAATTATTTAATATAAAGAGAAAAACAAATTCAATTAAATTCTGACTTTTGGGATAACCTCCAGAAAGAAAAGAGAGATATATTATATAATAAATATATTTCCAAGAGTTTAGTTATTTTGTATATAAGAGAGGCTTCACAGTTTAAAATAAATTTGGTAGATAACAATTTTTCAATTTTTTTCTTTTTAATTTTATATAACTTTTCATAATATACTTATTTAATGGCATTTTTAATGCACTTTCCTACGTCCTAGAGAGTTAAAATTTGGTACACAACTTAAATTTGTTGAACATTTTATTCTACAAAAATTTGGCGGATCTTTAAATATTTACATTTTTACATTTTTTTTCGAAATGGCCTGCAAATAATCCCCGTTCACTTCTATAAATCATTGTTGTAATATTGTTAAAACTTCTGATGTGGGCAGCACATGTCTTTCCCTGCAGACTCATATTCATATACTGTTTATTTCTTCAATAATAATTTGAGTGTATCTGCACAAAATAACAGCCATAAGTATTTTAAATGACATTGAATTTGCACGTTAAACTTAAATTTGGTTCTCATTTGATAGCTGAACTTATTGTCAAAGGTGGCGTAGAGAAAACGCGAAAAAACTAGAATATCTCAAGAATGGCTATTCCTAGAGTAATGGAGTTAGTCTTATTCTTTTTGTTGTCAAAAATCACGTATAAAATAGGAATTTAATTGATATAATTGTGCACACGTAGTTTTTTAATTTTATATTTAACGATTTTTGCAGGCCATTTCGCAAAAATAACCCGTTCCTTTTCCCGAATCGTACTAGAATAATCTACAAATGATTTATATACCAAATTTTGTTAAATTTGGTATATAAATCACTTGTAGGTTATTGAAATATTATACACCAAATTTTGTTAAATTTGTTCCATTAGTTTTAGCTAGAGTGGATAAAGGCAATTTCTGCCGGACATTTCGCAAAGAAGGCAGATTCTTTTCTTACGAATCGTACTATAATCTAATGAACATCAGGGTTTCCTACAAAAAACATACCTACCAAATTTTATGAAATTCGGTCCATTAGTTTTTCAATTAGAGTGGATGTAATATCCTCACAGACACACAGAAACATACACAGAAAATACCCTTACACACACATACGTCTTCCTAAAAATAGTTTTGTCGTGTTCTAGAAGACCCAAAACGTGTAGATCCTTCGAAAATTCGAGTTCCGATCTTCGGCACGATTCCAATACTTTGAATACACACACACACACAAACATACACACACACACACATATTATCTGTGTATCTGTGTATTATCTGTGTATCTAAATTCCGTGCTTACGCAATTACAATAGTTATGATATTAAATGATCCCTAAACTTTTATTATTTCTTCAACGAAGCCTAATTTTAACTTATGCAGCATGCAAATATCTCAACCGATTGTAAAGTGAGTTACATAAGAACTGCTGAATTTTTTTCACACAAATTTATTTAGCTCTGGAGTCTGGAATACAAGCTATATGAATGAAATATTCATTGATGTTGCATAGAGAATCAGATGATTTATATTTCGATATAGTTTTAAATATTTAAGTATAATAAATTACTGTAGTACTGTGATAATGTAAAAGATATCACCACTGAATGTATCACATTTTAGAAATTTTTAAATAAAATTGCATTTCAGTTGGAAAGTGTTTCATAATCAATGCTTATGCATGATTGATCTTTCTTGTTATTAATATATCGGCAACCCTTGGTCCTAGAAACTCTAAATATGGACACAATTTTAAATGGGGCTATTCCAAAGTTACCCACAAAATTTCATTGAATTCGGTGTAGCCGTCTGTCTGTCTGGCTGCTTGCTCGTTTGTGTGTGCCTTTTGTAGAGGAAAATCTAAGCTTCGAACAACCTCGAAATTCGGTACTGGGTTACCTGAACTTTTCACACAAATCGGTTCCTTAGCTATCAAAAATGTTATCACAAAGTTTCCTTTCCATATTGAGATCATCCGAAAGATCGAAGAATGTTCTTTTCAACGACATTTCAACCGAATCCTTAGGACATTTCTTTCATATTTATTAATTTTTTTTAAATACATCGAAATATGCATTTTTAGGTCATCTGATACTTATTTCGCACCATCCAAAAAAAGGATGATTATCACAATTCTGTAGTTTGGCAGAAATATGGGTATATAACTTCACATGCTAAAAACAAAAAATGTTATTAACTACTATTTTTTCTGATTTTCTGGGATTTTCAAACAGAATCTTAAAAATCAAGATTTTAGACATCGCCGAGGAAAGGCTTCCGTCTTCGCTTTGCACAGGTTTCTATGCATCAGGCGTTACAGTGGGGGCAGCTAACTACATAACCTGTCCATTACTATGAGAAGCAGTGACGAATTTACCATAAAAATGTTGGGTTTTCGGGTATTTCAGACAGACTCTAAAGATAACATGTCAGGACGGAGCACGACTCTACGCCATTTCAAAAAATTTAATGAATGAATTCAATTAATCCCTGCCCAGGCAACGTCGGATACATTTTCTAGAATTATAATAAACCGATGAATAAATATGCTCATTTAATATTCTGGTGTCATTTAGTTGAAACTATTTAATATTTTTGTAAATAAATAACAGGCAATTCCGCAAGGGCTTCCCCTCCCCTACTGGCATTAAATGGTATATCGGAGTGCAATGTATATTCAATTTCATTACTACATTTTTGAAAGTTTGTGTATTTTCAATTTTTGCCTACCCTTTAAGACACAATATCGAAGTTTTTCTTTTTACTAAATGTACAGGACTAGTAGTTAAACTTGGGATTAGCACTTTAAAGAAAAACGTTGGATTTTTTTTTCTTTTTAAATAATGTATGGCTCTTAACATCGCAAATAGTCATCTTAATCGAAAATTGGTTAAGAATAGTTCTGTCCTATAATCGATATTACCAGTGTGCAAAGTTTCAGCCTACTTAGGTGACGATCGGGATAACCCAGTGGTTAAGACACGGGGATTCCACTCGTAGGCCCCGAGTTCGATTCCCGGCTCAACCCAAACTGTCTCCATGGAGTACAGGAACTTTAAATATATGGTCCAAAAGTCCTTCCGAGCAGGGCCTGGTGTTAAATCGGAGCTCCCATACACTCAGGCATACTAAACATATTAACACATAAGAAATTGGGGGGCGGGCAAGATAATAGCCCCGAAGGTCCTTTTGTACATGTAGAAAACTTCAAAACTTTTATTTCAAAGCAATGTATTAATACTTATATAAGAAGGATGTATAATGTTTAAAATTATTAACATATTTTATAATTTACAATAAAAACTAATATTGGTAGTTTTAAATAAATGAAAAAAAGTATTTATGTTTAATTATTTTTATCACATACAAAATTTATGGGGCTCCTTTAAATATGGGGGGCCCAGGGCCGCGGCTCCTTAGGCCCGTGCGTTAATCAAGCCCTGCTTCCGAGAAGTTGACGGCAGAGGAAGGAGGATACGGTCTGTTATGTGGGTTTTAACCACACGTCCTGTTAGAACGCATAAATTAGTATAGTTTCTCATCTCCGACATTGGCCGTGTCGAACAAAAATACATAGAATTAAATTAGTGGCAAATGAGGACAACGGACATGATATAAAACAATAACAATGTATTTATTGATAAAAATGAAATTAAAAAATAATAATAAAAACATATTTGATTGGTTCAATTAACATTCTTAACAAATTAAAATGACTCTCCATTGACATTTTCTAAATCATGAATATTTAAAGAATGTATGTAATTAAAATCTCCATTTATGTTTGCAATTAAATTCGTCCCTACTATTTACTCAAGTGTGGATTTAACAAGATGTCGAGAGAGTGAGACATTAATTAAAACTGTGTCAACAGACTAAGTATGTGATACATGCATTTCATACCTTCGACTATCGTTGGATGCGCCACTGGGTACGGGGAACTTCGGTGGAGGAATCGCCGGACATCGCTGCAGACGTAATTTTTGAGAGACTCTTCTCTCTCGAGCACACAAACCAATTCTCCGTCCTTTCTCTCTGAAGTCTCAAACCCAATCTTTTTCGTTCGTTCTGAAAATTCTCAAACTCTCTCGATCATCGGAAAAATGTCTCCTCCTACACAATTAAGCCCCAGGTTTGTTACTGGTCCCCCCAATCAAAGCCCCTGGTATCTTCATTGGATATTTACAAAAATGTCCAGCTATTGGGTGCTGTGCTGACAGGAGGATGGTGATCACCCCAGAATTAATATCTGGCAGGTGGACCGAGGGTTCTCACGACCTTGCGTGCACGTGCAGCCGAACCGGACAAGGGTCAGCTCTCCCCAAGAGCGCCCTGCTGTGCGCCCCCTCAGTAACTGGGCGATCGTTGTCCATATTTCCCAGAAACATGGCTTGCTCATCCTTTTGCAGGTGTTCTCTTAGGGAACTGTATATGAATTAAAGGAGAAGTACAGGGACCATCTTTGTAGGTTACACTCCTCCATAATTTGCAATGTCCCAAATTTGCCTTGGGACACGGTCCATGTGGATGTCGCCCCCACTGGGTTCCCGTCTAAATTGGTTGGCACTGTCCCGGCCGTCCAAACAGATGCCTTATACCTTCTGGTAACCAGACGGTTTAGGTAAAAAAAAAAGCCTATTAACGTCATAGAGGGGCTTCTGGAGTATCTGAAAATACTTTCAGACCCCCTCCCCCTATTTTATCCGCCCCCAGGAAAATAAATCGAAAATCTTGTTACATTAGGTTTTATCTCGTATTCTATACTACAAGTAAGCAAAAATTCAGACCTCTAAGTCACCGTGGAGGGGAGGGGGAGAGAAGGGAACGTCTGGAAAGTCTAAAACTTTTTGAAATTTTCCTATTTTTCCGCCCTCTAGGGAAAAGGATCGAAAATCCGGTTCCATTTGTTTCTGCCTTGAAGTTAGTAATATGAGTGTGCAAAGATTCGGCCTTCCAAGTCACCAAAGTGGCTTCTGCTGGGTCTAAATACATTTTCGCCGGCCCTAGAGGAGGATCGAAAATCCGGCTCTATTAGGTTCTGCCTCATCGTTGATACTATGGGCGCGTTTGAAAAGTCTCCACGGTTATGACTGGCGGTCACCGGTCATGACCATGGCGTTTGAAAACTAGATCATAATCGTCATAACCATTCGGTCATAAACCATTCGGTCTGCCGTTTGAAAACTCGTTTCAAACGGCAGCGATAATAAACAGAAACCGAGACATTTCCCCGGTCATCGCGGTTATGTGCTCACGTGATGCGCAGAAGACTTGTTTTGCTGGAAATTATGTCTGAAACCGTGCAAGAAAACCGTGGATAACCGAGTTGCGTTTTTCTTTCTGCTGATTAACCCAGATAACCGACAAACAACTGTGATGTATCGGGTTATAACCGGAATGACCAGTCGGTAGTCTTTTCAAACTCGCCCTGTAAGTGTTGTTGTTGAGACCCAGATCGTCCGACCTACCAGAAAGGTTTAAGGTAACGATTTGGACGACCGGGAAGTGCCACCCAATTTAGACCGGAACCCAGTGGGGGAGGCATCCACAGGGACTACCTTCCCCTACCACCAACCTCTCGGAAGGACTTACGGACCCACATGTTTAACGTGATCGTACTCCGCATGAACACGGCGGCAGTTGTGGCAGCGTGCAAATCCAGCGCGCAAACCACCGAGCTACCGCGCCCGAAATGTGCCAACAGCACGTGGTGTTCGCCCTGTAAGTGTGTAAAGATTCAGCTTTCTAGGTTTCCTTGGGGCTTCTGGAGAATCTAGAAAACTACGAACACGTTAGACACCTTGCGTAATAACCTTGCGTTATACCTTGAGTTATAATAATAACCTTGCGTTAGACAATTGTTATACAGATTGTATGTACTAACATATATTTTACTGAATCACTGCAGGGAAATATTTTAACATTTATTTGAATATTAATATTTTTTTCCTTAATTTGAGACCACTCTAAAATTTTGTCGTCTGAGGCCTATCGCTCATATGCTACTCCCACGAACCGGTCCTGCAGTCAAAACCAAAACGTACGTTTTTTTCCCTCGTATTTAATATATGTATATGTATATAAAACAAAATAAGCATTTTACCTCAGTATGACGTCCATTTTGTATTTTAACAGGAAATCTATAGCTAAAGTTATTGACATCTGCTATTAAACGTTTGTGCAGCTGGGACAGAAGCCACAATAGGCAAGCTTCTGCTGGCTCTGACAGTAAGTAAAAATGATTGACAGAAACACAGATCAGACACATTGAAAATATCCCTATAAAACGATATGAAACGAAGAGTAATACATTTTTTCCACTCGTCGATTAAACGAGATTTAAATAATGTTTTTCTTCGTGCTTAGTAATAAGATTACAGTTTCCTAATAACGGACGCACTAGTCCACTTACTTTTTACTTTCCCTACATTCATAGTATAATGTATAAGGGAAGTATTGGGACCTAACCTTGAATCGAACGCCTTTAAAAGGGTGTATGTGTGTGTGTGTGTATGTGTGTGTGTGTATGTGTGCGTGTGTGTGCGTGCGTGTGCGTGTGTGTGTGTGTGTGTGCGTGTGCGAGTGTGTCCATGAGTCCGTGGAAGCGATATATCTCAGCAACAAATGGAGCGTTTCGAACGCAATTTGGTATGCTTATTGCGATTCCAGCATACAGGAACCTTATTGATTCTAAATGCGGTCGAACGTTCGGAACTCGGAAAATTACCATTTCGTATTCATAAAGAAACGCTTATATTAACACTAGAATACGCACCCGCTACTTAAATTACACACATACAAATAACACCACTCAATTTCCATATCACCTGTTTTGAACAACAATCATTCCGCACTCAGTTTTCTCCATGCGCAACCATGCCAATTGCAGTGATGTCATTCAGCCGATTCGGACAAACCACTTGTTAAAATTATCTAGGTTCGCGAATCGGCTGTTAAGAGTTTTCGTGAAATTTGATACAAATCCGGCTCACGGGACGATACGCCTCGTCAAGATGTTTTTCAAATTCGAATTAATTTAAAAGTTATGAATATTTACTTTTAAAATGTTATCAAATTATAATTTTATTTTTATTTTTATTTATTTATTTTTAGAAATAATGCAAGCTACAGGACAAAGTCCCAGTAAGAGCGTGCGAGATAAAATGCAATACAAAATATACAGATTAAAATATAATAAAATACATTAAAATGCAAACTATTGACAACAAATGATTTTCGAAAGCACCTTCAAATGAATAAATACATTAAAATACAAGAAAGATCAATCATGCTTAAAGCATTGATTATGAAACACTTTCCAACTCCAATGCAATTTTATTTAAAAATCTCTAAAATGCAATACATTCCTAAGTAATATTTTAAAACTTATCACAATACTACATTAATTTATTATATTTGAAAACTTAACCTTCATCGGAAAAAATGAACTTCATTCAAATGAAGGCATTAAAATATAAATTGCCTGGTTTAAACATCTCTAAAATGCAATGCATTCCTCGGTAATATTTTTAAAACTATCATAATACTACGATAATTTATTATATTTGAAAACTTCATCGAAAACAACTGAAATTCATTCAAATGACGTCTTAGAAAAAATAACACGCCTGGATCTCTCTATAAAAACAGCATTTCATTCATAACATTTTCCCATTCATCACAATACTATAATAATTTATTTTATTTAAAAATTATGACCATGGAACTACAAATTATTAAACTCTATGCTTAAAACTTCTTCGAAAAAAATCGTCCTTCTCTGTATAAAATCAATGAATATTTCATTCATATCAGCTATGCAGACTCCATGATCTAAATACTTTTGCGTTAAAAAAATACAGCAATTCTAATACAACTCATCCTACATATTTTGCTGTTTACATTTCACATAAGTGAAAAATAGGCTTCGTTATAGAAATAATCAAAATTGGATGCTCATTTAAACTCAAATATATTGTCATTGCGTTATTTCAGTATGTAGATGCACAGAATTTAAGCGAAAATAAAGAGGTTTTACGACGAATATGTCCCAAGGCAAATTTGGGACATTGCAAATTATGGCGGAGTGTAACCTATAAAGACGGTCCCTGTACTTCTCCTGTAATGCATATACACTTCCCTAAGAAAACACCTGCAAAAGGATGAGCAAGCCATGTTTCTGGGAAATGTGGACAACGATTCCCCAGTTACAAAGGGGCGCAGCAGGGCGCTCTTGGGGAGAGCTGACCCTTGTCCGGTTCGGGTGCACGTGCACGCAAGGTCGTGAGAACCCGCGGTCCACCTGCCAGATATTAATTCTGGGGTGGTCGCCACCCTCCTGTCAGCACAACACCCAATAGCCGGACATTTTTGGGATATATCCAATGAAGATACCAGGGGCTTTGATTGGGGGGACCAATAACAAACCTGGGGCTTAATTGTGTAGGAGGAGACATTTTTCCGATGATCGAGAGAGTTTGAGAATTTTCAAAAAGAACGATATTGAGTTTAAGATTTCAGACAGAACGGAGAATTGGTTTGTGTGCTCGAGAGAGAAGAGTCTCTCAAAAATTACGTCTACAGCGATGTCCGGCGATTCCTCCACCGAAGTGCCCCGTATCCAGTGTCACATCCAACGATATTCGAAGGTATGAAATGCATGTATCACATATCTAGTCTGTTGACACAGTTTTAATTAATGTCGCACTCTCTCGACATCTTGTCAAATCCACACTTGAGTAAATAGTAGAGACGAATTTAATTACAAACATAAATGGAGATTTTAATTACATACATTCTTTAAGTATTCTTGATTTTTGAAAAGGTCAATGGAGGGCCATCGTAATTTGTTAAGAATATTAATTGAACCAATCAAATATGTTTTTAATATTATTATTTTTTAATTTCATTTTTATCAATAAAACCCATTGTTATTGTTTTATATCATGTCCGTTGTCCTCATTTGCCACTAATTTAGTTCTATGTATTTTTGTTCGACACGGCCAATGTCGGAGATGAGAAACTATACTAATTTATGCGTTCTAACAGGACGTGTGGTGAAAACCCACATAACAAAAATGGTTCCGATGACCAGGATTCGAAATAAAAATAATTGTTAAAATAACGAAAATTTTTTTTTGTGAATAAATTAAAATTAATGTGCGCGATAGGAAAATTTAAAATAAAATTAACTTAAAATAAAATAAAATGAACTTAAAATAAAATAAAATTAACTTAAAATAAAATTTAAAATAAAATTAACTTGAATTAAAATAAAATTGTCTTGAAATAAATTTAAAATAAAAAACTTAAACTTTAAAAGTAAACTTAACGTAAGGAAATGAGGACATTTAAGAAAATAGATGTTGTCACAAGTGTTATGCCATATGTATATGATGTGTGTATTTTAAGAAATATTGTGTATATTTAAGAAAAAGAATTATAGGATTTAAATATATTGAGTTAGGGGAGAAAAATTGGAGAAAATAATAATGGATGGTAATATTCTTTTGGGAGGTAAATTTTTGGGAGATAAGAATTGCGTAGGAGTATGATTTTATGTTTAAGATTTCTGAGTATCAATAATTGTATTTTATGTTGCATGAAAAGTGTTGTATTTATGTAAACGCGCAGTGTTCGTAGGGATAGAAATTTTGGATTAGAAAATTAAGGAAAAACTTAACAATTTTTTTTAAAAATGACAGAAAGGGGTGATATGACGGTGACGCCTACAAGTAGGATTCCGGGGATTATTTCCTTGTTAGGAGAACTGAGCGGAAGCGACGAAAATGAGACCTCCATATTTTTCGAACAGATGGAATCTTTAAGTGAACTAACAAATTGGAATGATTTAGAGAAGTTAGCAATTGTTAAATCCCGTCTGCGCGGAAACGCAAGAAAATTCTACATCAGCTCAAAGGATCTGCGTAGCGAAACATCTTTCGACATTTTCAAGCAAAAATTCCTAGATTTTTTCACATCCGAACCTAATGTCACTACAAATCAAATTCTTTTTTCAACTGCTAAACAAACTAAGGGAGAAAATATTAAAGAATTAGCACATAGAATTACAACATTAACTTTAAACTACGTGGGTGAAACACAACTTAATGAACACACACACGCAATTATGGACAAACTCAGCCTAAGTAAATTTTTGGAGGCAGTTGAGCCCGAATATCGGAAAGAAATTATGAAAAATGACCCAAAAAGCTTTAAGGATGCGGTAAAAATTGCCCAAAATTTAGAAGCGGCCAATCTGACAACAACAGTTGAATTAAATAACATATCTCAGTACAGTGATATTCAAACATTTAAAAAGGAACAACAACAGTTTAATTCTAATTTACTGGAAAAAATAACAGAAGAAATAAATCATCTTAAAATTAGAGAAAACAAAAATGATTATCAGATAACGAACACATATTCATGCGATTTTTGTGGTAAATTTGGACATTGTATGCAGGATTGCTGGCATTATATTAGAGAGAGAAATAATCAAGCGCACATATCATTACAGACCAGGCATAATTCTTCGCGCAGACCAACACAACATTATGCACGGAGAATATCCCCCAATCGTCACCAACAAGATTATGCGGAGAGGTTTCCCAATACGACATACAATGTACCCCCAGATAGATTTTACCCCTCACGTACTCAAGGCTATAGGGAGGAAAAGCGAACTTATGGAAACGAATATGTTAATGAAGGAAGAATGGGTAGCCAAAAATATACACATAGGAATGGCGAACGGAATTTTGAGGTTCCGCGTTACAAAAATGATTTTCAGAGACAAAACCAAGGTAAATTTAAATATATGGATAACTCGGACAGATACGCCAATGACAGGAATGATTTTAGACAAAAAACAAATTTTAACAAGCACGATTCTAGACGAAATACAAATTTTAACAGAAATTTAAACTAGAAGGGGAGATTGAGAATGATCGTCAACAAAGGCGTAGAATTAGGGTTCAGTCGCCGTTAAATAAAAATAAAATCCCTGTTAGTGATAGAAATTGCATAGAAAATAATTCAAGAGAGGTTCAGTGCATAGATAGAAAGAATTCCAGAGAGGATAAAAATTTAAGGCATGTTACACAAATAAATATTGAGAACGAGGGACAAAATGTTGGAAAGTATGAAATTCAAATTGATAGAGAAAATTTTGGTAGTTACAGAACCCAAAATAGTGGAGAAAGAGAGGACTTTAAGGACAGGAAGGACAAAGTTGAACTTATCGCGTCAGTTGGAGATGAATTAAATACGGAATTACCCACGGTAGAAATTAAATTTCAAAACACTGAGACGAAAATTCTCTTAGACTCCGGCGCATCTATTTCAGTTTTGGCGAATGATATTTTCGAGAAAATTAAAGAAAATACTGCTGTAAAATATGTTTCAAGAGCGGTAACAATCACGACTCTTTCAGGACACAACATCGATTATACCAAGACTGTAGAAATCGGTTTCAAGATTAATAACCAAAAATTTAAGCATATATTTTTTATAACTAGGTCACTTTTCCCTCACACATATAAAGGAATTCTGGGATACGATTTTATTCAAAAACATGCAGGGGTCCTAGACACACAGAGTAACGTATTAAAAATTGGTAATACAGAAATCCCCCTAAATACCCACAGTCAAAAATCACAGGAGGATCAAATTTACAATACCGTACTAAAACCTAACGTGACTAAGACAAACAGAAAAGTTAAGTTAATGCCAAACCAGACTAAATCGATTTTTGTGGTGCCAGAAATTGAAATTCAGGAAGGCACAGAAGTATTATTTGAGCCGGCGGAGAAACCATACGTAAATATGGAATATGGGGTTTACAAAATGGCAGAAACAGGCATTTGGATCAATGTAAAAAATACCACTCAATCAGATATAACGTTAAATAAAAACATGATTTTAGGTTCGCTATCTGAACAATTTGAAATTCAACAGGAGCAAAATACAGAAAATGACGAAAAATTACAGGACCATACAGAGATAATAAATTTAATACAAGCGACACCGGAAATTTTAGAACAGAGGAGGCGAGACATTAAACCTGACGATTTCAATCTACAACATATGAACGAAAACATGAAACAGGACTTCCAGGAATTTTTAGTACAGTACGCGGACATTTTTTCGAAGAGAAATTCAACAATAGGAGCTACGGACATAATCCAACCTAATATCGAGTTAACACATAACCACGCGATTAAATCCAGACCCTACGACATCCCATATTCTCTACAAAATACGGCAAAAGCCCAGTTAAAAGATTTAGAACAGGCAGGAATTATCGCAAAAACGCAATCCAAATACGCCTGTCCAATGTTACTCGTAAAAAAGAAAAACGGAGAGCATAGATTATGCTTAGACCTCAGACTAATAAATAATATCTCAACTATATTCCCTTACCATATTCCAAAAATTAACGACATCATAACAAAATTATCAGGATTCAGATATTTTTCGAAATTAGATTTTAATAGTGCATTTACTCAGGTGGTACTAAATCCAAGCGCACAAGACATTTTTTCTTTCACTACACCTTGAGGAAATTTTAAATATAATAGGATGGTATTTGGCCACATAAGTTCGGCACCTATTTTTCAAAATATAATGGATATTGTTTTGGGAGATTTATATGAAGAAAATGTTCTGGCCTATATCGATGACATTATTATACCGGCCGATTCATACGAAGATATGAAAAGAAAATTACAAAAAGTATTTAAAAGACTCAAAGAGAACAATTTAACACTGTCACCGAATAAATGTGACTTCTTTCTACACAAAATTAATTACCTGGGATACGAAATTACAGAAAAAGGGATAAGTCCAACGGACAGCAACATTACAAAAATTACATCTTTCCCGGTCCCAAAAACCTTGAGAAAATTAAAAAGATTCCTCGGAGTATGCAACTTTTACAGAAATTCAATTAAGGATTACGCACAGATAACGGCAGTATTGTCAGATTTAACACAAAAAGACAAGAAATTTCATTGGAACCCAGAACACGAGAACGCATTCCAAAAATTGCAGGACTGTTTTTTTAAAAAACCCATTTTAATACAGCCGAACTTTAACCATGACTTCTTCCTGAACACTGATGCAAGTTTGGTGTCTCTGAGCGCAGTTTTGCTTCAGAAAAGAGATGGAATTTTAAAACCCATAGCCTATTATAGTAGAAAATTAAATCCACAAGAGCAGAAATACCCGGCAGTGAAAACGGAACTCCTCGCCATCCATCAGGGGATTCAATTTTTTAGAAATTTTCTTTACGGCCGAGAATTCTTCATTTTGTCCGATCACCGATCCTTAGGGGACCATTTAAAAATGCAAAATCCTCCCACAACCATGCAAAGGTGGGCTCTTGAAATCGCTGAATATAAATTTAAATTTATCCATCTCCCAGGGAAAGAGAACGTTCTGGCCGATTATTTAAGTCGGGAAGATTTTTCAAACAACCACGATACGAGAAGAGATGCGGAACAAGCTCGTCACACTAGCCTGATGCAGGAGAGGGGCAGCGAAGACCGGTTTTCATATGTAAACAGAGGGGAACACAGCGGATTTGAAAAGAGCGAAATTGTAAATAAACAAACCAGCGGACAGTGTATCAACAATGTTGAACACAGGACACAGGATGAAAGTAATGGATATGTCAACGCAGAAAGTATATATATAAATAATGTAAATAAAATGATAGACGTCCCCAGTATTCGGGACATTTTGAGAGAACAAGATAGAGATACAAAAATAAAAGAACTAAGAGAAAATTTGAGGAGTTATAAAAATAAAAACAACAAGAATTATGAGGCATTTTATATCGACGAAGAAACAGGCTTACTAATGCATATAGGTAGATGGAAAGATCGTCCTTGGCGAGAGGATTACAAGAAGACAATTGTTATTCCGCAGGGGTTACAAAGAAATGTTTTAGCTATGGCTCACGTCACACATTCAGGGGTTGACAAAACCTTCAAACTGTTAGAAGATCGATATTTTTGGAACGGGATGTACAGTGACACCCATAATTATGTACTTTCTTGTGAGACATGCCGTGCAAGGAAGGGAAAATTACAATTAGCAGTTATGGGCAGAAATCCTACACCGGAAGGCCCTCTTCATAAAGTATCAATTGATTTATGCGGCCCTTTCAAAACAAGTGTAAATAATAACAAATATCTGCTAACCATGATCTGTCAATTCACAAAGTACCTCACAGTATTCCCTATTCCTGACATACGGGCGGAAACTATAGCGGAGAGGCTGTTAGAATGTTTTGTAGACAAAGGTTTTCCCTGGACGATCCAAAGTGACAACGGTACCCAATTTACATCAAAAATTTTCCAAGCAATGACAAGGAGGTTACAGATAATATCAAGACTCACGTCAGTTCGGTGCCCGTTTGTAAATGGACAAGTTGAGAAATCACACCATGCCATTAAAAATACCATATACACACTCACAGAAAACTCGCCTTATTGGGATACAGCAGTCCAAATTCACACGATGACATACAACGCAACGGTACATTCATCAACAGGGGAAACACCAAATTTTCTTTTCTACGGACGGGACATACCAACACTATTCGAGTCACAGATTTTAAATGAACAGGACACAGCATACCCCAATTACATTTCAAATAAAATCACTACCATGCAAAATACTTTTAGGGCAGTAACCAAAAATTTAAATCAGGCAAAAGACCGACAGGAAGAACAGCAGTTTTCCAGAGCCAACATGCAAGAGTTAAAAATAGGGAGTCGAGTGTTTTTAGAGGGGCAAAATGCGTTTGGTACAGCAAAGTTCTCAGGTCCATACCGAATAATAAATAGAATAAACAGGTTCATATACATTATCCAATTGTGTGAAAAACCTTTCGCTAAGACACAAAGAGTCCACATAAATCGTCTGAGAGTTATCATCGATAGGAGGGAACACTTAAAACACCCACAGGAATCAACGAAAATTATGAAGTACAAATCGCCACTATTACCCACCCCAAACATAGAACCAATTCAATCCCCTCAACCGGAAAGCAACAATTCCTTCCCGTATTTCTTATTTGACGAGTTTGAGCCACAAGTCATAAGTAAGCAAAACGCACGCCAATCGCAGAATGTCAACAGCCAACACAATAGCGATGAACGAACGCCCCCTCCTCCTCTCACAAACAACTGCGCACCCGTACCCCTGGCAAAGAACCTAGCCGTGCCAGAGATAGAAAATGCGACTAACACTGAATATGCCATCCCTCCACATCACATGCCAGAGAGCACCAATAACGAGAATGCCATTATTTCGGACCGTATTCTGGACCAGCGTCAAGTGCAACTTGACGATTCCCCCCCCCCCTCCCCAGCTTGGACAAGAGGAAAACATCGAAAATAAAAAGGGGACTGATTCCGTACAAACGCAAACAGTACAAGCACAATCGCAAGAACTGGTTTCTGATACAAGGGAAAAACACAGGGATTTCTCCTTAGTCAATTCTGCGCAGGAAGGTTCCAGAATCGGGGAGAGTATACAGGATGAAGAGAAACTTAACAAGACATCAGTACATAGGCCAATGCCTTCTCACACGTATGCTTTAAGAAGTAAGGTTAGAAAAGAATAAAAATTTAAAATAAATGTAGGAATAGGTATACAAATTTTTTATATTTTAAACTCGGAATTGAAATTGTAAATAAAGAAAAATAAGGTTAGGTAAGAATTTGAAGAGAAATATGGTTTAATCTTGGAAACACGACTACAACAAATTTTATATACAAATATATATATATATATATATATATATATATATATATATATATAAAAAAAAAAAAGGGCGAGAGAAAGTATACATCAAAAATTGCACGAAAAGCGCGTAAAACGGGGCGCAAACTTTAAATAAATATTGAATTATAAATAAAAGAAATTTTAAATAAATATTACATTAATTAGAAGAATGTTTAAATGAATATTGCATAAAATAGAATTAATTTTAAATAAATATTACATTAATTAGGAAATTTTAAATAAACATTGAATTATTAATTAGGGAATTTTAAATAAATATTGCATAAATTAGGAAATTTTAAATAAATATTACATTAATTCGGAAATTTTAAATAAACATTGAATTATTAATTAGGGAATTTCAAATAAATATTACACTAATTAGGAAATTTTAAATAAACATTGAATTATTAATTAGGGAATTTTAAATAAATATTGCATAAATTAGGAAAGTTTAAATTAACATGAAATTTTAAAATAATATTGGAGTGCAATTAAAGGGGATTTTAGTAATTTTAAATAACTAGTGCATTATAAACAGTTGGAATTCTAAATAATTATTGCAAAAATAATGAATTTAAGTAAGACTGTAACGGAAAAGACGTTGCGACATTTTAAATATTATAAGCGAGTGATTTAGATGAAAAACGGAATAAATAAATAAAATATATAGGAATGGATATGGCGAAAATTACTTTTATGGTAATAACAAGAATTTAAATATAAGAATAAAGGGAAATTACATTAAAATCAACAAGCGGATAGTAAGGACACGGAATTTGGATAAAGTAAATAAATGTTTTAAAAATAAATAAATAAGTAAGGAATGAGAATAACATACATTTTTTTTTTAACATAAGGGATAGCAATGAATAGGAATTGACGACAATGAGACATAGGTAAAAATTTAAAAAATACTAACACAGTAATATAATAAATTTTTAAGGTTAAAAATTAAAACTTTAAGGAATATCTATACATTTTTGAGTGAAACTAGGGGAATGATCTACCATCCTAAACGTACTTATATTGCACAGTAGCAAAACCGTGGTGAGGTTCCACGTTAATATGTAGCCATGCGCGATAAAGTAATTTTTTTTTAAGTTTTAAAAGATAATGGTTAAATAAAAACACTTACCCCTTTCATCGGCATACAGTACACCTTGGTAATCCAAAAAGAATTCTGCATATCACACTTAAAATTCCCTTTACACATTATAAAAATAAAAAAACACTCAAACATGTAGGTAACACACACGCTTTATCTTTCTCACACGAGGTCGCTTTTTCTGCGGGGCCACAACTGTAAGAGCACGGAATCCTTTGAAAATCCGGAATTATCCGAATATCTAGTCTAACCTTGCCAACCCTGGGAAAACTGGTTTCATGAAAAGGGCTTGTTTACCGACGTTGACCGGAAAAGTTTATTCTGTGCATAGGTAGAAATTAAAGAAAATACTTACTGCTTACGGAATGCTTCCTGTAAAGGAATTACGAATGTAGACCGTCAAAGAAATATAAGGGAGTTTTAAAATGTAAGATAATTACGGATTTATGGCAGATAATATTCAGAGAGAACTACGGACACGAATTGGTTTATTAAAGGGAAAAATTTACAAGGAGTTTGTAATAATAATAAAAAAAAAAAAAAAAAAGGATAATAGAATTATGAATTTTATTTGTAAATGGTTTATTGAAAAGAAAATTTGCAAGGAATGTATGATAAGAATATGTGTAAGATAATTATAAATTTTGTTAGGAAGTGGTTTATTGAAGCGAAAATTTGCAAATTTATGATAAGAATAAATGTAAGAGAAGTATGAAAATTTTTAGGAAATGGTCTATTAGATGAAAATTCTAAACGCTAAGGCTAGATTCGGAATACAGAATTTGGGATTATGTATATAAGGGATATATATAAAGGAGAGTTAATTGATAATTTGAAAAAAAAAAAATATGTTTATTGTGTTTGTACAAATTTTGAATTTATTAGGAAATGTAAAATGTCATGGCAATTCGTGATAATATTGACAAAAATTTATTTGTTTGTTTTTCTTTGTATTTTCAATGAGATAGTATAATGTATTTGTAAATATTAGTAAATGGTGGGATGTTTAACCAGTGAGAAAATTTTGTAGGCAACTTAAATGCTGAAAGGAATGTGAGAAAGAAAAATAAAAAAAAAATAGATAAATAATAATAACGATAGGAGAAAGTACTGTATTTTGAAAATTGAATAATGGCGAATTAAGTAGGGAATTAGTTTTTGTAAAAAAAAAAAAAAGAAAGTCAGGGACTTAATGTAATGGGTATTGTAAATTCCAGAGAGAGAATTTGTGTCATCAGACTGTATGTATATGTATGCATTGGTGTATCGATAAAGTGTGCGCCTCAACTAAGATTCGTCCATACATGAAAATTCAGTGATATGATGCAGACAGTGATGTGTTGTTCTCACAAGAAAACTTTCATTTTCCCACATGTTTTACTCCACAGCGAGAAGTGATGCAGTAACGTCATCCACATACAGATTTCCAGACTTACAATTTTCTTTGCACTTCCATCACAGTGATACGATTATTCAGTGGCATGATTTTCACATAAACTCTCAAAGATCACAGTTTTCACACCTCCATGACAGTGAGATAGACGATGCAGTGTCGTGCTTTTCACATAAAATTTTCAAAGTCTACAGTTTTCACACCTCCATGACAGTGAGATAGACGATGCAGTGACGTGCTTTATACGTAAACTTTCATTTTACCTATGCTTATTTCACAGCGAAACTACACAGTGATGTGCTCCATCTGCAGATCTCCAAGTTCGCGATTTTCTTTGCACTTTCCAGGACACTGAACTAGGAAACAGTGGCGTGATATTGAGACGCAGACCCTCTGCTACAATTCTTAGTAGAATAACTTTTTCACACTCCTTACAAACTTTTGAACTTTGCACTTATCATTGTTACCATGAACATTCTTCCAACTTTTGGGCAGCCAATTTATTGGACTTCGAATCTCTATAGAACTCAAACATGTCGGACAGAAAACATTTGATACTTCCTTTTCCCATGAGTTTAATGACATTGGTGTGCATTGTGACATTATTTTGTTATATATATATATATATATGTGTGTGTGTGTAAATGCGTTTACAGTTTTTTTTAGGTGAATACTAGCCTGTGGCACGGTTCTACTACGGAGAGGGGGGTGAATGTCCCAAGGCAAATTTGGGACATTGCAAATTATGGCGGAGTGTAACCTATAAAGACGGTCCCTGTACTTCTCCTGTAATGCATATACACTTCCCTAAGAAAACACCTGCAAAAGGATGAGCAAGCCATGTTTCTGGGAAATGTGGACAACGATTCCCCAGTTACAAAGGGGCGCAGCAGGGCGCTCTTGGGGAGAGCTGACCCTTGTCCGGTTCGGGTGCACGTGCACGCAAGGTCGTGAGAACCCGCGGTCCACCTGCCAGATATTAATTCTGGGGTGGTCGCCACCCTCCTGTCAGCACAGCACCCAATAGCCGGACATTTTTGGGATATATCCAATGAAGATACCAGGGGCTTTGATTGGGGGGACCAATAACAAACCTGGGGCTTAATTGTGTAGGAGGAGACATTTTTCCGATGATCGAGAGAGTTTGAGAATTTTCAAAAAGAACGATATTGAGTTTAAGATTTCAGACAGAACGGAGAATTGGTTTGTGTGCTCGAGAGAGAAGAGTCTCTCAAAAATTACGTCTGCAGCGATGTCCGGCGATTCCTCCACCGAAGTGCCCCGTATCCAGTGTCACATCCAACGATATTCGAAGGTATGAAATGCATGTATCACATATCTAGTCTGTTGACACAGTTTTAATTAATGTCGCACTCTCTCGACATCTTGTCAAATCCACACTTGAGTAAATAGTAGAGACGAATTTAATTACAAACATAAATGGAGATTTTAATTACATACATTCTTTAAGTATTCTTGATTTTTGAAAAGGTCAATGGAGGGCCATCGTAATTTGTTAAGAATGTTAATTGAACCAATCAAATATGTTTTTAATATTATTATTTTTTAATTTCATTTTTATCAATAAAACCCATTGTTATTGTTTTATATCATGTCCGTTGTCCTCATTTGCCACTAATTTAGTTCTATGTATTTTTGTTCGACACGGCCAATGTCGGAGATGAGAAACTATACTAATTTATGCGTTCTAACAGCACGTGTGGTGAAAACCCACATAACAGAATACAACACTCAATGTGAATTAAAAATGACGATTTTGAGACAAGATGGATGCCGTATTATATTTTGAAGGGAGTCATGTGATCGTTTCATATCATGGTCACGTGATCGGTTCATATAAGAGGTGTAATTATTATTTTAATTTTTATTTAAAAAACTACTGAATATATTTTGCTGAAATTTTTTTTATATATTTTATGGAATAATTTGAATATTACCTAAAATTTTCGAAGCAATTTGTGAATTTTAAATCCGCTTAAAAAATGTTTGAAAAATTGGGTCCCATAGGGTTCAATGTATTTCATTTTTTCAACCCGGGTTCAATCCAAAACTAATTGGGTGATATTATTTATTTATATTCCCATAGGTCCTACAGACCGTCTGAACAACATACTAAAATTTCATTTTGATTAAGTCATTTTTACGGCAGTTATCGTGCTAACGGACAGACGGACAGACAGACAGACAGAATGAACAAAGTCATAAACACTTTTCAACTTTGTTGTAAAGTGTTAATAAAATGTTTACAAATGACATCACCAAATTTATCGCATGGTAGTACATATGACAACTGAACATATTTCACAATATTTAATATTTTTATTAACACTTTACAACAAAGTTGAAAAGTGTTTATGACTTTGTTCATTCTGTCTGTCTGTCTGTCCGTTAGCACGATAACTGCCGTAAAAATGACTTAATCAAAATGAAATTGTTCAGACGGTCTGTAGGACCTATGGGAATATAAATGAATAATATCACCCAATTAGTTTTGGATTGAACCCGGGTTGAAAAACTTGAAATGCATTGAGCCCTATGGGACCTAATTTTTCAAACATTTTTTAAGCGGATTTAAAATTCACAAATTGATTCGAAAATTTTAGGTAATATTCAAATTGTTCCATAAAATATATAAAAAAAATTCAGCGAAATATATTCAGTAATTTTTTAAATAAAAATTAAAATAATAATTACACCTCTTATATGAAACGACCACGTGACCATGATATGAAAAGATCACATGACCCACATCAAAATGATATATGGCATCCATCTTGTTTCAAAATCGTGATTTTTTAAGTTCTTTTTAATTCATATTGAGTGTTGTATCCGTCCTAAAACTACTTTATTTTTGCTTAAATTCTGTGCATCTATATACTAAAACAACGCAAATACAATATATTTGAGTTTAAATGATTATCCAAATTTGATTGTTTCTACAACGAAGCTTATTTTTCACTTATGTAAAATGTAAACAGCAAAATATGTAGAATGAGTTATATTGGAATTGCTGTATTTCTTTAACACAAAATAATTTAGCCCATGGAGCCTGCATGACTGATATGAATGAAATATTAATTGATTTTATAAAGAGAAGGACGATTTTTTTCTGTGAAGTTTTAATCATAGAGTTTAATTACTTGTAGCTCCATGGTCTTAATTTTTACATAAAATAAATTATTATAGTATTGCGATGAATGAAATGAATGGGAGAAAGTTATGAATGAAATGCTGTTTTTATAGAGAGATCCAGGCGTGTTATTTTTTCTATGACGTCCTTTGAATTAATTTCAGTTGTTTTCGATGAAGTTTTCAAATATAATAAATTATCGTAGTATTATGATAGTTTTAAAAATATTACCGTGGAATGTATCGCATTTTAGAGATATTTAAACCAGGCAATTTATATTTCAATGCCGTCATTTGAATGAAGTTCATTTTTTTCAATGAAGGTTTAAGTTTTCAAATATAATACATTAATGTAGTATTGTGATAAGTTTTAAAATATTACCGAGGAATGTATTGCATTTTAGACTTTTTTAAATAAAATTGCATTGAAGTTGGAAAGTGTTTCATAATCAAAGCTTTAAGCATGATTGATCTTTCTTGTTTTTATTTTATATGATTTTTGATACATTTATTTGAAAAGTGTGCAATGTTACGAGAACAGTTCATGCTAGCGTTCAAAAGTTTGTATCAATCGTTTTCTAATGAAAAATTACATACGAAATGATTATTTGCGTAACTCTATTAAAGGGTTTGGTTTTTGATGATTTTTTCAAAATCTCACTCGAAAATTTAGGGGGTTCTGAACATTCGATGACTTTTAAAACAACAGCCTTCCAGTATTCACGAATTGTAATTTTTGTGTCAAATTTCGTTCGGATCGCTCTATTGACATACACACACAAACATCACTTCAAAAACGTGCTTGAAGCGTGCTCTCTCGTCAAAACTCGAATTCGAATTTTCGACCCCGTCACAATATTTTCCTTATGCATTATACTATGTATATAAGAAAAGTAAAAATAGAGGATCGTGGCAATCCCGAGACTTTCTTCGTGATGCTAATAGACATCAGACCTCTGGGCTAAACTATATATCTTTTTAAAAATTTCTGATTTGCATTCACATATACACAATATATGCGGTATACGACCCAATTTTTGTCCAAATCGCTTCAATAGTTTTCGAGATTACGAAAAGCCAATGATTTAAATGAAATCCCGTTTTATAGCTACACTATTTATATTTTACGAAATTTTTACTGCTTTCACATCTGCATAACATATGAAACTTGACAACCAAATTGGGCCCAAATCGCCTCAGTGGTTTTCGAAATTCCGAAGGTCCAACGATTTAACACCCAGAGACCGACAAAAGTCATTTCTGATCTTACAGTAAAAAGATTGCTTAATCAACTTCTTAAAATATATCTATCAAGAAAAGTGGTACAAGTCGCAATTGCTGTTACCATACTTTCCTCTAGTTCTCCACGCTAGGAAAGTAAAAAGATTTTACATAATTGATATGCCTTTTAAAAATAAAAATAAGTATCATAAAAAATTCAGAAAGTTTGGAAATAGTGTTGATTGTAATCTCTTTAAAAAAATCTGATGTGGGCAGCACATGATTTTCCTTATATAATGCAATGAATTTACTACTTTTACAGTTAAAAAAATTTTATTCCTATAGTAGATACTTACATTCTTTCCAAGATATTGAATTTTCTTCAATTAGTCGTCATTTTCATTGATTTAGAGTCATTGTTATCCATTTGGCGAGATTTTCGTTAATTTGGCAACATTTAAAAATGTCGCCACGTTGGCGACATTCCGCTAAATTCGTCGCCAAAATCTCGCCAAGCGTTATGGACGAAGAAATAAGTTATTCTTACAGCGGATAAATGACTATTGGCGTTCAAATACAAAAGTATTACTCAAAGTATCGTTTCTCGTAAATGGAACGAGTTAGATCCACGAAAAAGATGTCACCAAATTTATCGCATGGTATTACATATGAAAAGTGAACATATATCTTAACAGTTAATATTTTTTTTAATTTATGCGATTTTTTGATAAATTTATTTGAAAAATGCGCAGTATCTCAAGAACGGTTCATGCCAGCGTTCTAAAGTTTATGTCAATCGTTTTATAAGGAAAAATTACATAAGAAATGTCTATTTGCGTAACTTTATTAAAGGTTTTGATTTTTTGATGATTTTTTCAAAATTTCACTCGAAAATTTAGGCGGGTTCTGAACATTCGATTGTGTTTTAAAACAATAGGCTTCCAGTATTCACGGATTGTGATTTTTGTACCAAATTTCATCCGAATCGCTCCATTCGTTCGTGAAATATCGTCTCCACAGACTCACTGACACACACACACACACACACACACACACACACACACACACACACATACATACTTTCACACACACGCGCGCACACACACACACACACACACACACACACACACACAAACATCACTTCAAAAATGTTCGATTCGTGATCAGGGATGCTTGAAACGTGCTCTCCCGTCGAAAACTCGAATTCGAATTTTCGACCCCGTCACAATACTTTCCTTATACATTATGTATATAAGGAAAGTAAAAATATCATAGATCTTTCAAGGTTAAAATTGGTTCCAATTATAGGAATTATATTTGGAATCTTAATTTAATGTTATTCCGCAAACTTTATCAAAATACTCTAAACGTAGTAATAATGATATGGGTGATGTCAAGGTTTTTAATCATAAAAACATGCAAATTATTGATTATCAATCTGCAACTGATGATTTTGCCGATTGGTAGCAAAAATATTGCAATACAATGGTTTTTACCAAAAGATATTTTGATCTTTTTTTTTTTCGAGATATACTATAGATAAAGCTTAGATGATGATTGTAATGAATTCAACATCAAATCTCGAAGAATATTGGTAGGTTCACTAAATACTTACATTTCCGATTGAAAAATCTTCGTTTTCCTTGAAGCATCTATTTTTCAAGATTGGCTAGAAAATACATAGATATAACTGTTATAAATTCAGCTTTGAATTCTGGAGGAAGTAGGATAATTCATTAAGAATTTTCCCTTCCTGTTTTTTTTTCCTCTTCCCGTTCCAAAATTTTCTTGAAATATCTATATCTCAAGAATAGCTATAGATAGAGCTTAGTTGATGACATATGGATTCAGTATCAAATTCCGGAGAGAGTGGATGTAGGGGGTTTACTAAATATTTCCAGTTCCGATTATTTTCCACTTATGTTTTAAAAGATTACGTGAAACATCTATTTCTCAGGATTAGTAATAGATAGAACTTAGATGATGTTGATATGGATTCAGCATCATATTCCAGGAGTAGGGGGATCTCTAAGGATCTCCACTTCCAGATCTTTTCCTAATTCTGGCTCGCCTTTTTTTTATTTTCCTTGAAACATGTATTTCTCAAAATCAGCTATGGAAATAGCTTAGATGATGGTTGATATAGATTCAGCATCGTTTCTTAGGAAGTAGATGGGGGGTTGACTACGGATTTCAACTACTGGTTCAACAAAATGTCCACAAAACATTTGCATCTTTTTTTCGGAAATGACTATAGATGGAAACTATAATCATTTCCGAATGACTATAGAAAACTTAGGACTGGTGGGAGATCTCCCTAATGATTTCCATTCCCGGTTCTAGAGATATCACTTCCAATTAAAAGATTTACATTTTCGTTTTAACATCTATACTGGTGTCCAAAATTATCTTTATATGCACCGAAACACAAATTTTTCAACAACTGATCCATATAATTGAAGGAATTTTCTTAGACTGATTACATAGCATCATAACACATAAATACAAACTGAAAAATCGAATGAGTGCATACATGACAAAACTAATTATGAAACAGTTTAAATTGAAATAATGTGTGACAAGGAGATTTTAGTAGAAAAAAAGGGAATAACTTGAAAACAAATGCAGAATTTTGACATTAATAGGGAATGTGATCTCCCCTAACTCCTATACACATATCACAACGCGATTTCATGCTTTCCATAAAGTGGTTAATTAGAGTTTAGGGCAGTAAGTTCCAATCGTCCAGCAATGCGGTTTTCAAGACGTTGCGATCACTAGGAAGAAGATTCCGCCTTGCAACAACTCTTCCAAGGGCGTCCTATAAGTTCTCAATCGAATTAAAGCAGATTTGCCTGGCCAGTTTATTCGTTCAATGCCTTCACTTGCAAGAAATTTATCAACCAGGTTTGCTCGATGTGGACTCGCTTTAGTATCCATAAAAAGAAAGTCAGTTGCAAGTGTACCTCTAAAAATGCTTGTGTATGGTTCTAGAACTTCATCTCGATATCTCTGACCGGACACAAATCCTCTGTCGAAAACGTACAGGGAAGTACGCCCATTGATCTTTATGTCTCTCCGTACCATCACCAGATCTGAATCACTGTAGCGGTCATATTCCCTAATATTGATGGGAAGATTTCGAGTTCATGACTCACTCCAGATGTAAACATGTTTAAAATCAGAGGTTAAACTGAACCTCGACTCGTCACTCAAGAGAACATGACCCATTGCTGTTATTGTTAACTCCAGGTGTAATGTCCTCTGCACCAATTCAGGAGGCCTTCTTATGTTGTGAAGTCAATGAAAAGCATGCCATTGGCTTTCTGGCATAAGGCTCGTCTCATGACGCCTTCTGTATACAGTTTATAGTGATACTAAAGTTCTAGTGGCAGCTGCAAGCTCTAAACTCAACTGCCTAGCAATCGACTCCCTGTTGCGCCTAACAGTTAAGGACAGATACCAATCTTGGGAAGAAATTTTTATTCTGGTACAGCCTTGTCCAGATATTATAGCAACAATTACAGACTCTTGAAATTGTTTCCAGACGGCAGAGATAGTCTGTCGTGAAACATTCAGCCATCATGCCACTTCCATCAATATCTGCCCAGCCTCAAAACGGCCGACATCTAGCCACCTCAAATATCCTTCCAACTGATGCTGCGGAGCCTTAAAAACTGTTTTGAATCGATAAACATCGAAATCAAACCCAGAATTTCTGAAGTTTGCAGGGAAGCATACTTCGTGCGCAATGCTTGGGCCGTGTTTGGGTGACGTAACGTCATTATTTGCATATCAGAAACAATTTGATCAAATTGGATTGGATAATTATAATCAGGTCTACCTTTTGCTCATTTCTCTGAAAATAAATCAGAATGGGTAGGTGTTTAATGAAATATCGTTATTTTTATGTATGTAGAGATTATTTTGGACACCAGTATATTTCTCGCCATTTTTCAAAATCTACAGTCGTAGACATACCCTTAGTGAGTTTGGGAGAAGCCTGGCCGAATTTTGCCAAATCCGAGTTCTGTGACCTGGGACGATCGGAACTTTTTTTTAACTTGCCATTAGCTAATCACACAAACAAATGTATGCTTTGAGCACGTATTGCCCATGCATTTCCGCATCAGCTGTAATTATTATCCACGAACCCAAAGAGTGCATGCTGTCCATTTTGTTTAATATACTCCGCGATTTAAAATGAGCGGTCGTGGCGTAGCCGTGTGTGCTTCCACGCAACAGTTTCTTATTTTATTTTTGTTATACGCAAGCGAATTGTTAAAACGTTATTTGGTTTTCAGGAATTGACTGTGAGTTCTATGGTAATATTTATCAGTTTGCATTTTAAATCCCGGGCAACGCCTAGTACACTCCACATCGCATGATCTCCTCAAAAAGAAAAAAAGAGAAAGCTTTCTTTGCATCTACGCTGATTAAATTTTCTAGAAAAGGTACCCTGCATTGCTTGGACGTTAAAGGAAGGATTAATTTAATTTATTCGTTCAAGTTTGTAAAGGGTGGCAGCAATACTATAAGGTAATACTCATGCACTCCAACAGCAGAAACATAATTTTTTGTTTGGGACAATGTGTAAATAGTTTTTTATATCGCAATATTAAAATCGTATACTTCGGGGCTTGTAACGAAAACGAAAAGTACATATTTTTTTAATTTTTATTTTTTTTAATCGGTTTGCTAGTCAATTATTTTAAATCGCAATCTTAAAACCGGGAACATCTAAAAATTCGTCTATTAATCGTACGGATTAATAGACGACCAGTAATATACCAGTCAAGTTCTCTTCAAAACATTATATCTAAGATTCCAAAGTTTGTTCGGAAAATAACTTTTCGATCTTTTCGATGATGTTAAGATGGAGATTGTATGATTCTATTTTCGATCTCTAACAATTTTACAATATATATGTTTGAAAATTTCAAACATCGAATGCCAAAAGATATTGTTTGCGTTAACGAAACGTTATTGTTGTTAAACAAAATGCAATTGTTTGCTAGAAAAATAACTCAATTACTCACAGATTGAAATATATATGCTGAAGGGAGGGCTCCACTCCGTTTCTTTTACAATTTATATTTTTAGCTGCACTAATGTTGTAATCTCGTAGTTATTAACAATCCACACACAAAATTTTGTTTTGAGCTTGTCCCAACGGCATTACGTTACTTACATTATTTGAAACTTAAATTATTTTAAACATTCCTTAATTCTGGTAATCGAATGTAAAAGTCAAAGTTAATTAATGAACAGCTTAGTTTTGCGTTTGGAATTGAGACATCAAATAGGGCCATCAGCAATGTTTCTTTCGGGACTTTTTGGCTGGGGGGAGCGAAGAAAACTTTAGGGGACAATTTTTCTCTTTACCCTATATGAATTCTATATATACTAATTGCCAAGTGTCCGTCTGTCCGTCTGTCTGTCTGTCTATCTGTCTGTCTGTCTGTCACGCTTTTTTGGGGCACTTCCCGAATAGATAGGGACTTGCAATTTGGTACACGGCTCGGTCGTTCGATAAAACCCCCTGGAAAAATTGAGGGGGTGCTCCACACCAAAACGTTCGCAGCCGTCCGCTTTTCGGATTTTAAATTTTGCTTCTGGATTCCTGGTTATCAGCCGTCCTCTTTTGGTTCATAAATTCTTTGTTTTACCTGTGTTTTCCTTTGTTTTACTTGTGTTTTACCTTTTCGGTTTCCTGTTCTGCTGCCATCCGCTTTTTGGCTTTCAAATTTTTCTAGGATTTCTGGTTTACAGCCGTCCGCTTTTGGTTTTAAAATTTTTTATATTTAGTCATTTTTATCTCGGTTTATCTCTTGCTGTTTATTTCTCTTTTTGTAACTTTTTTGCTTTTTCTTCTCGGATTCCTGCTCTGCAGCCATCCGTTTTTTTATCTTTAAAATTTTTCATTTGGATTCCTGGTGTACAGCCGTCCATTTTTGGCCTTAAATTTCCTTGTTTTTTTATCTTTGTTTTTATATCCTTGTTTTATCTCTTAATTTCTTGCTTTTTGTTATTTCTTTTCGGATTCCTGTTCTGCAGCCGTCCGCTTTTTGGCTTTTAAATTTTCTCTTGGATTCCTGGTTTACAGCCGTCCGTTTTTGGTCCCAAGATTTTTTTTTTGCTTTCTATTGTAATAAATTTTAATGTCTTATTGTAATAAATTTTATTGAATATGTCATTTTAACCTTGTTTTATGTCTCTGTAAGAAGTCTAATTATTTTTTTTCTTTTTAATTTCTGGTTTTTCAAACTTTGTCTTAACCCTTTAGTCTTCCAATCTTGACCCTTTTCTTTTTCTGTATTCCCTTTTGTTTTTTTGTGTTAGGGTTTTTTCCCTTCGGGGTTTTCCCCTCTTTACAATTTTCTGCCTTTTGTCTTTCTTGTATTGCATTGTATTGCACTGTACTGTATTGTATTGTTTTTATGTTTTGTTTCATCGTTGCCCATCCTTTGCTTGCCTTGATATAACTACCTGTGCTGTGATTCAATTTTAATATGTATTGTAATTTCTTGAATCTAAAATAAAGTTCCCGGCCACACACTTAGCAACAGTAAGCCTCCGGGTCTGTCGTGTGGTCTGGGTTTTCAACACTTCAACACCAAAACGTTAAAAAATAAAATGATAGGAAAGCATGCTTTGCGATAAGACAGAGACTTCAAATTTGGTGTATGGGTAAACCGTTTGAAAGGAAGAAAGTGTGCAATTTCAGATTTCCAATATTTTCTACTTAAGGGGGTGCCGCGCACCAAAATGTTCGATTTAACGAATAAATGAGAAAAGGCTCCTTTAAAATTTGATAGAGGCTTGAAATTTGGTATATGGGCTAATCATTTGACGAAAACATTCAAGGCGAATATAGTTATTCAAAAATGTTCGTTTAAGGGGGTACTCCAGAGAAAAACGTTCGAAAATTGAATTGATAAAAAACCATGCTTTGATATGAGATAGAGATATCAAATTTGGTGTAAGAGTAGATAGTTTAGAACGAAGAAAGTGTACAATTTCAGTTTACCAATATTTTCTACTTTAAGGGGTGCCGCATACCAAAATGTTCGATGTTTGGAATAAAGGAAAACGCCCCATTTAAAACGTGATAGAGGCTTGATATTTGGTATATGGGCAAATCATCTGATAGAAATCACAAGAAGAATAGAGTTTTTCAAAAATGTATATTTAAGGGGGTGGGTACTCCACACAAAAGCATTCGAAAGATGAAATGCTAGAAAAGCATACTTCGCGATGAGATACAGACTTCAAATTTGGTGTACGGCTGAAAGTTGAAAAGGAAGAAAGTGTGCAATTTCAGTTTTCCAACATTTACTATTGTGGGGGGTGCCGCTCAATAAAATATTCGATTTGCCGAACAAATGAAAAACGCCTCCTTTACAATGTGATAGAGGCTTGAAATTTAGTATATGGGCTAACTATTTGACAGAAAACCAAAGATGAATACGGTTTGACAAAATGTTAATTAACGGGGTTCATTAAATGTTCATTTGATTAAATGTTACTACACTGAAAAACGTTCGAAAGGTGAAGTTATAGAAAAAACATGCTTTGGGATAAGATAGAGACTTCAAATTTGGTGTACGGGTAGATAGTTTGAAAGGAAGAAAGTGTGACATTTCAGATTTCCAATATTTGCTACTTTAATGGGTGCCGCACACTAATATGTTCGATTTTCCGAATAAATGAGGCACGCTTTCTTTTAAATGTGATAGAGGCTTGGCATTTGATATATGAGGAGCCAATCATCTGATAAAAAAAACAAGACAAACAGAGTTTTTAAAAATGTTCATTTATGGGTGTGCTTCACAGAAAAACTTTCGAAAGGCGAAATAATAAAATAGTATGCTTCAGGATGAGATAAAGACTTTAATTTGGTGTACGGGTAGATAGTTCGAAAGGAAGAAGTGCGCAATTTAAGTTTTTCAAAATTTTCTTTTTTAAGGGGGGGGGGGGGGGTTCTGCACACCAAAATATTCGATTTGCCGAATAAATGTGAAACGTAAATTATTCAAAAATTTACATTATTCACGGGGTTGCTTATTGCGAGACCGTTGATTTTCAACGGGTATTCGGCTAGTATATACCTAAATGCTGTCACATAAATAGAAAGTAGGTTAACATAAAATGTCTCCGGGAGGGGGGGCTTATCCCTTCGGAGGTATGCGCCTGAAAGAAGCACTGGCCATCAGCAATTGATCCGATGGAGGCACAAATCTGCCTTGAACGGGAAGTTTTCTTTCGACTTAAAATAACTAAAGAACTAATGAAGAATTTTCACGTTTTTTTTTATTATTATTTTTATCGTGTAGTAGAGAAAAAATCATGAATGATAGTATATATATTTTTTAATTTTTTGAACTTAGATAGTTAATATAAAAATGTTTAAACTCGCACTTAGCAATCCGGCGCGAAAACGCTGTTTCTGTAATGGCCGCTCTTGTGACGTCACTATGCATGTAAACAAAGAGCGCAATACACTATTTACTGTGGATTCCGAGAGGTGCTCACTTGATTCTCCGACAAAATATTTTATTTATCATATTTTTATAATGAGTGAGATTCTAAAACCGACCTACAAGTACTGTTTAGTACCTTGCTGCACAAATACAACGGTTAATTCAGTTGATAATTTGTTTTTTAATGTTCCAAAAGATCCAATGAAACGAAAAGCATGGACTAAAGCAATGAAAAATGACGAGCAGAAAAATCCAAAATTATCAAATAAAACATCTCTTTGGTGTTGTGAAGATCATTTTTCGGTAAGTAAACATTTGCTTCTGTTTAAATATTATTTACTTGGATTTATGGCCGTAACCAAGGGTTTTTTTCGGGGGTTCAAACCCCCCAAAATGAAAAAGTTAACATTGAAAAGGTAAAGATCCACCAAGATATGAAATGTGGGTTTAACCCCCCCCCCCTTCCGAAATCAAATCCTGGATACGATTTTGCTTGGATCAATAATAAACTTATAAATAATCCTGTGTAAATAGTAATTTAAAATTAAAGAATTTTGTGGTCAAGTTAGGGATTGAACAATAAAAGATACTCTAGCTTGTATCTCAAAATAATAAGTTTTAAAACCATAAAATCAAACCTTAAAAATATCTCACAATTTATGAAACAGGGGTGGAGCTAGAATCTGGCCGAGTGTGTGTGGGGGGGGGGAGAGGTGGCAGTAATAAATATCTTATAATGACGCCAGCGTTTTTGGCGCCACCCGTTATTAAGCCAAACAATTTATTGAAATAAACAATGGCACATTAATTTATAATTATTTCTTTTTGATGATATCTATTGTATAAATAGAAATGTTAACATTATATAGTAATTTATAATAATAAATGGCTGTCATTCCTTGTGTAACAAATAAGTTGTGATCATAAGTTGTGCAACCCTCATTTGTGAAATAAAAGTATATCTTATCAAAATATTTATCTGATATATATATGTATACTACTGATATATATATATACTACTTTAACTGTTATTTGTCAGTATAAATGCATTATATATTCAACTTATGCAGTGTTTATATAGTAATGGTTCTATCAACTTTTGTCCCCATATACAGAACACAAAATCCCAGTCCCCCCCCCCCCCCCGCTTCATCTGCTAAATAAATATTCCTTTTTTTTTGGAGGAGGGGGGGGGGGAGACGAGATATTAAATAAACTATCTCTTATGCTTTTATTCTACCAATTATATCAAAATAATATAATTTGACATATTACAGAATATTCTATGAATTTTTTTTTAAGTTTCGATAAATCCTTTTAACTTTGTAATGGGAGACATTAAATCAAACTATAAATGTAACTGTTTTTTTTAGAACTGTTTCTTGATTCCTCTCTATATTTCAGTTAAAGGAAGATATGGAGAATTATTGGCAATGGAACCTCACAATCAGACTATGTCATTCAAATTTGGTTTTTTGTAGTTTGTATTGTATTTTAATTTCTTGAGTATTTCAGGCATGCTTTATTTGTCTTTACATAATTTCAAACTACAATATAAACTATTATAAAAAGTCAATTATCAGCTTAAAAGCAGAATAGGACATTGTAGTGTGCGACTATTTCCACGTGCAATCAAAATTAAAGTTTTAAATGTAAAAGAATTATTCATGCAGTTGAATTAGTTTTAGATTTATTTGTCAATATTAATGAAGATCATACATACTCAGATGATACATATCGCATTTCTGCTCCAATAAAATTGGGATTCGTTCCCAAAAACGAAAACATACATATAACGTCAATTTTAGGAAGATTATCGGATTGTCCTTTGACAAATCCCGGAAAAATCGACATCTTAAACAAAATGAAATGGATGGGTTATACAATTAAAATATACAGTAAAATTAAAAAAGATTATAAAATTTACGGCTCAAAAAATGATTTCTAAACTATGAATGCGAAGAAGCGAATTGATCTAGCGTCGTTTTTAAAACGTAAACACTGATACTTCATGCACAGTGACATCAGAGTCGATCACGTAGCGTTTCAAGATCACATGACATCACGTCATTTTTCGCTTACTTAAACTTTGATTTTTAATTTATTCAAAATCATTTTGACATTTAATGTGACATATTTGAAAATCGTAAGCCTAAAATGACCAGGAAAATATAAAATTGAGCATTTTCCCCCCGTGTGCAAATTCCTCAACGTGTGCAAATTATTTGTTGTCAAAATACAAAACAATTACACGAAGTACCTTCTTTGAAGAATAGAATGAGCAAGATCCATGAGAATGATGTTAACAAATTTAACACATAATATATATATGAAAAGTGAACATATTTTACAACAGTTAATACTTTTTTTTAATTTTATGTGATTTTTGATAAATTTATTTTAAAAAGTATGACATCACAAGAATGATTTATGCTAGCATTCTTAAATTTATGTCACTAGTTTTTTAATGAAAAATTACATACGAAATGATTATTTGTGTAACATTATTGAAAGTTCTGATTTTTTGAAAATTTCATTCGAAAATTTGGCTGTCTTCCAAATATTTGATTGCTATTAAAATCAATAGGCTTCTAGTGTTCACCCAATGTAATTTTTATACAAAAATGTAATTTATGGTATAAAAAATATAAACTTTATACCAAATTTTATCCAACGTGCTCCATTTGTTTGTGAGATATATCCATTCATACACACACACACACATCACTTTAAAAACAATTTATTCGATTTCACGAATGCTTAAAACATGCTCTTCCGTCAAAAACTTTAATTTTACAGTAAACTTTATTTTTTGATACCGTCACAATACTTTCCTTGGGAAAGTAAATAAAAAACAAATTGACAACAAATGGATAAAAATTTCATTTATTTTCAAGCAATATAAAAACATACAGAGCATACAAAAAGTTTATTGTAGTATTACATTAATAGAGCACAGCAAAATGTTACAAACATAATCACAAAAATTATAATATCAAATATAAAAAATACTCACAGGAAAAGCGCACACGGAGG
Organism: Amaurobius ferox; assembly: GCA_951213105.1. Lineage (NCBI taxonomy): Eukaryota > Metazoa > Arthropoda > Arachnida > Araneae > Amaurobiidae > Amaurobius > Amaurobius ferox. Next base: position 59,324,474 of record OX578133.1, read on the forward strand.
TTTTCATGCATTTTTGATGAACCAGCGGCTATCATCTTAGACATATGATTGTATGTAATGCATTGCAAGTTGTATTAAAATATGATTCTGTGCGAAGCACAATAGGCTCATGTAGGTATTAGATATATTCTTGTGAAGAGTAAAGAAAGATCGAGCTGTGAAATAAAAATTGCTTTATTGCACAAGGCCAAATGACTGCTTAGCGTGGCAAGCAGTCCAAGTTTACAAACCATATAACATAACTACAATGGAATTTCAATACATTTCATGAAATGGAATGGAGCACCATTTTGGTTTATTCTGGTGCATTTCAGCCCCTGATTTGAAAGCATGCCGTACCTCTCCTGTATATTATTCACGCCTTGTGTGAAGTGACAAATTTGCAAACTCATGCTATAAAGTATCATTTCATTCCGAAAATATGAATTTTAATTATAATTGGATACAATCAAAGCATTATTTTAATGTTGCATGCCGTACTTAATATTATCAAAGTTGTACATATTATCAAACTTACTAAACTTATCCTTGAAACTAATTTTTTAACGCAAATAATTTAATTTATTATTACAAAGGAGGGATAATGGATAAAAAGTGAAAAGCACCAGAAATGCAGCAAATTTCTCTAATAATTAATTGCTTTAATTAATTTTAAATTTCAATATATTCATAGTTACTAGTAAAAATCGTGAAGTTTGAACCTGAGAGGCTGCTACCAGTCCTTAACTAAATAGTAAGACAATTTTATGAATATTGAAGGTCATTAAATATTTATATAACGAAATATAAAATTTCCAAAAATTTTGATTTTAGTGTTCCTCTTAGTGACATTATACACTTAGTGCTCCGTTTAGTGACATTTTACACTTCTCTAACGAGCACTAAATACAAGTCCATAAGTATTGTGGTGCTCGTGGGCAACATGCTCAGGACCTCTGTTCTATGGGAACTGACTTAATTAATTTTAAATTTCAATATATTCATAGTTACTAGTAAAAATCGTGAAGTTTGAACCTGAGAGGCTGCTACCAGTCCTTAACTAAATAGTAAGACAATTTTATGAATATTGAAGGTCATTAAATATTTATATAACGAAATATAAAATTTCCAAAAATTTTGATTTTAGTGTTCCTCTTAGTGACATTATACACTTAGTGCTCCGTTTAGTGACATTTTACACTTCTCTAACGAGCACTAAATACAAGTCCATAAGTATTGTGGTGCTCGTGGGCAACATGCTCAGGACCTCTGTTCTATGGGAACTGACAAATTCAGTCCTACCACGTTACCAACTTCAAATTTCAATAACATTTAATTTGAGTTACATAAAAATATTTAATGAAACACGAACAAAATATAAAAACTTCTGGATCTTCAATAGTAAGAAGTTATTAGAAATGCAATTTATTAAATCAGCTTTAACTTTCTTGAAATTCAGAAACATATAAATTCAATCAACTTTAGCCATCATAGTAGGAGTTCAAAAATTATTTTTAAGTGTTTGAGAAGTATCTCGTTTTCCACATTTGGCATTATTTCGCTCTATAAAATAAGTATGTCAAAAGGGCTTTTAACACCAAATTTAGTGTAGCTTCTGTAAATATGCAATTTTGCATGCATATATGAAGATACTCAGTTTTTATGTACAACCACCTAATTACCACACTGGATATAAATATAAAGAGTATCATTTATTCTACAGGATGAGTATGTTCTTAAAGGTTGTAACTAAAAGAACACGGAAAGGTTTAGCAACATTTTATAAAAAGCATAACTCTTTAGCGATCATTTAATTTTCTATTACTCTCAGTAGTAGATTGGGGGAGAGGGGGCTGCAGCAATGAACACCAAATTGTGTAAATTAAAAAATATACCATAATTTTACATTACATTCTAATTTATACATTTGTACGACTGCACTTACTGCTATCGAGCTTAACATATAGTTGCTCATATGGTCAGTCATATAGTTGCTCATATAGTCAGTGCTTTTTATATGTATATCAAATACACCTTTTAAAAATACAATATTTCTTTTAGTTCTCTAATTAACACTCTGCATGGTGATAATTTGTAGTTTTAAAATGGCTTGAAAAGGCAAGTTTTGATTTAGTTTTGTTTGTGTTACTGGTAAAAATTGGGCTGTAATTATACTAATTTACTTAATTTTCATTAATTACAATTTAAGAAGTGCAATAATTCCGAAAGTACAATGACAACAATTATGTATGTAAATTGTTTCTTAATAAATAACTAATATACTTTAAACCCTTTTAGATCTTAGTTATTTTCTATAGAAATATAAATGTATTTTTACACATTTCAGGTTAGCAAAATAATAGTTTATGAAGCAAAATCATGCATTTCTTTTTCATTAATTTTTAGCATGTTCATTGTAATCATCTAAAATGCAAATATATTTAAATACAATAGTATTTGAAGGATATCAGAGTAAAATATATGTATATTTATATAAAGCGCCCACACAAATAATAAATAATTGTGAAAAAAATCAAAATTCAACACAGTCTGTTTCTCGTACTTTTCATTTCGAATATTAAGTAGTATGATTTTTGGAAATTGAACTTTTGTAAAATGAGTAAATGAGTCATTTACTATTTTTAATGAGTCATTAAAAATTTATGTCATTTAAAATGACAAATTTTTCATTTCATTTAAATTCCCAGTTAAATGTTTTAGGTCTATATCATCAAGTTGCATTTGGTTGACTATATTCATATATCAATAGCAACCCCTTTTTACTAATAAACAGAAATCAGTTTGTTGCAAGGGTCCTATCAATATTTTAAGCCAAGGACCCCATGCAAGCTTGATCCACCTGTGATGACTGTGAGTTTGGATCCGAGAGTATAATTAGGAATGTCTTTAGTAGCAGAGATCGACGGTAAAAACCAGCCAACGAACTGTAATGTATGATGAAAACAGACTGTGCACCTTGAAATCAATCCTATTATAGATACTCTTACTCCTGGAACAAAAAGTTCCACAAAATGTTACTTGAAATTCATTGAAAAAAATTAACTTCAGGGTAGCTCAACTCGGCACTCTCATACCAGAATCCATTGCTAAGTAGCTTGTTTTTTGTTTGCAAATTTTACAAGAAGTAAAATTTCAAAAATCTATATTGTTGGTTCAAATGATCATAATTAAAGTATGTTACCTTTCATTTTAAAATCTTGAAAATATCTTTCGACTGAAACTAAGTTTGACAATGTATCCCACCGGGAGAGGAGGGGGGAAATCTTTCGATTGATACCATACTTAGCAATGAACCCCGTGGGGGTAACTTGCCCATCAAAGGGGGGGGGTGCTAATGACGTCATGAATACAAAAATTGTATCAACTATTTTTCAATACGATTGAAACTGTTAGGTTTCATGATCATTGGGCCATAAACAACGTCTTTTGTGCATAATTATGTTAAATTTTGTCCTATGCTACCAGAAAAATATAAAATTTCACAGTTTTCACTTGATTTATAAAAGTTCTATCTAGTTCTGGATTTTTTAATAATAAACTGGATATAAAGTATCATGAAAATCCATAAAAATTTATGGAAGCTATCGTATACACATGAAATTGACCGCAAACAGAAGGACATCATTCTAAATATAGTCGAAATGTGTTCAATAAGCACTAAAACACATATTGTCAAAATTTTTCATTAAAACAATACTTTCTTTATATTATATTCTACAGAATGAAATACAATGGAAATAAAAATTAAGTATTGTTATAGGGGAAGAGGTACTTGAGAAGAATAAAGTGCTTTAATTAAAATAATAAAGAGGAGAATAAAGCGCTGCTCAGCATTAAGTAAAGTGTATGGAATGAAAATTCACTAAACTCATTGCAGAGTTAGATTCAAATCTGTTACTTTCAAAACACGCATGACTATATATGAAGAAAATGTACAGTATATGTTAAAATTCAAACCGTAGTAGTAGTGGTGGTGGTCGCCTTCTTCGGACTCCTGAGCATGTAACAATGTTCGTAAGAACGGTTTTATGCCGCAACTATTCAAACCATAACTTCTATTACTGAAATGTAAAGATGCACAGAATGGTGCTGGACAAAATCATGATTTCATCGCAGCATAACACATTTAAATCAGCAAATTCTGTTTGCTTTTATTCTAAAACATGCAATCGAAACTTCACATATCAGAGGAAAAACTGAATACAATATTTTATATACTACAAGTAATTTCTAATGCCATGTCAAACAAATAAATAATCCATTATATATGCAATGTATGACAATACTACATTTTTACATGCAATTAATTTGTTATACTTTACAAAAACAGTTACTACCCCTAGCTGATTTCCGAGATGCAGATATCTTTTAAGATTCCTAGCTAAAAAACACTTAGAAAAGTTCGCCGAGATATTATAAACAGCATAACTCATCTAGTGCTCATTTAGCCTTTATGTGGCATACAAACTCCTTTTAAAGGCATTATATAAAATAAAAATACAATCATACACGTATATATGAAGCGTAGTAGCCATAAAAATAAAGGAAACAAATCTTCAAAGTCAAGTTTCATAACCATCAATGATACGTTTTAGACTTCTGACAAACCGGCAAAAAAGAGTTGATATTTTAAGAAAAAAATTGTTAAATGTTGTCAGATTAATGTTTAAGGCGAACATAATATGTAATTAAACAAGAAAACTTCATACGAAACTAAACGAAAAAGCTTCATAGCATAACATAGCATTCAATGCAGGGATCTACCGAACGGTGTCAGGTCACGTGACTTTCTAGCCACAATTTATGATTTAGCGCTCAAGTTTGGCTTTCTAGTCAGCCCTGATTTGGCGTTAAAGCGTTCGTGATTCACCGTTTTCGCCAAAGATCACCTGGCGGCCATCCTGGGTTCTGTACTCACCACCGATTCTGAATAAGCAACCTCAATAACGCTATATGAACACAATGGAGTTTTTGTTGTTTATAAAATATCAACAAGCTTTCCAGTGTTTTTCTGGCCAAGAATTTGCAAATATATCTATATGTAAAAATTATATTGCATGTGTAACTGATCAATTATTTGCCAATCTTTACTAGTACTAGCATCTTTTTACACAAACCATCCCATGCCTTGTAATAAATATTTGCACAATGCAGGCATACACACATGTATCAATACATTTTAACTAATTTTGTATGTACTTTTGGACAAACATACATTCAACAAGTTTTCTTTTACAGAAGTAGGTAATTTTGTTGCGATATTCAGTTTCTGTTATCATTTATGTTAAACAAGACTTGGTCCAGCTTTGAAACAATGAATGAGTTGCGCATTGCTTTTATTGTATAACTCTTGCCCATGTCAAGGGTGTATTTCAAAAGTTAACTGAATGGTCATCTCCGTTAACAATTCTCTATCAAGTCACTCACCAGAGAAAAAACAGCATGGTTATTCTATACGATTCTAGACAGTATTTCAAGCAAAACACGTGTTCTGTGTATCATGTGACAACATAACATTGATTGAGAAAATCCTTGTTTATTCTGGTTACAACTGCACTGTAACCCAAACAAGTTTTTAAATGGCAGTGGTTATGAAAATGTTTTCGAACTCTCTGGTCATTGCTGGTGGTCACCTGCCATAATTGTACAAACTCTTCAACTGTTTCACAAATGCTATCAGTTTTAGTTAGATTTTGTCCAGTGGTATGCAGTCCATAGAAACAATGCAAGCATTACTTGCCTAACATCAGTTTAAAAAAAATAAAAAAAAATTACTATAATATTTCAGCAGAATTTTTGAAACGGTGATTGATGATAGATCATTAGTGACCAAGCTCAAATTAATCTTAATTAATAATAGCAAAGATACATTTTTTTGTTGTATCTTAAAAAGTTTTCTTCAAATTTGAGAAATAAGAACTCTTAATTTCCACGAAAATGTCATTAATGCGTTTGCAAAAAAAGTAGAAGATTGAAATTTATGTACAAATAGGTTTAACAGTACAGTCAACCCTCCTATAATGCGATTAACACTAGAATGACTGATATTTTGAACTACCTAGAGCGACGGACAGCGGTCAATTTGACTACCATAGATAAAGTACAACATACCATTAATTTAAACCAAAACACCATAGTTACAACATTTAGGGTGTTTCTTCGACACATTTTTTGCAAAGAAAATAAGAAAAGTCATAAAATTTCAATGGGCTGGGATTAGTCGTTTTGGAGGAATCGTTTCTCAAAGTAGTTATGCGGCCAAAATGACCGCTTCCGTCGTTCTAATGTTAATTCATACCGCTTTATATTATGAAACTCAGATTAGTGCACATCAGATTTAATTCGTACCATGTTATATGGAAGCCGCATACCACGTTATAAGAAACTCAGAACAATTCGTACTGTATTATACGAAAACCGCATTAAGTGGAACACAGACCACATAAATCAGACTGATTCATTCTACGTTATATAAAATTGTATTTTTAGAGTATCATGTTATGGTGAATATTGTTATGAAATATAAGTTTATAGATACAAAAGTAAGGCAAAAATATTTTACATATTTCGAATTATTTTTATTAAGACTTTATAAGAAAATTAAAAAACAATGTGAAATATAAATTTAATAACCTTTTTCCAACAAAAATTCTATTAATATTCATCGCCTCTGTTAAATATTAGTTAGTGGCCTAATTCTTTGAATATTCTCTTCACTTTGCATATCTTCATTTTCGTTTTCAAATGCAGTTTTAATTTGTAACTCTAACAAAATATCGCTGAAAGGAGCTAAACAATTTTGTAATTATCTTTTAAACTTTGCACGTCGCACTGATAAAGGATCATTTTCAATAAAGTAAATTTCTAATTGTTTACCCAAACCCAGTTCCCTTTTCACATCACTTAAATTGAAATTTGAAACCCATTATTTACCCATATTTTCGTCTACCAATGCATTTCAGGTGAATGTATTAATTTATTTTACAGAGGATTTCCCTGATAACTGAAACTGAAATATGGTGATGTACGTGAATGAAAAAACATGGGAATTCCCCATTAATTTCGAACCGTAAAAGTATAATAGAAAATTCATGCTATAGGGAGATTGCTTAAACTGAGTGGTATTATAGAGAAACCGCTTTATAAGACTATCCCGTTTTATGAATATTGCCTTATGACAGGTCTGTCACAATTTTTGCTCCACATTATATAGAATCCGCATTATGAGAGTACCGCGTTATAAGAGGTTTGACGGTAATATATTTTTCTATTGTTTTATATACCAGAATTAAATCTTGTGCTTGCCTAAAGCAAAATATCGCTGCACACCATTGATTTTATCATTTCATTTAAAAATCAATTCGGTAACCTTGTACGTTTATATATGTAACATGTTACAATTTTGTATTTTTTAATTTTTTATAAAGAGTTAATTTTGTAGAAATATTTTATCTATTTTGGTTTTATGGCTGACAAGGGAGATAGCTTCTATCCAAATAATTTGCAAATAAGCAAAGTATAGCAAAAATTAAGCACACGTCCACAATAGAAGGTTTTTATTTTACTTCCTATAAGACATACAAACATTTTTTTAAAAAGGGCCAGAGCGCTTTCGAGCATAAGTACGCTCTTCATCAGTGGCTACATAGAAATACAATTTGAATCGTTCATATATAGACCAGATATAGCGACAAAATTTGCATAAATACAATTTATAAACGAATCTACGTTTAGGCAAGGATAAACCGAAAACTGCAAAACAATTTTTCTTTAGAGTTTCAAAAATTCCAACGACAAAAGAACAGCATAGTAAATTACAATTTAATTACAGAAATCGAAAAATGGGGGGGGGGCAACCAAGCATAATCCCAAAGAAGAAGACGTCAAAGATAACTTTGCAGAGACTTGAATTGCATGGAGTCGAGAATGAGTCGCCAAGCGTAACTCAAATTTATAACAGGGCCAAAATTACAAACGGACTCGCGGTAGATATAAATAAAAAGGGATTTAAAAGGGAGAATATCACGAGGGTTATTACAACGCATCAAAAGGAAAGTCTTTTCAAAAAAAGGCTGAAAATTATCTTTAACAAGCCAAGCCAAGACGAATCCTTTCGGGGTTCCTGTGCACGAGGCACTTAACCCCACATCGAATATAGCAATATGTTCACTTGTGAATGAGTGTAACATGTATAGGAACATGCGTTGTGCGCTCTGCTCCATTGAGGGCGCTGGACTGGAGTTGCTGTGTGCTGGAATCTTGTTGGACTTTGTCAATTGAGCAAGGACCGTAGAATGTTTACTATCCCTGACATCTCGAACATGTTCTGCTAAACGGATGCCAACAGTGCGTTTAGTACTTCCAATATAAAATTTAAAATTACCATCGGTGGACAACAGGGGAACAACATACACTCCAGCAAAGCTTTTGAAGTCATCCTTATCACCCAGTTTATCAGACCGAATACGGTTAAATAAATCTTTATTTTTTTATATTCTAATTGAAATGGAGTTTTCCTTGTATTTTGTTTTCTTGCATATAATGTTGTCCTGCAAATTTGTTAATGTCATTAATTTATTTTAATTGTAATTCAGTTAATACCAAAAAATTACTTAAAACAGTATTGCATACCTCTCAAACTGCAGCCTAGTACAGAGGCACTAATAGGTACGGTAAAAAATACTTTGCATAGGGGCTCGGGAATCTTCATTTTTTACCCACACCATCTGATCTACCCGAAGGTATAAGGTATATGTTTAAATGGCCGGGAAGTGTCATCCAATTTAGACCAGAAACCAGTAGGGGCAGCATCCACAGGGACTGTATCTTTCAGAAGAACTAACAGGTCCACATATTTAACATTTCTGTACTCCGCATGAACACATAGACAGTTTGGGCAGAGCTGGGAATTAAACTTGAGTGATTCGATTTCAATCCCCGTGCACTAACAACTGGAATGTTCCACAAACCGGACACATTTTTGCCTAACTGTTTGTAAAAATAGATCAATAACTTGTAAAATACTGAGGGATGCACATTTGTTGTATGTGCCCAAAATATCTGACAGCGGCTATATTCAGCTCCATTCAGCTGTACTAAGGTATATTTATTGTAATAGACTAAATGCTTTTGTATGCAAATTTCTGTTTATCGAAGTTTACTTTATAATATATAAACTAATCTAAATGTTTTTCATGTATTGTACAGTGACCGTTTTGTATAATGCTTTTGGACAAAAATATATTTATTGCCCAATATTTTGTTTTAAATTCATTTTTTTTATTTCTTACCTTATTTCGACAGCTGATAATCCAGCAGTCTTAAATGTAACCTAGCTAAAATATATATCATGAAACTTCATATTTGCAAATTTTGGACTCTGTTTTTCAGTCTCCGCAAGCTATTTTTACATGACTGTTCTGTCATCATGACTGTTATCATGACTGAACCATCCTCCTCAAAATTTAAAAAGCAGTGTAAAAAGAATTAATTTTCAAATCTATTAAAATGAAATAAAAATGGAAAATTTACTGATGCTCATCTCTAACTATGTCTGAAAGGATTTAGTATGAAATTGATATGATATTTTTAAATAACAATCTCAGGATGCATATAATTTTTTTTTAAATCATTGTGCATGTAAATTTTTAGTGTATAGAAAAAAAAAATATTTGACGTTCTCACTTTCATCGATTTACACATTTTAGTTATCCCTGTACACAAAGCACAATTTTAAAATAATTTCTGAGCAAATATTTGTGTACAATATCGTTAACATTCTAACTACTCATTTGTTTAACGTAATATGAATATTCTGTCTTAAAGAAGCATGTTATCAACATGGGATAATTAATACCCGCAATGGAATAATTAATACCTGCTTTATTAAAAATGAAACTCTTGAGAGATCCTTGCCTATAAAAATATTCCCAAAATTCGAATCAGGCTCTCATTCAGGCTGCAAAATAAGGGGCGCGACAGCCCAGTGGTTAATTCGTGGGAATTGCACTTGGACGGCCCGGATTCGAATCCCGCTACTGCCAAAACTGCCGCCGTGTTCATGCGGAGTACGATCATATTAAACATGTGGATCCGTAAGACCATCCGAGAGGTTGGTGGTAGAGGAAGGAGGGTACGTTCCCTGTGGATGCCCTCCAATGGGTTCCGGTCTAAATTTGGTGGCACTTTCTGGTCGTCCAAATAGATATCTTATACCTTATTGGTAGGTCTGACGGTCTGGGTTGAAGAGGAAAAAGGGTGCAAAATAAGGGAATATTTTTTATTAGCAAACTGTTAATCAAAATTTCATTTCTATAGCAGTTTCGATATTTTGACTTGCAGTTCACAACTATTATTTCACTAGTTCTTAAAAAATGTACCTATAAACATATCGAGATGCCGTGTTTGAAATATTAAAGAAAAAACCATTACAGGAGCTATGCACGTATATGGAAAGATTTTTTTTCACCGTTATGGATCATGTGTTGTGATTTTTAAAATAAAGTCTCAAAATGCGATTCAAATTTATTTTTAAATAGCAAAACACCAATTTTCTATCGCAATTTGCGATGTGATACCGTTTTTTTTTTTTTTTTGCACCCTTCTCTCATTGCAGATAAGGTAACTGCATCCATGAACATACAAAGGTGACATAAAAGTTTAAACCAAATCTCGGATTCACAACAGCATTCCCATGAAGTAATTTAGATTATCAATGCGTTAAGTGATATATTTAACAATGCTTTATTGGTATATTATACTAAATATTTTGGAGTATGGGCCATTGTTAATAAAATGCAGTGGGTGGAAGATTGGGTAATTGTGAAATATTGTAACCACATACATGAATCATGCAATACTATTTATTAATTGTCATTTATAATTGTGGCAAAAAACATTTAAAACAGGATAAAATATTTAATATTTATGCTTGCAAGCAATTAAATATGTTTTAAAAAACTTGAAAGTAAGAGGAACACAAAATAATACTGATGATTGAAATGATTTTAAAAATGCGAGCAAGATACATTTACAACGAATCAGATGTTTTAAAATTCACATAATCCAAAGAAAAATACCCAGCTCACTGAAATATTTGAAAAATTACATTACGTGCTCAAATACGAATAGTAGTTTGAATGAATTTCAATAATTATACTTACGTAAATAGAAAAATATATCCATCCATAATACGATGAAGACAAAAAATTAAATCTTCGTGTTTCAGAACATAAATGGCAATTAATGAAAGTCCTCTTTCTGAAATACATCAAATAACTTTAAATTGTATTAAAAATTATATCCAGCTTAATAGCTTGAATCTCTTATTGATTGACAAATCTTTCAACGTATTTCTGTTACGTCACATTACCTCCACCTTAAGTCGTGCCCCGTATGGCGGGAGGAGGCGGAGCCGTAGTAAGTAGTAATGTAATTTGAACACCCAGTCTCAATATATGCAGCTGGATTCATGATAACTTGCAAATTTGCAATCGTTAAGTAAAGAATATGCGTTAGGGTCTCTTTATGGAGTTTTTTTTTTTTTTTATAATGGTTTGGCAACATTAATTAAAGCGCGTTGTTGTTGTGTTTATTGTCTTGTACGAATAATGGTATACATGAATTTATTTATTTATTTTCTGTAAATCTGTGCTGTGGTGAATATGAATGCATTTTAAGAATGGAAAGTCTCTCTCAGTTTTTATTTATGATATAAAATTTCCATTTATTCACGTAATTAGACATTTATATAACTATCATTAAAGCTATATTTAAATATTTTGACGCTATGTATAAGCGTAAGTATATATATATATATCCTGAGCATCTCCTGTTCTCATATATATGAAAATTATTAACTTTGTATATTTCTTAATAATATATGCATCATTTTAAGTTTCAGAAATTTAAACATATATTCTTTTATTGATTGCCATCATTTCTGATTTCTTTGGAGGCAGAACTTGGAAATAAAATTAGTAAATTTCTTTTGATAAATTTAACATTTATTATAGTTAAACTTTTGTTTATGCTGTTGCTATGTGATTTGCAATCTCAAATTTAGTGATTGGTGTTATCTGCCTGTTTTTTAAATCCGCCATTTTTGGTCATAAAATACTTTAGTAGCAAAATGTTTGTGTGGTAACCAATTTAAATCCAAGTTGAAAGTTTTTCTGGATAAATTTAAAATATTAGTTTTAATATACATTTCTAATGTTCTATATAATTTTTGTATTTAAATTTCAAATATCCAAAATCCATAAACAGAATCGCCAAATAGATGAGAGTTTTAATTGCATTGCATCAAAAATATGCTTTTGAGTTCTTCATATATTTTTAAATATGAAGAAATCGTCTTATGGATTCCATTCAAAGTTTATTGGAAAGAATATTCTTCAATGTTTCTGATGATATTAGGATGGAAACTCTGAGATAATATTGAGAACTAACTGATTTGTGTAAAAATCACTTAATATTCCATTTTAACATTAACTAACTCAAAAGGTAATTTGAATTTTGCTGAGATGTATCGTCGCCTGATATCGGGTATCCCTGTATCAAATTTCACGGCTGTGCATTGCTTGGACATTCCATCATGTATGACATAGATATGTGTGAAAGCCATTTTTTAATTAATTTTGATGTGTAACTCTATACATTTATTATTCTAGATTGATTTGTGAAACTTTTAAGGAAATAATAATCATCTTTTTTTTTTTTTAATACTTTAAAATGCTTCAACTAAGAAATGAATGTATTCAACTTTTATAAAAGGGAATTGACGGTATTCATTTTCTAGGGTAGCATTAAAGAATATAGCATAAATGTTTCTCAACACAGAAGTAGAAATTTCCCATTTTTTTCTAGATATTTCTGTCCTTGCTTGTCTGGAACCTTATCTGAGGTTTGTTTGTTTGTTTTTTTCAGTGTATGAACTCAAGAAAAATATTTATAAAATGTTAGATAGTAATTGTGTTCATTTTGTTTAATTGCTGTCAGTGCTTTTCTACTAAGCAGATTTTGTATTATTCTGAAGTATTTAATGATGCTAGCTTACATCTCTTTGAATACTTTAGAATCGTTTGCATATATTTTCACATTGTGTTGTCTCTCATTTCAATTATTAAACATCAAATATATTTCTCAAATAAATTTATTCCAGCATATATTATTTAAATTAGGGATTGGCAAACTTGCCATACTTTTGGGCAGCATTTGGGTTCTAGATGTAATGCAAAGGCTGTATGTGTAAAATAGCCAAACAATCTGACTATGGGTGGTTTACAATAGTATGAAAGCTTATACAAAGCTCATTACAATAGTATCATGCTTCAAGGAAGCTTGGAATCGCATTCCATGTACTATGACCATTGGTTAATTGGTTTCATTATTTTTAGGCCTCTCAGTATCGAATACCTGTTATGTACTGAAGACAGAGTTGGGTAAAATACATTGAAAATGTGTTTTGCCCAACTCTGTCTTCAGTACATGTACTATGTATTTTGTATCGAAAATACATTGAAAATGTATATTCCATACAAAATACATAGGTTTTGGGGCATAAAAAACAAAATATTTTTAAAATTTAAAAAATTCCAAATGCAAAATACTTTGTATTTTAAATGTATTTTCCAAATACATTTAAAATACAAAATACAGGCGGCCCTCGACTTTCGCACAATTCACTATTTCACACATTTTTAAAAAATTCAATTTTTTAAAGATTTTTATCGATAATGTAAAAATTGTTCACTTCTATGCAGTCGTTCCCACAGAACTCGCGCTCACTCACATATTGCCGCCTAGAGTAGCGGACTTCTCGGAATCGTTGTGACATCACTAGAGTTCCAAGCATTGGTGGCCGGAGCCGAATGTCAAATACATACAATGTATTAAACAGGTTTAGTCTTGCGTTAGGGCGTGTGTCGATGCGTTGTGTGTTTTGCCAATTCATTTGTTTATGTTTAAATATTTCGCCCTTATAAATTTATAAACATGAGTGAGAAACTACAGTGTTGATATGAGCAAAAAGAAATTAAGGACTCAAAAACTTCATACGATCGAGACAAAGATGGAAATAATTAGACTTCGGTGAATCTTTTGCTTCAATCGGCCGTTTATACGAAATAAGCAGGTCCACGATATGTTCAATTTTGAAAAACAAGAATAAAATTAAGGAATACGTTCAAAATTGTGGAAATATATCTTCAAAGATTGTTTCCAAAAGACATGGCATAGTGATGGATGAAATGGGAAGATCTTTGTCATCATGGATTGATGAGCAACATCAAAACAGTGTCCCTCTAAGTTTTTCAATTATTCAAGCTAAGGCTCTTAGTTTGCATGAAGATTGGAAGACTAGATTAAAAGAAGATTCTAACATGGTGTTTCAAACAAGTAATGGCTGGTTCGACAAATTTAAAATGAGGTATTCTTTACATAATATTATATTCACTGGAGAATCGGCTGATGCAGATAAAGATGCTGCAAAAGAATTTATTTCTTCATTGTCCAAAATTATTTTAGATGGAGAATATTCTCCTAGCCAAATATTCAATGTAGACGAGACGGGTTTATTTTGGAAAAAAATGCCTAATCGTATATTCTTATCGAAGGAAAAATCAGTTGCCCCCTGGACATAAACCGTTTGACATTGCTTCTTGGTGGAAACTTAGCTAGTGATTTAAAATTGATTCCAATGTTAGCTTATCAAGCAGAAAATCCCAGAGCATTGAAAGGGAAAGATAAAGAATTGCTTCCAGTCATTTGGAAATCAAATAAAAAAGCCTGGGTTACTACGTTAATATTTAAAGATTGGTTCACTTTTCATTTCATGCCGGCAGTTAAGCAATATTGTAAAAATAAAAATTTACAATTGAAAGCATTATTCATCTTAGACAATGCTCCAGGGCACCTAAAATCTCGACAGAATTTATACCCGGAAATCAATGTTGTGTTTCTTCCTCCCAATACTACATGCCTCATACAGCCCATGGACCAAACAGTGTGATAACTACGTTTAAACGATATTATATGAGGACAATAATGAATCAGGTTATCAAGGCAACTGACAGGGAAGGTGGGCCTACATTAAGAGATTTTTGGAAGAACTATAATATATGGAACGTAATAAACAATATTGGAGACTCGTGGGCTGAAATAAAAGAGTCAACAATGAAAGGTTCCTGGAAACAATTATGCCCACAAATGATGAGTGATTTTATAAATTCTGAAGAAACTCCGGAAACTATCACAGATGAAATAGTTAGCCTAATGAATGAACTAAACTTAGATGTCAACAACGAAGATGTTAATGAGTTGATTGAATCTCACTCAGTATCTCTGTCAAATGAATACTTAATTGAGCAACAAGAGTTAAATGAAATACACAATGAAAATGAGCAAGAAGAAGCTGATAAAATCTTCAAGACTCTGACAATCAAAAATATGAATGAAGCCTTCATGCATCTTGACAAATTTTTTCTATCATGGAAGAATGTGATCCCAATGTAGAACGTATATCTCAAATACGTAGGGCGATTGAGAAAGACACAGCATGTTACTACTACAAACTCTTTATCAAGAAAAGAAAAAAAGGGTGGTATTCAACTAACTCTTGACAAGTTTATAAAGAAAACATCTGAAAGCACTTAAGCATGCCTCGTTAACTTAATTATGTATATTGATAAATAAATATTTTAAAATACAATTTTTGATGTTTTTTTTACATCCCTCTACTTTCGAACATTCAACATTCGTACACATTTTTAGGAACCAATTATGTGCGAAAGTCGAGGGTCGTGCATTTAAAAAATTTAACTTTACTGTGTATTGGATTGGATTAAATTTTCAATGTAAAGTAACATTTATCTATACATTTTATTGGAAATAAACAAGCCTTATATTTGTTAAATATTAACATTGGCATTTATAAGTGATTACAATGTATTGTCGTTGACGATTGTTTCGCCAATGCCAGGTTAAATATGCATATTATAATATCATAATTTCTTCATTATCTTAAGATCTTAAATTACACATTGTCCTGAAAAAAAAAGAGCTCACAGAAAATAATATTCGATTTTGACATCTTTTGCTGCAATTTATAAATTGATTTAGCAGCGCAAAATCATAACTATAGTAATCTAAACAAAATGGAAATATTTTATAAAAAACATGTTAATTAGAGCAAAATATACCTTGTAAACTCTTAAAAGATTGAAGCAGTAATTCCGAACCTTTTTTCTTTCCTTATATACATAGTATAATGTATAAGGAAAGTATTTTTGATGGGATTCGAATTCGAGTTTTCGACGGGCGAGCATGTTTCAAGCAACCCTAAGCATGAATTGAACATTTTTGAGGTGATGTCTGTGTGTGTGTCAGGGAGTCTGTGAAGACCAACCATATCTCATGAATGAATGGAGCAATTCGAATGAAATTTGGTATAAAAATTGCAATCCGTGAATACTGGTTCAAACTTGTTGTTGTCATGTGACCAGTGCAATAACAGGAAAGGGTTGGGGGGGAGGTGGGGAGAGTAAAGCTAAATGGGTCCAAAAGCGTGGAGCACTGCGCAGGCCACATCTACAGCTTTGTCCGTATAAAGGGTCTCCCTGGAACAGTTCAAGTCGATCTTGAAGAGAGCTGCAATGATGGAAGGGCAGTTAAAGAGGTGCTCGGGATCAAGCTGCATACCCGGACAGTGCCTGCATTCAGGGTATGATCTTGACCCATCTGGCAAAATCTTCATGCCTCTGAGGTGCATCGTCCTCAGTCTGGCAATGGTTCAAACTTATTGTTTTTAAATGCAATTGAATATTTAGAACCTCCTAAATTTTCAAGTCAAATTTTGAAAAATCATCAAAAATTCAAAACCTTTAATAAAGTTATTCAAGTAACCATTTCTTATGTCATTTTTCCTTAGAAAACGATTGACATAAACTATAGAACTCTAGCATGAACTTTTCTCAAGATATTTCACATTTTTCATATAAATTTATCAAAAAATCACATAAATTAAAAAAAATATATTAACTATTGTGAAATATGTTTACTTTTCATATGTAATATCATGCAATAAATTTGGTGATATTCTCGTAGATCATGAGAAAATATGCTTTGGGTAATACTTTTGTAAATGAACGCCAATAGTCATTTATCTGCTATAAGAATATCTTATTTCTCCATCCATAATGCTTGGCGAGATTTTGGTGGCGAATTTGGCGGAATGTTGCCAACTTGGGGACTTTTTTAAATGTTGACAAATTGACAAAAATGTCACCCAATTAATAGAAAATTGCCAAATTGATGAAACAAACTCTAAATCAATGAAATGACGACTATAATTGATGAAAATTCAATATCTTGGAAAGAACATAAGTGTAGACTATAAGAATAATCCATTTCTCCATCCGTCCGTAATATTTGGCAAGAAATTTAGCGGGATGTTGCCAACTTGGCGACTATTTTAAATGTTGCCAATGTGACAAAAATATCGACAAATTTATAAAAATGAAGCCTAAAGGGAAATAATGTTTCACAAATTCTGATTTCCGTCATATCACGGGCATACCTTCTAGTTTATAAGAAATGCTCTTCTCTCTGTTTGTCTGTAACGCTTGGTGATGCATTTTGATGAACTTTGTGAATAATCCAGCAAAATATCACCAACTTGGCGATATTTCGCTCCAGATTGACAAAAATATCGTCAAAATTGCAAAAATGATGCTAAATTAATGAAAATAATGCCTAATTGATAAATTAATTATTGAAATATTTTAATGTATGGTCTATCTTGCTTATTGAGGATGCTATCAATATTGATAATTGTGTATTTAGAGTTGCGTGAAATAAGTTAATTGGGTACTTTGAAATAGTTTTATATGTTGTCATCCGGAAAATTGCCAAATGTACAATTCAATGATAAAAACACAGTACCGTGGATCTTATACATTATTGTTTTACTGTAAAAGGAGTAAATTTATTGTATTATGTAAGGAAAGTCATGTGCTGCCCACATCAGATATTTTCTTAGGGAGAACTGACATTTAATAAAATCCCATTGGACCCCTATTTGGCTGACACATATTAAGTTCCACAGTAATAAGGTACAAAATAGCCATGTAAAGCAGTAGAGTTTGTGAATAATAACTAACTCATACTTTTGAATAATATATTTCAACTGCATTTATTATTATTTTTTTCCTATTTATTACTTTCCTTATATACATAGTATAATGTATAAGGAAAGTATTGTGATATGGTCAAAAACTTGAATTTGAGTTTTCAACGGGAGAGCACTTTTCAAGCATCCATAAACACGAATCAAACATTTTTGAGGTGGTGTGTGCGTGCCTGAGTGTGTTAGTGAGTCTGTGGAGACGATATCTCAGGAACGAATGGAGCGATTCGAATGAAATTTGGTACGAAAATTACAATCTATGAATACTAAAAGACTTGTTTTTAAATGCAATCGAATGTTCAGAAGGCACCCAGATTTTCGAATGAAATTTTGAGAAAATCACCAAAAAATCAAAACTTTCAATAAAGTTACGTAGATGATCATGTCTTATGTAATTTTTCATTAGAAACCATCAATTGACATAAACTTTAAAAAGCCAGCATAAACCGTTCTCAAGATATTGCGCATTTTTCAATAAATTTATCAAAAAGTCACATAAAATTTTAAAAAATATTAACTATTGTGAAATATGTTCACTTTCCATATGTAACATTATGCAATAAATTTGCTAATGTCATTCTCGTGGATCTAGCTCATTCTATTCATGAGAGAATGTACTTTGGGTAATAGTTTTGTATTTGGATGCCATTACTCATTTATCTACTATAAGAATAACCTATTTCTCCATCCATAACGCTTGGCAAAATTTTGTCTACAAATTTGGCAGAATATCGCCAACTTGATGACTTTTTTAAATGTTGTCAAATTGACAAAAATGTCACAAAATTGATAAAAAAAAAGTCCCCAAATTTATAAGGATGACGATTAAAGGTGCACGATTTGGCTACGGATGTGGCGGGATATGCTAAGTGAAAGAAGTAAATTCATTGCATTATATAAGGAAAGTCATGTTATGCCCACATGTTTCATTATTGTTAATGAAAAAGACAAACATTTTTGTGTTATATCTGGCTTACAGATTACAAACAAACGTGTATATATTTTATGATGATTATGTTTTAATTTTCATAAAAGTGTTAGTAAAAAAGTTACATTTAATTGTTTTATGATACATACACATTTTCATCTGCTGTAATTAAACAAAATATTTTTAATTTAATTGGTTTGACATTTTCCCTTATTGATTGATTTTTTTTTTGTCAAATCTTTTATATGGAAGCCTTATGAGTATTTGGCAAAAGTGCTAGTAATATTCGTTACTGCAAAACATTGAGCTGCTAACTGAATTCCTTGAAGCCACAAAATTCTCAGTCTAAATAAAATTTAATTTCTCAATTAAAATTCTCGCGCTGCTTAACCAAGTTAAACTTTCAAAATGCTTTATTGTTTTATTAATAATTCCTGTTTAAATCATAATAATTAAAATTTTCTTAATTACAAAATGAGGGCAAGTTTTACTGTTTTCACAAACTTTTGCAAATTTTCCAAGAATCCCTTGCATGGATTCACTGAGACCGACGGGTCCACTAAATGAATGACAAAGGTCTGGCTAAAATATTTGTTAAATCGAGGTTCTACTCATAAAACTAAAATCTTACCTTTAAATGCATTTAGACATTAGTTGAAACTTCAAAAGACCCACTTATAGCTGAACATTTTGGTTTGCATAAATCGCATTTTGCCTTAACTTTTTCATTATCATCAATATATATATATTATTTTAAAATATTTTCCAACTAATATGACACACCACGCACCGTCGTATTCCATTATTTACCTTGATACATTTTCATCACTACCAGAAGTATCAACCGTCTTTTATCATGTCTTAGCAATAATGACTTACATTGCATCTCTTAAAAAAAATGCAATGCATAGAAGATCTTGGATTGTCTAAGTTCTGTTTTCATAAAGCATGTAGTTGTAACTCCCGTCTTTCTTTTTTACATACATAGATAGGAAGAAGCCATCTACCAAACAACATCATTCTATAATTCCAATAGGAACGCTAAATAAAGTTTATAACAGAAACAATTTTCCTCAAAGGCCTCTGAAAATGCTAAACATTCCAATTATTAGCAACTTTATCGGCGCCAGTTGAAAAAGGATATTTTTCAAAGATTAGACAAAATATAGATTCGCCGTTTTCTCTTTAATGAATCATTGAATTGCAGTTTAAACACGATAGTTTGAAATCTGAAGAAATGTATTTTGAGTACTTTGAAAATACAAGATACTCTACAAGCGTATTTTCGATACATTACCAAAATACTTTAGTTTTGTAGTTTAAAATATAAATTACAAATGTATTTTGTAAATGTATTTTAAATACATTTATTTTCGATACTCCTCGATTCTGACTGAAGATCATTAAAAAGGGGTGAAAACTTGACTACCAGTACTGGTCTTTGAACTGTCTGCATGATACCCACACTATTTTCTCTCTGATATCGGCATTTCAGTAATCTATTTTTACTTAGTTGTCATTTTGAAAAAGTAAATATTTAATGACATAAAAGATTTAATAAGAAATAAATTAATAATTTCTGAGATATATGAAAGTCATTAGAAAACTTAATTACTTTTGCTATGATATCATTTATGTTTAAGGAAGTAGTTAAAATCAACTTTAAAGAGATGATTGAAAATCTCAAAATGCTTAAAAAAGTATTATATTTTAATTATCATTGCAGACGATTGTTTATTATGAACCAAATGCAATTACTTTATTGTGAATTGATTTGACTTTAAAAAATGTGCAATCATATTTGAAATCATTTTGGAACAGAATTAAAACATTAAGTTTCACTATATCTGTTGTGTTTGTTTTTTTTTTAAGATATAAAGCTGATACTTCCCTGCAATAATCTGAAAAGTAAAATTAAATTTTATATTAATATAAGTTATTTCAACACTACATTCATTTGTTTTGTGCAATTAATAAAATTAAAAAAAAATCAGACTTTTTGTAGCTACTAAGTTTCACCACTTTTCAAAAAAAATGGTAGCCATTCAGATTTTTTTTTATGTAAATGGCAAATTTGGCGATTAGCAAGCAGCATGAGGCCTGTTTATATTGATGCCTTAACTTACGAATAAAAGTTTAATTAGTAAGAATTTAAAAGTGCTGCTCATATTAAAATATTTTATAATGTTACTTCTTTGTGCTTGTACCATACATTGTAACTATATTGCATGTATGTTATTAGAAGCTTAAACTGTTGCACTTTAAGTTTTCATGTTCATTAAAATAGGAATCATACTAGTTAAAATTCAGCAAATTGGGAGTATGACAAGGCAAACACTTATCTGCTATTATTGTTACACGTTTTATTTCTCCTGTTTGACAGTATGATCAAAATACAAATTTAATTTTATTTGCATTAATGGGCAGCATGAAATGTAAATTGAGACAGACTACATAAATTGCCAGTGACCACAGGCTGCTATTCTGTGATTTAAACAATGCTGTAACGTCTAATTTTCAAGGGATTTGAGTTATTTGATTGATCTCCAATTTTTATTTATCGACACCTGTAAGACTTTGGGTCACATTCACACACATTGCGCTAAATGTACATGTATAATACTGTTACTATTTGTAATGCATCCTTAACATGGCCAGTTATAGGATATTTTCAAGAAAAATATACCCCCCCCCCCCCTCCCTTAACATTGTTTTTTAATGCACGGTCTGCTTGAGTGTCCACATATTGTATATTTTACTTCTGACCACACTAGGCCCTGAAATATATAGATAGGCCTTACAAATAATGTATACAGTGTCTCAATAATATTAAAGCCACCTCAGTTGATATCAAAGAAATATTAAACAAAATAATAAGAATTGCCAGATTAGAAGTCTTTAGGTTTTTCTGTTTTCTCTTTTTTCAGTCAAGGCTTTGCACAAGCTGATATCTTGAAGCAAATGACTAAGATGTTTGAAAGTTTCCTAAGAAAAACAGGAATATGCCAATATGTGAACAAATGTGACATTGCAAGATTTCATCCTTTTTTCCATTAAATAGTTTGTTGTGCATTTTATTAAGATCTGGGGTTGAGATGAAGCAGGCTCTATGATACTAAGTGCAATGCGGGCTTAGGTTCCTAAATATATATTTTTATTTAATAGATATATTTTTTTAAATAGTTAATGATTAGAAAATGTTAATGAAAACTTAGATAGCCACATTTTATTTTATTACTAAAAAGTTACTGCTAACAACTGTCTGAAATCTTATTTGAAGTCAAACACTTGGTAAATGGGTTCTATCGTTCTATGCTAGGAAGTGTTGTGTGGTAAAATGTGACGTTGTTTATTATTAACTTATCCACCTGTTAAAACTGTAAAATTGGACACTAGAAAATAATGGTAAGCATCTGCGATCAGTTGGTGACTTGGGGGGGGGGGGGGAAGACTGTCTGAAAAGTGGCACCAGTGTGTCTCAGAGATGTCTGTGCCTGACAGTTGACAAAAGGAGTTCTGGTGATAATTATAAGTAGGTAAGTGGTTTTTTAACACTTTACAACAAAGTTGAAAAGTGTTTATGACTTTGTTCAGTCTGTCTGTCTGTCTGTCTGTCTGTCCGTTAGCACGATAACTGCCGTAAAAATGAGTTTATCAAAATGAAATTTTAGTATGTTGTTCAGACGGTCTGTAGGACCTATGGGAATATAAATAAATAATATCACCCAATTAGTTTTTTATTGAACCCGGGTTGAAAAAATGAAATACATTGAACCCTATGGGACCTAATTTTTCAAACATTTTTTAAGTAAATTTAAAATTCACGAATTGCTTCGAAATTTTTAGGAAATATTCACATTATCCCATAGAATATATAAAAAAAAATTCAGTAAAATATGTTAAGTAGTTTTTTAATTAAAAAAATTATTTAATATAGGGAAAAAAACAAATTCAATTAAATTCTGACTTTGGGATATCTTCCAGAAAGAAAAGAGAGAGATATTATATAATAAATATCTCTCCATTTGTTTAAACGTTTTGCATATGGGAGTGGCTTCATATTTTAAAATAAATTTGGTAGATAACAATTTTTCATTTTTTTTAAATTTTATATAACTCTTCTTGATAAATTTAATTGATGGCATTTTAAATGCACTTTCCTACGTCCTAGAGAGTTAAAATTTGGTACACAGCTTAAATTTGTTGAACATTTTATTCGACAAAAATTTGATGGATCTTTAAATATAGATCATACATTTTTTTCGAAATGGCCTGAAAATAATCCCCGTTCACTTCTATAAATCATTGGTGTAATATTGTTAAAAATTCTGATGTGGACAGCACATGTCTTTCTCTGCAGACTCATATTCGTTCTCTTTATTTATTCAATGATAATTTGAGTTTATCTGCACAACATAAGTATTTTAAATGACATTGAATTTACACGTTAAACTTAAATTTGGTTCTCATTTGATAGCTGGACTTATTGTCAAAGGTGGCGTAGCGAAAACGCGAAAAAACTAGAATATCTCAAGAACGGCTAGTCCTAGAGTAATGGGGTTAGTCTTATTCTTTTTGTTGTCAAAAATCACATATAAAATAGGAATTTAATTGATATAATTGAGCACACGTAGTCTTTTATTTTTATATATAACGATTTTTGCTGGCCATTTCGCAAAAATAGCCCGTTCCTTTTTCCCGAATCGTAGTAGAATAACCTACAAATGATTTATATACAAAATTTTGTTAAATTTGGTATATAAATCACTTGTAGGTTATTGAAATATTATACTCCAAATTTTGTTAAATTTGGTTCATTAGTTTTTAGCTAGAGTGGATAAAGGCAATTTCTGCGGCCATTTCGCAAAGAAGGCAGATTCTTTTATTACGAATCGTACTATAATCTAATGAACATCAGGATTTCCCACAAAAAACATACCTACAAAATTGTATGAAATTCGGTCCATTAGTTTTTCAATTAGAGTGGATGTCATATCCACACAGACACACAGAAACATACACAGATACACCCTTACACACACAGACGTCTTCCTAAAAGTAGTTTTTTCGTGTTCTAGAAGTCCCAAAACGTGTAGATCCTTTGAAAATTCGAGTTCCGATCTTCGGCACGATTTCAATACTTTGAGTACATACACATACACATATATATTATCTGTGTATTATCTGTGTATCTAAATTCCGTGCCTATGCAATTACAATAGTTGTGATTTTAAATGATCCTTAAACTTTTATTATTTCTTCAAGGAAGCCTAATTTTAACATATGCAGAATGCAAATATCTCAAGCGATTGTAAGATGAATTACATAAGAATTGCTGAATTTTTTTCACACAAAATTATTTAGCTCTGGAGTCTGGAATACAAGTTATATGAATGAAATATTCATTGATTTTGCATAAAGAATCAGATGATTTATATTCCGATACAGTTTTAAATATTTAAGTATAATAAATTACTGTAGTACTGTGATAATGTAAAAGATATTACCACTGAATGAATCACATTTTAGAAATTTTTAAATGAAATTACATTTCAGTTGGAAAGTGTTTCATAATCAATGCTTATGCATGATTGATCTTTCTTGTTTTTATATATTGTATCTCCACTTGGTGTTTTATTGCTCTGTTTAAATAATTTTCAGATTGTTTATACTCGGATCATATACTATCTCTGAGGTATAATACTCTGAGGCTGCTAGACTGCTGTCTCAATCTGTGTGGTCGTCTAGTATAGCATGAAAGAACCATATTTGTAAATTTCTTTGATTGTTAAACACGGCAAAACTAAGGAATGAGACAGTTCAGAAAATTATTTATATTTGAACTAATGGTGCACATTGTGCTAGAATGATATGTCCTCCATTGTCCATCATTGCTATTCCTATCCTACCAATTTGCTATTGCTACAATCCACTCCCATCTCATAAATATATCCTTTCATGCTTTTTTTAACAGTAAAAATTATGCAGAGTCAAAAGTTCTGTTATATTTGAAGAATCAAATCATAAATTTTACATTCACTCCATGTTCTTCAATTTAGTAGTTTAAATTTGAGGAATAATGAGCAACCTAGCAGTAGATGTTATAATTGCCAAATTAAAATCTGGAGAATTTAAAAGTAAAAAAAAATGAAATTGGAAGATCTTCTGTTTGGAAATATTTCCACGAGATTTTTTATTCAAGAAGAGCAAATTTCTAAATTATTATAAAACATACTTAAACACAATTTTGCATAACGTTAAGCAACTTGAAAAAAACCATTACATATTTGCAGCTGTCAACAACTGGCCATTAAACTTCATGAACCTATCAGCCAGTGGCTACTAACTAAAAATGGGAATTTTAAGCTTTACTGACTTGTCATTTTATAGATGATGATTTTCAATTAAAATCTATGGTACTATCAACCTGCAACTTTCCTAACATTCTGAAAACTGCATTAAATGTTAAAACAGAAATAATGAAAAATCTTGAAGCAATAAAGTTATATACTTCACTTGAAACCAGGGGCGGCAAATAGGGGGCGCGGTCGCGCCCCCAAATTTTTCTTATTCTGGACCAAAACTGAAAAGGCGTAAAAAAATCCCAATGATGATGTTACATCATATCACAGAATCAATATTCAATATAAAATTATAGATTCAGTATCTAATGAAATTGAGACAAGATTTAATGAAAACAATATATCCGTTTTGTTTGCACTTAATTCAGTATTATCCGGATCAGATGTCTGAAAAGAAAAAGGTTCAACCATATGCAAAGTATATAACTTCCAGAAAAAGGAATTGCTATGTGAATTGCGACTGTTTTATTCAATGGTGAAAAATGTAAACATAGACCATCCCAATTTTAAAAGTCGCATGGATTATTTTAAAAAGCGGAATTTAAAAAATGTGTTTCAACTTTATTAGTTAAATTGTTTTTGACTGTGCCAAACAGCTCATCCAGTTGTGAAAGGTCTTTTCCGTGTCTCAAGAGGTTGAAAAATTATTTTCGCAGTACAATGGTACAAGAAAGACTTTCATCTTTAGTTATTTTAGCTATAGAGCAAAATATACCACTGGAGTATGATGATATTGTAACAAAATTTTCTCTTCTACCAGACTTTAAGAACCGGCGTTTAAACCTTCAATAACGAGTAAATAAATATAGATATTTGTATTTAGAAAAAATATGTTAACACAATTATGTACAATAATTATGTTAACATTTATGTTTCTCAACATGAATTCAATTTTGCGATCCCTCTCCCCTTTCCCCCCTGTTAACAAACGTTTTATTTATTTCATATTGTGGATTTTCATACAAATCTCGCACCCCCAAATGGAATGCTGAAATGCCGCCCCTGCTTGAAACTAAAAAGTGTGTTTCTGTTTCAGATGAAGGCAGTAATATCATTTCAGCCGTGAAATTTTACAAAGATTATCATGCATATGCTATACATTAAATACTTCAATAAAACACAGTTTTATTGAAGCTGCAGAAGAATTTCCGAAATTCAATACTTTTGTTGAAAAATGTAAAGCATTAGTGTGGTATCTAAAGAAATCTGGTCTTGTTAAAGAATTAAAAGCAGCTGAAAGAGAGATTGAAACCAGGTGAAACACTATGTGCACTATGCTAAAATCTGTAATGTCACAATTTACATATATCAAAGCTTTGCTTTTTTTAAAAAAGGAAGAGAATTATGTGGAACAAATAAGCTTAGAACTTTTTAAATGTTTTGAAGAACTCTTTGAAATTTTTCAGGAAGCTAGTCGTCAATTAGAATGGAATTCATGTCCCATTCTTCATTTAGGGTTATTGTGGCAGCATTACTTGAAAAAGCATTGCAACGCAAATGTAATAGACTCCTATATATCAAAGTTTATTAAAGAAAAAACTGAAAAATGATTGGAGAAGAAAATAGAAATTGATGAGCTTCACAAAGTAGCTACATTTTTATACCCAAAATTTAAATAACTGAAAATGCTTAATGTACAAGAGATAAATTATGTCCATACTTATATACTTTGGATTATAAAAGAATATGAGCCTGTTAATTTGTCTGAAGCTAGTATAACAAATAAGGATAAAAGACGAGACTATAGTGAAGGTGCGATGTTGTATTTTAATCAGTGCAGAGCCCATCATAAAAAGAGAAGTGTATTTACAGGAACATAACGTAAACTATTTACAAGTTATTTACATAGCATGGTGCTACATCATAACACGCTTGAACATAGTCATCCAAATACGAATGTCCTTATCACTGATAAAAATGTCCTGGGGCTGGCTTTTATGAGCCAGTGCAGAGATGTTGTGCATGCATCACATACAAAGCAGAGTCTCTGAAGATCAAGAAGCTGTGGAGAGTTTTATGCTAATCACTTGATCTGGAGGCTTTATGCAAATCACTGGAGGAGTGTCACCTTAGTACACCCCCTCCCCCCCCCCCCCATTATGAAAGAACTAGGAATCTAAAATGAACATGTCTTCCATACCTAGTTACTGTAGAGATGGAGGTAGAAGGCGTCGATTGGTCAGAAACTGGTGTAGATGTTCCTTTTTTGTCCTCTAAGGGTTTTAGTAGAAATGCAGGTTTCAAACGATCAATGCACATGTTGCTTTTTCATCCGCGGATATCCACTGTGTAGTATTTGTCCATGCATGCACACACTGGGAAAGGTCTGTCATATGGTGTCTGCAATGGTCATCGTACAAAAACATAAGTTGACTTGGGAAATTCCATGTGAATAAAAACATTTTTTTAATGACGCGAAGCGGAAATTGATCTTAGTTGTTACATTTGTCATCTTAATTGTAAAACAAATTCACGTGCATGTTTTGGGATCTCCTTTAGTGATGTGTCATGTAGGAATTCACATGGTAATCGTAAGGATGTGCCGTAGATTAATTCTGCACTTGAAGCTTTTAGATCTTCTTTGATTGAGGATTGAACACCTTAAAGTACACTTGGTAGTACATCTATCTGGTGCTTTGTATCTTGACAGCATATTGCCGATTTTAATTGGTGGTGAAAGCATTCCACCATGGAATTGGAGGCTGGGTGATATGCTGTCATTCTGGTTCTTTGACTTCCTAAAAATCTCATTAGGTGATGAAATAAATCACTTTTGAATTGTCACCCTGGTCAGTACTTATGACCTCAGGTACACCATATGGAGAAATCCAACCAGAATAAAATGCTTCTAAGACTGTGGATGCAGTTTGATCCTTTAAAGGAATAGCTTCTGCCATTACTTAAATCAGTCAACACAAGTGAGTAGATATTGAAATCCCTTCGATACTGGTAAAAGTCTGACAATGTCGATGTGGACATGTTGAAATTTGCCATTAGGTGCATTACAATTTCCTAAAAGTGATTTTGTGTGTCGGTGTTTGGATTTTTGGCATGCGATACTCGTTTGACTCCATTCGGCACAGTCCTTTTGGAGTGAAGGCCAAATGAATCGTTTTTGAACCATGTTAACGGTTCCTCGAACTCCTGGATGAGCGAGGTCGTGGATGTTCTGTTCGAAAACTCTGCGGTATGTATTGCCGAACTTCGCCTGTTGAGGTGTCACATTGAAGTATGGCATCTGATGGATCAATAGCAATAGCTTTTAGTCATAACGGATAAGATTTTTTTAAATCATTTAATTCGTCATCAGTTTGTGCTATTGCTTTGTAATCCAGCACATTTGATGTATGAATCTCTTCTATGCGAGAAAGTGCATCAGCTACTACATTTGTTTAACCGGAAATGTATTGGATATTAGTTGTAAATTGACTAAAATATTCCAGGTGTCATAATTGATATGGAGTCATTTTTTCGGTTTTTTGTTAAAACGCAATTGTAAGAGGATTGTGATCGGTGTATAAGATAAAATCTCATCCTTCTAGCATATGCCAAAAATGCTTTACAGCAGAATATGCTGCGAGAAGTTTACAGTCGTAAGTGCTGTACTTCCGTTCTTCAGCATTTAGTTTGCGTGAAATGAATGCTAATGGGCATAATTTTCCTTTTTTTTTTTTTTGTTTTGTTTTGTTGCAATGCCGATCCGATTGCTACTAAAGATGTGTCTACCAAAAGTGAAAATTCACCATTTGTTGTAGGATAAGTTAATAGAGATGCACTTCAAAGTAAGTTTTTACACACTTGAAACACAGCTTTTGTGCTTTCGGTCCACTGTACTTGCTAATTGTCACGTTTTTTTGTTTCCAGATATTAAATCGAACAGAACTGCTTGTGTTCCTGCAGCTTGGGGTAAAAACCTATGATAAAAATTTAAAATCGCTAAAAATCTTCTTAAGTCCTGCACAGTTTTTGGTAGTGAAAAATTTTGTGTGGTATATACTCTATCTGGTAAAGGAGAAATGCCTTTTGCTGCAGCCATATGTCCTAGGAATTTTACTTGTGATTGGCCAAAAATGCATTTAGAAGTATTTATTACTACTCCATATTGCAAAAATCACTCTCATATTGTGCGTAAGTGCTCTTTGTGTTTGGTATCATTTTCTGAAGCGATTATGCAATCGTTGATATATATAAAACAAAAATCTAAATCATGTAAACCTTCATGTATGAATCTTTGAAAGGTTTGAGCTGTGTTGTATAAACAGAATGGCATGAACAGAAATTTAAATAGTCCGAATGGCATTATCACCACTGTTTTCTGGACATCATCATGTTCTACAGGAATCTGGTAGTATGTCTTGACTGTTGGTGGGATGAAGTTATTTCCCATCGTTGATTGGTACATATAAAATTTTTTACCTTTGTGTAATACCCGTGCAGTGAAATTTAAAGGTTGACTACAAATCAGTAGTATGGCAGTGAAATAAACTGGTAAAGATGAATGAATGTCCAGTAGAAAAACAAGCCAAGTTTAAGACAAAATCACTTTAATGTATCGTGAATCCATTACGTTATGCAGGTTACAAAGACTTCAGCAACCAGATAGTAAAGACGAAACAATATTTACAAATATGAGCTCTCAAGCTCATGGCAAAAGGTTTTCAGTATAAGTTCATGACTAGACACACTTTTAGTACTGGATAACGTTGACACCAGTGTTAGAAATTAAAAATTTGAACTAGGCGTCATTTCACGCCTATAGTTTTGATTCTATAGGTGCCAAATAGACATGGCTACTTGCCATTTTGACATCTCTAACAATAACAACTATTTTTTAAATGTCCATTTTTGTTAAAGATATAATCAAAGAATAATTCAGATTTTTGTATTAAATTGTTTTAAATTTCTTAAAATTTAAAATAAACTGATAAAGAAACCCAAAAGAAAATAAATAGAAAAAATTGCTAATTTGTTTTTACTTAGCAAAAAGGACATAAAAAAAAACCTTCTATTTAACAATTTTAAATTATGGTCATCTTATACAATCATTGCCCCAATACTCCTTCATTTCATGCTTGAAAATTAATTTTCCCGAGTTGAAATAACAATTAATATAAAAGTTTTAGTTGATAAAAACAAATTGCAAAAATGGAAATATGTGATAATAAAACGGAATAAACCGAGAATCACGTATAAATGCACATTTTAGTGACATTTCCATATAATCTTTCTCATATTATTTACAAATATAAGAATTAAACACATTTAAAATTAAAATATTATAAGGGAATCTTGGGTGAAATTTAGTCATTTTTTCTGGCCAATTTCGTCAAAGTATGGAATTTCATTTTAAAATCTGTTTACTATATTCATCTTAAAAGTTTTAAAAAAAGGGGGGGGGGAGTATTTGCATATTTGTCCGGAGACCGGCAGTCAATGCAAATATCAGAGCTTCACGAAGAAATGCAGAGTTGGCAGCTAGGGCTAAGTATTTGGAAGTCAATAATAAGTTTTTGTTTTATAGTTGCTACACTTTTTCTTTTTGCTTTGACAAAATATAAATCATACCCTTAAAACTCATCTACACCCTTTAGGTGAGTTAGACAGCCTGGGTAGTAATAAAAAAAAGTATGAATCACATTAATTTTAAAGATTGATATAAAAAATGCATAGATGCCAACCTACCAGAAAGAAAGATAGGAACATATTCCATGAGGAAAAATCGTGTACTAATATCATTTTCCCCCATACTGCTGCAAAATAGCCATCTATTTCACTAATAATACGTTTGAAAAATAGTTTTCCTATATAATATACAAAATAATTACAAACGTTTTAAACGATGCAAACAAATTATAACAGTGGAAAAATACTTTCAAAATAAAACAAAATACAGAGGATCGCGCACAAATGCCATTTATCGCGATACTGCTGCAAAATAGCCTTTCATGTCATTAAAAATACGCTTGAAAAATAGTTTTTCTGCATAATATAGTATATACGAAATAATTACAAACGTTTTATACGATGCAAACAGATTGGAGAAGTGGAAAAATATGTTCACAATAAAACGAAATATAATATGAAGATCGGGAACAAATGCCATTTATCGTGGTAACCGGTACTCGTGCAATATAGCTCTTCATTTTTTTAATTTAATAATACGTCTGAAAAATAATTTTTTGTATATAACACGAAATAATCATAAAAATTTTAGTCTATGCAAAAAACCTCGACCTTAAAATTCCTGAGTTTGTTTCTCATTTCGGTGACCTACTTCCGATTTCATGACTTGTAGATACTCTTATGCATATGCAGATGAAAAATATCCAGATTTGCAATTTGCATGCAATAAAATATAAATGTTATGGAAAAGAAAAATCAGACTACTATGAATCCAAATCGGATAATTACAATAATCGGAACAAGACTGAAAAAAGGAACAAGTACATAAAAATTGGAACACTTGGCAGCTATAAAAATGTCATTTTCAATGTCTGATAACAAAATATTAGCTAACCAAATTTGAAAGATGCTGGAACGATTTAATTTGGAACGCAGTGTGTTCTATAATAGTAAGCAATTAGAATTTAAAGACTCTGCAGGATCACTCCCTTTTCTTCCAAGTGGGACACGTATATGTACGAGGGGATAAAGGGGAGAGGAGCAATAGAAACTCGTTAAATACTCAGAGTCTCAGACATCGGAATGTCTGAGGATAAAGAAAAACAAATAAACAATACAAATGTGGTACTTATTTGACTAAGACTAATACTATCCTACTGAATATTTTAAGACCTACAATGGCGAAAATAAAATCAAGTGGTACAGTAATGGTATCAAATAGTAATGAAGTTATAGAAAAGTTGAACAGGATACCAGAGAGATTTTCACCTTAAAAGCTACGATTTTAAAGACTTGCTCAATAACATAAATTTAAAAGATCTATTTGAGAGATCCATGATCGAAACATTTTATGACTATAATTTACATCTATTTATCAACATCAATAGATACAAAAACCTCATCAAATTTGTTTTATATGAATACTTGCTTTACAACGGAGATTCATTCTATCAACAAGTTCAAGGTATCCCCATGGGGGGTGGTTGTTCCTCCATGTTGGCCGATATATATCTGAATAAATATGAGATCGGAACTCATTATCTAACTGAAATTCCTTTTTTCAGATTTGTGGACGATGTTCTTATTGGAAATTTTGAAAGTAATTATTAATTTGACTTCAGCTTTTATCCCGCAAATTTGGAATTGATCGAAACAAAACAAGTGAGGAAAGATAGAGTTTTTAGATATAGGCATTTATTACGACAAAAAGGAAAGTATTTGTTTTAAAATGTATGATAAAAGAACGACGTTTGATGTCAACATAAACTATATCATCAGCTGGAATAACAACTTAAGCATAGGAGTATTACGTAACTTAATACTCAATCATCTTAATAGATTTAAAAGATTAAATACAACCAAGAAGGAACGCATTATATGTGAACGTAATTTGGTACGTGAAGCTACAAAACAACTCTATCCGATTCATTTCCTAAAGCATTATTATGAAAAATCATACAAAAAGTATAAGAACTTTTATGCAAAATTCTATGAACTATTATAGTTACGTCACAATGTATGCAAGAAGCTTAACCGTAACATATTATATACGGACTTGCATGTAATGGAAAGTCATTGTTGATATGGATGGTATAGGTTGTATAGACATCCATGTTGTTTTGCTATTCATATTGTTCCATTTTGTCGATCTGGGTTTTCATGTTCGGTTTTCAGCGGTTTGGATTTTGCTTTTCCAATGTTGACAGTTGGAGGATTGCTTCAGACGAGTCTGGTTCTGGGAACATTTCCTGGGTTTAAAAGCATGCATCAACCGGGAACAAGGGGTCGTAATCCCCCTTGGCCATTCAACTTCCCTGTAAGCATCCCCATTCTCCTTTTGTTCTTCTTTCATTTCTTAATCATTTGATTCCATACACATGAAAAAGATATATATTTTAAAAATTCACAGAAATTCGTCTATTAATGGTATAGATTCTGTTCAAAGCTTGTTCGAAAGAGAATTTCTTGAGCTTTTGGATGGTGTTAAGATAGAAACTATGCAATAATATTTTCAGCCACTAAGAAATCGTTTTGTGTGATAATCACTCAAAATAGTGCTAAAACATAAAATAACTCAAAAAGTAATTCGAATTTTAAAAAATTTCACAAAGGCGTATTGTCCTGGGTCCTGAAGTACCTGTATACCCAATTTCATGGCCGTACAACGTTTAGAATTTTGCTACAGACAGACTTTTTTTTTTTATGAACATTACTCCACAGAGTGTACTCTTTATTAGTAGCATTATAAAGATTAGCGTTTCAATTCAATTTAGAAATATCTTACCATTCAATAATGATATAAAAAGGAACTATACATTACAGAAATATAACTGAATCATTTATAAATGTATTTTAATTCTTATGAAACTTTTAATGGTAGTATGGATGGTAGTATACTTCTTATGGATGATAGTATTAGAGTAATAGGCTTGCATTAAAATAATTAAAAATTAATACATTTCATTAACTATGTATATTATTAACACACTAATTTGCAAGAAACAAAATTTTATTACTTTGATACATAAATTATCCAGCTGTGGGAAATAATAAATAATTAATTATATATTGATTGTGTGAAACATAACTTCGATATTACTAATTTCTTTGTCATTTTGTATATTTCAAAAAGATATATTTTAAAAATTAAAATACATATAACTTACATTAGTATTTCATAGCATAAATGTATTAAATTACCAAACTTTTAAAATATTCTAGTTAAATATTAAATTATGAGTATATTTCTGGATAAGAAAAATAATTTTTCACTTTTGTTTTAGTAATATTAAATATATATTTATATTTTATAATATGAAATAAAATAAAACTCAAATTATTCGAACACTGGATGTTACATGTTAAAACCACACTAGGGCCACCGTTGTTATATATGACCTGCAATTCATTATCCTACGAATGGATATTGATATATTGAACTGAATAAATATAAGTTGCAGGAATTATAGGCCTTTAATGTTGAATTTGATAATCTAAAAAGTTTCAAATCAGTGATTACTTTCTTTTGCCAATCTCTTTGAAATTGGTGTAATCAGTAACAACTTTAGGATTTCACAAATTGTGTTTCTTGAAACAGCAGCTAAAGAAATAGAATTACTGAAAACTCAAGATCACGCCTTGAATGCAGCACAAGTCTACGTATCCAACAATTCTGAATACTCATTCTATAATCAAAATATTCTTTCTTGCAAAATATGCTTGTTGACTAATTTTAATATTCGGAACAATCTATTGATATAAATCCATGTACTTGTAGATGAAATTCATCCAAATTTAACCAGTGCATACAAGTCACAAACAAACATCTTTCGGAGCAGCTTCATATTGCTCTGACAAGTTATGTCAGACTTTTAAAAGTGTGGCATGATAGATATAATATCATAAGTATTTTTAATATATATTTCATTTATTAATTAATTGTAATTTTATAATAAGCAATTTTTAAAGTTTTAAAATTATTATGATTGCCCAGAAAAAAATATTTTGACTCTTAAAGCTTTGAGATTCTTATATGGGGTTTCTAATGATATGAAATTTGACTACCTCTGCAATATATTATTCACTTTAGAATTGTGTAAGTCAGGAATCCATAAATTCACCTAACTTTAAGCCCACTCATGATGTAGACACATGTTGTACCTACAAAATTATTATTTTGGTCAATAAAAGTTTGACACATATTTTTTGCTATAAAAGGTTAAAGTTCAAATTGATTGACCTTGAAAATATTAACCAAAAAGTTTATTCATTTAAAAGTGTGTAAAAAAGGCATACATTTAACTATAAAATAAACATTACTTAATGCAATCAGTCAATTAGCTTGAGAGTTATGTACTTCTAAACATAAGTACAGTGGTAAAAAATGACAATAATTATATTCCATTGGATATAACTAAAAATCCAATGCATCCAGAGAGTTTAAATTTTGCATAGCTCTTTATACTTGTATTAAATAATTAATAAAATAGCCAGTTGTAATAGTTGGTTGGTTGCTGTGTTGATTTGACATAAAATGGCCTATGTTATTGAAGACTTGAAAAAATTCACTTTTCAGGTCCAATTTGATACTAATCATAAATGATTAAGTTGGAATTTTGAAAAATGTAATCTTCATCTGCTAAGTTTATTTTCTGATCTGAATTTTAATTTCTCCAATTTTTTATGAGCTTCATAGCTAGTTTGTTTATAATGTTCTTACTTATTCCAGTTTAAATTATTTTTAATTTATTTTTGTATCTATGTACATTTATAGGTAGAAGAAAAAGAAATGTGAAATCCTGCACTGCCAGCCGGTCCTGTAGAATATCTGAAACATGTGGTCAAACAGATATATCAAAGTTTCTTGTGAGGCAACCAGAAAATAGTCAGTTAAGCTGTATCAGTGAACTCAATGAACTGAGTGGTGTACCATCTGTTGATAATGCAGTATTACCTAGCTGTACCAGTGTTTCTTCTGCATACAAAACTTCCAAAAGCATTAATCAAGAATTATGTAATAATCTCTCCCTCTCAAAGTGTATGTATTTCAATTTTTTATTTGAAAATGTGGTTAGATATTTTAATTAATCAGAAGGGAGCATTTACAGTAGACTTCTAATATAACAACCAGTAGCATAGCATGATATTTTTGACTGAGGAGGCTAAGCGATTGGCATTTTGACTTGAAAAAGGTTTTTGTAGTATAAGTGAATTTATATTGGAATTCACTCTTTCTAATCATGTCATATGGTATTAAATATAGACTGCTGCTCTCTAAAAAGCACCCTAAATCTATTCTTAACACCTTGATTTTAATAAATTCATCTATAAAATGTCCATTTTACACTATTCCAATTGAAGCCTTTTGTGTCTGGAAATCTAAAATATTATCAAATGTTCCACTCAAGTTATCACATATGTATATTCCCAAGTTTAATTTTCAATTATTAAAATTAAAACAAACTATTACACAAATGCAACAGTTCTTAGTTTTTACAATAAGCTGAAACCAAAGTATGCTATTTTCTGCAAATATTTTTATATTAAAATTTTATTACCCAATCTAAATCAAATTAATGCCTTCAGATTTGAAAAAAACAACCATCCATGATTTAAAATGAAAACTTATTTCCAAATACAAACAATTTTTAGATACTCATTAAAATTTAAATATTCCATATTTAGTTATCATTTCTAAATTTCACAAGAACCCTGTAAAATTTATATCTGTTACCAGTGGACATAATTCCTATGTAACAAAAACTAATTAAAAAAACTTAATGCCTTCAAAAGTCTTTACGCCTTCTAAAAGTCTTAAGCACTCTATTTCATGAAATTTCCAAAGAACCACATTGCATCATTAAATACAGCTATAAACTCATTCACAAAATGCATTCCTTTACTACCGTTGACTCAGTTCAAACTTTAGACTTTAAAGATCACATCACACACACACACACACATCATCAAAGATTTATTTTCAGTCATTAAACAACTATTCAATGTATTCCAGTTAAATACGCTTACTAGATATGACTTGTCTACATTTAATAATTTATTGCAATTTGTTCTTTTTCACAACTATCTTATACAACCGGGCACTCAACTGGCTGCTCATACCCTAGGGTGAGTCGGGTGGCCTGGGTCTTTCACAACTATCTTATGGTAATGCTGTATACCTCTAAATGATTGGAATACTACAAGGATCTACTAGTAGCTCTATGTTCGTCAATATTTATCTTTACTTTTATGAAAAACAATTCACTCTCATTACACAAAACATTTCTATTTTTTGCTACATTGATGACATTTTTCTTTGTTTTCATGCTTCACATGATTCTTTACTCACTCTTAATATTTATCCATATAATCTTGTTATATGAATAATTGAGTAATCTTGGAATATTGAGTTATATGGATTTTGGACCTATTGGACCCCCAACCTTCTAAAATTGTAAATTATCTTGATACCATTATATACAAAATAACTCAATCAATACCATTATTTATAACAAGAGACATCAATTTCAATTTGGTGTGAAATTCTTCCCTCATTATTATTCTTACCTTAGTAACCAAGTATTTAAAAATTTAATCATTAACTAGTTGCTCCGAATCAAATGCCTGGATAAGTGTGCACAATCACATATTGATCGTCTAAAAATTCTATACTTTATGTACAATTTTCCTACCTTTTTTATAGATCGCAGTATTAGTACGGTATTCAAAATGTAGTGGACACATCATAAAACAAGGAAGTCAGTCATGCATGAAGCACTGATTATAAAACACTTTCCAACTACAATGCAATTTTATTTAAGCATCTCTAAAAGGCAATACATTCAGCAATAATGTTTTTAAAATTATCACAATACTACATTAGTTTATTATATTTGAAAACTTAAAACTTCACCGAAAAAAATGAACTTTATTCAAATGACGTCCTTGAAATATAAGTCACCTGGTTTAAACATCTCTAAAATGCGATACATTTAGTGGTAATATTTTTTAAATTATCACAATAATACAATAATTGATTACATTTGAAAACTTAAAACTTCATCGAAAAAGATGAACTTTATTCAAATGATGTCATTGAATTATAAATCGCCTGGCTCTCTATGTAAAAGCTGTAAATATTTCATTCATACACTTTTGTTCCATTCCTTTCATTCATCACAATACTACAATAATTTATTTTATTTAAAAACTTAAAACCATGGAGGTAAATGTAATTTAACTCTATGCTTAAAACTTCATCGAAAAAGTCTGCTATAAAATTGTCTGTTCTCTATGTAAAATCAATGAATGTTTTTCATATCCGCTATATTTCATACTCAAAGAGCTAAATAATTTTGTGTTAAAGAAATTCAGCAATTCTTATACAACTCATCCTACATCTTTATGTGTTTACATTCTCCATAAATAAAAATTAGGCTTTGTTGTAGAAATAATAAGTT
Source organism: Amaurobius ferox (assembly GCA_951213105.1). Classification (NCBI taxonomy): domain Eukaryota; kingdom Metazoa; phylum Arthropoda; class Arachnida; order Araneae; family Amaurobiidae; genus Amaurobius; species Amaurobius ferox. Next base: position 59,363,030 of record OX578133.1, read on the forward strand.
TGATGATCATTTAAGTTTGATAATCATTAAACTCAAATATATTGTATTTGCATTGTTTCCGAATGTAGATGCACAGAAATTAAGCAAAAATAAAGCAGTTTTAGGGCACATACAACACTAAATATAAGTTAAAGAGTACTTTAAGAATCAAGATTTTGACAGAAGATTAATGGCATTGATCATTTAAACTCAAATATATTGTAATTGCATTGTTTCAGAATATAGATGCGCAGAAATGAAGCAAAAATAAAACAGTTTTAGGATGGATACAACACTAAATATAAATTAAAAAGAACTTTAAAAATCACGATTTTGACACAAGATGGATGCCATATTTTATTTTGAAGTGGGCCATGCGATCTCTTCATATAATATGGGTGTAATTATTATTTTAATTTTTATTTAAAAACTACCGAATATATTTTGCTGAAATTTTTATCATATTTTTTATGGAATAATTTGAATGTTTCCTAAAACTTTCGAAGCAATTTGTGAATTTTAAATTCGCTTAAAAAATGTTTGAAAAATTAAGTCCCACAGGGTTTGATGTATTTCATTTTTTCAACCCGGGTTCAGTCTAAAACTAATTGGTTGATATTATTCATTTATATTCCCATAGGTCCTACAGACCGTCTGAACAACATACTAAAATTTCATTTTGATAAAGTCATTTTTACGGCAGTTATCGTGCTAATGGACAGACAGACAGAATGAACAAAGTCATAAACACTTTTCAACTATGTTGTAAAGTGTTAATAAAAACCACCCCGGCATGTAAAAATAAAAACTTGCAAACACTAGAAGGAGTAATGGCAGTTATACAAAAAAAAGTGAAAAAACTATTTTTAAAAAACCTGTTTCGGCTAGTAAGGAAAAAAGGTAAAAATACTAGTAAAACTGTTAAGGTAGATACCTAAAAAACAAATAAGAACAGGCCAGTACTCTAAAAACAGTGATGTACTTATTTTAAGTATTCCCGAACTGAGGAGATCGAAGTGGTAGCTTTATAGTTTATTTTTTAATTCTTAGATTTAACCTCTCCTTAACACTTTCACTGATTACTCTCTTCCTGTCAAACTACATCTACTTCAATTTCCTCCCTCCCATTTCATTTCATTACACTTTTCTCTCTCACCAAGTGAGAATTTCAGCCAATGAATTATACAGGACTTGTGAGTTGCATTTTTGCATATTTATGCAGTGTTTGTATTTATGTGTTATTTTATAGTCATTTAGTTGAATCATTTGATACTGTCCCTTTGTGTCTCTTCTCTATGGATCTGGGTTTTTCCGTTATTGGGCAGAGATTGCATAAATTTTTAACCATATGTTTTATGCAATCATAGAAACAATGGATTTTAGTGTATCTGTCTAGAATGTGCCCCTGAAGACGTTTCTGGCAGATATTCATTGATAATTTTTCTTTTTCCAATTCCTTCAGTGGTCTACTTTTCTTACTCTTTCATTACTTTTTGCATATCATCATCCATTAACTAATGAAGGTTAAATTCCATGCGCGTTATTATATGACCTTCAGTTTGATGTTGCATTTACAAATATTCTGATCTTTATGCACTATATATGCACTCTTATACATTTTATTTCTATCTTTTTAATTTTATATATATATATATATATTATATATATATATATATATATATATATATAAAATAATCCAAGAAAAAGAAGAATTTAAGGAATAAGGGATAACCAAATGCTTTGCATTTAATGGTTAGGGAGGATTGCGACTCCCCCTCCCGTTGAATGAATGAATGAATCCCGTTGAATAAACTATGAATTTAATTACTGGCTTTTATATTTTATATATATATATATTGTGTGTGTGTATATGTATGTATCTGATCTCTTTTTAATAGAGGTTTTACTAAAATAGAACCATGCTGCTTTTATTCATGGGTAACAAGGTACAAAAAAGATATTGAAAGACTTCTACTGTGTATACTCAGAAACATTTTCTAACTAAGCCGCAGAACTGATTTTAGTACTCACTGTACTAAACAAATAAAATGTATGTATTTTTGTGATGACAATGAATCTTTAAACTTGTCAAACTTAGTTTCTGAACAGATATAACTAACCAGACTTGACCCATACTGGATTATGTACAATAAAATTTATTCTCTTCACCCAGCCTGGGTATAAAAGTATTTTATGCATCAAGTGAAAATATTTTTCCATTTTACTATGTCCCAAACTATTATTTTATGAATAAATGTGTTCAGACCCATCTGGGCTCAGGTTCTGTGTCAAGTTTTGTATCACCACTGCTCTGTAATGTTCTTCTATTTCTATGTTAGTTATTATTTAACTCAATGATATGATTGATATTTTGTTCTATAGATCCATCTGATTTTAAAGAGAATTGCATTAAATCTGTGAAAGACTGCAATGATCATACTTCACATATCCCAAATATGAAGAATAACAGACACTTAAATAGTATTACAACAAAGAAAAATAAGTAAGTTTCAAAATTGTAGTGCTAAATATCGTATAATTGTCAATTTCAGGTTCCAAAAAATATATTTTTAACTTTATACTTTCTAGAAACTTTTACTTGGAATAAATTCTTGGAAGTGTCTTTTCAGATTTCTAATAGATGGTAGAACTGTTCAAACATAGTTACTGGAATTTTAATACATATTCATTATTTTCTCATGTCAGGAATGGCAGTGACAGGAATAACATGTAGGTTTGTTTTTGTTCTGCATGGAAATTGAAACTGACATTAGGAAACAAAGTATACATGATGCAGAACTCACTTTTATTCACTAGCAGGAAACATAGTATTTTTAAATTTTTATTCATATTGATAATAACTAAATGAATATCTGAAATGACAGGTAATAAATATTACTCATCAAAAATGAGTAATAAAGTTATGTTTTTCTCACATATATATAGATTTTATATTATAGATTTTATTTGATATTGTGCGACTAAAATACTTCATATTGCGTGAAAATTTATAAAATTCTTCATTTTCTTCAAAAACAAATAAATGTACCCAGAAAGCTAATGATATAAAATGCACATTTAACTTACAATGTACTTCAGCTTGTATCTTACCATTATTGATACTACAAGTCGGCCCATTCGAGGAGATAGGATCAGTCCACTGAAAGAGAGGAAGGTTGTGACATCAGAGCGGCCAAAGGCTATTTTCTTCATGTTACAAGCATCCCTGAACATGAATCAGACTTTTTTGAGGTGATGTCTGCTTGTATATGTGTGTGTGTCAAGAGGCAATATCTCACGAACGAATGAAGCTATTCATATGAAATGTGGTACAAAAATTATAATCAGTGAATACTAGAAGCCTATTGCTTTTAAACTCGATCAAATGTTCAGAACACCCCAAAATTTGAAATAAAATTTTGAAAAATCATCAAAAAATCAAAATCTACAATACAGTTATGTATGAAATGAAATGAAGGCGGGTGGCTCAAAGAGAGCCCAGCACATTGACCAGAAGTCTATTGTACTACCCCAAAAACTGTGCAGATCACTACGAAAAGAGACCAGTAGCCGATGCAAAGATAAGCAGGCACTTGACAGGAATGTCATCCAGCTCCCAGGGATCAATCACATTCTGGCCTATGTGTTCAAATCTGTGAGCAAAGTAAACCTCACATTCACAGAGAATGTGAACAGCAGTTTCTTCACTATAGTTGCAGTCCCTGCAGAGCGAATCTTTAGTGACACCCATAATATTTAGGTGTCTTTTAAGGGTGCAGTGCTTAGTAAGGAGCCCAACAGCCCTTCTAATGTCAGTTCTACTGAGCTTGAATAACTCCTTCTGACGTGTCCTAGGGCAGTTGCAGTTAAGCATTTTTGCCTGCCTTTGACCCTTTGTACTGCGCCAGTTCTCGCATTGAAGCTTTCTGAAGATGTCATAAACAATTCTTCTGGTAAGTTCGTTGGGAATACCCAAAACCAGCTCAGGACCAATAAAAGGAGTACAGGAACCTTTCCTATCCAATTCATCAGCTAACTCTATTTCCTGGAATGCCCGAATGACCAGGCACCCAGTAAAGGATGACACTGTTATTGCTAGCAATTTCACAAAGTGCATTATAGCACTCCCAGACAAGGGAAGACATCATAGTGGACTTCCCAAAGGCCTTAAGAGCAGCCTGACTATCTGAACAGATAAGTATTTGGTTGCTCCTGTACTTTCTGTCATAGCAAATTCTACAACACATAAGAATGGCAAAAACTTCAGCCTGAAAGACAGTAGTGTAACTGCCAAGAGGATAGGACAGTTTTATGCCATCATCCGGACAGCACACACCAGCACCAGTACTGGTGCCTAGCTTCAAGCCATCCGTATACTAAACAATACCATTCTGTTTATTGTAGGTGGGAGTCCTCTTCCAGTCGTCCCTAGAAGGGACCTGAATTTCATAAGGCTTGTCAAAGGTATATTTCACATGAATACCATCAGATGGCATATGGAAATAAGGATGATTAATAACATTACTGTTTAGACCACTCCAAGATAAATACCTTGAGTAATAAATAACTTTTGTAAACTTTTAAACTTTTTGTTTTTAAACTTTTGCACGTCTTAAGGAAGTGAAATAAAGACCTTCTGTTATGGATGTGTGTTTAATTTTGCTACCTTGAGTAGTCTTTCCAGTGTTTCAGATATTTAAGCCTGTTCATGCATATAAGAGCCTCAGCTTCAATGTACATGTAAAGCGGATGCAATCCAAGCAAAAGTTCAAGAGTTGCAGTAGGAGTGGTTTTCATGCATCCCGAGATTGCAATACACACCGTCCTCTGAAGCTTAATTAGTTCTAATTTAGCAGTTTCACATCTAACTCTAGACCACCAAATAATGGAGCCTTAGGAGATGATAGGACAGATAACCATTGAGTAAATCCAATGGATAGCCTTGGGATTCAAACCCCAGGTTTTCCCAATAGCATTTCTGCAAGACCAGAAGATTCTTCTAGCATTGTGCAGTAATCCAAGTGTCTCTTCCAGTTGAGTCCCTTGTCAAAATAAATTCCTAGGAATTTAACCTCTTTGGAGCAAGTAAGCTGCTGTCCAAAGAAGCGAATGTCTCTAAGATTAAGAATACGTTTTCTAGTAAACACAACCATAACAGTCTTCTGTGGGTTAACAGTATCCAAAGTAACCACACCCCTGGCAATGTTCCACCTCCTGCTATCACAGGTAACAGTGGAGCAAGCATCAGATATGTCACTATGGCCATACGAATCAGAAACCGGAAAGTGAACCCTGAACAGTTCAGCCAGGGTCTCTTCCCCAGTACCAGAAAAATCACCATTTGGCTTCTTGACAGTAATACAGCTATGTAAATAATCATTTTTTATGTAATTTTTCATTAGAAAATGATTGACACCCACTTTAGAATGCTAGCATGAACCATTCTCGAGATATTGCTTAAAAAGAAAGTATTAACTCTTGTGAAATATGCTCACTTTTCATATGTAATATTATGCAATAAATTTGTTAACATCATTCTCATGGATCTAGCTCATTCCATTCACGAAAGAAGATACTTTGGCTAATAGTTTCGTATTTCTCACCATTATTTCATTTATCTACTATAAGAATAACCTATTTCTCCATTCATAATGTTTGGCAATGAATTTGGTGGAATATTGCCTACTTGGTGAGTCTTTTCTAAATGTTGCCAAATTGATAAAAATGATGCTAAATCAATGAAAATGTTGACAAAATGTTGAAAATTGAATATCTTGTAAAGAATATAAAAATCTACTGTAAGAATAACCTATTTCTCTGTCTATAATGCTTGGTGAAATTCTGGTGACAAATTTTGGCAGCATATCTCCAACTTGGTGAGTTTTTTAAATGTTGCCAAATTGATAAAAATGGTGCTAAATCAATGAAAATGACAACTGATTGATGAAAATTCAATAACTTGGAAAGAACATAACAAACAACTATAAGAATAACCCATTTCTCCATCAGTCTGTAATGCTTATGAAAATGCCATATGAATAGCTAACTTGGCAACTTTATTAAATTATCGCCAACTTGGTGATATTTAGCCCCAGATTATTGAAAATATTGTTAAAATTGCAAAAATGACACCAAGTTAATATAAATGACTCCTAATTGATGAATTTATTACTAAAATATTTTAATATATAGACTATATTTCTTATTAAGAATGCTAATAATGTTGATAATTTTTAATTTAGAGTTGCATGAAATATAAGTTTATTTGGTACTAAATAATTTTACATGTTGTTATCCAGAAAAAGTATCAAATGTACAATTCAACGTTAGAAACACTGTGCCATAGATCTTTTCATCATTGTTTCACTGTGAAAGAAGTAAATTAATTGCATTATATAAGGAAAGTCATGTGTTGCCCCCATCGGATTTTTTCTGTTATAAGAGGTATTGGCCACATTTATCATCCTAGACCCAGTCAGTTCAAATTCCGATTACGTCTTTGGATGTTGTGAAGATAATTTTGTATATCAAGCCCAGAGATGATTCTTATACATTTTTTAGAAGAATTAAATATTTTAATAGAATATTTTCAATAACAAAGTCATTTAGAATAGTATAGGAATTTGCATGTGATTGTGAATTTTATGTTTCTTTATATTATATATTCGATATGAAGAATGGCTATATGTAGTACGGGTAAACTTCTACTCAATACATAGGTATATTTTCTAATCTATGTGAATGTAAGTATTATGGGTGTATTTACCTATACAATTTTAGCACTTTCATTTTGATATATATTGGTATCAATTACGGCCTTTGAGTTTAAAGATTAGGGGGATTATTGGTATTTTCAATTTATTACTTTATCTGATATTTTTTGGCAAATGTAGTTGAAACTCATATATTGTAGACGCTTAATCTTTTAATGATACACAGGTCTGATAATATTTGTGAATATAAGTATTTCGGGTATATCTTCTCATACAACTTTAGCGCTTTTATTTTGGCATATATTGATTTAATTTATTTTTTTTTTTTTGTAAATTTGTAAATTTATCTACAAGTGGAACCAGGATATTTTATTCATCATATCTTTCTGGGAAGATAATTTTATATAGTAAGAATGGAGATTCTTAAATTTCTTTTTAGGAGCAATAATTTAAATATTTTAATAAAATTCTTTGAATAACAATGCCGTTTTGAATATTATAGGAATTTGCACATGATTGTGGGTTTTTTTTATTATTATTTTATTTTATTATATACTCCATATAAAGAATGGATATGCTGCTAGTATTTGTATAAATGTAAATTGAGCAAAATATTTGTAAAAATGTAAATTGAGCTAAATATTTATATAAATGTAAACTGAGCTAAATATTTGAATAAACATATACCAAGCTAAATGTTTGTAAAAAAAAATTATTTGTATGTGTTTTAATACATGTAAAAATGATATTTTCTTAAAACCATATCATTTAATTATTTTATAGTTAAATAGTATTTGTATGCATGCTCTAATCTTCAGAATGAAAAATCTTACAGTAACAGCAATAGAACAATTCAGAAATTGCTCCAAATAATTTCGGATTTTAGAGCTTTACCTAACTAGATACCATTGATTCGTATTGCGATGCGAATGGTTTGGGGACAGCTCTGACGTTATCATTTCCTTTTTCATCTAACCACGAATGGGCCATCCAAGTAGTATCTATAAACCTTGATATTGTACGACAAATAAATATAATTCCAATATGTACCTAATATAACACAGGTTCATTCAAGAAATATGCTTTCTCATGTAATCAGATATACATTGTATGAAATCCTTTGGTGATTTTTAACACACCAAATAACATTTTATAATATGGGAGCATGTGCTGACTAAGTACTTGATGATTTTATATTTATAACCGCAGAGCAACAAGTTAAGGAAATGCACAAAATTTAAATATATTTTCGTGCGACCTCAGTGTCTAACTTATTAAAATTAATGAAGATTCACTTTGGATGAACACTTGTAAACAGAATTCATTTCATTCAGCAGCTTCACTCCCAGCGATTCATCCAAAGTGAATAATGTAAACCTGCCATAAGGTTACTGAATAACTTTTGCATATGTTATTACATTATCATTGTATTGTTTCATTGGAAGTTCTGGGTATCATTAAAATAAGTTTCAATTAATATCTAGTGCTTTCATTAGAATTTTTCACATAATATTGCATGAAAAGTAAACATATTTCACAATAGTTAATACTTTTTTAATTTTATGTGATTTTTTGATACATTTATTTGAATAAAGTGCAATATCTCGAAAACAGTTTGTGCTAGCTAACATGATAAAGTTTATGTCAAACATTTTCTAATAAAAAATTACATAAAAAATGATTATTTACGTAACACTGCTGAAGATTCTGATTTTTTTATGATTTTTTCAAAATTTCATTGAAAAATTTAAGGGTCTTCCGAACATTCGATTGCATTTAAAACCAATAAGCTTCCAGTATTCACTTATTCAAATTTTTGTACCAAATTTCATTCAAAATGCTCCATGATATATTGTCTCAACAGACTCACGAACACGCACATGTACACAGACATCCCACCTCAAAAATAACTGATTCAAGTAAGTTCAGGGATGCCTGAAATGTGCTCCTCCGCCAAAATCTCGAATTCAATTTTTGACCCTATGATAATACTTTTCCTGTACATTATACTATGCATATAGGGAAAGTAAAATGTGTAAGATTTTAAATGCTCTTACTTTTATCAAATAAATACAATTTTCATACTGTTAACCAGAAATTAGTGACCTGCACTTTTTAGAGTTATCATAAGCCTTTCCTAAAATATTTTAAATTTTACCTTCCCCAGGACATTTCTTAAGAAAATCCAGTGATAATCATGAAATTTGGTATCTTTTTTGGAAACATTAATAACAATATGCCTAATGATGCAAGGCAAAGTAATGAGAAAGATCTTTTGTTGTTGTTGCTAATATCAAAATTTGTACAGTTGCATAGAAAGTTATGTAATGGGCACATCATATATTTCCATCAAGAATATGCATAATAATTCCTAAATATTGTTAATAAATGTTTGATATCAACTCTTATACAAATAATATGGCCAATTATTTGCTTCCAAAATATAACTTTAATACAAGAAATTTATGAAGCAGTCTTTTATGCTTGCGAGTGGTCACTTTCAACTTAACTTTATACACTCGTTTGTATGCACACTTATTTCGTACAGTTATACAAATTTTCAGAAAAACCGGAAGTGATATCTCCAGAACTGGTAGTGGAAATCTTTAATCACCTACAATCTCCTCAGTCTGATGCTAAATCCATATTAGTCATCATCTGAGCTTTATCTATAAGCAATTCTTAGAAAAGCATGGTTGCAAGGGAAATATAAAATTTTCAGTCTGAAATTTTAATCTCTCTCTAAAGCCGAAAGTGAAAATCCTTTGTGAGAGCTCCCTGTTCCCTCCTGAATTTGTTTCTGAATTCATATCACTCATCATCTAAGATCTATCTATAGATGATTCTGAAAAAAAAAAAATCGATCTTTTAAAGAACACTTTTTAACTGGAAGTGAAAAAAGAATCAGTTATTGAAATCCTTAATGCAGAATCTTTTACAGAATTTGAATCTATATCAGTCTTGATCTAAGCTCTATACATTGTTGATTATGAGTAATAAATGTTTCAAGGAAAATTAAAATTTGTGAACCAGATGTGAGAAAACTGCAGGAGGACATCCTTAGTGAATCCCATACCCCTTTAATTTTGAATCCATATCAGTCATCTTTTAAACTATCTATAAGTGATCCTAAAAAATAAATGTTACAAGGAAAATGTAAATTTTTTGAATCAGAAGTGACATTGCTATTAATGGAAGTGAAAATCCTTAATGAGTGCCCACCCCCCACCCACACTCTTTGGAATTTGATGCTGCATCCAAATAAGTCATAATCAGAGCTCTATCTATAGGCAATCCTGATAAATAGATGTAACAATGAAAATTTTTTATCCGAAAATAGAAAAAGAGCCAGAAGTGAAAATCCTTAGTAAACCACCCTACTTCTTCCAGAATTTGATGTTGAATCCATACCAGTATGAACAATCTTGAAAGATAAATACTCTTAGCTCTTAGATTTTCAATCTGTAAAAGGTTTTAATTTTAATATGCACATTTCATGATAGATCATCACTATCCCCCACCTTCCGAAATATATACATAAGTATATTTGAATTGCTATTGATGTTTCTACTTAATAAAAAAGTTTTCAAGAACAAATTATATTTGTGAGACACAGAATTTGATGTATAATGATAATTAAATGATCTATTGATTAAATAATTTATAGTGTCTTCCCTTGATACTTTACTATATTAATAAATCTAAATAGTGTAATTTTAGCTGTAAACATTATACCCAAATTATGTCATTTCTTTATTTGTATATTTAAACTAATGTGCCATTTTCAATCTTATCCATGGTTTTATTTTATGAAGGAAGCAGATGATTTTATCTCTTAATCATCGGCTTACAGACTACTATCCAGTACGCAGAAGTAACAGGAGAACTTTATCCATTGCGAAGGTATAAACATTTTCATTGTGTCATACTTTTGTAATACTATTTTATCTTTTACCGTGGGTATAGGGATCATTTCTCAAAATTAAAAATATATTTTACAAGATATGCACAATTAAAGTATCTGTTATTTATCTATATCAGAAAGATGCAATTTAGCACATCCATGCCAATATCTGTTAAAATATTGTTTGTTAATTCAATAAATGAACTTGTTTAATGGGAAACATTGTACTGACACCAGATGTTTATTAACGGGTATTTATAGGTCATTAAAAACTGTAAATGTAACTTTAAATAAAAAATATGCATAGCTAATAATTGAAATGCATGAAATGATATAAAAAATCTAATGGTGTATAAAGTTTGAATTGAGAAAAAAGGAGTAAAGAAGATTATACACTCTAAGACAAAAAAATCGATGTACCCCGCAAAATAATCCGATAGTAATGAAACTGTACATGCAAACACCTGTTGACCGAATATGCAAATTATCAAGAATTTGCAGCCAATGAATGAATAGTCGGAACTACAGTGCATTGAATTTGAACACCATGGTGGTGTATATAAGGAGCGAACCTCCCTTTCAGGAACAAAACATGCAGTGGATTTCGATTGTATTTATGCATTTTGATTGTAATAATGCCTTGCCGGTGAATTTGCGGCCACTACGAGCATATGAAAGAGTTTGAAAGAGGACGTGCAGTCGAACTGCATGAGGCTGGATGAGCACACCTACGAATCACTTGGCATTTGGGTAGGAGTGATGCAGCAATTAGATGATGTTGATAGAAATGGGTCCGGAATGGTAGATTTTGGCGGGCAGCAGATAGTCCAGAGCTATGACAGAACAGGAAGAAGAGTGATTGTCAGAGCAGCTGTGACAGCATGAGATTCATCATCATCAACCATCCAACATGTGACAAACACAGAAGTGACCACCTGGACCATTAATAGAAGACTATGGGAGCAGAATTGTTCGGATTGGGAATGAATTATCTTCAGTAATGAGTCCCCCTTTGAACTGAGTCCCGACAACCAGCTCAGACATGTTTGGAGACAGCCAGGACATCGCCAGGATCCTGCTCTTACTGTCACACGCCACACGGCTCGACAACAGGGAGTTATGGTCTGAGGTGCCATTTCGTTTGATAGCCAGACCCCTTTGATAGTCCTCCGTTGCCGACATTCTATGACCTGTTGTATTGCCATTCCTTTCGTGACACCCCGGGCTAACTTTTCAACAAGATAATGCCAGGCTGCACATGGCACTTCTCTCTATTGATTGTCTGTGTTCTGTGTGCTTACAACACACTTGGCCAGCCAGATCTCCTGATCTCACCTATTGAACACACTTGCGCTGAGATGGGGTGTCGCCTGCTACCATCCCAAAATGTAGACAAATTAGCTCGTCAATTGGAGGTCATTTGGAACGACATCCCTCAGAACACCATCCGGCAACTTTATACATAAATGCCACGTCGAGTAACAGCTTGTATCAAGGCCAGAGGTGGACCAATGCCATATTGACATGCTCACTTTATGTAGATCTTTCAGTGCATTAAATCATCCAATTGTTCTGAAATTCTAATCATTTCTTTTTCTGTACATCCACATTACACATACCAAATTATGTCTCATTTGGAAAATTCTTTCTTGGTGCATCGATTTTTTTGTCTTAGAGTGTGTGTTAGATTAGTTGCTTTATACTGTATTCCGCATATGATTTGGTTTTTATTAAAAATATACATATCTTTATGACAGAGTTTAAACTGGCAAATAAAAATCCTTTGCTTTTTAGTTAACATTTCTGAAATTATTTTAGCATCCCTCAGAATACCATCCGGCAACTTTATGCATCAATGCCACGTCGAGTAACAGCTTGTATCAAGGCCAGAGGTGGACCAACGCCATGTTGACATGCTCACTTTATGTAGATCTTTCAGTGCATTAAATCATCCAATTGTTCTGAAATTCTAATCATTTCTTTTTCTGTACATCCACATTACACATACCAAATTGTGTCTCATTTGGAAAATTATTTCTTGGTGCATCGATTTTTTTGTCTTAGAGTGTGTGTTAGATTAGTTGCTTTATACAGTATTCAGCATATGATTTGGTTTTCATTAAAAATATACATATCTTTATGACAGAGTTTAAACTGGCAAATAAAAATCCTTAGCTTTTTAGCTAACATTTCTGAAATTATTTTAGCATTTTCTGATTTTCTTTAGCCAAATCGCCAGTCTTGAATTGTTTTTTTAATATTGATGTAAAATAAATATAGATATTAATCAAACTAAAAAGTTTATGCTTACTGTTACAAATTAACAAATTTTTCATTCTAATGTTATTTCTAATGTTATTTGAAAAACAAGTTATATTGAAATATCAACTGTAAAATCATACTACTATGGTAAAATGGTTTGAATCATGAATGGTAGACCTACTATGTATGTCAGTTATCACATAATGAAATAAAAACTTGATAGTTCAGTAAACCTAAAACCAAATCCAATGGAAAACTGTGGCACTGTTCATTTCAGAAAATCTACCATGTGTATACTATCTTTCAATGATATTATATCAATGATGATTTGCTCGTTTCTCAGATTGAAGCATTTGTCTCTAGTCCCCCAGTCTCCTACTTTTTTCATCATGACCAATTTACCCAATTATAAAATTTGAATTTCTCATATCATTTTTACTTACATGCACAATTTAAATTACTTTTGTTCGAAACAAGCTTGCCACCCGGAATCGTAGGACTAATTGTGGATTTATAGGCTTTAGTTTTTAATATAAAATGGTAGAAAATGTTTTAGAAAAATACTAAAAATACCCAACGCAGTTTAATCCCTGCTGGACGACTGGTTGCACACTTCCTGTTCTTTCCAGACTAGCATATGTCTATTGCTTGATTGCCAGGTAAATCTCAGTTCCTGTCTGATAAGAGCATTCACCCATTATGTTTGAGTCCAAATCATATACTTGCAACATCACTGTAAAAATACTCTTCTGGTCCTGGAGTGCAGTGGGACACAAACTTTTAGGAACTGTGCATAGAGACCATTGGTATACAACCTGCACCTCATAGTGCAGTTTAATAAAAACCTTCGTATGGCTTTAGTAGCAATTACTTGCAGAGTTTGTGCTGTCTCTCAGCGACTATATCTTGCCAGGAAAGTTATGTACCAGTCATTGAAAGGTGTTGTGACTCTAAAGCTTCCTGAAACAGGTTTTTTGGTGACAGTTCCACTTGTTTAGAATTGTGCCCATAAATGAGAAATGATAGAATCACAAAATAAATTTGCCAGCACCATGATGGATTGTTTAGCCTCAAGTCTCCCAACTGCATGCCACCATTGGGTCATCCGTATTTATTTTCTGAGCTATGCTAAAGCAGGTGGCTATTCCAACTTTCCACAAAAATATTCTTTTTGCAATGAAAGCCTTAGATGCAAATGCAAACACATTGTTTTTATCAAATGTTTAATTTGCATATTTGGAGCAAAGCCAATTGCTGGCAAATGTTTTGATGTTTGTCAAAAAGCAAATGTACTCAAATGCTATCTGAGAATGTGCATTTCATATTTAACTTTAGGAGGCAGTGTATATAAATATTAAAAAGAATAAAAATTAATTACAAATTCACATTATAACAATAAAACATTGTAGAAATATCAGAAAACCTTCTATTTCTTTTTAAACTTTCTAGTTGTAAAATTTATTTAGATAATATGTTTAACTGAATAGTTAATGGATTACAAAAAACTGACACATTGTATGTATTACATATCTTTGCCTCTATGAAGTTAAAGAGTTTCTACATATTTAAATTTAAAGTGAAAAGAAATTATCTTTTGTGGAAATAAATTCTAAAAAAGAATTTGTAAAATGTTTGTTTTGTTTCCTTTGATAGAAAGAAAGGCAAAGTATAGTAGAAGATGCTATTTTATCAGGAAAAGAAGAAGGCTTTGAAGTAAGAATTTTTAAATATATATTTAGAATGTATATATAGTGGGTGCATGTAAAGTATCCTTATTTAAAACCTAATAAGGTATGTAATAGCCCAAACTTCAACTTTATGAGAATAGTCATCCAAACATATGGAAGTGATTTCATTGGAGAAAATATGGTTTAACAACTCACCACCACAGAGAATTTTGTTACTAAAAACAGTGAAAAGGATGGATGACTGACTAATCTCTGATATTGCAATTGTGAGGAAAATAATCACAGAAACTCCAGACAAAGTGTGATCAATAAATATTATTCTATTGCTGTTTTGATTCCTGTAGTGTAACAACAGTATTTTCAATCCTATACAGTTGTATGAAAAAGCTAGTATATGGTTAATTTCAAGCCATGTAGTTGGATCACAAAAGTTACATAAGTTACTATTTTTTACTTTTGGCAGAGATAGAAGAACATGACTGGGGGCTAATATTTTAATTGGGTTTTAACTCCCATTCATTTCATTGATTTCTTTAAATAGGGAACAGTGCTTTTTTACGTACAGGGTTGGCTTAACCATTAATTAATATAAGCACCTTAGAGCATCAAGGGAATGGGGGGAGGACCCCAGTCACAGTTTGTTTTCCAGTACCATATTCAAATGTTGTAGCTAAAGTCTGCAAAAGGTGGCCCCACAATAAGTAAGAAACTTATGCATATACAACAAGAATATTAATATGAAAATAGTACTATAATACAATTAATATTATTATAATATTGAAGAAGTTAATAATTTGTAAAAAAAATTAACCTACATTTATCTCATTAGAAAGAATTGTTTCCAATATGTTTTGTATTTGCACTTTCTCCTTAGTTTTTTACAAAATAAATAAAAAAGTATTGAAATTTTGCATTTTTCTGTTGCTTTAGCTAAATATAAAAAAATGACCTACCTAATCAAGAACTTCACCATTGGAAAATTCAAAAGAAGCTATTTTAAACGATAGATTTAATTTACAGTAATTATGTTTTCAAATATCTAATGAAAATAACTTTCCTGTTTTAATATACTATATATATAATAATATTATAATATAAAATTCCATATATATACAGTCGAACCTCTCATTTACGGTCACTTTCCGGACAGAAAAATTTGTCCGTAAACCAGGGGTGACCGTAAAAGAGGGGATCGTTCTAAATTAGATCAAATATTACACATTAATCGTTTTTTACCCTGGGTTGGCTGTATGGTCTGGGCCTTTCACATTAATCGTTTTAAATTCCTCATATTGAAACATACCTATTTTTGAGAACATAAAACAATTTTAAGGTAACGGACAAACCCGTAGCCGAAATTTGATTTCGGAGGGGGTGGGGGCTAGGTTGAGCATTGTTTTTGATACTATACCTGATTAGATCTTTACATTGTACCTTTCCAGTGTTAAATCTTTCTTTCATCGGGGGGGGGGGGGTTAACTCCCCAGCTGCTATCTTGGTGACGAACGTGCACATTTGTTTCATAAAAACAATTAAATTCACAACATGTAAGCTCATATGCAAAAAAACGTACAGTAGTATACATTGAATTTATTTACCTTCGATGAAAGAACCGATCAATTGATGTTTGGTGGGTTTTAGCCACCAGTCTTTCTCCTTCGAAGTGTATTTTAAGTTGTGAGACTAAATTTAATGCCTTTCCATCATTATGCTTACAGGAAAATGTCTTTAGTCCATCTAACACTTTAAAAACTTCAGAGTAATTTCTGATGCTGACTCCTTGCACTTCACACTCGACTTCTTCTTCAGATGATTCTGTTGCAAATTCCCTGACGATATCGGATATTTCTCTGTTGTTTTCTTCTATCATCACATCTGTATCCATAGGAGCATATTCTTCAGACATTATGCCCACGAACGACCATGCGCACTCCACTTCCGTACCCTTTGTGGTCTTAGTCGAGTTTTCCCTTGAAGTAGATCCCACTGCTTTGTGACTGAGGGGTAGGGGAGATCCCATTACTCCTTATCTATCTTTTAAATTGCTTGCTCTTAATGTCCCTAGAGAATGACCATTGTTGTAGGCGTAGGTGTTTTTCTTACTCAGGCGAGTTGCAATTTTTTTCTGGGAATCTATCTTTGGTATAGAAAATTCAAATTTTGATTGTGTCCGTACAGAGGTTTTAGTCTAAGGGAATGAATCATTAAAATAGTGTCCGCGTCCGTATCTGAGGGTGACCGCTAATCAGGGGTTCAAAGTGCATATTGTTAATAAGTTTCCTGCCGGGGAATTTATAACTGACCGTAAAAACGGGGTGACCGTTTAGAGGGGTTTGACTGTATATATAATTAATTGCATCATTTATTAGGAGAAGAAATGCCTAGTTCCTATGACATTGCCCCACTCAAAAATACATATTTGGAGTAAACATGGCTTAAGACATAAGAAAAACAAAAAGGAAAAGAAAAAGAACAAGTTTATATAAATACCGCATCGTCATCATGGTCCAGTGCAATAATGCATACAAATTGAAGTGCTTTCTGAATTTCAACACTACATATATATGAAATATACAGAAATAACCTATATACAGAAATATGAAATCCAGACGAAGCACTTAACAAAAGGAAAGAAAGTACAGAAATAAACAAACAACTTGCCAGCAAAAGCGTAACTAAGGGCATTTGTCACAAGAGGAGACAGACAGGTAAAAAATATAGTTGTTTGGTGTTGCCATCTATATCTGGAAAATTTACCCAATGACTAAACTGAATTCTTTAAGGCCAAATAGACAAGATGATATTTTGACATACTGAATCTTGCAAATTGGAGAGTTTAATTTTTAATTTATTTATACTTTATATATATATATATATAAATTAGTAACCCTTTATAAAAAGAGTAATGGAAAGTAATATTGAAAATTCCTTTGTATAAAAGGAATTGCAATTTTTTGCAAAGTTTTAATGATAATGAATGTAAATCTATCTCCATCTATCATGTAAAGCTCAACTTAATGATTGAGCTCTTGTAATGGACAATATTAAAATTGTTTTAAGCTTTTTATTGAATTAGAACTAAAAGACTGTCTTTAATTTAGTGATTTGCAATTTTTTGAAATTAATGTCCTGGCAATAAGCATTGTCACATTGATTTTCCATCGAATTACAAGCTAGGGTTTTTTTTTGTTTTTTTTGTTTTTTTTTTAAATAAATTCAGTTGAGTTAAATCTTGTATAAGCTTGCAAATACCTGTTTATGTAAATGCCTAAAAATATAGCGTAATAGATTATTTACAATTCCAAATGAGCATCCATTACATAGGACAAATTTTTTCAAAATTTCAATGTATGTTTTTTGTTAACGTTTAGTAAAGGTATGTTTAATTCTTGAAAGCTGATTAAAAAAAATATTTATAAATATGCTTTTGTGTAGGCATGAGCTGAAATGTTGAATTTGACATATAGTAAAATTGTAGTTTTTCTTTTTGTCAAATCTAAAATGGGTTGTTTATTTTTATCAATTTTAATATTTATATCCAAGAAATTTACAGAATCACCTGTAAAGTTATCTCTGTTTATAAAACAGAGTATGTGTTTGACGGGTAATGCTTCCATGGTGATCCACTCGGGAAAGCTTCTGGTACAATCCAATCCATTCCTGAGAATCAAAACAGAAATGTTTTTCGCCACCATCTATCGGGCGAAAATATAACTAAAGTTCTTGTAGGTTGAATCGATTAGAAACTGCCTCAATAATATTCTCACTTCTTTTTGATTTGTGATGCTCTTTGAAGCAATTGAAGTAGCTTTCATTTTTTTTCTCAAGTTCATCCTTGCAGATAATTGCCCTACCAGAGCTGAGAGAGATTGTTAAACAAACCCTTTCTTTTGCCATGATTCATTCACTGTGTTAATTGGAGATTCTTTACAGTAACGTTTTTTGATATTCTTATATATTAAGATAAAGACAAACAGAATAGATTTAATTATAATGTTTATTTATTTTCATATATTTAAATATACGAATACTTCTTGGAATGAAAAGAATACTTCTTGGAATGAAATCGGTGGCATTGGAGAGGAGGGGCGTGTTAGAAAGGCAAAGATCTAAAGTATCATTGCCGAGCAGAATTGCTAAAGTCTGGAGATGCAGATGGAAAAAGGAAAATAATTTTTACCAAATTACAGACACTTTTGAGATATAAAAGATTTAAATTATATGAAAACACACTAAAGAATGCTTTCTGGAATGAAATCAGTGGCATTAAAGGGAATGGACCTCTTAAAAAGGAGGGGCATAAAGTATGATTGACGGGCAAAATTGCTGAAGTTCGGCAATAAAAATTGCCCTGTGTAATAACACCATTAATCAATCCAAACGAAACCTTTGGGATGTTAAAAGTTATCTTTACAGTAAGAGAAATCTAAAGCGGTATTCCTATGAGGAAATTATAAAGTGAGCGAATGCAAGGGGAAAGAGTTTCCCCATTTGCTGCTTACAGTGACATCACTTTCGTTCTGTGCTGCTTGGAGTGACGTCGACATCACAAATGTTCCAAAACTGTTTTGCGAATAGTTTGTTGTCCCAAACTACTGTTGTGCAATAGGGCTTTAACAGTAACGTTCTTTGATATTCTTATATATTAAGATAAAGACAAACAGAATTGATTTAATTATATTGTGTGTTCACGGGTTAAAAGTAAGAAAATAAGGGTAATCTTCATATCTTAGCTCAAAATGGTAGAAAAGCTAATATTGTGTATCCAGAAGCTCTTCAATATTAATATTAATAACAGGGTATTAAATGATAACATAAATGATACTTAACATAAATGATTTTTAATATAATTTATTCGATATTTTACAGAAGTTACTCTTCTCTTACTGTACATACATTTTTTACATGCTTTGTAACTTTAATTTAGCCATTTCCACAAACATTATGTCAAAAAGGCCCATATTATACTTGATATAATTTATAAATTTTGGCTGCAAAGAACTATGTAATTTTTTTGGAAAAACCCACTGAATGAGGAAATATGCCTATAGCGGAACCCGCCTCATTTAGCGGTGTGTAACAAAAGGGGTAACGCATCCATGTACTCTACCTCAAAAAAGGGGAATGTGGAAATGATAACAAAGGAGTAGCATTTTCTTTATTTTTACACTTCAAAACATGTGATCACAATTACAAGATTTAAACACATGATATAAATGTTTAATTGCATTTTTCTTTTTCATATTTTATTTCTTGCCCAATTATGTTCTTATGTTCATCAAAAGTTTTTGATGTTATTTTTTATTTGACTACACCCACTTTGCCTAACTACGACGACCAACCATCGTCTGGTACAGCTATCGATTCTCACCCTAACAGCCACCTGGTTGACCTGCAGGGCCCAACCACTTCCATTACCATGCAGAGATATAGTTTTTAAATGAGCAGCATCCTATTAGGTACCCAGGGCCTTCCCACAACTTGGGTAAAAAATCGATATTTGCGCATTTTCTGATAGCTGTACCAGGCAAAGGCTGGTCACCGTAGGCAGCTAGTCACTCAATAAATCTAAATTAATTGGATAACAATCCAACAAAAGTTGTAATTCAGTTTCATTAGTTTGAAAGATTAACAGATCATCAATATATCATAGCACTAAATAACTAGGAATATAAATTGAATTTTCATAAAAGAGATTATACAGGGTGTCCAGTGCTATCGGCGCCCAATTGGCTATTTCCTCAACCGTTAGTCACAGAGATATACTTCCAACTGCAAAAATGTTTTAAATTTTAAAATCTATTATCTTAGAAACAGTTTAAATCAAAAAATACATTTCTGAAAGAAATACGAAATATAAATTTTTATGCGGTCCCCCGGTCCTACCAATTATATTTAGGAAAATCATCCTCATACAATTTCATGCAAAATGAAAAAAAATCTTCCTTTTACGACCAAAATTCACTGAGTTATGAAGCATTAAACTTTATGACTTAAGTCGCTTTTCCACACATAAAAATGTGCCGTTTCAGGCAACCAACCAATCAGGGACCGCATTGACCATTTCTCAGCACAAAAAGTGCTCCAACTTTAAACAGCTATAAGTCTGTCAATTTTGTTCGTAAAAGGATGATTTTTTTTTTTTTATTTAACATTAAATTGTATGAGGGTGAATTTCCTAAATATAATTTGTAGGACCGGGTGACAGTATAATAATTTATATTTCGTATTTCTTTCAGAAATGCATTTATTGATTTAAACTGTTTCTAAGATAATAGATTTTAAAATTTAAAATATTTTTACAATTGGAAGTGTATCTCCGTGACTAACAGTTGAGGAAATAGCCATTGGGCACTGATGGCACTGGACACCCAAAAACATTGAACTCGGCTTTTATTCCTTAAATATTGATCTTAGACATATATATAATAAATTACAAAGTTGCGTAAAAAAGGTGCAGAATTTTATGAAATTGATTAAAATTTTCAAGGGAATTAAATTTCAAGAAATACAAAATTTAAATTTTTATACGGCCCCTGTATAAAAACATTTCCAATGAGTGAAATATGCCCCATACACTAATAAGATAATGTACAAAATTTCAGCATTTTATCATAAAAAGTCCCAGAGATATAAAAAGACAAAAATGCTGACTTAAACCACTTTTCAATGCATCGACATGGGTTCTCAGAGGGGAAAAATCATCATGTCGGCAGATCGCATTTCAGGGGTCATACACAAATTATAAAAGAAAACAATGATTACACAAATAAATAATAATTTTGCTATTTATTGGTACAAAAGTATCTACACTGTGTAGAAATAATAACTTTATACAAAGATTACAAAGCTTGTTCGAAATGTTTTCCATCCATGCCAAAGATCCATTAAAGATAAGAGGCAGATATTATTTGCCTATGATGCATTTCTGCGTTGCATCATTTGCACTCTTGCTGTAAACATTTACATTTTAATTTGTGTTTAATCCCTCACCAACTTTGTTTAAACATATCTCGGACTTTTTATGATAAAATGCTGAAATTTTGTACATCACCTTATTGGTGTATGGGGCATATTTAACTCATTAGAAATGTTTTTGTACGGGGGCCGTATAAAAATTTAAATTTTGTATTTCTTCAAATGTAATCCCCTGAAAATTTTTATCGATTTCATAAAGTTCTGTAACATTTTTTACGCAACTTTGTAATTTATTATATATGTCTAATTTATTATATATGTCTATATTTAAAGAATAAAAGCTGAGGTCAATGTTTTTGGGACACCCTGTGTATATATATATATATATATATATATATATAAAAAATGAAAGATTTTAATCGTAAATTATGCATAAACTACTGTATGAACAAAAAACCTATCTCTCTCTCTATATATATATATATATATATATATATATATACAGTAAACAAATTATTGCTTACTACAAACTTCTTAAACAAAAACACAATCTTAATTTCCCTTACCTGATACTTATGCCAAAATTCCATAAATCACCAATTACTTTTAGAATTGTTACTATAGGATTTAATTCATACACCAATGCTGCAGACAAAAAACTTCTATTTATACTAAATCAAATTTATGATCATTTTACTACCCAACAAACACATGCAATCAAAAATAGTTTAGTACTGATTAATAACTTAAAACAACCCACTTACATGCATGATATTAAAAATTTGATTTCAAAGACCTCCAACATTGATATTCATGATTTATTTAAAGTCATAATTTATATAAACAATTTACTCAATCAAAAACATCTATTCCAAAATTCAAAGCATTGTTCACATTCATTCTGTTCAACTAGTATCTCTCTCAGGGTAATTGCATATACAAATTAAATAAGGGAATTCCACAGGGAGGAATCTCATCCCCAATACTGGCCAACCTTTATCTACATTTTTACGAACTTCAGTACCCTTTCAACAGTCATATCATGTACAGATTCATTGATGATCTAATTATTATTAAAATTACTGATGCTGCCACAATGTTAAACTTTCAATTTTATCCTACTAATCTACAACTAATTGAAAATGTATATGCATCACAATGGATAAATTACTTAGACATTAGTTTAAAAATTCAAAATGAAGATACATTAAAGATTAAAATATATGACAAAACTGAATCATATAACTTCAAAGTAAATAAAATTCAACATTATTCATCAAATCTATCAAAACCAGTATATAAAAATATTATAAATATTCAGTTATTAAAAATAAAAATGTTAAGACACCATGTTACTACAAAGAACATCTTATTAAATTCATAAGCACCACTATACAAAATACATACCTGCCAAACCTTATTTTTTCATTTATTAAAACACAATTTAATTTTAAATTTAGAACCTTGCTCTCCAATTACAGCAACACATTGACAAATAAATCTCAACCATTTTAGAATAAAAAAATATTAAACAATTTATCATCTCCATGTTTCACTTCCAACAGTTGCACTATTGGTCTATCAAATTAACTATAACCTATTTCGTGTTGAAAAAATACTTAGAGAGAGAGAGAGAGTCAGTATCACTTAACTCTACAGTGATAGAAGCACAAGGAGTAACTTAATTTATATTATTTTATTATTATTTTTCTTATTATTTTTCATAATATACATAATATTGTATTCTCATAAATACACAGCCATATACTGGTATATTTGATTATTTTATTTGATTATTTTTATATTTATATCTGATCCATTTTCTACTTTCTTCTACATTGGGTCATGTGCATTATTTTTGTAATACAATTTACAGTAATGTACACAGAAACGTAGAATCAGCATTAGCGAACCAGGTATGGCCCTTGATAATGTACATGGTTTTTGAAATGCTTTTCACTTTTTTCAATTTATTCATATTCAAAAAGAATTTTGGGAGCCAGAAAGGCATAGGCTCCCAAATGAGGCCAGAATGGCTCCACGTGCAAAAAAAAAATTCTGTTTTGCAACTTTTCATCTTATACACTATTCTTGCTTTTCACCATGCAGGGAACAAGGGGATTTGTACCTGTATTACATATATGATTTATAACACAACATAAAAAATTTAATCTAAGGATGTAGTTAAGGGATATATTAACTAATCTTTACCACATGTCATTCTTTTTCAATTTTTTTAACTTATATATAGAACAGGGAAAAAGGGGTATTATATACCAATTTAGTACCTGTTTTATTTATAATATTCTCTTTATCATCTTCACAAGCTTGTATAGTCACTATTGATTTCAAATAATCACTTCAGACATCTTTTTTTCATTTTTGTTATACAGAACTTTTCAATAAATGATCAATCTCAGGTATATATAATACAAGTAAATTAAAATTCTTCAATTATACATATATATATATATATATATATAATTAAGAATACAATTTGAATTTAAAATACAGAAAATAGCCCAAATGTCAATTTCATAAATATAAAATTTGCAACCCCAATATTATTACTATTTTTACATTAATGTACAAATATGAAAATCTTAATAATAAGGATTTAATATAAATTAGCTTTTATTGTTAATTTAAGCTTTAAGAAATATAAGGTTGATAGTATAGTAAAGAAGGGGGCTCCCCGAGACAAGTATACGCCTCCCTCTGGAGACATTTTATGAAACCTAGTTTCAATTTATGTTGCAGAGTATTTAGATACATTTATATAGGACAAATAAAAAACTTGTACCCCTCTAAAATGTCATTCGCCCTCCCCCACCTGTCCAAAAAGTCCTGAAAGAAACACTGGTCACAGGCCTGTACTTCCAACAGAAATGCTTATAAATAAGTTAAAACTATGACTGTTTTGATCATGCAACGCAAAAGCACAAATTTTAACTTTTTATACTAGCCTGTCATGAACCAGCAATACACGTTATAACTCGAAAACCTTAGAAGTTAGAGAGCTCAAATTTAGCATATCATTGTCTTTTTCAATATATTTTTATTGGATTTATTGTTGTTAGGATTGAACCTTACAGGTCTAGTCTGTTCCAAGCTCACCATAGAAACATATAAATTTTAGGGGAATAACTCGAGAACCAAAGCAGCTAAAAAGTTCCAATTTGGATTTTCCATTTTGGTCCCGTAATCTTTAAATCCGAAGACCGTAATTGATATAACCCAATCAAAACTACAATATCGTTCATTTATAAAATTTATTTTATGTCTTTGTAATTTACATCTAATAAAAACCCTCTGCCTCTGCCATATAAACACATTTTGTTTAATTGCATTGCTGAGCAACATATCGTTTTCTTCCAATAAATTTGCGGAGAATATATCGTCCGCATAATGCTATCTATTTCTATGGAAGGTTCATTTTTTCTGAATATATTGACATTCCCTGGTCCTAGAAATTCGAAATATAAATTATATTTCAGGTGGAGGTATTTCAAGGTTACCACAAAATTTCATGAAAATCTGAGCAGCTTCTTTGATGATGAGACAAACACTCACACACAGAGAGATTTTCAATTTTATTTATATAGATTATCGCTAATGTATGAAATCAATGATTACATAAATTGAGTTATGTTAATTTAGATTTTAAAAATATATCTATATTCAATTAACTATTTGTTTTATTTAATTTCTAGTAACCACTTTTATTATATGGGATAAAAATGTGAGAACAATTTTTTGTGTTGCAGTTTTCAATAAAAGTCTGCCTTCTGAAACTTTTATTTTTTGTTTACTTGTTTTTAATTTAACGTATCTTGGCTATTAAATGTATGATGCTTGAATTCTAATAAAACTGGGAAATCTGATATTCATGTATCATGGATATCTTTGATATCCACGGACTGTACCGTCACCAGGAACCAGAAAATGTTCAATAAAGCCGCTATTTTATAAATCTGTATTTTAGTCAATTGGCATGGAGTTTATTCAAGATCAAGCTGGAACTAAATAACATTTCAATAGCAGGTTCATAATAACAAATTCCGACGCTATCAGGTGTTTGGGAAATTCATTTTTTTATAAATTTGATGCCAGTATATAGACTTTGATATATAGACCACAGAAGCACAAAAAATTGCAAATCGCTTTCTATCTACCAGTGCAATTTCTGGCTAAAAGTTGCTACATTTAAAAAAGCAACATTCTGCCAAAATCTCTCCAAGCTTTATGGATGGAGAAATAAGTTATTCTTATAGCAGATAAATGATTATTGGCGTTCAAATACAAAAATATTACTCAAAGTAACTTTTCTCATGAATGGAATGAGCTAGATCCACGAGAATGATGTCACCAAATTCATCGTATGGTATTACATATGAAAAGTGAACATGTTTCTCAACAGTTAATATTTTTCTTCAATTTATGGGATTTTTTGATGAATTTATTTAAAAATGTGAATATTTCGAGAATGGTTCATGCTAGCATTCTAAAGTGTATATCAATCGTTTTCTAAGGAAAGCTTCATATTTGCGTAACTTTATTTAAGGTTTTGATTTTTTTATGATTTTTTCAAAATTTCACTCGAAAATTTAGGGGGGAGGGGGGGTTCTGAACTTTTGATTGCATTTAAAAACAATAAACTTCCAGTATTCACGGATTGTGATTTTTGTACCAAATTTCATTCGAATCGCTCCATTCTTTCGTGAAATATCGTCTCCACAGGCTCACTGACACACACACACACAGACATCACTTAAAAATTGTTTGATTCATGATCAGGTATGCTTGAAACGTGCTCTCTCGTTGAAAACTCGAATTCGAATTTTCGACCCCATCACAATACTTTCCTTATACATTATGTATATAAGGAGAGTAATAATTTCAAACATGTGCCCTTGCAGGACAATTTCCAAGGGTGAATTGCATTATACATCTACAGATTAATTATTAAGTATAAGTTTAATTGCTATCGTTATACAATATAGTTTCAGTGATATTCATTTTCAAGATTTTTATCCATTTGATTTGAAATATTTATAACTTTATCTCAATAAAACAGCAAGTGTTCAAATTTTTCTGTTCTGCAACTTATTCTATCTCAGACTCATTCAAATCTATTTTACTGTAACCTTCTTATGTAATAACTAGCAATATTTCCGTTCTTCGTGCGGAAGATATATTATAAAGAAACATGCAATTTACAATTATGTGTAAATTCCTATAGCATTCTAAATTACATTGTTATTCAAAGAAATTAAAATATTTAATTCAATTTTTCTGAAAATAGTATAAGAATCTCTGTTCTCACTAGACAAAATTATCATAAGCAGATCTGAAGAATAAAACATTCTGGACCAGTTTGTAAATAAAGTTACAAAATATATGAAATTGTATCATTATATTCCAAAATGAAATCGCTATGAAATTGGACATGTGCCAAAATGATAGCACTAAAATGGCTTTAGAAGATATACCCTGTTTTAACAATTGATTAAACTCAATATATGAGTTTGAAAATTCCTTATTGAAAATATCAATAATCCTCATAACTTTTCAACCAGAAAGCCTTGATACAATCCAGTCAAAAATGTAATTCGGATAAAATTTATTTTTATATACATTTCTCACTTCTTTAAATTGGTAAAAATTAGAAAAGAGAGTCTGTTGTATAAATTTATTAGGTTTAATTCTGTTGCTTAGTAACATATTTTTTTTAATACATTTTTGGAAAAAATATCATTACTAAATTTATAAACATTTTATGAATCTAAAAAAAATGATGTCGAAATTTAATTACTGAAAGTTGTAAATTGTATTTAGTATCCAGTAACATCTATGATTTTAATATTTAATTAACCGTTTTCAATAGTGTAAAATTTTTTACTATGAAAATGAAACATTTATAAATGATTTAAAATGTACATTTGATAATGATTTGAAATGTGCATTTATAAATGATTTAAAATGATTCTCACAAACGTGATATTACCTACCAGTCGTGATATTACCTAATACAGGTTATATGACTTTTGATTTTAGTCACTTTAAAACATCATTTTTCATCAATATAATCCCCAGATATCAGCCCAAATCATAGCAAGGCAATGGCCTAAATCAGCCCAAGAGGCATTTGTCTAGTGTCCCGCCCACCCATTCCGCCCTTGATTGGTGAATTGTGTGACGTCAAAATATAAAACTATTTTGAAAGTATCTTCTCTTGTCAATAGAACGAACTAAATTCATGCGAACAATGTTAACAAATTTATCGCATAACACTACATATGAAAAATTGAATATATTTCACAATAATTAATACATTTTTTTTTTTAATATAAATTTAATGTTGAAATACAATACCTCAAGAACGTTTCATGCTAACGCTCAAAATTTGTATTCTTTTTCTAATGAAAAATTACATAAAAAGTAATTAGTTACCTAACATTATAATAGTTTTGATAGCAAAATTTTCTGAGAATCTATATAACATACTTTCGTTGAAAATACCATCTAAAGAAGGAATTTCAAGGCACCTTTGATTTCTTCATAACGTGTTTTTTCTGTATGTGGATAAGCAACTGCTTAATCTAAAAATCAAATGTATTCAAATTATCGTTAGATATGTAGAAAATGATGTTTATAATTTGGATACTGATTCCTAGTATTTCAGTTTGCGACGAATCTACATGATTTGGATTTGAAACCTCTAAAAAACGAAAAAACTATTATGTGACATCTGTGTGTGTCTGTGAAATGTATATATCCACTCTAATTCAAAACTAATTGACGTAATTTCTATAAAAATTTTATAGATAAGTCACTTGTGGTTACCCTGGTGCTGATTAGATTTAGGTAGAATTCTGAATAAAATAATTATTATCAGGAGCGGTTCTCAAGATATTGAGAATTTCACTTTTCATAATGGAACATTATAACCCTCAATACATTAATTAAATCGAATGAAATTTAGTACGATAAATTACGAATGTTAGCCCCTAAAATTCTCACAATTTTTTTATTGGAAAAGCATTGAAAAAGATAATTATGCTTTAAAGTGCAATACTTAAATAGTTATTATATGTAATTTATTATTTAAAAGCTAATGATATAATTTCTGAAACAATGACATGTGCCGATATCCACGTCTTGCATCTAAACCAGTTATTTTTGTATCATTTCCAGCATAATTATATTTTAAATATTTTTTATTTAAAAAATCTGATCCTTTTTAAAAGGTTCGATCTCTTTTAAAAACTAAGATAATAAATGATAGCTTGGATGATAAATGATAAGGATTCAGCATCCAATTCTAGAAAAGGTATATAATAGTTCACTAAGGATTTTCACTTACGGTCTCTAATTTCATTTCAAAAATGTTACTTGAAACATTAACTTCTCGGAATCTGTTATAGATATAGTTAGCTAAGATGATGACTGATATGGATTCAGTATCAAGTTCAGGAAAGGGTAGGGGTTTATTAAAGATTACTTTTTCCAGTCCTTTTTTCACTTCAGATTATAACATTCTTTGAAACATTTGTTTCTCAAAATTACCTATCGATAGAGCTTAGATCATCACTGATATGGCTTCAGCATAAAATTCTGGCTAGGGTTTGGAATTCATGAAGGAAGGATTTTTCATTTACACTTTTAGAGATGTCATGTCCAGTTTTTCCAAACATTGGCATGACTGTACGAAATATGTAAAAGAGAATAAAATTAATAGTTCCATCAAAAATAAAGTATGCACATCATTTGTCACCCTATAAAGACTTCTTGATTAATTTTTTGTTTCTTATAAATTTTTCCATTTTAAATTAGAAACATGAAATATTTCGAGTGTCACGTTTTTAAATTAATACATATTTAAAATATTACACATTAGCTATATTCGTAACACTTTTATATACTTATGTTTTATAATGTATAATTTTATTTTTGAAAAAAAAATGTTAGAAAATTTGAAGGTTTTCTCTTAGGCCGTCCTCAACGAAAATAAATATGCCCATTACATTCATCGATTGAAATAATCATAGAAAATTTCATTTGATTTTCATAACTTGTTTGAGAGTTATCATACCCACAGATATCAAAAAAAGGTTGAAAAAAAGGTTGATACGTTTCAAGAATGCTCAAAACGTTTATTCAGATCCACCAAAATTTTAGAATCAGATTTTTGACACATCATACTGTCCTTTTACATATATTATTCATTGTAGGGGAATTTAAAATGACCGACCATTCACTTCTGCAACATAGGGGGATTTTTCACTGGGAGACCTGCTTTCAAAACAAAAACTCGAAATCCAAGTAATTGTGACCACAATAATCTCACCCCCTGTTGTCCATTACCTTCGTGGAAAAGGGATAACACAAGCGAGTCCCCCTATCAACCTCCACGATCCCCATCAAGGCGGAGCTAAGCTCCTGCGACAACCTGCTACCGATCTATCAATGTCAAACTTTGAGATGGTGCTATCATGCAGAGATTGGATATAAATATTTTACCTCTATTCAATGCTTGACCAATTATAAAATTTGGGTTCAACATAGCTCAGATTTTCTTTTTGCATAAAAAAGTAAAATCTTCATTCTTTCTGCGGGGGTTTTGAAATTTTCTTTAACTTGATAAAAATGTTTTCTATCGATGAGCAAAGTTGGAAAAACAAATTTTTGCACTTATCTTTGCACTTCGCTTGAATTTTAAAAATACTTCTAATGAATTTAAAAAAAATTTTAAAACCATTCTAATTGCTTATAGTCCAATTTTACATTTTGCAAAAAATTCCAGGAAAAAATCTCAAAATCCAATGCTATATTTAGCTATTTTCTTTTCCCCATTGATTAACATGGGATTCTCAGGTTAGCTTCAGGCGGGGAAGTTTCCTCTTAATGGCTATTTTAAAATTAGAATAGTTATATCAAGGTTTAATTAAAGGCATTGATCCTAATATATGTTCACCTTCCATATATCAAAAGGCTTCAACTGGATAATTTTTACTACATGCAATTTTACATATAAATTTGTCTAAGTCTATATTAAATTGTTTAATAAATAGACATAGATTTAAAGTATTAGGAAAACATTTGATTTTTAAGAGTTAAATTTTGAACCATATTGAGATCACTAGAAATGATGTGTTTATGATTGCTGTCAATAAATTTGAAATAATTTGGATGGTTGCAAACACAGGGAAAGTTGGGGACATTTTTTTTTTTTATGTTGATTTGAAAGATATTTTGAAATTTCATTATAATTAAATATTTATCTACCCAAAGGAGTAATATAATTAAAGGATAAAAGTTTTGATAATATTGATATTTGGAAAAGGAGAACAATGTTTAAACTTCTTAAATAAAGTATTGAAATTTGTTTTATGATAGTATGAATTTTTGTTGTTAATTACACAATAAGTGTTATGATTTTTATTTTGATTATAATTATTAATATTTAACAATTGTATAGACAAATGGAGATTTATAAAATGTGCCCTAGTAATAATTAGATCATAGAAAAGGTGTGGAAAATGTTTATCATTATTAAATGACTTTATAAAAATATTATAAACTTTATTTAATTGTTGTTCTTTGATATCAAAAATTCAAACTTTTAATTTGTTTGTCATATGAAGTTTTTTCTATATATATACAGGGTGTCCAGTGCTATTGGTGCCTAATGGCTATTTCCTCAACCGTTAGTCACAGAGATATACTTCCAGTTGCAAAAATGTTTTAAATTTTAAAATCTATTATCTTAGAAACAGTTTAAATCAATAAATGTATTTCTAAAAGAAATATGAAATATATGTTTTTATACGACCACCCGGTCCTACCAGTTATATTTAGGAAAATCATCCTCATACAATTTCATGCAAAATAAAAAAAATCATCCTTTTACTCCAAAATTCACTGACTTATAACTGCTTAAAGTTGGAGCACTTTTTGTGCTGAGAAATGGAGGTTATACACAAAATATTTTTTTGTTGTTATTGCGTTTTTTGTTATTTTGTTGTTATTATTTCATTATTATGCTACCCGTTTCTCTTAAGCACTTTACAACTTTTAAAATAGTACTAGCAGATGGGAATTTCATAGCATACTGCCTTGCAGCCTCTCGCTTATTCTGATGAAATTCTCCGTTAAAGTAATACCATTTCAGTGTACTGCCTGTTATTGAACATTTTTCGTTTATCACTTCACATTTGCTACTAGCAAACACAGCATCAGAAACTTTAGAACAACCGGAACAAAATAAGCAAAACAACAGTTTTTCAACTCTGGCAAAGTATGAAATTTAATGTCTGTTGCCGATTTAGAAGGAAAATTAAATGTTGAATATTTATCGTCAGCTGAGCATTTTATCACAGACATGATACTTCATTTCAACTTATTCAGATACTCTCTACAAATTTGTTATTTTTTAGGTGTTATATGCCTTTATTATTTTAGATTTAATGTGCGTAATTTTTTATTTTCGTCTGCAGGTAGCTGCAACTGGTCTCATTACTGGTCTATTACCTTATAAAAATTTAAATTTCGTAATTTTTACAGAAATGCTTTTATTGACTTAAACAACTCTTACGATAATCTGTCACCTCATTTACAATAAAGATCTTAGTCGAGCCCTGACTATAATACCCTTCTAAACGAAATACTATTCGATAAAAAGCTTTGCTTCATTCTCAACATTATGTCAGCAAATGCAATCGAAACATAATACTTTGAATACGGAATTTCAATATTTATACTGTCCCTTAAAGGTTGCTTGTAATTGGACATTTTTGTGCTCGGAAAAGCGACTTATGTCATAAAGTTTAATGCTTCATAACTCGGTGAATTTTGGTTGTAAAAGGATTATTTTTTTTTTATTTTGCATGAAATTGCATGAGGATGATTTTCCTAAATATAACTGGTAGGACCGGGGTCTGTATAGAAATTTATATTTTGTATTTCTTTTATAAATACATTTATTGATTTAAACTGCTTCTAAGATAATAGATTTTAAAATTTAAAACATTTTTGCAATTGGAAGTATATCTCCTGTGACTAACAGTTGAGGATATAGCCATTGGGCACCGATAGCACTGGACACCCTGTATATATGTGTGTCTGATATTAGATGTTTTAAGTAATTTTTACCAAATATTGTTGGAAGGGCGGTGCTTTCCTATTCCCCTCTTTGTATCTCTTTCTCTTATGTTATGCTCCCAGTACTGTTAACCAGCATCGATAAATTCATTCTGCTGTTTTTAAAGAGCTTACCAGCACCAAATAGCCATTAACTGCAATCACAGGAAGGAAACTTACAATATGCTTCAATTTTGTAAGTCTCTAGTGATCAAAATTTTGTGATATTGATGAAGCTGATATCATAACCACTTAATTCCATCTATGAGTTAACGGCTGATAAGCTTCTACAGAAGTGAAACAGTCCATCAATGGTGGTTGTATTACTCTAGGATATAAAATTTGCGCTTGTATTAATAAAAATATTCTACTTTTACTATAATTTATCTAATAATGGTTTTATTATATAATAGATTAAAGAATTCCCTGGTAAAGGCCGTGGTGTAATTACTAAAAAACCTATTAAAAGAGGTGAATTTGTGTTGGAGTACTATGGAGAACTTATTGATTATGAAGAAGCTAAAAAAAGGGAGACAATATATGCAACTAAAGAAAACACTGGTTGTTACATGTACTATTTTAAGTTTATGAATGAAAGATTTTGGTAAGAGCAATTTACTCATTTACTGAAAGATAAAATTTAACTATTTTGCATCCTAAATAAAAGTATCTTACATTCTAATACTGAATACAGTGATAATATATATTATTTTATATAGTCTGAAGTTATCAGAAATGTGTAACATATTACATATATTAGCAAGCCCTAAACTCTAAAGATAGTGTTAGGTGATAGTTGTGTCAGTTAGAGATGCTTTATCGTTATACCAATACTAGAGAATGTACCAGCTTTGCCTGGAGTTAAAGTGGGTTAATTATATAAAATAAGAAAATAAAGCATGGTATGACCCCCCCCCCCCCCCCAATCTTACAAAAACCATCATTTGCAGAGACTATGCATTCTACATTAAAATGTACCATCAGAGACACAATTTAAATCTTAATTTCAGCAAATCTTAAATTCAGCACATCTTAATTTCAGCACTGTCATTCATCCTTTATTATTTTTATCTTGTTTGTTAAATTTCCACTTGAAAAGGGAATTTCTAATAATTCTTGAATATATTTATCGATCCAGCATAAACTCATTTTCCAGTTAAAAAATTTTAAAAGCAGGCAAAAAAAATTAAGCTGCTTTACCATAACTAAAATGACAGTATAACAAAAAATATTGCAATGCTGCAAAATAATATTTACTCACATGTGCTACCCACTATAGGAGATTCAGTAGGATGGTAATTTGGCCGCCAGGTGCTGGACTGTTGTAGAGACCCAGACCATCCGACCTACCAGAAAGGTGTAAGGTGACTATTTGGATGGCTGGGAAGAGCCACCCAATTTAGACCGGAACCCAATGGGGGAGGCATCCACAGGGACCGAATCCTCCTTCCCCTACCACAAACCTCTCAGAAGGACTTGTGGACCCACATGTTTAACGTGATCATACTCCGTGTGAACATGACGGCAGCAGAGTGAATCGAGCCCGGGCCTACCGAGTGCAATTCCCGCATGCTAACCACTGGACTTCTGCACCCTAGGTGCTGGACTGTGAATCCCTTCATCATAGAGTCATATGCACAGAAGTAATAATCTGGCATTTGGCTGAAACTCTGTCGCCTCCCTAAGATATTGCAATAATTCATTGCATTGTCCGTTTTGTTGAAAGACATAAATGAATATGCTGATAAACTGCTTCTTTAATCTACCGATGCATATATTATATCTAATTCAAATTTTCCAAGCAAAGTGTTACAGTTTTTTGTTGAATATAAAAGATTTTAGTTTAATTATACCTTCAATTCTAATAATGTGGCAGCGCCATACTAGCCATACTGCAGCATTCACCACTGATATATTTATATATTTTTTAATGACCGGTCATTTGATTGCCTAATCATTCACCCAATTTTTAGCGGCTGGAACATGAACCATTTTGTCGACACATGACATTGCTCTGGCATACCACAGAGGACAGATCATATTATAACCTAAACAGACACCACAATACCCCCCATTTCCACAGATGGTATTCGAACCCACAACCCAGCAGTTGAGAGAGATCATGAGTAAACAATTGTCTTATACCTCTCAGCTACCAGGCCGGCTTCATAACTATACAGGGTGTCGGACGGCCTGGGGTTTCCACAGGGTATCCCAAAAACATTGACCTCGGCTTTTATTCCTTAAATATTGATCTTAGACATATATAATAAATTACAAAGTTGCGTAAAAAAAAATACAGAATTTTATGAAATCGATAAAAATTTACAGGGAATTAAATTTGAAGAAATACAAAATTTAAATTTTTATACAGCCTCCGTACAAAAAGATTTCCAATGACTAAAATGTGCCCCCTACATTAATAAGGTGATGTTGTTGAGACCCAGACCGTCCGACCTACCGGAAAAGTGTAAGGTAACTGTTTGGACGGCCGGGAAGTGCCACCCAATTTAGACCAGAACCCAGTGGGAGTGGCACCACAGGGACCGTACCCTCCTTCCCATACCACCAACCTCTCGGAAGAACTTACGGACCCACATGTTTAACGTGATCGTACTCCGCATGAACACGGCTGCAGTTGTGGCAGCGTGCAAATCCAGTATGCAAACCACCGGGCTACCGCCCCCCAAAATCTGCCAACAGCACGCGGTGTTCCCAGGTGGTCACCCACCTAAGTACACTAATAAGGTGATGTATAAAATTTCAGCATTTTATCATAAAAAGTCCCAGAGATATGTTTAAACAAATTTGATGAGGGAGTAATCACAAATTAAAATGTAAATGTTTACAGCAAGAGTGCAAATGATCCAACACAGAAATGCATCATAGGCAAATAATATCTGCCTCTTTAATGGATCTTTGGCATGGATGGAAAACATTTTGTACAAGCTTTGTAATCTTTGTGTAAAGTTATTATTTCTACGCAGTGTAGATACTTTTGTACCAATAAATAGCAAAATTATTATTTATTTATGTAATCATTGTTTTCTTTTGTAATTTGTGTATGACCCCAGAAACTCAATCTGCTGACATGATTTTTCCCCTCTGAAAACCCATATTGATGCATCGAAAAGTGGTTTAAGTCAATTGAATATTTTTGTCTTTTCACATATCTCTGGGACTTTTTATGATAAAATGCTGAAATTTTGTACATCACATTATTGGTGTATGGGGCACGTTTTACTCATTGGACATGTTTTTGTATGGGGGCCATATAAAAATTTGAATTTTATATTTCTTAAAATTTAATTCCCTTG
Source organism: Amaurobius ferox (assembly GCA_951213105.1). Lineage (NCBI taxonomy): Eukaryota > Metazoa > Arthropoda > Arachnida > Araneae > Amaurobiidae > Amaurobius > Amaurobius ferox. Next base: position 59,398,953 of record OX578133.1, read on the forward strand.
AAAATTCTGTACCTTTTTTTACGCAACTTTGTAATTTATTATATATGTCTAAGATCAATATTTAAGGAATAAAAGCCAAGGTCGATGTTTTGGGGACACCCTGTATATTATACTTCATATTGTAAATTTATTGTTAACTCAGATGTTATGTTTTTTTAAGAGATGCGAGATTGAATCAGATGTAAGATTGGGTTAAATAACAATATTGTATAATATATGCGTAGTGATTGTGAATGTTACAATTTATGGCCAGAACTGAACGTCTTGTTTTTAGCCTCTGTCTTTTTGAATATCAAGTCACTAATTTATTAGGCAATTGTAATTTGATAAATGACTAAATTAGCATGAAGCATAAATAAAGTACAAATAATACACAAGTACTAAATATTTAATAAATTATACTCATTTACATTTATATATTATTTTATTTTAGCATCGATGCAACTAAAGAGACACATCGCTTGGGACGCCTAGTAAATCACAGTAAAAAGGGAAATCTTAAAACTGCACCTTTCTTCATCAAGGATTGTCCACATCTTGTTTTTTTTGCTGGAAGAGATATTGAACCTGAAGAGGAGTTAAGTTATGATTATGGTGATCGCAGGAAAATTGCTATTGAGTCTCATCCTTGGCTAGCATTCTAATGTTGTAATACTAATGTCCAAATCATTATTCAAATATATGTAAATACTGTAAATATTTTTCAATCATTTTTTGTATAAAAAGTACCATTATTTTAATAAATTTTCATAAATATATTGATTTCTTATTTGATAATGAATTACATTAAACATATTTATATATAAGGAAAACTGGAACTCAAATAAGAAAAGATCAGTCATGTATAAAGCATTGATTAAGAAACACTTTCCAACTGAAATGCAATTTTATTTAAACATCTGTAAAATGTAATACATTCAAAGCTGAAATTTTTTTAATTAATACAGTGCTACAGTAATTTATTATACTTGAAAACTTAACACTTCATAAAAAAAAGCACAAATTCACAAAATGAACTTTCTTCAAATGATGTCATCGAAATATAAACCATGTGTCTCTATGGAAAATTAATTTCATTCATATCACTTATATTTCAGACTCCAGAGCTAATTAATTTTACTTGAAAATAATTCAGCAATCCTTATACAACTCACCTTACAATCACTTGATTTGTTTACTTTTCTGCATGCATTAAATTTAGTCTTCATTGTAAAAATAATCAAAGTTTAGTGATCATTTAAAATAAAAATTATTATAATTGCATTGGCAGAGAATTTAGATACACAGATAATATGCAAAAATAAAGTATTTTTATAATGGATGCAACACTAAATATAATTTTAAACGATCTTACATATAATCTTTACACAGTAGAAAAAAATGGATGCCATATTTCAGTGGTTCCCAAACTGGGGTCCCCGGACCCCTGGAGGTCTGCGAACAACACGCAATATTTAACTAATAAATAGTTAGCTTTAAAAAAAATAAAATTCATTATTTTTCTCCACTCTTTTTTTTTATTTTATTTTTTTAAATAAAATAATAATAAACTTTTTTCTAAATAACTTTGAATTAAATACATTCATGAAATTAATTTCAGACTGATTGGTTATATCTTCAAACAGAATTAAATTGTTTGGGAGTAGGTTTCGTTTTGGCACAATGCCATGATTAACAATGACGATACTCTGATGTAGCTTGGACGTCAAAGCATTTGTAACTTCGAGCATTAATACTACTAGAGACCGGATGACGTCAGCTTTGAATAGAGGGGGCATAGCAAACATCTCCCGCCTCTCTCGCGCTGATTTACGCGGGTGCTCCTGCGTAAAGTCGTGTGACGTACTTCACTAACGTATTTTCAACCCTGCAGATATTTGTTAATTATTTGATAAAATGGATCGTTGGCTAAAATTAGGTGCTTCAAAGCTTCCTTTGGAAACTGAAAATGTTGTTGGTTCTAGTTGTATCACAAATAATGAAGTGACGAGTCCGAAAGTAGATAGTTGTTCCAGTGCCAAAATTGTGAATGCTAACGTAAGAAAGGTTCATAAATATTGTGATTCATATATAAACTTCGGGTTTATTTCCATTGAAAAGGGAGAAGTGTTATCTCCGCAATGTGTTATTTGTTACCAAGTTTTATCTAATGAAAGCATGAAACCTGCAAAACTCTCTCGACATTTACAAACAAGACACCCCGAGTTTGTTAAAAAATCTGTTGATTTTTTTCAATTAAAAGCTGACGAGTTGCATGGCAACCAAATAATGTTGTATAAAGCCAGTGGTGGCCATAATGAAAATGCTGTTTGTGCGTCATATGAGGTCTCTCTACTCATCTCTGAAAAGGGAAAGCCACATACCATTGGTGAAGAAATTATAAAACCATCAGCTCAATTGATGGTCTCAGCAGTTCTGGATGAAAAAGCTAGTAAGTCTTTGAATTTAATTTCCTTGTCTAACAATACAGTAAAAAGACGGATAGATGAAATGGCCCAAAATGTGAAAGAAGAACTTCTCAACAGAATTAAAAAGCATTGCACATTATTTGCAATGCAGTTAGACGAAAGCACTGACATTGTCAATAATGTAAATTTGATTGCTTTTATCCGTTATGAGTATGAAAAAAAATTACATGAGGATTTTCTTTTTTGAGTAAATCTACCATCACGCACAACTTCAGAAGAACTGTTTAACATGTGAACAAGTTTATGGTTGAGAATAACATTGATTGGAATAAATGTGTAGGTGTCAGCACTGACGGAGCAAAAGCGATGTGTGGAAGGAAGAGTGGATTGGTAACTAAATTAAAAGCTATAGCAACATCTATTGAGTGGGTTCATTGCTGTATCCACAGAGAAGCGTTAGCAACAAAAAAAATGCCACAAGAATTGAAGGTATATTTTGATGAGGTAGAATTGTAAATTATATTAAAGCACGGCCTTTAAATTCTCGATTGTTTGCCATATTATTTGCGGAAATGGGCAGCGATCACAAACAATTGTTAATGCACTGTGATGTACGGTGGCTTTCTAATGGAAAAGTATTAACCAGAATATTTGAATTGAGGGAAGAAGTAAAATTATTTTTATTTAAATCTAACTTTGACCTTAAAGATAGGTTCCATGAAACTAATTGGATTTTGAAATTGTCATATCTGACTGACATCTTTAACTATCTATATGGACTTAATTTAAGCCTGCAGGGATCTAGCATCACTATTTTTCAAGTTCAGGACAAAATCAAGGGGATGAAAAAAAAATTAAAGATATAGATTCAAAGATTGGACACCGAGATCTTTGAACAATTTCTGTCCATGGCAGAATATATCCAGAGTTCAGAAGAAAATGTTCCACAGGAAATAATTAATATTATTAAATTACACTTGGAACAATTGCATTTACAGCTAGATGAATATTTTCCCGAAACCAATGACGGTGACGTGTGGATATTGAATCCATTTGCTAGTGAACTACCAACCAACCACTCCCTTACACCACAAGAAGATTTTTTGGCGGAACTTTCATCGGATTGTTCTCTAAAATTAATGTTCTCACAAGTACAATTAGCTGACTTTTGGTTATCAATAATGGCTGACTATTCTCAACTCGCAAGAAAGGCTCTTAAGTGCTTAACTCCCTTTCCCACAACTTACTTGTGCGAAACAGCTTTCTCCCACCTGACATATTTAAAATCTAAGTTGAGAAATAGACTTGAAGTTGAAAGTGATTTAAGACTGAAATTATCAGACATTAAACCAAATATTACTGAGCTAATTGCAAGAAAGCAGCATCACTGTTCACACTAAATTATGCTTGTTGTACATATCCAATAGAAACACGCCCTTGCAATATGGTTTTAAGGGTATTTTATTATGCAATGAGTTGTGATCTCTTCGTATATCATGGGTGTAATTATTATTTCAATTTTTATTTAAAAACTACTCAACATGTTTTGCTGAAAATTTTTTTATGCATTTTATATGATAATTTGAATATTTACTAGAATTTTCAAAGCAATTTGTTAATTTTAATTTTGCTTAAAGAATGTTTGAAAAATTAAATCCAATAGGGTTTAATGTATTTCACTTCTTCAACTCGGGTTCAATCTGAAACTAATTGGGTGATATTATTCATCTACATTCCCATATATGTCTCGCAGACCGTTTCAAAAACATATTAAATCTCATTTTGATAAAGTCATTTTTACAGCAGTTATCATGCGAACAGACAGAATGACCAAAGTCATAGACACTTTTTAGTTATGTTGGAAAATGTTGTAAATACTTTTTTTTTATTATTATACACTTTGTTGCAAAATAATATATGCACCCATAAGAAATTGAGCTACAGCCGCGAAACACAGCATGTATATATCATTTGAGGAGATATGCAAATGATTAGAATTTGGGAGCAAAAAAAACGTTTTTTTAAGAAATGGTGTCGACAAGAAGATAATATTTTAGTAACTGTTAAATCCTCCCCTGGCAGCTATACAAGCCGATATTCGGTGCAAAATTTAGTAACTGTTAAATCCTCTCCTGGCAGCTATACAAGCCAATATTCGGTGCAAAATTTAGTAACTGTTAAATCCTCCCCTGGCAGCTATACAATCCGATATTCAGTGCAAAATAGTCTGTTCAGTTGCTTATGTCCATCTGTAGAAGATTCTACCACAAAAGTTACACCTGGTTAGCTGATTCAGTGGTATTCTGAGAAAACTGCAATTGCATTCACAGCATGTCCCAGATGATTGGTGATTATCTATTGGTGATAGGTCTCGGGACCTGGATGACCATAGAAGAGTATTAAATCCTCGAAGACATTTTTGAGAAAGTTGTGCTGTATGTGGTTGAGCGTTATCTAGTTGGTGAATGGAACCTGGGTGGCTTGACAGCATAAGCAGAACAATTGGCTGCAGAATATCCTCGACTTACAAGCAAGCACATCAGATTGGCTTACAGCATAACTAGAGGAGGTCGACTGTCCTATGAAATGGCTAACCAGACTGTCACACCATGTGTGATGGCCATGTGCCACTCAACAGCAAATGCAGGAGCAGAATGCTAGCCAGCCCTCCACACTTGTGGCAGTCATCGGCACTGAGAGAGAAGTAAAATTCATTGCTAAAACAACATGCCTCTAATCGAACACTGTCCAGGTGACTGAGCCTCCACACAAAACCAGATAGCTGTGCCTATGTTGAGGGATTAGTGGTAGGCATCAGGGTTGGACTGTCCTATCATGCGATATCTGATGGGCCACTTTAGTTCGAGAATATTCCAAACAGCATAGGGAACATTCCATTGAATATAATCATCCAATCACAATCACTGGCCGTCACATCTATGCTTTTCAGACCTGTCCATTTCATGGATTGAATAGGGACCTTATGCCATACAGTAACAAGACGGTCCAGGCCATCAAACATTAAAAACTTTCATGGCTGGCACGTTGTTAAACAGTGAGGGCTTGTCATCTAAAACTAGAGGTTTACAATGGCCAGGTAAATCAATCTTGGGACTGGTCTGGTCTTCAGGCTGAGCATGGGCTGCACGACACATTTTTGTACTGTGATCGGCTGGACTGGGCCATTTTCATTGGAAGCATTCATTTGAAGTTTTATAGAAACACGAGTATATTTAATGATGATATTATTTCTACAGTGCTAAATCGAATGTTTTGTTTACGAAGATATTAAATTTTTGACTATTGGTGGCAAAGTGGATAAAATAATTTGAAGAGATGTAAAACTATGAACCAAAATTCACAAACAAAGTTATTTTAATTTGTTTTCTACATTTTATTTTATAATAAATGTTTTTGTAGATCTTTAAAATTTGATTTTCACTTGCTTAAATTTCCAAAAAGACATATTTTCCTATGGTGGGCTTTGGACAGGCAAGGTTCAAAATCCAAAGCAAATATATCACGAGTACCAAACTTGACATTTCTACTTGCTTCGGTTCTCAAGTTATTCCTAAAACATGTAACTTCCTATTACAGACTCAGAACAAGCTGGATTACTAAGTTATAAAATCCAAAAAATAAAAATATACAATGAACTTTTTTGCTATTCCAGTTCTCAAGTTAGTCCCAAAAACCGAGTGCATTCTTAGTATGGGACTAAGACAGACTGGCTCATTAAAGTTCATAATCCAAAGAATCAAAATGTATCGCAAAAGACAACGACATTCCAAATTTAAAGTTACAGTGAATAGTTAGGATCTCAAAGATTTCAAATGCGACAAATGTGTATAATGGAAACAGCAGATAGATACATCTATCCGATAACTGTTGTTGCTATTATAGAATCAACATGCGGATATTCTTTCAGCTCTCAATAGAACATTGATGTGAAGAAGCACCTTGAAATATCTCTCCTGAACAATCAACACAACCACTCTTTATCTATCTATATATCTATACAAGTATAAGCAGAGGAATAAAGAATCAGATCCCAAAATTTTGTCGATATATCTCTTAATTTATTTACGAATTATATATAATTAAAATAAAAATTACTTTGTCATATATATATATATAAATTATTTAGGTAGACACTGAACACCTTGTCTCTCCTGACGTTCCGCCACTGCTTGCGTGTCAAATTTTATGAACCAGTGCGACCTGGTAAATTACACTAGAGGCGTAGCAAATACACAGACGTATTTTATTCTTACAGACTAAGATATATTCTTTTACTAGAAAATGTACCCACCGTTGTATGGGAGTTAAAGCAGGGTATTTATACAGGATGTCCCAAAAAGATTGAAACACGCTTTAATTCTTTACCTGTTGCAGATAAGTGGGCAATGTAAATTGCAAAAATGTTGAAAGTAAAGAAAGAAATAAGACTACGTTAATGAAACAGTCTTCCCATTAATTTTCAAAAAGTTACACTTTTTTAATTTTTATACGACCCCCTTAGATAAATTTAGTCAATCAGAAATTTTTTATTTTTAATGCAACAAGATCATTAAAAAAACCCGCATATCTGTATCTTTAAAATTGAGTGAATTATATTTAATTGAAAATTGTGAATGGGGACCATATATCGAATTAGAAATGTAAATTTGTGACATATCACAAAAACCATAAAACTGGATGATAATACATAGGAGAACCCCAAACACGTAGTGAGTACCACTGGTTTATATGATCTCTGTCTGTTGTTGTTGTTGAGACCCAGACCGTCCGACCTACCAGAAAGGTGTAAGGTAACTGTATGGACGGCCGGGAAGTGCCACCCAATTTAGACCGGAACCCAGTGGGGGAGGCATCCACAGGGACCGTACCCTCCTTCCCCTACCACCAACCTCTCGGAAGGACTTACGGACCCACATGTTTAACGTGATCGTACTCCGCATGAACACGGCGGCATTTGTGGCAGCGTGCAAATCTAGCGCGCAAACCACGGGGATACCGCACCCGAGATGGCCAACAGCACGCGGCGTTCCGAGGTGGTCACCCACCAAGTACTAACCGCGCCCGATGCTGCTTCACTTCGGTGATCTAACGAGAACCGGTGTTTTCAGCACGGTACGGCCGTTGGCCTCTGATCTCTGTCTGTGTAATGCTTTATTTAGATGCATTTGTGATAAAAAATTTTGACACATATTAACGTATTTGCGATTTAAACAATTTTTATCGTCAATTTGTCCATGATCCCTATTTTCACTGATAAAACAGCCTTTCACATGGTACAGAAAAGTGGCACAAGTCAGATTTTTTCCTTTGTCATAATTCAGTTGATTTTAAAGCTGCAGATATGTTTTTTAATGATCTTGTTTTCAATGATCTAGTTTTTTTAATGATCTTGTTGCATCAAAAATAAAAATTTTCTGATTGACCAAATTTGTCTAAGGGGTCGTATAAAAGTTGAAAAGTGTAACTTTTTGAAAATTAATAGGAGGACTATTTCATTCACGTAGTCTTATTTCCTACCTTACTTTCAACATTTTTGCAATTTACATTGCCCACTTATCTCCAACAGGTAAAGAATTAAAGTGTGTTTCAATCTTTTTGGGACACCCTGTATAGAACAATAAAATAAATTAATATTTTTTTGTATAAATTGCATGAAATCCTTGTACATAGGTACAATGGCAGTGAAATAAACAGTTTTTTGATTTAAATTTTAGTTTAAGAAATATTTAATGTCAAAATCAAAATATTTGAACTTCGAGTTTACGTCCTGGACAGACTAATAATAGCAAAACCATGAATTTTTACAGGCATATACCTTCATAGTTGAATTTTTGCAGAAAGAAGCCCCCCTTTTTTTAAATTTCAATGTAGTTTATAAGTTATTCTACTTTTTATGATGCACATCTGAAACACGATATAAAATAACTTATACCATGATCTGGAGGGGAAAATGTTCCTCCGTATTGGCGCATTTCTCTGTCTCGTACCATAAAAACTATAACATACAAAAATATGAAATTTGATACATTTGTGGAGAAATAATAGGGAACCACAGTGAAATAAACTTTTTTTTTATTTAAACATTGGTTTGGCTTGTGAAAGTTACAGGGGTTTGGTAAGCATTGCGAGCAGGGTAGAGCCCCTTGTAAATAAAATAAAAGTTATTTGGACCTAAATTATTTAGGTAGATAATGACCACTTCGTCTCCTGACATTTCACCACTGTTTGCGTGTCAAATTTCATAACCTGGTGTGACCTGGTAATTGCTCTAGAGGCGTAACGAACACACAGATGTATTTTATTTTTATAGATAAAGATATATATTCTTTTACTAGAAAATGTTGGACAGGAGTTAAAGCAGGGTAGTTATATAGAATAATAAAAATAATTTATTTGTGTAAATAACAGTGAAAATTACATGCAATCCTTGCACATCAGTGCAATGGCTGTCAAACAACCTCCCCTCCCCCATCAGACACACAAAACCGAGACTCATCACTTGCACAGACTCTCCGTTCTACATTGAAATCTACCGACGGACACAATTTATATCTTAATTTCAACAATCTCAGCACAATTAGACCAATTTATATATTGGCCACATCTTTCGCAATCAACATAATTTTTATATTTCCAATAAATAAACACCTGCTATTTAAATAATACATATACAGATAACAGCACTCATTTTTTAAATTGTATGTTTTGAACTAAAATCATTCTCGAGACACAAATGAAAACACTTGAAATTGCAAAAAAGTTCCTTTAATCCTGAAATTTATTGCTATCTCAGCTAATTTCAGTCTAATTTTAGCACAGTACTCATAATGATAATAGTAGGTATAAAATGGGGGTTGAGGGCCACTTCGGAGAGGAGCAGCCAATGCCTCCGGGAGGAAGCTTCCTCTTTTGGGAGGAGGGTTCCTCTTTTGGGAGGAGGGTTCCTCTTTTGAGAGGGAGTTTCCTCTCGGACCAATGTATCCCCCCAGGAGGAAGGTTCCTCTTTTGGAAGGATTCCTCTCGGAGGGTCTTTAGACCAACGTATTGTGAAAGAGGCCTCGGAGTGCATTGCACAAAGAGGTGTCGCAATCGCGTTGAGAGGGGAGGACCTCCGAAGGATGACCTTAAACCGGAGTGCATTGCACAATCTGATAATCTGGAAATGACCGGACTACATTGGAAGTCGTGTCGCAATCAGCGATTGATAACCTTGGAGATGACCTTTGACAAGAGATCTTAGCACACGTCCTTCCTCTCTGCTGGCTGGGAACAAAGTTCCTTATCAGCGGTGACGTAGTTAAAGCGCCCTCAGGCGAAAGTTGATGAAGTACTGCCATCTATCGGCATTTTTTTTTTAAATTTCCAAAAAAAAATCTCTGTGTATTGTGGGAAGATTTTTTCCACTTTTGTAACACTTTTATGTTAAATCATAATGTGTTCATTTTTATGTTTGGGAAATAAGCCTGCCAGCTTGAAATTTGCTACTTTACATTTTAAAATTAATTTTTCACAGTTTAAAAACAATTAAGTTTAAATTCTTTATGAAACTTTATCTTGTAAAGTAGAAAATATAAGTTTCTGAATTTAAAAATTCAGATTTATTTTTTAAAATTCTTTATCTTGTAATGTAAAATTACAAGTATCTGAATTTAAAAATTCAGATTTATTTTTTAAAATTCTTTATAAAACTTTATCTTGTAAAATAAAATTACAAGTATCTAATTTTAAAATTCAACTTTACTTATTTTAAAATGTTTTTTAAAAAACAATAAAGGTTAAATTTATTTATGGAACTTTATCTTGTAAAATAAAATTACAACTATCTGAATATAAAACTCAGATTTATTTAAATTAATAATAATTATTTCAGGCTAGTGGGGAACACTGCCCTTAAAGAGCGTAGTGACAGGGTGTGACACCTCATGGGGCTGTCGGAATCACACAAAATTTCTTCTAACATTTCCCACTTTTTTCTAACACTTCTTTTTGTATAACATGTAATTTATAATATGTGACAATTCTTAATAACGTATAGCATGCAATTTCTAATGGAAACTTTTCTTTTAGATGATTCTTTTCAGATGGAGTACCGTGGTTAGCTTGTCTGTGTGGCTACAGTTTACATTTTTTAAATATCTTCCAAGTAATGTATTCTTTGGTGAGAACAGGGGGGTACAACAGTGGTTAGTTGAAAGGCGCTCGACAGTTCACATTTAAAAAATATCGGTCCGCTATTGTATTCTTTAGTATGAAAGGCTTGTGTGTGAGTCACCTTATAGGGTTTTTGCAACTAGCAAAACCCGTTGGCGTAGATTTTATTATTTTTTAGATTTAAGAAAAGACATTTAATTTTTTCGTTTTATATAGATGGAAAAACTTTATTTTTCAGAACACTAATTAATGTTTGCAAACACTTAAGAGTGCTTTTAGACATGCCAAATCCACTTGGCATGGTTTTTAGTCATACCAAAAACCACTTAGCATGGATATATCAAAGCCACTCAGCATGGATACGGTATAGAAGAAGTAACCATTAAATACGGTAAATTTTTCAGATTAAATACGGTAAATGTACCAATTTTATGTTGGTAAGATTTTATTTATTCTGACATGAAAGTCATGCAGTTCATGCGTGGAACTCATAAGTTTTAAAAAAGTGTCTTTCATTAATTCTAATCATGGGATTGTGTATGTTATATTTTAATTTGTTGGGGAAAGAAAGTGCTAATCTCGAACAGAATCGTAAATAAATATTGCACTGTCCAAAGCAATCGTTATCTGGATGTTTGGGCGATAATCGTAAATGCTCGCTTTATGTCTGCATTGGAAGATATCTATTTTCGGTCATTTTTAACACTTTACAACAAAGTTGAAAAGTGTTTATGACTTTGTTCATTCTGTCTGTCTGTCTGTCCGTTAGCACGATAACTGCCGTAAAAATGACTTAAAATGAAATTTTAGTATGTTGTTCAGACGGTCTATAGGACCTATGGGAATATAAATGAATAATATCACCCAATTAGTTTTGGATTGAACCCGGGTTGAAAAAATGGAATACATTGAGCCCTATGGGACCTAATTTTTCAAGCATTTTTTAAGCGGATTTAAAATTCACAAATTGCTTCGAAAATTTTAGGCAATATTCAAATTGTTCCATAAAATATATAAAAAAAAATTCAGCGAAATATATTCAGTTGTTTTTTAAATAAAAATTAAAATAATAATAACACCTCTTATATTAAGCGATCACGTGTCCATGATATGAAACGATCACATGACCCACTTCAAAATGATATATGGCATCCATCTTGTGTCAAAATCGTGATTTTTAAAGTTCTTTTTAATTCATATTGAGTGTTGTATCCGTCCTAAAATTACTTTATTTTTGCCTAAATTCTGTGCATCTACATACTGAAACAACGCAATGACAATATATTTCAGTTTAAATGCTCTTCCAAATTTGATTATTTCTACTATTAAGCCTATTTTTCACCTATGTAAAATGTAAACAGCAAAATATGTAGAATGAGTTGTATTAGAATCGCTGTAATTCTTTAACACAAAATCATTTAGTCCATGGAGTCTGCTTAGCTGATATGAATTCATTGATTTTAGAAAGAGAAGGACGATATTTTTCGATGAAGTTTTACGCTTAGAGTTTACTTACTTGCAGCTCAATGGTCTTAATTTTTAAATAAAATAAATTGTTATAGTATTGTGATGAATGACATGAATGGGGGAATTATTTATGAATGAAATGTTGCTTTTATAGAGAGAGCCAGGCGTGTTATTTTTTTATGACGTCATTTGAATGGATTTCAGTTGTTTTCGATGAAGTTTTCAAATATAATAAATTATCGTAGTATTATGATAATTCTAAAATTATTACCGAGGAATGTATAACATTTAAGAGATGTTTAAACCAGGCAATTTATACTTTAATGCCGTCATTTGAATGAAGTTAATTTTTTTCGATGAAGGTTTAAGGTTTCAAATATAATAAATTAATGTAGTATTGTGATAAGTTTTAAAATATTACCGAGGAATGTATTGCATTTTAGACATGTTTAAATAAAATTGCATTGAAGTTGGAAAGTGTTTCATAATCAATGCTTTAAGCATGATTGATCTTTCTTGTTAAATCTAAATCTGGTTTCTTCATAGTTTAATAAATATAATTAACTTCATTAAAATATGTTCTCAAACTGTGTTTCAAAACTTTACACTTTAAAATATCTAGCGAGAATAAAGTTCTTTGAGTACACCAAAACAGTGGTTAATAACATTAATAAAAAATAGATGTAAGTGCATTTTTAATACTATATCGTTCATTTGCAGTTAGGACACCAACACGTCTCTTTGCGAGTTTCAATTTTGTAACTATTTTCCGTGCGATTATGAAATATATATAAAATGTGTCTATATATTCAAACTTTAAGTAAGCTCACCAAAATATTTGTATTGCATATATTTACAATCCGTGAAAAAAATGTTTTGTTAGTTCATAAAACACTCCGTTCATATTTAGAATCGTAAAATCTATTTTAAAGCTTGCCAAACATATTCTGTAAATATTAAAAAAGTGTTAAATACACACACACTTAAAATCCAGTTCACGCACAATTTTTATATTCAGTTCATAATTTAATATTACATTTTGTTTTTAAATATATGCACGCACATACACACACACACATTTAAAATGGTCGAATCTTGTTCACGACTCCACATAATACAATTTTTGAAAATAGCTAAGTATAATGCACTATGAGTTTGTTGTTAAATGTTGTTGTTTTTAAATTACACAGCACTTAAAAAGATTGAATCTTGTTCACGCACAATTTTATATTCAGTCCGTCCGTAACTTAACACTTAAAATCATTTCGGTCTAATCATATTCTGCACATGTTAAAAATTGCAGTGTTAAATGCACACACTCTTAAAATGGTCGAATCTTGTTCATGCAACCACATAATACAATTTTGAAAATAGCTAAGTATAATGCAGTATTACATTTTTGTTTTTAAATACACACTTAAAATAGCTGAATCCCATTCACGAATCCACTTAACACAATTTTATATTCAGTTCATAACTTAATATTAAATTCGTGTTTTAAATACACCGAAAAATTAATACGTATCCCTTTTATAAAATACATTCCCTGTTAGAAAATATAGCTCTCCTCTAAAAACACTATTCAATATGTTCTTAACCCAGAAAATAATCTATCTCCCATTTACTTTCACAACCATCACTTCAACGATAAGAATCTATGAAACATGAACGCTGTGGCATAACGGATAAGACACTATCCCTGTAATCAAACGGCTCCGAGTTCGAGTTCCGTATCTGACATGTCGAAAATTAAAATATTTTGGAAATTTAAAAAAAAATGCCGATGGGTGGCAGCACCTCACCAACTTTCGCCAGAGGGCGCTTTAACTACGTGACGCTGATAAGAACGATCACTTCGTTCCCAACCAGCAGCGAGGAAGGATGTGTGCTAAGAAGCTCCTGTCAAAGGTCATCTCCAAAGTTATCAATCAACAATTGCGACACCTCTTTCAATGTACCTCCGGTCAAAGGTCATTTCCAAATTATCAGTCACTGGAATCACTTTCGAAGTTCCTCCCCTCTCGACGCGATTGCGAAACTGCCTCCGATCAAAGGTCAGTCTGCGATTGCGACATTCTTCGGAGGACTCTTTCGAAGTTCCTCCCCTCTCAAGACAATTAACTCCGGTCAAAGGTCATCTCCCTCTTTCAAAGAGGTAGAATTGCGAAACTGCCTCCGCAGTTGGTCTAAAGACCCTCCGAGAGGTTCCTCCGCCTCACCAAACTTCCTCCCAAAAGAGGCAAACTCCCTCCCCTAAGAGGAACCCTCCTCCATGAGTCATCTGCACCGCCTCCTCAATCTACAACAGAACCCCCAATTTATAACTACTTATAAAATTCAAGGAAAACATGTAAGAAAATAAATAGACCACTCATGAAGCTTTATATTGATTCACTTGTTAAACATTTAATTTCTGATTCATATAGAAAACTTCCATATGTATAAAAAGTGTATTACATTCACGATTGAATTGCTTTCCATAAGAGTTTTTTTCCTTACCCAATACATAGATTTGCAAATTTCTTTGCTATAGCTATGCTACTTCTAATTTATATAAATAAATTGAAGCAAATAATAAATGAAAATCAAAGAATGTAAGGTGAAATTTGCTAAATTACAACAGTTGGACATTTGAGATGAATGTCTCATTTTTAAAAAATATCAATTCCATATACATAGAGTTTTTAACTCTGAAAAAATGTAGAAACTTCCATAATCTAGCAATTTTCTAAATCAAATTTCTTATTAACTTTTAAAATTACTCTCCAGATGACAGAGACAATAAAAACTATATTTACAAGAAAAAAAGTAAAAACTATTAAGGAAAACAGCCCCTTCCTTGTAGCTGCTGTAAGCCTAGATAGAAATTGCATGCATATTTTCATTTGGTCCCATTCCCAATGGAATATTTTCTGATATAGGTAGACTAAGAAAGATTCGTCTCTCCTGAAAATTCCAACTGGAGAAATGAAAAAGGCGCCTGTATTGAGCTCTGCACCAGACGGAACAAAAATACTTTGTTTATTTACACAGAAAATACACTGTTGCATAAAAATATATGCATCCATAAGCAATTGAACTACAGCCGTGAACCTCGGCATTTTTGTACACAACTTGCCGTATTAAAACAGACAATTTAGTTCAAATTGCCAGCGAGTGAGAGCATCGGTCATTTTAAACGTTGCACAATGCATCGGTCATTTTAAACGTTGCACAATGCATCGGTCATTTTAAACGTTGCACAATGCATCGTTCTCATGCATGTTGCATGAACCCTATAACATCATTGGTGCTGACAGTTTGATCATTTGCATAACTCTTAAAACGACATTTGCATGCTGAGTTTTGCAGCTGTAGCTCAATTTTTTATGGGCATATATATTTTTGCAACAGAATGTATTTTATATATTTATTTCAGATAATATATGTAATTAGAATAAAAGTTACTTGATCGTAAATTATTTAGATAGACGCTTTCTCCTTTGTCTCTCCTGACACTTTGTCATTGTTAGCGTGTCAAATTTTGAATGTCAAATATATGTCAATCAAATGAAATATGAATGTCAAATTCTTTTAGAGTACTTTTATAATTCTCAAGAACAGCATTAAATTCTAGTTCACCAAAATTCTTTGGACATGGTTTTAATGTGTGTGTGGACCTAACGATAGAATTCCTCTGAGACAAAGTAAACTTTTATTTAAATCAGTGAATCACTCTTCAGTAGTTGAATAATGTTTTCAATGAACTGTTGAAAATTTCTTTCAGTACTGTGCTCATTTCTCTTTTGACAAGAAAATCAGACTTATCCATCTTCTTTTTTACTCTATACTTTCCCTGAGATCTAATTATTCCTACACATGTATGAACATGAAATAATGCCGAGTTATGACCTTGCAGTGTTAGTGAAACTATTTACAAACAGTGTACTATTTTACCCAGTTTTAACATAGCATAAATCAGTGAAGCTCAGTCAGGGATTTATGGAGACCAAGACACATAACAGCTGAATTTTTGATCTCAAAGATCAATTTTTCAACTGCAGTTGTAATGCATCAAATATAAAAAAATTGTGCAAAGCTGTATTTAGATGAGGCACCAACTCTGATCGGAACTAAATGTAACTTCCAGTGATATATAAGCTTCTTTAAGTTTTGCTCTGTTCAAAGGGTTATTATGGTAGAAATTATACAACTTAAAAAAAACCTTCTATGTTATAAGTTTTAAATTTTTTTTCATCATGTTTTTAAATGCCAGCTTTGACCTATGAGTCATAGAGTAAAGTCCAATTACAACAAGGTTCAAAAAGCTTTTTTGCAACTTCAAGTACACCAGTACATGCATTTCATAGTGAAAAAAATACACTCTTTGGCAGAAAAAAATGAAGCATCCTTAAAAAATAATCTGACCATCTCAAAATTTTGCATGCAAATTCCTTTATACCAAGTATGCAAATGATTAAATTTGGAAAGCCAATGAGTGTTAACTTCGGTCATAGTGCGTTTTTTTACTGTGCAACTAGCATCCTATAAAGCAAGTTAAAAATGTGGACGGTTTATCTTTGCTCATTATCGGTATTGCAATTCCGTGGAGACACAACCAATAATGCCGTTACGACATTGCCAAAGACCTTAAAAGCAATTAAACGAGTTTGAATGTTGTCGTATAGTCGGGATGCATGAAGCTGGTTGATCATACCAAGCAATAGGCCGCCACATGCACCGAATGGATATTGCTGTGCAAAGATGCTGGCAGCAATGGTTGCTGCAAGGAACTCATCAGCGGAAAAGGCTCTGGAAGGCCAAGATGCACAAAAGCGAGGCAAGATTGGATGATTGTGTGACAGGTCACAGCCGGTCTACACACAGGCCGTGGCGCCACTGAGGAAAAATTGTCGCGACGTCACGGTAAGAGGGGAGCATTCGGAAAGAAGAGAACAAAAATCCAAGCGCGGTCAGCGTCCCTCGTGGAGTGGTTGATGATTGCAAAACGTTTTTGAGGTTTTCGGAATGTTCTATTAGTTTTATAGCATCGTGTTTTGTCATAATAACTCGTTCTTTAGTTTTATTATCATTTAACTAACGTTCATGGGTGCTTTAGAGCCATTTTTTAAATAGTTTATATCTGCGTAATTATCAATGCCTCGCACGTGTTCCGTTCCCGGTTGCCGGTCGAACTATACGGCAATTTCTAAAAGTATAATGAATTTTCAACAAGAGCAACAAAACAACAGCCTGCCAACTTTAGAAGATATCATGGTTAATTTTTGTAGTATTCAAAGAGAAAATTGGACCCACCTTTCAATCGATGACAAGCTGTATCTTTAACGCATCATCTGTGCCATGTGTTATTGCGAGTATCAGCATATGCCAAGAAAAACGTTCGATGTGTTTTTTGAAAATCTCCAGTGCAGTGAGAAGCAGCTACAAAAATGTGGAATACAATTTAGCCTAATTACAAATAAACGTGATCTGGATTTATTAATAAGCGCATATGAAACTGTGCATTCTACTCCATCACAACTTAATTATATCGAAGCCGCAGTGAAGCTGTTGGAGAAACAAAAGCAGGTATGTTTAGAAATTTGAACCGCCAAATTAAACTTTTTAATTTAACAAGTAAAACTGCTAGAAAAACCAAAAAAAATTGCTTCGATTTTCACAAGAACTGTTTATTCTATGCTTTAAAATATACTTATCTAGTTCTTCGTGCTATAAGCACATTTAGAAATTCAAAGATGTTGACATTGCCTCATGTGAGAACATTAAGTAGAATTTCATAAAAGTTAAATGTGGATTCAGATTTTTTTAATCCGTGTAATAGTTATTTAAAACGTAGGGTACAATGTTTAAACGAAGACTAAAAATTTGTCTCTCTTAATTGATGAGATTTATGTTGATCCGGTGATTGTTTTGATAGTAATGAAAAAGCAAAAACTGCCCAAGTGTTTTTGATTACATCTATGTTTTCGAATTATAAAGACGTAATAGCAATTGCCCGAGTTTCAACATTTACGGGACAAAAGCTCTATAATTTGGCATCTATATTAATTTGCAAGTTAAAAGAACTTGACCTTAATGTATTGTCTGTTATTACTGATAACAACAATGTTAATAGATGCATGTTTGCTTTTTTTAAGAAACGCGATAAATTTAATGATGCTGAATATAATCCAAGTAATCCTGATATACCTCTGTATTTGATGTATGATCCTGTTCATTTATTAAAATCTATAAGAAATAATTGGTTAAATGGAAAAGGCACTAAATTGCAGTACCCTGATTTCCAAAATAATGAAAACCTTAAAGAGGCAAATTTTTCTGATTTACGGAATTTATACAACTTTGAAAAAGATAAACTCCTTAAATTTTCTCACGTGTTAACATTAAAATCATTATATCCATCTAACATTGAGAGGCAAAAAGTATCCCTTGCATTAAAAGTATTCAATATTCAAAACTCTAATATTTATTAAAAATCAATTGAAGTGATTTTTCTCATGAGCAATGTGAAAATATTTCAAATTATATGTAAAAATAGAATTGTCACACAATATTTTTTTGCTATTATACATATGGTTGTAGAAATTTTGATGCCATATTAATTGCATTGTTTGCAGTAGTAGAAAAAAATGAAAGCTACTTAATATTCATTAACACTGGGTTTGTAACTGTAAAAGGATCTACATTATATATATAATTTTGTAATAATTTAGACAGAGTTCTTGCTTTGTAGGAGCTCCAATAAAAAAATAAACACACACACACCCATCTAAGTTTAGATAATCTTTATGAAATTAACTGTGCTAAAATTTAGGCATAGAAATGAGTAAAAATGTAATTATTTTGAAATATTTTTTAACTCTCAATTTGTAAGTTTTCCCGAGTTAGCGAGAGTTCCCCTTCTAACGTCACGTCATGATTCTGGTGCCACGGCCTGAGTGTAGACCGGCTGTGGACAGGCCTAAACTGGCCCAACGGCATCATTGTCTGTCATCCAACATGCTTCAGCCTCTTCCATATCACTTGTGGTACCTTCCACCATCTCACGGCGCTTGGCTGAGGTGGGGTTACGCTCACGACAGCCTTTAAGATGTCTGCCCATAACCCCACAACATCAGCAGAGTCATTTGGAGTGGTGTCGTAGCCAAGCATCATGGTATTGCATAGTGCTCAGCAATGAATCACCCTTCAGTCTTTCAGAAGATGACCATCGGGTACGTGTGTGGAGGCGCCAGGGCCAGCGGTCCCAATCAGCCTTTGTTTTACACAGGCATATAGCCCTTTCTGGTAGGTCGGACGGTCTGGGTCTCAATAACAACAACAGGTACACAGCCACTACCTCTGGTGTGGAGTGCTATCTCTTATGACAGCAGATCGCCCCTAGTCATCCTGCATACAACTTTAAAGCTCAATAATATGTAGATGAAATCCTGCGTCCGTTTGCATTACTCTTCATGGCACGTCATTCTGATTCTGGGGCCATTTTCCATCGAGATAATGCCATGCCACATACGGCTCGCATATCTGTGTACTGTCTTTGTGCTGTTGATACTGTTCTTTGGCCAGCAAGGTCACCAGACCTTTCGCCAATCGAGCATGTGTGGGACATGCTAAGCCGCCAGATTCGGGCACCACGTAATGTAGCAGAACTGGAGCAACAATTGAGGAATGTTTGGCAGAATGTATCGCAAGATGACATTAGGAAACTTTATCACTCCTTACATAGACGTATACAAGCATGCATTGCTGCCAAGGGGGGTTTCACCAATTACGGATTTGAAAATTCAATGTGCAATTGCTAACCATTGATGGGTCCTGCGGCTTTGATTTTGTAATCATTTCATTACCTGTGTATGAGCTGTACGCATATTTAATTTTAATAAAAACAGTCACTTTCTTCACGGTGTTTCTTTTTTTTTTTTGCAAAAGAGTGTATTATTCAGACTCTGCTTTCTGAAGAGAAATTATGTCTATATATTTCATGTAAATTTTTCCCTTCTTGCAGAATACTACATATATTATTAGTTATTCTATTATAGATTTTGTCAATTAATATTATATTATATTATATAAGATATTATATTATTCTGTCAATGAATTTATCACATAATAAAGAGAAACATTTCATTTCCTGAATATTGCAAGAAAGTAGTCCAAAACAAGCCGTAGATAGTAATAAGTATTAATTTATGCTTAATTACATCACAAGTTTTTGCTTTGCTATATATTTAACAAATTTTCTATAGGCTTTATTTGTTTGGTAGCTTTCTCCAATGGCAAGATATTTCATGGCATACAGTTTGTACTGCCACACAAAATCAGTAAAAAGATGTGAATATTTTACTAAGGCATGGGCTATAACAAAAGTCTGTGTTTCTGGCATTGCTGTAAAGACAACAAGGTGCTCCTAGTTTGGGGTGTAACCGATGCTTCCTTGGTTCTTTGCAATTGTAATATATGTAAAATTTGAACATGTTGAGTACTGGAGAAAGTACTCTAGAAAGTACTGTTGGAAAAATGCATCTGAAAATTATCAAAGACAAAACTGAATACATACTCATACAGGGCTTTCACCAGAAGTGGGTCTTCCTCCTGGTATTTGAGGTTGATTTGTACAAATTAGAATGTCAAGTATTTTGATTACCTGGGATCTTAAATAAACTGTAAAAATATCAGTTTCGAAATTCAAAAATAAATTATAGCTGCAAATCACAGTCAGTTTTCATGGATTAAGAAATTCTTTCAGACTACATCTGATTGGGAGAACAAAATTACAACTAGTAACTTATAAGACCTTAATTTATACTTCAGAAACTTGGACTTTGAAATATGATGTGTTGTTAAGTTGTATATGTTAACGAGCTCGATCTGTGCGACCTAACTCCTTGAAAATCGTAAGGCGTCTCCCTCGTGCCGGTCATTTTTGCATATATATTCATGTTTCCCCATTCAAGACCACCCTGTAATAAGCCCTTCCGGA
Organism: Amaurobius ferox; assembly: GCA_951213105.1. Taxonomy (NCBI): domain Eukaryota; kingdom Metazoa; phylum Arthropoda; class Arachnida; order Araneae; family Amaurobiidae; genus Amaurobius; species Amaurobius ferox. The sequence continues at coordinate 59,419,980 of OX578133.1, forward strand.
ATTTTCCCAGGCTCCTATCATCTCGGACCACCCCCGCATCTTTCTGTGGATTTCTCCATCCTCGCTCTGATGACAGCTGAAATGGTTCTATTTTGCAATAATCTCGCACTCTCCGGTGGCGATAACAGACTTCATGACCTTGTTTTCGACCAAGCTGCCAATGCCGGCGGGTTCGAGGTCTTCGTAAGACGTCTCCCTCGTGCGCGTCCTTTTTGCATATATATTCATGTTTCCCCATTCAAAACCACCCTGTAATAAGCCCCTCCGGAATTTTCCCAGGCTCCTATCATCTCGGAGCACCCCCGCATCTTTCTGTGGATTTCTCCATCCTCGCTCTGATGACAGCTGAAATGGTTCTATTTTGCAATAATCTCGCACTCCCCGGTTGCGATGACAGACTTCATGACCTTGTTTTCGACCAAGCTGCCAATGCCGGCGGGTTCGAGGTCTACGTAAGGCGTCTCCCTCGTGCGCGTCCTTTTTGCATATATATTCATGTTTCCCCATTCAAGACCACCCTGTAATAAGCCCCTCCGGAATTTTCCCAGGCTCTTATCATCTCGGACCACCCCCGCATCTTTCTGTGGATTTCTCCATCCTCGCTCTGATGACAGCTGAAATGGTTCTATTTTGCAATAATCTTGCACTCCCCGGTTGTGATGACAGACTTCATGATCTTGTTTTCGACCAAGCTGCCAATGCCGGCGGGTTCGAAGTCTACGTAAGACGTTTCCCTCGTGCGCGTCCTTTTTGCATATATATTCATATTTCCCCATTCAAGACCACCCTGTAATAAGCCACTCCGAAATTTTCCCAGGCTCCTATCATCTCGGACCACCCTCGCATCTTTCTGTGGATTTCTCCATCCTCGCTCTGATGACAGCTGAAATGGTTCTATTTTGCAATAATCTCGCACTCCCCGGTTGGGATGACAGACTTCATGACCTTGTTTTCGACCAAGCTGCCAATGCCGGCGGGTTCGAGGTCTACGACCGTCCCCCCTCCCCTCCCCCCCACACATATCTCACTCTGAATACTATGAGAAAATGCTCGAAAACAACTCGGTTCCTCACATGATGGAAACAAGACATGGTGAAAAAGTTCTTTGAAAATTTTGTGCAATATGTTTGGCAGAATTCAGGAAAATGATATTTGGAGAAGATACTTCAAACTATACAGATTATAAAGGGCTGCCATAGGAAGGACACATGTAAAATAGTGCCTGATAAGCTAAAAATAGTTGCCAAAAGTCTCCTACAAGCTTCATTTTAGTAGCAAAATTTGATATATTTTTTTTAACAAAACAATATAATTCTAATATTGCTAAGTAAAGAAATAAATTACGTAATTGGTGATACTTGCATGCAATAATGGTATAAAAGAACACCAACTAGATAATATCAGTATGCCTAACTGACTGAATTTAAACTATAATAGTTACTACATTAAGGGCCGATCCCACCAACGTCTGTTAAAATAGTGCTAATGTCTGATTAACTAATCAGTCACTAAATTTAACGGCCCAATAAAGGATGCTTAAAAACCATCGCGTCCCACCAAGCTATTCGACTGTTAAAACAGTCGAAGTTCGTAACACTTGAAGTTCCTAGCATAAATCATGCTTTTACCTCCGGGCTGTGATCACTTGTCTGCAACTATGTCTTTTCCTGTTTCTCGTTTAGATCGGAGAAGTCCCACCCCCAAGTGGGCGGGGTTACGGGTAGCCAGTAGAAAAGAACTCCATGCTGCCAGTAGGAAATGTTCTGCTGAGTCTGCGAAGGTGATTTCTGAAGGGCAGACTGCCGGTGCTACAGGTAACATACTGAAAGACCAAGGTGACCAGCCAAAAAAAGGAGAATAACTCATTTTTGGGGGGAGATAGGTTTTTTTAATTCTGCAAGCATGCTGACAATTTGTAATAGCTGTTCGACAGGAGATTCGTCGGATTTGAAAATTTTTAAGATTTGTTTAAGTATGTTTTGAACATTTTTTAGGTCGAATATTTTTTCCATTTCTTTATAAAACTCTATGAATTGCATAAACAGATTTGAGGACTGAGGGCCATTCTTTCCAGGCTGTTCGTGGGACGAGTGATCTGCGGATTTTCCTGTATCCGTCTTGTCATTTGTCCATGCAGCCTGGGCAGAAGGGGTGTTTTTAGTGGGCAGAGCCGGGAAGTTATCCTCATCTATATTGATGGGGGGGGGGGGAGCTTTAGGTTTAGAAGTGTTATTGGTGGGCCCCTGGAACTTTTTACGGTTCCAGGGGTTTTGAGGGCAGTTACGAAAGTTAGCGGGGTGACTACCGTTGCAGTTGGCACACTTGGCCGGGGTTTCTAACGTTTTTACGCATTCACGGGTTTGGTGATTTTCGCCACACTTAAGGCAGCGGGCAGGAAGAGAGCACTGGTCTGAATGGTGATTAAATCCCTGGCAGTTATAGCACATTTTAATTCCTCGTGAGATAAAGCTTTTGATCTGTATTTGCATACCTAATATGCTATCAATATCGTATATTTTCTCCCATTTCTCAGCCGGCATAAGACCGACCAAGAATATGGGGAGGAGAGCCCTATCGCTTCTACCACGGAGCTGGGTAATCCTGTCTATTTGGAAGCCTTGTTTTAGCAGGGAGGTTTTAATATTTTCTACGTTAGCATTAGCAGGGAGTCCTTTAATTATAACTTTTTTAGGTCGGTCTTTTTTAAGATTAAGGGAGCTACATGGGATTTTTCTTTGGGTTAGGTAACTCTGCAGCTTCCTGAAGTCCTCAACGGACCCAGGAGTCAGCCTAATTACCCTTCCCGACAGAAAGCCTTGAATTTTATTTTTAAGAATATTGTTATTAAGGTCCTCTATGAGGGCTCCCCAATCGCTTGAGGAGTCCACGTAGAAGGACGAGACCCTTTCTTTAACAGGGGGGGGGGGGGAGCTATCAGTCATTTCAACAGAGTCTGCATTAAGTGCTTGGAATTTATTTACAACATAGACCGGCACAACAGGAGTGCTAACCGCGGTTTCATCATTTCTTTTCAGTTTTTTGCTGGGGGCCTGATTTTGAAAACCTTCAATTTTGTTAAAGTACGAATGCTTGAAGTTTAAGAAAATTTCCTCTTCCGGTTTGGAATCGCTTTCACTAAGCAGGGTGGAGATACTATCAAACGAACAGCGACTTTTGAGCATTTCAAGATAGGGACAGTCGGTCAACAAGGAACAATCAGTAATGATACCTGAGAGAAGTTTCTTGATCTGCATCGCGTCTTCGAAGGAGATGTTGCTCTTTTCAAGTTCTTTCTCCAGTTTACGGATGACGTAGTCATATGCTCTGAAGTGGGCTAGCATTTCTTGAATCACAGGACTGGAGAAGCTTCCATCTCTTTCTTTCACCCATTTGGAGTAAGCATCAGCGTAGATTGCAGAAGAAACAAATTCTTTGAAGTCTGTATTGGCATCGTGAGATGTCTCTTTATCAAGTAGATCCATAGTATCGGCCCAGCTGGACGAATTCGTAGTTTTGGAGATCGAAACAGAAGCGGTACTTACACCCTCTGCCATGTTGTACGCCTAAGCAGAACAAGCATGGACAAACAAGTGTAGCACGAGGTAGCAGGAGCACGTGGTAAGCAGGAGCAGAGCACTGAACGACTGTTAAAAATGTTCCGATTAGTTAATCAATGATTAAACCGATTTCTAGATGATACGAGCTCTCTGATTGGTCCGTTATTTCTATCTCGAAAATACAACTTCAACTTCTGCATGTTTACGTTCTTACTTCTCGTAAGGGAGCAATTTATTTATTTTCGTGTTATATCAAATTTGTTCTACAGGAATAATATAAATATCATTCACGTTTACACAAATATATATACATTATGAGAAAAGATTTTGTTATAATTTAGCTGGAATTCTTTCCTTTTTAAGGAAATACGTATTTGAAATTAATGCATATATTTCTAATTTAAGAAGTTACCCGATTAAAAAAAATCTCTTTTTAATTGTATTACGATCAGTATATATAGTTTCTTTAATTCGCACTATAAATACTATTTCAATGTGGTAGATTTGTATGAATGGTACTGCCAAAAATGTAGAGAAATGCGTGTGTGTGGAATGGAAACAACCATAAATGTAATTTCATAACTTGGGTTGGGAACCAGTGATTATATTATTATATATATATATGATTATTATTATATATGATTGATATTGATATATATTATATATTGATATTATATATATTGATATATATATTATTATTATATATGATTATGAACCAGTGGAAACATAATTTGATATAACACATATGCTCTGCTATGTGACACAATGGTGCTATTAGATCATGATGCAAATCCATAAAAAAGTAATGCACAAAATTGATAGAAAAGTATATTTCTAATAAACTTAAAAGTATATTATGCTTTTGTTTCATATATAACCCTACAATAGGATAGGTATGAATTAAATAAGCCCTATCCAAGAGCCAGGTAGTGCGTCAGTTAATTTGGATGAGCAAAATACATACTAGCAGGGTTGTGAAGTCAGTAACTCGAACCGTGGACTTCAACTCCTCTTTTTTTTTCTACTGTCTGACACAGACTCCTCCTATTTTCTAATATCTGACTCCAATACTGATATAAATAGCAATTAGTTTCATATTTTTTATATCAATAGTTTTTTAATTGTTAAACGTTGGATGTTTTCTTAATATATTGCCTAAAAATCTCTCTATATTAAAAAAAAAGTAGCTGACGCCACCATTGTTTGACAAATTTCTCATTTCTCGAGATTCTTTGCTTCGTACTGCAAAAACTATTGCATATAAAAATATGAAATTTGGTACACTTGTTGAAAAAGCTTTGGGAAATATGCTGAAATAAATTATTTTTTGATATATATTGTAGTTTAAGAAATATTTAATATCGAAGTCAAAGGCAAAATATTTGAGCTGCGAGTTCACGTCCTGGATAGATTAACTATAGCAAGACCACAAATGTTTGCATGCAGGTACCTACATGGGTGAATTTTTCCCCTTCTTTTAATTTTGATGTAGTTTTTGAAATATTTTGCTTTTTATGCACTTCTGAAGTGAACTTTTCTTTTTTCGTATCGGCACGTCTAGTGATTTCTCTGTCTTGTACCGTAAAAATTATAGTATACCAAAATATGAAATTTTAATTTGTATACCAAAATTTGAAAAATATGAATTAATGTGATATACCATCTAAAGTTTTGATTTGAAATTTTTTATGTACACACAAGTTTTCAGTTTGACTTAACGTACAGGGTTTTAAAAAAAAAAAGAGAGGGATTGGGAGCAGGCGTTTGATGCTCAAATAGATTTAAAATGTTTTATTAAATTGATTTCAATTAGATTTTAAGAACAGGTATCTTATTATCCTTTTTTCTGCGATTTTTACCTTGGTGACATAGAAATGCCACTAAGTCTGTCGTACAGCATGTCTGCAATAACTGAAATGCATAAAAATATAAAATTAATATTGATTTAATACAATTATAGAAATTTTGATTAAATAAAAGAAGAGCAGCCATATTGGTTATTTTATATAGGAATGGTCATTCTCTGTCGAAAGCCGTAATGTTGTAACAGTCGTTTGTGCAACAGTTGATTTGTAGCAATTTGAACATGAACCTATGCCTGCTATGCGAGTTTCACTCGCCCACTAAAAAAACATCACAGAAAGCAGTTCTACTGGCAGTCGGAGATTGCACGTAGCAACAGGTATTCCGTGGCACATAAAGTACAATTAGGTACATACAGTGGATGTAATATGAAAATTTTAAAAACATTAAAATGACAAATATACAAAAGAAAGCAAATGTCAACAACTTAATTTTTTAAATACAATGTAAACACATTAAAGTGATATTTTGAATTCATTCCTCACTATGTATACAAAATATAAAATTAACTGCAAAATTGAATTGCATCTCTGTTACTAATGTTATAAATTATTATTTTACTGCTCTTATAAATAATATTTGATTATAACATTTGTTCCTTTATTTTATATTTGTACATAACAAAATTGTTTATATTTTTATAGTTTATGCATTTTTTGTTTAATATAACAACTGTGTTTTTGTACTTTTTTTGAAAAATTCCTAATACCGGCATTCCGGTATAATGTTTAAAAAAATACCGAATACCGGTATTGTATTTTTGGTCCGGTATTGCAATCACTAATTATGATGTTGCACGATGCGGAAATAGTTGTCAGAATGGAATGTTCTCTAAATCAAAGTAGGGATTGCCAGAATCCCACCAAATAATCGGCAAAAATGAAAATGGGATAATACGACATCTCTACCAGATTTTATTCAAAGAAGAAGGATTTTGCACCTTACAATTTTCAGAAATGAACCGTAATAAATTCGATTCCATTATAATGATTATACAGGACATTCATAATAAATAAACTGATTTTTTAAATTACTTATTAAGCAGAATACCTGTGGTTTCATTAGTATAAAATAAAGCAAAAGTTTGTGAAGTATTTATCACTATACTTTAGAAATGTTTCCGAAAATGCCTTGAAATTATGATACAGTGTAAACTGATTATACTGAACTAGGGTTATAATGAGCACTTGTTTATAATGTACTAAATTCAAAGTCTTTATGAATATTCTATATACATTTTGTGATTAGGCTCCATTTTAAGTGAGCTCATATATAAGAAAACTTCGGTTATCTAAATTTATAAGAAAACTTAACCAAAAATTACTTCGAATTGAAGTCATGGATAAATGAATTGAATTCATTTTAAAATGGTTACAAATAGCAAAATATAAATATAAAATTATTTGAAAACTGCAAATTACATGTAATTTCAAATAAATATCCTTATTTGAAGCCAATAAAACTCACAAATGTATATAAATAAGGAAAAATATTTAAATTACATCAGAATACTACAAAAATAGCTTTAAAGTAAAATCTCATTAAAAATACAGCATAAAACAAATTTCAACGATATTAATCAGTTCAGCGATACATGACGGAGGCGGTGATTTTAATCTCTTTGTGTTTTGTCTTAACTTGTGTGAAGAAAACTGATTTAGGAATAAACAAACTTTGTTACATTTTAATTAACAAACTGAAATAAAATTAGTTTTTTACATTGAACTTCTCATACATCAAACAGGGGTCCAGCATAATATTTCAAGTTTGACGGAGATCTATTTATAAAATTTTAAAGTTTTTTCACATTAATTGAAACTTAGTATGAACTGTTTTGTATAAAATGAGCAACAGTACATTGAAATGTATATATATATACAGTATCCACTCTGTATAAATAATTCTGTTTACAGTTAAATCTTGCTATACGACTAGACTCAAAATCAATAATTTACAGGTTACAATTATATCCTAACCTTTTACGTAATATGTAACTTCCCAATCACAATCTGCATTTCAAAAGGCTGATATTGCAGCATTTCTATGACAAACATTTATATTCATCATAGAAAAAATTTCTGAAAATTCTATACATAGCAGGATTAGAAATTTTAGCTCAGAATTTACTCGCCAAAAGATTCTTTTACTTATCAGTACCATATAAGTAACATTGCATAACGTTTTCTATTTCTTATACATTGAAGAAATAAACCCATATGTAGATTTTTTTGCTATTCAGATGAAAACGTCTACTTCTCATTTACAAATGAAAATTTTGTACCCTGTACATTGTATAATCAAACTTCATTTGAAGCGAACTAATGTATAAGAAAACTTCACGATAAAATACTATGAACTAAATTCTTATATATCGCATTTTAAAATGTTTCCAAATAACAAAATATGAAAAAATTATTTAAAAATTGTGAGTTCAATGTAATTTTAAATAAACATCCATTTTTGGTGATGATAAAACTAATAGAAATGTATATAAATTAAGAAATTATTTAAATTAAAACAATATGCTATAGTAAAACTGTCACTAAAATTACAATATGTAAAAAATTTGTAATGGTATCAACCAGTTTGGAAAAAGCTCCTTCTTTAAAATAAAAAAAAACAAAGCATCCATGTCGAGAAAAGCAAAGAGACAGACATAAAAACCTTCTTGCCCTTGGTGTAATTGCTATATCTTTTTACCCTGAAAAATTTGATGTTTCTTGTTTCCGAAACCGGTTGATACTGATACTATTTGTTATATTCTGTAATTGTAAAGAAGCTTTTACGTTAAGGATAAAAGCATATGTGATTTGTAGACTATCCGGCAAGTTATGCCTACAAGTTATGACCACATAATGAAGGTAACCGGGGAAAGTTTTTGGTCAATCTGGTTATAATCGTATTGTCACTGAAGTGAATTTTCAAACGGCAGTGGTTATAAACAAGATCCCCAAAACTTGTGTTACCTTACCAGTAAAATAAACTATCCTTTTGCTGCCATGAAAAAGTTTGAATTGTGGTAACATTCAAATATAATTATTCAAATTAATCAGATTTTACTGTATTAAAACATGAGCTTGACATCCAGGGGGAAGTCAGTAGAATGCAAATTTGTAAAACGAAAAGAAGAGTTTCATTTAACCAATATTATGAACTATTTATTACCAGTTATAAATCATCTTTGCGCAAGTACTGCTATAAACAAAATCAAATTTTTATGTTGTTTTATAATATTGTGTTTAGGCGAACAATCATTGTTCAAACTACTGAAGTACATGGTGTAAATAAATCAAGCTATTGCTACATCAATACCATTGTACATCAATTAAAAGATAAAATATTGGGGCAAATATCTGGTGTATATAACAGAAAACAAAGTACTTCAAAAATCACTTCACATTTGTTATATATCTATTAAAGAATTTTAATCTATAACACTTACCAAACTTGACAGCAAAAAAAAAATTCATTTATTTTATGACATAAAAACCGAGCTGAAGGTATATACGCAACAATTTTACAAATTGTCTAGGGAGCAAAGTTGATCAAAATCCAACAAAAATATTTAACATATGGTACAGTGGTGAATTCTAGTCTAGAAAGCAGGTCATTCAAAAGTGCATATTACATTCCAATCCCTGTGTTCCCAATTGCAGTATTGCACCACAATACTCAAGGGATATAATGACAATAATAGTAATGATAATAATGTTATTGCTATTGTGTTATATATTTTAACCTAGAGAAGGGTTTTTGTCGATACATTTGGTATAGTAGTGCCATACCCATCGAGGTGAGATATAAGTAGAGAGACTTACGGCAACCTTTTCTTGACCACTGAACTAAGTCACATGACTTATGCACTCCCGTACGCGCATATTTTCTCGCGCACCTCTCCTTCCATTGCAATTGCATTACGTTTTCAAAAGCGAGAAGTCCTGTCGCACGTTTGGGCTTAATTTTCAGCAAAATATGGTAATGTCCTGCGCTGCATATGGATGTACTTCAAAGTTCATCAAAGGTGGAGACACTACGTTTCACAGGTAAGTCATTTTCATTCATTTTAAAACATATTTTATATAAAATAACGAGTTAATTGCAAGTGCGACCATGACGTACTATAATAAAAGTAGATTTTCTGGCTTTGTAAATAATGTATAGCCTCGTAATAATTTTTAAAATAAAATATTTTATATATATTTCCGTACTTCCATAAACTGAACCTCTATAAATGCTTAAAATTAGGAGAAAAAAAATAAAATGAACGTGAACTTTTAATAGGCCTAGTTTTCTCTCTTGGCGATATTTTTCTACGCCAAATTGGATTGTTTACTAATTCATGCTCTTTTCTCCTGACAATGTTTTTATGCCTATTTTATCACTAAGTAACTAAAGATTTCTGGAATTAAGTATCGGAATTATTATTCACTCGGTGAAAATATGTATTTAATTATAATAAAATTATAAAATGGCAATGTTATAGTTTTTTTATCTTGAACATTGAAAATATGTTAATATTTTTAAATATACATTCTTAAGTTTTAATATATTACTTAAAAGTAAAATGATTAGTGTTTTCTACATTGTAGAATACATCAGTAGAAAACCATGTATTATACATTAAATGTAGAACAATTTAACCAACTCAATTTTAGTGGCTAGGAACTTTTTTAACATTTGTATTGCATTAATTTTAATTTTTAAAGGATGGCATTTTCCAAAACATTTTTAGCAAGTAAACTGGTGAAAAATTGGTCTTGCATTTCCTTTTTTGTATCTCTTTAAAAACATTTTTAAATGTGTGTAGTCTAAATTGCTTTCTGATTCTGTTAAACTTCTTTTGTTATAATTAATTGCTTCTTTATTTTATGTATGTGATGATATGATATACTTAATACATATGACCTAAATTTTATGTATGCAGATTACTAGTTATATATGAATTGGACATATAATAAAGTTTATAGCCTATTGTTTGTATTTTCTTTTATATTTATTTAATAATGTATCTATAAGGGAATCAATTGCAAAAGGAAACCAATTTAATATTAAAACCATGCGCACGGATATGCATAACCTTACAATCATAAAAATTGTCGGGGAAAATTTTAATTTCAGTAACTGATAACACTGTGTCCAAATATCTTTAAAAACATTTTTTTTTCTTTTATTTTGGGGGGGGGGGGGGCGGGCAAGGAATATAAAGTAGCTGTTGCATAATTTGGAAATAATATTCAAGATTTTGAATAGTTATCGAGAATTGTATATTGCTCAGCTATATTTCTAAATTTGAGGACTGAGAAATATTTTAAAATGTATATTCCTGCCCAACCCGTTCTCTGCATTTGACAGGGTGTTATGAACTAATAAAGCTATTTTATTAAGAAGTTGCAAGTTAATGTCTTGCAAGCAGCATTTTGGTTTATTATAATAACACTGTGTCCAAATATCTTTAAAAACATTTTTTTTTCTTTGGGGGGGGGGGGGGGGGCAAGGAATATAAAGTAGCTGTTGCATAATTTGGAAATAATATTCAAGATTTTGAATAGTTATATAGAATTGTATATTGCTCAGCTATATTTCTAAATTTGAAAATTGGCATTGAGGCAATTTTGCACTTCGTTTATACAAAAACTAAAAAAAAAAGTATTTTGTTAAACATACACGTTTACTGAAGTAAAAGATTAATTTTAGTGGCACTTTTATAATACTAAATGGTATGGTAGCTCTGTAAATGTATACTTATAAAATCTCAAAGTTTATACAGGTTTTTTATTCATTATTAAAATGTTGATGCATTAATATTAAACATCAACAACCTTAAATAATATAATTAATGTTTTTCTTTCGAAATTAAGGGCAATTTCACTGATGATTTTATTAATTGAATTGAAAACAAGTAAAAACAAACAAAAAACAACTTTTCAAATACACCCTTTTATTAGTTGTATGTAACTTAAATATATGAAGGACAACACCATACAAAATGTTTGCTCCGGTTCCCGAGTTTTTCCTTAGAATAACATTAAGTTATTCTTCAGTGCATTACTCTTAACAGTTCCTGTACGGGCTCGGATGGTAAGGTTCAAAATCCAATGAATTAAAATATACCATGAAAGATAATCATGCCAAATATGATATGATCTTTCTAGATACAACGGATCTCGAGTTATTCCCACATAATGAGTATATATCTATGGCGGGCCCAGGATGGGCTAGCCCGATAAGACTCAAAATACAAGAAATCAATATATACCGTAAAAGACAACGAAATACTAAATTTGGACCTTCTAACTAGGAAATTAAAATATATCACAAAAGACAACGACATGCCAAATTTCATGCTAGTGTGATTAATGGAATTTGATTAGTTAAAACCTAAACAATATGCATTTTGAAATACATCAGACGTATTTAGCACTGTTTTACTCCAGTACAAAAAAATTATTTTATAGCGCCAAGCGCGGCAACAAGTCGCCAAATCTGCGAGTGTTCGACCCTAAGTCACGTGATACATGCAGTGGTCACGTTTTCAATCTCTTCTGAATAGCAATGCTCAGTCTACTTATATCTCTGGTCGAAGGCCATACCAAATTCAACGACAGTATTCGCTACTGATAAGATAACGTCATTTATTGACTTATATAGGTAAATAAAGTTATTTTTAAAACAATTGTAGTGTGTTGAAATTTGAAAGTGAATTTTGATCACTTATTTTTTATATTAGTTATTAATTTGTGAAGACACATTTCACTTTATTTCCTATATAACATAGAAATTAAGTAAAGAATATGAGTTTCCGCACAATCAATATATTTAAACTAGAACACAATATAAAATGCAAGGTAAATAAATATGTATGTTTTTTTTCTTTTTTTTTTTTGCTGCATTTTATATTGCTATCCAGCTTATTATTAACATAGAAATTATCCTATCCTATTTTCAAAGATTTCTTTTACTAGTGTTGTCATTAGAATCATTTATAAAAAAATTAACATTTCGTGGAATAAGAGAGACTTTTGCAAGAACAATTTTAAATATGTTAAACGTTTAATATATAAAATATGTGTGATACAAAATGTCTTGCTCAAAAGAGAGAACTCAGTAAAAGTTAATTCAGGAGAAATTATCACAGCATACAATGGCAAGATATTTTAGAATGCTATATTGAAATTTGAAAAAGGTCCTTTCTATAAGGTACCAACTAAACATAGAAGCAACTTCATGGAAGCATTCCAATTCAGACAGGAAATATTAAAAAGAAACATCAGACATTTAATGGAAATGCAATTTTTATCTTTGGGAAATACAATAGGGATTACCATTCACACCATGCTGAATCTAATACATTTAAATCTAATAACTAACTATTGATAAATTCATTTATACCCATACATAAATTATGTTTGTTACAGACAATGCTTATTTTTCAGTTTGGCTTTGAAAATAAACAGTACAGCATGCATAACTTCAAGTAAATTGAAGTTTTGAAAATATAATTTCTGAGATTATATGCAAATAAATGTAAAAATGTTATTCTAAACAAGAAAAAATTACGGACAACATATGAAATTTTTAAATCAGACCATATAGGACAATTTCTATAACTGGTTCAACAATAAAACAGCCTATCTGATATAATAAACAGATCGGCCGAAATATTGCAGTACAAGTTTAATTCTCTTTCAAGACTTGAAATTCTGTAATTTTAGCATAATTCAAAAGCGTACATTATGGTTTAAGAAGTTAAGAAACTTGTAGCATAATATAAATGAAATATATGCATTACATACCTGAAGTGTATTGTAAATACTCCCAAGTGCCTTTCAAACTTTCACTGACTTCCGATAAATAAGCGAAATCGGCTTTATTTTCCCCTATGTTGTAAAAACTTTCAAACACTCTTCTTTCAGAAAAGAAATATAAAAGAATTCCATCTTAAATAAAATTTCATCTGGAAATATCGAACGATACAGAAATTGCCGCCATCTTGTTCGACTTTTAATCAACTGTTAAATATTTAAGTGGCCAAAATCGGCCACTTAAATTAACAGCACTTTAGTGAGCTCTTTAACGCCGGTAAAGTGTTGGTGGGATGCAAAACAGTGCTAATCAACCGTTAAACCTTTGCTATATTTTAACGGTTGTTGGTGGGATCGGCCCTAAGTTTTAGGCTTTTTAGTAAAGAACGAGTCAATAAGGCTAAACTTTTGCTTTCTCATTATTCTGTTTAATGTTTCTTTTTTGACTTCATGTTCTAGTTATTTTTCTTGTAGTTTTAGGGCCGATCCCACCAACAACCGTTAAAATATAGCAGAGGTTTAACGGTTGATTAGCACTATTTTGCGTCCCACCAACACTATAACGGCGTTAAAGAGCTCACTAAAGTGCTGTTAATTTAAGTGGCCGATTTTGGCCACTTAAATATTTAACAGTTGATTAAAAGTCGAACAAGGTGGCGGCAATTTCTGTATCGTTCGATATTTCCAGATGAAATTTTATTTAAGATGGAATTCTTTTATATTTCTTTTCTGAAAGAAGAGTGTTTGAAAGTTTTTACAACATAGGGGAAAATAAAGCCGATTTCGCTTATTTATCGGAAGTCAGTGAAAGTTTGAAAGGCACTTGGGAGTATTTACAATACACTACTCAGGTATGTAATGCATATATTTCGTTTATATTATGATGCAAGTTTCTTAACTTCTTAAACCATAATGTACGCTTTTGAATTATGCTAAAATTACAGAATTTTAAGTCTTGAAAGAGAATTAAACTTGTACTGCAATATTTCGGCCGATCTGTTTATTATATCAGATAGGCTGTTTTATTGTTGAACCAGTTATAGAAATTGTCCTATATGGTCTGATTTAAAAATTTCATATGTTGTCCGTAATTTTTTCTTGTTTAGAATAACATTTTTACACTTATTTGCATATAATCTCAGAAATTATATTTTCAAAACTTCAATTTACTTGAAGTTATGCATGCTGTACTGTTTATTTTCAAAGCCAAACTGAAAAATAAGTATTGTCTGTAACAAACATAATTTATGTATGGGTATAAATGAATTTATCAATAATTAGTTTATTAGATTTAAATGTATATGTATTCAGAATGGTGTGAATGGTAATCCCTATTGTATTTCCCAAAGATAAAAATTGCATTTCCATTAAATGTCTGATGTTTCTTTTTAATATTTCCTGTCTGAATTGGAATGCTTCCATGGACTTGCTTCTATGTTTAGTTGGTACCTTATAGAAAGGACCTTTTTCAAATTTCAATATAGCATTCTAAAGTATCTTGCCATTGTATGCTGTGATAATTTCTCCTGAATTAACTTTTATTGAGTTCTCTCTTTTGAGCAAGACATTTTGTATCACACATATTTTATATATTAAAAGTTTAACATATTTAAAATTGTTCGTGCAAAAGTCTCTCTTATTCCACGAAATGTTAATTTTTTTTATAAATGATTCTAATGACAACACTAGTAAAAGAAATCTTTGAAAATAGGATAGGATAATTTCTATGTTAATAATAAGCTGGATAGCAATATAAAATGCAGCAAAAAAAAAAAAAACATACGTATATTTATTTACCTTGCATTTTATATTGTGTTCTAGTTTAAATATATTGATTGTGCGGAAAGTCATATTTTTTACTTAATTTCTATGTTATATAGGAAATAAAGTAAAATGTGTCTTCACAAATTAATAACTAATATAAAAAATAAGTGATCAAAATTCACTTTCAAATTTTAACACACTACAATTGTTTTAAAAATAACTTTATTTACCTATATAAGTCAATAAATGACGTTATCTTATCAGTAGCGAATACTGTCGTTGAATTTGGTATGGCACTACTATACCAAATGTATCGACAAAAACCCTTCTCTAGGTTAAAATATATAACACAATAGCAATAACATTATTATCATTACTATTATTGTCATTATATCCCTTGAGTATTGTGGTGCAATACTGCAATTGGGAACACAGGGATTGGAATGTAATATGCACTTTTGAATGACCTGCTTTCTAGACTAGAATTCACCACTGTACCATATGTTAAATATTTTTGTTGGATTTTGATCAACTTTGCTCCCTAGACAATTTGTAAAATTGTTGCGTATATACCTTCAGCTCGGTTTTTATGTCATAAAATAAATGAATTTTTTTTTTGCTGTCAAGTTTGGTAAGTGTTATAGATTAAAATGCTTTAATAGATATATAACAAATGTGAAGTGATTTTTGAAGTACTTTGTTTTCTGTTATATACACCAGATATTTGCCCCAATATTTTATCTTTTAATTGATGTACAACGGTATTGATGTAGCAATAGCTTGATTTATTTACACCATGTACTTCAATAGTTTGAACAATGAACAATGATTGTTCGCCTAAACACAATATTATAAAACAACATAAAAATTTGATTTTGTTTATAGCAGTACTTGCGCAAAGATGATTTATAACTGGTAATAAATAGTTCATAATATTGGTTAAATGAAACTCTTCTTTACATTTTACAAATTTGCATTCTACTGACTTCCCCCTGGATGTCAAGCTCATGTTTTAATACAGTAAAATCTGATTAATTTGAATAATTATATTTGAATGTTCCCACAATTCAAACTTTTTCATGGCAGCAAAAGGATAGTTTATTTTACTGGTAAGGTAACACAAGTTTTGGGGATCTTGTTTATAACCACTGCCGTTTGAAAATTCACTTCAGTGACAATACGATTATAACCAGATTGACCAAAAACTTTCCCCGGTTACCTTCATTATGTGGTCATAACTTGTAGGCATAACTTGCCGGATAGTCTACAAATCACATATGCTTTTATCCTTAACGTAAAAGCTTCTTTACAATTACAGAATATAACAAATAGTATCAGTATCAACCGGTTTCGGAAACAAGAAACATCAAATTTTTCAGGGTAAAAAGATATAGCAATTACACCAAGGGCAAGAAGGTTTTTATGTCTGTCTCTTTGCTTTTCTCGACATGGATGCTTTGTTTTTTTTTATTTTAAAGAAGGAGCTTTTTCCAAACTGGTTGATACCATTACAAATTTTTTACATATTGTAATTTTAGTGACAGTTTTACTTTACAGTTTTACTATAGCATATTGTTTTTATTTAAATAATTTCTTAATTTATATACATTTCTATTAGTTTTATCATCACCAAAAATGGATGTTTATTTAAAATTACATTGAACTCACAATTTTTAAATAATTTTTTTATATTTTGTTATTTGGAAACATTTTAAAATGTGATATATAAGAATTTAGTTCATAGTATTTTATCGTGAAGTTTTCTTAAACATTAGTTCGCTTCAAATGAAGTTTGATTACACAATGTACAGGGTACAAAATTTTCATTTGTAAATGAGAAGTAGACGTTTTCATCTGAATAGCAAAAAAATCTACATATGGGTTTATTTCTTCAATGTATAAGAAATAGAAAACATTATGCAATGTTATTTATATGGTACTGATAAGTAAAAGAATCTTTTGGCGAGTAAATTCTGAACTAAAATTTCTAATCCTGCTATGTATAGAATTTTCAGAAATTTTTTCTATGATGAATATAAATGTTTGTCATAGAAATGCTGCAATATCAGCCTTTTGAAATGCAGATTGTGATTGGGAAGTTACATATTACGTAAAAGGTTACGATATAATTGTAACCTGTAAATTATTGATTTTGAGTCTAGTCGTATAGCAAGATTTAACTGTAAACAGAATTATTTATACAGAGTGGATACTGTATATATATACATTTCAATGTACTGTTGCTCATTTTATACAAAACAGTTCATACTAAGTTTCAATTAATGTGAAAAAACTTTAAAATTTTATAAATAGATCTCCGTCAAACTTGAAATATTATGCTGGACCCCTGTTTGATGTATGAGAAGTTCAATGTAAAAAACCCTTAATTTTATTTCAGTTCGTTAATTAAAATGTAACAAAGTTTGTTTATTCGTAAATCAGTTTTCTTCACACAAGTTAAGACAAAACACAAAGAGATTAAAATCACCGCCTTCGTCATGTATCGCTGAACTGATTGATATCGTTGAAATTTGTTTTATGCTGTATTTTTAATGAGATTTTACTTTAAAGCTATTTTTGTAGTATTCTGATGTAATTTAAATATTTTTCCTTATTTATATACATTTGTGAGTTTTATTGGCTTCAAATAAGGATATTTATTTGAAATTACATGTAATTTGCAGTTTTCAAATAATTTTATATTTATATTTTGCTATTTGTAACCATTTTAAAATGAATTCAATTCATTTATCCATGAATTCAATTCGAAGTAATTTTTGGTTAAGTTTTCTTATAAATTTAGATAACCGAAGTTTTCTTATATATGAGCTCACTTAAAATGGAGCCTAATCACAAAATGTATATAGAATATTCATAAAGACTTTGAATTTAGTACATTATAAACAAGTGCTCATTATAACCCTAGTTCAGTATAATCAGTTTACACTGTATCATAATTTCAAGGCATTTTCGGAAACATTTCTAAAGTATAGTGATAAATACTTCACAAACTTTTGCTTTATTTTATACTAACCACAGGTATTCTGCTTAATAAGTAATTTAAAAAATCAGTTTATTTATTATGAATGTCCTGTATAATCATTACAATGGAATCGAATTTATTACGGTTCATTTCTGAAAATTGTAAGGTGCAAAACCCTTCTTCTTTGAATAAAAATCTGGTACAGATGTCGTATTATCCCATTTTCATTTTTGCCGATTATTTGGTGGGATTCTGGCAATCCCTACTTTGATTTAGAGAACATTTCTGACAACTATTTCC
This sequence comes from Amaurobius ferox, assembly GCA_951213105.1. Lineage (NCBI taxonomy): Eukaryota > Metazoa > Arthropoda > Arachnida > Araneae > Amaurobiidae > Amaurobius > Amaurobius ferox. The sequence goes on from OX578133.1 coordinate 59,438,249, forward strand.
GCATCGTGCAACATCATAATTAGTGATTGCAATACCGGACCAAAAATACAATACCGGTATTTTTTTAAATGTTATACCGGAATGCCGGTATTAGGAATTTTTCAAAAAAAAGTACAAAAACACAGTTGTTTTTTCGCTATATTTATTAGTTTTAAACAAAAAATGCATAAACTATAAAAATATAAACAATTTTGTTATGTACAAATATAAAATAAAGGAACAAATGTTATAATCAAATATTATTTATAAGAGCAGTAAAATAATAATTTATAACATTAGTAACAGAAAATATTTATAGTATTATAACATATTAAAGGAACAAAATATATAGTATTATTATTAAGAACAGTAAATATATAGTATTATTATTAAGAACAGTAAATATCACATAAAAATCTTGCTGTGTAGTCTAATATATAATATTTATTAACAAAAATAACTAATTTATTAACTGCATATTTTTGAAATGTGATCGTAAAAAACATATTGCATCTATTGAACTGTTATTGAGCCTGGAACGTATTTTTGTGCATAAATTACCTGCAGTTGAAAATGTTCTTTCTGCATCCAAACTGGTTGGTGGTACTGTTAATAATGAGCGATATACTTTCTCTAAATATTCGCCTCGAAGTTCTTCACCTTCTAACAACTCGGTCTGTCGTCTGACGGTTTTGGATAAATCTATTTCTTGTATTACTTTTGTATTATTGTTTGTGGCAATTTTTTTATTTATAGATAATTATAATTTCTTCTCGAGAGACAATTCTTTTCCGATATTAACATCAATATCATCTTCAATGAATTTCTCTGGATATGTTTGTGTTTACTTTTCATAAATGTTTTCGTGGAAATTTACGACGAACTTAATTAAATTTGACTTTGTTAGCTTCTTTTCTTCATTTTCATTTTTAAAGTCGTTATAATTATGTAAATACCTTAAAATATTTTCTAGTTCACTATGCCTTTCCTCTATACGAATTTTCAATACACTGTATAATTCTTCAGGTAGTGTACTGCCCTGATCTTTAAGTGATTGCTAAGGAGCTTCAGAGAACCAATAGGGGCTTCAGAGACCTGCGCCTGTGCACAGAGATGTTAGTTTAGATAAATACGATCTTGTCTAGTAATTCGCATTATTATATAGTTTAGAATATTAAATTCTAAGTTATAGTTCATGCTGGAAATTAACTACGCCTGTGCAAGGAGTATTTTATTTTACAATTTTTATACGTATTTTTATACATACTTTTAAATATTCTTATTTATATACATATTTTTGAAAATACATATTTCAAATAACAGTAGATGCCCAATAAGTTAAATTAAATCTTTTAATAAAAAAAATATTTATTATAGCTAGTGTGTGGTAGGCTGACTTTGACCACAATGGAGGTGGCTAATAGGATTTTTATTTTTCAATTTTGCAGTTAATTTTATATTTTGTATACATAGTATATTTTGTATACATAGTTCATATAAAAAATTAAGTTGTTGACATTTGCTTCCTTTTGTATATTTGTCATTTTAATGTTTTTAAAATTTTCATATTACATCCACTGTATGTACCTAATTGTACTTTATGTGCCACGGAATACCTGTTGCTACGTGCTATCTCCGACTGCCAGTAGAACTGCTTTCTGTGATGTTTTTTTAGTGGGCGAGTGAAACTCGAATATAAAATAACCAATATGGCTGCTCTTCTTTTATTTAATCAAAATTTCTATAATTGTATTAAATCAATATTAATTTTATATTTTTATGCATTTCAGTTATGGCAGACATGCTGTACGACAGACTTAGTGGCATTTCTATGTCACCAAGGTAAAAATCGCAGAAAAAAGGATAATATGATACCTGTTCTTAAAATCCAATTGAAATCAATTTAATAAAACATTTTAAATCTATTTGAGCATCAAACGCCTGCTCCCAATCCCTCTCTTTTTTTTTTAAAAACCTTGTACGTTAAGTCAAACTGAAAACTTGTGTGTACATAAAAAATTTCAGATCAAAACTTTAGATGGTATATCACATTAATTCATATTTTTCAAATTTTGGTATACAAATTCAAATTTCATATTTTGGTATACTATAATTTTTACGGTACAAGACAGAGAAATCACTACACGTGCCGATACGAAAAAAAAAAGTTCGCTTCAGAAGTGCATAAAAAGTAAAATATTTCAAAAACTACATCAAAATTAAAAGAAGGGGAAAAATTCACCTATGTAGGTACCTGCCTGCAAACATTTGTGGTCTTGCTATAGTTAATCTATCCAGGACGTGAACTCGCAGCTCAAATATTTTGCCTTTGACTTCGATATTAAATATTTCTTAAACTACAATATATATCAAAAAATAATTTATTTCAGCATATTTCCCAAAGCTTTTTCAACAAGTGTACCAAATTTCATATTTTTATATGCAATAGTTTTTGCAGTACGAAGCAAAGAATCTCGAGAAATGAGAAATTTGTCAAACAATGGTGGCGTCAGCTACTTTTTTTTTAATATAGAGAGATTTTTAGGCAATATATTAAGAAAACATCCAACGTTTAACAATTAAAAAACTATTGATATAAAAAATATGAAACTAATTGCTATTTATATCAGTATTGGAGTCAGATATTAGAAAATAGGAGGAGTCTGTGTCAGACAGTAGAAAAAAAAAGAGGAGTTGAAGTCCACGGTTCGAGTTACTGACTTCACAACCCTGCTAGTATGTATTTTGCTCATCCAAATTAACTGACGCACTACCTGGCTCTTGGATAGGGCTTATTTAATTCATACCTATCCTATTGTAGGGTTATATATGAAACAAAAGCATAATATACTTTTAAGTTTATTAGAAATATACTTTTCTATCAATTTTGTGCATTACTTTTTTATGGATTTGCATCATGATCTAATAGCACCATTGTGTCACATAGCAGAGCATATGTGTTATATCAAATTATGTTTCCACTGGTTCATAATCATATATAATAATAATATATATATCAATATATATAATATCAATATATAATATATATCAATATCAATCATATATAATAATAATCATATATATATATAATAATATAATCACTGGTTCCCAACCCAAGTTATGAAATTACATTTATGGTTGTTTCCATTCCACACACACGCATTTCTCTACATTTTTGGCAGTACCATTCATACAAATCTACCACATTGAAATAGTATTTATAGTGCGAATTAAAGAAACTATATATACTGATCGTAATACAATTAAAAAGAGATTTTTTTTAATCGGGTAACTTCTTAAATTAGAAATATATGCATTAATTTCAAATACGTATTTCCTTAAAAAGGAAAGAATTCCAGCTAAATTATAACAAAATCTTTTCTCATAATGTATATATATTTGTGTAAACGTGAATGATATTTATATTATTCCTGTAGAACAAATTTGATATAACACGAAAATAAATAAATTGCTCCCTTACGAGAAGTAAGAACGTAAACATGCAGAAGTTGAAGTTGTATTTTCGAGATAGAAATAACGGACCAATCAGAGAGCTCGTATCATCTAGAAATCGGTTTAATCAACTAATCGGAACATTTTTAACAGTCGAATAGCTTGGTGGGACCACCGCCTCCTTTAAACTCTGCCTGTGCAATCAACCGTTTCTCCATAGTAAACGGTGATTTGCGTAGGGACAACGTTCTACGGTAGACGGCGCTACTTCAGTTGAATACAGTGGTACAGCTTAATACTGAAAAGGGATATAAAAGTGCTTGAAATAGGATTTGATATTTAATTTACAAACATGATATATGCGGAAGCAAAGGTATAAAAACATGAGGGCATAGTGAAACTAGGATAGGCCACGTTTTTCATTGGTTACACACAAAAAAAAAAGATTTTTATGATCTATTTTTTTTTAATTTAGTTTTATGATTTTTTTTCCTTACAATTCTTTTGATAATAATTTCTTTATGAGAAAAAAATTCCAAACACCACAAGCCAGGAGACTTGAAGAAAGAATTATAATCCATATAATATCTCATAAACCCACTTTGCAATTAAAGAAAAAATACTTACTTGAAATTAAAGGGTTTCAAACATTTAACAAAACCACAACGAATAGAAATTTTACATGCCTTTAATATGTGAATCCTTCATCAAAAATTTATATATAAGTTAAATTATAAAATTCATAGAAAAATGACTTCAGATAATAAATTTGTGATAAAGTAAAAAGTTATTTTTTAATGAATCTTCATGTTTTTATATGAAGAAATTTATTATTTCAAATCATTTTTCAATGAATTTTCTATTTCAGTTTTTAATCATGGATATGAGTATAGATTATGTATGACCCCCCCCCACTCCCAGGGATGAATCAGTTGACTGCATATTTTACTTTTTGCTGAATTTGAAAATATAGTCTGAAAAATATTCTGTTACTGTGATATAAATTACAATTTTTTAAATTAAAACAATGCAAATTTTTAAATAATTTGCATTTTTAATATTAGTTTAGTTGAAATGTTTAAAATTTGCCTAATTTTGCTTTAAAATTAATTAATTAACTTAGCATAAACTATAAAATAAATGTTGAAATGTCAATCTGTTACTTGCGGAGTGAGCCCTTCACAATATTCAATAGATATAGGTTTAATTTAGTACAAAGATGAATTTAAAACACCATCAGAATTAAGACAGTAAAATTTGATAAAGTGACTATTTTAGAAATGTCACTATATTTACGCCATTAAATATAGTCATATATTTCAATATAGTCAGTAGTCACTTTATTTCAATAGTAACACAACCTCTCTTGAAAATCTGAGAAAGTGACTCTAATGGAGTGAATCTGAGAAGTTTGAAATTTTGTTTCTTGTCCTATATACTTATTCTTAGGAAGTTGCTTCAAACAAGCTATATATATCAGAATACAATTTTGGGACATAAAAGCAGCTCACCCATAGGGTTTCCAATCATACACTTTTTCAGATATGGTAAAACAGTAGATATACTCTAACTTTTTATTTACGAAAGTTAAAAGTAAGCTATTTTTTTTTAAATAAAAAAATCATTTCAATTATAATTTTATATTGATTATAATGTAAATTATGTTAAAGCTTTAATAATTGATCTCTTTTACGTATGTCTATTGTAAAAGTACTTTCAATATAACTGATTGCATACACAATATACATATGCAATATTTCAATTTGTTGTGTATCTGCTAAGTGTTCTAAGTTCTTTTATTTCCTGCAGAGAGTATTTTTCTATGTAAAGTACATTAAAAGTGGCAGAGCAAAATGTGTATTTCTCCTATTGAAATGTATATAATTATTCTTAGCTTTAGGACATGAGTATAGATTATGTATGACCCCCCCCCCCCCCCCTCCCAGGGATGCAAAATATGTAGGAATGTGGAAACGAGGTTCCCAGGAAATCGAAGCAGTCATGGGGAATTTATACTGAAGATACCATATGTAAACAACTTATGTAAAGGAAGAAACAGATATGCGAAATAAACTATTATTATAACATATTTCCATTGAAGTACAATCATTTTACATTTTATTTATTTTTCTCTTATCTACCGGTTATTATATCTATATACAGTGTGAGGGATAGAGGTTAAAATTGTGAGATTTAAGCACCTGAACCCAAAAATGCTTGGAACCCAAAACATTTTGCTTTTAGATCTTGTTTCCATGATTTAATACAACTTTTAAGCAAAGAAAACTATTTTTTAATGCTAAACAAACTAAAGAAGTACACAAACAATGAAAGTACAGCACAAACCTAAATAAGATGATTGCAATTAAGGAAAAGCAAATAAGGTTAAAAACTTAATAAAATTCAGTTTAAAAGTACTAAATGACATAAATTAAAAATCAAAAAATATTATCACTACTAACTCTAATGAAAAAAACAATTAGAAAATAATTAAAAACTAGTAGGTTAACCCGTTGCAACACCAGGTAAATTTTTAACTGGAACTCCAGTTGCCTTAACTGCAGTTGCTGGAACTGCTTATGATTTGTTTTTGGAATGATTCTCCAGATCAAGTGCAATTCTACCAGAAGTGGCGATTTATCAACAAATAAAAAAAAGAAAAAAAAAGGAAAACAAATCAACAATACAAAAAAGAAAGAAAATTTTTTATCCCACAGGAGCTAATGTTAAATGATTTTTAAAATGACAAAAAAATGTCAATAAAATGACAAATTGACAATAAAAAAAATACATGTGTAGACTTCCCAGGCCAGTCTCCATCTTCTTTGCAAATATCAGCCTTTCAAGTTTATTAGTGTGGGAACAGTTCAGTAACACAATAAAACAATAAAATTGGTCACTTGCTCGATTATAATATACCAATAAAATAAATAAACTTTATTAACTATTATTAAATAAATAAACTTTAAATTACTTTAAAAGTTATGATATTGTTAACAACTTTCGTGACAAAGGTTTTTTTTTAAACTGTTGTTGTTTTTTGTTTACCTTAAATTTTTCAGATATGTTATTAGCATAATTTACCAAAATTTGTCTTAAGAATTTTTCTGATATTACGGAACAAAGTTTTTCAACATGATTTGGATCTTTTTGACCAATCTCACAAATCAATGCAGGACACTTAAGTAAATATGGTTTAGCAGTTTTTAAAAGAGTATACAGAACCTTTTCTTTATTCAGTTCTGAGATTGCAAGTTCTGCAAAACGTTGTAAAGTACAAAGTACAGACACCAATGCATCACTAGGGTAATACAATCCTCCCCTGTCTTGATTAAAAATCAGTCCATAAAGTGGAGTTTTATTACGAGGTCTCTCAAGAAGCTGCACACAAGAATAACAGTTAATTTTTTCCACAACCACTCTCACAATGTAACCAACTACCAAAGCTAAAGAAACATTTAAGATGCTCACTGGAATTTTGTGATTGGGAAAAGTCTGTAAAAGAACATTTAAAATTCCAGTCACACTCGTTGACAGGGCAATGTCTGCATTGTCATTCTGGTCAGAATGAGACTGTGAAGTTGACGGAATTTGTAAGCTTTTAGCTGCAATAAAGCACTCAGGCTTCTCAGAACAATTTGCATCAACCGTGGACGAAATGATGCCAACGGTTAACATTTTTTTAAGTGCTGCATTAACAGACATACAATCCATTTGATAATGGCATCCTGATGATTGGCGTAAAGAACCAAATATTGCTTCCACTGGATCGCTTGAAAATTTCCGTGGTAAAACAAAATCAAATGCACAAACCTGCAATAAAAATTTTATGCATAGAACGGTTGATTTGCTGGTAAGAGTAGCTGCCTGCAATGTTTCAGCTGTTAGTAAGGACTCCGGCAATGAAGGAAATTGTAGAGACTTGATATAGTTAATAAAATCCTCAACTAACCAATTCAGTCGATCATCATCGATACAGTCAAAATGTCGACTATCAGGCGATACTTTACGAACATGCTGAAAACAGTTGCTTACATCATGAATCGTAAACCATTTATACATAACTTGCATACATTCTATTGCAGGGGTTGCATTTGCAAATGAGCGTGATACTAAATGGCCAACTTGTGACTGTAGAAAAATTAGAGCACTAGATACTGGTGGCGATAAAACCTGAATAGCCCGTTTGACATTCATTTTTTCTAAATTTGATGGATAGACATGCTTCCTTGTTAGAAATCTTACAGGTTTTACATTATTACCATTACTGTGTTGCAATTCATACAACTGTTTTACGTATGAGTCATAATTATGTTTTAAAAACTGACTTCTCATATTCTTAAGAACATGGCAGTAATCAAAGCTGAGAAACAAACTTCTACTTTCATCATTTGGATGAGGCACAACAGGTTTAAGCTGTTTCTCACCTAAAATCTTAAACATCGATGTGTTGACACTTAAATTGTCTGTTACTAAACGAATTACTATTAATCCACAGTCCTCAACTTCTTTTAAAACAAAAAGAACAATTTTATGTAATTCTTCAGCTTTTAATTTTTTAGTAAAGAAATTTGCCACAGGAACTTTGTAAGCAACTGAAAGCCCACACACTACGAAGCACAACAATCGATTAGCTAACTCTGGGTTTTTTCCAACTGTAGATCTATTTGCTACTTGCATATCAACTTCTCCTCTGAATTTGTCACATTTTTTATCATACGTTAATCTTTCCTGAATTGCCATTTCATCTATTATCAGGGAACAAATTTTCTGTTTGCTGGTAAGGTCAGCAATTTCTGCCTTTACTCTTTCTTTCACAAGCCGACTTATTCCAACTTCGTTACTGTTCAAGTCACCAAGGTATCGACTTAAGGTGCTACGGGAAGGAAGTTTCAAAGAAATGTCTTGTCTGGCATATTCATAACTTTTTGGTGATATTGATCGCCATATTAAAGCATATCTAATCGTCTGATGCTCATAATGAGGTATTTTTTTCTTATAATTTAATATAAAATCTTTTAATAAAACTGCAGATGGGTTATTATTTTCTGCATCATGCAAAATTTTTTTTAAAGAATTGATATATGGGTTTTTTTCAAATTCATTAAGTTTTTCTGTTTTTCGATCTAGTTCATCTTGCAAGAGTTGCAATTTGTTAAGGTAACGTCTAATTTTAATCTTACACAGATTGTTTTCACGCCTATTTCTTTGTTCAAATATATCTACTTGTACATTTTGATCTTTGGTTTTTTTATATATAGGTCTATCAGGTATTTCGATATGCACTTCATTAATACATGTACTTGAAATATTGTGAGTTGATGTTGCCACACTAGGTAGCACAGCAGTTTTTGACAATGGTCGTCTTATTTTTTTCACTGGTGGTTGCATATATGTTGGATATTCAGGAAATAGTGAAGGAACTGCAGTAGGAAAGAGTCGTTTAACCTTTGCACACTGTTTGAAATCCGTAGGGAGAAAATGTCGACTGCAAACACGAGAATAATTACATGTGCTATTTGGTGTCCAATTATCCCTTGAAATTACTTTCAGCCATTTCATCCGAAGATCACTGTTTGATGGTATTTCATGAAATGATATGCTGTTTGTTTTTCTATATGCTGATTTACAGCCAGGTACACAACAGTATGCCACCATCTACAAGAAAAAGAGAATAAAAAATATTGATTCAGGGCTTAATGTTGATATCAGTTTTATATTCTTTTTCTTGAATCAGTTGGCTACATATTTTACTAGTACAATTTAAGTTTAATTTAGTACAAAGATGAATTTAAAACACCATCAGAATTAAGACAGTAATATCTGATAAAATGACTATTTTAGAAATGTCACTATATTTAGGCTATTAAATATAGTCACATACTTCAATATAGTCACTTTATTTCAATAGTAGCACAACCTCTCTTGAAAATCTGAGAAAGTGAAAAGTGTAAAAGAGTGTAAAAGTACTTTCAATATAACTGATTGCTTAATTTAAGTGATAATAGGCTGGTCATTTATGTTAGTTAAAATTTTATATTTAGGCTACATTAATAAGAATTGTGTTCTATATTGTTTTTATTTTATTCAATATATTTTAGTACATAAAAAGTTACACCCGCTTCCCTTCAGACCCATAATCATCTTTTAAAGTATGTACTTGTGTATTTTTTATTAGTAACATAACCATGATAAGTATTTTATGACTCTACAATATTAAAAACTTTAGATCACAGCCCTTTGTATATTGATCACCCGCCTAGGATATAGCCCAGAAATGAGAGTGGTGAAAACAAGTTTTACTATATTTTTTTATAAAATAAAAAATGTCATTTAAATAGCAAAATTGAATTGCATTAAAAATTTGTGTGTATAAAAGCATCCAAAATTTGTATTTGACTACACTATTGTTACATAAAAAAATATATAATAAATCCTTTATATGGAAAATCTATAATTTTTTTCAATAATATGAAACAAATTCATAATAAAATAAAATACACATACCTTAGTTTTCCCTTGATTTCAATGTTAAAATATATATAAGAACATCTTAACATAAGAACAACATAAAATCAAATCAGCAATAATATTAGCTTTAGACTCAAATTAACAATAAACTTAAGGATAAAATCTAATGATAAAAGTAGAAAAAACAACAACTAAAAATTTAAATTTTAAAGTTATTGTACCGTAAACCAATCTAAACATATGGATAACCTGCCAAAAACATTCAACGCAAGGGACGCCCTCACGCGGTACAATGTGTCATAACTCAAAATCAGCTCCAGACGCTGACTGCACAGGCAGAGTATAAAGGAGGCAGTGGTGGGAAGCGATGGTTTTTAAGCATCCTTTATTGGGCCGTTAAATTTAGTGACTGATTAGTTAATCAAACATTAGCACTATTTTAACAGACGTTGGTGGGATCGGCCCTTAATCTCCCTTCTATCATTCCATGTACAACTCAAATTCCATTGAAATCCTTATTTTTAATTGCCAGCTTCAATTTTCATTGGCAATGCTGTATAAAAATCAGCAGATTTTCAAACTTCAAATTTTTGTGATATAAGATCAGCTTTTTTTTAAGTTTTTCCATTGATTCTTTTAAACTTAAAGCCTTTTCATCTTTTAATATTTGGAGTATAAGTATTTCTTCTTTTAACTTTTTCTACTTCTAAATTAAATCGAATGAATGGAAATGCAAACTGTTTTGCTTGTGGTTTGCAGTCAAGGTCACTTAACCATGTTATTTGATCTTGTGCAGGAGTAATTGTGAGTTCTAATAACTTTTTTTGAACCTGATGATAAATTATCTAAAATAACGTGCAAGATAAATTTTCTGAAGAAATCAATGCTCCGCACATAACCCAATTATCTTATATAGGTTGTAATGATGACGGATGACTTCAGAGTTTCTTCAGAATTAAAAAAGGGCAGGGTGATGTTACGAGAAAAAGGGCACATTTTATTTAAAGGAGCACTTAAAATAATCAAAGGCACAAAGTTACAGAATGATTTTATTGTGAACAAATTTATCATCGAAAACAGTTATTTTATATAAAATACATCTACAGTCTTTAGCAGGTGTTCATTAACACAATTACAGTTACTGAATTTACTATAAAATTTAAAAAGAAGAATATTAAACTTGTAATATTTTCTCATCAGTCAATGAGGTTTTGATTAATCTTTCCCTTAATGATGATGTAAATATACATATACTGGAAAATGTAACCAGCATTGCCTGAGATTTAAGATGAGCGGTTATGGCATAGATGTGTGTGCACTCTCACGATAATTTTTTTTTGTTGCTGTTATAAGCAAGAATATTGTTAAAAAAATTTTTGGCCTTCAAGAATTCGCTGTGAATCCCGGTGTCATTTTTATCAAAAGATTTGCATCTGAAATCCTGGGCAACATCGAACGTTCTAGAAAATTAACCCGAGATTGCCCTAGATTTAAGATACAAATCTTTGATTATAATCATACAGTGGCATACCGTGGGGGGGGCAGTCGGGTGCAGTTGCCCCAGGCGCCAACCATTTAGGGGGCGCAAAATGAAAGAAAAAACATAGACATTAATAATTAGTAAGTGAGTGTATGAATAATTTTACTCGTTTACTGCAAGTATGGATATTGTAAACTATTATTATTAGTAGTGGTATTATTTATTTAAGCTCGTCCATAACGGTAAAGTTAAAAAGTGGTTTGCTGTGAATATTGAATAATGAGCAGCGGCAGTAGAAAATAATCTGGAGCCGCTGGACGAAAACGGAGAAAAAGTGCTGCAATAGAAATCGGGAAATCCAGTCAATTAATGGCCAAGTTCCTTAAGAAGCAAAAAGAGAATGGCCCAAACAGAGTTAGAATGCTTGGAGCTGATACCGAATCGGATGAATCTACTACTGCGAGCACTATGGAGCCTGTAGAAGTCTCTGGGGTAGCTGTCAATGCTATGCCAATTCTTCCTGCTGAAAGTTCTGAAGCGTTAGTGGAAATATTGGAAAGGGTTCAGACTTTGAATCCTACTGTTTTATCGAATAATGATATAGGCCTACTGGACTTTCATTCTGACTTGAGTGGATCCATTATAACACATGAACTTAGAACTGAAATGATTACAATGGGGTCGACAGTATTCCAAAATGCAGATGGTCCATTTTTTGCAACTCTAGCTCTATGACTAAGAAATGGTTTACCCGAGAGTTTTCTGATGGGAAGAAGGTGAACCGAACTTAGTTACTTTTTACACCTCAAAAAGGAGCAGCATACTGCTTTTCTTGCCTTTTATTCTCACGTGCCCCTGAGAACCAACCACAAATCAAAATTTAAACTTGGTTGTGGATTCCAAAATTGGAAGAAATTGAATGAAAAAATCCCTGAACATAAAAATAGAACATATCGGGTGTCCAGACTAGAAAAGCAATTAATCAAACACTCTTCAACAAAATCCAAAACGGGGAAAATGGCGAGGAATATTGAAGAGAATCATTGACTGAATCAAATATTTGGCATCATAAAATCTTGCCTTGCGCGGGCATCAAGAACAACTATTCTCAATTTCAAATCCTGGAAACTTTTTGGTGTTGAACAAGTTTCTGGCCCGATATGATCCATTGCTAGATCAGCATCTGACCTATATCAAGGATAATCCTGGCTCACCCTCTCTCTTAGTTATCACCAAGAATACAGAATGAGTTAGTTTATTGGTCTTTTATCTCAAGATACCAGGAACTCAATTCTGCAAAAAATTCGGAGGAGCAAATATTTTGGGATTCTGTTTGACTCTACCCCGGATGCTGCATACCGTGAGCAGATGTCTCAGATTATTCAGTATGTCGACATTGACTTTGAAGGAAGAACTGCTGCGGTCAAAGTAGCATTCATTGACTACATCAAAATTCACGAGAAAGATGCTGCTGCGATTGAGAAAGTAATGCTAACCAAACTAGAATCGGATGAGCTAGCTGCCTCTGTCTGACTGCCGCTCTCAATGCTACGATAATGTAGCTGCGATGTCCGGCCATTTATCTGTGCAGCAAAGAATTTTGAATCAGAATCCCAAAGCTTTGTTCAAAATTGTGACAACCACAGTCTGAATTTGGTCGGAGTACATGCTGCTGGAAATGAAATTGTGGCTGTCACATTTTTTGGAACTGTTGAGGCATTATATATATTCTCCTCTCAGTCAACAATTCAGTGGCAGCTGATATTTGATGTTGTGCCTGCCAAAAAAGAGTCTGAAACTCGTTGGAGTGCCCGGGAAGCAGCTGTTATAGTTCTCCATAAGAATCTGGAGAAGTTTGTGAATGTGCTGGAGAGGACGTGTTCTGACAAGTATTCCACAGAGAAAACGAGAAAGGATGCAGAGCAGCTTTTGGCAACCATTTTAAGATTCAATTTTTTGACATTTCACTCATTTTGGAGCTCAATTTTGTCCTTGATGAATAGAGTTCAGAAGATACTGCAGGATCCTAAAATAAATTTCAGGGAAGAGGCAGCTGAAATAAATTCTCTTGAACAACATTTTACTGAGAATCGTGAAAAGCTGTGTAATGAATCAGTTTGCAAAGGAGAAAGAAATTGCATTGATTGGGGACTTCCAGTTCAGAAAAGAGTAAAACGTGTCACAATGATGCCGTATGAACAAGCAAGAGATGATGGTTTCTCAGCCAAAAAAGAAATTGGTCAAATCCTACGGAGCATCGTTGACGACATTGGAGAGGAAATCAGAGAGCGTTTCCAACGATTGCGCGATCTTGACACTCGATTTGGATTTCTCCTGAATGTTCAGAAACTTCTTAGTAGTCCCAATATGGATAAGAAATCGGAAAGACAATGTTGTGCTACTGCCAGCTACTACAAAAATGATTTTGATGAGAAGGAGCTGCATCAAGAAATTTTGGATTGTGCAATGCTGTTAAAAAATCGAAATGAGAGCGATGTGGTTGAGCCGATACATCCAATAGAATTGCTGAATTTCATTATCTCATATGGAGAGGAAATGAACTCAAATTTCCAGACTGCATTGAAAATTCTGCACACAATTTCAGTATCAATTGCTAGTTGTGAAAGATCCTTCAGCAAACTGAAATTGATTATATCTTACTTGAGATTGAGGGGGAAGCATTGCGTCACTCCTCGGTATGAAAGACTCGCCGACTATTCTCTAGGTCCCAGAGGAGCCTTTTGGGCCAAATGGCATAGTATGGGATCAGTAATCGAAAGGTTCTTAGTTCGAACCTATCCCCCACTATTGGGGGACGTGCGTCCCCCCACAAGATCATCTATGAGACAAGAACGCTTGAGTGACTTGGCATTGTTGAGTATTGAGGGGGAAACATTTGAGAAAATCAATGCTGACTAAGTTATTGATACCTTTGCAATCGCGAAAACTCAAAGGGTTCATATGTAGGATATGATCTCGTGAGACAATATTTAATAATGGAAAATATTGTGCTAATATCTGTTCAAATCAAAGCTGTTCAATAAATCTAGAAATTTCAATTGTTCTGTAAGGAATACAGTATTCCTCGAGCTTATTTTTTCGAACCATTGTCTAACGTCTTCGGAGGTCATACACCCTGGGACTATATGTGCTGCAGTTTTGGAAAACAGAGAGGTTGATTTCCAAGAAATGCTTCCTTTCCAACCGTCATCAATGCAGGGAAGAGATAATCCCGGATGGGGAGACCAGGGTGGTCTCTGACATCCAGGGCATGAGAAAGATTCCACAGGGCTTGGTACCGGGTGGTCCGGTGATAGAATCAAAAGATATATATGAAGGTGACGCTCTTTTTCGAGAGAGACGAGACAATTTTCGTAGAGATAGGTCGCACTTTTGGTGCTCCAATCTTACATGTCTAGCCCTCACCAGAATGTTATTCTGCAACTTTTGATATTCCTCGTCATGCTATAATAAAAGCTTATTTTTCTATATCAACGATGCCTGTTTTATCCAGACTTGGAGAAATCCAATATTATTATCGTCTTGTCACTGATTCGAACTCATGACTTTTGAAGGGAACGGCTACTTGCTTTTAGGTTCGCACATTTTACTTTATGTGCGCTGACCGGACTAACGTTACTGAATCAACAATTATGCGGAGGTCTGAAAGAGAGCCGGAACGAAAAAACGAATTTATCACAAATGGTGGCAGCTGGTGACACGTCATAATAATTGGACTGTCCAAAACCATCGGAGTCTGAAACGAATGAAGCGCCTTTGGAGTGGAGCGACGGAGTAACATACAGATAGGTCAATGACCGTCAGACGGACGCAGAATCCGCAGAGAAGGACTGATTTTCCCACCCGTAACCCGAAGAGAATTCCGTTTCATGCTTAAAACCCAGAGAGTTCCATAGCACTCGCCGAGAAAACTGATATCAGCAACGGAGGGTGACAGCAACGAAAGGGTGAGTGATGATTTTTACTTTTGGTTATAGTGTGACTCAGGATCTTATGGTAGTTCAAAATAAGGATAGTAAAATTGTAATCAAAACTCAAAATAGGGAGAGTAAAATTTGAATCACAGCTCAGGTTATAAATAGTAATACTCAGTGGGATTTGGTATTTTTGATTGTAAAGATACTTTATATTTTATTTAATGCATTTTAAGTTATAGAGTTTAAATTACAATTTAAATACTGGAAATACAGTATTGAGATAGAGAAGAGTCAGGAGTAAACAGTGCTAATACAGCACGTGGTCGTTTCACCAATGAAGTGCCTAGCGTATGCCTTAAACTTCAGTCCGTGTGTTGAGAAATCCTGATATTTGACATAAGCTGAGTTACTTGGAGGTAAGGGGTAGAGTCCACAGCCGCCACCCACAAGGGGGAGGGGGGGCGTAAGGTGTAGTCCAGCTTCGTGTTGGATAACGTAGAGGGGGTGCTCCTAGATGCACCCGGTATGAGAGAGTAGCTAAGTGAAATCTAACTTGCTGCACAAAACAGAGTTACATTTGGTTATGGGGGTATTTGGGGTTTTAAGATCAGAAATCAGAACGAAGAAGTCAAACACTTTTTGTATAGGATCTGTATTAGATTTTACATTTTGTACGATTTTTTCTAGGATGATTTTTATGTCGTTTATATTAACATAGTTATTAATTTCCTTAAAGAGTTTTAGGAAGTCCAAGAAGAGGTTGGCGGTTTATTTGGTTTCATCTGCAACTGCTTGCGAATGGGCCACGTGCTCTCCGTAGCTAGAGTGCTGCGTCTCAGCACATGGCATCGCCTCGTGGTTAGCATTATTTATGGAGGTTTGGGATTTTGGTAGTTGCGGAAAGTTTTCCATGTCTAAATTTAGAGACACTAACATTTTTAGTTTGAGAATTTACAGTGCTGGATTTGGCTCCCTGGAACTTTTTACGGTTTCAGGGGTTTCTTGGGCAGTGCCGAAAGTTGACGAGGTGTGCCCCGCCACAATTTGCACACTTGGCCGGGAGGTCTCTCGGTTTTTCGCATTCTCTAGTTGGGTGATGTTCCCCGCATTTTAAGCACTTGGGGGGGGGAGTTTACAATTCTCAGAAGAGTGATTAAAATTTTGGTAATTATAACAGATTTAAACACCTGCACAGTTACCTTCATGGAGAGCACGGAGGTGAGTTTGTAAATCCTGTCCCATTCCTCGGTCGGCTCTAGGCAGATCAAGAAAATGGAGAGGGAGGACCTGTCTCTGCGACTTCTTAGCTGTGAAGCTCTAACGATTTTGAATCCATCATGAGTGATGGCCTGTTTAAAGGAATCAATATTTGTATTGGTTGGCAAGCCTTTAATAACAATTTTCTTAGGGCGGTCACTTTTTATATTGATTGAACTAAAGGGAAATTTAGTCTGGGTTAGGTGATTCTGAACACTCCTGTAATCCTCAACGGATCCAGGAGTGAGCCTAATCACCCTTCCTATAAGCTGGCCCTCAATTTTATGGGTTAGAATTTTGTTAAGTTCTTCTATGAGGACTCCCCAATTGCTTGTGGAGTCCACATAGAAGGACGAGACTTTAATTTTTTGAGGGGGGGGGGGGTAACTTCCTCCATCTCAGCATCATTAACATTTAAGTTAGAGAATCTATTCTCCGTAGAGATTTCCTGCGAGGTTTGAGGATCTGCAATAGACCTCTTTTGCTTTTTAGCCTTCTACGTTTGGAAACCTAAGATTTTATCATGCATTTTAGTTTTGAAAGTTTTGTAAAGTTCAGCTTCATTTTTAGTTTTCCTATGCCTATAAATCTCAGCTACAAGCTCGTAAGAGTCTCTCTTTACGAGGGTTTTAAAATCTGGGGACCTAAAGAGCAAGTTAGAATCACTTATACTACCTCTCAGGATGGTTTCCAGGTATTTCTTCTGTTCTTTCTCCATCTCCTCTTCGAGCTCATCTTCCAGAGTGGCGATGACAAAATCATAAATCTTGAAGTGGTTGTGAATCCCCTTCTCGACGTCGTCGTTCAAGGGTCTATTCTCTTTCAGATATGAGTCTGCAAAACTTGCAGCGGTATTTCTGGTCTTGGCTTGAAGAGCCGTCTCCCCACTTGCTTGTATGTCCTTCTCGTCATTTTGCGCCGGCTTCTCGGCAGTTGCTGCCCTGTCCAGGTCCTTTCTTTTCTTCTTTTTGTCATCAAGGTCCTCCATAGTCTGGGCCCAGTCTGTAGTTTTCTTTTCCGTACCAAATTTGGAATGCTAGTCCCTGGTTCCTCTAAAATAAGTCAAAATTTCCATATCCAATTTCACTGGGTTCTCCTCTATCTCTTCCTGAGCTAGTTTAGGCGTCCTGATATACATCGCTTTAAATTTCACAAATGCTTTTGCTTCCTCCTTCGATATGAATAGTTCCTTCACGCTTGTAACAGCTTGTTCCTCCATCATACTTGCTTCACCCGACGTGTTCTACAGTAACTACGTGCAACACGCCCAAGTAAAAGAAGTCTCCACGTGGTAGGTAAACTGGAGCTACGTTGAAGCACATCCGTACACCAGCGCGGACAGGTTCCGAATGATGCTAATACATTATTTTTACATATATAGTATAATTTTTATATTTCATTTTAAAATGTCATTCTTAGCGGAAAGCGGATTTGATGGTACTAGCATCGGAACTGGTGGAAACTGTACCTCAGAATTTAAAAATAATAGAGCTGAGAAAAATCATTCTGGAAAGCCCAGACTATGAGGACGAAGTCGCGGAAGGAATGTTCACAGCTATTATAGCGGAAAGAATAGAAAAAGAACAGTTGCAAATTAAACTACAATCAGAGAAAGAGCGGGGAGAAAAGAAATTACAATTGGAAAGGGAACAATTTGAAATTAAATTAAAGTCAGAGCAGCAGCAGTTTAAATTAAATTTGGAATTCTAAGAAAGGATGGAGATAGAAAAACTTCGGGTGGGAAGGCGCAGTGACACTGAGAGTCCGGTGATAAGCGTAGAGGCAGGGGCGCAGATGAGGTTTCGGACGGTGGAAGAGACAGTCAGAATAATAAGACTACTAACAGTCAAAGTACCTACACGGTCTGACCAGTGGGCGTATTTTTTCTTAAGCCTGGAGAAGGCATTCGCCTCTGAAGGCGTACCGCTTGAATTCAGGGCGACAATTCTGTTAAATTTACTGGGGGACAGAGCGGCGGATTTGCTGACTCAGGTTCCGGAGCAGCAGTACGGGGTTATGAGGTGGTAAAGGGAGTTGTGTTAGAAAATTTCGAACTTTCGCCTCAAGTATGTTTAGAAAAATTCCGGAAAGCGAGCCGTCGGGCGGACGAAAATTTCGTTCAGTTCGCGACGTCCATGTGGGACTATTATTGCAAATTAAAGGGGGCAATGGATTTTGAGACCGTAAACCAATTAGTGGTAGCGGACAAAATTACCCAGGGACTGGGCGTCGAGACCTATGCCCATATAGGTATACGGCAAGGTGAAGGGCGGTTCAAACCCAGGGAACTGGCCAAGGAGTGCGACATGTACTTTGCGGCCAGAGGTAAATCATATGCGGCGTAGGGGTTAGGAAATGGAAGGGCCAGTGGAGATCAGAAAGAGGAACGTGGTCAATTCCGACCCGAGGGTGAAAGAGCCCGGTCAAATATTGGGGGACCCGTAAATGAGGGAAAAAAAGGGCCAATATTTTATATGTGGGTCGAAGAATCATTTTAAATGGGACTGTTCTCAAAGGAGGCAGGGAAGGCCGAATGGTCCAAAGGATACTAGCCGAAGATGGGAAGATAAACGCGCGGCTGACCGAAGGGATGCTCCACGAGTTACTGACCACAGAGTCGTAGCCAGGGTGGATGCAATTAGGGCGGAGTGTCCGGAAGCTACGGAAAGGAGACCGCTATGCAATTTAGAGAGAGTGCAGGTGAGCGTAGAGGGAAAATTGGCATGGGCACTTGTGGATTCGGGCGCGGAAATCACGGTCGTGAGAAGCGACCTAGTGCCAGGCGAATCGCCGACGGAGGCGGCAGCTATACGTTTACAGGGAGTATTCGGGCCGGCCGTAGAATGTCCACTGATGAATATTCCTTTCGGAATGGTCACGGGGGAGAGCTGTAGTGCGCCCCAACAGGAAGTGGTATGCGCTTTCGTGCAGGATATGGTAGAGGAGGTATTGCTACCGTCACAGGTAAAGAGAGAGTTAGAGAACAAGTCTAGAGCTGGAAATGCGGACGCCATAGACCCAGATAGGCGCGAACCGGTTACGGAGGGCGCAAACGGGAGCGAAAAAATTTACGAAACCCAGAGAGGATCAGTTTCGAGTTTTGAAATGGAAGAAAGGGGGGAAAGAAGACTCAGAGGGTGGAAAACAAAAGGAAGCTAAGTTCCCGCAATCGCAGATGTCATCGAAGGAACAAATAAGGTATGCAGAATTAGAGGAACGAGCCAAGATATGCGGAGGATATGTAGTTTACACCGAAAATATGTTAGGAGAGAGAAGGGGCCAATTAGTCGTCCCGAAAATAAGCAGAGCGGAGAGGAGGCGACAAGTAAAGGTACGACCGCTGGAAATTCTCCTATTACAAGCAGAAACCGGGAGGGGCACGCCCGATAGTAGTCAAGATGCGAAAGCTGAAAGGAAAGAGCAAAGGGTTTCAATTTCAGAAAAGAGAGCCCCGAGAATGGGATCGAGCAGATTCACCGAAATATTTTCGTTTCGAGAGTACGCCGGCAGAAGAGGGCGAACCGATGGCGATAGCAGAAAGGGGGGGGGGATGGAGAGATTCCCTAATCCTTCGGCACGACGGAAGAAAGGTAAGGGATAGAAGAAAGCAGAACCCGAGAAGGGGGAGGGGAGATGTGTTTGAAACTGGGTCAAACATATTCTTCTGGCCTCGGAAAGTTGGGAACGGAGGGCGAACAGCTGATTGGGAGCGAAGAGAAGAAGAAACGTTAGTTTTGGTATCTAAGGGGGCCTGTATGCGGATATATTCTGCGCTCGGAAGTAGCCGAGGAGCGTTAAATTGTTAATTTTTTTTTTCGTTTCTTCTTATACATGGGAATGACAAAAGATATAAACAGGTGGTATTGAATTGATTATTATGTAGGTATATATATGTGTCGGGTAGTGTAATATTAGGTTATCTATTAGTGTTTTATGGTAGTTGATCTTTTAGGATGTTATACTATTTTGGCCGGGATTTCTGGAAGAGTTATAATGTTCCAATGGAAGTGTATATGAGATCCTGGGTGGCAGCCAAAGTAAATAGTCACTATATAGCAGTCATATACCCAGCAACCATGTGTTTTGCAACCGTGTATTTTAGAGGTGAAAAACCCGTGAAAGAATGGCAGAAACTCTGGACTTTAGAAAATTTTACTGTGTATGCGGACTCTGACACTCTAACTTTGAGGTGTGCACTATAAGAACTGACCATGCATAAACTTTGAGTGCCTGCTGACAACGGATTCGGTATAGCCGGAGTGATGTGTGTGTTACTAGCGGTTGCGCATTACCAGACATTTGTGTGGGGTGATAAGTGTCAATGGATCTGTGATCGAACGATCCTCAAGGAGTGTAATATTGTGTTTTTTCATTATTGATAGCTTTTTCATTATTGTTAGCTTTAGAAATGGGTCAACTACCAATGATCAGAACTGACCGGAAGGTCCGATGGTAGAAGGATGTAAGTGTAATGTTGTAGTGTTGTTGCAAGTTAAATGTGGTGTGTGGGAAAAGCTGGGTATTTAACCCTAGTTTTTCTCTGGGAGGGGCATGTAAGGAATACAGTATTCCTCGAGCTTATTTTTTCGAACCATTGCCTAACGTCTTCGGAGGTCATACACCCTGGGACCACATGTGCTGCAGTTTTGGAAAACAGAACGATAAAACTTTGTCATCAGAGGCTGATTTCCAAGAAATGCATCGTTTCCAGCCGTCATCAATGCAGGGAAGAGATAATCCCGGATCGGGAGGCCAGGGTGGTTTCTGACATCCAGGGCATGAGAAAGATTCCACAGGGCTTGATACTGGGTGGCAGGGTACCCACAAAAAGGGGGGGGGGTCAGTTGGTACTACAGTACTGGAGCCTGGCGATTATTAGGGGCCCGTGAATATTGCTGAGGATAAAATTTTGATACATTTGTGTATGAATATATAATTTTTTTCTAAATTAATTGAAGGTTTTGAAATTTACGTATTATGTGTAATTATAAAATTACAAATATAAATTATATATAAAGCCTAAACACAATCTATAAGTTTGAATGAAAGAAAAGTACAAAACACTTTGTAAACATCTGTTTGGATTCTGTGGCTCATTTTTGAAATATTCAAAAAAGTCTCAAAGAAGAGCCCCTTAGTTCAATACAAGCCTTTGAGGAGTAATCAATCATTTGTAGAACGGAAGGGGGCATACTGGTCATGCTTAAAGAAAGGAAAGGATACCTCTAGTGATTCTAGTTCTTTGATACAAGCCGTCTGGGTAGGGGAGAGTCGGTAAATGTCGTACGGCTGGTAATGCCGTACACTCTTATTTCTGAATAATGCAAATAGGTGGCAGCACGGCATTTATTGCGTCTAGTCTTCTTCTGCACCATAAATGTTTTGTTTTCGCCACGAAGTCCTTCGCTGAAAAACTGCCGAAATATTTGCGATTTAAGGTAAGTTCTCTTTTGGAAATTTTATTTTAATTATGTTTTCTAGCTGCTAGAGACCACTCAGTTCCATTTTATTTGTTGTCTCGGATTTTTTTTGTTAGTTTAAACGATTAATTTAATGGTAAAGTGGTAGATGAAATCAATTCCTGCTTCATTTAAACGTGGTTAGGCTTAAGAAAATAAAGGATCAGGTTGGGTAATTCCGTACATTGTGTACGGTATTTGCCTTCGGGTATATTTTATTCGAAAATGAGACTATAAGATTCTTTATTATTGTTGGCTGGGGAATTTCCTCTGGAAGTAGTAGCCATAACACAGGCCATTGTGGCCAGTTATAATAATAATAATATTCGAAAATCTTAGATTTAAGCTTTTTGAACCATTCCAAAATTTAATTTTTATCTTTTTCAAAAGTAGTGTTATTAAACAAACAGTTATTAGTTTTCAGGCTATATTTTATTTTATTCTGATATCAGGATACTGGTTTAAGATTTTATCCTGATATCAGGATATTGTTTTAGGATTTTATCGTGCTATCAGGATTTTGTTTTAGGATTTTATCCTGAAATAGGGATGAGGAATCAGTGATGAGGACTTTGTCGTTGCCAAAGCCATGGAAGTTCCACAATCTGGACAATCAGGAGAAGCTACCCACAGTGCCCAACCATCAGGAGAAGCTGCCCACAGTGCCCAACCACCAGGAGAAGGATCAGTCATAGATGAGTCTCCAAAAGAGATGGATCTTTCGCCACTAAACCTGCCTCGAGCGTTGCCATCATTAACAAACAGGTAAAGACTTGCTCAATCCTCTGAAATTCTGACTTCCACGCCCATAAAGAACAAGCTTTTGGATAAGCTGAAACCAAAGAAGAGAATAACAACCACAAAACGAAAGCTAAATCTTTATAAAGCTGGAAAGAAAAGAAAAATCACTTCTGCGTCTGGAAAGAAAGGAACTAAAAAAAGAAGGAAAAACCTAGAGATCTTCCAAGTCAAGATTTCAGTTGCTTAGTTTGTGGAGAGCCATACGTCGAGCCGCCATCAGAAGATTGGATTGAATGCCATAAATGCAGAGGATGGTCTCACGAGGGATGCACTGATGGCTTGGGTACATCAGTGGGACTATACGAGTGCGACAGTTGCCAAAAATAATTTTCCATTTGTGCTTTTTAAGAATAAACATTTTCTTTAGTTCAATACGGACTTATCGTCATTTCATTTCGCGAATATTTTACTGTACGGTATTTTCCGACCATGTCGCATAATACCGTACATTCACCACTTTCACTTTTTAATTTTTTTTAAAAAAGGCAATGCTGTTTTTAGCCAATTTCAAATATAATTTACTTCGACACAAATCAGAGGTAAATATGAGACCAATACAGCCACTATTGCTGGAATATTAACAAAGATAGACGACATTTAAAAAATGTGTACGGCATTTACCGACTCTCCCCTACAGATAGCTTCATGTCATTGTGTTCAGAATCTGAGGCAATAAAACCGATCAGGGAGAAATTTTCTAGAATTGCACCAAAACCAAAGAGCTAGAATCACTTGATTGCTTCTCGAAGACCAAAACAGATACGTTTATGACCCTAGTAAGTTTGCTCATTCATTCATGTTTACAGCTCATATCAATCACGTCCAGCTAACTACTGAGACGACCCGTCTAGAAGTTTCCTTTGTGAAATTATCAGTTTGGGAAGGGGACGATCCAAAGAGCTAGCCTCGAAGGGGCGATCTTATCTTCCTGCTCTTCGAGGTCGTAAGCCAATTAACACGACGGGGTGTCGGACTGAATGATGTAGAAAGAAAAATTCTTGTTTCTCCCTCCTGGCATGAACTTGCTTCCCACGTTGATTTCCGAGATAGCCGTATTAGAAAGCATAAAAAGCAAGTTTATTTTAATTTCTCATGCAATTATATGGTAATCTCATATGCGTTATCAGTGCTAGTTTCTAGTGCAACTCTCAACACATGACTAAATCTTATAAAAAAATGATTCGCTGAAACAAATCCCAATGCTACCATCTAAGATTTAAGGTATGTTCAAAATCATTTTCTTATAGTTTTCAAATATTATTTTCAGATTTATTAATCTTAACAAAGCTAATTTTAGATTTAATTAAAATTTATTTTATCAAATTTCTATGCTGTTTTGTAAATTCAATCGTCTAAAATAACTATAATTAAATATGTACAAAAATCTCTGAGAAAATATTGCATTATGAAAGGAAAATGGATTATTTTGTGTTTATAATGCTTTTTTAAACTTTCACTTTATATTATATGATTTTATGTTGAACTTGGTAATTACTAGAAATATTCAAAAATTTCCCTTGCGTTACCTATTTTTTGGAATTGGCTAAGGATGGAGCTTAAGCGATGATTTATGCAGTATCAAATTTCGAAGGAGGATGAATTCACTAAGAATTTCAACTTCTGGTTGTGGGGAGGTTGTTGTTGTTGTTGAAACCCAGACCGTCCGACCTACCAGAAAGGTGTAAGGTAACTGTTTTGGACGGTCGGGAAGTGCCACCCAATTTAGACCGGAACCCAGTGGGGGAGGCATCCACAGGGACCGTACCCTCCTTCCCCTACCACCAACCTCTCGGAAGGACTTTCGGACCCACATGTTTAACGTGATCGTACTCCGCATGAACACGGCGGCAGTTTTGGCAGTGGCTGGAATCGAACCCGGGCCTACCGAGTGCAACTCCAGCGCGCTAACCAATGGGCTACCGCACCCGGTTGTGGGGAGGTGTCAATTCAATTTAAAAAATTTATATTTTCATTGCAACATCAATTTTTTAACACTTTGCAACATAGTTGAAAAGTGTTCATGACTTTGTTCATTATGTCTGTCTGTCCCTTTAGCACGATAACTACCGTAAAAATGACTTTATCAAAATGAAATTTTAGTATGTTGTTCAGACGTTCTGTGGGACCTATGGGAATATAAATAAATAATATCACCCAATTAGTTTTACATTGAAACCCGGTTGAAAAAATGAAATACATTAAACCCTATGGGACCTAATTTTTCAAATATTTTTTAAGAAAATTTAAAATTTACAAATTGCTTCGAAAATTTTAGGAAATATTCAAATTATCTCATAAAATATATAAAAAAAATTCAGAAAAATATATTCCGTAGTTTTTAAAATAAAAATTACACCCATTATATAAAGAGATTACGTGACCCACTTCAAAATAAAATATTGCATCCATCTTGTGTCAAAATCGTGATTTTTAAAGTTTTTTTAAATTTGTATTTAGTGTTGTGTCTGTCCTAAAACCGCTTTATTTTTGCTTAATTTCTGTTCATCAATGTTCTGAAACAATGCAATTACAATATATTTGGGTTTAAATGATCATCAAACTTTGATTATTTCTACAACGAAACCTAATTTTCACTTATGGAGATTGTAAACACATCAAGCTGTAAGATGAGTTGCATAAGAATTGCTGGATTTCTTTAACGCAAAATTATTTAGCGCTGGAGTCTGCAATATAGTTGATATGAATGAAACAGTCATTGATTTTACATAGAGAACAAACGATTTTATATCAGACTTTTTCGGTGAAGTTTTAAACACAGAGTTAAATTACTTTTACCTCTATGGTTTTAAGTTTTTAAGTAAAATAAATTATTGTAGTATTGTGATGAATGAAAGGAATTGAATAAAAGTTTGTGAATGAAATTTTTACTGATTTATCATAGAGAGCCAGGTGATTTATATTTCAATGACGTCATTTGATAAAGTTCATTTTCTTTCGACGAAGTTTTCAAATATAATAAATTATTGTAGTATTGTGATAATCACAAAAATATCGTCGCTGAATGTATCGCAATTTAGAGATGTTTAAATGGCATTGCATTGCAGTTGGAAAATGTTTCATAATCAATGCTTTATGCATGATTGATCTTTCTTATTAAAGATGAGTTTAAATGATGATTGATATAGATTCAGCATCATATTCCAGAGGAAGCAGGGAACCTCCTACTCCCTCTGGAATTTACTTTTCTAAGGATTTCTATTTGCGGTTTTTCATCTTACGATTCAGAACATTATTTTGATTGACTATAGAGCTTAGATGATGACTGATAGGAATTTAGCATCGAATTTCAGTAAGGGTAGGGGTTGAGGATTTACTAAGCATTTTTACTTCCAGTTCTTTTCCCAATACTGGATAAAAAAAATTTTTTTTTCTTCAAACATTTATTTCTCAAAATCGGCTATAGATGAAGCTAAATGATGACTGATATGGATTCAGTATAAAATTGCTTAGGGGTTTGGAGAATTCATTAAGGATTTCGACTTCTGGTTCAACAGATGCCACTAGTAGAAGAGAAATGACAGTTGAAGGGCAGCAGGCGCAAGCGCGCAATATTGCGTCTGGAGGAGGGTCCCTCTTTTGGGAGGAGGAGGATCCCTCTTTGGGAGGACCCTCTTTTGAGTGGATCCTCTATTGAGACCCCCCTCTTTGGAGTGGACCCTCTCAGAGGGTCTTGAGACCCCCAGGAGGATGCCTCTCTTGAGAGGATCCTCTTTGGGAGGATGCCTCTCACTGCCCCCCTCCCCTCTTTTCGAAGTTTGGTACAGCACCGGATGCCTCTCTTGGGAGGATGCCTCTTTCCTAGTATTGCGAAAGAGGGCAATTGCGAAGTCTTTCACAGTATTGTGAAACCTTACACCTTTCTGGTAGGTCGGACGGTCTGGGTCTCAACAACAGTATTGTGAAAGAGGCATGATGACTCATACGGAGTGAGTTTCACTTCACTCGGAGTCTTGAGAGGGAATGTCACAATCGCTGACAGACCTTTGACCTGAGGAAGGGGTTTCAAGCGATGTCGCAATCGATGACTGAGCATCGCACAATCTGGAAATGACGTGTCGACCTTAGAAGTGACCTTTGACAAGAACACACGTCCTCCCTCTCTGCTGGTCAGTTGTTGTTGTTGAAACCCAGACCGTCCGACCTACCAGAAAGGTGTAAGGTAACTGTTTGGACGGTCGGGAAGTGCCACCCAATTTAGACCGGAACCCAGTGGGGGAGGCATCCACAGGGACCGTACCCTCCTTCCCCTACCACCAACCTCTCGGAAGGACTCTCTGCTGGTCAGTGACAAACTGAAAGATCTTATCAGCGGGATGTACTTAAAGCGCCCTCTGGCGAATTTTGATGAAGTGCTGCCATCTATCGGCATTTTTTTTTCCAAAAGAAATTAATGTTTCACTGGTCAGGAGCTGGATTCGAACTTGGAACCAGCCGATTACAAGCCGCGCGTCTTACCCCCGTGCCACAAGGTCTTGCTACATAGAAACTTATCTTCGAAGTGTACCCTATCAGTGGAAGTTAGATTATTTTTCGAAGTTCATTCGAATCGCTCGGTGAATAGCGATGTGTTTTAAAACAGAATGCTACGGAGTGAATATAAAATTGTGTTATTAAATACACTTATTAACTGTGTATTATAACACTATGATTTTTTAAAACAAATTGTGTTCAGTGGACACAAAACTTGTATTCAGTGAACACAAAAATTGTATTCAGTGATATATAGCAATGTGGATTTTTTTTTTTTTTTAAATAAATCTAACAGCATATATCAATATGATTTTTTTTTTAAATGAATGGAATACACCCAAGTATAGTTACGCATTTTCAAAATGGTGTTAAGTGAATAGCATTCGATCCTTTTAACACTTATTTAAAACGCACAAAATATATTTGACAACCTTTAAAATAGCGCATTATACTTAGCTAACATTATATTAAGTGATTTATAGCAATGTGTTTAAAAATAAATCTAACTATCGATATGATTTTTATAATAATAACGAAAGGATTTCGAATGTTTAAAAACAAATAGAATATGGATGAACACAAAAAAATTGTGTTCAGTGGACACACAAAAATTGTGTTCAGTGGACACAAAATTGTGTTCAGTGAATAGGATTCGACTCTTTTAAGTGTTGTGTATTTAAAAACAAATTTATACACAATATATTTACTAAGTTTTAAAATAGCGCATTGTATTTAGTTAAAATGAAGTGAACAAGATTCGTCCATTCTAAATGATATATAGCAATGTGATTTTTTTAAAAATTTATCTAACAACGTATATGACTATTATAATAACGAAATGATTTCGAATGTTTAAAAACAAATTGAATACGGATGAACACACAAAAATTGTGTTCAGTGAACACAAAAATTGTATTCAATGAACAACCCTTTTAAGTGTTGTGTATTTAAAATTTAAACGCATTAGCTAAAATTGTGTTAAGTCAACAAGATTGAACCCTTGTAAGTGTTTAAAAATTAATGTATTACTAAATTGTACTTAGACATTTTCAAAAAAAAATGTGCGACAATTGTGCACTCCACACAATCTGAAAAGAAAGTTTCCACTAGAAAATACATCTTATTTCGAACTGTTACATATATACTAATATTTAATTAAATGGAGTTTAACTGCATTAAATAACACACATAATTAGTTAAAATTGCAATGAAGACCCAAAGATTGAGAATATATGTAAATAAAACACATCAGAGAAGTAGATATGAATTATGTTCAAAAATAAAACTATTCAAATTCTAGCCATTTCTAGCAGGTCATCGAATGTTCCAGCTTATCGGAAATCATGTGCTTCTGACTTTTCGGAGGACGCTGTTTGTTTAGCCCAAAGCAAAGGTCCCCTCGGAAAAGGGTATAAAATGCGGTCCTTATCGAGCTATGGTCAACTGCTCTTTCTTTTAGATTACAGCAAGAATTTATCACCGAAATTATTTTGATAAGATGTCTTCCTCCCGTGCATTTGAAGTAAGTAAAATTTTGAATTTCATTATTTTATGATTTATTATATGTGACTCAACAATTAGCACTTGAATTTTATATTAATTATTTTTTTATGGATTTTCAGTTCGACTTCGGCATCCCAGCTGAGGAGATGGCTGTTATATGTGCAAACAATCCCACGACCAAAGACGATATAAATCAGGTGAGTTATTTTAATAATTTTTTTTTTAATTGAAAAATGTATTTGTTTTAATTTTATGCATACGTGAAAATACTGTTCAGTACATTTAGAAATTAGACACAACAATTGAATTGAACCTTGAAAAATATAAACTTATTTCATGCTCCATCTGAGCGAAGCCACCGCTGACATTATTAAAACATTTAATAGGACCCACACATATTTTTTAGTGTTTCACATATTGAACCAATCAGTTTAATTGTACTTTGAAAAATATAACGTTATTTCCATCGGAGTGGAATCATTTTTTTTTTTTTTTGTGATAGATTTGTGCGGGTGTCCAAAAATTATATCTTTCAACTATAATTTTTTATATCAATATTTTAGTTTGTGTTTTTAATAACACTTTTAAATTCAAATAAATAATGAGTTTAACACATAACTTAAAATAAAACTAAGAATGAAGCAACGTTTAAAGAAAAAATATTTTTATTAAAAGCTAAATAATACATAGATTTTTACAAAAGTAATATTCTACTAACTTGTATTTCACATATGGAACAGCGCAATCATCGCTGTATAATAGTCCTTTACGGTGAGACTTTTAAAAAATTCAGGTGAAACATTGTTTTCATTTGTTTCACAAAACTCTCGAGCAATTTCTTGAGTGTTTTTCATTAAAAGTTCGTGATCGACTAGTTCATAATCTACAAATTGCATATGAGTGGATAGCGTACAGCACTTATGTTTCAAATCGGTACACCCGTGACTTTTGCATCTTTCGCGTTGATATAATTTATACAACTGTGCACATAAATTTTTATGTACACATTGCATTAAAGTGCGTTTTAATTCATAGGGTGACAAAGTCGATAGTGCTTCGATAGGTTTTTGATACTTCACAATACAATTGGGTAGGATATTTGTCAGTAACTGATCCAAAACACATTTAGTAACATCTTGACTTATATACTGAAGGGTATGAAAATTATCCTGATTTAATAAGATTAATTTCTTTTTGAACTGTCCAGTGCAAGGTGGTAATTGTTGTAAATATAGATTGCTTTCACACACACACACTAAGAGTTCGTCATTAATTGTGAAAGATGAATTTTCACTGTCCATATTTGAAATGCGTTTTAAAAATACACTCCACGTATTAGGCGTGAGTGTTACTCCATGAGGGGTAGGCACGATAACATCAGAAGCATTCATCTTGTAGACACGAAAGTGTACTTTAACATTTCCTCGAAAATGTTGCACGGTAACGTAAATGTTACAGCCCAAATGGTAACGGAACTTTTCAGATGAGGATAATTCTATCGAAAGCGATCCACTTTTAGAAGTAGTGTAGTTCAGAGCCGACGATACCAAATCACTTTGTGAATCTATAGTAGTTATAGATGGAGTATGCATATGGCTCCAATCGATTTCAGGTATAGGCGAAAGCGCTGCAGGCGGGACATACATTGGAAACTCGCACTTGCGTTTCTGTACAGGCGTTTTAGGTAGAATTTTTCTAAATGTTAGACTTATTCTAGCTTCTGAGACTTCGGGTTCCGCAGCAATTCCATGAGAATAGAATTTGCTGGTTGGCACATGCATTGCATAAAGCGATCCGTGTTGAAGTGGAATACTTAGAGGAGATTGTCCTTTTCTTTCGAAAATGATAGATCTCGTAGCACCGAAACTGAGAGCCGCTATAGGTGTTTTAGAGCATAGGGAGGATTCATTGTCCTTGTGTTGTCCTATTTTAGCATGTCCATCCACATAGTGGTTTACTAACACAAAATTGTAGCTGTATCCCATATGTTCTTCCACACGTGATTTTATCTCCGATAAGAGAGGTGTCCATCCCTCAGAGCTGTTTCCAGCGTCTCCAAATGCATATACTTTTTGAGCTGGTTGGTATGGATGACCATGCACCACCCCTTGTGATTGTTGAAAGGGCAGACTTTTCAACTCTTGAAAAATTAAATCGGCTACATTTACCGAATAAAATTCGCGAACATATTCTACATTCAACTTCTCGCGTTTAAAAAAGATAGACATTTTTAAAAATAAGCAACGACAACCTTCTAGGAGAACAAACGTTGAATGAATGAGCTCTTATCTAAATAATATCCCTTATCGTAACATTTCTTATCTGTAAATCACATGACACATCACATGATATTTCTTATCGCATCATGTGACACATTACATGACATTTCTTATCTGTAAATCACATGACACATCACATGACATTTCTTATCGCATCATGTGATGTGTCACATGATATTCCTTATCACATCACATGATATTTCTTATCACATCATGTGATGTATCACATGACACATCACGTGTCCTTCCGTGAGGTTGGTGGTAGGGGAAGGAGGGTACGGTCCCTGTGGATGCCTCCCCCACTGGGTTCCGGTCTAAATTGGGTGGCACTTCCCGACCGTCCAAACTGTTACCTTACACCTTTCTGGTAGGTCGGACGGTCTGGGTTTCAACAACAACAACATGACACATCACGTGACATCTTGTTAGCGAATCACAAGGTTCCACGTATGGAATCACGTGACATCTTGTTAGCGAATCACAAGGTTCCACGTATGGAATCACGTGACAAACCAGATAAGGTTTCCACCCACAATACATGCTACGTGGAGCTCACTTTGACTCGAGACTTGCACTAGGAAAGACGTCCTTTTAATTTGCTCCTCTTTATTAAAATATCGACAAACGAATATTCCACAATGATGATTGTTTCAGAAGTGAGTTCAAGATGTTTTCGAATTAAAAATAAAGATACATTTTAAAAAATTCATAACATAATCATCACAATAAATTCTGTTATCATTCATAACACAAGAACTTTTAAAATGTACAACCCAAAAATTAGCTTCATACACATTTCACTCTTTTACATGTTCTGCGTTTTTAATATTTAGGATATGACTGTGGAAGCTGGTGTTACACCTGCTGCATTGCCTGCGGCAGCACCCCTTGTGGAAGCCAATGCAATGCCTGTGGTAGCACCGACTGTGGTGGGAGAGCCCGGACCTAGTAGAGTTCACGTAAGTTATTTTATTTCATCTTTTTTGAAGGGGAAAATCGGCTGTTTTGGAGAGTATCGGATTGTATCGTATATATTTCGCATTTCAGAATTTTAAAAATAAACAGCTGATTCAATATCTACGTCATTTTTAGATTGCGTTTAGTTAGTTAGAAGTTTGAAGCAGACGCTAATGTTGGACTTTTGTCTGTTTTTCAGATGTGTCCAACCTGCCACAAAGTCTTCACTGCTAAACATAATTTGGTTCAGCATATCAAGACTCACAGTGGAGAAAAAGCTTTTTCTTGTGACATCTGTGAAAAGTCATTTTTAAGAAAAAGTGATTTAAATCGCCATAGCAAAACCCACACCAATTCTAAATCACTCCAATGTAACATTTGTAATAAAATGTTCACGAGGGAAGATAATTTAAACACACACAGGAAAATACACGTACAGATAAAGACATATCCCTGTTCCCTTTGTGAGACCACCTTTACGAAGAAAGGAAATATGTTGGAGCATGTGCGAATTATGCATAAAACTCCTGGCCCTGTTGGATTGAAACGCAAGATCGCTGATGTGGCTTCCGCTTCTAGGAAGCGTGTGAAACGTAGTAATAGAGCTTTGGGGGTTTTCTTAACAGAAACATTGGAACCCTCCGAAGAAAATTGCCACGATTTACTACTATCCCTGGAAGAACTGAAGCCGCACATGCAAAATCTTATCCTGGCAGAGTTGAATACGCGCCAAATTAAATGGTATGCCGTTCTAAATGTCAGGATGAGCCGAATCAATTCTGATGGGGAGGAGGAGTTTGCTACACCGCATTTTCGCACAAAGTGCGCAATATCACTACAAGAGTACAACGTTGAGGAGCATGTGAAACAAGGCATTCAAAAAATTTTGAATTCTGTGGAAGACTTTCACCAGCTCGGATCCGGATGGACCTTGGATCGAGTATTGAATATGGATGTCTATATTGAGTCCTATCGTCCCTTGCGTCCGTCCAGTTTCATTTCGCTACCTCCCAAAATAATGGCAAAGAAGGCAGTTCTGAAGATACAGAACGAAGATCAAAAGTGCTTCGTGTGGTGTCTCATCGCACATTGGAAAAATTTAGACTCGTCTGCTACTCCAAAGCGTGTGAGTCACTACTTGCCATTTGAAGGGGAGGTGAATCTGGGAAACGTGGAGTGTCCAGTGGCAGTGTGCAAGATCCCGATTCTCGAGAGGCTGAATGATTGTCGCATTAATGTGTTCGGATATGAAAAGGGGGAAGTTTTCCCTCTCCAAATATCTGAGCGGGAGGATTCCGACGTTGTTAATTTACTTTTAATCAGCGACGGGGTCCAACAGCATTATTGCCTTATACGCAATTTTTCACGCCTTCTCGGGGATGTATCAGCTCATGATGGAGAAAGCTACACATGCTACCGATGCCTCCATAGATTCTCCAGGGAAGATCTTCTTCAGAAGCATACACCATTTTGCAAAGAGCATGCTCCTCAGCGGGTTTCGATGCCAAGTCCTGACAAAAGTATTTTAAAATTTAATATGGAGCACTACCAGCATCCCGTACCGTTTGTATTGTATGCAGATTTCGAAGCGCTTCTGGTGAAGCTGAACAGTAGTGAACCCTCTCGTGAGAATGCCTTTACAGAGAAGATGGCTGTTCACGAACCCTGTGGATATGCTTACGTAGTGATCGATCCACAGGGTAAGTGTCTCAAAGACCCCAAGGTATACCGAGGCACTGAAGCAGTCATTAACTTTATAGAAGATGTCTTGCGAGAGAAGGATGAATTGATCCCCAAGATCAAGGCCAACAGGCCAATGAAGCTCACCAGGAGTGAGGCAATTGCATTCAATCAGAGCATAGAGTGCTATTTATGCAAGAAGCCCTTCAAACATGATGGGGTGAAGTATGTAGGGAAATGTAGAGACCACGACCATGTGAGTGGTGCATATCGAGGAGCACTCCATGTGGCGTGCAATCTAAGATTTCGTCTCCCTACTACTATTCCGGTAGTGTTCCACAACTTGAAAAATTATGATGGTCACCACCTGATGTCGGGGCTTGGCAAATTGAAAGATTATGAAATTACACCCATTGCAGTAAACATGGAGAAGTACATTTCGTTTACCCTTCAGAAGAAAGGCGAGGGTGTGAGGCTGCATTTTATTGACAGTCTTCAATTTTTAAACACCTCCTTGGAAAAATTGGTAGCCAATCTACCCAAGGACAAATTCACAATTACATCTACAGCTATACCATCCAATACAGATCTGCTGCTACGTAAGGGGGTGTACCCATACGAGTACATGGACTCGTATGGAAAATTTGAAGACCAGATGCTACCTCCACCTTCGGCCTTTTACAGTACACTGACAGATGAAGACATATGTGAGGAGGACTACAAACATGCTCAGAATGTATGGAGGACATTCAATCTGAAGAATCTTGGCGAGTATCACGATTTATACGTCAAAACGGATGTCCTTCTGCTGGCCGACGTATTTGAGCATTTTAGAAAACTGTGTATGACATACTATGGTCTGGATTGCGCTCACCTGATGACTGCACCCGGGCTGGCGTGGCAGGCCTCCCTGAAGATGGTAGAACAACCCTTGGACCTCCTGACCGACATTGATATGCATCTTTTCATTGAAAGGGGGATTCGAGGGGGAATATCTATCATCACCAAACGGTGGGCGCGGGCAAACAACCCATACATGGCCGAGTATGATCATACAGAGCCCACCCAGTATTTGATGTATTTAGACGCCAACAACTTGTACGGGTGGGCCATGTCTCAGCCCCTGCCTTATGGGAATTTTGAGTGGGTGTCACCATCCATAGCAAGTCAAGAATGAATTATGAGTCTCCCCAGCGATGGAACAGATGGGTACATATTAGAGGTGGATTTAGATTACCCATCTGAATTACACGACCTTCATAATGATTATCCACTAGCCCCGGAAAAGCTGAAGATCTGTGAAGATATGATTTCTCCATACACGGTGGAAGTTATGAAATCCCTTAAGATGTCTCGGTTCCAGAGTCAGGAAAAGTTAACCCCTAATCTTAACAATAAAAAAAACTACATAGTACATTTTCAAAATTTAAAGTATTATCTGGAATTGGGACTTAAATTAAAAACCACCCATAAAATTTTAAAATTTAAACAGCGAGCCTGGTTGAAGCCCTACGTTGACTTCAACACTGAACATCGCAAAAGGGCCCAATCAGGCTTCGAAAAAGATTTTTTTAAGTTAATGAATAATGCCGTGTATGGGAAATGCATGGAGAATTTAAGAAACCGGGTGAAGATCGATCTTGTGAAGGACGAGAAACGTGGGGAGAAACTTATGGCGGCACCTACATTTAAATCTTTTAAAATTTTTAATGAAGATTTGGTAGGGGTCGAGAGACTATACAACAACATCTTGCTGAATAGGCCCATATACGTCGGTTTCGCCATTCTGGAGCTTAGTAAACTCCTCATGTACAGATTCCATTATGGATATATAAAGAATAAATATGGATCAAATGCAACACTTTTGTTTACCGACACCGACTCTCTCACTTATGAGGTCGAGTGTCGGGATTTTTACAAAGACATAGAAGAAAGCGCCCACCTCTTTGACACATCGGATTATCCGACAGATCATTCCGCCCACAATGTGTCAAACAAAAAGAGGATAGGGTGTTTTAAGGACGAGTTGAATGGAACACCTGGACTTGAGTTTGTGGGGCTCAGGTCCAAAATGTATTCTCTCCTCTCCACACAAGGGGAAAAGAAGACGGCTAAAGGTGTTTCCAAAACATTTGTAAAGAAGCATGTAAAACATCAACATTATGTCAAATGTTTAAAAGATGTACAAAGCACAAAATCTTTTCAACATCGTATAGGGAGTGAATGTCACCGTTTGTATACACTCAAACAAAGTAAGGTGGCACTCTCCCCATACGATGACAAACGCTATGTATTGGAAGATGGCATTCACACGTATGCACATGGACACTGGAAGATATCCAAGGAATAGCCACTCCATTCTTTTTTTTTTTCAACATTCAAGACCATTCCAAGATTTTTACATTTCTATTCAAGAACTTTCCGCGATTCAAGACTTTTTCACGTTTTTATTCAACAACTTTTCACTTTTTTTAACACAAGAACTTTCCACGATTTTTTTTAAAACAAGTCCTTTTTCAAGATTCAAGAACTTTCCACGATACATGAACTTTTCACGATACAAGAACCTTTCAAGATTCAAGAATTTTCCATGATTCAAGACCTTTTCACAATACAAGAACTTTTCACGATTACGAGACCTTTTTACTATTTTGAATATATGAATTTTTCAAGATTTTTTATCACAATTCAAGAATTTTTACTATTTTGAATATATGAATTTTTCAAGATTTTTACCAAGATTTTTAATACATGAAGATTTTTCCATGTTTTCTGCAATAGACCTTTTCAAGAATTTGAAGACAAGAACTTTTTACTATTTTGAATATGAGAATTTTTCAAGATATTTTATCACAAATTTTTACCAAGATTTTTAACACATAAAGATTTTTCCATGTTTACTGCAATAGACCTTTTCAAGAATTTGAAGACAAGAACTTTTTACTATTTTGAATATGAGAATTTTTCAAGATATTTTATCACAAATTTTTACCAAGATTTTTAACACATAAAGATTTTTCCATGTTTACTGCAATAGACCTTTTCAAGAATTTGAAGACAAGAACTTTTTACTATTTTGAATATGAGAATTTTTCAAGCTTTTTAACACAAGACAAGATCCTTTCATGATTTTTAGCACAAGAAGCTTTGAAGATTTTTCACACAGTGTATTTTCCTGTTCTTCCCTCGTGAGAACTTTTGAAGATTTTTAACACAAGACAAGATCCTTTCAAGATTTTAAACACAAGAACTTTTGAAGATTTTTCACAGATGATTTTACTTTCCTCGAAAGAACTTTGAATTTTACTCTACAAATTTTGAATGAACTCTATTCATTTTTAATGGGAAAATAGGTCTGCCAGTGTGAAGTAATCTAAACTAATAATGTTTAACTTAAAATTAATTCTTATTATAATTTTCTAAATTTTTTTTTTTTTTTTTAAATTTCATTCGTTCTAAAATAATAACTCATTCCTTAAAATTAATTGTTATATTCATTTCCTTTTCTAAAGCATTTATTCTAAAATATTAAATAATCATTCCTTAAAATTAATTGTCATAATCATTTTTTTTTTCTTTAATTTCATTTATTCTAAAATAATAAATTACTTACTTAAAATTAATTGCTACATTCATTTTTATTATGTAATTTAATTAATTAAAATTATTTCACGCTGGTGGAGAACACTGCCCGAAAGAGTGAAACGACAGAGTACACCACCTCATGGGGCTGTCGGAAGTGTACAAACTTTCTCTGCTTCTACTAACATTTTCCCACTTTTTCTAACACTCTTCTCTTATATAATATGTAACAGTTCTTAATAACATATATTTTCTAATGGAAACTTTTCTCTTTCTTTTCAGTTGGAGCGGAGTGAGTAGCTTGTCGCATCATTTTTGAAAATGCCTAAGTACAATGTAGTAATACATTAATTTTTAAACATTTGAAAGGGCTGTTCACTTCATTTTATCGAACGCGTTTAAATTTTAAAACTTAGTAAATATATTGTGTATACATTTGTTTTTAGGTACACAACACTTAAAAGAGTCGAATCCTATTCACTGAACACAATTATGTGTCCACTGAACACAATTTTTGTGTGTCCACTGAACACAATTTTTGTGTGTCCACTGAACACAATTTTTGTGTGTCCACTGAACACAATTTTTTTGTGTTCATCCATATTCTATTTGTTTTTAAACATTCGAAATCCTTTCGTTATTATTATAAAAATCATATCGATAGTTAGATTTATTTTTAAACACATTGCTATAAATCACTTAATATAATGTTAGCTAAGTATAATGCGCTATTTTAAAGGTTGTCAAATATATTTTGTGCGTTTTAAATAAGTGTTAAAAGGATCGAATGCTATTCACTTAACACCATTTTGAAAATGCGTAACTATACTTGGGTGTATTCCATTCATTTAAAAAAAAAAATCATATTGATATATGCTGTTAGATTTATTTAAAAAAAAAAAAATCCACATTGCTATATATCACTGAATACAATTTTTGTGTTCACTGAATACAAGTTTTGTGTCCACTGAACACAATTTGTTTTAAAAAATCATAGTGTTATAATACACAGTTAATAACACAATTTTATATTCACTCCGTAGCATTCTGTTTTAAAACACATCGCTATTCACCGAGCGATTCGAATGAACTTCGAAAAATAATCTAACTTCCACTGATAGGGTACACTTCGAAGATAAGTTTCTATGTAGCAAGGCCTTGTGGCACGGGGGTAAGACGCGCGGCTTGTAATCGGCTGGTTCCAAGTTCGAATCCAGCTCCTGACCAGTGAAACATTAATTTCTTTTGGAAAAAAAATGCCGATAGATGGCAGCACTTCATCAAAATTCGCCAGAGGGCGCTTTAAGTACATCCCGCTGATAAGATCTTTCAGTTTGTCACTGACCAGCAGAGAGGGAGGACGTGTGTTCTTGTCAAAGGTCACTTCTAAGGTCGACACGTCATTTCCAGATTGTGCGATGCTCAGTCATCGATTGCGACATCGCTTGAAACCCCTTCCTCAGGTCAAAGGTCTGTCAGCGATTGTGACATTCCCTCTCAAGATTCCGAGTGAAGTGAAACTCACTCCGTATGAGTCATCATGCCTCTTTCACAATACTGTGAAAGACTTCGCAATACTAGGAAAGAGGCATCCGGTGCTGTACCAAACTTCGAAAAGAGGGGAGGGGGGCAGTGAGAGGCATCCTCCCAAAGAGGATCCTCTCAAGAGAGGCATCCTCCTGGGGGTCTCAAGACCCTCTGAGAGGGTCCACTCCAAAGAGGGATCCTCTTCCTCCCAAAAGAGGGACCCTCCTCCTCCAGGCGCAATATTGCGCGCTTGCGCCTGCTGCCCTTCAACTGTCATTTCTCTTCTACTGTCACTTCCGATTAAAATAATTATAATTTTCTTTACAATACCTATTTCTCAGGATTGGCTGTATAGGAATAGCTTAGATAATGACTGATATGTATTCTGCAACGAATTTTGCAGGGAGTTGGGATCACTAATGATTTACACTTCTCGTTCTGGAGATGTCACTTCCGATTTTTCCAAAAATTCCTTCGACTATGCGAAATAAGTGTGCAACTGAGTATAAAAATATTTCGTTTACAATGAAATGTACACACCACTTGCCATTATATGAACGATCTTTCACAAACTGTGTTATATTTCGTACTTGATATATTTTATTAGATTGTATAAACTGTGTTATATTGTGTTAAATCTCGTACTAGATATATTTTATTAAATTCAACTCTACCCCTAAATAATACGTAAAAGGAAAAAAAAGTACCCCCCCTCCCCCTTGTTTTTATCTAGGGCCCGCAGCTCGACCTAGTACCCGGTCCCAAAATTGAATGTGGGGGACTTGCTGGGTGGTCCGGTGAGAGTCAAAAGATATATATGAAGGTGGCGGGCTTTTTCGAGAGAGGCGAGACAATTTTCGTAGAGATAGGTCGCACTTTTGGTGCTCCAATCTTACATGTCTAGCCCTCACCAGAATGTTATTCTGCAACTTTTGATATTCCTCGTCATGCCATAATAAAAGCTTATTTTTCTATATCAACGATGCCTGTTTTATCCAGACTTGGAGAAATTCATTATTATTATCGTCTTGTCACTGATTCGAACTCACGACTTTTGAAGGGAACGGCTACTTGCTTTTAGGTCCGCACATTTTACTTTATGTGCGCTGACCGGGCTGTGGTTAGGCTGCCTGCATGTGCGGTAGCGGATAGAGTTGTAGTAGGAAACCTGCAAGTGGGCTTCCGTCAAATTAGTCGGACGGTTGTCTTCCGGTGAAAAAAAATCGTTATATGCCGTTTAGGTCGATATTATGCTGACTGCAATATACAAGTAAAATAAATTTTCATATGTTTTTAAATTCAAACCTTTTTTTATAGCTATGTTGTTGAGACCCAGACCGTCCGACCTACCAGAAAGGTGTAAGGTAACTGTTTGGACGGCCGGGAAGTGCCACCCAATTTAGACCGGAACCCAGTGGGGGAGGGTCCACAGGGACCGTACCCTCCTTCCCCTACCACCAACCTCTCGGAAGGACTTACGGACCCACATGATTAACGTGATCGTACTCCGCGTGAACACGGCGGCAGTTTTGGCAGTGGCTGGAATCGAACCCGGGCCTACCGAGTGCAACTCCAGCGCGCTAACCAATGGGCTACCGCGCTCTATAGCTATGTTGTGTAATACATGTTTGACTGTAGCTGTAATATAAGAATAAATACTTTAAAAAGTCATTGGACAACATTGCTCCAGCTAACATGTAATAATGAAAATAATTTCAATAAAATCAAAGCCCCCAATTCCCTCCTCTTATATGTATATAGGAGGAAACAATTCCATTTTTCAAGATCTATTTTAATGTTATATATGCATTAGTGAGTCTAAAAATAGTATATTTTTAATTTTTTAAAGTAGTTTATTTTTTAATATTTTCTTTCTTGATAAAGAAAAGTTATAAAATAATTATGTTTTATCTGTAAGAGGATTTTTTTTTAATGATAAATTTAAAACATTACATAAAAGGAATAGCAGGAAAAATAATTTAAAATTCTTAAAACGTAAATTATTAAATTATAAGAACAAATTTAAAAACGCTTTTGAAAAATATATTATTAAATATTATATTAGAATTCGTTTTAAATATCTAGATGGGAAACCTTCTTGCCACTTATGAAAAAAATAAAATTAATAACAAAAAGTAAAAATAATTTACTCAGTTTATTATATACATAAAAAGTGCATTATTAAATAATTAAAATAATGAAAAACTGGTTTATAATTAAATCTTTTTTAAGAATATATTATTATATATAAAATAAAAAATTATTAAAAAAAAATAGCTGCTTGTAATTGATTGGTTAAATATTATGAAATGGAAGAGACAATTTGCTGAAAGATAAGTTAAGCATAAATTTAGTGCTATTAAATCATATTCCTTCACTTGAAGTACTTGCGCAAATATTTTATATTTTATCTTCACAACTTTACCAGCGTTTTTCTGAGAAGCAGTAAAATGTCACTTGCACCTTTCTCTTATTCTCTTTTTCCAAAATAAAGCACACACATGCAGGCCCGTGGAAAGCGAGGGGGGAAGGGGGCCTCTCCGGGCCCCCGTTCCTTCTTATGTGTACCTAATTTTCCCTGCCGGGCCGGGTTCCCCTGCATACCGGGGGCGGTTTCAGCTCCGCAGAATCAAGTGGACTCTACTAAAGAACCTATAATAAATAATGAAATTACCGGACAAATTGCTGAGCAGTCGGTCCCAGCCGTCGCCACACTAAATCCAAAATTCGCAGTTGATAGCACTTGTGCTATCAACTATACCGACTTTCTTTTGACTCTCCTTGCTTTAAGAAATGATCAAACAAAAGACCTCTTATTAAAGGCGTTCCATAGAGCGCTCCCTGCTATGCGTAAGGCGACTACGCACATTGATCTGGTTTGGCTCATCTACAGATGACCCCCTACCCTTAGCTGCCTAAACGGCTCTACCATTCCATTTCGGAACCTGACCTGCCTTTAGCAACGCTTTGTTTTTGTCTCGCTATTGCCAGCCCGGCCTCTGCACCTTGAGTGCCTTTCGACTTTTATTCAAAAATTTACACAAATTTGTTTACCCGTGTGTCCCTGAAAAGGGCCTTTTTTCTTTCACATGTAGTGATGAGTGATACTCCCGTAAAAATAAACTTTATCCCTCCTTTTAACGTTTAATTTAACTGGGTTTTTAAATCTATTTATCTATTAAAAATTAAATTTTACTCTAAATTTATTATATTCTAACTTGTACTTTATATATTTTTAACTCTGTACTTAACAGTACAACCTCCCAGAGCTTGCTCAGTGATTTTCTATTGGCCCACCCTGTTTCCCTGGCCCCGCCCACCCCTTCTCTTGCAGCCACAGCTCAGTACAACCACTGCTCAATGTACTTCGTCACCTTTGCCAAGACAAGTCGGCTCTGCCGACTCTGACTCAACATGCAGCAACCCTTCAAGGATGATTGCTAACCGATCGCTATTGCTATTGGAAATATACATACAGCCGACAAATCTACATTCTGATGTGGGCGTGAGAGGGACTTTGTCCCATGGTAGCCCGTAAGCAAGCGTCTTGGTCTTGGTCGGGTCTATTAATTAGAAAATTTTATGTTAAAATACTTCTTGTCAAGTTCCTTAAAAAGTTTGGAAAGATTATTATATTTTATTTTCAGAAAAATAGAAGTGGAAAAAAGGAATCACTCTATTCTTCAAGCTCAATTTTAATGTTATATATACATTTGTAGGAGCTAGAAACCGTAAAACTCGACTCTTTTATCAGTAATTTATTTTTAAATATATTTAAAGAATTAATTTAAATAACACTGTTGTCTAACGTTAGTAAACGAAATATAATGGGCTACCTTCCGTTGTAAGACAACGACCATCCGGCTAATTTGACGGTTGCCCACTGGCAGCTCAATGCGCGTCCGCACTTGACGGCAGCCAACTTACATCATTTCCGCAACCGCACTTGCAGGCAGCCTAACCACTTCGCGCTGACCGGACTAACGCTACTGTATCAACAATCATGCAGAGGTCTGAAAGAGAGCTGGAACGGAAAAACGAATTTATCACAAGTTCCAAGATGAATAATTTGTGTGTGTGTGCATGAGCGAGCTCAAGTTCGTAATCTGGTAAGGGAAGAAGGGACACAATTCTCCATCTTTGCCCTCCCTGCCAAAAACTCAAGGTACGCCGCTGCAGTCATACTGAAACTCGTAGCGAATTCTTAAAAACCAAACAATATTTTAATAATAAGCCTATTTATAATACCAACAAAAAAACCCTACTCTGCCGATGGGTGTTAAGATAGAAACTCTGCGAGAATATATCAATTGCCCAGTATCTCAATTGATTGTCTTTAATACGATTTTTTTTCGATGGTGTTACGATGAAAACTTTGAAATAATTGCTAAGGAATTCATTTGTGTGAAAATCATGCTAAAATATAAAATAACTAAATATCTAATTTGAAATTAAAAAATATAAAATAATACCAAGGTGCACCTTCCCAGGTAATGAAGTACCTGTGTTCATGGCCATACGTTGTTTAGATTTTCTGCTACAGATGACACAGACATGTTCCTTTATTAATATAGATGTACATGATTGGTCAAACTACTTTATACTTGCCAATAAGCAACAGAGAAAAAAAAAACAACGAAACATAATTCCAAAATACAGGGTGTCCCAAAAAGATTTAAACAAGTTTTAATTCTTTACCTGTTGGAGATAAGTGAGCAATGTAAATTGCAAAAATGTTGAAAGTAAGGTAGGAAATAAGACTATGTTAATGAAATAGTCCTCCCATTAATTTTCAAAAAGTTACACTTTTTAAATTTTTAAACGACCCCTTTAGACAAATTTGGTAGATCAAAAAAATTTTATTTTTAATGCAACAAGATCGTTAAAAAACCCCGTATATCGGTATCTTTAAAATCAACTGAATTATGATAAAAGAATAAATCTGACTTATGCTACTTTTCCGTACCATGTGAAAGGCTGTTTCATTAGTGAAAGTAGGGATCATAAACAAATTGATGCTGATGGAAATTGTTTAGATCAAAAATACGTTAATATGTGTCAACATTTTTTATCACACATTCATCTAAAAGCATTACACAGACAGAGATCATATAAAGCAGTGGTACTCACTATGCGGTTGGAGCATATAATTAAAATATGCATACATTGATAGAAGACCACTGATATAAAGGGCCAAATTTCATTACAAATACTAGAAATATAATTCACAAAGCATTCTCAAAATGTCTTCCTTCAACTCCAATACATAACTGCGCTCTTCTAATAATGCTTCTGTAAATATTTTGGGAGTTCTTCATCACTAATATTGTTGCAAGCATCAATTATCTTTTGTTTAAGGTCAATTGTGTTTAGTGGGCGAGTATTATAAACTAGTGTCCGAAGACGACCCCATAAGTAAAAATCGAGAGGGGTTAAATCAGGGTATCTGGGGGGCCATTCTGTGGTTCCTTTCAAACAAATCAACTGTTT
The DNA here is from genome assembly GCA_951213105.1 of Amaurobius ferox. Classification (NCBI taxonomy): domain Eukaryota; kingdom Metazoa; phylum Arthropoda; class Arachnida; order Araneae; family Amaurobiidae; genus Amaurobius; species Amaurobius ferox. The sequence goes on from OX578133.1 coordinate 59,482,596, forward strand.
AAAGTCACTACGCGGTTGGGTATCCTATGCATTATCATTCAGTTTTATCTTTTTTGTGATATGTCACACATTTATATTACTAATTTGATATATGGTCCCCATTCACAATGTTCAATTTTCAATTAAATATAACTCGTTCAATTTTAAAGATACAGATATGTGGGTTTTTTTAATGACCTTGTTGCATTAAAAATAAAAATATCTGATTGACCAAATTTGTCTAAGGGGGTCGTATAAAAATTTAAAAAGTGTAACTTTTTGAAAATTAATGGGAGGGCTATTTCATTAACATAGTCTTATTTCCTTCTTTACTTTCAACATTTTTGCAATTTACATTGCAAAATTGCAAAACAGGTTAAGAATTAAAGAATGCTTCATTCTTTTTGCGACACCCTGTATATTATACTATTAAATTTTGAAAAACTGCAGAATAAAATAAGGTAGAGCCTCAAGAGCAAAAGTCTAGTTGGAAAGTTGGCCATTATTTCATGTATTGTACATACTTATATCCATAAGCTCTACATAGTAGGAGGCTGTGTGGTCGATAGCCACTGCAATGCTACGTGGATTACTGCAAATATAAGGAAAGTTATTTTGTGAATGTGGTACTGCATGCTCCCATGCAGTGGTGGGTACACAGGTTACATGTTCCACACAGTAGACAGGTTCACAGTTGACAACAGTGGACCTAAATGGAAAGTTGACAACAGTGGTTTTAAAATTCATTATGAGGGAGGGGGGGTAGGCAGTTTTAACTTAAATTTATATCACTCTCAAAGGGTCTAAGTTAGAGGTCTGCATGGGGCTTGGACCTGGCCATTATTTTAAAATTTGGGTCGTGTCAAATTAAATAACAAAAAATGATCAACCTTGAAACAGAAAATTTGAAATTACATGAGAACAAAATTCTAAATTAGTGAATGAAAATCTCCTTGTCCCATATTAAGTAATAAAAGTTTGCTCTATACGGAGAATGCAGATGGGTAAATTAGAACTGAATACAGAAAAATTATAATTTCAGTTAAGAAATTGAAGACTTGATTATTTGATGACATTTTGAAGTCAAAATACAATATTTGCCTTCACAACATTCAAGTTGTTTGAAACTACAGTAACAGAACAAAAAATATGTTCTGGTCTGGATGCTGCAAAATAAACGACACCTATGTACCAGATGCCATGTTTCGTAACATCATGTGATCTATAAATTTAATAGAAAAGAAATCCATTCCAAATCCAATTTTTGAGAAAATGATCATTCAATTATTATCATTGGTCAAGTGCGATTTGCAATTTGTTATATTTTTAAATTTATCGTGAAAAAGTTTAATCGCTTTTGTACTGTGATTGCTTGACTGGTTGCGAAAATATAAAATCCAATAGGTACTGCTTACTTTTTATTTTCAATTTCTTCTGTGATTTTAATTTCAATTATTAGATTCTGAATGTTTCTAAATTATCAAAATTAAATGAGTTATTTTCTTAAATTAAAACACAGTTTTGACGAGTTTTTTCCAATAACAATGAAAATTTATTTGAGCAAACTGTTATAACTTAAAATTAATACATAGATAAAACGAATTATTGTCCTCAAATTTATTTATATTTGTATTCAAAACATCTTACACTTTCACTTTAAAATTATTAAATTTAAAAAAAATTCATAACTATGTCATAATCAAAGAAAATAATATCATTGTATACATACATAAAGTTTAATCACATTGAAATGTTTTTAAACACACTAATAATTGTGGCATATGACATGTTTGTTCTGCTACCACTGCAGTCAAGAATATTTGGTGCTGATGAGCTCTAACAAGAGGGGCGTTGCGATAACTGAAATGTGTGAAAAAAGCATTTTTTTAAAACATAAACTCAGTGAAGAGCCATTGTCTCATTTCATCTTTGATTACTCAACCAAAATGAAATCTCATTTTAAGAAAATTTCATTTTATAGTAATGCTCATTCTTGATTTGAACAGATGTTTCAAATTTGGGTTCTTTTTCATTTATTATTATATGTAATATAACGTGTGTTTAATTCTTTAAGTGGCAAATTTTGATCATCATGCGAGGCCACAGGTTTCAAAGTATTGTAAAAAATTCAGGTTGGCCCACATTAGGGCTGGCTTTGACTGCTTTCGTGACGGGTCAGGCTTGAATGAATTATTTAAAAAAATTCTCGGGCTTTGGCCGAGTCAAATCTTAATATTTTTGGGCTGGGTACAATTTTTAAAATAGACCTGTGCAGACTTCTAGTCTCTATACAACTGGCTTTTGATCTTAGCTTCCTCACATTCTTCTGCTGGCTTAATGAACCGGGATTTTTCCAAATTTGGAAACTTCTGCGTTCTAAACTTTTTATTGCTTTCTAAAAACTCGCTTTTTTTAAAAATTTATTTATTGGAGGTAAAAATGGGTTGTTTCTCTAGTTGACTACAAAATATCAAATTGAATAGGGATTCAGTAGATTTTTTTTTCATGTGTGTTGAGGAAGCATGTTGAAAACCTTTCCATTTCAGGGGGGGAAGGAAGGGGGTTCAATACCCCTAACCCTCCTAAAATACGCCCCTGGTTGACAGTTATTGTAAATTATAGCCATAAGCAAATTGTATGCATCTGTATAGTGGGTGTATCATTATTGTATGTATCATACACTGATTCCATGAGCATAGCAGTCAGGTATGCTGTCGACAGCAATTGAATGAAGCAAAGTGGGCATATCGTTAGCCATGTATCTGGTGGGTACACTGTTGACAGCTATTGAATGAAATGAAGTGAGTAGCCTGTGTTGCTGGTGAATACTCAGTCAAAAACTCCTGCAAGTAAATATCTTTTTGAAAAAGTTACTGGGCTTGTCACTGAAGGCTGCTAGTAAATAATATAAGAGAAATAAATCCTCCCATATCTCATTTATAGCTTTATGTTTTGTAGGGTTCTACATTGCTTGTAGAGCCATAAAAGATGTAGCTGTCAAAGTCACTCAATTTTATGACTCTGGGGAACTTTTCCAGTCATCTACGATACTTGTTGGGAAGGAGGGGAGAAATGGGACAATTAACAAAGACAGAAGAGTGGCCAGTATTATTTTTCACCTTCCCAGGCTGTTGAATAGCCTCTTTCTTCCTGGAAACAATTCATGACACACAGCATTTGTAGAGCAAATTTAGGAGAGGGAAATTAGAATAAAACTTTACTAGTCCAACAGACCACTACAATTTATTAATCTGCTGGCCCACTTTTGCAGTTTCAGAGTTTCAGACCAACAAACCACCATTCATTTCCAGTCCTGCCTATGCAGTCTTTTACAGCAGGAATAATTTATTTTTATATTCTATTTATATATATATATATATATATATATATATGTATATATATATATATATGTATATATATATATACAGTGATCTTTCACTTATGCGCGGGGGCAGGGGAACGAGCATAAGCGAAAAACCACAAAAGGGAGCTTAAAAGTGAAACATCAATACATTGTACTACATTATATTGTTAATTAATACTATGTATACACTACTGAAAAATGTAAATAAGATTAGTTTCAAAATGCAATGAATTTATTTTTTAATGAATTACTATTTTTTAAGAACACAAAGAAAATGGAAATGCTTGCATACTCAAATTTCATTTTACTCCTATTACTACTTTCTCACAAAATAATTTACAATCGAGGATTGTTTTTGCTTTCGTGAATTTTCAAAAAGAGTCTTTTCAAGTTCATCAAGACGTGAAAAAGTTCCTTCACTTCTGGAATTGAACTGAAAATAGTCACACAGAGTTTCTAATGCTTCTAACGCTACTGTGTGAGTTGAAGGAACTTTTGCCACATCTTCATCATCATCGCCCACCTCTTCATCTTTGTCACCACCATTTATTTCAGCTGCAATGTCTCCAATTTCCCGCAATTGAGCTGTGAATAAATTTTCGAGTCCACCAGATACAGTATGCCAATCTTCTTCGTTTATGTCATTTTCACAAATTTCACTTTCATTTTCTGGCTTCTCACATTCATTTTCTGCTGGAAACGAAAATCCTGCTTTCTTAAAGCAGCTTTTAATACACTTGTCAGTGATGTTTCTCCATGATGAGCACAACATATGAATTGCATCAAGGACGGTAATTTGCTTCAATTCGTCTTTCGTTGCATGCACGTTTTGTTTCTAAAGCAGCCAGAAGTCGACGGATTAAAGTTGCTCTGTAGTGCACTTTCACACAGCGAATGACACTCAGATCCAAAGGTTGAATGTTGCTCGTGCGTTGTGTTGTTGAAAGTTGGAAGATCTTGTGGGTGAGCAGGGGACACTGATCCATGAATAAGAGAACTTTCCATTTTTCTTTTTCCATTTTCCTGTTGAATTTATGTAGGAAATCCAAGAAAATGTGCGATGTCATCCACGCAGTTTTGTTGCTAGTGTAGTCGCAAGGAAGCTTCTTCACGTTCTTAAAACAGCGAGGTTTGTTTGATTTGTCAATGACCAATGGCGGGAATTTTTCCGAACCATCGGCATTGCAACACAGCAAGACAGTTAGTCTTTCTTTATCTTTTTTCCCGCCATGGCATGGTTCTCCCTTGAATGTTAAGGTTCTGTCGGGCATTATTTTATAAAAAAGACCAGTTTCGTCACAATTGTAGATGTTTTTCGGTTCGTATCCATTTACTAAAGTAGCCAAGTCTTCTTTCTATTGTTCTACAGTTCCTTCATTGACACTCGCACTTTCCCCAGAAAGGACACAAGTTGCCAAGCCATGCCTAGTTTTGAATTTTTCAATCCATCCATGTGATGCAGAAAAGTTTTCCATTTCAAAACTCTTTAACAACTGTACGGCCTTCACCCTTAGAAGCTCAACGTTAACAGGAATGTTCGAGGCATGAGCTTCTTTAAACCATAGCACCAAAACTTTCTCAAATTCTTCGTACTTTCTGCCTTGAATTCTGCTTCTTTTCTTCGACTGAATTCCACATTCTCGATGAGCTACTATTATCGCCTCCCGATTTTAAAAAATCCCTCTCAATGTTGATTCTGGGACATTAAAATGCTCCGCTAAAGCTTTTTTCAAGGTGCAAGGATTTTCTTCGAATTTTTTAATAATATCCATTTTAAACGAAAGCAACAATTTCGTTCTTTTCGCCATTTTAAAACGTAACCATCTAACCAAAACTCCAAAGATTGTTCTTTCGTTAGCGATCAATACCACGTGTTACGTACCATACTAACCTCTCTAATTGGCTGCGACTTTTACTGACGTCAATCACAAGAACCCCCCCACGTACACCTCTGTGTATAAGGTAGAGGAATGTGTTCCTGGAATCTGAACAACAGGGGAAGGGCAAGGGGATGCATTCTTAGAAGCAGAACAAAAAGGGTTAAATTCTTGCGATAAGCAACACCTGACTACTTGAGGAACCTACTTTTTGAACTCAGAATTTTTTTTTTTTTGCGATGCACATAAGTGAGAGGTGCTTTTTTAGTGCGGCACATAAATGAATAAGCGTTATCATTGTTTTCCTATATCCCTGGCCGGGACCGCGGAAAAAATGAGCATAAGTGAAAAACGAGCATAAAAGAGAGCGCATATAAGTGAGGGATCATTCTGTGTATATATATATATATAAAATATTTTATAAATACCATAGCAAACATAAAAAATTAAGGATACTTTTCAAATATGCAAATGTAAAAAATGAGTAAATAGGAATGACAATGCAAAATTCATTTACTTTATTGCGCAAATGCAACTAATAAATAAAATGATTTCAATAATAAAAAGGTTTGAATGTCCAATGAAAGAAAAGTGAAAAGCTGTAACACGAAAAACCTAACTTTCTAACAGGCTTAAAAAATAGAAGTATAAAACAGCAAATCTTCAAGCAAATGGAAAAAAATACAAATTTCGAATCATCAAGTCTATGAAAAGTATCAAAAAACAGAGGTATGGAATCGATAAAAGAAAAACAGACGAAATCCAAGCACGAACACTATACACGTGGACAAGGCTCTAGACCTAAATCAGAATTTGTTCACTTTTTCAAATCTCGTTTTCAAGCCCAAGTGTCTTGTAGAAGCAAACACAAATATGTATGTTTCTGAAGAAATAGATAGATTATATCTATAAACTATTTCTACTTGGACTACATACATAAAAAAGAAAAAGAAATGGAAAAATGGATACCTAGAATCTGACTGAAAAAATACACTAACCTAGTGAGCACGGGAACACAGAAAGAAGTGACAAGTGTTGCCACTCACAAAGGAATAAGATATACTGTTGCCATTCGTAAGAAATAAATAACAGTAATGCGAAAAGACGTGTACAAGAGATAATATACAATCAAGAGGGGCAATAATAGAAAAGCTAATGTGTAAGTGGATGTAAAAATAAAATATAATTGAAACAAGAGAAGGGAGATGTCAGGCTAATATATAAAACTCCATAAAAAGAATTCATGATAATCCAGCTAATCTAAATTTTTTAACTATACCATTTACAAAATAAGAGGGATATTTATATAAATTGCTGGTAATTTTTAGATTATCAATATGTAAAGCAAGAAATTTTTTATCAGATAATCTATATACTCTAAAAAGCTGATTAAGAATAATATTTCTAAACAATAGAAACGAGTTGCAGGAATTAAATGGTAAGATTTTATTAATGTTAAAATTAAAAGAGTCTTTTTTATCATATAAATTAGTAACAATTCTATTTTGTAGCTTCATTAGGAATTAATTCCAAATTATCAGGATAGAAATCTATATTAATGACACAATTTTCGGTATATACTAAGCAAATCAGATCATCAACATATCTGTATAATGTATAATCTATTGATGTAAAAGACTGTTCAAAATGATAAAGATATAAATTAGCTAATATACTGCTACTGCAGACACCCTGTGGCACTCCTGAGACTTGTAGGTATGATTTACTTCCTTGAAAAATATAATTATTGAAAATAACAAAGTGAAGAAATTTAGGAAAATTTACAAAACTGGTATGAGTTGAATGATTAGTAATATATGCATTGTATAGAGCTAAAATTACATCATACAGGTCTGAGATCTTGATATTATTGAAAAGATCTTTAAAATCAAAAGTTTGAAATCCTATTAGTTTTTTAAGGGATGTTAATCTATTCTTTAATTCTTTACTATTATTTAGAATAAGGTATTTATTGCTAGACTGACGTAAACTATCATGTATTTGATTTAAAGAATTTAGAAGTAATTTACTCGCAGTAGTAGAGTAAGTATTATACCCACTAGTTACTGTTCTAAATTTAATGGGATTTTTTTGAAATTTTGGAATAAGCACAATATATGGAAATTTAAGAAATTTATATTTAATATTTAAATCACTATACATATTTATAAATATATATATATATATGTAAATTTCCAAATGGAACAAAAGAAGGAAGTGTGACATACAAATTGGCCGTGTGTCTGACCCCCCCCCCTACTCCCCGGTTAAGTATTCTTTACACCATGGTAATACTCCCGGGAACTGGTACTTCACTATAAAATGGCAAAACCACAATATATATAAATGACAAAAACAAAATGACATGAAGGAAAAAGACTCCCAGAGTAAAAACCCAGAAGTAAACCAACATTGAAATACATTAAAAACACCAAAATTTCCTGTATAAACATATAAAAGCTATATATCAATTAAAAACTCCAACCTTAATGCCCCAAACCATCCATCAAATTCCACAGCCACCAGTGCACTAAACTTCAAAATATACCTCTGTCACAATCAATTAGTTAACACCACCTGTAGTAAAATTGAATTAAATGACCTGAATAACATTTTAGAATGTGTGTATATATATATATATATATATATATATATATATAAACATACTAAAATTTAAATGCAACACAAAATGATTGATAAGGAAGAAACTCATCAGTGGCAGCTTCCTTGACAAATGAAGTTATCATAAATAAAATAATAGGCCATAAATATGACCCAAAAAGATAAGCCGGAATAAACGGCAAGAACAAAATTAAGAAATATCTTAAACATTAAATGGGGGTTTTGTTTATGCAACATGGCTCTCAGCAAAAGCTGTTAGCCATATTTTTTTTGGAAAGTTTGGTGATTCTGGTTTGTTCTTGGATTCTGGCATATGAATATATGGCTCCCCAATATATATATATATATATATATATATATATATATATATATATATATATATATATATATATATATATATATATATATAAAGAGCAGGGTTTATACTTAATTTCCTAAACTAAATTATCTGACTTTTCAGGTTTTATTCCAGTGGAATATTCATAAATATCCAGGTTTAGCATAAACAATATATAAATAAGGACGGTTACTCTCCTTTTACAACAAATAATTAAACAAATTATTTGTTATCTATTACACCAAATAATTAAAGACATACTTGTATAATAAAGATATTTCTGCATAATAATGCAAAAAACATTTGGATTATGATTTTTTATACATGAGAATTAAAATGTTACTTACTTGTTAATATCTTACTTATTACTTCACAATGAAAAGGAAAGATAAAACATTATATTTTGAGTAAAAAAAGTAATTTAATTATGCATTCCGCACAACTTTTTTTTTCTAATGCAAGTAAATATTTCTTCATCCATATTCTATCTTTGTATACTACTTATATCAGTTGTCAATCTCATTGTTTTAGTTGTTGCAAAATTTTAATTTGGTCCCTCATTCTTTTTTTCTTGCTCTTCTTTCTGGAAGTTCATTTTTTCATTTAGAGAATCAGAGAAGGTGGAGCATAGGTGATGTTGTTGTTGGAAGACGTGACAAACTGTTCAAGGACAAGAATAAATGATCACGATTGTGAAGGTTTGTTCCAGAGCAAGATATCGGGATGATGGATAAAAATGCAAGATACAGTTCGGGTCAACTCTGAAAATATGCATTTTCCCCTGACTTTTCTCAAATGTTTTTATTCCCTGACCTTTCCTGTTGCGTCCAAATTTCATAACTATTTTCAGTAAGAAATGTGTTCATCTTTCATTCATATATATGTTTGAAATTGAATTTTCATGATGCAAAGTATGTCAGACAGTAATTTTCATTCTTCAAGATAAGGTGAAAGTCCTTAGATATTGGATGGAGTTTGTGCTCATTAATTCTTCCAAGGCTATACCATACATGTTTTATGGAATTTAGGTTAGGCAATTATGTAAACCAATCCATGTTTGCAATACACTTAGAAGCTAAGTTGTCATCAATGGGGATGAGCATTTTAATCTATTAGCACAAAGAATGAACCCACCACACTTCTAAAATGGTGATTGATTATACTAATCTAAGAGCAGTCAAATAATATTTGTCCATACACTGATATAAAGAGGGGAAGGGGATGTTTATGCAAATTTCAGTTCAGATCACCACTCCACAATAATTAACTGTTGATTTCATTAAATATTATTGTCTTGATATGTCCCGTGGTTTCTCTATATGAAATGCCATTATTTTGCACACAAAATCACAGTTTATTAGTTCATTTCTGAGCAGTTCTGTTAGCATATGATGACACTATTTCATAAGGGTTTTCCAATTTGATAGTCAAGAAGATACCCACAATGGAATATCTTTCACATAGACTGTGCTATACTATGAGGTTTTTATTATATTGATAGTTACCTTATCTCAATTTTAAACATGTTTTTAACTTCATCCCATCTGTCTAATTATCTGCATTGTTGTCTAATTCATCACTTTTATCTGTATTATTGCATTGTATTTGTACATTGATTAGTTATTCTTGTGTTTGACACAGCATGTCTTCAACTTGGATTTTGCACCATTAAACCCTAATCAAACATCATATAGACTGCTATTAGTCTGTATTCTGCAAACTTTTTAGTTATTCATTAAGTCAAAGGGCAACTGTCAGCTAGCCAACTGACATGATGAGTTTATTCTGTGGTGTCTTGCTTGTAACCCCTTTCATGGCACTATGCACCTGAATGTCCTCTCCTGAGTTGCCAAAAGATCTACATATTTCCAATATTGTCTCCACAAGCAGATTACAACCAAGTGATTTACATTCCATCATCTAGCCATCATGCTTTGAGATTCATCTGCTTGTAGTTTCACTACAACTATCATCTTAATGAACTGTCTCAATCAATTGACATCTCAGCAATATCTATCACTAAAATATCTCAAACTTTTATGCCATTTTTTAAAAATAAGTTTCCTATGTTTCAAATTTTTCATGTTTACCTATTGCTTTACATGGTATGCATCTTTGGAAATTTTCAGCTTTTTTTAGTCTAACATAATGGTCATAGACTATTGGATTTCATACTTATTGCTTAACATAAACTGCATTTTATAACTTGCCACAGAGATTCTTTTTTGCAATTGTAGATGTTCTAATTTTCCATTTGTTGCTTTAATTTTAGACACTAATGCATACAAAAGTACCATAAAATCACTTCTATCCCATTCCATGCTTTTGGCACTCAACTCACCCTCAGAAATTCACACAAATATGACTGCACAACACTTATGGAAATGCTGCAACATACAAATACAGCAGAAATTCATGTAAAAGTTTCATATTTTGTTTCCAGATTAAGAATTGATTATTGAAAAGTTAGAAAATTTTGAAGTGTAATATGCTAACAAAATCACTTCTTACTCCTGTGCTTTCAACTGTTATTCATGATAATGAAATTTCAAGTACATGTTTAATTATACATAAATATTTACATGTAAACCTATTTTATATAAATTTGTAATGCTTTCCATAGAGAATAACAGCCAACTGGTGCATAAATATTTTATTCATACATGAATCACATGAGTAATAGAGTGACGGAAAAGTTATAAAATTAATAAAAGAAATATATATATATATATATATATATATATATATATATATATATAATATATATATATATATATATAATATATATATATATATAATATATATATATATATATAATATATATATATATATAATATATATATATATATATAATATATATATATATATATAATATATATATATATATAATATATATATATATATATATATAATATATATATATATATATAATATAAATATATATATTATATTCAAAATATATTAAAATTTGAATTCAGAAAATTACATAACAAAACTATTTTTATTAAACCAGACTTTAATGAGAAATGTAAGAAAAATGAGATAATTGCAGCTTAATAATCTAAATATTTAATAGCTTAAAATATCACAGTCAAAGCTAAATATCAAGATAAACTTTTAATTCTGATTTTAAAATGACAAATCAAGTAAACCTATATGGTAAATAAAATAATAGCACAGGAGTTATCTGGCATGAGCAAATTGTAAACCATGTGATGAATAAAATTGACCATTATTAATAAATACTACATAAGACTTGAATATGTCTTCTAGTAACTTCGTATAGACTGTACAAATATCCTTGGCTTACAGCTGTAGGAATACAAATACAATTCTCATTTGCATCACATTTAGAATAAAACTTTCAAATTTTGAATAACTTTGTACATTTTGCAATAGAGTGCAAAAAATAAATAAACATTAAATAACAGCATATGAAAATTACTTATACATTTATTTAACTTTAACAATATCAATCTTAACATTCGATAAAACATGATGAAGCAATGACAATGCTGGAAAACAAATTGGGAATAAATATTCATAAACATTATTTTCTCAATATAAAACAAGTGCTAGGGTAACAACTTGATTTTATGTAATGAACAATTGGCAACCATGTTCAACTGCACAAAGTCTGTATTTAATTTTAAAAAACATAAGGCAATTAACAGAATACTAAATCCCAATTAAAATTTAGAATTGTAATTACAGGTCATAACTGCTGTTAATATAGAACATCTGAAGACACCTTTGACACTTTTTTAATGGCAAATTAATGAAAAATATTCTAATGTAAATTAATTAGATCATGATGATTACAAATAATTGGAATGCCATTATTTTAGTTGTGTGATGTATATGTTAAAATTCTGATAAACAGTATGAAACATAATTACTAACTACCTTAAGCTTTTCTGTTTTTTTAAACATTACTAGAAAGTTTTGAGAACAGAAATCAGCTGTGATAGCACTTACAGTAATAGCAGATTTAATATAATTTATATTTCAGACATTTATGACATTTAAATCAGATTAGCTGAATCCTGATGTTTAATTTGGTGAAACTGTAGATACACCGACATAAGATTTTAACATTTTATATTAGCTTTTGTAATTAATCAATGATAGTTATGCAAGATTGAGAAATTAGTAATTATACTTAAATCTTTGAACACATAGAATTGCAAGTAATCAAATTATAAAATTAAGCCGACTGCAACAGGCGGATTAAATTTTTATAAATTTCTGATACAGTCATTTTTCCTAAAATGGTTTCGTACTACTGCATGGGTGCCAAATTGAATTATTCTATGTATTCTCCATCTTCAGCAAATGCTGAATTATTTTTTAAGGGAGGTAAAACTATTGGAATTTGGAGACATTGTTTAAACCTGCAAATGGATTTTTACCGATGGTCTTAGTATGTTTTTTAATTATAACAATAATTATTTTTCAACTTTTTCTCATCAAAATTCTAAACTTCAGAGAAAATCCAGGTCTATTCCTAAACAAGCAGGTGTAATTTCTGCAATGCATTGGTTTCATAGTTTATAACAATAATCATACTTTAAATAAATTTCCAAAAACATAAACTATCATGAATAATATAGGTGCACTCTATTAAAATAAAATCATCATAATTTTTACAGTGCTATATGAGTAAAAGTATCACATTTTGTGAGTGTTTGTTACAATAAAAATCTTTATGAATTATGATTTAAAAATAAAATATTGAAAGGCTTAAATTGCAACACCTAATCTTTTCAAAATTGTAACCAGAAGATTCTATATCTATACACATTATTGTAAAAATATTTGTAACATCTTTGCAGTTATATTAAAATTTCAAAGATATAGCTTCAGAAATTTCATTAACATGATTTGTAATATTATTAATGTGAAAACTTAGTTTGATATGTAAAATTTTAGAATGCATTTATACACATATATACATCATGGTAAAAATTATCTATTTCTTGGATATATGCAAACTGCTTTCTAGCAACCATAATTGTTGTTTTCCTCAAATGAATGGGGTTCATCAATCCTATTACCTTTATGTCTTACTCAATCAATGTTAATCCCTCTTTATTTCTTTCAATATGTATCTTATGAGAATGAACCTCATACATGAGAAAAATTATTCATATATAATATATCTCTCTTTATAGCATGTCTTATAAACTCAGTTATATATAAGAATTTTTAAAAAATTGGTATAATAAAAAATGCTATTTTCAAAACTTTTAATTTCATTCTGAAGAGCATTAATATAACTGGCATAACTCTAAATAATAAAAAAATAATAAAATTAAAAAAACCCTTAACAATTTATGGCATTATTACATGAATCACTAACTGCAGAAAGAACATATCTATAATTTTCTAAAATTTTAGGTTAAAAAAATTTATTATCTGTTACCACTAGGATTACTAATATTGTGAAAATTTTCTTTAGGCCTGTCTACAATAAAATAACACTTTTGTAATTGAAAAAAAAAAAAAAAAGAATTACCCCGAATCCACTTAACCCTTTAAGTGTGCCATTTATTTTCCTTTGCGCGCACTGCAGTGGGGAGTTTTTTCTCCCATAACCTTTTTCCCATTGATTGCGCGTTGAATGAGAAGATGTTTTGCGCTAAAATAAGAAATTTTACTGAAAGAATTTTGCTGTATAATAATAGATAAGTAAATAAACATGTATAACAACAGATAAATAAATAAAAAAACATACAATTCCAATTTCTAATAGTTCCTCTTAGTGTGATAAATTTTAAAACATGGAATATAACAAAAAGCAACTTCACAGTCTGGACACCATGTCCTGGTTTCTTTCCTAAGGGTCTTGCCAGTTTTATTGGATGTGTAACATACAACACATCACCTAGTTGGCTCTTTTTTGCAGAGCTTGAGATAACTTACGCTTTGCTGAAATAAGATTGAAAGCATTTGAGGCTCTGCCATTGCTTTGAATGTGAAATCCCAACAAAACTGCTTTTATTTTACATGTGTTTTTGAAATACTGCCTCTGATAAAATTTAGTTTGTGATTACTATTACCATCTAGTGTAAAAGATTGTAAACACACAGTTAATATCTCATAAAAATATCATATGACGTGTTATTTCCATCAAACACACAGGAGTCTCGGCTTTAATAGTGTATGACGAGTCTACCTCGTCAAACCCGCATAGCGGTAGTGCAATGCATAACAAGTTGAACTCGTCAACAACGCTTAAAGGGTTAATAGAGCTTTTTACTGAAAAGAAATTATTATAGATATTTGCAGAAAAGTGGAACCTCAAGATATATTTAAATTGCAAAAAAGATTATATATCTTAATTAAGGTAATAAAAAGGCAACCTTTTGTTGGTAGTCGTCCTAAACAACAAAAACAAAACAATTGTGACCTAATTTTCTCTCCACCCTACTGTAGATGTCCCTTTTCTGCTGCAAACAAAGTTTAAGAATTAATTTCACAATATTTACTTGAATAAAAAAATATATATTTATTCAGGAAAACAGCATTATATTTGCAAAATTATTATTTGAACTTGATAACATCTTATTAATGCACTGAAGATATCAAAAGAATTTTGTTAAAATAATTATAAGGCAAATTTTAGAAAAAGTTTCAACTTTTGTTTAATTTATTTATTTTTGTAGCCTATAAAGTTGTGTGATCCCAAAATAATTATTTGCATTCTTCATCAACATATCACAATTTTTTTTAATACATTCAACTTTATTTTGCATCATTTTTCATCTAAAATGATTGCTTTATTGTAACTAATCTTATTCCCAAATTTTTAACTACTTTATCCCATACAACATGTGAGGATGGAATTTAGCTAGATATCATCTGAACAGTCAATAGTAAGTCTGTGCAGATAGATAGTTGGTTAAGTGCCAGAACTATCTGATTATTAAAATGAGAGTGAAAATCATTTTGTGGTCTTATAAGTTAACTGCAAAAATGAGTCTTCTGCATCAGAAATCCCATTTTCGTAGTAAACTGACACCCCCCCCCCCCCCAGGTGTATAAAATGCTTGTAGCTATTCCTTTCTTTCTGTAAATAATGTGTTAAATGGTGATTTGTAAAAATATGCCTTATAATTATTTCTGAAAAAATGTCAAATGTTCCCTTTTTGCAGATAGCAATTCATATACGCTTATATATTTCAAAATTTCCATATTAAAATATTTAGTATTATGCAGATTCTTTAGAACAAAAATTAGACTTTTAGTATTATAAAAATCATATTTCATCACTCGTTTGAACTTCAAGAGTATATTTCAAGAAAATGATGATATGAAAAAAATTAACATTAATATAATAGCATTAATACATAAGGACTTTTGATGAATAACCATATGAATATTATTTTATATAGTTAAATGTAAATGAAGGAATTTTTTTAATGGGAAAACAACACAAGTTTTAAATATGCCCTTTAATAAAATAGTCAACAGAAAAATTAAACTTTCTTTTCTGAATAAATAACAAATATAAAATTAACAGTAATATAAATCATAAGGATATTTTAATGAATAGCCTTAAATATAAATACTATTTTATGTAGTTAAACATAAAAATATGTTTGAAGATTTTTTTAAAATTATTAATAGAAAAAACCTAACACAAGTTTCACATATGTTCTTTAACAAAATAGTCAACAGAATATAAAATTATACTTTTTTACTTTTCTGAATAAACTATATAAATACAAAATAAATATAAAGTGAAAATTGCTTATTGAAAATAAGCAATTTACATTTCAAAATCAAAATCTTCACTTCCAAGAAAATGTTGAAAACACATAAATGCAAACTTTTTGAAAATACATTAATTAATTAAAAAAATAAACAAAAATCGCTTCATTTTGTAATATTTTATAATCTAGAATAAATAAAGTATATATAGATTTTTCCACAATGAATTATTAAATTTTGTTAAATATGATTATTTCTGAAAAAATAATTTGATCTAAGATTTATATCTTTCACCAATTAATAGTTCTATAATATAGAGTAAGAGAAAGCTTTAAAACTGTATTAATTTGGCTTGAATGTTTAAAACACTAAATAATAAAAGAAAGTCAGGAAACTAAAGGTCTTTGATTAAAAATTGTTTACTAAGACAACAGTTTATTGGTTGTTATGTTGAATATACAAGTATAACTCAAATTTATTTCCAGAGTAGAGAATAATGTAATGGAAAAGGAAATATTTAATTATCTTTCATATAGAAGTACTGAAAGAATCTTTAAATGTACAACACTTTTTAAAATGATCTCTAAACAATGCTTCTTACGTTAGTTTGTTTCAAAGATTAGCACTATACAAAAGCACCGACAAGTAAGTCTACTTTATACTTATTAAGTTTTCAAATGAAACCTTCAATGTCATGAATGATTTTTATAGAGTAATTGCAAATGTACATTTCGCTATGAAACGTTTTAATAATTTTTTCATAGTATGCAAAATTAAAACACATCATAATTTCATACTGACATATTAAACATATATTAGAGGGAGGGGACAAGTAAAAGATGCATATGTGTAAAAAGAATGTAACTTTCACCTATTAATATAAAAATAACAAAAGATCCTTTACATAATTTGCACCATGAAATACCACATCAGAACTTAATAAAAACTTATATACAATTCATGGAAAAGTGATTTATCACAGGAACAGTAAAAATATATGTCTAATTTTTCAAATGTTAATTCATGGCACATTAAGGGGAAAATAACAATGATACCAAGAACACAATTTATAATACATGCACAATTAATTTGGACTACAGAATAAAAATAAATATGTATTTTAAACAGTTAATATGAAAGTTGAAATGACTAAATTAAATTCATTGATATGTCTATGACTAGCAAAATTTGTCTTTCAGTAACATATATTCTTGAGATTTTTCTATTTAAAACTCAGAATTTCATCAATTATCTTTGAAGTAGAAAATATGCTCACATTCACATGATTTCTCTAAGCATAGATTTCAGTATATGAACACCGAGCATTAAATGAAGAAAATATTAATATTTTGATAAATTAATTTCATTTGAAAAAAAATTAAAAATTTGAAATAAATCTATACAACAAAATCAACAGTTTGGAGAATACTTCTCTCAGAGAATACTAATTTGAGTTCCTTTATAAACAGACTTTGTGACAGTTAAATATTAAAATCATCTCTGAAAATTTTATACATTTTGCTCTTAGATTCATAAATATTTTTAATGTTTTGTTTCATTTTCATAAAAAAATAGTCTCATAGCTTTGCATACAAGATTGAAAGCTATGTTTTGTTTGTCCTTGAACTGTCCTGTGATCTAAGCCAGCGGCGTAATTGAAATTTAGTTGTTTTTATGCTTAAAAGAGCATTTTGTGCAGCTGTATCACTTTCAAACACTGCCAGGACTATATGTTTGCTACTAGCAAAAAAATCGTTGGTTTCATCAATGACCTCCAAGTTTTCTGCATTTAAGAAATGTATTTTTGCACCAAGCTCGGTAACTGCTTCAAGATATCTTTCTACATCATGTCTTTTCATATCTTCTGGCAGGCCTTCTACTTCTAGTATATGATTTCCTTAAGAGTAAGAAAAAACAAATTTTAAATAAATTGCATATATAAGTCAATAATTTCATTTTATCAAGATATTTTCAAACTTCAAACTCAAAATTATCTAAAAATTTTAAAATAATAAAAACAAATGCATAATAAACTATGAATATTATTTAATTTCTTTTTATAGGGTACATGGTGGTTTTAAATCTATAATAATAAAAACAAATGTTTGTTCGTTTGTCTGTTTTGGAATTTTGGTCAGGATTTTTTAAATTTTTTTATTTACATATACTTTTAAATAATGGCTAGAAAACCATGCTAACAATATGAATATTGATTTTCATTATAAAAATGATCATGCTTGAAATGAATTTATTCAAAAGTATTGGAATAATTTATATACATTATTTATGTGTATACCCTGACTAAAAATGAATAAGTAAAACACACATTGTGAAAAGGATTAAAAAAACTTCAATGTACTTAAGTGCAAACATAATTACAATGCAGCATACAGCTGTTTTGAAGATATGCTAGACCCCCTTTGTCAGTGCTAAACAGACCAACAAACTCAAAGTGAAAAAACAAAATGAGACTATCAATTTTCTTACTTTGGGTTTGTTGGTGTGTTATTTATATAAAACACACATATACAATGTGTTCTTGAAGCAGCTATATATTATATTATATAATTTGTGCATAATTACATTGCTTAATATTTCCCTTAACATTTGCAAAAAGTCTTTGATATATATTGTCTAGTGATGTATTGATACTGTATTGTATCGAACGCATCAATGATCTGAATCTAAACTAGAATATATTTTCTGAAACTTGCATTTTAAAATTCGTATACACAGAGATTAAATTAGGAACTAATTTATAATTTTATTTTAACACACCATGAAAATTATACAACAGATATTATGAGACTGCAGAAGAGTATAATCCAGTTTATCAAACACAAAATTTCCAATAATCTAGGAATGTGAATTGTTATCAATGAATCTGATCTATTGATGGTAGGGTTCGATTAAGAAAAAATTGCACAGCAGCAGTTGCTACACAAAATCTATCTTGTGTAGCAATTCAAGATTGCATATAACGTTTTCAAAAATAAAGCAAATAGCTCTTCAAATATGTTTCTAATGAGAGTAAATCATTCTAAGTGCTTAAATAATGTTTTAATAATATTATGCAAATATACCTTCATTTCATTTATATAATATGTTTTAAAGATAATTTCTCTATATAAAAAGCAAAATAAATATAGAAACTTAGTGGATATATATTGCAAAATTGTATGTGATAATGCAAAATTATCACAGTATTGGATAGTTTCTTTATCAAGTTTAGCCCCTAGCTGCTCGCATTCTCTAACTTTATTTTGTACCTAAATAATTTCTTTTGCAGCCCTAGTTAAGGAAGCATTTTATGCTACCATACTTGACTAGAAAGAAGGTATGCCCGCCATATGACGGAATTCCAAATTTGCAGAATATTACCTCCCATTTGGCATCATTTTTATCAATTTGCCGATATTTACGATATCCCGCAAAATTCTTTGCCAAATGTCATGGACGGCCGAACAAAGAAATGGCTTTTCCTTATAGTAGATTCTTATATTCTTTCCAATATATTGAATTTTCAGCAAATTGGTGACATTTTCATTAACTTTTGTGATATTTTGTTCAATTTTGAGACATTTTAAAAAACTTGCCAAATATGTTGCCAAGTGGGACAGTTGGACTGACAGATAAATGCTTCTGAAACATAATTACAATACTATCCCTTTTTAAAATAGAATTAATTTTATGAATTTAGCATCATATTTATCAATTTGGCAACATTTTAAAGAGTCACCAAATTTGTCGCCAAGTGGGATGGTTGGACTTGACAAACGATATCAAAACATCATTACAATACTATTCCCTTTCAAAATGCAATTAATTTCCTTGGTTTGGTGCCAATTTTATAAATTTGGCGACACTTTTGTCAATTTCGCAACATTTAAAAGAAGTCGCCAAGTTGGCAATATCTAGCCAAATTCGTCGCTAAAATTTTCTCCAAGCGTTACCCAGAGATAGATAGCTAGGTAAACAGACAGATAACTCAAGGTGTTTATATTATTAATATGCTAACACATTTTTGTTTAAACATTCACCATGAAATAGGAACTTTATCAACAAGAAGTAACATTCTGCCTAATGAAATTATCATTGCAGTTTGCACAATCTGCATCAGTATAACAAATCAATTTTAATTTTTCAACATTAGATAAGTTTAATTTGTAGTTTTTGGTATTACTTATAACAACTTTAAAATTATACTCCAGTGTTTCATGTCTGGATTTTCTTGAAACCGAGAAAAAACATTAACTGCATAACATAATGTCAGGTCTGGTTCTATTAGTAATGAAAGGTAAGCAACCTAGAATACTTCTATAAGGTATTTTTGACATTTTCTTTATTTCACTGTTATTGGTGGGGGCAATCAATTTTAGATAAAACCATTCCCTTAGCAATAGGAAGAGAGGAAATTAGAAATTTATCTTCTATATATTCAAATTTTATGTCTAGTATTTTTTTATCTTTACCTAAAATGTTAACACCAAATTTGCTCTGTATGAGAGATACAACAGTATCTAAGTATCCTTTTGTGTTCTGCCAAAAATTATAATATCATCCACATAGATTAACAATAATACATTTCTGTCATATCTCTAAGCACAATTACACCAAGTCAATTCTACAAAATTTAAAGCAAAATTTAAAGCTTTAAGCACAGCAAGAACATCAGTGAACCAACCATTTTTGTCCACTTTGGTGTAGACTATAAATGGCTTTGCATAAATGATATAAAATTTTTTATTATGATTATCAATAAATCCCTGAGGTTGACACATATATACATTTTCATTTAAATTTGCATATAAACAAGCACTTTTTATATCCAATTGGCAATTAAAACCAACCATACAAATATACAAAAGCAGTGAAAAACATTCTTATTACTGTAAAATTTAGAACAGGACTAAATACCTCATTGCATGCTTCACCTTTTATTTTATTATATTTCTGAGCAACTAGTCTAGCTTTAAATATACAAATTTCCTTTTTCTCATCACTTTAACATTGTGTCCCAACCTATTATTTTATCATTGATAGGTGCAGAAACTAAATCCCAAACTCCTTCGTCTTTTACAATTTTAATTCCTTCATTCATGACGCTGTCTTACTTTTTAGACCCTGCCTATTATTTTACCATTGATAGGTGCAGGAATTAAATCCCAAACTGCTATGTCTTTTATGATTTGAATTCCTTCATTCATGACTTTGTCTTACTTTTTAGACTAGGGGGGATTTTTGTGGTTCAAAGTAATTTCTAAGTATATTAAACCCTATGTTATTAACCTCAGATTTATCAAGTGTCTGGTTTACTTTTAAAATAAAAATAAATGCTCTTTTTTCAAATTTAATATTCTCTGATTTGCAAAACTCCCCAACTTCTCTAAATGATCTCATTCAGGACTTTGATTCCTCAATATGTAGTAAGGTAGTAAATATAGTTCTAGATCCATCCTTTCTAGAAACTGCTTTGCTAACCCAATTAATATCCCCACATGAGGTTAGACCAGAGTCAGCGACAGGTTCAACAGCCCCATTACTTTCTTCATATTCACTTACTACATTTTCATTGTCAGAATAGTTCAATTCACTATTTTGTTCCTAAAAATCCTTTGGAACAGCGGTTTTCAACCAGCGGTACGCGAGAAAATGACTGGTGATACGTGGATAGTATTAGCAGAATACATTTCTTCTGAAAGAAAAGAGCAACTCAATGATATTTCATGTGCAGAAATTTAACACATTTTTAAAAATAACTCTTAAGTCAACGTCTGGAATAATTAAAACAAATATTTTAAAGACATTTCAGAAAGAACAATTATAAGTTTTAATGCCATTTTATTCGACATTACTTATGAAGCAAGATTTTCTTCAATGCTGTACTTGAAAAACATATATAGAACGAAACTTGACTTAGAGACAAATTTATGTTCAAAATTAAATAAAATAGAACCAAATATAAATACACTGATTTTTGTCAAACAAGCACAAGTATCACATTAAATTATCTTATTATTTATATTGTTTGCTAGTCTAATTGTTAATCACATTTGCTAATATTTTTTTCAATACTTTTTATCAGAAACAAAATAAAAATGTCACAATAACTTAATTACCGTATATATTCATGTATAAGCCAAGAAATTTGTGACAAAAATGAACTTCAAAATAGGGAGGTCGACTTATATGCAAAGCCTTAAAAAATTGTAACTCGAAAAGTTTTTCCATGAGACAATCCATCCTAAAACGATGTGGTAGTAATTACGCAATCACAACTACCCGAATTTCTCTGTACTTCGAAGCTCTCCTGGGAGTCACTGCCCTTCGACTATCAGCGTATTGTGTCATGACTGGACAGAACATAGCTGTGTCCCCACTACAGTGACTGTTACATCTTGCTCATTTTCGATTATAGTATGTGTTTATCTCTCGCTTCTCTGATTATGGCTGATCATCTTTGACAAAAAATGGTTCTTTTCAAATCTACACACTCCATAACACAGATTGTATAAAACTATAATGCAGTATTTTAAGTTGAAGGTGGTTTCTTGTGCAAAGAATATTAACAACTGTGCTGCTTCACATCCATTTGGGGTTAACAAAAAAATTAGCTCAAATAATGGGCAGATATTATTTTGATTGCATGGTGGGTCAAGGATGCTTGGAACCCTGATGCAATAACTGAGAAATGGCTGTAAAATCATTCAAGAAATGTTGCTTTAGTAATGAACTTGATGGCACATGATGATGCTGAGGTTTATATAACTGACAACGGCACTGATTCTTATGTCCTGAGCATAGATGGGATTGCTGATATTTACATAATATGTCAATGCCAGAGAAAGACTTTTTTTAACTGCTTGGCGAGTTTAACTTTGACTATATGTATTAGACTTGCTTGGAATCGAAGTAAAGGGTTTGGATGAAGTTTTTGTTATGCAAATGAAATTTTATTATATAAATAATTTCTTTCATTTCCACATGTCTTTGAATAAATTTATTGAAAAATATTTTTTTATCCTTTTGGGATTGACTTTATGTGCAAGTTTTTTATATTATCCAATTTTTTTATCTGAAAGTAGGGGGCTCAACTTATACGCAAGTATATATGATAAATGTATAGTCTTAACTACCTATTTGTATATAAAACATATTTTGTTAATGGTACTGAAATAACCGAATTTTGGATTTGGCGGTATACATTGATGAAAAGGTTGAGAACCCTTGTTTTAGAAAGTTTTGTTATTGGCACCCATCATGTCTTTAGTTATTTTGTGTTCACTCCAACTAAAGGTACTAGTTTCTACAACTTTCTTTTCACTTCGTAATCAAATTCTATATCCTCATGTTTTCTGAGCATACCCAACCATTACTCTTTCCCTGGCTCTCATGGCAAGTTTGTTTCTCAACTGTCTGGGTGTATCCCATAAACTTGACTACCAAAAATTTTTAAATGAGCTACTGAGGGTTTGCTTCCATTGTAAATCTAAAAAAAAAAGAAAAATTTTTTTTTTGCATAAATTTATGATAAATCCTGTTTTTACATAAGTGAAACATAAAAGAGCTTCTGCCTCAAATAATTATCTAATTTACTGGCATTTAGTGTGACTTTGATATAATCAACAGCAGTCAAATTAAATATTTGTTAAAAATAAACTCTGTTTTATTGTGGGTATGTGCATTTGATCTCCCAGCCTTAATGTCCTGATTTTCTAGAAAATAATTAAATTTATTGTGGAAAATTCCATGCTGCAATCAGTTTTTACATTTATTATTTTCAAATCCAAAAATATTTCTGCTCATGCTTGAAAAATTTTGAAGGTCTCAAACACATCTGACTTTTGCTTTAATGGAAAAACAGTTACTAGAGTAGTTATCCATTATGGTTAAGAAATACTTTGTCTCACCTAAAGATGTGGTTGACATAGACCCATAAACATCCATATGGATTAGCTCTAAAGGTCTGCTAGAACATATCCTGCCCAAATTTTTTATAAGATACCCCCTTTTTGTCTTAACAAGTTTACAACTATCAAAATCAATTTTAGTTTTATCTAATTTAGGCAATCCACTAACTCCTAAAATTTCACTCATGTGAATTATAATCTCCATTTAAATGACAAAAACATTGTGTCAAAATTCAATATATATCAGCTATTACATCAGTTCAAAAATTTTAAGGCTTATTACTTTTAGTTTGAATTTCTTCCATGGTAAAATAAGTCATATCTTGTTGTTGCTAAGCCCCTGGACCTAGAAAATGCTAGGTCAAGTCCAAAAGATCATGCCATACATAAAGCAATGAGACTACCTTCTCCTAGTCCTCTACTAGAAGATTTAAAGAGGCTCCCATACAGTCGAGAATATGAGAGGGAGATGATGAGGAGGAAGAACAGGTACAAAAAGAGGAAAACTCTATCTCCTTGTTCAAGATTATCCTTAGTATGGCCGCTCCTTAACCTGGCCAATGTTGTCTGAATGGATCTAGAGCAATCATATTGGAGCAATAATCCAGGGCCTTTGTACCAATGATGACATGGAGCAGTGTTGACAATTTCTAGATCTAATCAAGGTTTGTATTTCAGAAGCAGTGAGAAAATTGTAAGTCATATCTTGGTTTAAGTAAGTACAGATGATTATTCCTATTAGCATTGTCATGCTATTTTTCCATACTTTATTAATCTTTTTCCCATTTATGGCAATTAATCTTTGTTTTTAAGTCATTTGAAAAACTTTTGTATTCTAAATTATTTACCCCCTTTTCAGCAAACGCAATTTGTTATTTGAAATGGTGTTTGTGCATGCACAATTTTTCTTGCAGTACGAGTGCACTTGAACCATTTGGGGGAGGTTACCGAAATTCCTAAAATTTTGTAATTCGGGCTTGTTTCCACATCACTTATTTTCTCGCTGTGTTGGTGTCATGCTCCATTTTTCTGCTTGCTGCTACGGCAGCGCACTTGGTAGGAAATGTTATGTGCCATGGCAAACTCCTGGGAATCATCTTGCCAGTGCCACCATGCATAGATAGGCAGTTTCTTCCAAGTTCTTAAGATAGGAAGTGGAACAGGCTAACAAGTTCACAAACTCGCAGTTCGAGCACGATACTGAACCATGCGAATATTGTTGAAAGAAGAAATGGCATGACTGATGGAGCCGAAGAATAAGGAGATTCCTGATGAACAACGAGTCAAGGCTCAGGATAGAGTATTTTCGCGGATGGCTTCCTCTCACCCTGGGATTTTTTAGCATTCCGGTAGGTAGTGGGGCAAAAGCCGATGACCCCAATCTTCCTTAGCGCATTTAAAATCATTGTGGTTGCCTAAAGTTTCAGAAAGGGTCCCTTCTACATTCCTTGCTGCCGTGAATACCTACAGTGTTTTCATTTTTAGTATATTTTACAGAATCAGGTGAACTTTTAATTTCTTAATGAGCTCATTACATATCATGATATCACTGACTGATGAGTCCAGCAGACTTGAAACCCATTGTCACTTCCAGATGTTTATTTATTATCCACATTATTTTGATTAGTTTCCTCCAGGCAGTTTTGGAAGGACGCAGGGCCCTTCCTGCCCTTTTGTTACCAGAACAGTGCAAAGAAGTGTGAAAAGTTTTTGGAAACGGGGCCTCCCCTGAAACTGCAAAGTCTGCAGGACACTATCGGATCACTCAGGTTCTTGATTTTGGCTCTGAACAGTCCCACCCTGCCTTCCCTCCAAGTAATTTTCCCAACCAGCTTCTCTTTTCAGGACCCAGGCTCCAAGTTCAATAGACTGCCAGCCAAGGGGGTCTCCCTTAGGCCACAGCCCATGTTGCAGTATAAGTGTTTGTTCCCTGTGCGCACACTAGTTTTATTTAGTTATGTCATGCTAGTTTTCTTAGTTTTATCCTTAGTTCCTTAGTTTTATCTTTATTTTATAGTCTTATTCGTATTCTTATAGTTTACCTAGTTTCCTTTTTTTTAATTATAATTAGTTGCCCCGCCAGTACTTTAATTCTGCCTAGAATGGCTATTGCCTATCATCCCTGTATTCCCTTGTCTCCTCCTGGGCTTAATAGCCTATTCACCCAGGCTGCATCCTCTAGTAATTCTTTTGTTAGAGGCTCTCTTTAGTTAAGTAGGACCTAGTTTTAGCTACTCGTAAGCTACTCCTAAGCTTCGGTCTTTTCTCCCCTCTAGCTTCTCTGTGACCAGCTTTTCCTTACCGGTCTGGGCTTTGCTTACGAGTGAGGTTTAGGGTCAGCATGAGGGCCCTCATCCTAGGCTTCTTCCTCCTCCCTTGTTTCATCAATGTTCTGTGTCCATGCTAAGTCTCGTCTTCCTAAGCTCATCGCACTCCTGCTGCCTTCCCTATTATTAGTTCTCCATGTTTTGGAAGGTAACATCCCCCTGTTGGTTATCTCTAGCTGCTTTCTTTGAGTGTTAAGTATTCCTGTGGAAATCTCTGCCTCTGTTTTCCTCCGTACCACCTTTTTTCCTGCCCGGCCCTTTTTAGCCTTCTTTCTTTCTCTTTCCTTAGGTTAAGTTAACCTGGCAGTACAGGTTTAAGCCCAGGTTATGACAGCGCCTCTAAGTTGTATGCTGCCTCTGCATAATTACCTAGTGGTAGAAAGTTGAAATCCTCTACAAAATTGATCCAAATTAAGCAATGTGTGCCAATCCTCCTTGGCTCTTCTGGTTCCTCTTGGCAGTCACTGCATTGGACAAACTATAGATTCCTGCTCCTCTTGGTTGCCCCTGTACTCCCTATGGAGTTGGGGTGTTTTTCGCTCAGGCTTTCTCACCTAGGGGAAGTTTCCCTGAGGTCTCCTGAGTGATCTTGGAGCCGTGAGGCTCTGGGCTTCTGCTTCTCGAGTTGATCTCAGGGGTTGTGATTTGTGTGTTTCTGAGGTCTTAAAATCTATTCTTGGCATTGAGTCTTTCCCTGGCCTCGCCTATTGGTCTATATACCACCTGTCCTCTCGTGGGCCTCAGCTCAGCTGAGTCATCCGTGGACGATACCCAGTGGTGTGAAATTAAACCTGTAAACCGAGAGGTAGGTCAGGTCCACACTGCTGTCTCTCAGTACATGTTATATATAATATAACGATAACTCCGCTCTATGCAATAACAATATTTGAATGCTAAGTGGAAATATTTTATTCACACAACTGATTTATAAAATTAAGCACAGTTTTTTAGCGAGTGTATGCAATCTGCATACAATGCATGCAATAACAATATATACACATGCAAATCGTGTGGCATTGTGTTATGAACTCGCACACTATGAAAGCAGATTTGAGATACAAAATAAATCCCCTTATATTACTGGATGTGCCTTTGAGTGGATATGCCTTTGACTCACTTTGAGGATGTATGCAATAATAAAGTTCAATTTAATAACAATACGCCTGCTTTAGAAACGTATGCAGTAGTTGTCGATCACATTCTCGGCCACTACGCGGGCTCATGGCTAAAGATACAGGCGCTGTGCAGGCATATGAAAGTATGTTGCTTGTATTATTCATAACTCTGTTCCATGGAATAATGTTCAACTTAGCAGCTAGACTTTTGCTAATCCATAGTTCAAAATTTTATACAGTGATTTTATGGAGCTTTCTGAAATTTTATTTAGGTGTTTAAATCAAGGTTCTCTTTTTGTAATCAATATATATATATATTGTCACTTAACATCATCAAACCTAATTGACTAATGAAAAAATACTAAAAACAAAATTTAATATTTTCTTTTTTAAATTTAATAAACTCTAAATTTATATAAATTCAATAATTGTAATTGTTAATAAACCCAATTGCTCAAGACTATAATTGCATTTAATGAATAAATAGCATTTATTCAATGAGAAATTTGTCCACAACAAAAGAAACTTTTCATCAGTACTACAGCCTTGATCAAAAGTATTAAGCATCTTACTTTTTCTACTTTAACTGCAGGTGTGTTACTTGAAATCACCCCATTTGTTTATGACTGCATACGCAGTAGGAAGTTGAAATGAAAATGCAAACATCATTTCAATTGACAACCAATAAAACATTTCCAGGACAATAACTGGAAATTCCAGGATTTTGTGGAAGCAGTCAGTTGCATTCGCTGTTCTGGTTTGTATACGTGCAAGCGATTGTTGCTTATCTTATCTAAATTTAAGGTCTTGTCTTGGAGCTTAGCAATGAACGACGGTTGAAAATTTAATTTTTATACGAGCAAGGCAATAGCCAATGTGAAATTGCTAGAAAAGTGAAACATTTGAGATCCACGGTGTAATACACTATCAAACACCTTAAGAATACTGGTATTCATTTAAATCATCGAAGAAGTGGGTGAAAAAAAGATCACTACAACCAGCGATGACTGACTTTTGAAACAATTTACATTGAAATATTGTAGAAAATCTTCATTTCAATTAGCTGCTGAATTGTCAGAGGCAACAAGAAAAAGAATCTCTGCTCTAACCACTAGAAGATGGCTTGTAGAAGCTAGATTGAAAGGCTGCAATGCCAGGAAAAAGCCATGGATTTCCGAAATAAACAAAAAGAAACGGTTGGAATGGGCTCTTAAATATCGTCATTTTACTGAAGAAGATTGGGTGAAAGCTCTGTGGTCTGATGAATCAAACGTTCAGGTATATTCCATTTCACTTGCTTTTATTCAAAACTAGCGTGAAATTGTCAATATAAAGCTCTTTAGGATGTTAGTAAAATAATTTCAATACTATAAGTCAGGCTTCGGGAAATCGGCAAAATCTAGCCCGTCCGCGAGGACGGCTATTGAAATTTTTTACCCGTCCTCGAAAATTTTTACCCGTCCTCCTAAGAATTTTTTTTCACTTTATATTCCTTAATATATGTGCTTAAATACATCGTACAACAATAATAAATTAGAACCAACTGCCTCACGATGAAATGCGATAACTGCATATTCACACACCAACCCCACAGCACTTAACCGCCGCGATGAAAGTCGCCGACTCGGAGTCTCCGATAATGGATCTGACCGGCGGAATTCCGATCTATGGGTGGGGTCAAAGGGGTAATATCTGTAAGGAATCGCTCCTTTTTTCAATGTTTGGTAACTTGAAGGCTTGGTAAATAAATAATCATATAAATCCTCTTGTCTCTAAGCAGTTTAAACCTCATCGCTACTCTTAATTTCTAGGGAATGTAGTCAATCAAGATTAAAATCTTCTTGGACTGAATAGATGTTTCATACTTTAACTTCAGTTGTCAAACAACTGGAACAAATGCCATGAATGAATTTTAAACGTTTTAGTTTTAAAGTTGAAGCCAAAGTGGGGAAGAAAATAAAACACTTCTAGCTGAAACTAGAAGAATCCATTCCAAAAATTCAAACTTGTTACTTACTCCCGTCTATTACAGCAAATAAAAATTTTATAGTTTGGGTTTTAAAGAGTTAAATGGTGATTTGGGCTTAGGCCCGGGCTGGACTTGAGTTTTCTATTGTTTCGGGCAGGGTTGAGTCTTTTTTTTTTTTTTTTAAACGTCCGTTACAACCGGGCCGAACATATTTCTTTTGAAAATTTTTAAAATGGATTTAAATTGAATGCATGAACTTATTGCTTTTATTTCAGCAGTGTAAAGATAAATGTTTAAGAAAACAAACTAAATTATCCGTACAAAATTTTGAAAAATTTATTTTTAACATATTTGAATACACATTATTTCGGGCCTGCTGAGACGCAGTTATCTTCAGGCCGAGTTCATTCTACATTTATAAATTTCTTCGGACTTGATCTGGATTTAAGCATTGGTATTGTCGGTCTTATGAAAATCCGAAAATTTCCGCTCATGTAGACCTTGAAAAGGAGAAGATGTCACTTCGATCGTGAGTGCGCTATCGTGCGCTTTTCGTGCGATCATCGGATTCACTGGGTGGAGGATGAGGGGAGAAAAAATAACTAGCGCCTATGGTTACAATTCAGATCTGACGGCTCGCCTAGAAAGAAGGCATTGATAATGCACACTAGGGGGATTTACAGGTGACGACATTTCACTTTTCGCCACAATTTTACGATGACAACAATTTATCTTTTTTTTTTTTACGGAATCTCTAATCTCAAGGCCGTCCGAGAGGACGGCAACTTCCGAAAATTGGTCGTCCTCGCCGAATTTTAACCCGGCGAGGACGGGAGGATGGCCGATTTCCGGAAGCCTGCTATAAGTATTTGGAACACCTGGTGTGTCTTATGAGAGGAGACGTGTAGGTGAGGAATATAAGGAAGAGTGCATAGTGCCCACTGTGAAACATGGTGGTGGCATCATAATGATTTGGTGATGCATGGCAGCCAACTGTGTGGGCGAAAAATACATCTATGATGGACGAATGAACTCTTTGACGTACATAAATGTAATAGAAACAACGCTGTAATAATTTTTTTCATGAATTTTCGGCGACATGGATGGGGTCAGACCCCAACAAGACAATGCAACTTGTCACACATCTGCTGTGACTATGAAGTGGTTCAGTGAAAATAGTGTACATCTTCTGCATTTTCCTCCACAGTCTCCAAATCTCAACCCCATTGTACAGTTGTGGGATTTTCTCAAACGCAATATCAGGAAGCATTCAATTACTTCAAAAATAATCTTAAATTTCATATTGCAAGAAGAATGGAAGAAGATACCGAGAGAGGAATGCAGTAGGTTATTAAGCTCTATGTCTAAAAGAATTAAAGCAATCATAAAGGGGAAAGGAGTAACCAAATATTGATAAAAGTTTCAATAAAAAATGATTATTTTGAATTTCTGCATTTTTATTTTATCCCAACACATTAGTAATTTAAAATGAATGGATTTCAGTAGGGTGCCTAATACTTTTGATCAAGGCTGTACATAACATAGTGGCAGTGACTTTAGTCTGATGAAGTCAAAATGGTTTTCTGTGTGAATAACATTTTGTAAAATAAAACTTCAGTAAAGTTCAATAAAGCTATTCGATTTTTTCAGACTCATTTATATTGTTTACAGGCTTTCAAAGTACTATAAATTACTCGCTAACTGTTTATAGCTAGCTAGTACTTTAGTTTTCACCCAGATTTCATCTGGATACTTTGACCATAAACTTCAGGTTAAAATATGAAATTATTTCATTAACTTGCTTTTAGGTATATAAATTAAACTTATCAGATGAGATTTTACATTTAAGTTAATCTATAAACTTGCCTGGCGGCATGGTTTTATTACACTTTTTTTTACTGCACTGTATTAATTTATTTACTACTAATTAATTAATAATACTTAATAAATGTAAATATTATTTATTAATAATTTGAAATAACTATTATGGGTATTCAGAATGTGGTTAATATTCAAATTTGAGAAAAGTGTTATTCGCCCATCTCTAGTAAAATTACATAGAGAAGATAATATACGTACATAAAAGAACCACAATTTTATTAGAAAGTTTGTAAAAGGGTCAAATTTTAATGTGTTATTTATATTTAAAATGGCATGATGGATAAAATACATTACCTCCTATTTCAAAAATAGATAGTGATGACTGTGTAGCAATTACAGCAGAACTTCCTTTAGAACGATGTTTCCTGTTTTTGGGTGGGCGGTTGGCAGGAGAATGGTGTGAAATGGAAGCACGCGGAAACCTGGCTATTGATGGTTGTTGAGGCAAAAGAACAGGCCTGAGGTGGTGTTGGACAGGACTAACCAAACAGAAATCTGTTGAATAAATTGCTGTCTAAGAATCATAAACAATATGAAAACAGAATTATGGAAAATTTAAATATTTTAATAAAAAGCAATAGATGGTAAATATAGAACGGCTCAAAAAAGTTTGGTGAGGTGTTAGTAAGGCTTTTTTATACATTAGTAGTATTTAATAGCATGTAGCCCTCGATTTATGATTTGTTTTGCATCAATTCACAATAATGCTCTATTAGGGAATACATATTTAAGGTTAACTTAAGGGGTGGACTTAACATGATTGAATTTCTACTGACTCATTCAACTTAATGAATTCTCATTGACTTATATGATCTATTGATGTTAATTTTATGATGATTCTTTTTACTCAAGTTTCTTCAGTAAAAAACCCATCACAAACAATTGGTACTTATATAAAACAAACTTATTTCATTATAATGCTCCACAATGACAAATGCAAGTATTTATATGACAATGAATTATGTGAAAGATATCTTAAAAGTTGTAGAGAGAATTCTGTTCTGGCAATACATTATCTAGTACTAGAAAGAATTACCCGGCATTGTTCGGGTTGTAAATAAATGCATATTACTAATCAATTCACCAAGCAGGCTATCCGCAAAACAGTAAAAAAAAAAAATCTCCATAAAGCAGAACAAAATAAAAGATTAAAAACCTCTCCCTGGAAGTTTCTTTCTGAATGCCAAGAACCCATCCATTATGTGTAACATGCTAATCACTTCTCTTTAAAATGGATCTGATCTAGAGAGGGGGAACACAGAATCTCTGTTGAAGTTTGAGACAGTCCACTGCGATGACTGAATGTGATCATTTAAAAAATCACAAAAATTAAAATTACTTATGAAATCAGTTTTAAAAGTTAGAATGCTGAAGATTTAAAAAAGCCCTGCTCCCAGCAAGACTATACATAAAGTCTTTGTTTTACAGCTGTTTAAAATCTTAAATGCTAATTTTAGAAGTTATTGCAGAAACATGATATTTTCAGAGAGTGCTTATATCATTATGATCTAATATTTAAAAATCCAAATATTTATCTGTAAAACTCAAGAATTTAAATTTCTGAAACTTAAATCCTACTACCAAAGCACTAGCTGTCTGGGGTTTCCGATTTTGTGAGTAAGACACTATTCTATGATCTTGCCTCAACCATGTCTCAAATGAAATTTGAGTTGTATTTTTCTCCATGCTTTTCATAGTGTTTTTAATGTGCACAAAGGAAATTCATGCCTATAAAATAACTAAAAAACTAATTAGAAATTAGAAAAAATAATGAGGTGCAATTTCCTGGGTCTTTACGCACCTGTGTAACAAATTTCATTGCCATACACCACTTAGGTTTATTGCTACAGACTGCACACACAGACATCTTTCGTTAAAATGTAAGATATAAAATCATCATACTCAAACATTATTTATATAAATAAAAGTGAAAATCATGTTTGTCTCATCATGACGGGAGAAGGGCAGCACAGAATTTCATGAAATTTTGTGGGTAGCCTTGGAAAAGCACTACTTAAAATGTAGTCTATGATCAGGAGTTGACGAGATATTATTAAAAAACAAATCCCCCATAGAGATAGCATTATGCAGATATTTTTACTGCAAATTCATTTGAAAAAAAATTATCTTGCTAAGCAACATAATTATGTCCAATCATTGTATACAGCGAATAATTTTTATTAAATCTTTTCCAATGTAAATAATTAAGAAAAGTATATAAAAACAAGTGTTATCGGAATTACATTTCTACTGGATTATATCAATAGTGCTTTCAATTTCAGACATTAGTCCAAGAGTCAGCAATGATTTTAATTATCCCATAGAATACAAAAGATTTGAGTATTGCATGTGGTAGAACTTTGAAAGTCTGGCAGTCTCCTCAGGTGGCCTTTGCTCTGGGTGTATTTTTGAAATAGGCTAAAATTGACACCTACTTACCCCAACGAGTACATGGACTAAATTGGTGTCAAATGATAGGTTATTATGTCCCATGAACAGATTTATGAGTTTGGCAGTCGTCGTATGTTTTTTCCCACATCTCTAATATTTTAGATTTGGACCAGGATGCACAGATGTCAGTCCCTGAGATGGCACGGCAATGTTTACCCTGCGCCCCATCTGGCCACCTACTTGCCAAGGCCGGAAACAAGTTAGAGCATGACAGTCGTAGGTGTACGGTGTCTGAAAGGGATACCACACTCCTTTGAATTAGGAGTCATTGTGTCCAATGGTAAGTGCTCTAGGCATTGTTCTTGAGCCCAAAGGTCAATCAAGAAAGGTGTAGGCGGGTGTGAATTTTCATTTTTTTTTTCGAAGAGAGAGAGAGAGAGTTCGGAGGAGCGAGGAGAAGGTTTTGAGAAGCCCTGAAGCATGCTGTGTTTTGAGCAAAGGGTAGTTAATGGTAATTGATAGACAGGAATTGTATCCATGTAAAATACTTTATATATTGTGTGGTAAAATACCATGCAACAGTCGTTACAAGTGGCAGGCTGCATGTCAGACACCTCAAATTTTGAAACTTTCATTATCTATACTTAGAATTCAACAAAATTTTATATTTTGAGTTTTTAAATAAACATACATTAAGATTATGTAAAAAAAAATTAATAAATTCTAACTCACTATTGTTTCTGACCAAAATTTTAAATTAAAAAAAAAATTAGGCATTGCCAAAAATGTGCTTTCCCCTGCGTAGAACTATGATTGACAAGTCACCTACCATTTGAAGCAATGAGGAGGGACGTTCTTCACTGCCTGAGTGCTAAGGGGATGCCTTCCAGCATTTCACGCCTCCGGATACCCCTATTCTTGAAACACAATCCCGAAAGTCTCAAACAGGTTGAAGGTATCTGGTTTTTGAAAAAATAATCGAATGGTCAGTCTCAGTTGCATTGGGCAGATTGCTTCGAAAAGAAAATTGTACCAGTTGAGGAAATCAAAACATTTATTGTTGCTTTTGTCAAAAAAATGCTTTTATGTTAATATTTAATATTGAAAACTGTAATTTAATGTTTTTTACACACTTTTATTGATTTCGATTAGAGTATACAGGGTGTTCCATAAAGATTACATGAATCGATACATCTTGAACAATGGGTCACAGACCTATGGCTCCACCTCCAACAGAACTTCAAATAAGAACTTATAAGATTGACTTTCAGACTATGATAGCTTTGGTTACGTGATATTTCAGAAAATACAAGAAAGATGAATCATGCAGAAAGCATTTATTAAACATTTTCCAACTGAAATGCAATTTTATTTAAACATCTCTAAAATGTGATGCATTCAGCGCTGATATTTTTAAAACAATCACAGTAATACAGTAATTTATTATACTTGAAAACGTCATCAGTTAGGTGTCTTCATTGAAAAAGACAATTTTAACAAAATAAACTTTATTCAAATGACGTCATCGAAATATAAATCATCGTCTGCCTCCCAACACAAAATCAATAAACATTTGCTTCATATCACTTACTAGCAGTACATCAATGGCATGGAATATATAATATAAAGAAATTAAAACTTCAATTATGTGCAGATTCCTATAATATTTTAACTGACATTGTTATTCTAAACATTTTATTAAAATATTTAATTTAATTATCCTAAAAGGATGTATAAGAATATTTATTCTTGCTACACAAAATTATCTTCACAGGCAGATCTGAAAATAAAAACATCCTGGTCTCGTTTGTAAACAAATTTACAAAAACTATTATCTAATTACCACAAAGCGACAGGGATTTTCAAGGAAACTGAACTTAATTTTTTAAAATATTGAATTTTCATGAATTAGGTGTCATTTTCATTAATTTAGTATAATGTTATCAATTCGGCAGCATTTTCAGTAATTTGAGAGCATGTTAAAAAGGCACCAAATTTGTCGGAAAGTGGGACAGTTAGACTAAGAGACAAACGCTACAGAAAAATCATTAAAATAATATTATCTTTCAAAACACAATTAATTTTATTGATTTGGTGTCATTTTTATCAATTTGACAACAATTTTTTTGATTCTTTCGCTAATTCTGTTTCTTAGCAACATATTTTTTTTTTTCAGATATAAACTCACTGGGTTTAATGCCATTGCTTAGCAACATTATATCATTTTTTTTCAAATAATTTTGCGGAATAAATATTGTTTGCATAATGCTATCGCAATGGAAGGCTTAATATTGCATTTCCTATTAATATCTCAATAATCCCTGGTCTTAAAAACTTGAAACATAGACTAAATTTTAAATGGAACTATTCCAAGTCTACCCTGAAAATTTCTTCCAATGAGGTGCAGCCGTTCTCTCATGATGATGAGGCAAACACAAATAAACACAGAGATTTTCAATTTCATTTATATAAACATTCCAGACTCCAGAGATATTTACGCGATAATTTGAATATTTCCTAACATTTTTGAAGCATTTGTGAATTTAACTTTACTTAAAAAATGTTTGAAAAATTAGGTCTCGTAGGGTTCAATGTATTTCATTTTTTCAACCCGGATTCAATCCAAAACTAATTGGGTGATATTTTTCTTTTACATTCCCATATGTCCCACAAACCGTCCAAAGGCGGATCCAGCTTTGGCGCCAGGAGGGGGTCACATAGTCGTGGTCAAGTCAAGAACTTATAATTTAATTTTGATAACAATAGATACAAGTAAAAAGTAGGTATTTTATTAATGTACGTAAGTACTGTACTTAAAAATATTTATTCTTTATTGTACACTTGAAAAACTTAACACATAATAACTTGTACATATACACGTACATATTGCCATCTTCTCTTGAAGACATCCAGAGAAGCACTATCACGCACGGAATGAGGCAGCCTATTTATATTCCATAACCGTGGTGAATGATTTGTCATAACAGCTAGAGGTATGTCGAGGGGTATGACGCAAAACTCCGCAAAAGTGAAGAGGTGGTACGACAAGGGTTACCAACAAACAAAATAGAAACAGACAAAATACATATATTTAAATAACAAAATCAATTTTTCTTTTACGTCTTCTCCCGAAACGCGTTATTACGTCATTTACGTCAATGGGTACGTTTTTATGAACGTGGAGAAGTGCCAGTCCGGTTAGGCGATCTTCAACCATTGAAGATCTTAGCCACGATTTAATTCTGCGCAACGTAGAGAAAGACCTTTCTGCTGTCGCTACACTGACAGGTAGTGTAGCCATAAGACATAAAAATTTTCTTATATTAGTATACATATCGATGTCACAATTTAAAATAAGATCAGAAATCGACTGCGGTATGTACTGGCTCCGCTGCCACGCCTGCCACTTCACCATCCACAGCCAATATTCATTTACATTAGCCGATATTCATTCCCTATATAACAAGCAATATCTGAAGCAAACTTTGGTTGAGAAAGTGAAGTCTTTATCTGATCAGAATCAGAAGTCGATGTACATATTGTAGGCTGAATATCGTTAGTAACAGGAGAGCATGTTTTTTCTTCATCTATGTTTAAAGTAGGCAATGTAGCTGTAGAAGCAGAAGCATCGGCAATACAATTATTTTCATCTGTAGTTGTTGTAGGTGAATTTTTCGAGTGAGCAATCTCAAGCCTTGGTTTCTTTGGGAAAAATGAATCTATTTTTTTTAATGAACGTTTCAATCCACCACTACCATCTCCTTTTCCCTTAGAATCACCCTGCAAGCAAAACCATGCAAATTTCACCCTGCAAATTTCACACCCCACAACAGACAACAGACTGTTGAAAATACATATTAAATATATATACATAAAAACACCCACATTCGCTATAGTACAGGCTGGTGGCGCAGGCGCATTACCTCACAAACAAAGCACAACCATGCAAATTTCACACCCCACATCAGACAACAAACTTTTGTAAACATATGAGTTATAAGTACGTAAAAACATAATAATATAGGTAGTTTTACAGTCCACTGCATTTTCCATAAAGACCTTACTTAAGTTTAGGCCCCTACATGAATTTTTATTAGGTAGGTACTTACATCAAATAGGTAATACCTACTTACTTTAGGTAAGTATAGTGTTAAACAAGCAAAACAATTTCAGGTTCTCTAATATTTTATAGTTTTTAAAAATCTGTAATATACAAATAAAGTAAAAAGTAGTAGGTAGGTAGATTACTATTTACTTGTTGTAAATGCATGCCTGTTAATGAAGCGCAATGTTTTTGTGTCGCGCAATAGTTTGCATCGAAGTTTTCGCTAGGTGCTTTTAAAAACTTTAACCAAGATTATTTTTAAGTTTATGCATCATGCTATATTCATTCTGTTGGTTGCTCTCTTATTTTATTTTTAAAGAGCATTAAAATCAGTGTGGTCACGACGACGATACACTTGATTTCATTGTGTGAATTTATCTAAGATTTTAGGTTAGGTCAGTAAGCTTAATGCTCTTCAATCTCCCTCGTCCAAAAAAAATATATAAGTAGGTACATAAGTCACGCAGCACTCTTTCAGTAAGTAGGTACCTACATATCTACCTATGAGGTACTTTATGAGCATTAACAACAATAACATTTAAGTTAAAACACACGCACTGGAATAATGAGAAACTGATTACTTACCATTTCTTGTAATTAATGAATTTGCAGCAACAATTTTTAAGAATACTTATAAAGGTACACTTATAAACACATTATAGGTAGAAAGAAATTTTAGTTTTTTAACTTAGAACTATGTTATGATATGTTGAAGTTTAGTCGTGCCGATTCCGATTGAGGTTAGGTCTAGCTAGACGTTACGCAGTCGACAAGCGCGCGCAAGTGTGGCGCGGTAAAATTCAAATTTTCGATGCGTTCGTTCCCAAACGTTTGCCATCATACAAAGTTATTATATTATATTAAATTAATTAAATATTGAAGGTATGTAGTTACATAAAATCTGTATGGTGACAAAATATATAAATAAAATCATTATGTTCAATTAGGGGTCCACCTAAGTCCTGGAACCAGCTCAGGGGGGGGGGGGTCATGACCCCCATGACCCACCCCCTGGATCCGCCGTTGAAACCGTCTCAACGATACAGTAAAATTTCATTTTGATAAAATCATTTTTATGACAGTTATCATGTGAACAGACGGATAGATATGGCTATCTATCCGTCTGAATGAACAAAATCATAAACACTTTACACCAATGTTGGAAAGTGTTAAAAAGGACAAATTTTAAATTTGTATTATATTTTTTAGACCAGCAATAGGAAAGTACACATTATAGCTCGAGAATCCTAGACATTCATATTTAGTTTAAATCTGAAAATCTCAAATTTAGCATATTGTTGCTTTTTAGCACTTTACAACATAGTTCAAAAGTGTTTATGCTCATTCTGTCTGTATATATGTCTGTCTGTTCACACGATAACTGCCATAAAAATGACTTTATCAAAATGAAATTTTAATATGTTGTTCAGACGGTATGTGGGACGTATGGGAATATAAATGAATAATATCACCCAATTAATTTTGGACTGAACTCGGATTGAAAAAGTGAAATACACTGAACCCTATGGGACCTAATTTTTCAAACATTTTTTAAGCAAATTTAAAATTCACAAATTGCTTTGAAAGGTTTAGGAAATATTCAAATTATCCCATAAAATATATATAAAAAAAAATGTAGCAAAATATATTCAGTAGCTTTTTAAATAAAAATTAAAGTAATAATTGCACCCATATTATATGAAGAGATCATGTGATCCACTTCAAAATAAAATATGCCATCCATTTTTTTCCCCTGTGTAAAAATCATGATTTTTAAAGTTCTTTTTAATTTATATTTAGTGTTGCATCCATTTTAAAACAACTTTATTTTTTTTTCTTCTGCGCATCTATATACTGCGCCAACACAAATACAATACTTTTGAGTTTAAATGATCATCAAACTTTGATTATTTCTACAACGAAGCTTAATTTTCCCATATAGAGAATGTAAACACATCAAGCTGTAAGATCAGTTGTATAAGAATTGTTGAATTTCTTTAACGCAAAATTATTTAACTCTGGAGTCTGCAATATAGCTGATATGAATGAAACATTTACTAATTTCACATAGAGAAACAGATGATTCTATAGTATTGCTTTTTCGATGAAGTTTTAAGCATGGAGTTATAAAGTACTTTTACCTCCATGGTTTTACATTTTTAAAAGTAAAATAAATTATTGTAGTATTGTGATAATTATAGATATAAATAGATAATTATAAATACTGCCTTTGAATGAAAATAATCGAAAAAAGTTTATGAATGAAATATTCACAGCTTTAGAGAGCCAGGAGATTTATATTTCGATGGAGTTATTTGAATAAAGTTAATTTGTTTTTGATGAAGATTTTAAATATAATAAATTATTGTAGTATTGTGATAATTTTAAAATTATCCTTGCTGAATATATCGCATTTTAGAGATGCTTAAATAAAATTACATTTCAATTGGAAAGTGTTTCATAATCAATGTTTTATGCATGACTGATCTTTCTTGTTATGATATATTTTTACTTTCACTGCAATACATGGAAATGTATAGGGAAAGTATTGGAATCGTGTCGAGAATCACATCTGGAGTTTTCGACAGATTTACACATTTCGGCACCTGTAGAATACGAAAAAACTATTTTTAGTGCGACGTCTGTGCAATCTATGTATCCGCTGAAGCTCAAAAACTAATGGACCAAATTTCATAAAATTTGGTAGATAAATCACTTGTGTGTGACCATGGTGCTAATTAGTTTTTGGTATAATTTGGAATAAAAGAACCTGCTTTTATTTGAGAAAGGGCCCTAAAAAATCTCATGTATCCACTCTAGCTAAAAAGCTAATTGACCAAATTTCACAAAATTTGGTAGATAAATCACTTGTAGGTTACCCACGTGCTGATTAGATGTTGGTACAATTCGAATAAAGAATATTGAGGAAATGAAGACTTTAAAGCGCAGCTGCTAAATGAAACTAAGATATATTAAAAATGTAAATTGGATATATCAGAAAATTATCCATGTTATTTTCTGCAATTAAACTCAATTTAACACAGCATAAAATAAAAATTAAGAAAATATATTTGTGTCTGTAGGGAGAGTCATGTGCTGCCCACATCAGATTATTTTTAATGAATATTTTTTCTACTTATAAGTGAATTAAATGCGATTTGCAAAATGCGTCATCTATATAAATAAAAATGAAAATCTGTCTGTCTGTCTGTCTGTTTGTCCCATCATCACGGGAGAACGGCTGAACCGAATTTGATGAAATTTTGTGGGTATCCTTGAAATAGCCCTACTTAAAATTTAGTCCATGTTTTGAGTTTTTACGACCAGTGGTTCTCGAGATATTAGTAAAAAACGAAATTTTCGTTTGTCTCATCATCACGGAAAAACGGCGAAACCGAATTTAATGAAATTTTGTGGATAGCCTTGAAATAGCCCTCCATAAATTTTGTCCAAGTTTCGAGTTTCTAAGACCAGGGGTTGTCGAGATATTAATGGAAAACGGAACTTTTTCTTAGGAGATCTACTCTCCAACTCCGTGGTTTATCCAAACGGAAAGGATGAAAATCGTTTGTTTAAAACGCTAAAATGAAATAAAACTTTATTTCCGAGTTTAGTACAGGATTTTTGCATTAATTAGTCACTATAAGAAAGCCTGAATTGTTTGAAACATGAATTTAAATGGAAAAATCTACCTCCATGGTTCATCTTTCACAAATTTTTACTCAACGATGAAGAGTATAAAGAAATCAAAATGGCTATTTAATTTCACATTTTATGAGGAAGATTCTATCTCATATCATGTTGTTCGGCAATGGAATGACATTGAATGTGTTGGTAATATTTATTATTATTTTTTCTAATTGTATAATAAATAAATGGATGTAAAAATATATTTTATAAATGAACGGTTTGATTGTTATTTTAATTATATATATTGTGGACTGCGTACATCACTTTCATTTATTTAAGCAAAGAGGTTTCAAGCTCATATATTGTGTTTAGCTAATAAATTCATATATTGTGTTTACCCAATAAATTCATTTAGCCGATTGTTGAAGCAGAAAAAGAGTAGAACGGGTGTATGTATCTTCTAATACAATTTTAGTGTTTTCATTTAGTATATACAAAAGGGATCAGGATATTTTATTCTTCAAATCTGCAAATTCAGAGCTACGAATTTAGCGGAATATCTATAAATAACTTGGTAACTTTTCTTAAACTTTATCAAATTAGTGGAAATGTCTCCAAATTGATAAAAATGGCCCAAATCAATTAATGAAATTAAATTTGTTTTTTTAGAATAGAGTACTGAAATGATGTTTCTGTAGCATTTGTCGGTCAGTTCATCCATCCTACTTAGTAACACATTGAAGGAATTTTTTTAATATCACCAAATTGGTAAAAATATTTTTAAATCCATAAAAATATCATGAAATTGATAAAATCGCGCTAACTAAATGAAATTAATTGTGTTTTGTTAGGGGATAGTATTGTGATGATGTTTCGTCAATTTGTCGCAAAATGGGACTATCAGGTCTACAGTCCCACTTGGCGATAAATTTGGCGATTTTTTAAGTTATCGCTAAATTGACGAAAATGCCGCCAAACCTTCCATGGAGATGGCATTATTCAGATGATATGATTTCTATCAATTTATTTGAAGCAAATGATATCATGTCGCTTAGCAACTGATTCAATATGTTATGCGGCATACGATTTTTATTAAATCTTTTCCGATTTGAATAATAAAAATATGTATATAAAATAAATTTCATTGGCATTGCATTTTTGACTGGATCAATTACAGTCTTCAGATTTAAACATCATTATTATTGGTATTTTCGGGGACTGTTGATTCAGGGATTATTGATATTTTCAAATTATTATGGAATTGTTTTATTATGACGAAAATTGTTGAAACTCATATATAGTACGTTGTACGAGTAATCTTCTACAAATGCATGGGTATATCTTCTAATCTACGAGAATATAAGTAGTACAGGTATATTGGCATATATTTTGATATATATTGACATATATTGGAATCAATTACGACCTTCTGGTATTAAGATTACGGGGATTTTTGATACTTTCAATTTATTACGTCATCTTTTTTATTTTGGCAAATATTTTTGAGACTCATATTGCAATACGGGTAAGCTTCTACTAACACACTGGCTTATTTTCTAATCTGCGACAATATAAGTAGTACAGGTTTGCATATATTGATTCAATTCCTTTTTTTTTTGTAAAGTTACTTACAAAAGGGGCCAGGATGTTTTATTCTTCAGATCTGCCCGTGAATATAATTTTGCATAGTGAGAACAGATATTCTTAAACTTCTCTTTATGAGCAATAAATTTAATATTTTAACAGAATTTGCACATGATTGCGAATTATAAATTTCTTTATATTATATACTCCGTACGAAGAACGGGTATGCTGCTAGTTCTCAATATGTTTTTATTAAAACTATACAGTTATAAGAAATTTGAAATAAATTCATTATTAACAAATGTAGTGAAGGTTTTGCAAGTTACTTTAAGAGAATATTGGTAGACTCTATTATTAGGAGAGGTTCTCGAGATACTGGGAATTTTCCCTTAATATCCCTTAATATATTAAATAAAATGAATTAAATTTAGTACAGAAGCTCCTAAAATGTTAGCAGTTTTTTAACCAAAAAAGCATTATAAAAGATAATTATGCTTTAAAATGTATTATCAAAATAGTTTTTACATGTAGTTTATTATTTAAAAGCTAATGACATAATTTTTGGAATGATGGCATGTGCCATTATTCACGTTTTACATATTATATGGTTATTTTTGTATCAATTCCAGCACAATTATATTTTAAATATTTTTTATTTAAAAAATCCAATCTTTTATAAAGGTTCGATCTCTTTTAAAATCTTATATAATAAATGCTAGCTTAGATGATAAATGATAAGGATTCAGCATACAATTTTACATCCAAGTTCACTAAGGATTTTCACTTATGGTAGAAATCTTTCCTAATTTCGTTTAAAAAAATTTACATGAAACATTTATTTCTCGGAATCTATTATAGATATAGGTAGCTTAGATGATGACTGATACAGATTCAGTATCAAGTTCTGGAAAGAATAGGGGTTCACTAAGGATTACTCTTTTCAGTTCTTTTTCTATTTTAGATTGAAACTATTTTTTGAAACATTTATTTCTCAAGATTAGACATTGATAGAGCTTAGATCATAAATGATATGGATTC
The DNA here is from genome assembly GCA_951213105.1 of Amaurobius ferox. Lineage (NCBI taxonomy): Eukaryota > Metazoa > Arthropoda > Arachnida > Araneae > Amaurobiidae > Amaurobius > Amaurobius ferox. Next base: position 59,526,441 of record OX578133.1, read on the forward strand.
AGCATAAAATTTTGGCAGAGGTTTGGGAATTCATGAAGGATTTCCGTTTATGTTTAAAGAGATGTCATTTCCGATTTTTCTGAAAATTCGCATGACTGTACGAAATTTGTAAAAAGAGAATTAAAATACTTAATAGTTCAGTCAAAACTAAAGTGTGCGCATCATGTGCCACCCTATGAAGATATAAATTTTTTTTTTTTAATGGATTTTTCCATTTTAGATAGAAACATGAAATACTTCAAGAACCACGTCTTTAATTGATGGTATTCATTTTTCAATAAAAATTACATAATAAATAGCTATTTCCATAACACTTTTATATGTACTTGTGTTTTATAATGCTTTATTTTATTTTTGAAAAAAAAAAAAAAAAATGTTAGAAAATTTGAAGGCTTTCTCTTCTGTCCTCAGCGAAAATAAATAGGCCTGTTACATTCATCGATTGAAATAATCAAAGAAAATTTCATTTGATTTTTATAATGTGTTTGAGAGTTATCATACCCACAGGCATCATTGAAAAAAGGTTGATTTGTTTAAAGAATGCTCAAAATGTTCAAATCTATCAAAATTTAAGAATAGAATTTTTGACTTATCATAATACTTTCCCTTTACATATATTATTCATTGTAGGAAAATTTAAAATGACCGACCATTTATTTTGGCAACATAGCCAGATTTTGCAATGGGAGACCTGCTTTTAAAACAAAAACTCGAAATCCAAGGAATTGTGACCACAATATCCTCACCACTTTGTTTGGGGGGGATGACACAAACAAATCCCCATCAGGGCAGAGCTAAACTCCTGCAACAACTTGTTACCGATCTATCAATGTCAAACTTTGAGATGGTGCTATCATGTAGAGATTGGATATTATTATTTTGCCTCTATTCAATGCTTGACCAATTATAAAATTTGGGTTCAACATAGCTCAGATTTTCTTTTTGCATAAAAAAGTAAAATCTTCAATCTTTCTACAGGGTTTTTGAATTCTTTTTTAACTTGATTCAAATGTTTTCTATCTACAAAGTTGGAAAAACAAATTTTTGCACTTATTTTTGAGCTTCACATTAATTTTAAAAATACCTCTAATGAATTTAAAAATTATTTTAAAAATGTCCCAATTGCTTATAGTCCAATTCTATATTTTGCAAAAAATCCCAGGAAAAAGTCTCAAAATCCAATGCTATATTTAGCTATTTTCATTCCCCCCATTGATTAACATGGGATTCTCAGGTCAGCTTCAGGAGGGAAGTTTCATCTTGAGGGTAATTTTTCCAATGTGCTTCGCACTCCAGTGAATGCTTATTTGAATTTTGTTTCTTTTTCTACATACTTGTGTGCAAACATAATAAATGATATGAAATTTGTGCGTAAATTGCAGAGATACGCAGAAAAGATTGCCCTTCACTAAAAAAAAAATTCATATGCAAAAAAGAGTTTTGCGCATACGTTGTGACAGGGGGTTCGGTGTAAGCAAACTCATTGATGAGTGAGCGTTGCGAAGAAGGAATGGGGGAATTGAAATTGTGCTTTTCTGAGCTGAAGTGTGGATATTGTGACTTTATGGTATATGTAATGTCTATAAAAGATCATATGGAAAATACAAAGGAAGATGACCATAGCTAAAATAGTTTGTTTAAAGATCATTCTAAGCATATTTCATAAGTTATATCCTGGATAAAAATTCCAATTTTGCACAAATTTTGCCATTTTTAAAAGTTTTTTAGCAATTTTTATATGAAATACAATATTAATATCGTTAAAATTCCGAATGATCGAAATATTTAAAAAGAAAGTCAAGTTGCTGCAAAAAACTAAAGAATTTAATAATTATGAAATAAACACAATGAAATTTTATATAAAAATGGATAGTTACTTTACCAGTCAAGTTCATAATGTAAGATAAAATAACAGGAAAAATGATCAAAATATCGCAATCGTGACTATTGAAAAATTACAAAATAAAGATATTGAAAGATAAAAACAGGGATATAAATAAATGAAAAAATTGCAATAAAACTCGAATAAAATTGTAGCTTGTGTACTCAGCTATAAAAAGAAAATTATCGCAATTACTCCCTCAGTTTGGAAAAGCAAAGAATAAAAATATTAGTATGAGAAAATTCAGCATATGGACAAGTTAGGATATGTTGTTGTTGTTGAGACCCAGACCGTCCGACCTACCAGAAAGGTGTAAGGTAACTGTATGGACGGCCGGGAAGTGCCACCCAATTTAGACCGGAACCCAGTGGGGGAGGCATCCACAGGGACCGTACCCTCCTTCCCCTACCACCAACCTCTCGGAAGGACTTACGGACCCACATGTTTAACGTGATCGTACTCCGCATGAACACGGCGGCATTTTGTGGTAGCGTGCAAATCTAGCGCGCAAACCACGGGGATACCGCACCCGAGATGGCCAACAGCACGCGGTGTTCCGAGGTGGTCACCCACCAAGTACTAACCGCGCCCGATGCTGCTTGACTTCGGTGATCTAACGAGAACCGGTGTTTTCAGCACGGTACGGCCGTTGGCCCATGTTAGGATATGTATCAAAACTCTGTACTCTTGATTTTACAGATAGATATTGTATAACAGCATTGATAAAATATTATTGGAGAAAACATTATTGGAGATAAATTAGCTAATAAGAAGTTTATTAGAAAGGATAAAAATTTATTAAACCCGAAGCAGCAGTGCCAAATATATGTGATCAAGTTGCTTGAAGTTTTAAGACAGAAATGCCTTGCTTATTATTCATTGGTAAGGGATGTTTCTTGTTTAGATCAGAGTCAGACGTTTACTTGACCGCTGAACAGCCTAGTCCTATAAACAAGGTATTATTCTATCTATAAAAGCTTTCAAAACTTCCTTCAATAAAACAGGCATATGTCAGTAAGCTGTGGACATTTCTTTTGGGGCCATTATAAGACTCCTCCTTCAGGCCAAATGTTTAGTTAGAACAGTGTGTCACTGTCAAGCCATTTTTGTACATACGGATGTGTGCCAAAAAAAATTATTTTTTTTATATTTTGAACACTTTTGACATAAATAAACATGTGACACTGAAATGGTGTTTCCCCCCCCCCCCCCGAGTGGACATTCGAAATATGTATCAAAATTCCATTAAATCATGCTAAATATCTCCATCAGCTATTAGAAATCTTACCAAGAACTTATTCCAAGCAAAACTTTCTAGAAACAATGAAGAAGAAGAAGAAGACTTTCTAGAAGTTAAAAATATTCACATATGATTTTAATTTTTTTGCATAAATATGAAGTGATATCATCACATTCCAATTAAAAAATATTCAAATGACATTATTTGTTAAATTTCAATTAAATTTGCAGTGAAACCTCTCATAAGATTTCAAATCATTCATAGTAAAGTATTGGACTCCTATTTTATGACCTTGAACAGGTGATTATTTTTGTTTTATACAGGTTTCATACGTAGCATAGATGTAACATATGGGAAGGGAAAATACATTTCCCTAGTTGTAATGTCATGACATTGCTGCTGATGGTAAAATTAGTGTCAGTTTAAAAGTTTCTTAAATCTAATTTTCAACTTTGATGTAATATTTTAATAAAAATGATGTGCTTTCTTGTAGATTGCAATAATTCCATAGTAAGAGATTTCTACTCTTTTTATTTTTATACAATCTGAAAAATTATGGATGAAGTATTATGGGGACACTTTATGGATGAAGTTACTATTATAATACACTCATGTCCAAAAGTTAAGCAACAAAGTGAAAAAAGCAGATAAAAAGAAAAGTATTTATTCGAAATCTTTGAAACTTTCACAGATCATGGGGTATAACAAAAGACGCTAGTGTGGGGAAATGCAAAGAAAAATTTCAATAAATAAAATAATAGAGATAACAGCGTTTAAGATTCTAAGTACTGGTTGACAATGACTATTACTTATATAATATCATCAATGAAATACAGATTAAAAAATTAATTTTTTTTAAAAGAGGCTTTGAACTATTCATATTTAGTCCAGAGTTCAGAAAACTGAAGAGATGGCAGATATTTGATATTTGAATTCTAGTTATCTATACCAAAAGTATCAAAAACATCATCACACACATTGATGTCTATTAAAAATAAATTTCCACACTAAAGCACATAGCAACTATTTCACTTTCTTCACTTATATCCCTATAAGATTCATTCATCAATTGATAAATTTTACTTTCAGAAATATATGTTACTCTTTTCGACATGATTATTGATTCTTCGTCAGACTAAATACTTACTAGCTCATATGCACTCCTCTTTCCTATTAAACCAGCGATAAAAATTATTAGCTCTAATCTCTTTCTAAACATACCTCCCAAGACCCTCATCATTAAAATAAATACAGAATAACTGCCATGAATGAATGAATGATATGAAGGTGGGTGGCTCCAGAAGAGCCTAGCACATCGACCAGAGGTCTATTGTACTACCCCAAAAAGAAAATGAAGATTCCTAAGAAAAGAGACCAGTAGCCGATGCGAAAATAAGCAGGCACTTGACAGGTATGTCGTTCAGCTCCCAGGGTTCAATCACATGACGACCAATGTGTTCGAATCTGTGAGCAGAGTAGGCCTCACATTCACATAGAATGTGAGCTGCAGTTTCTTCGCTGTAATTGCAGCCTCTGCAAAACGAATCCTTAGAGACACCCATAATATTAAGATGTCTCTTGAGGGTGCAGTGCCCAGTAAGGAGCCCAACAGCTCTCCTGAGAATAACTGCCATAAAAGAAACCATCTTTTTAAATACAGTCGACACGTGTCTTTTAAATTAGACCCACACCAGCTTGCACATGTTTTTGTTTATACAATCAACTTAGTTAGCATTCTCATGAGAAACAAAAACCGAAGATAAAATGTGAAGGTCAATGATTCAAGTAACTAGCTTTGTAAAAACTATAGGATTCTATCATCATCTAGTGTTATTAAAAATATTAATGAAACATTCCAATCCTATGTTGCACATTGACATCACTGGGCTTCAGCAGTCATCCTCATTGATCGCAAAGTGAATATGCATCAGTGGGTTGGAGAAGGGAGAATCTCTAAATTTCGTATACACTACAGTGGCCTTGAATGGGTTAAGTAGACCCCTCTGTGCAAGGGCATTAGTAGGATCCATATCACTGGTCTGTTGCTGGCCCCTTCAAGATGTCCTATTACCTTCCATCGCCTGACATCATTCAGATAATGCCTACTTATTTTTCAAAATTTGGCTATTTCGATTTTCCTTCTGGAATCTGTAATACAAAGATACAGCCACTGCACAAAACAGGCTGTTTTTATACTTAATACATTTCTTGGTTAAAAAATGCTGGTATGCAAAATGTTTTCTGCGTGCATGAGCCTGTCATATATGCAAATTTTGTGGCTGCATGTTTTTTTGCAGAATATGCTAATTTTGTAGGTTTGTTGCTTAACTTTTGGACATGAGTGTATATTTATGTGCCTCTAATGGGCATATCATGTTTGAATATAGTGGGATTACTGTTTTGCATGTATCAGGGTGCATCACTAGCTACATGCCTGATGCACCTTTGCGTGCTTGGGGCATAATTGTTAAAGAATTATTTGGTTTTCAAGAACTCACTGTGAGTTTTTGTATAATTTTAATCACAGGTTTTTTGCATGCATCTTAAAATCCCAGGTATTGCTGCATATTTGTTCTAGTAGAGAAAAAAAAAATTCATAGACAAATGTATTAATGCGTCGCTTGCCACAAAATAATAATTCATCTTTGGTTATAATAATTTATTTTCTATTAAAAAGTTTAATAAAATAAAATTATATATATTAAAAGTTTGTTCACACATTTAATGTTTTCTTGGATGTGAAAATGTCTAAATGTGTCATGTCCAAATCTAGATTTTATTTCCCTACTATAGTAATTTGCATTTTGCTCTTGATGGTTCAAAGTAGGCAGAAAATCAGCAAAACATTTTGGAAATACTAGGTATGACAATTAAATACATAACAAATTAAATGGACAGGGTTAACTGGAAAATTTCGGAATGTTTATACAATAACCCTGTTAGTAAAGAAATGAAGGATCAGCAAGATATTTCTTTATACTAGTTTCTACAGAATATCACTGGATAAATTTCAGTTTTAGTAATATTACAAGTTACCAAATTATTACATGAAGCAGCTTATTAGCACCCCATTGAACATTAAGGCCCTTAAAAGGCAAAATTAAAGAAAAGTAAGCAATTATTAAAGACTGCAAGCATATCATTAACACTTTCCAGTTTATGCTCGAGCTGGACTCAAGCACTACATTTTCCCATAATCGAATGTGTTTGTTCTCTCAGAACTTTAAAGCCTTCCAATTTAATTCTGCCAAGCCACATTCATGTTCAGTTGGCACAAGAGTAATCCATATACTTTTTAAAACATTATACATATGACAGCATATAATCTGTATTTTTGTAGCTTTTGCCTAATTTTTCTTAGCATGTCTATCAAGCTGATTCAGTCTGATAATGGCAGTTTGCAATCTTATAACCAGATAGCCATGACTAGTGTAGCATAAATTTATCATACCAAAGTAAATTTGTCTAAATAATGTATATAATAAGTTTATCTATCTATATATGTGCTGTAAATAAATTCTGACTAGGAAAATATAAAACTTGATTTTATAACATGCTGCTTTCTTATGCACAACCTTTTTTTTAACATTAAAACATTCTAAATTTTTATTATAGAATATCTAATGATAGAATTTAATTATTTGCATATTTTTGAACAGAAAGTGATCTTCTAGATTAAAAAATATGTTATGATATTTAAAAGAATGAGCATGTTTAAAAAATTGAGAAAATAGCTCAAAACCCCTAGTCCTGTGGGAGAAATACAGTACAATATATTCAGTTCTGCAAGTGTTAAAGCACATGTATAGGGACTATAATAATGTTTCTATTTGAAAATAACATTAAATTCAAGTGTGTAATGCATCTCCCAAAAATGCTTTATTTATTTGGTATAATCAATTGTTCTGAATGTATAGGGCAAACAAATTAAATTAATGCTCAACTATATTGAAATTTTCATGGATGCTCTCTGGTAATAACTGATACTGTAATTTTATTCCCCCAATACTACTTTATATGATGATAAATGTTAGTGGTGGCAATTGCAATGACAAAAAGCGAATATACATATGTATTCTGTACATATACATATGTATTCTCACTACAATGTATATCAAGAAGAAATGTTAGACCTTCATGAAAATGTATCACAAATTAAATGATAGAGCATAATGAGGTAATGTATAATAGTGAAAGTACCACAATCCTTCCAATAACATTAATTACAGAGGGTGTTCACACATTTTTGTAACAATTTTGAAAAAAAAAAATATATATAAACAAAGATAAGAATTTTATTTTCTAATATGTTCAATCTGATAGCCCTTTTGTTGAACTATCATATTACATCTTGATTTCCAAGATAAAAGAGCTTTTCTTAAAATATCAAGGTTGGTTTTAAAAATATCGATGCCCGGAGAGGCCCCCCCCCCTCCCCCGCTTTCCATAGGCCTGCATGTGTGTGCTTTATTTTGAAGAAAAAGAATAAGAGAGAGGTACAAGTGACATTTTACTCCTTCTCAGAAAAATGCTGGTAAAGTTGTGAAGAAAAAATATAAAATACTTACGCAAGTACTTCTAGTGAAGGAATATGATTCAATAGCACTAAATTTATGCTTAACTTATCTTTCAGCAAATTGTCCCTTCCATTTCATAATATTCAACCATTCAATTACAAGCAGCTATTTTTTTTAATAATTTTTAATATTATATATAACATATTCTTAAAAAAGATTTAATTATAAACCAGTTTTTCATTTTTTAATTATTTAATAATGCATTTTTTATGTATATAATAAACTGAGTAAATTATTTTCTCTTTTTGTTATTAATTTTATTTTTTTCATAAGTGGCAAAAAGGTTTCCCATCTGTAAGTATTTAAAACGAATTTTAATATAATATTTAATAATATATTTTCCAAAAGCATTTAAAAATTTGTTCTATAAGAACAAATTTAAAAATGCTTTAAATAATTACTGTTGCTTATTATTTAATATTACTATGCTTTAAATAATGTATTTAATAATTTACTCTTATTTATTATATTTAATAATTTATGTTTTAAGAATTTTAAATTCTTTTTTCCTGCTATTCCTTTTGTGTAATTTTTCTCACTAATGCATATATAACATTAAAATAGATCTTGAAAAATGGAATTTTTTCCTCCTATATACATATAGGAGGAGGGAATTGGGGGCTTTGATTTTATTGAAATTATTTTCATTATTACATGTTAGCTGGAATAATACGTCCAATGACTTTTTAAAGTATTTATTCTTATATTACAGCTACAGCCAAACATATATTACACAACATAGCTATAAAAAAGGGTTTGAATTTAAAAATATATGAAAATTTCTTATACTTGTATATTGCAGTCAGCATAATACCGACCTAAACGGAATATAACACTACTTTCCATCGGAAGACAACCGTCCAACTAATTTGACAGAAGCCCACATGCAGGTTTCCTACTACAACTCTATCCGCGACCACACATGCAGGCAGTCTAACCACAGCCCAAAAACACAGCCACAGCCTTCGATCCATTGTTTATTTTCTAGTGACATTTTAAAGCAAAGAATATTTTTAATGATGCAGACAATAATTAAACCTTATTCCGACTTGATTCCAGTCAGGTTGTTTTTATTTTATTATTTAAATTTAATTCATGGAGAAAGCCAAAATCATTACAAAAATATGTAAAAACTCTCTGTATATAAAAATACATATTTTTTGATGAAAACTCTACACACTTACCACTAGATAATGTTATATGATCACCAATACCAGGATCACTTGCTTGTTTTACTAGTGGAAAACTCAGAGGCACATTACTGACTGTACATATAGGAGTTGAAAACTGAGAGCGTATAGCACTCTGTGTAGGTGAACTGTTTCCAATATTTGCTATCAATGGCACATTTGGCTGTATCACCTGAAATGCAGATACATACGCTGGGGCAAACTGGGATGGTAAAGCAGAAGCATGAGTGTTCTGATTAACAGTTACAGTTGTCAATGATGACTGTGCAGGTATGCTTTGAATAGGAGGCGCATATACCGTATAACCTAAAAATGGAGTTCCAGCATTGAACTGATGATTAAGTGCACCTGAACCAGAGCTTGAAACTGGAAGTGAATGAGAACGAAATGATGAAAACTGTGCAGCTACATGGCCTCCTGCATGAGTTCGAGTTGCTGGTGATTGTGTGCTACTTGTGATAGACACATAAACTGGAGGGAGGGTAACAGCAGTAGACTGTAACTGCACTGGCGATTGCTGAACACATACTGGAGGTTGTGATGATTGACTAGTAAATTGCTGTTTAACAGATGTTGTGCATGTGTTTCCAGCATTTCCAACAATGATACTACCATATGCATAGAGTGCAGCTGTTGTGGTAACAAGTGATGTTTCTGCACTTTGAGTATATGGCAAGGCAGGAAAACAAGGTAGGTACTGTGGATCTAAAAACAAAATATTAAAATACATTAAAGTCAATCATACACAGGAATAGTTGAAACAAGAAGAGTTATGTATGTATACTTAGTGATTGTACCCCAAGCATAGTATTCAGAAAGTTGAAACAGTATTATTTTATGTATTAAAGAAAAAGGAAAACTTTAGCATAAAAAAGATAGAATGTTATACAAATAAATAGAACAAATATGTCCACTTTTACAGTAAGCAACTCAAATAGGGATAATATTGTAGTAGAAAACTTGCTAAATGATAGTATGGATGAAACCAAGAAATCTATTTGAAATATTTTTTTTTTTTTTTTTAATTTTAGATTTGTTACCAATAGCAATACTGTAAAACTCCATCTGCAAATAATATTTGAGATTTCAATAACAGTTCCTTTTTGATTTACTGCAGTCTTTAATTTAAATTGAATTTTTTTCCTTTATTCTGCTTTGATCAAGTTCTGTAGTACACTTATGCTTTTGACATAATTCCAATGGAAAAAATGTGATACCATAGCCCAAATCAAAGAAAAATAGAAATATAACTTAATTTAGATACAGCTATAGAATGTACACAAATAAATATAAATGGATTAATTTTAATGATACACTGCAGGCAATAGATGACTAACTACAAATCTAACCTTTTATTGCTGCATTTACAAATGTAACATATCTAGTTTGTTATATCTTGAATCTAGTACTGAAATACTTATAATAAAATTTTTAATTATCTAATTTGTTATTTTGCGCTTTTGAACATTGTAGAAAATTTTGTTTCAGGAAATTTATGTATACAGACATCTATTTTTATGGCATTCTAAACATACACATGTTACTTGTAATTCCAAATCTAGATATTTAACATGTTAAATGCCAAGTGGCCATTTTATTTCATTTTATGGTCATTTTATTTCATTTACCCGATAAGCCACACTCAATGACTTGAAGCACCCCTTTTTTTTTGTTATTAACCTGAATCTATCAATAATATTTTTACTGACATGATTTTTAAAATTCTTTTCCAATTGAAAATTTATATTTAATTATATTTATTATAAACTACTGCATATACTTTTGGAATTATATTTTTCAAAGGATTACTAAAAATGTCCATATGGCATTTAATCTTTAAATCTTTGAATAATGTTATTGTTCACAGTTTTGAGTACATGATCATTTAAAAGTGTTTTTAAAGTGTGTTCAGTGAACCCTTGGGGCTTCGTGACACTATTCCTCAGGTTCTACATTAGGATAGTTTCGTGTAACTTTTCTTAAAAAATAAATAAATAAATGAATAATGCAAAAAATTTGAATGAATAATTTGGCTCATAATGGACTATTTCTCATTTAGGGATTCCATGATTAAAAAGTTTAAAAAAAACTGCTTCAGAACATTCACTTGTTAACAAAGTGACTGGGATTCAGACCCACTTTAGTACATCAGAATTATATCTGATCAACTTCTTTTTTCACTTTATTTCTTTTTTGACTTATTCAATGAAAGCAGTATTGATTTGAAGTCTATAAATGGTAAACAATGAATTAATTTTATGTCTGATATATTATAAACTAAAACTTTGTTTAGTATAAAAATGTTTCTAAAAGCATAATAGGTCAAAATAGTTTAGATATATGAATGACAGGGAGGGGTCACAGAATGATTCTATGTTATTTTTATTTGTTCATTAGTTGATTTATGAACTTATGTTTCCTGCTTCTAACATCTATTGACAGTAAATAAACGAAAAGTTCATTTTCAACTAATTTCAATGAGTACTTTTGTAGGTACTTCCAAGAAACTATTAATGAATTAAAAGACAAATTATAAAAAAAATATGAATAACCTTTTAGCCAGTTAACATTGGGTGGAATCTTTGAATTTTTTTTAAAAGGATTATTCGGTGGGAGGAATATTAGGCGAGGGCCAGATGTTGCTATATTGTCAAAGAGGATGCTTTTCAGGGAAGACTCCCAGGAAAACAGGAGTCTAAGGATATAAATGCAATTTTACAAGTATTATTTTCAGATTGTCGAAATTTTTTAGTTTGGAATAAACTAAAAAAAAAAAAACTACTTATAAAGAAATAGTTAAAATTCATACTAAGAATGAATGAACTTGAAGCTGCACCAGAAGTTTTCATATCAGCAACATTTTGTCCTTGTATTCCTGTATTTTGTACATTTTGAGGGGGGTTAGCTGCTGGAAATACATGCCGCACTGGTTGAACATTTGAAGACTGATGAACGTAACACACAGGAAACTAAAAGTAATTAATTTCTCAATTAAACAATGTATATTATAGCATACATTTACACTTATGAAATACCCAAACATACTCACAATTTATATTATTAACACATACACTTATGAAATAATCAAATATCAGGGTAAGTACACTTTCCTTAAAAAAATTTCAAGCACTTTTCAAGGATTTTCAAGTACCATGCAATTATTTTTCAAGGTCAGTTGTATGTGTTCCTGATAGGAAAATTATAGGAAACTAACATTATTGTTTAATGTTGAAGCTATTAAGGAAATTTTTGGGCAAAAACAATGTTGTTTAGGAAAATTTTAGCAACAACATAACTGCTAAGGAAATTTTCAGAGAAAGCAGAACTTCTCAGAAAGAACACAATGCTGTGAATCTGCAGAACACTTTCGACCCTGCCTTTTCTAAGCACTTTCAAGGACTTAACCCAGAAAATGGGAATGTTCAAGTAATTTCAAGGCCTTGAAAATGTTAATTTAAAATTAAAGCACTTTCCTAATTTTCAAGTACCTGTATGCACCCTGAAATATAGAAGGAAGTTTATAACAAACATGCACTTTAAAATTAAAACATTCCATATCATCATATTTCTACACTAACATTAGTAATATTTCAAAGATTAATAAATTTGGATCAATGGTTGCCAACCGTGATGGTGGGTGACTTTTGTTATTTATGAAAGTGGTGTAGGCACCAGTGCATATTATATTAAATTAAAAATTAAACTCAAAATATAATATACCATATATACTCGCGTATAAGTCAATCCCAAAGAGACCTTTTTTTTCAATAAATTATTCAAAAACACTTTAAAACGAAAAAAAAAATTATTGTAATAAAAGTTATTTTCCATAATAAAATCTTCATCAGAACTCTTTAAAGTCCGATTCCAAACAAGTAGATTTATGACATATGAGCATTGTCTCTTGTCCATTTTGGGGACGCTCGTTCTCGTGTGACAAGCTCCAGGCATTCTTTTACATCCAGCATGCAGCGTCCTCAAAACGGACAGGAGACCTGTCTCAAGTGTTCTTGACCCACCGTACAATCAAAACAATATCTGGCTCCCACCTGTTATTTGAGCTGATTTTTTCATTAACTCCCAACACAGTTGTCATTAGATACTCTCTTCAATAAACAAAACAAAAAAACTCTTTCAACTTAAAATTCAGCATTATAGTTTTAAACAATCCATGTTATAGAATTATCTCTGTAAAGAACCCTTTTTTGTCAAAAACGATCGGCCGTAATCCGAGAAATGAGAGATAAACATCGAACGAAAATGCATACATAATTTTTGATGTCGCGATACACTGATAGTTGAGAGCATTGGGGAGGGCAGTGACTCACAGGAGAGTTTTGAACTGGAGAGAAATTCGGAGTGCCTGATTGTGTAATTACTACCACATCGTTTTAGGATGGATTACCTTGCAAGAAAGAGGACTTTTAGATTTGTGATTTTTTTTTTAGACTCTGCATATAAGTTGACCCCCCCCCCCTCCACACACACTTTGAAGCCTTTTTTGTCACAAATTTCTTGACTTATACGCGAGTATATATGGTATTATATATTGTGTTATACAGAATAGTATTGTACTATTTTTAAAATGCTGATTCATGATTCACATTTGATCAATATCTTTATATCCGGAATGAAGCAGGTGAGAGCTAGATATTCAAAAGAACCAAGGACAGTTGCAAAGAGGCATTTTCAGGAAACAAAGACTAAGTTTGATTCATTTTTAGTGCAAATAAGGCATAATAAAAGCAAGTGCAGAGTAAATAACATGAATAAAATATTAGAGTAACTTAACAAAATATTCGAAACTCTCTTTTACAGTTTTCTTCCACTATGTATAAAGCTATAATAAATATACAACTAAAAAAAAGTATGAAGTTTTATATACATAATTTTATAAAATAAGTTAGATGCTCATACAAATACAACTTACACCATACTAAAATCAGTCAATATTAGATGGAAAAACAAAATTTATTCAATATGAGTTTGGCATTAGTTCTCAACTAGTTGTTAAAAGATTCTAGATTTTCTATGCAATATTAAGGTTAGTTCAAAGGTATTCAGACTAATACCCTAAACCACTGAGTCTTGCACAGGGTGGCTACAGGATATCAGATTAAAAAATCCTGATATTTCCCTGATTTCCAGATAATATCTTCAAAAATTCACCGATATGTATCACTATCTACTTTTACTGAATATCAGTTTAATGGGCATAAAAAGGTCAATTAATAAAATTGAAAGTAATAATTAAGAATAAATAATTAAAATGAATTACTTTCAGCATTGAAAAGTATAAGAATCAAAGTATAGTATTTATGCAAGAGTTATATAAGTATCATTACAAGAATATTAATCTTTCAAGTATTAAACTTCTAGATAAGCTATAAAATTCAGATATAAACTTATCAGTGTTAATCCAGTCTGTAAAATCCAGTCAATAATTCATGGTAGTTAAATATCACTTATTGCAATAAAATTATGTATAAACAGAAACAGTATTTTTTTTAAATCTGCTGTTCCTGTCATAAAATATCTTGACCACTTTCAAAATAATTAAGATGAGAGGGATCACCAGGAAACATTGAAATTTTAAAACTTTCTTCTTTTCATTGAGGTGTCCAATAGGCTGTCTCCCATCACATGAAACACGAATAAGGAATTCTATACATGTGTATTGTCATGAGTCAGAGAAAAGCTGTAATTACCTTAAAAATATCAATTTTCCTGGTTTTATAGTTTTTTAAGGTATTCCCTGATATTTCCTTGATTTTTTCCAGAATGCTGATATTTCCTGATGTTTCCCTGATTTCCAGGTTCTGTAGCCACTCTGTCGTGTCTCTAAATTGGCCCTTTTCAGACAGATAATTAATTATGCTATCTCATTTTTGAAAATAATCACTAACTTAAATGAAAATAAAGACATTGTAGCTTCTTTTTTTACAATAAGAGGCTTCATTTTCTTGAAAATGATCTTGAAGTCTTAAAATCATTTAACTAATTTTAAATTTTTTGCTCTTAGTAAAAAGTGATAAAACCATTGCTTCATCTAATAAAAATTTAGAAAATATTTTTTTTTTTTACAAGTTGTGTGATGAATTGTCATTGTGATAGTGTTTGTGTATTATGTTTAGAGAGTAAGAATCTGTTTTGGCTATGAATACTGTAAAAGTCAGTCTAATACTCAAGTACCAAATTGGTATATTTAAAAGTAAATATAACATGTTAAAAATTTACATTATTTAAAGGAAGGCAAAACATTTTAAAATTTAGACTATTGAATTATAAATTAAAGCATTTTTAATTAAAAAAAAAGCAACTAAACTATAAATTATGAATAATAAAATGTACAAGGATGTCAATCAACCCCTCATTATGAAATTGTATGAGTTTAAAAATCAAACTAATGTTTTTGCCTTTTACGCGAAACTAAGGAAATATATCAATATGTTAAAAGCTAGCTTTACGAGCACGTATGAAACATCTAGATTAGATTAACTAATTTTCTTATCAATGAATTATTAAAAGTAATCTGTTGACAGTTTCAAAATCAAATGGGTTGACAGATTTCCCCTGATATTATTCACCCAAACTTTACAGAAGGAACATAAAAAAAAAATATATCAGGATTTAAAAGGGATCAACTTTATTTTTTAAATAAATTGATCCCTCCCTCACAAGCGACTAAAACAGAACCTCTTTAAAAAAACATAAACACTGCAGATCAACTAAACACTTTCATCCTTGCCCTTTTAAAGCACTTTTAAGGCCTCAACCAGGTAAATTTGAATTTTTGCATCTTGAAAATGGTCATCTAAAATTCAAGTACTTTCTAGATTTTCAAGCACCCCCTATGCACCCTGTTAATCATAAAAATTATTGAATCAAACTTTATTTATAAATGTTTCCTTGTGAAGGTGATACATATTTGTTAGTGATAAACGATAATTTTTAAGTTTGTTAACTTAAAGCTGTAATAATTTTGAAATATATTTTTCCACTGAAGCAAATGTATTTAAAAAAGAATGAAGTGAAAAGTTTGTTTATTCTTGTTGAATATCAAGCTATTCAAGGTCAAAGAGTTTCACAGACAAAAGGGCACAAGCAAACAATTACGTGATTACATAGTACAGAAAATTAGAAATAAATGCTGAAATCTGTTTAAAAAATTTGCATTTTAAATGAAACAAAATGCATCTCACAAAACATTTGAAAAGAGTACATTAAAAAAAATATGATATCTTACTAAAACAATAGGCCTTGGTTCAGCTAAAAATTGACTTGATGGAGTTGGATGTCTGATATTTTGTACAGGAGTCAAAGGAGACTGATGAGCTACAGTATATTGCATTTGTGAAAAATAAGGTACATACAGAACAGAAGATGATGATGAAGTATTTACAGTTGGCTGTGGTTGTTGTCCAGATGATTGTAATGTTGAATGAGGTTGTTGGCGTTGAGATGATTGACTTGAAGGAGAAAGAGTAGTCCCTGATGTTCCTTGGGTAACAGTTGTAGAAACCTGTTCAGTAGCAGATACTGCTGGTTGATAAGGAGGAAAAATCCCCCTTTGATTCCCTAGAGATAAATTCATGATTAAAATGAAAATGTTTATAATGTACACTAGAAATCTATGCATATAGTAAATTGGGCATCTATTTAAAGAATATATTTATTTTTCCTTTTGTGGAATATTAAGCTGAAGACTTTGGTGGCACTTCAAATTGGAGATATTCCTTTCTTGGCAGATCATTATCAAATTGTAATAATTTTGTACAACATAATAATTTTGTACAACATAATAATTTTGTACAGAACATTAAAATACTTTCAGTAAAAACTGAAAAATTGTGCATTACAATTATTTCAGTAAAAATTGAAACATTAAAGTTATAAGATTTTTGACAAAATATTCCAACCTGAATCCCTGTTCGGACATCCCTTGGGATCACGAAGCAGTCCCAATAGCTGACAGTAGTGAAATGAAATGAAATGAGAGATGGGTGGTTCAAGAAGAGCCCAGTACAGCGACCAGAGGTCTATTGTACTACCCCAGACAGAACAGATCTCCACGAAAAGAGACCAGTAGCCGACGCAAAGATGAGCAGGCACTTGACAGGAATGTCATTCAGCTCCCAGGGTTCAATCACATGTCGACCAATGTGTTTGAATCTGTGAGCACAGTAAACCTCACATTCACAGAGAATGTGAGCAGCAGTTTCTTCGCTGTATATTTGCAGCCCCTGCAAAGCGAATCTTTAATGACACCCATAATGTTGAGGTGCCTCTTGAGGGTGCCCAGTAAGGAGCCAGACAGCCCTCCTGATGCCAGTTCTGCTGAGCTTGAAAGTTCCTTTTGACGTGTACTAGGGCAATTGCAGCTGACAGTAGTAGAATAGGTACGTATATTATTATGTTAGGGGGACAGTAGTAAAAGGCTTAGATCCCACAATGATGTGAGGAAATATTGTAATAAAATTAATCTATATAAATAGAATTGAAAACCTGTCTGTCTGTTTGTTTGTCCCATCATCACAAGAGAACGGCTGAACCGAATTTGATGAAATTTTGTGGGTAGCCTTAAAATAGCCCCACTTAAATTTAGTCCAAGTTTCGAGTTTCTAAGACCCAAGAGTTGTCGAGATATTAATGAAAGATGAAACTTTTTCCTAGGAGTTCTACTCTCTAATTCCCTGGTTCCTGAAAATGAAAAGGTTAAAAATAGTTTGTTTAAAATGTGAGAGTGAATTAAAACTTTATCTCTGAGTTTGGCGAGAGATTTTTTGCGCTAATTAGTCACTTTCTGAAAGCATAAATTGTTTGAAGCATGAATTTAAATGGAAAATCTATCACCATGATTTATTTTTCACAAGCTTTTACTCAACAATGAAAAGTATTAAGAAATCAAAATCGTTATTTTATTATTAGCATTTTATGAGAAAGATTCTATCTTATATCATGTTGCTCGGCAATGCACTTAAATTAGATGTGTTTGTTAATGTTTATTATTATTTTTTCGATTTGAATAATAAATAAATGGATATTAAAACATATCTTATAAATGAACAGTTTGATTTTTCTTTTAATTATATTAATTGCAGACTACATACATCACTTTAATTTACTTTGGCAAAGAGTTTACAAGCTTATCTATCGTGTTTGGCTAATAAACTCATATATTGTGTTTAGCCAATAAATTCATTTACCTGATTGTTGAAACAGAAAAAGAGTAGAATGGGTATATCTTCTAATACAATTTTAGAGTTTTCATTTAGTACATACAAATGGGATCGGGATGCTTTATTCAGATCTGCAAATTCAGAGCTACGAATTTGGTGGGATATTGCTAACTTGGCAACTTTTCTTAAACGTTGCCAAATTGACGGAAATGTCGCCAAATTGTTAAAAATGATGCAAAATAATGAAATTTATTTTGTTTTGTTAGAAAAGAGTACTGAAATGATGTTTCATTAACATTTGTCTGTCAGTCCAACTGCCCTACTTAGTAACAAATTTAGCGAATTTTTAAAATGTCACTAAATTGATAAAAATGTATAAATAAAAATGTAAAAATGTGATAAAAATATCTTAAATAGACAAAATTGCGCTAAATAAATGAAATGAATTGTGTTTTGTTAGGGGATAGTATTGTGATGATTTTTCGTCAATTTGTCACTAAGTGGAACTGTCAGTTCTACAGTCCCACTTGGCGATAAATTTGGCAATTTTTTAGAATGTCACTAAGTTGACAAAAATGTCGCCAAACCTTCCATAGAGATAGCATTATTCATTCGATATTTTTTCCACCGATTTATTTGAAGGAAATAATATCATGTTGCATAGCAACGGATTAAAATCTTTTCTGATTTGAATAATAAAGATATATATATAAAATAAATTTCATTGCCATTGCATTTTTGACTGGGTAATATGAATTATGGTGTTCAGGTATAAACATTATTATTATTGATAATTTCGGGGATTGTTGATTCAGATATTTTCGATGTTTTCAAGTTGCCATTGTTTTATTGTGACAAAAATTGTTGAAACTCATATGCTGTACTCTGTATGGGTAATTTTCTACAAATGCATGGGTATATCTTCTAATCTACGAGAATGTAAGTAGTACAGGTATATTGGCATATATTTTGACATATATTGGCATATATTGGAATCAAGTACGGCCTTCAGGTATGAAGATTACAGGGATTATTGATATTTTCAATTTATTATGTCATCTGCTTTATTTTGGCAAAGATTTTTGAGACTCATATTGTAATACAGGAAATCTTCTACTAATACTCGGACATATCTTCTAATATACGATACTATAAGTACTATGGGTATATCTTCCCATATAATTTTAACACTTTCAATTTAGCATATATTAGAATCAATACTACCTTCAGGTTTAAAGATTACGGATTTATTGATATTTTCAATTTATACATGTAATCTACTAATACAGGTTATATCTTCTAATATTCGCATGTATAAGTAGTATGGGCCCCATACAATTCTAACGCTTTTATTTTGCATATATTGATTCAACTCCATATTTTTTGTAAATTTGCTTACAAAAAGAACCAGGATGTTTTATTCTTCAGATCTGCCCATGAAGATGATTTTGTATAGCGAGAACACAGATTCTTAAACTTCTTTTTAGGAGCATTAAATTAAATATTTTAACAGAATAATTTGATTAACAATGTCATTTAGCATATTACAGGAATTTGCACATGAATGTGAATTTTAAGTTTCTTTATATTATATACTCCATACGAAGAACGGGTATGCTGCTAGTATTCAATATAATCAAATCCTCTTTAACTTCAGGGAAGGTAAAAGAAAACTAGGGACAAAATGGGTCAACAAACCAGAGGCTAGTAATGTTAAAATTAACATACCCAACAACTATAAAGTTGCCTTCAAATCACCTTAAGCAACTGAATGGACTAACGCCATGACTGAGGAAATTAAATTTATGAAAAAAAGAGATATCTGGGAGTTAGTTCCTGTACCTCCTTCAGTAAAAATAACAGGCAGTCGAAGAGTTTATACTCTAAAAAGATACGAAAAAGGGGAAATCAAACGATGTAAAGCAAGGCTAGTAGTTCAAGGGTATACCCAAGAAAGGGTGACTCTTATGACGAAGTTTTCAGTAAAGTCATTAATTTCAGTCTGATTAGATTACTTTTTACTATCTTTGTCAGTATGCGATGGATGCATTTTCAGCTGGATATAGAATGTGCATACTTATATGCTAAATTAAAATATAAAATTTACATGAAACAGCCAGCGGGCTTTACTAATGCTAAGTACCATAACTCTGTGTGCTTATTAAATAAAGCAATTTATGGTCTTCACCAAAATGCTAGAGACTGGTTTATGGTACTAGATTCCATGTTTAAAGAATTGGAATTTACTAACTCAGGTGGTGTTATTGCTGTTATATTTTTAATACCAAGGTACTTATATTAGTTTTTGTGGATGATATCATTTTATTCTCTAAATATTAAAAGGATATTAATGCAGTAGTTTCAAATGTTAAATAACAAGTTTGATATAAAAATTCTAGGAAAAATAAAAAAATTGCTAGGTGTAGAATTTGAGGAAACAGATCACAAGTTTCATATACACCATAAACAGTATATTGAAAAGGTCTATGAAAAATTTAGACAGTTTAAATACCCAATTGTTTCATTACCAATAGCAAAAGGTTATATTTTGAGTAAAATAGATTGTCCTGGCACTAGTGAGGAGTTGAATCAAATGAAAAGTATTCCTTACAGGAATTTAATAGTATGCTTAAGTTTCATTGCTAGTAGGACACGACCTGATTTGTCAGTTATGTTGTTTGTCAGTTACCTTACACCTTTTTGGTAGGTCAGACGGTCTGGGTCTCAACAACGACCTGATTTGTGCTTTGCAGTAAATTTACTATCTCAGTTTCAAGAGAATCCTGGTATAAAACATTGAGATGCCCTATTAAAGTTGTTGGGTTATTTAGACAAAACTAAAAATTACACATTAAATCTATCAAAAATTAGTGAACTTAATTTGAATTGTTATTCGGACTCTGATTTTGCAGTCAATAGGGATGATTAGGTATCTTTAGGAGGTATGATATTTTATGTAGATAAAGTACCTGTATCGTGGCGTACCTTCAAACATAAAAGTATAAGCTTATCCACTATGGAAGCTGAATATGTATCAATTGAAGCCATCAAGGAAATGATCTGGATGCAAAATATAATTGAGGAAAGCTATCAAATAGGGTTATAACTTAACAAAACAAAAGCATAATTTTTTGGGATAACCAGGCAGCTATCAATTCTTCAAATTCCCCAATTGAAAATCATTGAACTAAACATATAGATGTCAAATATCATTTTTTGAGAAATTAGTTATAACAGTCATTCAAAGTTTGTAAATAGCAAGGATAATGATGAAGATTACTTCACTAAACCTATGACTAAAGATAGAATTCTTAAATTTTGTAATGAACTATTTAAAATGTAATTTTTAAACTTTAACTTTCAAAAGCTTTAACTTTAAACTTGATATTAAAATACAATACATTATAATTAATTTCTACCTCAATGTACAAAATGAAATTGTCATTTGAGTATAAAATATGGTGTTGATGTGATAACTATGCCATACATGTTTTTGTATTTATATCCATTATTTTTTGTACTCCCACACTTAGCAGTTTAGCTGCTTATGTATGTTTAAACAAAATATTGATCTCATTTTCAACATTTCTCACTATAATTATATATATATATATATATATATATATATATATATATATATACACACACCATTTTTCAATCCCACAAAAATATTTTTTGCTAATGTGTTTCATTGTGTGTGATGGTCGAAACTTTTGTAGTTTTGGCATTTTGATTCAAACTTCAAGTATTTTTAAATTGTATACTGTGATTGAATTTTAACACTAAAACATATATTTAAAAAATTTAAATATTAAATGATTATATTTAAATTTAAACTTTAACTTATATAATATGCTTATACTTAAATGTAAACTTTGACTTATATAACATGTTTATACTTAAACTTAAATGACTTATTTAACATGTTTATACTTAAATTTAATTGTTAACTGATTAATATGTTTATACTTAAATTTAAACTTTAACTTTTTGACATGTTTATACTTAAATTTTAAATGTAATTTTATGACATGCTCATACTTAAATTTTAATAATCTTAAAGGTTAAATGCATATACTTAAAATTTTTCTACAATACAAACTTTCTTAGTTAGTCTATTTGACTTTATAATTACCTGTATTTCATGATTCCAATTAATGATTATACATCAAACTCAACTGAAATTTGAGTATGTTAACACTTAATGCTATATCATGTTATATTGTTGTTATTGAAGCATTATAGGGCTAAGACTGTTTAAAGTGCCTATATAATTTGATGAAATACTGGAACTTGATATTGATTAACATGTCAAGGTTCTTAAATTAAAATTTTTGAGTACTACTGTGAATGCGTCGAATTTAACAAGCTGCATGAGGGAGCCGATTGCTGGAAGAATGTAAACAAAAAATCATGATTAACTATTCCCCTGAACAATGTTCAGAAACACAACTTTATTTTTGATTCACTTACCTCGTTCTCGGGAATGACTCACGGCATTCTTTCAGCAGAAGTCTTCATGCAAATTGAATATCCAACGCTTACACAAACACATTTGTATTTAGGGACGGACCCCGGACATTGTTCCGGTAGGTACCGATCCCTGTGTATTTAAAAAGTTCACCTTGGAAACATCTTTAGGTCTAAGGGGAAAAGACTAGTTGATTGAGATCAGTAGATTGATCTTGCATTGAATTCTGGTTATGCTATGACGTCTTTGAATTGATGGCCTTAGTTAAAAAGGCAAGTTCGGTATTGAATGATATGCAGTTGTGTTAGTCTGTGTTTGTGAGTTTCTGTCACATAAGTATGTATATCGGTGATTTATGCTTTTAATATTTGGGCATATGTATGACTGTTCATGAGCACTAAAGTATCTAGTTATTTTTGTGTCAAGATATAGTTTCCTAATGTTCCAGTATATGACCTGTATAAGTCGAGTATGATGGAGAAACTTGTGTGGGTTATTGTTGTTTCCAATATGGCCTTCTTAAACGTTTACAACTCTACATTCACACCTTGTATATATGTTCAAGCAGCATATTGTTACAGCAGCTAGCCAATGTTATATGGCAAGATTCTTAAGTTCTTAATAAATGTGGATCTTGTTTTAAACTTGACTCTTGTTTTTCTTCATTTTGATGCTGCACTATTTACGATGAACTAAATAAATTTATTACCACTGCTAAGTCACACAGGAGTTTTAATCCTGTGGGTACCAATACCTTTTCTGACATATTTTCGGCTACTGTGCAAAGAATTTCCCTGGTGTGGCTCGATACCGCTGTTTCCAGTTGACATGCTCATAGGAATATTTATTAAAATGCACTTGACTGGAGGCCCCAAAATGCCTCTTACATATATATTGGCTATGCCCTCCCTTTGTCTTTCCTTGACCAAGTTCTTCCTGATCACCGGAATTTCGTTTCCTGAGTTCACAAGAGCCATGACTACCATCCTGTCCACACTAATGGGGATCCTTTCCCATTCATACAGGTTTTCATGGATCGGCTTTTCTGAATTTACAGACCGTAGCATGTCAACTCGCACCACTACTTGTCTGTTGTGTGACATCCTTGCCTCTTCTTTCCCTATTCCAGGCTTGTTCCTATCTCACTTTCTCCCGATCGGATATTTGGACAGTTCCACCTTATGTGGAATCTTGTGCAGTACTCGAAACATTCTCCTCTCTGCTTATGCTTTCTTGAACCTCCTGCAGAGGAGCGTTCTTTCTCTGGTCGGTACTCATATTTATCTGGAGTAGTTCCCTGTTCTATTCCCTTGTGGAAATCCCTATATTCTTTGCGACGTTGCGGTACATATGATTCTGCCTTGGCTGCGAAAAACATATCGCACTCTTTTGCTAATTATTGGGGCTTGAACCACCCATTACCTTGTCGTATCCTGATGTATGCCACTGTCTCTGCATCTAACATCTCGAAAATATGGTCAGACACAATCAATTGGCTGATCACTTCCGCATCTTCCACATTTCAAACATCACAATAGTGCTCTCACATAGCACTCAGTCTCGAGGCTAACTGGACAAAGTTCTTGTCAGAGTTCCGTCGGGTTCTCTTAAAATCCTGCAAACAGGCCTGTGGAGTTGACTGAAAGTGAGCAAGAACCAATTTCTTGATCTCCTCAAAATTCCGAAACTGCTCCGTCTCTAAATGTGTGACGAAGTTCGTGGCCCTTTCTCCTAGCATATTTAATAAAATCGATCCTCAGGCATCTTCTGGGACCTCTTCACTCTCAAATGAAAGCTGCAAGCTTTTGAAGAAATATGCCTTGGATAGCACTTTCACTGTCAAAAGTTTTACTATCTTTATCATTTCATCCAGAGGTCTGGGCAAAATTTTCACATCTGCCCCCTCGCGAGACTCGAACTACAACTCTGAGATGCATGCTGTAATCAGCGACATTTCAGTTCTAATTCCGATTCAGCTCTCAATTTTCCCCTTTCCATAGTCAGTCTGAAATCCTCCTCTCTTTCCTGAGCTTGAGATGCAAATTCTCGTTGCTGCCTTTCAACTTCCCATTGCTCTAATTCTATTCTCTCCGCTTCGATTAAATGTAGAAAACCAAACAATTAAAAATAAATAAACAAACTTAGTTAACATGAAAGAAAAAAAAAACTCTTAAAATAACTTCATTGAAATATCCAAAATTTCACGATACTAATAAAATCAAATAAATTACAAACAGGATATCTCATATGCTTAGCGAAAGAACAACGACTACTAGGGTTAAAGGGTCACTAACCTGTTCTCTTTCCATGTAGATTCCGGGATTGGGTGCTTCCTTCAGAAACTGCAGACTGGAGCTGGGTCTTTCAACAGGGATCTGTTCTAGTAGAGGCTGATACTTTCAAGGTTCTCACGGGTTCCTTCAGAATTGGGCATTGGCATTTTCATGTCGTTCCGATGTCCGCGGGCTTGATTTGTAACCACACCGGGCGGCCACCACTGTCAGTCTTTACTCTCCGATGCTGCCTATGGTCCGTCGGTCCCTCTCCCCAGTTTCAGAGATGGGGTGACCAAATTTGAAATGAAGCACAACAAAAACCAATAGCATTTGACCAAGTGGAATCGCACGCTGGTTACGATCCGCAAAATTTATATAAATCAAGACACTGCATTTTGACGACACGGCAGACTTTTTTAACAATATAATAACAATTTATTGAAACAAAGGAAAAGTTATAAACATATTAAATGACCCAAGATGACACCCCGACAATGGGTGCTAGTTCAGATGTTTAAACAAATGTTAATGGAAATATGGGTCATGATGAAAACCCTTGGAGCATTGAAAACTATTGACTGTCACAGTCGGTGCCCTGCAGAGAATCATCATGAACAACACAGTCAGTTGTATATATCCTCCCTCAAGTTCATTGGTCCCTGGAGGTAGAGTCTTCTTGGAAGCTGATAACTTGGGCTCTAAGCCCCACTGGTGACACATTAACATGCCGTAAGCCCCCTTGCTGACATATTTTGTTCCAAAAAAGCAATTCTCTGGGTGCTAAGCCCTCATGTTGCCATATTAATGATTCAACCTCCGTGCAGATATGGGAGGGTTCTTGATCCTTATGGGGTCCTTCCCCGAATTCCTACCTCACATGGAGCATGGGGTCGTTGTTGGAATGCTGAGTTCTGAGGATATTTTCCCAGCAGAACCTTGCAGAAAGGTTATAAATGGAGATCAAAATCCTATGAAGTCGGTAGCGGCTCTTCAGTTTGGAATGTGGTAGTGCTGCTAATAAATTATAGTTTAAACTAGGGTTGGAAAAAAAAAAATGTTTTAAACCAGCTAACTTGGTTTTAAATTAAACTAGATTTTTAAAACAACAATATAAACCAAGGTTTAAATCCTCCAAAAACATGGATTAAGCCAATGGGATTTAAACCAGACAAGATTAGATATTCAATTATATAGCTATAATTTTAATTATATTGCGATAAATGTTCCCTTTATTTGTACACAAAGGACATTTTTTCCTCTTAACAATCATTTATTCTGAAAGAAACAAATAAGCAATAAAAGCAAACAGTTTCTGATTCAAAACCAGAAAATCAAGTGAAACAGAATAGTGCATACGATACGAATAAAGCATTCTTCTATAAGCTCAATCTCCAATGTTTGCAGCACAGTGTAGAAATGAAACAAATCGCTCACCTTGCTTACTATGCATCACTGTGAGCATGCACACTTAGTTTACTAGCAGAGAAAAGGAACTGCAAGTGTTGCAGCCCGAAAGATGCCCTTTCCACACACTTTAAAGACATGCATGTGAAAACTGACCTTCCCATTTACATTGCAGGCACAAGAATTGAATTTATGTATGAACATTCTGATCTGCATTCAATGTAGATTCAGTGCAGGAAGAATGTAGAAATGTGATGAATAAAAAAAAAATATTTTTTAAAATAAATTACAGGGAGTGCTGCAGCTCTGAAGCACTTATACACGAGCTGCTATTGTATAAAGTAATGTCCAAGGAAGGACTTATATTTTTGGTCTAGGGATCAGTGCATTAAAAACTGAGAATGAATTTCAAACATTCTGTTGAAATCACTAAGAAAAAAAAATATGGTATCTAATCCTGCATAAAGTATTAAATTTAGAAAAAATATGAAAGATGATTTAAGTTAGAAAATTAAAAATAAATCAGAACATGATTAGCAATTTGTACTTACGATGCAACACTGGTTTATTTTTTATATAATTAAGAAGAAAAGATAATAAAAGCATAGTCACAAATAAGTGCTCTTTTTCAGCATGATACAGTAAATATTGGGCTAGCATTCCCAAAGTAATATTTGGAACACTGGGACAACAATTTAAAACCCAGAACATAACCCAGAAAATAGTGATGTTTGTGTAGACACTGTTTTAATTAAGACATGTGTTACTTAAAGTAACATGAATCAGAATTTTCATTTATTTTTTACAATACATTGCTGTTACCTGATTGAGGATTAACAAAAACTCCACTGGAAAACAAGACATCAGTTCCTGTAGAATATGGCCACATCAATGGTTGGCCAACTGCAACTGTATGTGTACTGAAGTCATTAGAAGAATCTTGAGTTCCTGAATTCCAACTTGCTGCCTGCTGTGATGAATCCTATATTAATAAAAAATAAGTATCATAAAATAATATGGATAAATATGAAGTCAAGTAATGTTCTTCCAAATCAAATTTAAAGCAAAAAAGTTTTCCCAATAGGCTTATATAAAGACTAACATATGTTGAACATTATTTTGCCATACAATAGATTGAAAAATATTCACTCAATGTGAATGTTTTCAGCTGACACTGTTAACAAAAAGTGCATATTTGGCAACAATCACAGGTGAAGCTTTACATTTGGTAGGAATGATAGATTATGTAACTTTAATATAATTAAGAGCAGAGGCACATTGTTATTCATTACAGAATTTCATATTAAATTTTGTAACTCAATCTGAAACTAGATATCTGAGCATGTGCAGGTATATCTATCACTATGTGTTTATCACTCATTGAAGACAAAAATTTCAGACAAACATTGTACACTTAAATTATAACTGCTAAGCATATCAGAGCATTGTAAACATTTGGCACTCTATCTGGGTACAGAATCAAGAAATAAGAATCAAAAGATATGTTGGAAGTAGCATTTGTCTTAACCTTAATGGTAATATTTTTAATTATCACTCAGAATAAAAATAGGGTTGCAGATTTTGGATGGAAGAATTTTCCAAACAGAAGTTTTCAGAATATATTATAGAACAAATCTGACATAAGGCAATATTTTACTTAAGTAAAGTGACAAACTACTTTGCAAATAATCAAGAAAAGTGAATAATAAAAGTCCCACTCAGATTTAAGTGAAAGAGACAAATATGCACTCTGTTGCAATATATATATGTATGCACCCATAAAATGCTGAGATACAGTTGTGAAACTCGGCATGCAAATGTTGTTTCTAATGTTATAGATAAAATATAATTATTTTATAACTTTTTAACAGCACAGATCTCCACTTAATGATGTCTGTGCCTTGAAGTGGTGGTGGAGCTTGCGTGTTCCAATGATCTTAAGAGCTATGCCGGTGGTAGTTTTTCCTACTGGTAGGGTCCCCATGCTGGACAGATCAAAGGTGAGGTTCTACACAAAAAGAGCCATCCTGGTTCTCCAGGTTGGGGGTGAGGCATACTGCCTCACCCTGTAAAATCCTCAGGGGTTCACTTTTTTAGTAGATATGGGTGTTACAATCCCGACGTACCTGTGCTATCTTTTCTTCTCAGCTGCAGGTGGCATCAATGCCAAACCCTTAGTAAACATCACTTCTGCTTTATGGACTCTAGTGCCACCCTTCGGTCTCTGCCATAAGGTATACCGTTTTGGGCTCGGGAATGGGTTCATGCAGTTGTGATGCGAAAAGAGCAGAGCAGCGTGCAACTGTAGTATTGCTTTTAAGAAACATTTGTAGTAAACGGTTTCAGAAGCTGAGTCCCTTGGTTGCGTTGGTTGGATGGTGGAGAGTGTTTCATATCGGGAAATCCCCCTTGAATCCTTGGGCTCTGTGTGTCTTTTATGATACATCTTGTATCAGACTTAGAGCTTGTGTTGCTGTTAGCAACAAACTTAATGCCCTTCACTTAGTGGAATTGCTAGATGGTTATAATGTTGCCGTTAGTGTGAATTTTAAATCCAATGAGTATAAGGATGAGTATATTTTGCATCTGCTTATCTTCCTTATGAAGAAAGGGAAACTTTTACTAATGTGATTACTAGTCTTACTGAGCACTGTAGTGTGGGAAAAAGACTCATCATTGGTTGCGATGCTAATGCCCACCACACTGTGTGGGACAGCAGTAACTGCAACCGACGTGGTGATGATCTTTTGGAGCACATTATCAGCTCGAACCTTTTTATTCTAGGGCAATAAGCCCACTTTTGTTACTATAAATCATAGAGAAGTCATTGACTTAACCATATGCAATAATATTGCATATGACAATGTAATCAATTGGAATGTTTCAGATGATATAACCTTGTCTGATCATTGCTTAATTACTTTCTCTGTTAAAGGTCTCTCAAGATTGAGTACAGCAGAAGGTAGGAACCCAAGAAGAACCAATTGGGTTTCCTACAAAGAAGATCTGCATGCCAGGTTTGAAAGTCAATCTGGTAAGTATTCTTCAACGGCTGAGTTGGATTGGACTGTTGACCAGGTGCAACAAGTCATTATCCTCTCCTATCATAATAATTGCAAGACCACCAAGGTTGAATCCCCCAAGGCTGGTCCCTTGGTGGTCAAAAGAACTTAGTTACCTTCGTAGTAAGTGTAAAAAGCTCTTCAATAAAGTTAAAAAGAGTGGTGAATGGCAGATCTATAAAACTGCCCTCACTTCCTATAACAAGGCGATTCGAGACTCCAAGAGAAATTCCTGGAGAAGCTACTGCGATAGCATTAAGGACATTTCTGCCACTGCAAAGCTTGTTAAGATTATGTCTAAAGACAGAAACTGTAGCCTAAATACAATTAGGTTGCCTAATGGTGGTTATTCTGGGACTGGGGAAGAGACCCTTGCTGAATTGTTCAGGGTTCATTTTCCGGTTTCAGAGTCGAATAACCATAACACTATTCCTGATGCTCGCTCCACTTCTACCTTTGATAGCATTAAGTGGGGTATTGCTAGTACGGTCAAGGGTTGATCCAGCGAGGGGCGGAAGGGGCGATTGCCACCCCCGTCTGAGTTATAAATAGGGAAAAAATAAAGACAATGAAGAATAATTTTTGTGTTGTTTGTTATACATGACTGCCTGTAATAAACAAATGTCTAATGTGAAAAATGTTTTGACATTTCTCTTTAAAAATTGCTTTTCAAATTGGCTCTAAGTTTAATTTCGAGGTGGGAAGACATGAGTTTGTCATCAAAAGCAAGCGGAAGGGGCGATTGCCACCCCCGTCTGAGTGGAGAAGCTACTGCGATAGCATTAAGGACATTTCTGCCACTGCAAAGCTTGTTAAGATTATGTCTAAAGACAGAAACTGTAGCCTAAATACAATTAGGTTGCCTAATGGTGGTTATTCTGGGACTGGGGAAGAGACCCTTGCTGAATTGTTCAGGGTTCATTTTCCGGTTTCAGAGTCGAATAACCATAACACTATTCCTGATGCTCGCTCCACTTCTACCTTTGATAGCATTAAGTGGGGTATTGCTAGTACGGTCAAGGGTTGATCCAGCGAGGGGCGGAAGGGGCGATTGCCACCCCCGTCTGAGTTATAAATAGGGAAAAAATAAAGACAATGAAGAATAATTTTTGTGTTGTTTGTTATACATGACTGCCTGTAATAAACAAATGTCTAATGTGAAAAATGTTTTGACATTTCTCTTTAAAAATTGCTTTTCAAATTGGCTCTAAGTTTAATTTCGAGGTGGGAAGACATGAGTTTGTCATCAAAAGCAAAGTCCCTGTGTGATCCTATATGCACCATAGAGTTCATTTTGTCTGTGTACACTGCAGCTGACATTTTCTCTGTTACGCTACCATTAAGTACCAAGCTCCAGACAGAAATTCGCGACAAGTGCTCTGCATCATCACTCATTAAAAGCACTGTAGGAGTTTTGCAAAAGAAACGAGTGGAGAGTGGCACTGTCTTTCATCTTCTTTTCAATAGAGCAACTGAAATGATGAATGACTTGGACATCGTCCCCAAAAAGCCTAGAATTATCCGAAGAATAACACATCGAGACAACCCTACCGTACAAAGTGTCGAAGACTATTATCGAGTAGTCATCTACAACAAGGCTTTGGATGAAGTTAATCAAGATTTGAACTCAAGGTTTGACGAATCCGTACTGAAAATATTTGATATTAATGTTCTCATCCCAAAAAATGCTGATGAAAAAGTCGAGGACAAAGCAAGAAAGCAAAGTGCTCTGCAAAATATATCACACAAATTTGGTTTAATTCTGGATCATCATGGAAGTAAAAGTCTGTTCGGAAAGTGCACTTCAAGAAGAATATGAAGTTTGGTATGAGTTTTGGAAGAATGCTTCTGAAAAAAAAAAACCCCACAGAAGTCTCAGAATTTTTGGAGAAATGTGATCCAGGTGTTTTTCCACGGATCTACAAGCTTCTCGCCCTTCAAGCTACATTCCCAGTAAGTGTTGCTTCAGCAGAACGTAGTTTCACGTCATTGAAGCGCCTTAAAACTTGGCTTCGAATGCAGATAATAGAAGAGAGACTTTCAGGACTAGCATTAATACACATCCATAAAGACATTCATATTGATGTAAAGTGATTGATAAATTTTCAAAGAAACCAAGGTGGTTTGACTTTTCACTATAAACTTTTTTTTAGAAAGTTGCTTGTTATAAAAAAAATAAAATAATTACAACGTTTTCGTAATTTAGATTTAAACTTGTTCTATTAAATACATTGTAAATTATCGTTGTGGTTGTTGTTTAAATGTATATGTATTGTATCCATTATTAGCTTATCCTTTCTGTCATACTTAACTATAATTTACCCTAAACCATTTTTCCATATAGTTTAATGATAAGCTCAACTCTTTAATTATTATGTATATTAATATGACTAAAGAACAACAAAATTTATCTAAACTATTCAACAGCCCAAACTTAAAAATTTTCCAGAGGTGGATCCCTGGAACCGCCCCCCCCCCCCCGTAATGAAACTCTGGATCCGCCCTTGAGTAGGGTAGTTACTTGGATAGGGTTAAGTGGGCAATTAACTCTCTTAAACCCTATAAAACCCTGGGGATTGATGGCATCATTCCGATTCTTCTCCAGGAGGGAATTGAGGTTCTTGCTCCCATTCTCAGTAGAATATACAGAGCCTGTATTGTCTTTGGTCACGTGCCGTCTGCCTGGAGGCATACAAAGGTAATCTTTATTCCAAAGATTGGTAAAGATAATTATTATGAGGCCAAATCTTTCAGGCCTATTAGCTTTACGTCTTTTCTTCTAAAGACTATTTAAAAGCTTTATTGACAGGTATATTAGGGAAGAGATTCTGGCCGCTGTGCCGCTGTCTAATTCTCAACATGCTTATCAACTGGGTAAATCTACGGATACTGCCCTTTACAGTCTCTCCTTTATACTGGAGATAAACTTAAATGCTAAGGAAGTTGCTCTTTTCACTTTTCTTGACATTGAACGTGCTTTTGATAAAGTGCCCATTGACACCATCCTACATGCTCTTGATAGGAAAGATATAGATATGACAATCCCTTGTTGGATCAAGAATTTGTTATCTAATAGGTACATCTGTGCATCTTTACTTGGTGATAATATGATGGTAGATGCTTTGGCAGGCTGTCCACAGAGAGGTGTTCTTTCACAAATTCTTTGGTATTTAGTTGTAGACTCTCTTTTAGAGAACATAACTAGCTCTGGTGTATCCTGTGTCGGATATGCTGATGATGTTGTAATCATTGCTAGAGGCAAATTTGGTAATACTGTCTCAGACATGATGGCCACTGTTCTTAAGAGTGTTGAGTCGTGGTGCAAAAATGCAGGCCTCTCTGTTAATCTGCAGAAGACTGCTATGGTTGACGTTTACAAGAAAATGCATTCTTAATCTTAGAGACATCTGCTTTGGTCAGAAGCTTATCTGCTCCAAGGAGATAAAATTCTTAGGAATCTATTTTGATATGGGTCTCAATTGGAAGAGACACTTTGAATACTGCATTCAATTTTTTATGAGTGCGTATATTTTTTGCAACAGATTGTATTCTGTACCTCCAAGGTATAGGACATCATGGCCAATTTTCATGAAAAATAATGTTTCCCATAATGCCTTATAACTTTTTATTCTTTGAAATAGCATAACAAAAGATCCATTTTAGTGCCATAAAAATAGATATGTTTAAAACACACTTGTATTCTCTTTATGATAAAAAATCTTCATCTCCTTATCACAAATAATCCATTTCAGATATAGTGTCTCATACTTCTAAAGTGCAAGTATAAACTTGTTAATATAAGAGGTTAAATACTCTATATTATAATAAAACATTGAAAAAAAATAAGCTATATAGATTACAATCAAATGTTATGATTAAATGCAAACAATTTCAATACATCATGCACTCTATTTATTTTATAAAAGTAATGAATATTTTATAAAAATGTTTTATGAATAATGTAATTTTTGACTAAATTTTCTAAACAAAGTTTTTAAAGATCTGGTAATTCATAAAATTCCTAGATGATTTTTTTAGGTTACATAAAATGAAAAGATATAAAAAGTAATAAAAATATTTTCATAAAGACCTGAACGAAAGGAATCTTAATCTCTGTAGGCGGTCCAGCAATAATGGGGAATGTTTGCTCAGCAGCAGATGCTGAAGATAATGGGCAGGGTATAACTGGCTGACTTGATGAAGATACCAAAGTGGCTGGATTTAGAGAGGATTTATCAGAATCTTCTGGAGTATCACGTAATCTATCCGTTAAAGTAGAGGATGAACTGCTTGAAATTGTAGTCATATTGAAAGACTCTAAAAATTAAATTAATACTTTAAAAACATTATTTGAAGCTTTTAAATACTATCTGAATTAATAAAACTCAAAATAGTGTTATTCTAAGCATTATTTCTATTATCAAGATTTGTTCTTTTCAATAAAATGCTTATATTTCAGTCATATTTTAAAAACATAAAATAAATAAATAAAATCTGATGCAATGATTTTACTTCCTTCACAGCAAATTAATGGTGTACAAAATCCACAACACCATGATTTTGGCATTTAATTAATATAACATACATTGAAATTAGGTGCTTTTGGCACATGTTATAAGTACAGAGTCCCCTCACATGCAAAATCCTCATCAAAATGCAATTGACTGTAAATGAATATCATCCTGAAATAAATGACATTAGTGAATTTTTTGGAATAAAAAAACACAAAACTAGTACATATGAAGTATCTTCTCTTGTGTATAGAATATATAAGATCCATGAGAATATTATTAACAGATTTGTTACATATTAGTGCATGTGGAAAGTGAACATATTTGATGATACTACTACTTTTAATTTTATGCTATTTTTTTTTATAAATTTATTTGAAAAATATGCAATATCTCAAGAACTGTTTATGTTGTCATTTTAAAATTGATGTCATTTGTATTCTAATAAAAAATTATGTCGGAAATGATTATTTCTTTATTATTTTTGAAGGTCCTAATCATTTTATGATTTCTTTCAAAAGTTTACTTGAAAATTGGGGGCAGAGTCTTTTAAACATTCAATTACATTTAAAATCAATAGGTTTCCAGTATTCATGAATTGCAATAATTGTACTATATTATCTTAAAAAAGTTTCATTCGTTGTGAGTCCACAGATTTACAGACACACACAGACAGAGACATCACCTCAAAAACATTTTATTCGAGTCAATAAATGTATGAAATGTGCCTATTCGTCGAAAATTGGAATTTGAATTTTCAATCCCATCACAATACTTTCCTTATATATTAGGGAAAGTATTATGTAAAAAAAAATATTTTTTTTCCTTTTTCATGGAGAAAAAAGCTTTATGTGCGAGGTTTAAAAATGGATGTTTTAAATTATATTAATTAAGAACATTAATGTACTGATTCATATTATTTTATGACATATTACCAATAGACATGAAAATATTATTTAGTTATGTATTTGCTATTTATAGTATGTAAATATGGCTTTCTAAACAAAAAAGGCAAAATATACAGTCGATTTCAAGCTGACACGTTCAACAAGAACGAAAAAATCGTCAGATATCGGGAGGGGGAGGAGATTCTGAAGACAAAACAGAACACATTGAAGAATGGAATTCATACTACGAAGTGAACAAAATAAATTTCCGTGAGCGTTAATATGAATTCTCAGGAATTTTAGACTTAATTGAACAATCTGTGATAAATGTTACGAAGACGTTTTAAAGTGTTTAATATTAAAAATTACATTGTTTCAGAAAAATGTCTTTTTCAATAATGAGAAAAGAAAATTTCGATAATAAAAATTACATATTTACATAACGATGTAGATGTTACGCAAAATAATTCACCGGGAGTTGTGACTTGAATAAGGGGGAGGAGGGATTAACGCTAACAACGTAATTCACACTCCAACCACGAACTGATCTACGGCCGTCCATCTAAACTTTCGTCTCATTTCCGGGTTCAGAAAGTCGACCGGAAAATACGGTAAAATAAATAATCTTACCCTGTTGTTTTAAATCCGCGACTTCGTCAGTCCGGGAAGGGGACCCCCCCCCCCGACCCCCCCCCTGAAAATTTGGAAAACGTCCAGATTTTGGATGTCCGGATTTTCGAGGTTGTACTGTACCTTATTTAAGTGCTAAAATAACTTATAACCAGTATCGAATGCCTGTCTTTAAGAGTTTCAGTTTCAAAAATAAACAATGGAAATTTTTTTTTAAAACCCCACTAAATGATTTCTGTGCATCAATTCAATTTGTGAACGGCTCCTGGATTCATGAATTTCGATGATAAAAAGAGTATAGAAAAGTAAAGAAACAGTGGTGTAAGTCAGGAATTTTCTCAATTTATTTCGTCCTAAATCTGAGCTTTTAAGAACCAAATTTTTGTTTAGTTTGATTAAATAAAGTACTGACTGCATTTTTGTAATTTGACTTTTTTCGATAGAGAGGCAGTATAAAAAGTTAATTTTTTTAACTTTTTACAAAAATATGGTACAGTATCTAAATTACTATTTCATAACTTCCTACCTTATTTAACACATTTTTGTAATTAGAACTATGGGTCTACAACCAATAGTTAAAAATATCTCCCACTGTTCACTTTTTGTAAGACATCCTATATAACACAATTGCAGTAACATTATTAATAATCATTACTATTATTGTCATTAAATCCCTTGAGTATTATGGTGTGATTGATAACGCGGGGGGGGGGGGGGGGGGATGTAAGATGCATTTTCATATGACCTGCTTTCTAGACCAGAATTCATCACTGTTAGTGCTAATATCATTCCAAATGCAAACTTTTCTGACCAGTAGATTTAATTGGCATCTGAAAGGGTTAAAAACAGTTGTTTTTAATCACTATTGATCATAATTATTTCTAACTTAAATAAGAAATAAATAAAACTTTAGAACTTACAGTTTGCACATAACTAAAGTATCAATATTTAGAGCTACCTGCATACAGCATAACAGCTAACTCAGTGATAATTCAGTTAGCTTCTCTATGAAAACTAAGATATTAAAATTTACAAATAGGGGATTTGCATGCAGATTATAAGGATGTTTCAGCAAAATTCAAGATTTATTTAAAACTAGAAAATGTATCCAGCGTTACAAGGTATTTAAAACAAGAATTTGATGAATTCATTTATTCAATTTTTCAAAAGGCATAGTCACCCACTGCACAAGCACACGTATGACTGTACCCTACCTTGCATATGGTCATTATGCACCCTAAATAAGCACCTAAACATGTCTAAGCCTGCTGTGCAGTCGCATAATATGGCCTGAATAAGCTTTTTGCTCATATACCATAAATAAGTTTTGATACACCTTAAATATGCCTTTGGACCTCTGCACAAGCACAATGTCATAAATAAGCTATTTTAATATGCTCTGTTGGACATTTAAAAATAAACAAGCAATGTATCACCTGTGTTAGAAATTAGAAATAGGCATCATTTGAAGCCTATAGTTTTGACTCTAGGTGCCAAACAATCACAACTAGTTACCATTTTTAAATTTCTAAAAATAACAAATATTTTTTAAAAGTTCTTTTTCTGTTAAAGATATAATAAAGAATAATTCAGATTTTTGTATTAGATATTGTTTTTTTTAAATTTTCTTAAAACATAAAATAAACTAATAAAAAAAAAAACTAAGAGAAAATAGAAAAGGAAAAATGTGTTAATTTTTTTCATTTGGCATATAAAACAATGAATAAAAAAAAAAATTCTTTTATTTAGTAGTTTTGAATTCCGGTCACTTTGTAGAGATGCAGATTCATGATCAAGTTTGCAGTCATGGCAACTAAAATTATTACAGTAAATCACCATTTCTGGCAACCAAAATTTCTCAGGAATCCTTTCAATCCCATGGTGCTATTAGATCAGGCTGATTGCCTGATGGTCATGGACTGTAAATACGTAGCTAAATGCGATTCACAGTCAATTGCAATTTTGTCACACTGAAGGGGTGTAGCCGGTTGCTCCACTTCTGTAAACTGATTTATTAGCTGACATTTTCTTTGGCATAGATGTAATAGGAGAGAGAATGTAGAGTCTCTATTCAATAGCCCTGCGCTTTCTAGTTGCATTGTTCGATTGGCCTAGTCATGTACTACATGTTTCTAAACTAGCGAAATATTTTAGGGAAAACTCTAAAGGTGTCTCCCCCATGTGCGTGGGTCACAAATTCGAGCAAATAATTTTTCTTTTATATATATATATATACAAGATTCTTCAGTGGATTTGCAATTTTCTGTTTTTTCCCGAGTACTTTTACACTTTTTTGTTTTTGCCTGAGGAATTTTCTTCTTTCTGCAGACAAAAATCCTTATCCCTGTCTACAGGATGTCTACAGATCACGGAAATCCTGAAAAGGATATGAAATAGGTCCTGAATGTCTCCAAAATCTTGCAAAATTAGAACAAAGTCATGAATTCTGAGAATAGAGTTTACTCTTTTTTACATCTGGAAATCTATTTCTCCGTGATTGTAAAATTGGTGTTTGCAAATGGTAAATCCCACTACTTGTGGAAAAAGATTACCAATTATTTTTCTGTTACTTTACAATCTATTTGCATTGACTAAAATTTTTATAATTATTTCATTTTATATACAAAAAAAAAAAAAACTTCTTTTCTTTCAAATGTATTATTAAGAAAATGAAGGGCTATTTTGCAGCAACATTGCATAAAACTCAATTTGTATGTGATTCTCGGCATATCTCACTTAAATGGGAAAATATTTTCTACCATTGCAATCTGTTTGTATCGAATACAAGTTTTGTAATTACTCTGTGTTTTATACAGAAAAACTATTTTCCAAACCTATTATTTATGAAATGCATAATTCTTTTGCAGTGGACTATTGTGAAAAACTGTATTTGTATGCAACTCTCAATATATTTCATTTAATTTTTGGAAATATTTTCCACTTTTGCAATCTGTTTTTATCGATTACAATTTCTTTAATGTTTTCAAATACAGAAAAACATTCTTTCAAATGTATTATTAATTAAATGAAGGACTATTTTGCAGCAGAATTGCAAAATATGGCATTTGCACGTGATTTGTACATTTAATTATGAAAATATTTTCAACTTATGCAATCTCTTTGCATTAACTAATATTTACAAAAATATTCACTTTTCTATGTCTGTGTATATGAGCATTTCATAAATCCACATACTTGCGGTACCCGGCCACTCAAATGACTACAGTAAACCCTTAGGTCAGTCAAGTGGTCTGGGCCTTCATCATACTTGCGTTAATATGCATGATATATTATAGATTTTTCTATGTTATTATTAATTTGCATGTTGTATCATGTATTATGAAATAATTACAGTTTTAAATAAAGAAAATCCAGCTGAAATTTAAATAAACCAGTCTGTTTACTACTCACTTTATTGTAAGAATTTTTTTTTTTATAAATAAATCACTTTTGGTTTCTTTTTACAAGAAAAAGACATTATTTCAATTATTTTAAAGCTGGTGCTGTTGAGAAACCATGCCAAAAGAATCCTTTACCATCCATCTTCATCTTCTACTTATTCTACCTTACAGCATTTTAATTATCAAATTTTCAATTTTAATATTCAGGTGAAATAGCTTGTTTAGAAGAGATAACATTCTTTTTATACATTCATTCCCAAGCTGCATATATTTTATATTTAAAGGCGATTGAATTTCAAAATCAAATTGAATTTAAGCCAAGGGAAATATAAGATTGAAAATTCAGCTGGAAAACACAAATCTCATAGCAAAATAATTTTTTTCTAATATTTTTTGGGGTTATTGTGTCAGAGAAATCTTTTATAAATCTTTTATTTATCAATTCATAACTTGGGAATTTTGTTGTTTTATGCATTACTCAGTCACAATTTAAATCTTTATTTGTTATTATTTCATGCTGTTCTGTGACTGTTAAAGTATTCTATATTCATATTTTAATAATGGAAATCATCATTTTCTGGGTTACTAGTATACTAGTTTTTAACTAAGTTACTAGTTTTTAACCAATTAAAAATATTAGTTTTTATATTCTGCTGTTTTATTGCTAGTGAATGAAATTAAATGAATTCAATGTATTTATTTAAATCATTTCCAGTAATTAAAATTTATCCTTTCTTTTATGTTATTATCTTTTCTCTAAATACAGTGTCTCTATTGTCCACAAGACATAACAATATAAAAATATTACATAATTTTAAGTATTTTCAATCCATGAATTTATCTCAATAGCCAGGTATATAACATATCAATATAAAAACACCCGTTGTCGTTGGAAATTCTTTTTGGCAACTAGCATTTTAGGGCTGGCAACTAAGAATTTTGTTCTTAGTGGCCAGAGGACAATATTAAAAAATCTGAAGCTGAATCTTTATTGTTTTGGACAATCATTGCCCCAATACTTCTTCATTTCGATAATAGCATGTTTGAAAATTAATTTTAAGTTAAAAGCAAAAATACAGAAGTTTTGGTTGATGAAAACAGATTACAAAATGGAAAATATTTGACAATAAAATAGGATAACCCGAGAATTATGTATAAATGTAGATTTCAGCGACATTTCCCAATGATCTTTCTCAAATTACTTATATAAGAATTAAACAAATTTAAAATCTAAAATATTATAAGGGAATTTTGAGCAAAATTTAGGGCTTTCTTTTTAGTCAATTTTGTTTTAGGATTTTATTTTAAAATCTTCACAGATGAGATTCATCTTAAAAGACTTACAAATAATGGGGAAATTTGCATATTTGTATGGAGATTGGCATTCAGCAGAAAATGCAAATATCAGAGCTTCATGAGAAAAGACAGAATTGGCAGTTAGGGTTCAGTATTTACAGAAGTCAATTATAAGTTTTTATTATGTTTTATAGTTGCTATTTTTTCCTTAAGTATAAATTGCATTAATTTTAGGGATCAATGTAAAAAATATAACTTTCATTCTCTGATAAAATATTAGCTGACCAAATTTGCAATTTGTAAGATGCCGGAGCAATTATCTCGACACAATGTGTTCCATAATAGTTTTCATAAGAATGTAAAGACTCTCCAGAATATCTCTTTTCTTTTAATGCATATAAAGAGGAGTGGAGCAATAGAAAACTATTAAATACCCAAGGTTTTTGTCTTGCCTCCTGTCTCTGACATCAGAATGTATGAGGAGATAAAGCAAACAATCACATTCTTCAGAAGTGTAACTTCATGGTGGGGTGGATGCTTTCTGGATGTAGTACAATAAAGATCCCAATATTGTTCTTTCCTAAACAGACAGATCGCTCCTGTGGGGGGAAATTACTGCCTGTGTAGTACCCCATTGTGTTAGTCATTTCCAGTAGTTTTAATGGAAGGACAATGGCCCAGTAAGTCACACAACTGTGATCATGACAATGACTCCGAACATGACCACATACAGATTTATTACTGCTGGTTGTTAGGTTAAAGTTTAACTAGCGTATAAAATACAGCTTTTTTATTTTCAACTGCCATCCAGTCATCTACCACAGATCGTAATATAGAGAAAGGGAAGACTGATTGTGAACAATATCATTGTTAGGTGTCAAATTTGACAACCATGTTGAAGAATCTAATCATCAAATTGAAATTTCTAGTAACAAATTACGATTAATGACAACTAATTTCGAACATTGCATATCGCAATTGTATTATGGTTAAACCTTAATCTGTGGCAATTTCCTGGGTAAATATTTTGACAAAGGATCATTCATGAAGTGTCCAAATTGAATTTCAATAGGGTTCATGCAACTTGGGTCTTGACTTACTGGAATATGCTAATTTTTCATATCCCCCAAATTAAATTACTCCAGAATCTTCAGTTTAAAATGGGTATAAATACCCAGTGCCAATAATGACACTTTAGCTTTAACTTAGTTTAGCTGGTTGTTCATAGTGTGTTGCTTAGAGCTTGTTGCTCATAGCTTTATGGCTACTAAGAATTTTAGGCACTGTTTATGTTTTAATAATATATTCATGTATCAAAGGTTTCTGATGGAGCTCTAACTAAGTTAAAATGATTGTTTACATATTTGATATTATACAGATCTTGTTGCTTTTCTACAAATGTTATTAGTGGAGTAAATTACTAAAATGTGTCTAAACAAGCTGCTGAAAAAAGTGTATAATTGTTCTATGTCTTTACCATTCCTACTGGAAGAAATGTTGAAGTTTATGATGTTTTCCTGTATTCTTCATTTACACGTTCTCCTCATTTAGTAAGTAATAAATTCATTTTATTTTACTTACTTGATGTTCTCCATTACAAAACCATATATGTAAACCACTGCCAACAGTTATGACTTTACTGCAGTGAAAGAAAGTACTTTGTGTTTCTTGGTTAATTGGCCGAACAGAATGGCAATAACTTTAACATGCCCTAAATAAAAATGCAGGACTGTTGTTAAACTTCTTTAAAATCAATAGTACATTTAATAAATTAAAATGCTTGCAATCAAGAAAATCCCTTGGGATATCCTATTTGTCTTTTCTTAATCTGTTTGTTTCTTAAAGTGTTCCAAGAACACAGCCCCGAAAGAAATTCTTTATGGACTGTGTCTGATAATGTGAGTGGTGTCACCTGCTGAACACTAGAGATGAGATGGGCTCAGCTTCAGCCCGAATCTGGCTCAGGCTCCATGGTACTAAGTGTAATTTGGGTTCCAAACTATTAGAAAATGTTGATAAAAACTTTGAAATCAGAGAT
Source organism: Amaurobius ferox (assembly GCA_951213105.1). Lineage (NCBI taxonomy): Eukaryota > Metazoa > Arthropoda > Arachnida > Araneae > Amaurobiidae > Amaurobius > Amaurobius ferox. Next base: position 59,568,485 of record OX578133.1, read on the forward strand.
AATCACATTTTATTGCTAAATTATTTTATTACTAAAAAGTTATTGCTAACAGGTGTCTGAAATGTTATTTGAAGTCTTGGTAAATGGTTTCTATCATTCTATGCAAGGAAGTGTTGTATAGTAAACTGTGACAATATTTATTATTGACCACCCCACCCCATCCATTAAATCTATCAGACTGGACATTGGAAATTAATGGAATCAACTTCAATTGGTTGGCGATTCATGGGGGTAAACAATTAAAGTATAATGAACTCAAAAATAACACCAGTGTGTTTTAGACATTGTCCAGTCCACTGCTAACAATGTACAAAAGGAATTTATCTGGTGAGAATTAGGACTAGGTGAGTGAGGGTTCTGTATATATTGTATTCCTACTTGAATGTTTTATTACTTTGTTTAAATAGCTTTCAAATTGCTTATACTCAGGTCACTATCTTTGGGATGCCTAAGGCTGCTGTTTGTTGAATGTGTGTGGCCATATGGCATAGCATGCAATAAACCTATTTGTAAATTTCTTTGATTGTAAAACACGGCAAAACTAGGAATGAAATATTTCAGAAAGTGATTCATATCGAAATATAGACTAACTACTTCCAATATAAATTTTGCTATATAAATTTCACATATTGATACTATTTTAATGTCATTATATGATTTTCATGATACTAATTTTTCTATTTTCAATTTATGTTATTCCAAAGTTTCACAGTTAAATGTAATTGATTATACATTATTTGTGCTTGATGACTAAACATAATTGTCCATTTTTATAAATACACATTTCTGAAAATAAGTGGAAATTAAGTTGGACAGTTAAAAACATATTTCGTTTTTGGGTGGATTTAGGCTCTATTTTACATTGAACAGTTCGGGCTTGGGCTGGCTCGGGCGAGCTCACTCTACTGAACACCTACTGTTTCTGGCCAAATTCCAAGAAAGGGAGTTGCCACATCTTATTCCCCACCTATCTACATTTATACATTTACACAAACAGGAGATTTTTCGACATGATCATTTGCAAAATGCTAAAGTTTGCTAAAAATTAGTGATACATTTATACCATATAAAAATTGTAATTAATGAACAGATGACTTTAGGATAATTTTGTTGTGTTCAAGCAGTGTAGAAGACCCAGACCGTCCGACTCGTCCAGAGGACTAAGAGCAACTATTTGGACGGCCGGGAAGGAAAGTTAGCAGAAGCCAACTTGTAATAGTTAAAGATGATACTGATAAATTATAAAGATTGGATTGTCAGTTAATGTATTTTTATATTGCTATATTAAAATCAAGGACATCTTCAAAACATGAAAAGTGTATATATTATAAAAATTCCCAAATATTCATCTATTGATAGTGTGGATTGTATTCAGTTTGTTTAAAAGAGAATTCTTTGATCTTTCCAATGGTATTAACATGGAAATTGTGAGATAACATTTTCAATCACTAAGGAACCAATTTGTGCAAAAATCTTTCAAACTGGTGTTTCAACATTTAATACATAAAAACCTAATTTGAATTAAAAAATATCAATGAAGTGTTTTCTTTCAGGAGCCCAGGTATCCCTGTACCAAATTTCATGGGCATACGATGCTTAGATTTTTTGTTATAAACAACATAAACATACAGACATCTTCCCTTGTTATTATAGATAGATTTGGGTTTCAATACAGAAAAAGTATATATATATTAAAAATTCCCGAAATTCGTCTATTAATAATATACACTACATGACAGTGAAAATAAGACACCAAGAAGGAGTGGGCAGAAAAATATGCAAATTGCAGGGTAGATGCAGCTCACCGAGTAATGTAAATGTGCAGCTGTCTCATGCACGTTGAGTGTGATATAAGGGAAGTAACCTGCAGAATCGGCAATAGTCACGCTGCTCTGTCTGCCAGGGAAATCATTTTGTAATTTTTTTGTCTCAGAGGAAACATGTAGTAGACGAGAATAACAGGCCGCCACTGAGGCAGTTCCAGCAGACAGATGATTTCACGAGGGGTATGGTGATCAAACTCAGAAGAACAGGTTGATCCACATGTCAAATCTCAGAAAACAGTCACCTACATACGTCCACAGTGCACCGGCTGTGGCAAAGATGGTTGGAACAAGGGAATGTGGCACATTTGAGGTGTGCCAGTATGGTCAGAGTGACGTCAGCACATGTGGTCCAAAGCATTTGTCGACAAGCGTTGGCAGCCCCGCAGACCACTTCCGTTGCCCTTTTGCAGCATGTGCAGGACATTCTTGATGCTCCCATATCGACCAGGACCATTATCTGCCGATTGGTCGCTGGCGACCTGCACCCATGGCACTCGTTAAGACTGCCATTGACCCAACAGCACAGATGCCCCCGTTTGCAATGGTGTAGGGATAGAGCCACGTGGACAGCGGACTGGCACAGGGTCGTGTTCTCAGACGAGTCAGCTTCTGTTTTAGCAATGACAGTTGCCGTGCACGAGTCTGATGTCAAAGTGGTGACAGGTCCAATCTGGCTGCATCTGTGGAATGCCACACAACGGCATCATGGTTTGGGGCACCATCGCCTATGATAGCAGTTCACCTCTGGTCCGTATTGAGGGCACTATGAAGGCTCAACGATACATGGATGACATGCTGTGGCCAGTGACACTACCCTTTCTTCAGGGGGTGCCCAATGCCATTTACCATCAGGATAACGCCTGACTACACACGGCATGCATCAGCCAACATGCCCTGTAAGGTACCCAGGTGCTTTCCTGGCCACCAGTCTCCCCTGATCTCTCACCAGTCGAACATGTCTGGGACATGATTGGACATCACTTGTGAGTGCTGCCACTACCTCATTTAGAAGACTAACTCTAGCAAATAGTTGACAGGGAATGGGCAGCCAAGATCAAACAAACTAATTTTCTTGTCGATAAGACTTCCTCAGATATTTTTTTTACAAACCTTACAGATGGAATATAAAATAAAAAAACATCATGATTTGAAAGTGATCAATGTTAGGTGCTCGTAACTTGTGAATACCTAGTGAAGAATTGAATGGTGCATTACAACGGTATCAAGCAAGGTTGCCGAGAAAATTTTTGAAAAAAGCAAAATCAATAAGGAAAATTTTCGAAAAAAGCAGAATTTCTTGGAAAAAAATAACACTGTGAAACATTTTTATCACTGGCTTTTTCAAGCACGTAACCAAATAATTGTGAATTTTTAAGTACTTCCAAGCCCTTGCATCTGGTCCCGATTTTCAGGCACCTGTACACACACCGACTTTTGAATTTTGTGAAGGTTTTTCTTTGAGATGTTGAAAACACTGAAGGGTTCAAAAATGAAACAAAATCACTTCAAAGCAATTGGTCTTTTATCTATAGATGCTGGGTTTTAATTCATTCTAGATTATGGATAATTGTTTGTAATAGTTCTAATTAGAAATTCTAAGTGCAGTTAATTTGGCTACTATGCATATAAAATGACTTTAAAGTATCCAGATTCACCAAACCTTAAATAAAGATTCATCAAGGGAGAAAAAGAATATGATAAAACAGATTAGTATACCTGCTTTTGTAATTCTAGGAGTAATACTTCTACCAGAATTTTCACGTGATAGCACAGAAATACCTCCAAAACTACTTGCTTTTGTCATAGCAGGTCGATTCGATTTGGTAGGCACCAGAAAAGTTTTGCTGTCACTTTCTACTTTTCCGACTACAGCTGGAGAGCGAGAACTCTTTGCACCTTGCCCAGTATTCTAGAACAAAAATATAAAATTCAAATGTTATGATATTGATTAAAAATAAAAAATATATAGATCCTCATTAATATAACTCTTTATCAATTGACGGAAAACTAGCTTCTAAAACAACTCAATTCTACAACTTAAACACTTAGTTTCTTCCGAAGCCCATTTTAGGTTATAATGGCTTGGTAAAAGCTGACTTTAAATGTTTCTCTTAAAGAAACATAAGTCTATGAGGGTTGGTGCATTTTTTGAGGCACTTGGGAAATTTCAAAACTGCCCCTAAAAGAAAAGCTCCTGTTTTAAGTATTGCTACATTCTATGGGTTCCAATTCTGTCTCAAAAGCATGCTTAAAAGTGGTATAGACTAATAGATGGCAATAATAGTTAGGATATGCTAGTGTTAATTTATATCTTTGAAAAATTTACTTATTGAAATAAATTTTACTTGTGAAGTTTGAAAGCCCTGAAAAAATGCTGGAATGAAATTTTTTTTAACTCATGTTTACTTTTTTTTATACTTAGTATAATGTATAGGGAAAGTATTGTGATGGGGGTTCAAATTCAAGTGTTTGATGGAAGAGAACATTTCAAGCATACCTGAACTCAAATTAAAAATGTTTGAAGTGATGTCTGTGTGTGTATGTATGTTAGTGTGCGTGTGTAGTGCATGTATGTTAAGGTGTGTGTGTGCATGTATGTTAAGGTGTGTGTGTGTGCATGTATGTTAAGGTGTGTGTGCGTGCATGTATGTTAAGGTGTGCGTGTGTACAGGCATGTTAAGGCATGTGTATGTCAGTGTGTGTGTATGTGTATGTTAGTGTGTGTGTGCATGTGCATGCATGTTAAGGTGTGTGTGTGTGCATGTATGTTTAAGGTGTGTGTATGCAAGTATGTTAAGGTGTGTGTGCATGTATGTTAAGGTGTGTGCGTGTGCATGCATGTTAAGGTGTGTGTGTACATGTATGTTAAGGTGTGTGTGTTGATGAATCTGGATGTAATAACCCATGAACAGATGGAAAGTGCTGAATAAAATTTGAATCAAATATTGCAATCAGTGAATACTGGAACCCTATTCATTTTAGATGCAATAACAGGTATGTTGCCCACCTACTTGCTCTTCGTATCAATTTTTTGAGAAAGCAAAATTCACGTTTGGAGCTGCAAGAAATGCTTCAGAGCAGCAAATTTACAAACTTTAGGGGCAGCAAATTTACAAACTTTAGGAGCAGTAAATTTAAAATATCTCTATACTCGTATCTAATATACACTGTTGGACAATTGCTAAGGACGGGTGACAGTATTACCTATAGCAACCACACAATGAAAGGAAGCAAAACGTGAAAAATTAGAATAAGTGCGAGATACAGTAAGAAGAGGTGTGCGTATGTAAATTTTTCATTTCCACGCTTGTTCGTCACGTGACAGTGCTGATAAGAGATTTAAAAGATTTGACACATGTGGACAGTTGTTGTTCCAAGTAAAAGTTTTACAGAAAAGATTTAATTGACAAACTTGAAATTTTCAGTATGTCTTCCCAATATCACTTAGATGATTTTACGTGTGGCCGTATTATTGGAAAAATCGAAGGGCAAAAAATAAAAAAATAACAGATGTTGCAAGGAAGTTTAACATCATCCACAGCATTGTTTCACGGATGTGACAAGCATTTAAAACAACTGGAATGTGTAGCAAGCATCATGAGGGAGGTCATGTTAGAAGTACGATGCCTGCAGAAGACAGGTACATTGTCCTATCGGCAAAAAGGAACCGGCGCACCACAGCTCAGCAGGTGGCAAATCAGTTTCTTGCTACCACAGGACAGCAAATCTCTCGTAAAACTGTAGCCAGACGTTTAGGAGAAGGACTATATGCCCGCAGACCTGTTGTGTGTGTCTCATTGTCCAGATTGCACTGCACCATCCATTTGCAATAATGTCATGAGCATCGCAATTGGACCGAACAGGATTGGGCTTGCGTACTATTCCTAGATGAGAGTAGGTTCAGTCTGTCATTGGATTGTAGACACCAACTGATCTGGCGTGAGAGTGGTACTGCTTATCGTCCAGAAATTATCCAGGAAAGGTACCAATATCTGACATGCAGTATCATGGTATGGGCCGGCATTATGATCAATGGCCGCACGCCCCTATATGTGGTTGTAACTGGGACTATGATCGGCCAACGATACATTGATGAAGTTCTACTGCCTATGTTCACCTTTTCTGTGGCGCTCTCGGTGATAAATTTGTTTTCATGGATGACAACGCCCCATGCCATCGAACACTCGCTGTTCAGGATTGTTTAGTCAGCAAGAGTATTCAATGCCTCATATGGCCAACACGTTCTCCAGATCTAAACCACATTGAAAATGTTTGGGATGCTTTGGGGAGCCGACTTGCTGGTTGAAAATATCCTCCAACAAACAAGAACATCCTCATCCGTGCACTGACAGAGGAGTGGGATAACTTGCCTCAACAGCTGCTGGATAATGTTGTGCAAACATGACATGATGAGTGGAATGTTGCATTGCACTCCACAGTGTACATATCCTATACTGATATCTTTCTCAAAGGTGCCTGCTGGCATTCATATGCATTTTTCCATTTCTCCGTACACAGCATCAAATGAACACTTTTTTCTTTTCAGATGTTTCAAAACCTTCTGTATTTTCCAGAACAATAAATGATCTTTATTCTAATGTCCGAACAGTGTGGCAACAATATTTTATCCTGCTGGGCCTCCATCCCCGCTTAATGTTGTACTACATTGCAATTTGTGATCTGTCTTTAGCAATTGTCCAGCAGTGTACATGAAATAGTGTTTATAAAAAATTTAACTGGTTTGCATATATTGAAGTACATTAGCAAAAGATGAGTCAAGAAAATGACAATGCTGACTGTACAACACTGGACATTTACAAGCACATTCAATTAAAAAAAAAAGACAATGTGTTTGTCCAAACTACTGTTCATTTTTCAAAGTGAAATTCCTATTTTCCAGATTTACCCTGTTGTCTTCAGCAAAATTCAAGATAGTGCATACTGCTATTTTAATAAAATTTTTGCAAAAAATTAAATTTTGAATCAAATGATATTTATAAGTACATGAAGGTAGAAAACAATAAAAAATTCCTCTAAATGTTTTATATAATTTTGAAAGCATACGTATACAGCTTTAACTTTTAAATGCATTTTTCTATCTCGCAAAAGAGTTTTAAGCTCAGCTATTAAAATTGTCTTGAAACCCGTTACTGTGCATTTTCTGATTATGCAATTTTAGAAAAATGAAAATTTATGTTGTATTTTATTTATGTAGCAAATACGATTAAAAACATTCTAAGATTATATAAAAAACCTCCGAATTAATATTATTTAATAAATTTTTTGTTAATTATAATGTCTAAGTTTCCTTTTTGAAGTGTACATTTTAGATAAAATGTAAGCTCAGACGTTTTTCCCAAATTAAAAAAATGAGTGCAAGTGTAATTTTCTACGATAATTAATCTTTTCTCATTCTAGAAATGTATAAAATGGAATATATTTAAAATAAATTTAATTTATGAATTAGTTGTAACTTGTTTCAAATCATTGATACACACTTTTATAGCTCCCGGACGACCATCTTGCTGCTCACGTCCTCGGATGAGTCTGTCGTTCTGGGCTTTCGACACTTTTATAGCTACAGTTACCTTACACCTTTCTGGTAGGTCGGACAGTCTGGGTTTCAACAACAACAATAGCTCCGGCCACACATCTTGCTACCGCAAACCCTAGGGTTGGTCGTGTGGTCTGGGCCTTCAACACTTTTATAGCTGCTACTCTTAGAAGGGATTTAAAAAAAAAAAAAAAAAAAAAAAAAAAAAAAAAAAAAAAAAAGCTTAAAATTTTTTAAGGGGACACTTCAGTTAAAAAAAATCTCCGTTCCCTTTAAAATTGCACCCGGTGGCTCAAGAGATGGGTAGTTCCTTTCTTCAAATGATTGGCATCTGATGGGCCAATGAGATCAAGTAAGGTGACGACAGGCCCTTGGACCTCTATAGTTTATGACTTACTTGCCTGTCCAAGGGGATGAAAGGTGGAATCTTAGAAGAGTGTGTGGTTTGGGGGACGAGGTAAATGAATGAAAGAAAGAAAAAACGTAACTGGAGGCTTTTCCCACTTACTGAAAGGAAAGTTTCCTATCCATTCCATTTCTTGTCAAGGAATAATCAAAGAGTTCTCCTAATCGATTATAATATAATTCTAGTATAATATATATATATATATATATATATATGTGTGTGTGTGTGTAACTTCAATGTATGTTTTGGAGACTAATCCAGGTACAACATTAAAATACGTGTATTAAAAAACTGGAATTAAAAATAAATTAATATGTCTATGCCTATGAGTCCAGAGTGATGTAATAAAAATAAAATTAATATTTCTGTGCCTATGAGTCCAGAGTGATGTAATAAAACTAATATTTATTTTGTCATTTTGCATATATCATTCTTTCCTTTTTAAATAGTATACATTAGAATGCATTGTATGAAATTTGAAGTTTGAAATGGATGATACAGCACTAAAAATATGTGATGCATGTATATATTCTAGATACCGCATTTTTTAGCCTTGCAGGATGTATTTGGAAATTATAGTATTTAGCATGAAAATTTCTTGTGTTGAAAATGATTTGTTTCAGCCAGCTTACCGTGCTAAACCGGGGTTACTCGGAACCCTCAGGTTCTGCATTGTAATGAATAGCGACGGCGGCACTCTTCATGGGCAGTGCGGAACTGCAATTCTATTCAAATAGCTAGTAGTGGTACTTCACTTTCCCAGTGTTTTTACAGAAAAATGATTTCATTTGTAGAGATAGTAACTGAATAAAGACCTATATAATAATTGTCCTGCATGTGTTTTGTTTTTACAAATCCTTTAAAAACCCCGGTGATCTAGAAGACTAAATCTTTGTACAGTCAAAAATTCAACTTCGGGACAGAACTTAACACAGTCGGAATTTTGAGGGAAAATACTCTAAAAATTATTTACAAACAAGAAGGAAAAAATGATTTCATTTATACAGATACTATAATTCAATAAATACCTATATAATAATTATTCTGCGTGTATTTGTCGTTCTAAACCCTTCAGAAGCATCCGGTGACCCAGAAGACTAAATCTTTGCACACTCATAAATTCAACTGCGGGACAGAACCTAACACAGCAGGAATTTTAATGGGAGAAACTAATTGGTTTACCAAATAGTTATACACTAGCTGAATATCCATTGAAATTCAACGGTCTCCCAATGAGCAAACCCCAAAAACACGATTTTTTAAATAATTCAATTTTTTCAGTTGTATTTTTCAAACTGTTCACCCATGCACCAAATTTCAAATATATGGCTCCCTTTAGACTGGGCATTTCTCATTTATTCAGCCAATTTAACATTTAACACACATATTAAGCACATATGCATAGGCGTATTTAAGGGAGGGGAGGGATTTAACTCCCCCTCGAAAATAAAAAGTTTCAAACTGCTTCCTAAATACACGTGATAAAAAATCCCCATCCAGTTCGTCATTCTAATACCTTCAATAAATAAATAATGGGAATAAGTAAAAGTTTTTAGAATTTAAGAATTAAAAAAAAAAAAATGTGTTCGAGCTACTGCGTCACTGCAATAAGGGGGAAATTATCCAAATTTGGAAAGATTCCAGTTCCTGGAGTCGGTAGAAGAAAAGTCGAAGATCAAAAGTCAGTTATTTAGAGACTAGAGTCTGTACAGGTCTAATTTAAAAAATTTTCCCGGCCCCAAAATGCCAAGATTTGACTCTGCCAAAGCCCGAGATTTTTTCAATGGAATTCACCTGAGCCGTATCGTAAACACTCAAAACCAATCCCAACACGGCCCGGCCCGGTCTGAATATTTTCCAATACATTCAAACCTGTTGGCTTGTATGCTGATTAAAATTTGCTATTTAAGGAATTAAACATACGCTCATCACATATAGTATTAAATGAAAAGGAACCCAAATTTTAAAAATATGTACCAATCAAGAATGAGCATTACTATAAAGTGAGTTTTTATTTATCATTTTGGTGAAGATGAGAAGGAATGAAAAATGACAGAGATTATGTTTTTAAAAACATGCTTATTTCATTTATCAGTGAACAGTGCAATGACTCTCTAGTTACAACTCATCAGCATCAAATATGCGTTGCAGTAGTAGCAAAACAAACATGTCATATGCCACAATTATTAGTGTTGTTAGAAACATTTCAATGCGATTAAACTTTCTATGTAAGTATAGATAGATAATATTTTCTTTAATTATGACATAGTTATGAATATTTTTAAAATTTAATAATTTTCGTAAAAGTATAAGATGTTTGAAATAAATACATTCAAGGATAATAATTCATGTTATCTATATGTTAATTTCAAATTATAACAGTTTACTCAGATAAATTTTTATTCAATATTTGTTTTAGGAAAGAAATCGCCGGAACTGAGTTTAAAAATAAAATTTATTTAATTTTGATAATTTAGAAACATTTGAAATCTAAAAACTGAAATTAAAATCACAGAAGAAATTGAAAATAAAATACCAGTGATAAATTTTAAAGTAAACAGTATCTTGGATTTCTTATTTTCATTTATTTATTGGATTTCATATTTCCACCACCAGACAAACAATCACAGTACAGAAGAGATTAAACTTTTGCAACAAATTCAAAAATCTGATGTGAACAGCACATTATTCTCCCTGCAGATTCAAATTCATATTTTCCTTATTTCTTTAATAATTCATTAGATTGAGTTTAATTGCACCAAATAATACTAAATTTACATTTATAATTCAATGTTTGTCTTTATTTGGTAATTGGATATTTTCTCGATAGCTGCGTAACAAAAATGCAAGAAATTTCAAATATCTTGAGAACGGTTAGTCCTAAAGTATAATGGAGTGTGTTACATTCTTTTCCTCGTCAAAAAGTGCGTATAAAACAAGAATTTAATTGATACATTTCAACATACGTAGTCTCTTTTTTTTTTTTTAATTTAGATCTTTGCGAGCCATTTCGTAAAAAAAAGGCAGGTTGTTCTTTTCCGATTCGTACCAAAATCTAATCAGCGCCAGAGTGTCCCACAAATGACGTATCTACCAAATTTTGTGAAATTTGGTTAATTAGTATTTTAGCTAGGGTGGATACATGAAATTTTACGGGCCATTTCGTAAAAAAAGGCAGGTTGTTCTTTTCCGAATCATACCAAAATCTAATCAGCACCAGAGCATCCTACAAGTAACTTATCTACCAAATTTTGTAAAATTTGGTCAATTAGTATTTTAGCTAAAGTGGATACATTAAATTTTTACGGGCCATTTCGCAAAAAAAGGCAGGTTCTGCTTTTACGAATCCTATCAAAAACTAATCAGCACCAGGGTCTCACCCAAGTGACCTACATACCAAATTTTATGAAATTCGGTCCATTAGTTTTTTAGTTAGAGTGGATACATACATTGCACAGACAGACACACAGACATCATGCAAAAAATAGTTTTTTCCTATTCTAGACGTCTCGAAAAGTGTAGATCCGTCGAAAACTTGAATTGTGATTTTTGGTATGATTCCAATACTTTCCCTATACATTACCATGTATTGCAGGGAAAGTAAAAATAAAACAAATTGATACTGGCACTTGACCAATGATAATAACCTAATGATCATTTCCTCAAAAATTAAATTTGGAATGTATTTCTTCCCTATTCAATTTATAAATTACACAATGTTACGAAACATGACAATTGGTGCATCGGTGTATATTTATACTGCTGTATCCAGGCCAGAACATATTTTTACTTTCCCTGCAATACATGGTAATGTATAGGGAAAGCATTGGAATCATGTCAAAAATCGCAACTCGAGTTTTCGACGAATCTACACGTTTCGAGACCTCTAGAATACGAAAAACTATTTTTAGCGTGACGTCTGTGTGTGTGTCTGTGCAGATTTTGTATCCACTCTAACTAAAAAACTAATGGACCGAATTTCACAAAATTTGGTAGGTACGTTACTTGTGAGCGAGTCTGGTGCTGATTAGTTTTGGGTACGATTCGGGATAAAAGAACCCGCCTTTTTTTGTGAAATGGCCTGCAAAAGCTTGTATCCACGTTAACTGAAAAACTAATGGACCGAATTTCACAAAATTCGGTAGATGAGTCACTTGTGGGTTACCCTGGTGCTGATTAGATTTTGGTACAATTCGGAAAAAAATGACCTGCCTTTATTTGCAAAATGGCCCGAAAAAATCATCCAAATCTAAACTAAAGAACTGGGTATACTCAAATATATCCATTAAATTCTGATTTAATACGTAATGTTTAACGACGAAAAGAATAAGACCAACCCCATTACACTAGGACTAGCCGTTCTCAAGATATTTTAGTTTTTCTTACTTTCCCTACGCCATCTTTGGAAATAAGTCCGGTTACCGAATGAGAACAAAAATTGAATTAAAAGTGAAATAAATTTAATTAAAATAAAGAGAACGTTAATATAAGTCTGCAGGGAAAGTCATGTGCTGCTCACATCAGATTTTTACTTTCCCTGCAATACATGGTAATGTATAGGGAAAGTATTGGAATCATGTCGAAAATCGCAACTCGAGTTTTCGGCGGATCTACACGTTTCGAGACCTCTAGAATACGAAAAAACTATTTTTAGCGTGACGTCTGTGTGTGTGTCTGTCTGTGCAGATTTTGTATCCACTCTAACTAAAAAACTAATTGACCGAATTTCATAAAATTTGGTAGGTAATTCACTTGTGGGAGAATCTGGTGCTGATTAGTTTTGGGTACGATTCGGGATAAAAGAACCCGCTTTTTTTTGCGAAATGGCCCGCAAAAGCTTGTATCCACTCTAGCTGAAAAACTAATGGATCGAATTAAACAACATTTGGTAGATAAGTCACTTGTAGGACATCCTGGTGCTGATTAGATTTTGGTATGATTCGGAAAAAAATAATCTGCCTTTTTTTGCAAAATGGCCCGCAAAAATCCCCAAAATCTAGAATAAAAATCTACGTATGCTCAAATGTATCCAAGAAATGCTTGTTTATTACGTAATGTTTAACGAAGAAAAGAATAAGACCAACCCCATTACACTGGGAGTACCCGTTCTCGAGATATTTTAGTTTTTTCGTATTTTCTCTACGACACCTTTGAAAAGAAGTCTAATTATCAAATGAGAACGAAATGGGAATTAAATGTAATTAAAATAAAGAGAACGTGAATAGAAGTCTGCAGGGAAAGTCATGTGCTACCCACATCAGATTTTTACTTTCCCTGCAATACATGGTAATGTATAGGGAAAGTATTGGAATCATGTCGAAAATTGCAACTCGAGTTTTCGACGGATCTACACATTTCAAGACCTCTAGAATACGAAAAAACCATTTTTAGCGTGACGTCTGTGTGTGTGTCTGTCTGTCGGTGCAGATTTTGTATCCACTATAACTAAAAAACTAATGGACCGAATTTCACAAAATTTGGTACGTAAGTCACTTGTGGGCGAGTCTGGTGCTGATTAGTTTTGGGTACGATTCGGGATAAAAGAACCCACATATTTTTGCGAAATGGCCCGCAAAAGCTTGTATCCACTCTAACTAAAAAACTAATGGACCGAATTTCACAAAATTCGGCAGATGAGTCATTTGTGGGTCTCCCTGGTGCTGATTAGATTTTGGTATGATTCGAAAAAAAATAACCTGCATTTTTTTGCAAAATGACCCGCAAAAATCGTCCAAATCTAAACTAAAGAACTACGTATGCTCAAATATATCCATTAAATGCTTGTTTAATACGCAATTTTTAGCGAAGAAAAGAATAAGACCAACCCCATTACATTACGACTAGCTGTTTGAAATTGTAACAGAAATACATTTTGAAATATCTTGCCTTATAGCAAAAAGGTGCTGACCATTTACAGACTGAGGTTTTGTTAAAAATTGCCTTGATATAGCTGCTAAAAAATGTATCCGGTATCAGCCAAAAATTTTGAGAAAATTTAGTTAAACAGGATGATTGTGAAAAGAAGAATTACTGCAATGTCAGAAAATGTAAAGGATCAATTAATATCTTCTTCAAAGAAATTTGGCTACTTTTCATTGGCTATTGATGAATCAACTGACATTACTTCCATAGCCCAGTTGCTAATATTTGCACATAGATAAACGCATGAGTTTGAGGTGAGTGAGGAGCTGATTGGAATGAGTTCATTGTCAAATCAAACAAAAGGTAGTGACATGGTCACTGTGCTTTTGGAACAGTGTTCCAAAATTGATTTAGATCTGACAAAATTATCAGGTATCACAACTGATGAAGCTCCTTCCATGATAGAAGCTAATTCTGGTAACATTATTGAAACAGCATTTGGGATGGCATGGCGATGAGTTGATACAATTTAACTGTATAATCTACTAGGAGAGCTTGTGTCTTAAGAAACTTGGATTTGAATATGTTATGAAAGTCGTGGTTTCAACAATTAATTTTATAAAATTCTGTGGCCTTAATCACCAACAGTTTAAAAAGTTTCTTGAAGACATTGAAAGCGAATATGGTGATTTAATTTTTTACACAGACATGAGGTGACTAAGTTGCAGTCAAACATTGAAGTGGTTCCTAAATTTAATTGATAAAATTGAAATTTTCATGACTGAAAAAAACAAAAACGTCCACAACATAAAAAATCCAGATTGGTTATGTGAATTAGCTTTTGTGATTGACATTATTAATCATTTAAATGCATTAAATATGCGACTTCAGGGCAAAGATCAATTGGTGTCTCACATTTTGTCTTTTTAGTGCAAGTTAAATCTATTTCAAACCCAACTGAAGTCAGGGAATTACGGCCATTTTCCTAATTACGAAAAAGTTTCTGAAAAGTTCAGTGTCAACTTCAAAACTGTATATGTTGAAAAGATTAATAACTTGATATCAGCCTTTTAGGATCATTTTTCCAATTTTCAAAAAGTAAAACCTTTGCTAGATTTATTTAGCAACCCTTTTGCCATTTTGCAGTAGCATAGCTTAATATTTTTAACTGGGGAGGCTGAGTGCTTGGCACTTTAAAATTAGAAAGGGTTTTGCTGTTATTACAAGTGAAATTTATAATTTTATATTTGAATTCACTCTTTATTTATTTTTTTTTGTTATTTTTTTTTATAAGTTAAATAATATAATGTGGCATAAAAATGAAAAAAGTACACGAATGTCTCTATTCTGTTGGCGAAGTCTCCCCTCATCTGCAGATTCTGTCTAGCTTGAAGTCCTTGTCCTCCCAGCGGTATATCAGTTGAACAATTCCACAGAATTCCTCAGGCAAATAACGGATTGCTTGGAAGGAAACATAAAAATCCTCAATGAGATGATTAACTTCACAAAATTTCATCACTGCCTTACGGAGTCTTGCACAAAAAATGCCCATAGGCTCATCTCATTCTGGACATATGGAGAAAAACTTGTCCAGTAATTGGACCAAGTTGGCACGAGTAGGCACGTCAAAGTGTTGTTTTAATTATCCTAGGCATTGGCCGGATCATCAGTGATATTGATAAATTCTATGTATTCTGGCGACAAGTTGTAGAACAGGATGGCTAGCACTTTGTCTCTCCTACGTATGTACTCATCATGGTCACATGGCGTGGCGTTTGATCATCTATTGGCTTTAAGGTATGATCTATGTGCTGGAAGAATATAAATAAAAGATCGAGAGTCACCATTCCTCTGAATGATGCTCAAAAACACAACTTTATTTTTGATTCACTTACCTCGTTCTTGGGAGTGACTCACGACATTCTTTTAGCAGAAGTCTTCATGCAGGTTGAATTTCCGACACGTACACAAACTCATTTGCATATTTTGGGGCAGACCCAGGAAATTGTTCTAGTAGGTGCCAATCCCCGTGTATGTAGGAAGCCCATGCTGGAAACCAGTGGCGGCTCATAGCTAAAATTAGTGGGGATGCTGCTCCAGAAAATTTTTAGCCTTTGTTTTAAAATTGTGTAAAAGGAAGCAAACATGTATAAAAGGAAAATTTATTCAGAAACTTGATAAAATCCTAAAAGAACAAAATCAAACATTTTTTACTTACTTTAACCTAAATTGTTACAGTTCAAGCTTGATCTATTCATTTAAAAATGAAATCTATTCTTCTTGTTTTAATTTGAGCGAAAAGATCAATAATTTTCTCCTTGATCTCTGGATGACAACTGAGGAAATTTTTCTCCATTGAAAGACACGAGGAGTAAAAAAAAACTACCTTCCACCAGCATGCCAGGGTCGGCACTGCGGGAGTGACAGTGCTCTCTCTCCCTTGCAGCTTCCTATGTGCGCATAACAGTCAAACACCGCACCGCTGGAACTGTGAAGCGCACAGTTCCATACAAAGATTTTTGTATCCTTTTCATAAACTGGGAGATGGCTACTGACATTAAGCTTAAGGATTATATATTGTGCAAGTACAAAGAAAAAAGGACTCATTATATTAAATGTTATCGATAATATCAAGTGAAAATAGGGGGTGCTGCAGTTCCACAGTGCCTATACGCGAGTCGCCACTGTTGGAAACATCTTCTGACAGATCTTCAGTCAGACCGACTGACAGGTCATCAGTAACAGTACTGGTGATGGTAGCACTAGTAGTTGTAGTTACTGTATTGAATGTAACGTCGTCGGTTAAGTACGATGCTGGTAGTATGCATTTTAATATGTGCTGGTTAAAAAGTTGATTCATAGTAAAGTTTCTGAAAGATTACTTCATGACAGTATTTGAAAAAAGATGGCCGTAGTTAAGAAGGCATGTCCAGTAAAAGGAACTATAAGCTGTTGTGTTAGTTTGTGTTCTGTGAATGAAATTCAAACCAGTGATTTAATCTTTTTTTTAAACATTTTTAACTCAAGTGTTAGAACTGTGCATGAAAACTATTGAATCTAGTCAAGTTACATGTCAAGCCTGTATTTTCCTGAATTGTGACCTTATAGAGGTGGAAATCGAATAACATATGGCAGAATGTTTGTGAGTATTACTGTTTCCAACGTAGACTTTCTAAATAATATTTTTCAACTCAAATCCTGTAAATATGTTTATGCTGCATTCTGTTAAAGCAACCACCAAGTATTTAAGGGCAAGATTCCAAAGTCACCAATAAAAGTGGACTTGGGTTTATCAAATGACTTCTTCTAATTTTATTCTGACACTGTGATACTTCTTATTATTACAAATTAAGTTTAATTACATTGCTTAACTGTAATACGAGGACTTGTCCAATTAGTCCCAACAGAAATCAGCAGGTTAAAAGTCCCCAGCAAGGTTACGGGCCAAGAAACCCAGTTGATGACTTGCCCAGAATGAAGAAAAGAATCTAGTCAAATTGATGGGGCGCCTAAGTTCTCCCGTCAAGTATAAATAAAGTTGAGAAAAAGAGTTGAGAGGTTTTTCCACTGGAGAGAAAAAAATTAAAAAGGAAACATGGATGCTGTTAAGATATCAATGCTAACGAGGGATAATTATACCACATGGAGTATGGATTTTGCACATAAAGCTGAGGGCTGCTACAGGTTTATCGAAAGGAGTGTTAAGCAAATCGATGAAACCACATCCTGACAAGATCAGGACGAATTCACCCGCAGACGGGATAAAGCATTATCCATGCTTTACCAGAGTACCAGGAGCTCATCGACATCTCTGATGATCTAGCTAATGCCTGGGAAAAATTGAAGGACCATTTTGAAGCTCCAACAAGAGCAAACCTAGTTCGCCTGCTCGACGAATTCTTCAGCATCCATCCAGATAATAGTGAACCTATCGATATTTTCTGTGCGCAATTGAAGAAAGCCATGGTAAAACTAAGGAACGTTAAACACCCGATTGAGGATATATAAGTTGCTTTTCAGTCCATCTGATATATCCCTGAAGTATTTCATGGAATTGTACAGATAATTTATAGATGGCCAGATGCTGATTTCACCTTGGATAAAATTCAAGCAGAACTATCTGCCGAAGAAGGTCGGCTACATGAACAGAGTCGGGACCTTAATGTGAGTGTCAATTCTGCTTATTCTATATCTTATAAAAGTAAAATTGTATCTAAAGGTAACAACCAAATGAAAAAATTTTATGTTAAGCCTAAGATTAATGTAACACAAATTGGACCATGTTATGTTTGTAAAAAATGGGTCATTTAAAGAAGGATTGCTCTAGATTGAAATCAAAAAACGTAACTAGCATTATTGAGCTAAATGTCAAATCCAATATATAGACCAATTTTGCTGTAGATCCTGTTGATAAATTCAATTGGGTTATAGGCAATGCTGCCACACGTCATTTCTGTAACAACAAATCATTGTTTCTACATTCCAAAGAAATGAAAGGCACTTCTATGTCGCTGGCAGTAGGTAATGTTGAAAGCCCAATTGAAGCTATCGGTATGGTCAAAATGTTTGTTATTGTAAATGGCCAAAAGAATGATATCGTTTTAAATAATGTAATGTATTCACCCGAATTATACCACAATCTTTTAGCAGCTTCAGTACTAGAAGAAAGTAATTTTAACTTTCATGGGGAAAAAGGGAAATACGGTTCATTACACCTAGTGGGGTAAAATACTTTTAAGCTAAAAGGAAAGAAGGATTATACTTCTTAAAACCCCAGTATGAACTTAATAGTATAAACGATATCAGGGATAGTAAAAGTAAAGACAGCAAACCTGAAAATGGAGATAAACAAAGTAATAGAACATTTAAAAATTTAAAGGACAAAAATGTTAGTCTAAATCTTAAAGAAACTCAAGAAAATAAAGGCTTAAAAACTGATTTCAAAAGTTCCAAAAAGGGCAGGAAACTAATCAATGAGAAGTTTAGTATTTGCAAAAATAAGCCTAGTGACTCATTTACTGAGTTAAACGGCAATACTAAACTTTGGCATAAGAGATATTGTCATCTCAACATTGACTATTTATATCAAACAAGTAAAGTTTCATCTGTTAATGGACTACCTAAATTTAAGTTCAGGAAATTAAATTGCAAGCATTGCATGTTAGCCAAAACTAAATGGATATCTTATAAACCTATTGGTAGAATAAGATCCACAAAACCCTTAAAATTATTACACATGGATGTATGTGGGCCAATGCCTGTCCGATCATTAGGTGGAAAGAGATATTTTTTATTGATCACCGATGATTTTAGTAGAAAGGTATTTATATACTTTCTCAAACAGAAATCAGATGTTTTTGAAATCTTTAAGGAATTCCAGATTAGGGAAGAAAGGTATTTAAATTAAAAGATTTTAAATGTTAAAACGGATTGCAGTATGGAATTCTGCCATAATAAATTCAAAGCTTACTTAAGCAAGCAAGGGATTAAAGCCGAAATAACTCAACAAAATGGAGTTTCAGAGAGGTTTAATCTCATTGATTTAGATTGCGTAAAGGCAATGCTTAATGATAGTGGGGTAGATGAAAGATTATGGGCAGAAGCAATCTTGTGTTTTTCTTATGTAAAAAACATAATTTGTCATAAATTTAAGATTAAAACACCCCTAGAATTGTATAATAGAAAGAAACCCTCAGGAAATCATTTTAAGATTTTCGGTAGCAGGGTTTACAAAATTAGATATGAGAGCCCAAGAAGGGATAATGGTGGGTTATGCCACGGGTACTAAAGGCTACCAGATACTAATTAAAAGGGAAACAAAAGTCATTGAAACTAGTAACCTCAGGTTTGGGGAAAATATAGAAGCAGGGGAAATCATCCTGGACCCAAATGGGGATAAAAGAAACCCCAATACTGTCACCTTTAAAGTAACCCTAGATCGGTATTCTATAGGCTCTGATGAGTAGTGTCTTGATAGGAAATCGAGCAAAAAAGCAGGGGGAGTGAAGATACTGACAATGGTTTATCCAAAGACAGTGAGGAAACAGACTCTCCTGCTGATTCTAACCTGATTCCTCGTTCGGACATCGCTAGGGATCGCGAAGCCGTCCCAAGAGCTGATGGTAGTAGAATAGACATTTATGTTAGGGGGGGACAGTAGAAAAAGGCCTAGATCCCATAATGATGTGAGGAAATATTGAAAAAGTAAAATATTCAACATAACCAAAACCTCTTTAACTTTAGGGAAAAGAAAAGCAAAATAGGGTCAAAAAGGGTTAAGAAACCAGAAGCTAGTAATGTTGAAATTAACATTCCTCAGAACTACAAAGCCACCCTTAAATCTCCTCAAGTAGTAAAATGGAATAACACCATGACTGAGGAAATCAAAGTTATGAAAGAAAGAGATGTCTGGGAGTTAGTTCCTGCACCTTCTTCAGAAAAAATAATAGGCAGTCGATGGGTTTATACTCATGGGTTTATACTATTATATTTTTTTTATGGGGAAATAACAATGGTTTAAGGCAAGGCTAGTGGCTCAAGGATATACCCAAGAAAAGGGTGACACGTATTACAAAGTTTTCAGTCCGGTCATTAATTTCAGTCTGATTAGATTATTTTTTACAATCTTTGTCAGTATGCTACGATGGATGCACTTTCAATTAGATATAAAATGTGCCTACCTATATGCTAAGTTAAAATACAAAATTTACATGAAAGAGCCAGAGGGCTTTACTAATATTAAGTACCATAATTATATATGTTTATTGAATAAAGCAATTTAAGGACTTCACCAAAGTGGTAGAGATTGGTTTATGGAATTAGATTCCATGTTCAAAGAATTGAAATTTACTAAATTCAGGTAGTGTAATTGTTATATTTTTAATATGTAACAAAGTACTTATATTAATTTATGCAAATGATATTATTTTATTTTTCTAAATATCAAAAGGATATTGACTTAGTAGTTTCAATGTTAAAAGGTAAATTTGATATAAAAATTCTAGGTAAAATCAAAAAATTATTGGGTGTAGAATTTGAAGGAACAGATAGCAAATTTCATATACACCAAAAACAGTATATTGAAAAAGTCTGTGAAAGATTTAAACAGTTTAAATACCCAATTGTTTCATTACCAATAGCTAAAGGTCATGTTTTAAGTATAAAATAGATTTTCCTGGTACTAGTGAAGAACTAAACCAAATGAAAAACATTCCTTACAGAAATTTAATCGGATGCTTAAGTTTCATTTCTAGTAGGACACAACCTGATTTATGCTATGCAGTAAATTTACTATCTCAGTTTCAAGAGAATCTTGGTATAAAACATTGGGATGCCTTATTAAAGTTGTTGGGTTATTTAGACAAAACTAAAAATTAGAAATTAAATTTGTCAAATATTAGTGAATTTAATTTAAATTGCTATTCGGACTCTGATTTTGCAGCCAATAGAGATGATCGGGTATCTTTAGGAGGGATGATATTTTATATAGATAAAGTACCTGTATCGTGGCGCACCTTCAAACATAAATGTGTCAGCCACTATGGAAGCTGAATACATATTGTTAACTGAAGCCACGAAAGAAATTATATGGTTGCAAAATATAATTGAGGAATGCTATCAAATAGGGTTAAAACTTAACAAAAATAAAAGTATAATTTTTTGTGATAACCAGGCAGCTATTAATTTTTCAAATATCATTTTTTGAGAAATTTAGTTCTAATGGAGTCATTTAAAGTTAACTTTGTAAATAGTAAGGATAATGATGCAGATTACTTCACTAAGCCTTTGACTAAAGATAGGATTCTTAAATTTTGTAATGGACTATTTAAAATGTAATTTTTTTACTTTGACTTTTGAAAACTTTGTCTTTAAAAATTTTAAACTTGATATTAAGGTATAATACATTATAATTTATTTCTATCTCAAGGTACAAAATTAAATTGTCATTTGAGTATAAAATATGGTGTTGATGTGATAATTGTACCATACATGTTTTTGTATTAACCTCTTCGGGACGGGCGTGTCATATATGCATTCCCTATGAGCGTCTCTCACAGCCGGGTGTGTCACCCATGCATTGCTAGAGAATGAGCTCAGTGGACGGCTGATGCATATGTGCATTTTAAGCTGAAACAATTTTTAAAGACCACTAGATGGCACCTTGTGTCCATTACTTTTGAACTGAACATAGTTTTAGAATCCTGACCTTCAGCCTGTTCCCATTCTGTCTGATTTTGGTATTTTGCTCATCAGCTGTTGCGGGGGGAGGAGGGAAAGCGTAATATAAACAAACAGAGCTCGACTCTTTAACTATCCACATGATATAAACATTCACGTTTCTGATATCTCTCCGAATACTTTTTTATTTATTTTTTGCTACTATGTGGGGTCTTTTAGGGTTTTACTGTCAAATCTGATACACTTTGCGTTACTTTCGGATATATTTTGCGTACTTCCCTTTTTATTTCGGAAACGTTTGACTCCAGTTTATTATGGCGAGAAAGCATTATTTATCAGAGGAAGACTATACTCGCATGATAAATGAGCCAATTAGTGACATAGATGACAGTGATGACTCATTTTCTAAAGAGTTAGAAAGTGATATTTCTAGTGATTCTCACATGGACATTTTGTCAGAGACTGAGCTCACTGAATTCCTGCCTTCCACTTCCTGTAAAAGTTCGACTCAAGATACTTCATCATGAACTCGAGTGCTTGGGGAATTGCATCCCCATGAATAAATGAATGAAATGAAGGTGGGTGGCTCCAAAAGAGCCCAGCACATCGACCAGTTGCATCACCATACATTTATAGGAACACAGGGAACGAATTCTATAGTAAATGCTGAAAAAGAAATTGATTTCTTTAATATTTTCCTTGATGATGATCTACTAAATTTGATTGTTGAAGAAACAAACAGTTTTGCTCAAAACAATCAAAGAAGTGCTCCATCAACTTTCCACACACCACACAGTCAGATAAATTTTCAAATTTAAGTATTGCGAATATAAAAGTGTTTTTGCAATGATAATACTGATGGGCATTATCAAGAAACCTAATTTGAAAATGTGTTTTACTACAAATGAGATGTTTGCTACTCTGTTTTTCAATAGAGTTATGCTTAGAGATGTGTTTCTTAACATCTTAAAATTTTTGCATTTCACTTCAGACAAGAGTGCTAAAAAATTGGGAAAACTAGGACTAATCGTAGAAAATCTGAAAAATAAACTTAAAAGAACCTACATACCCGAGGAAAATATTTACATCGATGAATCCCTTTTGCTTGGAAAGGGCATCTTGGCTTTCGTCACTATGTTCCATCCAAAAGATCGTGTTACGGGATAAAAATATATAAGTTATACGAATCAATTACTGGTTATGTATGGAATTTTTTAATTTATTGTGGGAAAGACACAGAAATGTTAAGCAGCGACGGGTCTTACGGAGAAAGAGTAGTGAAAACATTGATGAGCGACTTATGTGAGAAAGGGTACAATTTATATTTGGATCGCATTTTCAATTCCCCATCGCTTGCGGAATATTTGCATTCCGTAAAAAACAAATATTTGTGGAACAGTATTAAAAACAAGAAAAAGAATGCCCAAAGACTTTCCAGAAAGAAAACTAAAAAAGGGTGAATTGGATGCGATGCAACTAGACAACATGAACATCATTGTGTTCAAAGAAAAAAAGAAAGACGTTTTTATACTAACAAGCATACATGAGCCAGAAATGGCTAAATCTGGCAGAAAATATAGAGTTATTGGAGAGGATATTTTAAAATCTTAAATGTATTATAGATTACAATAAAAACATGGGTGGTGTAGACATAGGAGACGCAGTTATGACACACCATTCGGCCCCGGGCCAACGGCCGTACCGTGCTGAAAACACCGGTTCTCATTAGATCACCGAAGTCAAGCAGCATCGGGCGCGGTTAGTACTTGGTGGGTGACCACCTCGGAACACCGCGTGCTGTTGGCCATCTCGGGTGCGGTATCCCCGTGGTTTGTGCGCTAGATTTGCACGCTACCACAAATGCCGCCGTGTTCATGCGGAGTACGATCACGTTAAGCATGTGGGTCCGTAAGTCCTTCCGAGAGGTTGGTGGTAGGGGAAGGAGGGTACGGTCCCTGTGGATGCCTCCCCCACTGGGTTCCGGTCTAAATTGGGTGGCACTTCCCGGCCGTCCATACAGTTACCTTACACCTTTTTGGTAGGTCGGACGGTCTGGGTCTCAACAACAAAAACAACAACACCGTTCGGCCCCGGGCACGGTAGCCCATTGGTTAGCGTGCTGGAGTTGCACTCGGTAGGCCCGGGTTCGATTCCAGCCACTGCCAAAACTGCCGCCGTGTTCACGCGGAGTACGATCACGTTAAACATGTGGGTCCGTAAGTCCTTCCGAGAGGTTGGTGGTAGGGGAAGGAGGGTACGGTCCCTGTGGATGCCTCCCCCACTGGGTTCCGGTCTAAATTGGGTGGCTCTTCCCGGCCGTCCAAACAGTTACCTTACACCTTTCTGGTAGGTCGGACGGTCTGGGTAACAACAACACCATTCGGCCCCGGGGCGCGGTAGCCCATTGGTTAGCGCGCTGGAGTTGCACTCGGTAGGCCCGGGTTCGATTCCAGTCACTGCCAAAAACTGCCGCCGTGTTCATGCGGAGTACGATCACGTTAAACATGTGGGTCCGAAAGTCCTTCCGAGAGATTGGTGGTAGGGGAAGGAGGGTACGGTCCCTGTGGATGCCTCCCCCACTGGGTTCCGGTCTAAATTGGGTGGCACTTCCCGACCGTCCAAACAGTTACCTTACACCTTTCTGGTAGGTCGGACGGTCTGGGTTTCAACAACACCACCATTCGGCCATTCATGTTTATTGAACTCCAACATTCTTTTTGACAAAAAACATGGCATTAAAATGCTGCTTCTCCAATTTAAAATGAAACTGATTGATCAAATTATGGAGAAGAAAAGCAGTTTACAGTCAGATCTGTACCAGCACCTATCCGATTATCCTACCCTTAATATGAACGAAAAGGGTGAAAAAAGCTGAAGAAGGTGCATAGTTTGTTCACAAACTGAGCTAAAACAAAGAAAAAAGAAAAAAAAAAATTATGCTTGTGGATCATGCAATGTAGGACTTTGCGTTACTCCGTGCTTCGAGATTTACCACACTCAGTCTTCATTTTAAATTTTGTTACTTCTTGTAAATAGTCTTTGTTGTATGTTTTGTATGCGAATATATTGTATGCGAATATATTGGTAGCCCCCAAATTGGCTCTAGACTTATAATATTGGCCCTAGGCTAATATTTAAATTGAAGTAGCCCCCAAATTTCTTATCTCGCCTTCTAATTCAGCGAGTTTGATTCTAATCATGGCTATAGTCTCTCCACCATCTGTACGTGTCACCTAAATATATATTTTGTGCCAAGCCCCTGGCCGTAACTTTTAGCCTAGCTCCCTCAATTTTACATCTCGTTTCCTAACTGAGAGATTTTGGTTCTGCTAGTGGCTATAGCCTCTGCATCATTTGTACATGTGACCTGGATATGCATCTTTGTGAGAAATCCCTGAGATTAACTTTTACTTCAGTTACGCCCCCCCCCCTCCTCTAATTTCCCACCTCACCTCTTAATTGAGCGATTTTGATTTTACTGATGGCTATAGTGTCTGCACCATTAGCACATGTCACCTGGATCTGCATCTTTATAGTGATAAATCTTTGAGCGTAACTTTTACTTCAAATAGCACCCTCCCCCCCCCACACACACACACACTTATTCATCTCGACTCCTAATAAAGCGATTTTGATTCAGATGGTGGCTATAGTCTCTGACCCACATGTACATATTAACTTGATATACATATTTGATGGATATAAAATACATACGTTTTTTGCGTCAACCCCTGGGCTTAACTTTTAGTTTAACTAGTCCCCATAATTTTACATTTCAATTTCTAATTGAGCGATTTTGATTCTGCTGGTGACTATATAGTCTGAGCAAGATTTGTACATTTTAATTGGATACACATATTTTTGTGTCAATCCCTGGGTATAACTTTTAGTTTAACTAGTTCCCAGAATTTTACATATCTGCTTCTAATTGAGCGATTTTGGTTCGGTTTGTCGCTGTAGTGAGTTTCTCTACCATTTGTACATGTCACCTGGATATGCAACTTTAATATGGCAAATTTCCGAGCGTAACTCTTACTTTGGTTACCCCCCCCCCCCCCCAATTTTCTATCTCGTCTCCTAATCCACCGATTTTGATTTTACGGGTGGCTATAGCGTCTGAACCATCAGTACGTATCGCCAGAATATGCATATTTTTTAGTCAACTCCCTGGGCATAACTTTTAGTTTAACTAGCCCCTACAATTTTACTTAAATTAGGACTATGTAATGTTTTTCACTAGGAAAGATACGTTCCATGTGTCCAGGCTTTTTATGAACGAGCGAGCAGGTGTGAGGTACATTATTTTACTTAATACATCCGTCGTTTATATTTTTAATACTCCCGTTGCTATGCCCAAAATACGTATATGTATATACATATGCTTTATATATACATATATATATATAATATATATAAATAATATATATATATATATATATATATATATATATATATATATATTACTAACATATATATAGGCATAAATACATAGATGAGGGCCTCCCTCTACATGTCGCTCACGAGCCGCCACTGACGCTAGGACTTAAAACTTTTTTCCTTTGTGATTTTTTTTCTAAAGTTAGGCTTAGCGACGCAAAACCCCCGTCCTGTGGTACGATTCCTTTCGCCTCCGCTCCGCCCCGAGGAAACGTCTTAAACAAAGGCACGCCATCGCGAAAGGGTTGTTTTTCCACCCACTGTTCAATTTCCACACTTAGCAATTTAGTTGCTCATGTGTGTTTAAAGAAAGATTAATGCCTTACATCATTTTAATATTTCATTATAATATATATATACCATTTTTTCAATCCCACAAAGCATTTGATGTTGCTAATGTGTGTGATGAAAGGAATTCTTTTGGCGTTTTAATTCAAACGTCCAGCATTTTTTTTTATTGCATACTGTATTTGAATTATGACACCAAAAGTATATTACACTTAAATTTAAAAACTGAAATAGTAAAATGTTTATACTTAAATTTAAATATTAACTTTTATATTTCATATTTACACTTAAATTTAAACTTTAACTTTTGTATTTCATGTTTATATTTTAAATTTAATCGTTAACTGAAATAACATGTTTAATATAAATTTTAAAACTTTAACCTTCCTTTGACATGTCTATACTTAAATTTTAAATGTAACTTTTTCAACATGCTTATACAAAATTTTTTTAAAAACTTCTTAGAGTGTATTGATTTTATAATCTTGTATTTCATGAATCCAGTTAATGTTTATACACTTTACTCAAGTGTCAACTGGACGTGGTAGCCCAGTGGTTAGCACACAGGAATTGCACTTGGTAGGCCCGGGTTCCATTACTTCCGCTGCCAAAACTGCTGCCTTATTCACACGGAGTAAGATCAAGTTAAACATGTGGGTTCATAAGTTCTTCTGAGAGGTTGGTGGTAGGGGAAGGAGGGTACAGTCCCTGTGTAACTTTTTCAACATGCTTATACTAAATTTTTTTTTAAACTTCGTAGAGTCTATTGATTTTATAATCTTGTATTTTATGAATCCAGTTAATGTTTATACACTTTGCTCAACTGGACGTGGTAGCCCAGTTGTTAGCACATCATGGGAATTGCACTTGGTAGGCCCGGGTTTGATTACTTCCGCTGCCTTATTCACACGGAGTAAGATCACGTTAAACATGTGGGTTCATAGGTCCTTCTGAGAGGTTGGTGAAGGAGGGTACAGTCCTTGTGGATGCCTCCCTCACTGGGTTCCAGTCTAAATTGGGTGGCTCTTCCCGGCCATCCAAACAATTACCTTACACCTTTCTGGTAGGTTGGATGGTCTGGGTCTCAACAACACTTTGCTCAACTGAAGTTTTGAGTATGTTAAAACTTAATACTGTATCATGTTATATTGTTATTATTGATCTTAGACTGTTCATATTACCAATCATTATAATTTGATGGAAATACTGGGAACTTAACATTAATTTAAGTCAATGTTCTTAGAATAAGTATTATTGTGCATGCATTGAATTTACCAACTTGCATGAGGGGGTTGATTGCTGGAAGAATGTCAGCAAAAGATCGTGAGTCACCATTCCCCTGAACAATGTTCAAAAACACAACTTTATTTTTGATTCACATACCTCGTTCTTGGGAGTGACTCTAGGCATTCACTTAGCAGAAGTCTTCATGCAGGTTGAATATCCGATGCATACACAAACTCATTTGCATATTTTGGAGCAGACCCCGGAAATCGTTCCGGTAGGTGCTGATCCCTGTGTATATAGGAAGCCCATGCTTGAAACATCTTCAGACAGATCTTCAGTCAGACCGACAGTCATATCAACTGATAGGTCATCAGTAACAGCACTGGCAATGGTAGCACTAGAGTACTGTATAGAATGTAACGTCGTTGGTAGTATGCATTCTAGTATGTGCTGGTTAAAAAGTTGATTCATAGTAAAGTCTCTGAAAGGTTACTTTGATAGTATTTGAAAAAAGATGGCCTTAGTTAAGAAGGCATGTCTGGTAGAAGGAACTATACGCCGTTGTGTTAGTTTGTGTTCTGTGAATGAAATTCAAACTGGTGATTTAATCTTCTTTTAAATGTTTTTAACTCTTAAGTGTTTGAACTGTGCATGAAAACTATTGAATCTAGTCAAGTTACACGTCAAGTCTATATTTTCCTGAATTGTGACCTTATAGAGGTGGAAATCGAACAACATACAACGAAATGTTTGTGAGTATTACTGTTTCCAATGTAGATTTTCTAAATGATATTTTTCAACTCAAATCCTGTAAATATGTTTATGCTGCATTCTGTTCAAGTAGCCTCCAGTATTTAATGGCAAGATTCCAAAGTCGCCAATAGACGTGGCCTTTGTTTATCAAATGACATCTTCTCATTTTATTCTGACACTGTGATACTTCTGCTTATTATTACAAATTAAGTTTAATCACATTACTTAACTGTAATACGAGGACTAGTCCAATTAGTCCCAACAGCGATCAGCAGGTAATAAGTCCCCGGCACCTGTAACATCCCTCAGCTTTCAGGGCAAATGCCATTTGGTTGCTTCACATGACGTAATTGTTTCGCGTCAACAGCTGTCTTCATTGTCTCCATGGCTAGTTGCATAAAAAGAAGCACTGCAGTTCCTCAACTTCTTGTTTGTTTACTTTTTATGCAAATGGTGCCTTACTGGCCCCCATCAGCAGGATTTCAAGGTTCAAAGACATTTTTAAAAAAAGCATTAGTCTCTCACTAGATAACGTTCTACTTTCATAGAATAAAGAGATTTTATAGGTCCATAACCAATGCTGGATAATTACGATATTTAGTGTTTTATCTTTCAGAGTAGAGTGTGGATTTTTCCTTTATCCATGAAGAGAAGAGTCAAGTAGTAAAAGTCTAATCATTTTATTGAATTAGAAATCCATTACTGGTTTACAACACTTAGTAAAAACAATTTTTGTAAAGCATAAACATTATATACAGATCATGAGATTAAAGAAGTTGCATTTGAATACTGGGTCATTTAAGCAGTTGTGTAAAATGAATATTGGGTAAAAAAAAACTACTTTACTTAAACATGGGGTGCACTTTCTTGAAGCCACCTCATCCAGTAGCATACTTGGAAAAGAGGTTTTTGAAGAATTAATTATTGTATGACACAAGTAAAAAATTCATTGGTTCGGATAAAAAATAAACAAGTTCGTAACTGAACTTCACTATTTGCAAGTGACTTGACTATTTCATTTTGGTTTGTTATTGCACCTCACCGTCCATAAATTAATTGTCTACAGTAAGTAAGATGTAAAACATAATGACTTATAACAAGATCAAACTGGTAAGGTCATACAGACCACATCACGCGTCAAGACTAGAATGGAACATGACAAGACAACTGTTTTAAGATGAATCCAGTATTTATATACGAAGATGGGACTTCTCCGGAATGTAACCGTAACCGGAAAAGCTCCCGGATATGCAGATTACTTGCACATGCACCGAGCACATAATTTGCTTGCCGGAAAAACATTGTGATTCACTCCCGAGTACGAAGTGAGTCGTTTAATTTATTAGTTGAACAACATTTAGGGGAATCGTGATTGTTTGTTTACATTGTTCATAGACTACATCATTATTCCTTGTAAACTTTAGGTCATCATAGGAAGCCCTTTGATTAATATGCACCATTAGCCGTGACTTGGGTGAGCAGCAGAAGTGTGAGGTCAACAGCTACTTCATAAACTGCACAGTTAGACATGACTTCGGAGTCTAGTGAAGATGTGTGATTGACTAATGCTTTATACACTGTACCGTTAGATATGACTTGCATGTGGAGCGAAGATGTGCGATTGCCAGCTACTTTAAGAACTGTGCCAGTAGCCACAACATGCACTTGTAGCTACGGTGCAAGGACGAGAGCTACTTCATGAGCTACACCCAGGGGTGAAACTAAGGAGGGTATAGGGGGTGAAGCACCCCCAATGAAAATTAAGTTTTTCGGCAAAATCATAGTGACTGTGGGCATTCGGCACCATATCGGGAAAATCGTGACGGGATCCAGCCAAAAATGTACAATAGGAACAGAAATGACAATAATAAAATAGATATGTCATCATGTCATATAATCAAGTTTATTATGATCAGTTTCAATTACTAAGTTTCAATAAACTTTACAGTTAATATTCATGGCGTTCCATTCATGCATTACATCAAAATCATAAAAACTAGAATCCTTATTATTATTACTTCCTTTCTCTTTTTCTGCGTGGAGCAATCGTTTTGGCAGCTGGCCAAGCTACGCTAGGCTCTGTGATGTAACAGTATAAGGTAAGACAGAAACTTTTGGGGAAATTTTAGGTGCCATATGGGGAATTTTCAATCTTGGGTGGTGGTGACATAAACGTATAATTACTATAAATGGTGATACATGAGCATAGCTGCCAACCTGGAGAAGAAGAAAATAGGAGCACTTCACGCGACATCGATGTGCATACTAAAATGTCCTATTTCATTCACAGGACAAGTGATGGGAAAAAGCATGCAAATTGTTATCAATCGTGAACAGTTGTTTTTATATGTTATTCAACTAGTAAATATTTATAAAACAAGAATACTTTTTACTTTAATTTATTTACTAAATATTTCACTTTCTTCTGAGTTACTCGAACACATTTAGGTGTGAAAGCCCCAGGCCGTCCGGCTCGTCCAGAGGACTTAGAGCAACGAATTGGACGACCGGGAAGGACACATTTAGGTGTGTAACTATTCTGTACAAATTAACACAAAAATTATAACCAAAGATGATACAAAAAAAAAAATAATATTCAATAGTAAAATGTTTTAAAATTTGTCTATTGTCACAATGTAAATGCCTGCCTTTTTAGAGAGTGCAACTGTTGTTGCAGATTTGGCCTTTTTTAAGAAAGCATTATCAAATACTTGTGAATAACAAGCTCCTGTAACATGAGTTTTGGCAACTAAAATTGCTTGTAGTGTTTGCATACTCATTGATCTTTGGAAATATGTTTTGTTGCGTCACACAAAAGCTGAATATTTGCACACAAGAAGCATTATTGTGTGGGAATGTTAAGATTCCCAACATAGTCAAACTTAGATGGATATATAAGGGTTTACCAAAGGGTCTCATTTCTTTTGAAAGCATAACCCATTGGTCATCAGCTCATTCTGCAGACAATACATTTTCTGGAACAGAAGCCAATTGATAATATAAAAATTCTGAATCTAATTTGTCAACAGCATCAAAAAAAGATTCTGTTTCTTTCTTTAACAACAAGCAGGGAAAATAATCAATGAAATACTTAAGTGATGAAAATTTAACACAGCTGTTTTAGATACATCAGCAACTTCAGCATGTTGTAATAATTCTGAAAGTGTAGGGAAACTACAAAAATATTTTTTCACATAGGTGAAAAATTCCTCAATTCCATTTGTAGATAAGTCTCTTACACATTCTGCAGTTTGTGAACCAATTGTGATTTCATCATGATTTTTGTGATTTAAGGGGTCATTATATTTTACATCAAACACAGATTGTGGATTTATCATTGTGAAACTTTCATTTCCAATAAAAAAGAAACTGTATTTGATGACTACATTTCCTTCAATTGAATTTTTTTTGTCCACATGCCTTTTGATTTCGGATTGGGCAATAATATCCCCTCTTCCATTGTGAAATTCTGCATAGTCCATTGAGCAATAGATTGAGTCCATTTTGCATAGATTGAGCAAAAAGCATATTCAAATTTACGGCTTTTAGATAATTTCAAAATAACGGCTGCCAATCTACCAGAAAAAAAAATGGGCACACATTTCGCGAGAGAAAAAAAATTAAGATTTTTGGCAGCATATTATATAAGGGCTCATTCATACAATCAAACCTTAAATTGTACAGCAACTAATACTCACATATATTGTGCTTATTTAACACATATTCTACAATGAAATGGAATAATTTTAACAAATTATTTTTAAGTACTAAAATTCATTGCAGCTGATTTAGCTTTTCTCAGCATGCTCTAATAATTCTGAACCTACATTTTCTTAATTTGTATTATTCTCAGAAATCATTTAAACTGAAATATTTATGCTATTTTCATTTAAACTAAATGATGAAACAAATGTCAATTTTTCATTTAAATTCTAAAAATGTGTAAATGTAAATACAAATTCATCAAATTCTAATTTATGCTTTTGAAATGGCTGTATTTCTTAAGTATCCAAATTATTATTTTAATATTGTTATTCAGAAAATAGTTCTTCATTTCATTAATAATAAGTTTAAAAAATAGTTTTTCTGTATAAAACATGAAATAATTACAATAATTTTATACGATGCAGACAGTTTGCAAAAGTGAAAATTATTTTCACAATTAAACGAAATATAAGGAGGATCATGCACAAATGCCGTTTTTCGCTACACTACTACATAATAGCCTTTCATTTTATTAATAATGTGTTTGAACAATAGTTTTTCTGTATAAAATAAGAAATAATTATAAAAATTTTTGACGATGCAGACAGATTGCAAAAGTAGAAATTATTTTCACAATTAAACGAAATATAACGAGGATCGTTTACAAATGCCGTTTTTTGCTATACTACTACACAATAGCCTTTCATTTCATTAATAATGCATTTGAACAACAGTTTTTCTGTATAAAATATGAAATAATTATAAAAAATTTTGATGATGCAGATTGCAAAAGTGAAAATTATTTTCACAATTAAACGAAATATAAGGAGGATCGCACATAAATGCTGTTTTCTGAGAAAGTGCTGCAAAATAGCCATTCATTTCATTGATAATATGTTTGAACAATAGTTTTTGCTGCATAAAATATGAAATAATTCTAAAAAATTTTGACCATGCAAATAGGTTGCAAAAGTGGAAAAATAGTTTCACAATAAAACGAAATGTATGGAGGATCGCGCACAAATGCCGTTTTTAATGAAACTGCTGCAAGAAAGACTTTCATTTCATTAATAATGTTTGAAAAATAGTTTTGTATATAAAACAAAATGCTTTAATAAAATTTTTGTTGATGCAAATGAGTTTCTCTCACATTAATTAGATAATCATTGGTTATCTATCTCTCTTACTCTTGATGCTGTGGGGATAATCACCGTTTGAGATAGCTGGGAAACGGATTTTCAGATGAAAGAACAGGAAAACTTCGATTTCAAAATTTGTGACATTGACTCTCATTTCGCGACGTTTTCGAAACATCGGTGATCTATTTCCAATTTTTTGACTTTTGTAACCTGTAGACACAAATACAAATGTTACTCAAGATCCATACCTACACCGCGACAATTGACATACAAAAATTAACCGAAAATCACGACTGCATTTGCATTATTTCTACCTAAAATGGGAGAAAATAAAGGCAGCTGAGTGAAAACTGGGAGATTGAGCGACTTACCCGGGAAATTAGAGAAAAACAGGGAGTTTCCGAAAAGTTTGAATGTGTTGAGAGAGTGCGTGGGATCTTTTTGCCGTATCTTTCTCTTCATAAAACCATGCGTTTACGGGAATTTAGAAAATAGGGGACATATGCACATATATTTAAAAAATTATTGACTTTGAAAAATCAGAGTTTTTTCGTGACAAAACAGCATAAAAGGATAAAATTAACATGCACAGTTTGCGGAAGGACATTCGATGATGATTATCGAAAGCAACACGAAAGGAAATAGCACGATGGTACGATAGTGAATGTAAGGGTATTTGGTGCACCTGCTACTCCGTTTGACACAGCTAAAAAGATGAAGATCACCATCAATGTAAGTGTGTAAATTTTATTGTTTTATTTTGTGTTATTTCTTCTGTAAAGCTAAACGAAGAAGGCACAAGCATTGACGTCTCAAAATTACTTCCAGAAAAGCTGATTCTAACTGACTTTTTCTTTTTAAATGAGATAAGGGGATTTCAGGCAATCTGTATCCTTCGATAAAATACAAAATATCTACTAAAAAAGTGTTTAAAAACTCAATCAAAAGTTAGTCTCTAAAAACCTTTTTTTTTTTTTTTCCATTTAGGAACCAGAAGGAGAAGGAACCCAAAATCTTGGGATTGACACTGGCATTGCACTACACACAGAGTCTATTCTAAAAAAACAATCCAATGCAACCATGGAAATAATCTCTTGCTAGATGGATGGGGAAGGGACTGAATTTTCCGAAAGTCTTGTGACAGAGGCTGGAACTGAATTACATGCATAGCCGGACACAGTATTGCAACCTAAATTATCAACAATTTTGCACCAACCAATAGTCAATGCAGAACAAATATTGTCAACTTCTGATGGGAAAAGTTCCGGTGCACCCTCTTGGTTCAGATGCATAGGAATCTTATCTCACCTAGCAGGTTATTTACAAAACTGTGAAACTATAATAAATAAAGCAAAACAATCAGATATCATTAACGAAGAATGTATTCTTATTGAGACATCTGATACTGCAGCCAAAATATCTAACATTGCCATATCTCTATGAAATTATTGTCAGCAAGTGTTTCTAGATATGTCTACTCAGAGAGGCTGTGTGTCCAATGTAAATGTTATGGATGATAAAATCGATCACGATCCAGGAAAAAGAAACGAAATCCAAAGCGACAATCAACGCAGTTACTTAATATCCCTTGGACCCCATCGACCCCACTTGGCTAAATTTCCTGTTGATGAATCACTGCAACATATGAGGAAACAATGCTCTTTTATAGCTGCTTGGTATAAGCAATACGAGCACCTGGAATACAGCACAGATAAGAATGCTGTGTTTTGTTTCGTATGCAGCTTGTTTCCCGATGGACCTGGAAGAGAGAAATCTGAAACAGCATGGACTACAATAGGAGTGAAGCAATGGCAAAAGATGAGCAGAGGTAAAGACAAAATGGGATTATTAGCTCAACATTTCTCGTCATCATCTGATAAGTCTGCTGTGGCTGATTATTGTCATTTCAACTGAAAGTCAGGACATGTTGATTTGCTTCTTGATAAAATCAATAGAGTAAATATCATCGTAGAAGAGCAAGATATCGAATTTAACACACAAGCCATTTCTATGTTAATGGATGTAGCCTGTACCCTGGCAAGGAAAGGATTAGTGTTCCAAGGACATGGTAATGATGAAGTAGGTAATTTCCGACAATTAGTTTATCTTCTTTCTCGACATTCTCCAACAATGAAGAAATGGCTTGCGGATCAGTGACTGGGTCCATACTATGCTACTTACCTCAGTGCCCAATCTTAGAACAAATGCATCGACATTCTTGCAAAAGAAATAAGAACAGAAGTCGTAAAAGAAGTTAACACTGAAAAAATGCATTCAGTGATAGCCGATACAACACCAGACGCTTTTCATAAGGACAGGTTAGCTGTAGGAGCAAGAATTGTTGACACCAACGGGATTCCAAAAGAGCGGCTACTGCAAGTGATGGAGGCCAAGGACAAAACCGGAGAAGGCATTGCAACCGAAATCGTAGCCACCCAGAAAAGAAACGAAGTGGATATACAGAAAATTACCTTTCAGTCATACGACTACGCAGCCAGTATGTCAGGGCAATACAATGGAACTCAGAAGAAACTGTCGAATATAGTTGGACATAGTTTTCCCTATATTCCCTGCCTGGCGCACAGAACCAACACATTTGTAGAACACTACTGTATTTCCTGTCCACTCATTGCAAATCTGTTAGGTGTACTACAAGAATTGTATGTCTACTTCATCAAGTACAAAACGTTTTACGTGTCTAACTGACAATCTAGAGCAAGTTGAAAATGCACTGCATCTTAAAAATCTATCACAAACTCGCTAGATTGCTAGAGCTGAATCTATCAGAGCAGTTAACTCTTCATTAGAAGTTATCATTGAAGTGTTGCATGAAATGTCCTCCAATGTTAAGTTTAATGGGAAAACATGAGGAACAACACTAAGATTGAAGAATAGAATTTTAACGTTGGACTACCTTGTTTCTTTATTCTTTATGAAAATAAAATGAAATTACTGACAGAAAGTCTTGAGAAGGAGACTATAAATATCATTGATGCCCTTATTTCGATTGATGGCACAATAAAATCTTTCAATGATTTTGGACGACACCAGAGGAATGGACAATCTCATCGACAGCTGCAAAATCTATACAGAGAAACTTTCAGTGGACGCAGTTATTGATTTCGAGCATCATCATTGCAGAAGGACTGCTCCAAAGAAGTTGGACGAAAATAATCAAACACTAGCTACCTTTAATCTTCATTCCTATTATCAACAGCAGTTCAAACTGCTACTGGACATATTAGTATCAGAATTTAAGGAAAACCTAAAGATTTGCATATATACATACAAACCATTGTACGAACTATTATATCCTCCACTGTCCAACGAAAAATTTAAAAATAGCAAAATTGAAGATCTTATTAAATTGTTCCCACCAATTTTTAGCGCTTCAAATGAGTTAGATTGTGATACAGTGCTTTTAGATTTAGAGGTTCTTGGAATGAACTGCAATAACACCACATCAATGTCCGGTGTGTTCAAGGTTACAGAAGAGTTGAAGTCAGCCTTACCTGTGGCAAATAAAATATGTCGTTTGGCCTTTACATCGCCCATTACTGTAGCTGCAAATTAGTGCACCTTCAGTATATAAACTGGTTTGTCAATAACTACTTAAGGATGACACAGGACACAGTCAAGTGAATTTCTAGACAGCTACATGATCCTTGCTGCTGAAAAGGATTTGGCTGATAAAATTGATTTGACTAAAGCAGTTGGTAGGTGGGCAAGGCTGAAAAGTCAGCATGTTCGTGTACAGATATCTCAGTTATTATAAGGGAGCGAGATGCGAATGCATTTATTTTTAGATTAATGCTAATGATATCATTTCTGTCGAATCTTGTTGCGGATAAGTCATAATTGTACTTTTTTTCAGACAAGATATTTTATATAGATAAGCTTGTAATACTAGTTTTAAATAGAATTTTCAGTGAATTTTTTTTTCAATGAAATTCAAAATTAAGAAAAAAGAAAAAACTGCAAATTTCCTCTGAGAGGGCGATACTCCCTTGAAAAAATTTCCGGGCAGCATCGCTCCATATGCCCCCCATCTCCCATATAACATGTAGCCTATCCTGCAGCAGAATTATAATATATAGCACTAACAGCACTGCCGTCATAGTTTTATTGCTTGTCAGAATATTTAAAGTTGACTATCGGCAAATTAATCATCTTCATCCCCCCAATGTTACCACCTTCAATACGCCTCTTGCTGCAGTTAGTCGTGGTTTGCACACATAACGGAGCTGTGCAATAGACATCTACTTTATGAACTGTACGGGTATCCGTAACACATGAGCATATCAGAGAGGTCAACTGCTACTTCATAAACTACACAGTTAGCCATCACTTGCGTGCACAGTGCAGGTGCTCAGTTGACAGAAACTGCAAGAAAGCTATTCGAAGCTAAGAACTTTTTCAAAAAGCGACGAGCTAGTCACCGAAGGCGGTTATTAAATAATTATTCTTTCA
This sequence comes from Amaurobius ferox, assembly GCA_951213105.1. Lineage (NCBI taxonomy): Eukaryota > Metazoa > Arthropoda > Arachnida > Araneae > Amaurobiidae > Amaurobius > Amaurobius ferox. The sequence goes on from OX578133.1 coordinate 59,606,330, forward strand.
CATTTATTTGTAATCCGCTAATCAAGATACATTTCCTTCCTTTCAATCATTTTGTATTTTGACAGACTCCACATAAACAAAGCCATCACTCATATACAAATCATACTTTATTCAGACAGACTCCACATAAACAAAGCCATCATTCATATACAAATCATACTGTAATTTGACAACTCATGTAAACAGCAATGAAAGGAAACTTGCACTGTGGAGTGTTGTTTATTGCTAGTCGTACCAAATTTGTAAATATGTGTTGTGATAAACATGCTGCATGGACCAATTTGAATAAAGTAACAAAAATAATAATATATAATTGCTTTAAGAGCTTATTGAATAATTATAAAAATCAAATCAATTACTCCATTCAAATCAAATTGCTGCAATAAATTTTTCACTGATCGGATTCTCATGTCAAATTGTCTTAAAATTTAGTTGGCCAATTAAACTAGATAAAGAAATTTATAAAATATAAAATTTTTCTGTCACTGAGTTTAGAAATTCAAACTGATCATAACAATATGAAATCAGAGTTTGGCAGAAATAAGGAAAAGTCCAAGAAAGTGGGGAAAAGGATTTACTGCCAGCTTCGAATGACTTGTTTTTCTCCACCGGAAGGAAAATAGTCAAGAAGTTTTTAAGTAAGTACCTTGAAAATGGGCTGCTGATTCTCAAGGACTTTCAAAGTTTCCAAGGACGTGTACGGATCCTGTATGTGTGTATGTGACACATTTGATAACAAAATTCTTGTGGATCTAGTTCATTCCATTCACAAGAGAAGATACTTTGTGTAGCAGTTCTCTTTTGACACCCAACAATTCGCTAATAGCCATTTATCTTACATAATAAAAGTAAATGTTTGTGTGTGTGTGTATATTGTCTGTAGTGGGAAAGCTAAACATCATACAGTCATGAAATTTGATACACAGTTACTTCAGAGCCTGGGAAAATGCACCTCAGTGTTATTTTTTAGAATTCAAATAAGCTTTTTAGTTATTTTATATTTTAGTACTTTAACACAAATCAGTTCATTAGTGACAGAAAATATCATTACAGAGTATCTATCTTTACACCATAAGAAATATCGAAGAATGCTTTTTCCAACTATGTTTGAACTGCATCCATAGGATAATTCCTTCTTATTTATATTTTTTTAAATACATCAAAATTTATATTTTTTAGGCTATTTGATATACATACATCCAAAAAACTAAGATTAGCATTGTTCTACAGTTTTGCAAAAGGTTCCAAATATGTTTTCGGATTCAAACAAATTTTTTTTTTCAATTTCATAAGTCATTTTAATTTTAGCGACTTATTAAGTGAGAGATTTTTAATGCCCCATGTATTTTACTACAGACTAAGAAAGAGTTTTCTTTGACTTTGTTTCGGCAACTGACCATGTACTTATAGAAAGGATTTCCTTTTGAATCTTTTATTTATTTATTTCTTACTTAGTCATATAGGATTAGAGACATTTTAAATGAAAGGGGATAATTTGGGGATGGGTTCATATCATGTACGTTGCTTTTCTTTTGCATTTTCATGAGAGGTTGAAATGGGTTTTGGTGTGCGTATTTTATTTATAAGTAGTGGGCTCTTATTTATGACTTGGGTAATGCTGAGTAATTCTTTCTAGTTTATACATAAGAAAAGCTCTTCTCTTTATCTGCCTGCGATGCTTGGTGATAAAGTTGACAAACTTGGTAACTAATTTGGCAAAATATCACCAACTTTGGGACTTTTAAAATGGTACCAAATTGATAAAAATATGGTTATAATTACAAAAATTATCCAAAAATAAAGAAAATGAAGATAATTTGATGAATTATGAAATTCTTTTAAAATAGATTATATTGCTTATTTTGGATGCTATCAATATTGATAATTGTCAAGTTAGATATGCATGAAATATAAGTTAATTGGATGCTATCAATATTGATAATTGTCAAGTTAGATATGCATGAAATATAAGTTAATTGGGTACTTCGAAATAGTTTTACATTTTGTCATTCAGAAAAGTGCCAAATGTACAATTCAATATTAAAAACATTGTGCTGTGAATCTTGTAAATAATTTTTTTTACTGCGACAGATGCAAATTAATTGCATTATATAGGGAAATCATGTGATGCATACATCTGATATTTTAAAAATAAGATTTTTTAAAAATATTGATACGTTAATTTACTTTTTCCACATGTGACTCGTGTTAAGTTTTTAAATTAAAGAAAATGAGTTAGAAATTTTTTTATTGCAGCATTTCTTTTGAATAACGCTACATTATAAAGGAAAACAATATAAATAGGCAAAATTTTCTCTAATAAGAAACATCCTCTAGCAAATTAATATCAGTACATCCAAACTTCTGCTGATATTTGTTTAAAAAGCTGCTACTATTAAACATAAACTTTTTCCTACAGATTTTTAAATACAGCAATCAATTAGTGAACAAAATATTATATTTAATCAGAGCTTGTCTCCATAATGACAGGGCAGAGTGGGACAAATGATTTGTAGCAGTTAAATAGATCCCACTGAGCTAAAAAGAATGGAAGTTGAAAGGTGTTTATTGGATAATTAAAATGTCAGATATTAAAGATGTCTGATTTTTTGCCGTTAACTGTAACACCCAGCAATATTTTAGATTATTACACTTACAGTAGTGATTGATGTAGCAATATAACTAACTGTACAGGTCTGAAGAGTGGAGGCCTTTTATTTAAAACTATAAAGTATATTTTAATTAGGCGAAGTTTTAATGAAAAAAAAAAGTGTTCCAATAACTAGAAAAATCAGTATTGGTAAAATTTATAAAAATAAATATATAAAAATTATTAAATAATATATAAAATTAGTCTAATTATTAATATTCTCATATATTCTTTACCTAATAAATATATTTATTCTACTATCGATTTCAAAATGACACCAAAAAGCACTAGGGATATCAGCAGTATTTATTTGATAAGAAGACTTTGGTTTCATCATTATGTTTCATTGAAAAATATTCTATTCAATGACATGAACATAGCCCAGATTTTTTTTTTTAGTAGATGGATGCCTATTTAAAGAAGCTCATAAAATTATATTGCACATTACACAACTATGTTTATGCAAAATTTCAGGTTTGGGGACAGAACAATCCTATCTTATGACTACAATTATTTTGATGTAACATAACTTTTGATATACTATATTTAAGTCATTCTATCTACCAACTCAAAGTCTTAGGGTCAACAACACCAAAATGTTTGTAACTCTATATAAAAGCACAATAAATTAAAACTTTGTAAAATACTGCATGTACACAAAAATAGACTGGTCAGTCTCCAACTTCATTTCATCTACCTTTAGCCATGTATGCTATTCTCAGTTCCTGTTCTGAGTAGAGTGAGGTTGTTTTTCTTGTTAGTCCTGAGGAAGAAGGTTGCTTTTTGCCTTTGAAACCAGTTGACCTGTTTATTTTTTGTATATATGCATGTATTTTATAATGTTTTAATTTATCGTGCTCAAAAACTATATAGTGTTATAGTTTTTAAGCAATTATTTGATCCAATACAAAAGGTGCTTATTAAATTTAATACCTATTACAAATACACAACATATATATATATATATATGAAATGTTATTTATTTATACAAAAAAACTGTAACATCTAGACTCACATCTGTTTCAAAACTACTTCCTAACTTTACACCTAATGGACGTCCAGAGCTATCAGAATCTGTGCTACTCCATGGTCGAGTCTCTGAGCTAGGCCATCTGACATCCTCTTGACTACTCCGTCTACTAGAACTGTAAGTTCCTTCCTGACTTCTATTAAGAGGAGATTCTCCTAGGCCTTCCTATGATATTGAGAAAAAATGGTTTGAAAATTCAATATTTAATAATATTCCAAAATTATCTGTTTTAGTGCTGTAACATAAAAATAGTGAACAAAATCTTATTGTAGCAATGTAAACTTTTTCATGCCTATGAACATGATTGTAAATACACAAGGTTAAGAATGAACAAATACTTTATTAGAAAAATAAAAATGAAATTATTTTCATCAAAGTGGATATTTTGAATTACAATATCATAGTTGCCAATCTCTAAATATGAAAAACAGGGAGATTTTTGAGTGATGATGCAAAGTATATTCCTGATAGCTATACTCAATCTAAATATAGCAAGTATAAAGCCCCTACTACACGACAGTCATTTGGGATAGCAAACTGTTCCCAAAGCGGTTGCCCAAACCATTGGGAAATCAAGAATGAAAGCAAACCCTTCCAGACATCACTCAGTCCAGCAAATGGTGAAAGCTTTTTCCTCCTTGAAAATTTCAGCTGGGTTTCTACAACTTTCATGCACAGTGAGCCACAGTCAAAACTGTATCGCTACTTCGGCACCCAAATGACTATTTCCTTCCGTAAGAAATTCGCCAAGTTTCCATAACAAACATTGCTATTCTCGGAAGCTATATATATATATATATATATTTTTGTGTTTACTGTTTTTGTGTGATAGTAATTAGCAAATGTGTATATAAGCCATTTTTTTTTGGGGGGGGGAGGGAGGGGGGGGGGAAGTCACACAAGCTGATAAGACCAAACAATGCAGATTTATACATATAAGCAAAATATCCAAAATAATCAATAAAGCCCATTTCTTTTTAGGATTAGTGGTGGTGGTTATGGTTGTGTGTGTGTGTGTGTGGGGGGGGGGGGGGGAGTGAGGCAGATGCCTGAATACCCCCTGGATACACTTTTGATGACTATCTTTTTATTCATTTTTGTTATTCACTTGGAAAATTTTGCCATAGATTTTACTAATTTTTTAAGAATCTATTTTTCAGGATCTATTATAGAGCTTAGATGATAATCGATATGCATTCAACATCAAATTCCAGAGGAGGCAGGAGTGTTTACTTTTTACTTTCACATTTTCTCACTTCCAGTTCAAAAAATTTCTTGAAACATCTATTTCTCAAGAGTGGGTAGTATAGGTAGACTTAGATGATGAGTAATATAAATTCAGCATTGAAGTCTGGTAGGGGCTTGCTAAGTATTTCTGGAGTTGTCACTTCCGATTCCAAAATATGCACTTTCCTTACAACATCCATTTTTCATGATCGGCCTTAAATTGAACTTAGATAATGCCTGATATGGGTACAGTATCAAATTCCAGAGGGAATAAGGGATTCACTACGGATATCCACTTCCTCTTTCCCTTCTTCTGGCTCAACTATTTTTCTTGAGATAACATTTTTTATTCTCCGACTTACCTGAAGGTGTAAATTAACTGTTTGGATGGCCAGAACAGTGTCATCCAATTTAAACCAGAAACCAATGAGGGCGACATCCGCAGAGACCATACCTATCATCCCCTATCATCAACCTCTCGGAAGGACATTCGGACTTACAAACTTAATGTGCCTATACACTGCATAAACATGGGAATAGTTTGGACAAAGGTGAGCGTCAGTAAATCTTCTGCGCTATCTGAGCATTGTTAACTTTCGCAGATCACGTTTTTCGCTGAAATTCTGCTCAAACAGTTCCAAAATATTTTCTGAAAAATAAAATGCAATGCTTAGATTATATTAAAATTAAATTTAATACTCAATAAAATATAGAATATATTTTTTATTTTAATTCAAAATATTTTTGGTGCTGCCATCTGTTGTCGTAATTTAATTCATACTGACTATTTTTATTTTTTAATGAACATTTTAAAATATCCATTCCTTCTAATACAGTATTAAATACAATAGATAATATATAATAATGCTACAATCACGGAAAGGTAATTTCTCATTCTATAAATTTGTTAAGGGGATTTGAATGTACATCACTGAGGACTGCAGCTTTGTATTCAAGTTCCTTTGTCTTCAAGTCCAAGTTCAATTACATTTCGATGATTGTGACATTATTATATATGATCTGTTGTTGTATTTAATAGCGTATTAGAAGGAATAGACATTTAAAAATGTTCATTAAAAATAAAAATAGTCAGTATGAATTAAATTACGACAACAGATGGCAGCACCAAAAATATTTTGGATTAAAATAAAAAAAATATTCTATATTTTATTGAGTATTAAATTTAGTTTTAATATAATCTAAGCATTGCATTTCACCTTTTAGAAAATATTTTGCAACTGTTTGAACAGAATTTCGATATAAAACATGATCTGCGAAAGTTAACAAAGTGTGGATAGGGCAGAAGATTTACTGACGCTCACCCTTAACCAATAGCTACCCTGCCCATATAATTTTTTTTATTCAGAATAGGCTATAGATGAGCATAAATGATGACCGATAAGCAGCATCAAAATCTAGAGGTGGCAGGGGGATTCGCCTGAGCCGCTAATAATGAGGGGAAAAATGATGCATTGCATAGGGACCCTGGCTGTGCAAACAGTGTATGATAAAAGGCCAGTGACTTATAAAAATAGGGGGTAATATAGGGCCCATGCATTTGCTGCATTGGAGCCCAAAATATTCTGTTAAAACTGGGACATACTAAAGATTTCCATTTCCAATTCTAAGTCTGTTACTTCAAGTTTAAAAGTTTTGTATTTCCTTGAAGCATCTATTTCTCAAGAATGGATATGAGCAAATCTTACAGAATGACTGATATGAATTCAGCATAAAATTTCATAGAGAGTAAGCAGGTTCAATAAATTTTCACTTCCGATTTTGGAAATGCCATTTCCAGCTTTTTCGAAAATTTGAATGACTATACACAATAAGTGAGCAAAAAAGTTTTAAAATGCTTGATAGTTCTGTCGAAAATGAAGTGGTTTATGCACTTCATTGAAAAGTATACACCATTTGCCACCATATGAAGGATTCTTCATAAATTTCTTGTTATTCTTCATTCTTGTACTTCTATTTTATTTTTTTTATTACACCAGTGCTTTTCAAACTTTTGTTGTCACGGAACACTTTTGAAATTTAATTTCATGTCGGAACTCCAAAATGAGAAAAGATCCTTTGTAGTTCAAATAATACTTTCATGTTTGCTTCCTTTTTTTTATATATATATATTTTTAACAATATTAACACAAAAAAATATGTTGCGGAATACCTAGAATACTGTCAGGGAATTCCAAGGTTTCCGCAGAACAAACTTTGAAAAATGCTGCATTACATATTTATTTATTCAGCATTTCGAATTTCACTATATATCTTTGACTTTAAATAATGGACATTTCTCAATTCTCTTAATTGTTTATACATTGCATTTTATAAATAATTTGAGTTATTTGAATTAATATTATAAAGTATCTGTTATAAGGGAATTTCACAGCCAGTAGTTTTTTTCAAAATTAGGGTTATTGAAAATAGCAATATTCTTGTACCAACGTGAATGAAAATAAAAAGTATGTAATAAAACAAATATTAAATTTTTCTCCTTGTTTGTATCATAAACTGCTTTTCAAAAGACAGAAAACATTTTTAAAGTTCAGGACGGTGATTTTTTTTCTAAATAAAAATCAAGGAAAAGGAAGTGCCTATAAAATAATACACTTCTCGACCACTGTTATGTGTTTAAATGATGCATATAAAAAAAAAAATTATATATATATATATATATATATAAAGCTGCAAGTACAGAGGTTATAAGCACGCGGGATCGAATAAATTTTATGGTCTTTACTACCACATCCATAACGTTCTGCAATCGGATGGACTTAGAACACAAGTTTTGTTGATGGATAAAGTAATGCAGGATTATTAAATTGTCTTTTTGCACATTCAAATCAATTGCTTTTTCTTTCAAAATTCCGATGAAACCCTTTCGTAAACCGACCATAGAAGGTGCACCATCTGTGCAAACCCCAATTAATTTGCACCACTGCAAACCATACTGTTCAATAGCACTTTTAACCTCACGAAAAATATCTTCTCCAGTAGTGGTCCCTTTTAGAGGCTGTAAAGCCAGCATTTCCTCAGTTACAGTAAATTCTTTATCAATGCCTCGTATAAAAATAGTTAGTTGAGCTGTATCAGACAAGTTGGTGCTCTTGTCCAAAGCAATCGAAAATGCTTTAAAATCAGTCACATGATCAGCCAATTTTTTCTTGATATCACCAGCCATCATATCTAAACGTCGAACAACAGTACGTCTTGATAAGCTTATTTTCTTAAATTCTTTTTTCTTTTCGGGACATAAGACATCTGAAATTTCTAACAGGCACTCTTTGACAAATTCTCCTTCAACGAATGGTTTCGATGACTTCACTATTTTTGAACAGACTATGAAGCTAGCTTTCACAACATTGTCCAGTTGTGTCCTTTGTTTATTAAACAATTGTTGCCGTTTGTCCAAATTGTTGATTAGCCTTTGAATTTTATCTTTTCGCAACTGACCCCTAAGTGTATGCTGAGTAATATGCTTACTGGAATAAAGCCGCTTCATATTGTATTCTTTTAAAACAGATATGAATTCATTATTCAACAGGTAGATAGGTTGACCATTGTGCATGATAAAAAGTATTCATAAGTCTAGGGTTCCCATTTCAGCGCGAACCCGCGAGATTCTCGCGAAATCCTTAAAAAATCTCGCGTAAAAATTTAGACTGTGCGAGAATTTCTCCCTCTCCAGTTCCGTCCTAAAATCATTTTTTCCTTCAAATTGGATACCGAGAAATCTGATGCCCGATCCCGATGACTACAGATACAGATTCGCGGTGGCCAGGTCGCCATTGGCGACTAAAATTATTACAGTAAGTCGCCATTTCTGGCGACCGAAATTCTCCAGAATCCTTTCAGTCCCACGGCCGATAGATCGGGCCGATTGCTTCGTGACCGCAAATCGCGATCAGTTGCCTCATTGTTGCGAATCGTGGGCCTATTGCCGCGCGGTCGCGGACTGCGATTTCGTAGCTACGTGTGAATCGCAGTCAATCGCGATTTGGGCACACTAAAAGTACTACGTGTTAGCGAGATACGTACTACGTAATTAGCGAGATATTTTATAGAAAAATATAAGTGTCTCCCCCGCTTGCGCGGGTCGCAAATTCGATCAAATGAAATTTTACTTTTTTTTTTATAGGATTCCTTCACGGATTTGAATTATGCTCTTTCTGAGTACTTCCCGCATTTTTCGTGTTTTGCTTGAGAAATTTTCTTCTTTCCGCGGACGAAAGTGGGATCAAGTGGGAATGGACAAATTGAATGAGTACTAATCCCCATGCATTCAAAACTTTCAATACAAGATTCGTCAAAGTGGTTTAAATACGTAGCTGATGTTCAGTGCATTGTTAATAGCTCCACTACAAGAAGTATACACCTTTTCAATTAATGATGGGCCTGAAAATGAGAAACAAAGAAGACATGAAAATAGTAGAACTTCTTGAGGAAGTATATCTAAACTATATGGCAAAAGACAGAGAGAAAATGTGAGACGCCGCCAAGAACAATATCTTGAAATTGCAAGAAGAAAACCGTCGGCAATTCAACCGAAAGAGAAAAAAAGTGCAAATATATAGGATCAGTGATATGGTTGTGATCCAAAGAACTCAATTTGGCATAGGTCTGAAGCTAAGACCAACAATTTTAGGGCCTTATCGAGTTAGATCAGTAAAATCTAATGAGTTTTGTAATGTGGAGAAAATTGGCAGCCATGATGGACCCAATATAATGTCGACTGCAGTTGATCACATGAAGCCGTGGTCCGGGTAGAAAGAACATCTATTCAGAAGCTATTTTTGTTCTTGTTTTTTGTTCTCTTTTTTCTAATTTTAGGTTCCACAAAACTTTAGAGGACGAAAGAATTATCAGAATGGCTGAATGTAGGATTGTGGTAACCAGGATGGTAGAGGACGTCACTAGAGGACAGCGCCACCTACAGACGAGAGACTATATAAAGGAGTCGACGCTAGACAGGCAAGAAGAAGGGAGGAAGGAGCGAGAAATTTATCGCAGAGGTGACTTAGACAAGCAAGAGGTTGGAAGCGAGTTCAGTCCGACGAGATGCTATTGATTGCTTAGATGAAAGCGAGATGGAATCAAGAGCGAGATGAAGATGAGAGTGAGACGGCAAGGACGAAGTACAGATACGGAATAGGAGCATGCAAAGATGATTGCCTGTGACGTTCGATATCTTCAACTTGTAAATAGATGTAATTAGCTTAAACAGTATGTATAACCAAATGTCTTAAGGGTATGTGATTGTGCAGAGTGGAGTCATCTTTTGTCAACTTTTCACCTGAAAAACTCGCATATATATATATATATATATATATAGTGTGTGTTTATATATATATATATATATATAAACACACACACACACAGGGTGATTATAATTGAAGTTGCGATTTTAAAACACTGTAAAGTAAGAACCACTGGTCAGAATGACCTGAAATTTGACATGAATATACATGAAGCAATGGAATTTTGTTTGGCGAAGGAAAAAAATACTTCAAAAATGTACTGATAGACGGTGTTGTATTTTCCAAACACGGGGTGTTGTTAGTCGAAATAAACCAATAGTCAACTAAAGAAAACAACAGTTTAATCAACATCACTTAATTTAATAATTGATTGAAACATCATGAAAACATGAAACAAACACCTAATATGCAAGAAATGTTCAATATGCTGTCCACCGTACTCGGCTGTGAGTTGGAAGCGCAAAACAGCATGTTCCACAACAGATCGGAGTGTATCAGAGGTGATGCTGTAGATGTGGTGCGTAATGCGTGCTTTTAAGTCAGCTAAGTTCGTCGAACCTCCTGAGAGCAGTTAACGCACACAGTCACCGTTTTGGTAGAAAAGTTTTACGAGCAAGCACGATCCTACAGTGACAGTCATGACAAGGCATTCAATGAGAATTGCATGTGCTCCTCGTTTTTATCACTGTAATGTGCGGTGCGTATGCTTAGTCTTAATTAGCATACCTCCAGATTAGGTGTGCTTCCACGCACGACCTAGCAGCTAATTTTTTCGTTCTTCGTCAAGCAAAATCAATGTTGGATTCATACATTGCCATTTTTTGGTACATTTTTGAAGTAATTTTTTTTTTCGCCAAACAAAATTCCATTGCTTCACATATACTCAGGTAAAATGTCAGGTCATTCTGACCAGTAGTTCTTACTTTACAGCGTTTTAAATTCGCAACTTTAATTATAATCACCCTGTATATACAGGGTGTCTCAAAAACATTGACCTCAGCTTTTATTCCTTAAATATTGATCTTAGACATATATAATAAATTACAAAGTTGTGTAAGAAAAGGTAAAGAATTTTCTGAAATCGATAAAAATTTTCAGGGAATTAAATTTGAAGAAATACAAAATTAAAATTTTTATAAGGCCCCCGTACAAAAACATTTCCAATGAGTAAAATGTGCCCTATACACTAATAACGTGATACACAAAATTTCAGCATTTTATCATAAAAAGTCCCAGAGATATGAAAAGACAAAAATGCTGACTTAAACCACTTTTCAATGCATCAACATGGGTTCTCAGACGGGAAAAATCATGATGGCAGATCTCGTTTCAGGGGTTATACACAAATTATGAAAGAAAACAATGACATATAAATAAATAATAATTTTGCTATTTATTGACACAAAAGTATCTACACTGCATAGAAATAATAACTTTACACAAAGATTACAAAGCTTATTCAAAATGTTTTCCATTCATGCCAATACACAGTTGCATTCGCCTGATAAACACTTCTGTGCACTCGATCAAGTTCTTGTTTGATGATGTCACGACAACCATCTTGAATGCATTGTTGCAACACTGCTTTATTTAAGGGAGGTAACAGAGAAACAGTTGTGCGTAAATGACCCCACAAATAAAAATCCATAGGCATTAAATCAGGCAATCTAGGGGGAAATTCGACTGGCCAATGCAAGCCAATTCACTTGTCTGGAAACTCGTTATTTAACCAGTGTTTCACAACTGTAGTATGGTGAGTTGGAGATCCGTTCTATTGAAACCATACATGTGGAAGTACTGTTAGGGGCAGTTCATCCATAAAATCAGGAATAACTGCATTCAGAATATCATTAACATATCTGTCACCCATCAATGTACCATCATACAATATGGGTCAAAACAAACATTTCTGAAAATGCTACACCATACATTCACAGAAAATTGCTTCTGATGATGAATATCACGTACCACAAATGGATTTGTGTCAGACCAGAAGTGCTCATTTTGAGGATTTATGCATTATCTTGTTTAAAACAGTATTTGTCAGTCCAAATTACATTTTTCAGGAAAGTGGGATTTGTATCTTCCTGATTTAGAGCCTAATTACAAAAATCTAGACAACGTTGATAATCTGTTGGCTCCTGTCCTTGCACACCATGAATGTTAAACGGATACCCTTTATTCAATCTCAGTATTCTCCACACTGTTGCACGTGGTGCGTTAATTTCTGAAGCAGCGGTACAAACACTACTATGTGGATGGCTGCAAGAGTAAGCCAAAATATCAATTTCTATATCAATTGAGTGAAGTCTGGGTTTACCTAGTCCACCTACATGATGTACACTTCCTCTTTCATGCACTCGCTGCACCAATCAGGAAATAAATCTCCAAGAAGGATGTCGAGAATTGGGAAAAGTATGTTGATATATGTGACATACTGTCGGTACAGGCTCTTAAAATGTAGCAGAAATGTGAAATACTTAAGGGCTACGTGCGCTACGCTTGAGTAAGCGAGGCAATTGATTAATGGCAGAGCAAAAACAACTTTTTCATGTGATGATGCATATGTTGTGTTGTTGAAACCCAGACCGTCCGACCTACCAGAAAGGTGTAAGGTAACTGTTTTGGACGGTCGGGAAGTGCTGCATATGTTGTGTGACACACTGATCAGAGGCAGATATTTGCATATGCATACATTTCTGAGCTGTTTTAATGTTCATTTTGATTGTGCCATTTCAAAGTTTTATTCTGTAATTAATCATGTAAAATTAAGGTATTTTCCAAGAGGCATATTTTTGAAAAATTGTAAATAAATCTAAAGATAAGAGGCAGATATAATTTGCCTATGATGCATTTCTGCATTGCATCATTTACACTCTTCCTGTAAGCATTTACATTTTAATTTGTGAATAATTCCTCACCAACTTCGTTTAAACATATCTCTGGGACTTTTTATGATAAAATGCTGAAATTTTGTACATCACCTTATTAGTGTATGGGGCACATTTTACTCATTGGAAATGTTTTTGTACGGAGGCCGTATAAAAATTTAAATTTTGTATTTCTTCAAATTTAATCCCCTGAAAATTTTTATCGATTTCATAAAATTCTGTACCTTTTTTTATGCAACTTTGTAATTTATTATATATGTCTAAGATCAATATTTAAGGAAGTCAATGTTATTGGGACACCCTGTATATAATACAGGGTGGACATACTTAAAGTAGAGGTGTTTAGAGCCCGATAGTGAGAAAACTGTTGGGCCAAACTCAACCAAATTTGCAGTAAATACTATTTAGACCATGGGGTTTTGATTTTTAAAAGTAAATAAAATAGGCATAGGAAGTACAGAAAGTTAACATTTTACATGCATTTTGAAAAGAACATCGTATTTACATTTTATACATATTTAGTACATTTTATATTTATATTTTCATCTTACATTTGCATACATATGACATTAATTTTTATATTGGCATCATTTACATGTGTGATTCAATGTTTTCCTTGCATATGTTCCAAAAAGTGCATTCTCTAAACAGCATTCTCTACTACAGAATGCAGTAGATCTCCATTAACTTGCTTGATGTGCAATGTTATTCAGTCCTTCAAAAGAGAGAGTGTGTGTGGCTAAATTATCCACATTTTTTTGGTATACCAAGCACTTTACATGACAACCAACCAAAAGTCACAAGGGGTCAGATCAGGCGAACGGGCTGGCCACTTCATAGGAAACGTTCGACTAATTATTAAGTTGTTAGTAAAATGCTGTCGTAGGACTTCCTGTATGTGCAATCCAATATGAGGGGGTGCTCCATCTTGCATAAATATCATAGATTCAAGATATCCACACTGTTGAAATTGTGGAATAACAAAGTTCAGCAGCAGTATTCAATACATCTCAGCATTGATGGAACTTTCTGTACTTCCTATGCCTATTTTATTCCAAAAATGGACCTTACAGCACCACTTTGGCCAGCGGTGGCAAAAATCTGAACTTTAAAAACAAAAACAAAATCAAAGCCCTGTGGTCTAAATAGTATTTACTGTAAATTTGGTTGAGTTTGGCCTAACAGTTTTCTCACTTCAGGTTCTAAACACCTCTATTTTAATTATGGCTACCCTATATATACACTGCTGGACAATTTTCAAGGACGGATGACACTATCACCCATAGCAACCACAAAATGAAAGGAAGCAAAATGTGGAAAATTAGAATAAGTGCGAGATACGGTAAGAAGAGGTGTGTGTATGCAAATTTTTCATTTCCATGCCTGTTTGTCATATGATAGCACTGATAAGAGATTTAAAGGATTTGATGTGTGTGGACAGTTGTTGTTCCAAGTGAAAGTTTTACAGGAAAGATTTAATTGACGAACTTGAAATTTTCGGTATGTCTTCCCGATATAACTCAGATGATTTTATGTGTGGCCATATTATTGGAAAAATCAAAGAAGGGCGAAAAATAACAGATGTTGTGAGGGAGTTCGACATCACCCACAGTGTTGTTTCACGGCTGTGACAAGCATTTAAAAAGCGCCACGAAGCACACAGAATGAAAACTGCAGTTTGGGTTAAAAGAAATGGATAATTTACAAATTGCTCAATAAGAAATATAGTCCAATCAATAAGAAATATAGTCTAACAGTTGAAAAACATCATATTCCTTTATTTTTTCAACAGAAATAACCAATTTATTATTACATACTATCCATAATTGTGTCTAGAACTTTGCGACACAACTTGGCAGTGAAAAGCATCCAAGAGAAAATAGAAAATCCTATATTTTACTACCTTTTAAACACAAGTTTATCAATTCATAACCTTGTTCATAACAAAATCTGAAAAGTTTGTGTTCAATAATATCTATTTGATCAGCTAATTTTCACGACTTGGATTGCAGCTTTTGCACGAAGTTGTCAATGCCAGCGACCCTACCGTGCTAAAAACACCAGTTCTCGTTAGACCACCGAAGTCAAGCAGCATCAGCCGCGGTTAGTACTTGGGTGGGTGACCACCTGGGAACACCGCGTACTGTTGGAACATTTTGGGCGAGGTAGCCCGGTGGTTTGCACGCTGCCACAGTGTTCATGCGGAGTATGATCACGTTAAACATGTGAGTCCGTAAGTCCTTCCAAGAGGTTGGTGGTAGGGGAAGGAGGGTACGGTCCCTGTGGATGCCTCCCCCACTGGGTTCCGGTGTAAATTGGGTGGCACTTCCCGGCCGTCCAAATAGTTACCTTACACCTTTCTGGTAGGTCGGACAGTCTGGGTCTCAACAACAACAACGACGTTGTCAGCCATTAATTTGTGAGTCAGCCGCTTCTTCCATACTATGCGATCTGGAAAATGAGCCTCATTGGTCAATTTTCACACAGCCGTATCCAAATCAGTAGCCTTAGCAAAAGCATTTTCGGATTAAACTTAAACTGCTGAGGCTAAATTTGCTGTGTGAGTTGCTTTGGGAACAGTTTGCTGTCGTAAATGACTCATGTAATAATAAAGGCTTAGCTTTTCAACAAATAAAACTGAAATATGAATTCCCCCAAGATCTGATAATTGTCAATTTTCAGGTTCCAAAAAAATGTGTTTTCAACTTCATAGCGTCTAGAAATTTTTGCTTGGGATAAGTTCTAGGAAATATTTTTTAAGATTTGTATCTGGCAACAACGAGATCACGGTAACCTTCCAAGCTGTGTGACGCGCGCGTGCTTGGTTTACCTTTAAAATGTTCCGCAGTTCGTTTTGTACCTGTTCGGTGTGGTTGTTGTGATGCCGTTTGTGTCTGTGTATCTTAATGTAAATAAATGTTCTTTGCGTGTATGTAAAACGAATCGTATCGTCTCTCGGTCTACCTGGCATACATGACAAAGGAGTTGGCGACGAGAATGGGATCTTCGAACATTAATTTTGAATCTTATGATGCGTCTGTGGAAGACTGGTCCAGTTATGTGGAACGTTTAGAATCTTACTTCGTTGTTAATGGGATCGAAGATAAAAAGAAAGTCCCTGCTATTTTAAGCCTTATGGGAGCAACAACGTATAAATTGTTAAAGAATCTGGCCACTCCGAACATTCCTTCGGATTTGACTTATCAAGATATCGTAAAATTACTTTCGGAACATTTGAATCCTAAACCACTAGAGATGACAGAACGGTTTCGTTTCTACAAGAGGAAGCAATTTGAAGAGGAGTCCATTGCAAATTATTGTGCCGAATTACAAAAACTGTCGATACACTGTAACTTTGGGAACAATTTAAGTACGATGCTTCGTGATAAATTGGTGATGGGTCTCAAAAACGGAAATATACAGAAAAAGCTGTTAGCAGAGGATAAGTTAACATACGAAAAAGCTAAGAGCATTGCATTCGCAATGGAATCTGCTCAGAGAGATGTGTGTGAAATTCAGAATCAAATGGTATCGATAAAAAAATTACATAGTTCGCAAGATAAAACTATCAAAAAAGATTTTTCTAAATTTAAGAAATCTGAACCTACAAAGAAGTTTGATAAATCTCGGAAATGTTACAGATGTGATAGTACTCAACATTTAGCTCACGAATGTAAGCACAAGAACACTCAGTGTAGGAATTGCTTAAAGAACGGGCATTTGGCAAAAGTCTGCCGCTCAAAACGTAACGAAACAGTTAAACAAATAGAATCTTGTTCTGAAACTGTACCAGTTAATAGCGTTAAATCACCACGACATGCAAGGGATAAGATTTTATTAGAAATTTTTGTTGAAGGGAATAAATGTTTATTTGAACTAGATACTGGAGCTGCTATTAGTTGTATGAATGTGAATGAATTTAAGAAACTTTGTCCGGATGTAGCTATTAAGTCTACCAAATTATTGCTTAGGAATTTCGATAATTCTATGATAACATCAGCTGGCCAAGCAGTGGTGCAAATTCAATACAAAGATCAAATTAATACAGAAACTATTTATTTGGTACATGCAAAAGTAAACGCAGTTTTTGGTCGTGAATGGTTGAGAAATTTCCAATTAGACTGGAGCTCAATTAAAGCAGTTCGGGTTGAAAATTGTAATTCTCGAACCAATAAATTAAATATCTTGCTTCAAAAGTATGAGAAAATTTTTTCTCCGGGTATCGGGAAACTGGAAAAGTTTTGTTGCCGTCTTCAAATGAAACCTAATTACAAACCGGTATTTTTTAAACCTCGACCAGTACCATTTGCTTTAAAAGAAAGAATAGAAACTGAACTTAATAGGTTAGTTGCAGAAGACATCATTGAGCCGGTGACATATAGTGATTGGGCTACACCAATTGTTCCTGTTATCAAACAGAATGGGAACCTACGAATCTGTGGTGATTATAAGGTGACTATCAACCCGGGACTAAAAATTGAGCAGTATCCTTTACCCCGTATCGAGGACATTTTTGCTGAACTGTCAGGAGGGGAGTTCTTTACTAAAATCGACTTATCTGAGGCATACCTCCAAATGTTAGTTGATGAGCAGGATCGACATCTATTGACGATCAATACTCACAAGGGTTTGTTCCGTTACAAGAGAATGAATTATGGTATAGCCTTAGCTCCGGCAGTGTGGCAGAGAGCCATTGAACAAGTTCTATCAGGCATCGCGGGGGTACACGTATTTTTAGACGATATTACCGTAACGGGGAGAAATGATCAAGAGCATTTTGAAAGGTTAGAATTAGTACTACAGAAACTAGAAGAATATGGTCTCAGAGTAAATAAGCGGAAAAGTGAATTTTTTAAGAAATCTGTGAATTATTGTGGTCATACAATTGATAAATTCGGCCTCCACAAAACACAAGAAAAAATCGATGCAATTACGAAGGTACCAGTTCCAAAAACTGTATCTGATTTGAAGAGTTTTTTGGGTTTAGTAAATTACTACGGAAAATTTATTCCCAACTTATCTACTCGTGTCGCTCCCTTAAATAATTTACTGCGGAAAGGTACTAAATTTTTGTGGACTGCAGAATGTGAAAAAGCTTTCAAGGCATTGAAACAAGAAATTGCTTCAGACCGAATTTCATGCCATTATGATCCTAAGTTACCTCTTGTATTACAAACTGATGCATCACCAGTTGGAATAGGAGCAATTTTAAGTCACATTATGCCAGATGGTTCAGAAAAACCAGCAATGTTTGCATCAAGGTCATTGACTAAAACGGAAAGTAATTATTCGCAGATAGACAAGGAAGCATTGAGTATCGTATGGGGAGTAAAGAGATTTTATCAATATTTATTTGGTCGACATTTTGATCTCGTAACCGATCATAAACCCCTAGTATCAATTTTCGCACCTAATCGTAGTTTACCATGTCTATCAGCAACACGAATGGTTCATTATGCACTTTTTCTCCAAGCATTCAGTTATACAATCAAGTATCGAAACACTAAGAATCATGGCAATGCCGATGCACTTTCACGGTTACCACTAGCAGTTGACAAGAACTGTGAGTACTTGACTGAAGCAGACGTGACAAATATTTCGCAAGTTGAATTAATGCCTGTTACAGCAACTGACGTAGCTAGAGCTACTAAAACTGATAGGAAATTGTTCGAACTGTATGAAAGTTTAAAATCTGGAACTGAATTACCTGTGCCTTGGAAAGGTAGAGAATCTGAATTTTCATTGCAAAATGGTTGCATAATGTATGGTCATAGAGTATGCATTCCTGAAAAGTACCAGAATCAAGTTTTGGAAGAACTTCATGTTGGACATCCTGGAATTGTCAAAATGAAGGCCATAGCTAGAAGCTACTGCTAATGGCAAGGTATTGATGCCAGTATAGCCAATTTTGTTCAGAACTGTTCAGCTTGTATCGCAACGAGGAACGAACCAGTAAGGATAAATCGACATCCGTGGGAATGGCCAAATGGACCTTGGCAAAGGATACACGTTGACTACGCTGGTCCTTTTATGGGGAAAATGTTTTTTGTAGTCTCTGATGCATATTCGAAGTGGATAGAAGTCATTCCGATGAAAAATATTACAGCTAGTTTTACGATTCATCATCTTCGTATTCTTTTTGCTCATTATGGAATTCCCTTAACCTTGGTTAGTGATAACGGCGCAAGTTTTACTAGTTACGAATTTCGACATTTTTTGAAACTGAATAATATTAAACATATAACTTCAGCACCGTACCATCCTGCTACGAACGGACAGGCAGAAAGAATAGTGCAGTTATTCAAAGCTTCGTTGAAATCGAGTAGAGGTGATTCTGGAGATCTAAATGTGAAATTACAAAGATTTTTATTACAGTATAGAATAACTCCACATTCTCTCACGGGAGAAACTCCGAGTGCCTTGTTTTTGAAGAGATGTATTCGCACTAGGCTTGATCTTTTTAAACCAAATTTGAGAGACAAAGTTGTTCAGAAACAGAGTTCGAGACTTGACACAGAATCTATCTTGCGTGAGTTTCAGGAAGGGGAGAAAGTAGCCGTAAGAAATTATTCCGGACCTAACAAATGGAAAATTGGAACAATTATAAACCGAGATGGAACCTTGAGTTATAGCATACAAGTTGGAAATGAAATTTGGAAGAGACACGTAGATCAAATAAGGAAATGTGGGAAGTCGATTGAATTATCCCAAGATGCTACTGAAATTCCAATTTACGATAAAGAATTGAATTTTCCAGATGAGCCAGTATCCGATGATGTTGCTGAATCGGAACCGCCTGCACCTGTACCTGAAGTTGCCCCTGAACCTAAAGATGTACCTGTACCTGCCACTCCAAGTGATGATATACCACCTAAGCCTGTACCAGACGCTTCCGGAAAGCCGAAAACTGATGTGCCACTCCGACGCTCAACCCGAATCAGGAGACCTCCAAAGAGACTCGACCTGTGACTCTATATTTTGTCGGGGAGGAACTGTTATGTATCTGGCAACAACGAGATCACGGTAACCTTCCAAGCTGTGTGACGCGCGCGTGCTTGGTTTACCTTTAAAATGTTCCGCAGTTCGTTTTGTACCTGTTCGGTGTGGTTGTTGTGATGCCGTTTGTGTCTGTGTATCTTAATGTAAATAAATGTTCTTTGCGTGTATGTAAAACGAATCGTATCGTCTCTCGGTCTACCTGGCATACATGACATAATAGATGATTGAGCTTTTTAGCATGATTTAATGGAATTTTAATGCATACTTTGAATGTAAACTTGCTAAAAACATTTTGGTGACACATGTTTTTTTTTGTGTCTAAAATGTCCTACAACACTAGATTTCTTTGCACACCAACTCCATCAAACAATTCAAACATATAATTTCTAATGCATAATGCATAAATATTAGGTAATTATTTTGCAAAAATATAATTTTTAATGAAATTCCTCTTTAGGTGTAAATTTTTTTAGATAACTTTATCATAGCTTTTCTGTAAATGGATTTTACTGGCTTCATTTTTGCATCCTTCAAGGTTGATCTTTTCAGAGGTTTTTAGAATTCTAATAATTTAAGATATTTATTTATGAGGGAAAATATTCAAGTCACCTGGATGGCAGAGCATAGCTGAAATGACTGTTTATATGAAAGGGTTAATTAATCAGTATTATTATAATAATGCAACACACATTGAGTCATTGAAAAATAACTTTTATTTTACTATACCACAAATAAGTTAAACTATTTTACAAGAAATGGTAAAAATTCTTTAACACCAGAACATATGAAAATTAAACATTACCACTATCCCCCTGCAATTCCACTAAGGTAGAACTGCCCATAGGGGAGGAACATACAGGCACAATTCAAGTGTGTGTGTGGGGGGGGGGGGGGGGGAGAACCTCTAATATATTTTTTCATGGGAGAAAACATGAAAAAATCCCATAAAAATGAAAATCAAATATGAAGGAAGAGGCCCATGATAAATGTTTGTGGGGGACACTTAATTTGTATTGGCAACACTGCCCCCCAGGTTCTTTTAGAAAGGCACAGTGCCTTGACTGCTTTTTTGTTATCAGAGCAGCACCCTTCTTACTCTTTTGTGATGAGAAAAGCACCCTGCTTGGCCCTTTGTTAAGAGAGAGAAAGACTCATCCGAGACTCCTTTTAATACTTACTATATTTGTAAGATTTTAAGACTAGATACATATATATTTTTATATTTAAAAAATGTTCAAATTTCTCAAACTTCAGTAACTTTGAAAATAAAAATTTATTAAAAATAATATAGCAATAAATGTAAGTATTTCAAGCTAAATAATCTACTTTATATATGACAGGGCTTTGAAACATCACTTTTTACTACACACATATGTGAAAGTACTTTTTCTAAGAAGCTCAAACTTAACTGTCAGCCAAAAAAATTACAGCCATTTTAGTGCATATAAGTTTTGCAATGCATAACAAATAAAGCTGAGTAGAATAAAAGCTATTTGTTTACATTGTGCATTTTATTAATCTTGTGAATGCATATAGTTAAATATAGTTAATTTTGAAATGGATAGAACTAGTAATTTAACATAATTTGAAAGTAAGTAATATGTTAATGCTTGATAATTTGAAAGTAAGTTAATTGTTTTATGGGCATTTTGAGCCCTTCTTCTCAGGTCATAAACAGTTTACATGCTTAACACCTAAAAATGAACTGCAATTTGGCAGGCAAACAGAAATTTGAATGAAGTAAGAATACCCATAGTAAAAATTCACTAGTGGGCAGCATCAGCTATTAAAAATTAAACTCAACCATAAATATATCAACACAGTCCAATAGTCCCTCTGCCCTTGCACATGAAGATGAGGTAAGCTAGACAGAAAGATAGCACTGAAACGGGATTTAAAATAAAAGAGAAAAATTATATAAACAAACTACTATCAAAAATGAAATAATTGAAATTTGAGGAAGAAATAGACAAACTCTTGTAAAGGAATAAAGATATAAAATTACAGGAGAATGAGGCTGTAATTAAGAAGAATATAACAAAAGGAAGTAACCAGTTTCAGAAGTTTTATAAACTAATGTCATCAATAAAACTACTATAAAAATATCAGTAGTTGAGACTGGATCAAAGAAGAATTTATTTTTTTTTATAAAATTTTATGTATTTATTTATGCCGAAGAACATTTGTGTTCATCAACTTTCTATAAGAAAAATGATACGGCAATCACACCATTGAATTCATGATGTACTTACTAATAAGAGTGACTGCAAGCATTTGTAATATTATGGCCAGGAAGTGAAATTATTTTTACAAAATACAAGTGATATTGTTATTTGCATTATTAAAATCTAAACAATAAGTGAGTAATTAAAATGTTAGCAACTTTGAGAAGCTCTTAATACTAAATAAAAAAAAAATATGAAATGCTTACATCTTGATTGAATATTCTAGCTCGTGCTTTCTCATATTCTTCTTCTCTTTCTTCAAAAGATTTACTGCGTCTGCTATCTGTAGATGACTGACGTTCAGGACTCTTCTGTCAAGATTATCAGACTCAGATTTTCATGCTAACAGCAATTTTAACATAACAGAACAATGTTTTAATGAATTGATAACTCTTATTTTACCTCTTTTCCTTCTTCAAATGATATACTGTCTCTTTTTAATATTGATTTTTTTGGTTCTTCTGGCAAAAGTTCATCTCTAATAAAATCCTGGAATCTGGAATCTGGCCTAAAATAAGAAAAGGGGGTAAAATTAATGTTTATAAGAATAACATGAAAGTAAAACAGAAATGACAAATTGTAAAATGTTTAGAGTTTGATTCCCATATGAGAGCTAAAATTGCACGAACAAATCAAATAGCTCTTAAAGCATCTAGGCAAATTAAAAACAAATCCTAACATTTTTAATGTATAACAAACAATGATCATTATGAAATCAAAATGTATTATCTGTTGACAGACAAGGAAGAAAGTAAATGAGAGCACAAATTAACTGATGCTAATTAGTTTAATTTTTTTGGAGAGTGGATAATAAACCAATTAAACCATGTAAATGTAAAGAATATTTCAAACCACTTGTCAAATAGGTTAAATATAAGGCTGAATTTCTGATAATTGTCAATTTTGTGCCCCCTGAGTTGAAAAAAAAATCCTAAATAAGACATATTTTTTGCAGTATTTGTTTAGATTTCAATCTGTTCTACATAGTTTTCAACAAAAGCATATTTTTCAATAATATTAAATACAGTTTAGACTTCATGAAACATTAACATCGCGAATCAGAATTTCGGCAAAATTTAAGGAAACCTGTTAATACAAAATTATTTAATTAAAATATTTTTTAATAAAGAATTTACTTTGCAAATTGAAATTTCTGTGAAATTTAAGAAAAATTGTAAATATAGAATGAAATATTTAAATTAAAACAACTCCTCAATAAAATATTTACATTGTGAATTTTTAATCAAACATTTGCATTGCACAGTGTGTGTTTCATTTTTCATGGAGCGGGATTATTATTATTGTATATAACTTACACGGATTGCATGTGTCCACGTAGCTGTTGGCTAAACGGTTAACAACTACTGCATGAATTGTTGCAGGCATAAGTGCATTGTATAGGTATGTGGAAGATAGCTACTGCAAGAAAGCCATTGCAAGTTATGAGCTTTTTTTAAAAAAAAATTGTGCTGGTTACCAAAGATGTTTATTAAATAATATCAGGAAATAAGCTCGCTCATATTTCATTAAAGCCAGTGAAGCTATTACAACACACTCATCTAGACACAACTTATTATTTCCCATCCCAGCTTCCTGTGTTTTGATTGATGGAATCCGCATAAACAAACATGAACTCCTGCAAATGATACAAAAGAGCCCTAGTCAGTAAAGCTATATTTTAAAATATTGGTTTTAGAGCAAAATTGCTAACAGAGTTCTAATTTTCATAACTTTTTACCCTAAATGCATACCAAACATGGATTAATTTAACAAAATTAAGTTAATAATAACTAAAACAGTTTTGAAAATTTTAATCAGATGGAAGGGGAAATGCGTAGGCATAATAATCTTTCCCTTTCGTTCGACTATTTCTAATTTGTTTCTTGTGATGGAGGAAAGTGGATGGTGGTTGTAGGGTGTTTCTTTAACTCTAGATCATGGCTTAATTTTATTTTTTAGGGGGGAGATAACAGGAGGTGAAAAATGCTGATCTCTTAACAAAGCATGGCACATTTTTCATCACAAACGGGCAAGGAGAGCACTGTTCTCATAACAAAAAGGTAACCAGGATGCTGCGCCCTTCTAAAACATCCTGAAGCAGTGTCCCCCACAAACACTTATCATGGGCCCCTTCCTTCATATTTGATTTCCTTCTTTATGTGAATTTGTCTTCTCCCATAAAAACAAAATATATATATTGGATGTCTGCCCCCTTCCATTTGAGTGGTGCCCATAATCCGAATGATGCATGGATGGAATCTGCTTTAAGATGATGGTATGATTTTTTTTCAAAAGAATTTTTCTGTAGTTTTCGCTAAAAAGATCATCACAAATCAAAATTTGTGAAATTAAAAAATATTTTTAAGACAGAATGAATTATGTTAATTAAAATAACCTCTTAATAAAGCATTTATACTGCAAATCGAAATTTCTGCAAAATTTAAGCAAAACTGTTAAAACGGAATGAAATATTTTAATTTAAAAAAAAAATTAATAAAAATGACGAGTTGAAATTTCAGTGAAATTTAAGAAAAATTGCAAACAAAGAATGAAATATTTAAATTAAAACATATCCTCAACAAAACATTTACATTCTGAATATTTAATAAACCATTGCATTGCACAGATTGCACAGTGTGTGTTTCGTTTTTCATGGAGTGGGGTTACCATTATTGTATATAATTTACACAGATTGCATGTGTCCATGTAGCAGTCGGGTACATGGTTAACAACTATTGCATGACTTGTTGTAGGCATACGTGCATAGCATAGGTATGCAGTCAATAGCTACTACAAGAAATCTATTGGAAGTTATGAGCTTTTTCAAAAGCTGGTCAACGAAGGTGGTTAGTACATAATATCAGGGAAAAAGTTTTCTCATATTTCATTAAAGCCAGCAAAGCCCGAAGGTAGAACACACTCATCTAGACACAACTTATTATTTCCATTCTTATTTTCCTGTGTTTTGAGTTTGACAGACTCAATATGAAGATGAATTCCTGCAAATGGTACAAAAGAACCCTAGTCCATAAAGCTATATTTTCAAATATTGGTTTTAGAGCAAAAATATTGACAGAGTTCTAATTTTCAAAACTTTTTATGCTAAATGCATACCAAACATGGATTATAACAAAATTTTAAGTTAAAAATAGCTAAAACAGTTTTGAAAGTTTTAATCAGGTGGAAGGGAGAAGGTATTGGCATTACAATCTTCTGCTTTCTGCTATTTTGATTTAGTTTCTTTTGATGGAAGAATGTATGTTGGTGGTGTGTGTGTGTGTGGGGGGGGGGGGGGATGATTTCTTTGACTCTAGATCACAGCTTAATCTTATTCTTTTTTTTTTGGGGGGGGGGGAAGATAATAGGAGGTGGAAAACATTACTCTCTTAACAAAGGGCCAAGCAGGGCACTTTTTTCCCGGCAAAGGGCAAGGAGGGCATTGTTTTCATAACAAAAAGGTAGCCAGGGTTCTATGCCCCTCTAAAATATCTTAAAGTAGTGTCACCCTTACAAATTAAGTGCCCCCTACATAGTGCCCCCCTAGAGGTAATTTATCATAGACCTCTTTTTCCTTCATATTTGATTTTCACCTTTATGTGAATTTTTCATGTCTTCTCCCATAAAAAACAAAGAAATATATTGAAGGTTTGCCCCCCACTTGAGTGGTACCTGTACCCCCTTCCTATGGACGATACTACCTGAGTGAAACTCTGCAGGACTGATAGTGGCAAGGTTTAATGTTCCTATGTTCTAGTGTTTCGGCTACAATGTTATGTGTTAAAAAATTTTTACCATTTCTTGTAAAATATTTTAATTAATTTGTGATGTAACAAAATAAAAGTTAGTTTTCAATGATGTGAATGCTTGTTGTATTATAATAAATTAATTAGGCCTTTCATATAAACAGTCATTTCGGCGACCCACTCAGGTGACATGAATATTTCCCCTCATAAAAAAATATATTATTAGAATTCTAAGAAACTCTGAAAATATCAACCTTGAATGATGTTATCTATTTGCAAAAATGATGCCAGTAAAATCTGTTTACAGAAAAGCTACTAACCTTTACAAATGTTTCTTAAATGTGTTGAGACACTATGGTGTGCAGAAATTTTTACCTATAACAATTTGAAAATATAATTTCAAGGATCTCAAGGAAATCAATTTGGAGTTCCTAGGTAAACTAATGGTTTCCTTTAACCTCCATCATAAAAAGGTTGAAAAATCATAATAGTAGAAAATTAGCATAAAAGAGATTTAGAGGATCATAGCAGTGCATGTGGTACAGAATTGGGACAAGTTCCAATTGAGACCATATGTGCCGAATAATTTGGAGAAAAGAGATAATTTCTCCACAGAAAGAAAGGGAAAATTTGGAATAGAGGTGTGATCCACAGAACACGACCTTGAGATGAGAGAGCAATCAGAGGCAAGGAAGGGGGCAGGGCAATGAGGCATGCCGGTACACTAAGAAAAGCAACAGTTATCAATGGGGCCCTAATCAGAATAAATTATTTTGTTTGGCTAATTACAAACGCTATGGTAGAATTGATATATTTTGTCTATGATAGTAGTTTATTTTCTAGGGCATTTTCATTCAAAATATATTAAGGTTAAAAGACATAGAATAAAAATGGAAAGTCAATCTGATATATGAATTGGTATATATCTTTCTCATATTTAAAAGTAGAGATGTATATCCCAATGGAGAGAGTATGTATATTTAGAGATGTTGGTTGGAATATTTTCTATGGAATTTTTTTTTATACATTGTTAATATAATATTTAATTATTTTTATTTTTAAGTTATTGGTATTTTTTTATTTTTTCATATTATATTCTTATATTACAATAAATCAAACTACTGCTTATAAGAATAACTTTCTAATTCTTCCTAAAAGAAAGTAAGGATATGAAAATTATATATTAAATAATTTATTTTTTACACATATAACAAACAGTAAATTATTTATGATTTGGAAGGGTAATTTTAATTTATGTTTTGTTTATCATTTCTTCGTGCATTGTTTTAAATTTGTGATTTAAATAAAAAAAAATTCTACTGTTATAGATAAAATAAAGTATAACATTTGAAAAGCACAGGTACTCAATGAAAATATTAAATTGCAACTGCTAACTGAAATATATAGGTACTAGAAATTTTTTTGGATAAAATATATTTATATACACCGGCGGAAAATAAAATCCCAACACCAAGAAGAAATTAGTTTAGAGGAATGAAATTTGGACAAACCAATTGTGTGGGTAACATATTTATTTGATTAAAGTTTCTAGGTCACAGGTTAAAGTAAGTGTGAGAAGAGCCATTTCAAATGTGAAATGGTGGTACATTAATAACCACTATAGTTGCCATGATTTTGAATGCAAGCATGCAAACGTGCATGCATTGTGTCGTACAGGTGCCGTATGTCATTTTGTAGGATGGGGTTCCATGCCTGTTGCATTTGGTCAGTCAAATCAGCAACGGTTAATACTGGTTGTGGATGACGCTGGATTTGTCTTCCAATAATGTCCCATACGTGCTTGATGGGAGAAAGATCTGGTGATCTCGCAGGCTAAGGCAACATGTCGACACTCTCTAGAGCACTTTGGGTGACAGCAGCGGTATGAGGATGAGAGTTATTCTATTGGGAAACGCCCTCTTGAATACTGCTCATGAATGGCAGCACAACCAGTTCAATCACCAGTCTGATGTACAAATTTGCTGTCAAGGTACTTGGGATAACGACGAGAGTGCTCCTGCTGTCATAGGAAATGGCTCCCCAGACCATAACTCCTGGTGTAGGTCCAGTGTGTCTATGCCGCAGACAGCTTGGTTCCAAGCGCTCACCTGGCTTCCTCCTTACCAACATACGACCATCACTGGCACCAAGACAGAAACAGCTCTCATCTGAGAATACAACAGATCTCCACTCCGCCCTCCAATGAGCTCTAGCTTGATACCACTGACGTCGCAGATGGCAGTGATTCGGAATTAGTGGTATGAACGCTACATGCAGTTTGGCTTGGAGCTGTCCCTCAAGTAATCGATTTCTTACAGTTCGCTGTGTCACTCTGGGGCCAACAGAAGCTCTAATTGCTGCCGCAGATGCAGTACGATCCGCTACAGCCATGCGACGAATACGGCAATCTCTCCTCTCAGTAGTGGCCCGTGTGCGGCCAGACCCCGGTCTTCTTGAGACAGTGCCTTCCCGTGACCACTGCTGCCAACAATCAGGCACAGTGGATACATCCCTGCCAAATCTTTCTGCAATATCGCAGAAAGAAAATCCACTTCCTTGTAGCTCTTTTATACGGCCTCGTTCAAACTCACTAAGCTGCTGATACTGCCTTCTTCGTCTCCTTAAAGGCATTCTTGACTCAAACCTAGCTCACAACGCCTAGTCTGGACGATAAATAATGCTCACAAAGTTTACATCGCGTATTTAAAGCAAACGTCATTTGCATGATCATAGTGCACTACTAGCGCTACTCTTATTCGTCTAGCGTGAAATTTGAATAGGCATCATCCTTCAAATGTGCAAAACGCACCTCCCAAATTTCGTTTATCTAGCACAACTCCTTCTTGGTGTTGGGATTTTATTTTCCACCAGTGCATTTCTAAATTTAAACCTTTTTTATTAACCATATTATTTAATCTACTATAGTATATATATATATATATATATATATATATATATATATATATATATATACAGGGTGTCCAAAAACATTGACCTCGGCTTTCATTTCTTAAATATTGATCTTAGACATATATAATAAATTACAAAGTTGTATAAAAAAGGTACAGGATTTTATGAAATCAATTAACATTTTCAAGGGAATTAAATTTTAAGAAATACAAAATTTAAGTTTTTATACGGCCCCCGTACAAAAAACATTTCCAATGAGTAAAATGTGCCCCATACACTAATAAGGTGATGTACAAAATTTCAGCATTTTATCATAAAAAGTCCCAGAGATATGAAAAGACAAAAATGCTGACTTAAACCACTTTTCGATGCATCCACATGGGTTCTCAGAAGGGAAAAATCATATCAGCAGATTGCGTTTCTGGGGTCATACACAAATTAAGAAAGAAAACAATGATTACATAAATAAATAATAATTTTGCTATTTATTGGTACAAAAATATCTACACTGTGTAAAAATAATAACTTTACACAAAGATTACAAAGCTTGTTCAAAATGTTTTCCATCCATGCCAAAGATCCATTAAAGATAAGAGGCAGATATAATTTGCCTATGATGCATTTCTGCATTGCATCATTTACACTCTTCCTGTAAGCATTTACATTTTAATTTGTGAATAATTCCTCACCAACTTCGTTCAAACATATCTCTGGGACTTTTTATGATAAAATGCTGAAATTTTGTACATCACCTTATTAGTGTATGGGGTACATTTTACTCATTGGAAATGTTTTTGTACGGGGCCGTATAAAAATTTAAATTTTGTATTTCTTCAAATTTAATCCTCTGAAAATTTTCATCGATTTCATAAAATTCTTTGCCTTTTTTTTATGCAACTTTGTAATTTATTATACAGAGTGTCCAGTGCTATCGTTGTCCAATGGTCATTTCCTCAACCGTTGGTCACAGAGACACACAAATGCAAAAATATGTTAAATTTTAAAATCTATTATCTTAGAAACAGTTTAAATCAATAAATGCATTTCTGAAAGAAATATGAAATATAAGTTTTTATACAGTCCCCATGGTCCTACCAATTATATTTAGGAAAATTATCCTCATACAATTTTATGCAAAAAAAAACAAAAAACAATCATACTTTTACGACCAAAATTGACTGACTTATAGTTGGAACACTTTTTGTGCTGAGAAATGGTCAATACAGTCCCCAATTGGTTCATTGCCTGGAAAAATGGTCAATATGGTCCCTGATTCGTTGGTTGCCTGAAACAGAACATTTTTATGTGTGGAAAAGTGACTTAAGTCATAAAGTTTAATGCTTCATAACTCGGTGATAGTAAAAGGAAGATTTTGTTTTTATTTTGCATGAAATTGTATGAGGATGAAATTGTATGAGGATGATTTTCCTAAATATAATTGGTAGGACCAGGGGACTGTATAGAAATTTATATTTCGTATTTCTTTCAGAAATGTATTTATTGATTTAAACTGTTTCTAAGATAATAGATTTCAAAATTTAAAACATTATTGCAATTGGAAGTATATCTCTGTGACCAGCGGTTGAGGAAATAACCATTGGGCACCGACAGCACTGGACATCCTGTATATGTCTAAGATCAATATTTAAGGAATAAAAGCCGAGGTCAATGTTTTTGGGACACCCTGTATACATTGCTCACTACTGAAATCACAACACCATAAAGTTGTAGGTGTAGTTCTATGTAAATCAGGCAATGGAAACAGCAAGGCAAGATATGCAAATGATCACAGTTTCATTACGCATAGTGATGTAACACCTTGTTGAGCAGCATAAAAACATTGGGTTAAGGAGGAGAGATATCACAGCTAAATTGTAGCGTTATTGGTTTCAGGTTGTAAAAATCATCACAGTATGCCAAGAGTACATCGACGTACCACATACGTTCAGTTGACGTTAACGGAACGGCAACAAATCATTGTGTTATGTGAGGGTGGAATGAGCCTTTAGAGGATTGTTGAATTATTAGGTTGTGATGTGAGCACAGTTCAACGGCGTGTGTTATGATTTATGAGAGACAATGAAACAACACGAAGATCAGGTAGTGGAGCTTAAAAGTGTACCACACCATGTGAAGATCATATGCTTCTGAGAAGCATTGTGCGGGAGCCATTTACCACAGCAACCGTGTTACAACGACATTTATTCCACACTACTGGTAACATGATTTCAATGCAAACAATTCGGAACCATTTGCATGATTCAGGACTCCGAGGTAGATGACCTTTTCAACACCTATCATTTCTACATCTTTACCGGTTACGTTGACTTCATTGTTGTCAAATGAGCTGCAATTCATCAACAGAATGGCGAAACATTCTGTTTACGGATGAATCATGATTGTGTTTTGGCATGCTAGATGGCCGTACTTACGTATGGCGGCTCTTTTAACAATGTCACCAGGAAGCTTTTTCTATCAGTTGCCACACAGCCCCCTTAAGTAGTACCATGGTTTGGGGTGGTATAACATTTGGTAGACGAGCACCTTTGGGCCACGTTTCTGGCAGTATCACGGCACGATACATCTCTGACATTGTGCAACCTGTGGCACAGCCATATCTGTCAACCAGGCCTAGACTGCTTTTCCAGCAGGATAATGCTAGGCCACATACTGCATGGGTAACTATGAATAGTCTACAAGGTTTTTATATCCTTCCTTGGCCAGCATATTCTCTGGATTTGTCGCTAATTGAGCATATCTGGGACATCATGGGTTGCCGATTAAGAGAACTCCCAATTCCAGCAAACCATGCTCAGTTACAAGCTCAATTGCATACTGTGTGGAATGCCATCCCTCAGCACACCATTGACCATCTCATTGATGAGATGCCTCATCGTATTCAATCCTGCATCATCACTTGCGGTGGGCCTATTCCATATTGATCTAATGTCAATAAAGTTCTATGCTTTGATTTTCCAGGTATGATTTTTTGATCATTTGCACATCGTCATGTTACAATTATATTCTGTAAATTTCATAAGGATACATCAATATCTTCATGGTATTGCGATTTCAGTTGTGAGTAGTGTGTGTGTGTATATATATATATATATATATATATATATATATGACTGTGGCTGTAATATAAGAATAAATACATTTAAAAGTCACTGGACATATTATTCTAGCTAAAATGCAATATTTAAGAATACGTTCAAAATTTTCCAGAAACCCACATCTCTATATGTATATTCGAACACAACTTTTGAATTACAATATCAATTACAAAAACTATTTGATTTGAAAAAAGTACAATATGTTTAATTATTGCTGTTACAAAATTCATATAGAATGAAATTGCAAATTATATATTTGACAAAAATGTATATAAAATAAATAATCCAAATACAATGACAGATAACTAATATACAATTAAATATAATCTTTTATAGCAGGTTGCCTATCTCATGTTTACACGCAGAATGAGGAATTATGAAATTACATATAAAATATTATTTTTATATTTTCAATACGTATAATTATTTTCAAATGTAATGTTGATATCACTAGTGACTTCCTATGACTTTCATATTGTAAACGACAGTTGTAGGTGTAATGAAAAACCAGAAAGTAGTTTCTGAATTATAAGAAACATTTCATTTTCAAATTTAAATGCATGTAAAACTCACTGCTTCTATTTAACTTTGCTCAACAGTTCCATTGGCATTTTTATTTCTCAAATATTTGAATATTATAAAAATTTCATGTGTAGGGAAAAATACATACAATGCTATAAATTCAAAACTGCAAATACTTACACACGAGTTGTTTTGGTTTTGTTGACAATTACAGCTGTACCATTTCCATCAACATAATGATCTAGACCAAAGAAGGCTGCAACTCTATGAACAAGCATACGGTTATAAGAACTCATTTGGGGAAATTTAAGAGACTGCCTCCTGTAAAGAAAAAAATTTGTTACATAACATACTTTACATTTCTCAGAAATATAATTTGAACTTTTTATTATAAACAAGAATGAATTAGCCAGTGTTGGGCTGATATATGACAGACATGGTTATGGGCTGCAGTAAATAAACAAAATGTTTTGAGTGCCGGGAAGGGGAGGAGCAATAGACTATCCATATTGTAACATGGGCCAACCTAAAAGTAGGTAAGAATTTAAGTGCTGAGTTGAGTGGCACAACTTGTATGTGTAGAACTATGGCACAACAACTTGTATGTGTAGAGCTATGGCACAACAACTTGTATGTGTAGAGCTATGGCACAACAACTTGTATGTGTAGAACTATGGCACAACTTATATGTGTAGAACTATGCAAACAGTTAAAACTGTGCTACTGACCAGAGACAATTATGTGACATGGAGTACAACATAGCATTCGTGCTAAAAGCCTTGGGTTGTTACAGGTTCATTGATCGAACCGTGAAATCAATTGATAATGACACATCGCAGCATGATCAAGAAAATTTCACACATAGACAAGACAAAGCCCTGGCAATACTTTTCTACGGTCTTTTAACTGAGTATCAAGAATTAATATCCATATCTGATGATTCTGCTGATGCCTGGGAAAAACTGAAAAGACATTTCGAGGCTTCAATATGAGCAAATCTAGTTTCACTGCTTAATGAATTCTTACTACAAAAGTAAGCCATGTAATTTTTCTGCAGAGGTAAAAAGTAATGCTAAACTGTGGCATAAAAAATATTGTCATATAAATGTTGATTATTTGTATCAAATCAGTAATGTTTCAGTAGTCAAAGGTCTTCCCAAATTTAAAAACAGCAAGTTAAATTGTAAGCACTAAGTTAGCCAAAACCAGAAGGGTAACATATCAACCTACATGTAGAGTTAAGTCAACAAATATTTCCTTTCTATAATTGATTACTTTAGTAGGAAAGTTTTTGTATTCTTTTTAAAACAAAAATCAGATGGCTTTAAAGTTTTCAAGGATTTCCAGGTTAGAGAAGAAAGACTTTTGAATAGAAAATTTTTAAATGTCAGGACAGACTGTGGCATGGAATTTTGTCATAACCAGTTCAAAGCTTATTTAAAACATCAAGGTATAAAGGCAGAAAGGGCAAATACATATACTCTACAACAAAATGGAGTGGCCGAATGATTTAATTTAACTGCCCTTGACTGTATCAAAGCTATGTTAAGTGAAAGTAAAGTTGATGACAAAATGTGGGCTGAAGCCATTTTATTTTTTTCTTATGTTAAAAACAGAGTATGCTATAAATTTATAAACTAAAACCCCAATAGAACTCTATAGCAGTAGAAAACATGCAGTAAATAATTTAAAACCTTTGCTAGCAAAGTTTATATAGGCAAACCTATGTAACTTAAGAAAAAGTTAGAAATGAGGGCTCAAGAAGGAGTCATGGTAGGCTACGCCACAAATTCTGGAGGCTAAAGTTTTAATTACTAATGAAAACAGAGTAATTCAAACAAGTAATTTACAATTTGAAGAGAGTTTTGAAGCAGAGGAAAGCATTCTGGACCCAGTTGAGTTTAAAGTTAAGAATGATCCAAGTACTATCACTTTTAGAATAACTCCAACTATTCTGTTAGCTCTAATGAGGACTGTAGGAATAGAAAATCAGACAAAAAGCAGGAGAGAGTGAAGACACTGGTGACAGCTTGTCTAAAGCCAGTTGTTGTTGAAACCCAGACCGTCCGACCTACCAGAAAGGTGTAAGGTAACTGTTTGGACGGCCGGAAAGTGCCACCCAATTTAGACCGGAACCCAGTGGGGGAGGCATCTACAGGGACCGTACCCTCCTTCCCCTACCACCAACCTCTCGGAAGGATTTACGGACCCACATGTTTAACGTGATCGTACTCCGCATGAATACGGCGGCAGTTGTGGCAGCATGCAAATCCAGCACACAAACTGCCGGGCTACTGCGCCCTGTCTAAAGCCAGTGAAGAAACTGACTGTCCTGTGGATTCTAACTTGACTCCCTGTTCAGATATACCTTGGGAACAGGAAGCTATTCAAAGAACTAACTGATGGCAGCAAAGTAGATGTGTACTGCTATGTTAAGGGTGATAGGAAAAGACTATGATCCCATAATGATATTAACAAGTACTGTGTCAAAAATAAATTAAATATGACCAACACCTTTTTAACTTCAGAGAAAAGATAAATAACGTAGGGATAAAAAGGGTTAACAAGCCAGAAGTAAGTAACATTGAAATTTTAATAACCCAAAACTACAAAGTAGCTCTTAAATATCCCCAATCTAAAGAATGGGATAAAGCCATGACTGAATGAATTAAAAAATGAAAGAGGGAGATGCCTACACCCACCTCTGATAAAATTATAGGCAGTCAATGGGTCTATATACCTGAAAAAAAAAGATGAAAATGGAGAAATAAAAAGATTTAAAGCTAGGTTGGTGACAAAAGGTTACATACAGGAAAAGGGTGTATCTTACAATGAAGTTTTTAGCGCAGTTAACAATTTCAATGTAATAAGATTGTTCTTTTCTATTTTTATTTTTATGCTTGGGTGGATGCATTTTCAATTAGATGTCAAATGTGCATATCTTTAGGCAAAGTTAAAATATAAGATGTTTTATGAAACAATCACAGGGCTATATTGATAATACTCAACAGAATCGTGTGCTTTATTGAAGAAAGCCATATATGGTAAGGTGACCAATCGTCCTCCTTTAGGGAGGACAGTCCTTCTTTTGTAGGTTCTGTCCTTCCTGGAAAAGTGTCCTCCTACCTGTCCTCCTTTTCGATATTTTAAAACTAATCTGTTAATCTCTGTCAGAGATGCCGCGCCGAACTGTTACGCGTCATGTGATGGTA
Source organism: Amaurobius ferox (assembly GCA_951213105.1). Taxonomy (NCBI): domain Eukaryota; kingdom Metazoa; phylum Arthropoda; class Arachnida; order Araneae; family Amaurobiidae; genus Amaurobius; species Amaurobius ferox. The sequence goes on from OX578133.1 coordinate 59,642,116, forward strand.
CAGTTCGGACAGATGCGATTATGAAACGCATGCACAGTGCATAGAACTTCACGTGTCTCGCACCATTGCGCACTTCACTTTGTTTACTTTAACTCTATATTATACTTCGTGTAATCAAGATTGAATGTTGATACTCTAGCTGCAGCACTTACCGTAAAATTCAATATAAAGGATATTTCTTGCTCTGAAATTTCCAATATATTGTTACTGTTAGAAAAGGATATATTGACAAAAAATATTCATTCAATGGAAAAATACTCGTTTAAGTAAATAATTAAAAGGGATGTAAGCATAATTAGTGTATTTTTGTTTGAATTAATAAAATGTTGCATTTATTTACGTTGTACTTTTTCCTTAAGTTTTTTCGTCCTCCTTTTCATTGTAAAAAAAATGGTCACCTTATATATGGTCTTCACCAAAGTGGTCAAGACTGGTATTTGGAGCTTGACTCCATGTTAGGGAAATTAAAGTGTACTACATTTAAGTGGTGTAATTGTGCATATTTTTCCAATGACAAAGTACTTGTAATGATATTATATTATTCTCTAAATGTCAAAATGATAAAGACTGTGTTGTTTCCATGTTAAGTGATAAATTTGACATCAAAGTATTAGGTAGAATTAAAACCTGCTAGGTGTGGTGTTTGAACAAAAAATAGATAGTCAATTTTACATACATCAGAAACAATATATTGAGAAAGTATGTCAAATGTTTAAAATCTTTAAATACCCTATCACTTCACTCCCTATTGCAAAAGGCAATGTATTTAGTAAAGTTGACTGTCCATTAACTACTGAAGAATTAAATCAAATGCAAGGGGTATACCCTATTGTAGCTTAATTGGATGTTTAGCGTTTATTTGTAGTAGAACTATACAGTACTTAAACAAGACTAAAAGTTATATGTTAAACTTATCTAAGATCAATGAGTTAAAATTAAATTGCTATTCAGATTCAGATTTTGTAGCAAATAGAGACAACAGAGTGTCACTAGATAGCATGCTTTCTTTGTAGAGATAAAGTGCCTGTTTCTTAGCGTACTTTCAAGTACAAATGTGTAAACCTATCCACAATGAAGGCTGAATATGTGTCACTTGCTGAAGCTGCCAAAGAAATGATTTGGATACAAAACATAATTAAGGAATGTAATCAGCTAGGATCATAGTTTAACAATTTTTTTGTGATAACCAGGCTGCAATTAACTTTTTAAATTCCCTAATAGAGAATCATAGAACTAAGCACACAGATATAAAATACTATTTTCTAAGAAACTTAGTCACTAAAGAATCATTTAAATTAAATTTTGTAAATTGAGAAGATAACTTAGCAGATAATTTCATTAAACCAATGACTAAAGATAGAGTTTCTAAATTTTGTAAAAAAATATTTCAAATGTAATTTTAGGTAAAATAAAACTTTAGCTTGTGAATCTCACAATATTTATATACTATAAATTTGAACTTAAATTTTGATATATCTTGATATGATTATACAATACATTATACAGTATATACTCGCATATAAGTCGACAAATTTGTGACAAAAAAAAAAAAAAGCTTCAAAGTGGGGGGGTCGGCTTAAATGCGGAGTCTTTAAAAAAAAAAAAAAAAAATCGTAAGTCTAAAAGTTTTTTTTTCTGCGAGGCAATCCCTCTTAAAATAATGTGGCAGTAACACACTCCGAATTTCTCTACACTTCAAAATTCTCCTGTGAAACACTGCTCTCCTGATGCTCTCGACTACCAGTATATCGCATCATCAAAAAATATGCATACATTTTCATTCAATGTTTATCTCTCGCTTCTCGGATTATGGTCGATCGTTTTCGACAAAAAAATAGCTCTTTTCAGAAATAATTCTGTAACACGGATTGTTTAAAACTATAATGCAGGATTTTAAGTTGAAAGTTTTTTTTTTGTTTTGATTATTGAAGATATTCTCTTCATAAATGAAGATATTCTCTAATAACAACTGTGTTGAGGGGGGGGGGGTTAATGAAAAAATCAGCTCAAATAATGGGAGGAAACCAGATATTGTTTTGATTGCACAGTGGGCCAAGGACGCTTGAGAGACAGGGATGCGTGGCTTCATCGTCTGTTTTGAGGACGCTGTAAGCTGGGAGTAAAAGAATGCCTGGAGCTTGTCACACGAGAACGAGAGTTCCCAAAACGGACAGGAGACAATGCTTGTATATATGGTAATCTTTACTACACTCTCATTACATAATAAGTTTCTACTGTGTGGTGACAATTTGTATTTTTCATGTTTCTACAAATATATATTGTTGGAACGCCTAATTAATGTTGGCGATGATACTTGGTATGGTCGGTTGGCGCTCACCCAAAACCGAGAAAATGCTGCAACCTTTTTGTAACCAGCAGTTGTGAAATATCTTTTGACGCCTTTGGGCAAGCGGGAGTTCTCTCCCCAATGTATTGTATACCATATATGGTTGTGATAAAAATAAATCATTAATTACAGTCCACTTTGAGTAGTTAATTTTGAGCTATCTCCCCCACATTAGTGGTCCAGTGCGACCGGAGTCCCAACCAGGAGAGATGGAAACGATTAATAGTCTTAACAGACAACGATGTGCTCTAAAAAGCAAAATATCAAAATTGGAACTTTTTCAGAAAGAGTTCAGTGAATCGCCGGAATCGGCAATAGAATTAAAAGTGAAGCTAGCAAATTGTGCTACAATTCAAAAAAAAGTTGAACTACAAAATTATATTACGGATTACCAGAGACTGTGGATTTGACAGAGGCGAATGTCGAAATTCAAGATTTGGAATCCCGAATTGAACACTTAGAGGTAAGCTTCAAATTCCTACTTACAACTTTGAAAAGTGAAAATAGCAGTACTATTAAAAATGCTTACCAAAATGAAGCTTTGAATATCAAACTTCCCGAAATTCCGTTGCCACAATTTTATGGCAGATATGAGGAATGGAGCAATTTTAAGGATCAGTTTGTAAATTTAATATCAAAAAATGAAAAGCTAACTGAAACTCAGAAGTTATATTACTTATGTTCTACCCTAAAAGGTCCAGCAAAACAAATCAAAACTGATGATGACACATTCGATTCATTATTTACTGCGCTCGTTGAAAGGTTTGAAAACAAACGAGTAATTGTAGATACGCATATTCATGCCATAATTAACTACGAGAAAATACAACATGAATCTGCTAAAGAGCTGCATAGTTTAGTAGATAATCTAAGGAAGAACTTAAGAGCTCTTAAAGTGTTAGAATTTGACAGGAATAATTTATCAGATATAGTATTAATTAACATACTATTACAAAAACTAGATCGAGAAACGCGTAAACAGTTCGAATCTACACTGAAAACAACGGATGTTCCGAAATTTGACGAAATTTTAGAATTTTTAGAAAAGCGAAGTCTAGAGCTTGAAAGCATTAACCGAAATTCAGGCGTCAAATTTAATAAAAGTATACCCTCTCCGCCTATCAAAACTAAAAGTTTCATCATTCATGCAAATGAGAAAGTGAAATGTTTAATGTGCAGAGGTTCTCACTACTTAAGCAAATGTAGTGCCTTTCAAAATATGGATGTACCCAAAAGATTAGAATTTGTGAGAACAAATAAATTTTGTATCAATTGTCTGAACAGATCTCACATAACTTCTCAATGTATTTCAAAATATTCCTGTACCACATGCAATAAGAAGCACCATATGCTTTTACATCGCTCTTCTAGCCTTGAAGAGGCGCCGATGGAAAAAAGTAGGTCACGAAATGAACCTCATAAAGAAAATGAATTGAATGCCAATAATCCTTATTATGACTCAGTATCGCTAAGTAGAAACGAAACTGTAGCAGATGCCCATCTTCCATCCCCTCTTCAAAGCTTCAGTAATATATTAAAGAAGAAATCTACAGTTTTTCTGAGCACGGCTATTATTTGTTTATAATTCAAGGGGAGAAAAGAAAAAATTCAGGGCTGTGTTAGATAGTGCTAGCCAGATCAATATGATTTCTTCAGAATGTGCAAATATTTTGGGATTGAAAAGAGAAAAAACTTATGCACCAGTATCTGGAATAAATGACACCATAAATACCATAAAATCGAAAGTTTATGGAGTGATTTCGAATGAGAATGAGAAATTTAAAGATTTGGAATTTCTTGTAGTTCCAAAAATCACAGACTTAACTCCGTCTAATTTTTTGGATATTTCTAACCTTACTTTACCGCGATTTATTGATTTGGCAGATTCGACATTTTTTAAGCCTGGAAAAGTGCACTTATTGCTAGGCTCTGAGCTTTTCTTTAAGGTTATGAAATATGAGAAAATGCAAATTAATGAAAACATAATTTTGCAAAATTCTGTTTTCGGTTATTTAGTTTCAGGAAAACTACCTTGCACCCAATCTGTGAAACATTGTTTTTTTATCCAAACAAGATAATTTAGAACAATCGATTGCAAAATTTTGGCAAATCGAATCAGTTGAGGAAGTTTCAAGTAGAAAAAGTGAAGAGGAGTTATTTTGTTGTTGTTGCTTATGACCCCTGTTTCTGCAGGAGTTATTTTGTGAAACACATTTAAAAAAAACGCATGTTAGAGATCAAGCGGGTCGGTATGTTGTTCAAATGTCATTAAAGGAAGACCCCAAGAGCTTAGGCAAATCAAAAGAAAATGCTTGGAGAAGGTTAACTTCACTTTGGAACAGGCTTTCCAAGAATCCGGAGCTTAGTTTTTTGTACCAGGAATTTATGCGGGAATATGAAGAGTTAGGGCACATGCAGAGAGTTGATGAAGAATGTGAACCCGAATCAGTCTATTATATTCCCCATCAGTGTTTATAGTCCTGAAAAAAGCACAACTAAGTTGAGGGTTGTTTTTAATGCGTCGGCTCCAACATCGAACGGGAGGTCACTTAATTCCTTACAAGTGAATGGAGGTGTAGATCAAGAAGATCTTTTTTCCATAATGTCAAGATTTAGGATGCATCGCATCGCTCTTAAAGCTGATATAAAGAAGATGTTTCAAATGATATTAATAGATCCAGTTCAAAGGGATTTACAGAGAATCTTATGGAAACATAGTCAAGACGATCCAGTGAAGATATATCAGCTGCGCACGGTCACCTATGGAACAACTAGTGCTCCATACTTGGCTACCAGGACTCTAAAGCAATTGGACCTTGATGAAGGTGATAAATTTCCGTTAGCTGCGTCTGTTCTACAAACTGATTTTTATGTAGATGATCTGGTAACTGGTGTTGAAGATGTTGCATCAGCCGTTGAGTTGCAAAAACAACTAGTCAGCTTGCTTCAATGTGGAGGCATAGAACTTCACAAGTGGTCTTCAAATGAAAGATCTCTCTTGCAAACCGTACTATATGAGGACCAGGAATATTCCTTTGATAAGGATAAGGAAACCATTAAAACTCTTGGTGTTATTTGGAATCCGAAAAGTGATACTTTTGGATTTTCCGTTACATCTACAATGAACATGGCAATATGTACTAAACGTTCAGTGCTGTCTGATATTGCCAGATTATTTGACCCGTTGGGTCTATTAGGGCCAATTTTGGTTAAAGCGAAAATTTTCATGCAGAGACTTTGGTTGATTAAAATTGATTGGGATCAACCATTACCTGATAAGGAAGCTCGAGACTGGAGAAAATTTGCCCATTCCCTACAAGCCGTTAAACAAGTTACAGTAAACCGGTATGTTTTCACTGGAAGTGATACGCTAGTAGAACTCCATGGTTTCTCAGATGCTTCCAAGGACGCTTATGGTGCATCAGCCTACGTCCGATGTGTCTCTTCATCAGGTGAAATTTCTATGAACTTAATATGCAGCAAAAGCAGAGTGGCACCGATTAAGACTGTCAGCATACCTCGCTTAGAACTATGCACAGCAGAACTCTTGTCTAAACTTGTGAAGAAGTTATTAACTTTATTGAAATTGAATTTCCAAGGAGTCTATTTATGGACCGACTCAACTATCGTTCTAGGATGGATCAAAACTAATCCTCATGTTCTAAAAACCTTTGTTTCTAATAGAGTCGTTAGAATCAAGGAATTGACTGGTTCCTATTGCTGGCAGCATATAAAGTCAGCGGCCAATCCTTTGGATTTGGTCTCTAGAGGACTTTCTGCTGAGAAAATATCTCAGTGCAGGTTGTGGTGGCACGGTCCAAAAATCTTCCTCCAAGAGATGCCTGCTTCTAATAATATGCCTTTTTCTAATGACAATGAATATGTGAAAGAACTGAAAAAAGACTGCATATCATTAACTTTAACTACAAAGACTGAGGTTTTAGATAGTCTCCTCAATTGTACAAATAGCTTTTTGAAACTAATTAGAATTGTAAGTTTTATTTTTAGATTTGCAAGAAATCCCATGACAGATGTGTGGGACCCCTAAACCCGGAGGAGCTAGGTAAGGTACGAGAAGTTATCATTCGAATGATTCAGGTAAAAGAATTTGGTAATGATATCAAGAGTCTCACTAAGGGTGAATCAGTCCCCTTTAACAGCAAATTAAAATGTCTAAATCCATTTATGGATAAAAACTCCCTGTTGAGAGTTGGGGGACGGTTAGTGCATTCTGATCTCCGTTTTGACCAAAAACACCCCATTATTCTTCCAAAGGAAGGTAAATTAACTAAAATGATTTTTGAGTATTTTCACAAGAAAAACTTGCATGCTGGTCCTCAAACTCTTTTATATGCTGTTCGACAGCAATTTTGGCCAATTAGTGGCAGAGACCTAGCCAGAAAGGTTGTTAATAATTGTATTATTTGTTATAAACAAAAACCTAAAGTTTCTGAACAATTGATGGGTAATTTACCCTCTGAAAGAGTAAATCCAACCCCTCCCTTCAACATTTCAGGTGTCGACTTTTGCGGGCCTTTTTTCATAAAATCGTCTAGTCAACGATGTGGAAGGATCATAAAAGTGTATCTAGCCCTTTTTATTTGTTTTACCACTAAGGCCACGCATATAGAACTAGTGTCGGATTTAACTTCTGCGGCATTCATTGCGTGCCTTAAAAGATTTTTCGCCAGAAGAGGGAAAAGTGCTGTGATCTATAGCGACAATGCAACCAACTTCGTCGGTACTAGTTCTGAATTAAAAAGACTTTTTAACCTGGTAAGGAAGCCTAATGACCATTTAGGGTCTTATTTGTCCTCAGAACAAATTTCTTGGAAGTTTATTCCTCCCAGATCCCCAAACTTTGGAGGGTTATGGGAGGCCAGGGTAAAATCAGTTAAACATTATTTACGGCGAACTGTTGGCAGTGCTAACTTAACGTATGAGGAATTCTTAACAGTTATAGTTCAGATTGAAGGAATACTAAATTCGAGACCCATTTCCCCCTTGTCCTCAGATCCCAATGATTTCCAAGCACTAACCCCAAGCCATTTTTTAATTGGACAGCCATTAAATGCAATTACTGAACCCGAATTGTTAGAAATAAAAGATAACAGGCTGTCGCGGTGGCAACTCACAACAAAAATTGTCCAAGGCATATGGTCTAGGTGGAGAAAGGATTATTTGAGTAATCTTCAGCAACGATCCAAATGGATCTTTCAAAGGGGTAATGTACTAAAGGATGATCTAGTTTTAATAAAAGAGGACAAACTTCCTTCTGCTAAATGGTGTTTAGGACGAATTGCAGATACAATTAGTGGTTCTGATGGTAAGGTCAGAGTGGTAATGGTCAAACCACCTAATGGAATTGTAAAAAGAGGTGTTTCAAAAATTTGTGTTTTACCTATGAATGTTTAATTAATTTCACTTGTGTTAATTGTGTAGTGTAATTTACTTGTATGTGTAACTTGGTTTGATTCAGTGTGATACGTATTTTCATTACTTCAACAGTATATGTTTGAATTCTTGTTCTATCAAATTTAAGTTAATGGTTACATGAAGGTATAAAAACTGTACTCTACTATTTTGAAATTTCATTTCAAGGCCGGGCGGAATGTTGGAACGCCTAATTAGTGTTGGCGATGATACTTGGTATGGTCGGTTGGCGTTCGCCAAAAACCGAGAAAATGCTGCAACCTTTTTGTAACCAGCAGTTGTGAAATATCTTTTGACGCCTTTGGGCAAGCGGGAGTTCTCTCCCCAATGTATTGTATACCATATATGGTTGTGATAAAAATAAATCATTAATTACAGTCCACTTTGAGTAGTTAATTTTGAGCTATCTCCCCCATATATATCTAATTTTTTAATTTCCACACAATGTAGTTTAGTTGCAGGTGCGTTTCAACTGTTGTGGTGAAGGAACTTTTGTTTTTGGTATTTTTAACTAACTTCTTAGTATTATGTGATTATACTCAAATTGCATTTGAATACCAAAACATATATTTAAATTTAAACTGAAATATTGAAAATATTTATACTTAAAATATGAGACATTTGAAGTTACATGTTTGTACTTAAATTCAAATTATCCTTTAACTTAAATGTCTATACCTAAATTTTTGACTTGATAAATTTATCATTTGCTTATACTTAAATTTGATGTTCTTTTGAAATACTATACTTAAAGTTCTAAAACATTATGATTTTCAATAGTGCTGAGAGCTTAATATTGTTTTTGTCTTTGCTCTTAGAATAAATTTTTGCATTGTTTTTGTATATATGTTGAGATTAATGAATTTGCATAAAGGGCAGATTACTAGAAAAATGTACATAAAATATCCTGATTCATGATCATACCTTAAACAATCCGTGTTATTGGCGTGTGTGTAGCTCTGAAAAGAGCCATTTTTTGTCAAGGACAATTGGCAGAGAAGTGAGAGATAAACATCAAACGAAAATGTGTGAGTTGTATGTATATTTTCTGATGATGCGATACACTGGTATATAGAAATTCGGAGTGCATAGAAATTCGGAGTGCTTGATTATGTAATTACTACCGCATTGTTTTAGGGTGGAAAAAATAACTTTTAGACTTATGATTTTTTTTTTCTGACTTCATGTATAAGTTATCTAGTTTCAAAGTCTGCCACCAGATTATGATCACGACTTTAAAGTAATGATCTCCTCACTCAAGTCATACACTAGCTTCAGCATTTTTCCAGCACTTAGCCAACGAACTTGTGTAAAATAAATGACATCATCATACTGAGAATCTAACTGGGATAAGAAATCATGGAACTGACGATGAGAGACTCCTCTGGAACGAATAAAGTTTATTACTTTAATAATGATTTTCATTACATGTTCCATTTCAATAATTTTTGCATAAAGGTTCTCTTGGTGTAAAAGGCAATGGCATGCTACGATTTCATTCCCCATGGTCTTGCTAACTGTTGCCAAATAATTTACTAATCCTTGGTTTTTCCCCACCATAGCTGGCACGCCATCGGTTGAAATACCATATAAAATTTTTAAGTCCAAATTGTACTTTTCCAAGACTTTCTTAACATCTTGATAAATGTTTTGTATTTTTCATTGGAAGTAACGCCAGTAACTTCTCTGTAACATTGAAATTACAGTCAATGCCACGAATAAAAATTGACAGCTGTGCAGTGTCAGTGACATCTGTGCTTTCATCTATGGCCAATGAAAACCATGTGAATTCAGAAATCTTCACTTTTAATGTTTTTTCAATATCTAATGCCATTTCTTCTGATCTTCTTGCTACCATCATACAATTAAGGCTTATCTTCGAAATACCTTTTTTCTCCGGAAACATATTTGCCACTTTTTCCAAGCATTCAAGCATTCTTTAACCAACTCTCCATCTTTGTACGGTTTCAGTTTTTAAACTAAAATTTTCGACACAACAAAACTTGACTGCAATTTCCAAATCATCAATCACTCTTTTGAAAATATTTTGTTGGTTTGTAAACTTATGTTGCAAATCTTTAATTTTATCCATTCTCATTTATCCCGACAACTCCTTGTATTTGTCAGCATGCTTTGTATCGTAATGTCTCTTCACATTGTACTCCTTCATTACAATAGTTTCTTGGTAAATTAAATATGTTGCTTTGCCTTTGTTCTCTACAAAAAAATAACTCTCACCCCATTTCTTCTGAAATGTATGATTCTCATCACCGACTTTGCGCTTTTTAGACATAGTCACAGAAGTTATAACGTAAATTGTATCAAACCAAAACTCTTTATTTATCGACCTTCAACTACTCTTTGACTTTGAGTCTTTGGCTATACTTGGGAAATTGTTAACTGGAAACAAAAACAAATTCTCCTCCTACAACAAACACATTCCAGTTTCCGGAGTAGGTTTGCAGTACGGAAAATTCTCGTCAACAGTAAGCCAACGAAGGACTACCATGGCAGGGTATGAATTCAAACATTCCACTTCTCATTGTAAAAAATAGAGAATTTTAATTTAAAGCTGTTTTTATTTGTTTTGTAGTCGAAATTATGCATGATTCTCCTGAGCGAAGTTCAAATCATAAATTCATTTTGATCGATTCACATCGTTCTTGGAAGTGAATTGCGGCATTTGCCCAGCAAGGTTATTCACAAATTCAGCTTTCAATACATATACATAAATCTGCATATCCAGAGGTGAGCCCGGTGATGTAATGAATCTGGAAGGTACTCATTTCTGGATATATAAGGGCTTGACAGATTGGATTGAGATGAGAAAAAATGAGGAAGTAAGTAGGTGTGGAAAGAGATACTAAACCTGAGTTAGGTTGATTTACTGATTTTCATTGGATCAGATCATAAAATCAGTATATATTTTGTATCAGGAAGAAGTCAGTTATGATGTAAAAGTTATTCCTGTTGATCACTATAATCGTTAAATTATTAAGATTAAAAATGTTAGACATCATAGTCAACTAAGTTAAAGTCTGAAGTTCTTCAACAATGCATCATAATGACTGACTAGTGTATGTGTCAAAGTGTTCCTGGCATATTACCATCAGAGTGATAAATCTATTGGAAGGATGAGTCGATTAATATGCCAGCTTTCGCATATAATGTTGTTATGTCGAGTCTTTACTACTATCCAAAATTTTGAGCATTGACAGCTCATCTGTAAATAGAGTAACCGCTAGTTGTGCCTCTTTATAGCAGTTATGGGCATATAGGGTTAAAAAGATGGATTCTGCTTGATAAATAAATAGATAAACTCTCCCAAAATGCTTTTAACTTTCCTGGTATTTCCAACTTTTCTTGTTTAATCTAATTGTCTTAATAAAATCGGAAATTTATAGGTTATCTGGGATTACTGATTATTTCTTATTATTCTGATAAAGAGCAAGTGAGTGGGGGAAGAGGACGAGCTATTTAAACACTGCAATAATACATCAATGTCCGCCGACGCAAGTCTGTTGAAAACCGAAATGAGATAACATTGAATTTCTATGAATATGAACTAATAAGTAAGTCTGTGCATTTCTGCAATGGTTACATTTTTTCTCTGTTTATATAACTGATGTTTAATTAGAGATAGGATACATAATGCAACGCAATAAAATTGGAAAACAATTCTTAAAAAGAAATTCTCAAATATCAGTATTTTTTGTAGATTGTTTTATTACGTGAAATTCTTGTGCATAAACAGCGGAAAATCCACATTAATTGTTCATCAGCCATTATCTAATGGGGTCTAGGAATTATATATCGTTTCAACATTTTTTTATATTTGCTTCCAGATGACCGTTTTCATTTATTAATACGCCATTAAAGAAATAGTGAACACCAATTTGAGGAGCGGATTTTTACTGCGGTTACTGAAAGAAAATGTATCATCAATTGACCCTGGGAAATTTGTCCTTTGTCAGAAAATTTCTCTGTAATTTCCTAATCGCAGATAATAAAAAATAAAAATATATTTGCTGAATTCAGACAATCAATAAAATGGAATTCGCAGATTTCCGCTAATTCATGGAAGAATCACATGTCTGTATAATTCAATATGTGACAACACTGCCACCTAAGTGGGTACGCACAGAAGAATTTTCATTGTCACTCTGGAGAACTCTTTACTTTTACAAATTGTATACTATTTAGAATGTAAAAATGTGAGTGACGATTGGTTCTGTTCATTAGGTGGTCTACAAAAGTAGAGCTTATTTTTTTAAAGAGTATAACTAGTATGTTACTGTAATTTCATTACATATTAAATGTTCCTTCTATTTCTAAAAAAAAATTGGGCCACATAACCCACCTCCACGGGTTGGCTACCACTGATCTATGCTATTGAAACCCATCCATGTATGCTTGTCCCTCTTATTACAAAACTAATACTTGGCTTGTAATGAGTGCATTTTATTTTTTTTCAATTAGAGTACATTTGAAAATTTTAATAGATTTTTAATTATTTACAAAAAACCCTCTAAAACAAGCAAAAGGACCCAAAATCTGTACCCTGCCCCACTTATTACAAAGCTAATATTTGACCCAGTACCTTGCAGAGTATTTTAGGTGAGGTAATGACTTAAGCATCATTTCCAAAACATTAAAAAATTTGAAAATTTTAATATATTTTTTACTTGCAAAACCTCTAAAAAAGGAAATCTGTGTCCACCTATTACAAAGCTAATACTTGGCATAAGACCTTATGTGCTAATGATTCAAGCACTTTTCCAAAACTTTCGAAAAATTTAATATATTTTTTCATTTACAGAAGATTTCTAAAAATAAAATCTGTGTCCCAGTTATTACAAAGATAATACTTTGTCTAGAAACTTGCTGCCTCAACTGGTAATTGAACCATGGATCTTCGTACTGACCAGCTGATGCTCTACCGTTGAGCTGGATGGAATTGAAAGATCTTAGCATTAAAGTGGACTCTGCATTCTCCTCCTGCTAATGTCAGATTGGCGGGCAACTTAATAATTTAACTGATCACCTCCTGCCATTTTACCCCAAGTTAGCCTCATGTCCTGCTGCTATTTTTATCCTCCAGGTTAGCTTTCTATGTGGTCGTTGAACTCCTGCTTTGAAACCAACGCTCAATACCAGAGTCAACAGAATCCGTACTAGTGGTGCTAGGGTCACTTTTAGGCCCACGACATCATTGAATTAACCCGGGGTTCTAAAAGTCTAGTAGAGCCCTGATACTAACCTGCAGGGTTGATTTGTTTGGGCACCATTGTAAAGAATCTTGCTGTTCCAACTGGGAACCGAACCCCAGATCTTCATACTTGTTAGCCAACTCTGACATTAAGCTAATGGAATGGAATTGCAAGTTCTTAGTTGGGAATCTGCTCTGATCATCTGCAGAAAACTTTTGAAAATTTGAAAAGATATATTTTTATTATTATTTACAAAAAATTTCTAAACCCCCAAAATAGCATTTTCTCAAATGTTATCTCTTCTGGTAATTTTTCTACTGAAATTCCCCTCACACCCATTTTTAAAATGGAAGTTATATATGTGGAAATTTACAGTTTATAATCGAAAATTAAAAATATCAATAAATTTTTATACCAGATATTTAAATATTGATAAAATATTGTAAATCTATGTCTCGCTTATTGCAAAGCTAATTATTGTCCAAGAACTCTGGATCTTAAGTCAGCTAATGATCTGAGTATTTGCAGAACACTTTAAAAAATTCAAAAAATTAAATACATTTATAATTATTTGCAAAAAATTATCTAAAAAAGTCCCCAAAATGCCAAACAGCATTTTCTCAAAAGCTCCTCGTTAATTTTTGCACTGAACTCTCACTAAAATGAAAGCTAAGTATATGGAAATTTACTGGTTAGTCAAAAATTTAAATAAAACCAATAGATTTTTTTAATACAGATTTTGAAAGATGAACAAAATATGACCAGAGTCACTTTATTATCTTCTGGGACATAACAAATGACAAAATATTTTATTATCATTGCTACTTTGTTGTTTGTCAAAGAACAGAGGAGGATTTTTTTCTACACTATGTATAGACACTGAGTAGATAAAAATAAGGGACTTTAAAACTTCATGGATTTTAAAGATATGGTTTAAATTTTTAAAATTTACTATTATTTCAAAAATATACAAATTACTCAAATCAGATGAAAGATTGATTAAGATAAAGCAAACCACATCAAAATCGGACACAAATGAAGCACACACTGATAAAAAATGCACTTAGATATATTGCAGTTTTCCCCAGTCTGTCGTTTGTTTAAATCTTTTATTCTCAGTTTCAAATTTTTGTGTCTGTCCACATGATTACAACAAACTTATTATTCTATTTGTTTAAAAGTTAATATACATATCAAACTAATAAATATGCATACACTAAACCTAAAATTTTTAATTTTTGAAAAATAAATTTATAATAAATAATAGTTTTGTCTGATTTAAAATAGAAAATTCACATTTATCATTTTTAAAAAATACTTTTTTGAAAACATTTTCAAATGTTTTAGGTTTAGCATATAGAAGCATTAACCCTTTAAGCATTGTTGATGAGTTCAACTCATCATGCATTGCATTACCGATAAAAGTGGGTGACGAGGTAGACTCGTCATGCACTTTCTGTGTGTTTAACGGATATAACACTTCATATGATTGTGTATGAGATATTAATTGTGTTTACAATCTTCTAGATGGCAGTAGTAGCCTTACAAACTAGATTTTATTGGAGACAGTATTTCATACAAGTTCTAGTTAGCTTTTTATTTTGTATTACGATACAGTGCGAAATTTATTGTATTACGATGCAGTATGAAAAAGGATGAAGGTTTATTATAAAAAATATCCAGGCACTTGATCAAATTACCTTCAATGCTTTTATTCTATAGAGAAAGGAAAGGTAACATTCAGAAATATAACACTTATTGACTTTAGAATTGAAATCATTGAGGAAACAATACAAAAATTCAAATGATTCTACCAACATGGTTGTAAAATCAGACTGGCAAAGTTATAAAATCATCCTCTTCATCTTATATGGAGACATTTTGATAAATATATACTTCACACACCCTGCAAAAAAGAGCCAACTAGGCGATGTGTTGTACGTCGTGCTTCTACTAAAACTGACAAGATGCTTGGGAAAGAAACCAGGATATGGTGTCCATATTGTTGAAGACCCAGACCGTCTGACTCATCCAAGGACATAGAGCATCTATTTGGACGGCTGGGGTGTCCAGATTGTGAAGTTGCTCTTTGTTATGCAATATTTAAAAATTTATCATACCAAGAGGAACTATTAAAAATTGGAATTGTATGTTTTTACTTACTTATCTGTTATTATACATGTTTATTTACTTAATACTTATTTCAGTAAAACACCTTATTCAATGCACAAGCAGTGGGGAGAATGGTATAAGAGAAAAAACTCCCCACTGCAGTGTGCGCGAAGGGAAATAAATGACACGCTTAAAGGGTAAATAGTATAACGTTAGTGAAAAATATTGTTTCTAGTGACTTTAGTTGGAACTCTGACTTATCCAAAATCATATTTAAAAAATAGCCAAGATATATATTAATGAAACAGCAATATTTTCATATTAACAACATGCAAATGTTGAAGTATAAAAATTTTCATTAAAAATTTGAAAAACCTGTTCCTTAGTCAAAATCAAAGCCATAGCAATGTATATGCAATTTTCCCCCTTAAAAACTATCTCCCCTTAAGAACAGTAAAAAATCGAAATCTAATTAATGTTAAAAGGAGGGCAATCATAGTTTGTATATAAGCACAGAAATAAAGGCACTGAGAAGAGAATGGAAATTATAGGTTCCACTTCAAATGTAGAAGGAAAGATAATCATCTCAGTAACTCAATAGATCACGTCATCAAACCAATTGTAGGTAGATGGTTCTAAACTTCCGCTAAAATGAAAGTTGTTTACAAATTCATATTTTAGCTGAAATTAAGTTAAAATTAGTTAAAAATTGAGGAACTAAATCCACACTAAATGTTACAAAATTAATCAAAGTATTTGTTTTCTATAAAAAATCCTCTGTACATTTCATATTATGTATGTTTTTAAAATAAAATTTTACTGTAGTTTTAAGTAAAGAATAAAAATAAAAAAATGATCAAATGGATAAATTTACTTGTTCCGGTTGAACTTGGATACTTTATTCCATAACAAACTCATACCTGCACACAAACAACATTGATAGAATAGTTTATTTTTATTCAGGTATGCTTAAGACACATAGATCTACCAAAATTTGGGGGGCGGATTTTTTTTATCATATCACAATACTTTCCTTTACATTACAATGCACAGTAGAGAAAGTAAAACTGAATTGACGAATGAGTAATATTTAAAAAATATTTTATTCTTCTGTGCAAGTTAACCTTAGCACAAATTGTATGTTAATACATAAAAAAATATGCACCTGTAAGGAATTGAGCTATGACTGCAAAACTCAGCATGCATGTATTGTTTGAGAAGGTATGCAAATGATTAGAAATATGGGAGCAAAAAAAATGCTTTATTGAAAAGAAAGGTGGCAACAAAAAGATGGCATTTTAGTAAATGGTAAATCCTTCCCTGGCAGCTATACAACCTGATATTCGGTGTGGTATAAAGTCAATTAAGTTGTTTATGTCCCTCTGTGAAAAATTCTGCCCCAAATGTTGCATCTGGTCAGCTAAGTCAGTGGTATTCTGAGAAGGCTGCAAGTGCCATCTCAGCATGTCTAAGGCGTGTTCTATTGGTGATAGATCTGGGGATCTGGATGGCCATGGATGGGTGTTAAATCCTCGAAGACATTGTTGAGAAAGTCGTGTATTACATGGTCAACCATTGTCTTGTTGGTAAATGAAACCTGGGCAACTTGACAACATAGGTAGAGCAAACAGATGCAGAATATCATAGTCGTACAAGCGAGTCGTCAGATTAGCTTGCATCACAACTAGGAGATTGACTGTCCCATGAGATGTCTCCATGTGTAATGGCCATGTGCCACTTAACAACAAATGCAGGATCAGAACGTTGGCCAGTCCTCCTCCATACACATATATGGCAGTAATCAGTACTGAAATAACAGCAGGATTTGTCGCTAAAGACAACATGTCTCCAATCGCACACTATCCAGGCTAACCGAATTCGGCACCAATCCAGACGGCACTGTCTATGTTGAGGTCACACCTTCGCCTGCAAATAGTATTTCTTGATACAGGATGCATGGAGGATGGCAATGGTTGACAATGGCGTCATTGGTGTGGACGTAGCTCCACTCCTGACTGCACGATCCAATTATCTGTCTGGAGCATCTGGAGTCTGCAATGGTTACATGTGTCTTCTCTGATCCATTCTCGCCAATCTGAATAACTACCATATCGTTCCGACCACGATGGCGACTAATATGTCTGTTGGACTAACTTGCTACCCTTAGGTCTATAATGCAACCTCTCTAAATCCGACAATTAATCGTATCGCCATTGACTATGTCTCAAAGGCATCTTTCTACACAACTTGCAGTAAAAAAGCAGAAATTCCAGTTGCCCATGAGTGAAAACACCAGTTGTTTTAAATGCTGCATGATGCATTGTTCTTATGAACGTGACATGAGAACTATAATGTCATTGACGCTGACAGTTTGATCATTTGCATAACTCTTAAAACGACATTTGTATGCAGAGTTTTGAGGCTATAGTTCAATTTTTATGGGTGCATATATTTTTTGCAAGAGTATATTTAACACTAGAATGACGAAAGCAGTCATTTTGACAGCATAACTACTTTGAGAAATGATTCCTCTAAAACGGCTAATCCCAGTCCATTGAAATTTTATGACTTTTCTTATTTTCTTAAAATTATTGAAAACACAGAAGAAAATAAGAAAAGTCATAAAACTTCAATAGGCTGGGATTAGCTATTTTGGAGGAATCGTTTCTCAAAGTAGTTATGCAGTCAAAAAACCTGCTTTCATCCTTCTGGTGTTAATAAAAAAATTAAATACAACTAGTGAAAATTGACAAAAAAAGTTGAACCATTAAAAGGTAAATAGAGGCACAGCTTTGTTATCCCGACTTTATTAATCACAATTATCTTCAGCTCGTTCCCGACATAAACACCATAAAAAAATTTAAATTTAAGAAAGCAATTTTTATGACATTTTAGTGATTATGCTTTGGAATAATTTATTTTGTATAACATATGCAAAAACTCCAAATCATATGCTAAACTATAGTGTTTAAAAATTGCATTCTTTACGAAATTAGCTGCAGTTTAAATAATAGTGTTTTTACCTAACAGTATGTGCTTATTCTTGCCTAATGTCAAAAGCTTCATAACTCCTGTTTTAGATATTTTATGCACAAAAATGCATTTACACTTTTTAATGTACTATAGAATGGAAAGGTTAAATTATATGATTATTTTCTTTTGGGATAGCGCTTCCATTAAATAAACAAAAAAAGTTTTAATCTATGTAAAATTCTGAAATTTTTCAAACTAAGCCAGTTTATTCTATATATATATTTTTATTTATTTACAAAAATGCAAGCTACAGGACAAAGTCCGAGTAACAATGTTATACAAAATTGAACTCATGCATTTTGAACTTTGTTTTTAACACTTTACAACATAGTGAAATTGAAAAGTGTTTATGACCTTGTTTATTCTGTCTATCCATTTGCAAGATAACTGCCATGAAAATGACTTTATCAAAATGAAATTTTAGTATGTTGTTGAGTTGGTCAGTGGGATATATGGGAATGTAAATGAATAATATCACCCAATTAGTTTTGGATTGAACCCGGGCTGAAAAAATGAAATACATTAAGCCCTATGGGATCTAATTTTTTAAACATTTTTTAAGTGAAGTTAAAATTCACAAACTGCTTCGAAAATTTTAGGAAGTTTTCAAATTATCTCAAAAAATATATAAAAAAAATTTCAGCAAAATATATTTGGTAGTTTTTAAAATAAAAATAATAATTACATCTATATAATATGATGAGATCACGTGATCCACTTCAAAATAAAATATGGCATCCATCTTTTTGTCCCAGTGTAAAAATCATGATTTTAAAAATTCTTTTACATTTATATTTAGTGCTGCATCCATCCTAAAACTGCTTTATTTTTGCATATTTTCTGTGCATGTATATTCTGTGCCAATGTAATTACAATATTTTTGAGTTTAAATGATCATCGAACTTTGATTATTTCTACAAAGCCTAATTTTAATGGATGCAAAATGTAAACAAGTGATTGTAAGATGAGTTGTATAATTGCAGAAGTTTTTTCATCCAAAATTGTTTAACTCTAGAGTTTAGAATAAAAGTGTATGACTGAACTATTCATTACTTTTACATAGACAGTCAGACGATTTATATTTCGATGACGTCATTTGAATAAAGTTCATTTTTTTTTATGAAGTTTTAAGCTTTCAAATATAATAAATTATTGTAGCACTGTGATAATTTAAAATATGTCAGTGCTTAATGTACTGCATTTTAGAGATGTTTAAATAAAATTGCATTTGAGTTGGAAAGTGTTTCATAATCAATGCTTTATGCAAGATTGATCTTTCTTGTTTAAATATTGTTCTTGCACCCACTGAAACAGAATATCTTGTATAATGTCCCTCAACAATAAAATATATTTGTGCAGAATTTTGAATGGGTGCAACACATCCATAGCAATTCTATTTGGTAATTTTTAGTTCTTTTAGCACCAATACCCTAGAATTTGTTACAACTTATTTTAAGCTTGATATAAAGCACCCATAGTCGATCAAACAATACTGCCAATGTCCGAACAGTTTGACGGAATATGAGGAAACTAACTTTTCAATGGCTCTATTTTATGACTCGACCACCGACTACAACGACCTTTTGAGGTCAAACAAAAAACATCTTTATTAGGTGGTAATGGTCAAAAACACTAAGGTTCGAAGTCAAAGGGATTATAGCGTAAGTAATTGCTTTAATCCAAATAATTCAACTGTAAGCCTGGATTTGTCTGGAAATTCGGGGACTTATAACCTGTTGATTCCAATAAAGACAAACTAGGCAAGTCCTTGTATTACAGTTAAGCGATGTGAATTTCTTTATTTATAGAATTTGAACAGAAATACAGAAATAGCACAGTGTTATAATGAAATAAGTAGAAGTCAAAAGGTAAACAAAATCCACATTTATTTAATAACGTTGGAATCTAGCCAGTATCAATTAGTGGCTGCTTTCCCATAATGTAGCATAAACATATATACAGGGTTTGAGTTGAAACATTTTAGGAAGTCCACGTTGGAAAACAATACTCACGAACTTTTTGTCATATTGTTCGAGTTCCACCTCTATGAGGCACACATTAGAAAAATGCAGGTTTAACAAGTAATTTGACTAGATTCAGTTCATGCTCAGTCTAAAATACTTTAGCCCATAAATGTTAAAAAGAAAAATTACCAGTTTGAAATCCATTCATGTAGAACAAACGAATAAATACTTCAATGCATTGTTCCTACACCGGACATGCCTATTTAACTAAAGCCCTCGTTCTTAAGAATTGGCATAAAACAATCTATTAGCACGAACAAGAATACATATATACTGTGAAAGCCCCAGGCCATCCGACTCGTCCAGAGGACATACATATATACTGTGAAAGCCCCAGGCCATCCGACTCGTCCAGAGGACTTAGAGTATCTATTTGGATACATATATACTGTGAAAGCCCCAGGCTGTCCGGCTCGTCCAGAGGACTTAGAGCATCAAAATGTGTAATTATTCAGCACTATACCATTCTCTTCAGAACTACTTGTCTGTCTACCTGTCTGAACAACTATCAGACTATCAGACAACCTGACTCTGACCTCTCTTGTCCTCTGACTACGTTTCCAGCATGGACTTTCTATATACACAGGGATTGGAACCTACTGGAATCAATTCCGAGGTCTATCCCGAAAAATATGCAAATGAGATTGTGTATGCGGCAAGTATCCAATCTGCATGAAGACTCTTGCTGAAAGAACGCTGCGAGTCGTTCCCGAGAACGAGGTAAGCAATAAAAAAAAAAAAAAAAAAAAACTGAGTTTATGAACATCGTGTGGGAGAAAGATGATACACAATCTTTTATTTACATTATTCCAGCAGGATTGTTCATTCCTGTCATTTTTATTTAAATAGTTTTATTGAGAAAATCTCATTCTAATACGATTTAAAGAAGATTAACAACAAAAGAAAATAATTTTTTTTTTTTTTTTCAAATTTCTGTGGGTGCAAGTTGCACCCATGGGTTCTGGTACCACTGGATAGAGATGGATAGATAAAGATGCTTGTGGACTTCCAGTAATACACAGGTAAACTGAATTGCACAATCACACTATTTATGTAAAAACTATTTTGTTTAGTAAAATACTTATTTATTTTTACTCATACTATAAAATGCTCCAGTTTTATTGCTCTTATGTAGAATAATTAGAAGATGAAAATGGATGCAAAAGGGTACTTTGTAGCTATCTCGACCTTGAAAGAAGGTAGGTAAATAAAAGCAGCTGAAAACTGGGAGATTGGGCATTTTATCAGGAGATGGAAAAAAAAAAACAGAGAGTGCTGGCAGCTATGGAATACATATACAGTAATAAAATATATGGCATCCCGTTTAAAAATTAAATTTTAAAGTATAAACTCTTTTTAATAAAAGTCTTTATTTGATCATACTAAAAGACATTGAAATCACATTAAAAGCCTGAGCACTTTCGACGGATATCAAACGTCCATGATCAGTGATGGTTGTTTGATGCCCACTACCCATCTTTTAAAACCCACTACCCACCTGCAATTGAAGTTCACTTGATAAATGTGATTGTGAGCTTGATAACTGTGATTTTAAAATAGTGAAATTTCAGATGAATTTTGATTTTAAATGTTCATAACTTTTAAAAACCAAATATTATAAAATATAATAGGAAATTATTTTATATAAAATACAAAATATTTAAAACTGTTATATTATATATATATATATATAAAACATACTTGCTATCTTTAATTAGAAGTATCAACTCCTGCTCAACTTTTAAAAGCATCAGTCTGTCTTTTTGATTCTTATGAAGAGTATCTACTATAAACTGTTGTAAATCAACTCCAGATGAATCTGTATATGTTTCAGTACTTGAATCTAAATATATACATAAATATAATGATAAGGAAATACTCAAAAACTTTTTCAGAATAAAACAGGAAACATTTCAAAGTAACAAATAGAATATAAATTAAGCACAATAGTTTTAATAAGTAAAAACACTATGTGAAGGATAAGGAAAATTAAGCAAATTAATTGCAAACATAAATTAAGCAACGTAAAACTCAATATATTTAATTAGAGTTGAGGAATTATCATGTTTTTAAGAACATTCAACACAGAATAAATTATTCTGAAAAATTGAATATTTTTCCAGAATACAAATACTGAAACAACAATTCTAGAAATTGAATATACATCAAAATCTCAGTAACTAGACATCTCATGGGAAGCCAAAGACATGTTGAGTTAATTGACCAACTGGGTTACTAAAATCTTGGTTAAAAGTTGAACATTTAAATTGTTCTATAAGCTATTGCATGTATAGTTTAAAATTTCATATCTAGTAATGAACTAAAGTCAAATGAAACAAAATAACGTATCTTTTAGCTTTATTAAAAAGCCTTCCATAGTATGTTGCCTTTTTTTTTTACTAAAAATAAAAATTCTTCAACACAATTTACATTGGATATGACATTTTCTGACTTGTCTTGACATCACAAATACCATCATAATGTTTCAACTGCTAAAATAGCATCAAAACGTGGTACTGCAAGAATATCAATTTCCATATCTGATTCCTTCTAGTATTATTGCCTTTCAGCTTTTAAAGTTTCCTCATCTTCTAGGTCAGCGGTTCTCAAACTTTTTTCGCCGAGGCAGCCTTGTCGGGCTAAAAAAATTTCGTGACATAGCTACGCTTAACCCTTTCGCGACGAACGGCCCGCCCAGGTAGGTGCCAGCTGCGAACTTGCATTCAAGGACGAACGGCAAGCCCACGGGCCGGAGGAAATTTTACCCTAAAGGACGACTGGCACGTACTGGTGTTTCTACGTGGAACGTTTTAATTTGAATGTTTTTGTCTACTAGATGGCGTTAAATGCCTGTGGAAGCAACTTAAATGTATTTTGTAGATGTTTGACCTTGGCACAAGGAGAATCCAATGAATTATTTCTCCATTTGGAGCGGTGAAACACATGGTTCTGTAAAGTAAACAGAGCACTTCTCGTAGCATCAACAATTTTATAATTGAGTTCCGGGTCTCGTTCTGATTTTGTCTTTTATTGATTTCGTTGTTGAATTAGAGGAATATAAGAGAGGTTTTTTTTTGAGTGGGTGGGGGAGGGGGGCTTAAATGAATGTGCGGCAATGAAATTATTAGGTTATTTATGTTCTCATGGAAAGGAAGGCTGGGATTTCGTATATATAAATCCCATCGAAAAGGTCCAGATATGGAATAAAAATATATAAATCGTCAGAATCGGAATGAGGCCATAAATGGAATTTCCTGGTGTATACTGGAAAGGACACGGGATTTTCAAGCTCTGATGGTGGGTATGGAGAACGCGTTGTGAAAACATTTCTAAGTGAACTTTTAGGAAAAGGATATACTTTGTATTTGCAAGTACAGGAGAGGTAAAAAATTTATCCAAAGTATTTGTTGTCTAAGAATACGCATGTATGTGATACAGTTTTAAAAAATCGGTAGGACATGCCAAAGAATTATCCATCTGTACCTAAAACATATATACACTAAAATTTTTAATATTTTGATAAAAGAAAATTTGTATAAAAAATATACGTCAAATAGAAAATAAGTATTTCCTTTCTTCCTGAAAAAAGTAGAATGCTGTGTTGAACGGGTGATTTTTAGTGAATTTTTTTCGAGAGTTAGGCTTAACGCAAAAAAATAGCCGTCTTTTGGGCACATTTCGAAAACGAAGCGCTTCGTCCTTTGGGCCACGGTAGTTTCAGAATGCCGCCGTCCCGAAAGGGTTAAAGAGGTTTGAATACTTAGGAAAAGAAGAAAAAACAATGCAAATTTAATGCTCAGTTTTCTTTAATGCGATGAATGAAACTGTTTGGATGAATTTTTCATTATTTCGTTTATGTTTATAGGAAGTTTAGTTAATT
Source organism: Amaurobius ferox (assembly GCA_951213105.1). Lineage (NCBI taxonomy): Eukaryota > Metazoa > Arthropoda > Arachnida > Araneae > Amaurobiidae > Amaurobius > Amaurobius ferox. The sequence continues at coordinate 59,666,155 of OX578133.1, forward strand.
TTACTCTCAAATCCCTTAACCCAGAAAGCTTGCTCCTGTATCTTTTTTTTTATGTAAGCGTACATTGAGAATGTAGACTCACAGAGATAAGTTGAAGTAAAACACACAAGTCTTTTCACTGCAGCCTTACCAACAGCATTGTTTTCTGAATACACCTGCATCCAGAACTCTTCTTGGCTTCCTTCAATGTATTTCTGTTTTAAACGACATCAAAACGATGTTTTGATGTCATTTAAAACAGAAATAAAACAGAAACGACATCAAAACGTTTGATGTCGTTTCTTTATTTCCTAGCATTCCCGTTGACATCACTATTAAAATTATTGCCAAAAAACTTCAAAATCACAATTTTAAAACCCCTACTATCGAGGCAATCACTTCTGCTTTGAATATTGTTGCGGAGATAAATTATTTTGGCTTCTGCAATGCTATTTACTTGCAAACTTGTGGTGCACCTATGGTTAGCCCATTATCTGGTATTTTAGCCGAGGAAGTTTTGCAGGAGCTAGAGAATGAGATATTGCCTTTTTTACGGATCCCACCCATTCTTTGGTGACATTACGTGGATGATGTTTTTATTATTTATGATAGTGATTTAAATAATCTCTTTCTTCTTTTGTCGAAGGTTAATGATTTTTACCCTTCGATTAATTTTATTGTTGAGCATGAATCCAATTGTTCCTTGCCTTTCCTTGACATTCTGGTTACACGTTCTGCTGTTGGTTTTCACACTTCTGTTTTCCGTAAACCCTCTTTTCCGCTAATTCTTACCATCCTATGTCCTCTAAAAAAATTTTCTTTTAAAGCTTATTTTAATCGCGCATTTAATGTTTGTTCTTCTATCTCTGTTTCAATGATGAAATTAATTTTATTTTTAATCTTGGCCCTGAGGATGCCTATTCTTTTGAGTTTATACATAAGATTTTCACCCATGTTAGCCATAAATTTACTCAAATTGATATTAAACTTGTTGCTTTAAAATATCGTTTAACTTATAAATCTAGTTTTCCGTACCATCCCAAGATTTTCCGTTTCTTTATTTAGTTCTGTCATGAATTTGGTTTCAGGCCTGCTCACTCTAATATTACTACTTTATTTAACCATATTCGTTCTGATAAACTTGGGGATATGGATGACTTTAAAAGCTATGCTGAGGTATACGTCGTTTCTCTGTTGTCTACCGATGGTGACTAGAAATTTTATATTGGCAGTACCAAACGCAATGTTGGCAACCATTTAGCAGAACATGCTCGGGAGGTCAAAGGTGGTAAACTTTCTACGGCCCTTGCTCATTATGTTGTTAATGATAATTTTCTGCCAATTTTTGAAAAAACTTTCCTTTTAATGCATTGTAATAACCCCCGTAATATTCTCCTTTTTAAATCCCTTTTTATTTATATCTACCATGCATCGATTTGTAATTTTGATCCCGTTCAAATTTGAAGTTATGCTTAGTGACTCATTCTTGACTCTATACAATTCAAGTCCATTCATAGTTATCTTTGACATCATCCTCATGGGGATTGGGCTTGACTGTCCTTTTTGAATTTGTATTCCTGTATTAAAATAGTATTTTTAACTGTACTTTTCTTGAAATATACTCGTTTTTGAATCCGTTAAAAAATATTTTATGTTTTTTGTGTATTTTTCCCTTAGATAATCGAATGTTCATGTACTAATTGTATTTATGCAAATTTGTCATCTTTACTGGTCTATATATGAACAATCCATTTTACTTTCCATGTAGCCACTGATGAAGAGCGTATTAATGCTTGAAAGCGCTCCGTTTTTTTCTATTTTGTACGTCTTATAAGAAGTGTAATATAAGACCTTCTACCAAAGTTGTGTGCTTAATCTTATTAATCTGAACTGTTATTCGGACTCTGATTTTGTAGCCAATAGAGATGATTGAGTATCATTAGGGGGTATGATGTTTTTTTGTAGATAAAGTACCTGTATTATGGCGTACCTTCAAACATAAACGTGTAAGTCTATCCACTATGGAAGCTGAAAATGTATCATTAACTGAAGCCGCCAAAGAAATGATCTGGATAGAAAATATTATTGAGGAATGCTACCAAATAATGTTAAAAATTTAACAAAAGCAAAAGTATAATATTTTGTGATAACCAGGCAGCTATAAATTTTTCAAATTCCTCAATAGAAAATCATTGAACTAAACATATAAATGTCAAATATAATTTTTTGAGAAGTTTAGTTATAACGGAGTCATTTAAAGTCAATTTTATGAATAGCAAAGGTAATGATGCAGATTAATTCCCTAAACCCACAACTAAAGATAGAATTCTTAAATTTTGTAATGAAATATTTAAAATGTGATTTATAAAACTTTAATTTTAAACTTTAAAAAATTGATATCAAGATATAATTATACAAAATACATTACAATTTACCTCTATCATTGTACAAAGTTAAATTGTCATTTGAGTATAAATTAAGGTGTTGATGTGCTTTCTATGCCCTACATGTTTTTCTATATATATATATCTACTATTTTTAAACTCCCACACCTAGCAGATTAGTTGAACATGTGTGTTTAAACAATGTATTGATGTCACTTTTAATATCCCTTGCTATAGTAATTAAATACTATTTTTTCAATCCCACAAAAATTTTTTGTTTGCCAATGTGTGATGAAGAAATCTTTTGTATTTTTAGTATTTTGATCCAAACTACTAGTATTTTTAAATCGTATACTGTAATTGAATTTTGATACTAAAATATATTATACCTAAATTTAAACTGAGATATTAATTGATTATACTTAAATTTAAATGACTTGAAATCAATATGTTTATACCTAAATTTAAAGTTTATACACAAAGTTAAAAGTTAACATGTTTATACTTAAATTTAAATGTTGGCTATTAACATGTCTATACTTAGATTTAAATGTTAACTACTTAACATGTTTATACTTAAATTTAAATATTATCTATTGACATGTTTATATTTAAATTCTAATGTTTCTTAAAAGTTAAATGTTTATACAAAATTTTCTACAATTCAAATTTCTTAGAGATTCTTTTAGTTTTATAATTATACCTAAATTTCGTGACTCCAATTAATGGTTATACATAATACTCAATTGAAATTTGATTATGATTATACTTAATGTTATATCATGTTATGTGTATATATAAATTTAGATATTGTTGTTAATGAAGTATTTAAAAAAACTAAAGCTAATTGTCATTGTATCTATCACTATAATTTAATAACATACTGAGAATTTGACATTCATGAACATGTCAATGTTCTTGGATTAAAAATTTTTGAGTACACATGTGTATGCATCAAATTTAATGATTGCATGATTGCTGGAAGAATGTAAACAAACATCGTGATTCACCATTCCCCTGAACGATGTTCAGAGACTCAATTTTATTTTTGAACCACTTGCTTCGTTCTCGAGAGTAACACACAGCGTTCTTTCAGCAGAAGTCTTCATTCAAATTGAATATTTGATGCATACACAAACTCGTTTACATATTTTGGGGCAGACCCCGGATGAAGTAGTATTCCGGAAGGTACCCATCCCAATGTATATAAGAAGTTCACTTTGGAAACATCAGTATTATTGAAGATCTGTATCAAATATCTGTGTTATTGGTATTCTGTAGATCAATCATGTATGACGGTCTTATGATAAAATGTCTAAGCATTAGACAGTGATGGTGCTGAAGGATTGAAAGTTCTTATTCAGATGTATTTGTTTGTGAGTGACACTTTTGTCACAAGTTAAACACCAGTGATTTTTATGCTTTTAACCTTAAAGGATGTTGACTGTTCATAGTTCAAAAGATTCAACAGTAATGTATCAGAAAAAGTTTTATCTGTGTTCCAGTATGTGACCGGCACGAGGTGGAAGCTGAACAACATACAAAGGTAAATTTAAATTTGTCAATATTGATGTTTTCAAAACGAACCTTTTGCATTTCTTCAACTCTATGCAACTTGTAAATATGTTATGCTGCAAATGCTTATAACAGCACACTACTGTAATTTGGCAAGATTATGCATTTATGAATAAATGTAGATTTTGTTGATTAACTTGACTCATGAACTTCTTTCTTTTACTATTGCACAATTCTGCTCTCGACTTCAGAAATATCCAAGTTTTCTTTTACATAGTCGAACAATGAAATGGTCATTAACATGCATCGTTTTCACCACATCTCCTACAGGGTATCATCCAGAGTGAGAATAAAAGGAAATCTCCTATTCTGTCATGAAAGGGTGAGATCAACAGGAAAGGAATATGTTCTCAGTCTTGTGAAACACTGCCAAGCTAATTTTGCATGTGATAGCAAAAAGTTCAAAATGTAAACATGCAACAATTTTGAATATAAAAAAAATATATAGGTAAAACTACACAGAGATAGGACAGATATGAAATATAGAATAATATTTCCTGATTAAAAAAATATAGGAAACATAAGATATATAGGATGAATTTGACCCCTGTACACGTAATACTGCCCCATCTCAAAGGATTATTGAACAAAGGTAGCTGAAAATTCGAATTCGAGTTTTCGATGGGAGAGCACATTTCATGCATCCCTGAACACGAATCAGACATTTTTGAGGTTGTGTGTGTGTGTCAATGAGTCTGTGGAGACAATATCTCACGAATGAATAAAGCTTTCCGAACAAAATTTGGTACAAAAATCACAATCAATGAATACTGGAAGCCAATTGTTTTTACATACAATCAAATGTTCAGAACTCATCTAAATTTTGAAAAATTCATCAAAAAACTAAAACATTCACTAAAATTACGTAAATAATCATTTCTTTAAATTTATCAAATAATCACATAAAATTAAAAAAGAAGTATTAACTATTGTACAATCTGTTTACTTTTCATATGTAATATTATGCAATAAATATATTATCACCATTTTCGTAGATCTAGATGGTTCCATTCATGAGAGAGGACAATTTGAGTAATAGCATTCAAATTTGACGCCATTAGAAGTTTATCTACTATAAGAATAACACCTTTCTGCATCCATAATGCTTGACGAATATGGCAGAATATCACCAATTTGGCGAGTTTTTTAAATGTTGCCGGTCCGCGCTAGCCATTCGCCTACGCGCCAAATGCGAAAAAATCTCAAAATTGGCGACAAAATAAATACTTTGGCGAAAAAATTGGTGAATGATTTTTTCGTAAATTTTTTTTTGGAAAGCGTAAAAATTTTTTAAATAAATAAAAAAGCCAGGCTTCCGGAAATCGCCCATTCTTGCTGGGTTAAAATGAGGTGAGGACGGCCAATTTTCGGAAGTTACCGTCCGCTCGGAGGACTTTGAGATTAGAGATTCCGTAAAAAAAAAATAACAAGTTGTCATCGTAAAATTATGGCAACAGCCGCCCTTTCCCGTGCCATGAATGAAAATTTAAAGGTCGTCACCTGCAAATCCCCCTTCCCCATAAACTTAGCTAGTGTGCATTATCAACGCCTTCTTTCTAGGAGAGCCGCCAGGTCTGCATTGTAACCACAGGCACTAATTATATTCGCCCCTCATCCTCCACCCAGTGAATCCGATGACCGAACGAAAATGCGATATCGCGCTTACGATCGAAGTTACATGTTCTGTTCTCATTTTAAAGGTGTCGAAATTTCAGATTTTCACCCGACCGACAATACCAATGCTTAAACCCGGGCCAAGCCCAAAGAAATTTATAAATGTACGAGATTTATAAATGTTGTTTTCTTAATCATTTATCTTTATATAGCTGAAATAAACGGAATAAGTTCATGTATACAATTAAAATCCATTGAAAAAAAAAATTCAAAATAAATATGTTCGGCCTGGTCGTATTGGACGCTTTAAAAAAAAAGACTCAACCCGGCCCGAAACAGTAGAAAACTGAAGTCCAGCTCAGGGACTAAACCCAAACCCGAGCAGAACGCTATCACCTTTAAAATCCCCTAACTCTTTAAAACCCAAGCTATAAAATTTCCATTTGCTGTAATAGACGGGAGTACATAACAAGTTCGAATTTTTGGAATGGATTATTCTAGTTTCAGCTAGAAGAATTTTCTTTTCTTCCCCACTTTGGTTTCAACTTTAAAACCAATACGTTTACAATTCTTTCATAGCATTTGTTCTAGTTGTCTGGCAAATTAAGTTAAGATATGAAACATCTATTCAGTCCAAGAAGATTTTAATCCTGATTCAGTCACATTCCCTAGAAATTAAGAGTGTCAATGAGATTTAAACTGCTTAGAGACAAGAGGATTTATATAATTTATATACCACTCCCTCAAGTTACCAAACATTGGAAAAAGGAGAAATTCCTTACATCTATCTCGTACCCCTCTACTCCCACCCATAGATAGGAATTTCTCCGGGTTCGGTCCTTTATCAGAGACTCCACGGCGGCGAGTTTGATGGCGGCAGTTAAGCGCTGTGGTGTATGAATATGCAGTTATCGCACTTCATCGTGAGACAGTTGGTTCTAATTTATTATTGTTGTGCGATGTATTTAAGCACATATGTTAATAAATATAATGTGAAAAAAAAAGTTCTTAGGAGGACGGGTAAAAAATTTTAATAGCCGTCCTCGAGGACAGGCTAGATTTTACCGATTTGCCGAAGCCTGAAAAAAGTATTTATTTTTAGTTAAAACCAACTAATAAAAGGTCACTACTGATTATTATCACGGATGCCAACTTGCGGTTTGCTGTTTTGTAAGTTGAATCATAGTTTATCATTTTGTTACGATTTTTTAAGCCCTCCCGGCTTTTTTCGTTTTTTCTTCTTCATCATCTTTGTGCTTTTTATGCGATCATTACACCTGCCTGAATTTTTTAGTCTATTTAATTTTTTTCCCTTAGGTGGCATTAAAATCGTGGTTTTGTCGATGACTAATTTAGAAAATTTCCGATCATGTATATCTAATTCATCAGAAAAACCCATCTCAGAAAGCACTTTATCATGTATGATTTTTAAATCAATTTTCAAATCACTGTCCGCCATTTTCGATGAAACTTTTTTCCCCCTTTAATCAACCCCTTTTTCTATGCTTTTAATGCGAGCTGAAACGTATGCATACACTATGGTGATATTTTATTTCAGTAGACTGCAATTGAGGATGTCTCTGTGCAACTGGCAACAGTGGTTTGTTTACGATTTATTTAGCTGGAAAACTCATGGCCTTGTTATCGTTTACAAAAGTTCAACTTGTCTAGCACATGCGATATAGTGTGGTTAGTAGGAATATGAATCAAATGAATATTTCTTTGTATTTTTGCAAAATAACCTCTAGTTCTGATAATTCCAAAGAAAATAATAACGTGAAAACAAAGTCTAGTGCAGAATTGAATTCTGAACTACAAAAGCGTTCTCAGCCTCAGCAAAAACGAAAATTGCAGCAAAGTTTATCAAACACAAGTGGCTGAAACACATTTCTGAAAAGAAAATACTTGTTTGTTCATGGTGCATTGATGCTGGATGTACAAATACGTTTAGTGTTGGTAAATCGAGCGATTTTCCAAAAGACGACGATTATTGTAAGCATGAAAAGACTGCAGATCATAAATTTGCAGTTGAAGCCAAAAGGTCTAGGGATGAACAGGAAATGCCACGAGCAAAAAGCAAAGCATATGAAAAATCAAAAGGAGCAATTATTGCTACCATGCGGAATGTTTATTTCATCTGTCTATGTGTGTGTGCAAAGAAAATTTAGCCAAAGAAAAGTTCTTTTCATTGCAAGAACTGTTGATTCAACAAGGTTGCTTACAATTGGAAAAATTAAGAGCTGGAGATAAGATTCGATATACGCATCATGAATGCATGGATGATTTCATAGATGCCATAAAAACGGTAATTCAAGATGATGTTTTATGCAAAATAAAGTCTGCAAAATTTTATGGTCTAGAAATAGATGAATCAACTGACATTAGCAGCAGTCAGAATTTGATGGTGTATGTTCGAGCACTGGTTGAAGGCAAAGTAGTTTCTCATTTTTTATTTTTAGAACAACTGGATGATGGCTGCACTGCAGATAAAATTGGAGACTTTTTTGGAGGAAAATACTGGAGACTTTAAGTAAGATAGGTCTGCAAACTAATGCTTTAATTTCTCTTGCCACAGATGGTGCTAGTACAATGATAGGCTGTAAAAGTGGAATAGTTTCAAAATTTAAAAAAGAAAACCCCTTCATAATTTCGGAACATTGTGCAGCTCACAGACTTGCTTTGGTATGCGGTCAAGCTGCAGAGAGGGTGCCGTTTTTAAATACCAAAGCATAGTCAATAAAATTTATAAGTATTATAAATACTCTCCTAAAAATTTGAATGTTTTGCGAAACTCCCAAAACCTTTTAGGGGATAAAATTTTAAAATTTAAGCAAGTGTTTCATGCTAGATGGTTGTCATTTTATGCAAGTATTAAAACTATCTTAGATTCTATTGATCCATTGATAACTGGTTTAGAGTCAGACATAGATTCTAACAAAAATAATGCTCGTGCTTTGGGTTTAAAAACCAGTATAGCTAAATTCCAGTTCTTAGCTGTAACACATTTTTTGGTAGATGCTCTAGCTCCATTACACACTACATGTTTAGCATTACAGAATGCAGATTTGCTTTTTTCTGATGTTAGTGATAATCTAGAGTCATGTAAGCATGTGTTAAATAACATGATCGATGGGAACAAGTTAAATGTGCAAGAATGCCCTACTTTGCAGAAGTTTGTAAATCACTTGCCTATTGATTATAAATCTAAAACTCAGGTATGTTATAAAAGTCATGATGTAACTGTTAATTCGAAACAAGTACAAACCTTTTTCAAAACAGCAATTGAATTTTTAAAGGGTATTATTGAAAATATTGAAGAGAGGTTTTCTTCAGACAGAGTATGTTAGCTATTTCATGCATTAAACCCTAGTAAGTTGCCAGAGGATAAGCAAGAACTATCACACTTTGGTAAGGACGAAATGAGAGAATTGAGTGAAATGTTTGGCAAAAATAAAATTAATGTGAATGGAGAAACTATATCTGCAATAATAGACCCAGATGAACTTTTAGTGGAGTGGCAGTTATTTAAAATTATTATGTTTAAACATAAAAATTTATCCCTTAGAGAGTTTTGGTGCCTAATTTTAAAGAAATATAATGGTGATACTGCGTATAAAAATATTATCGATATAGCAAGAATTGGTTTCACAAGCCCTATGACAACAACCAACGTTGAAAGAGGCTTTAGTAAACAGAACATTATAAAAACTGCATTACGTAGTAACATCAGAGTGAAAAATCTCAGTGACTTGATTCTTATAAATAGTGAAGGCCCAGATATGAAAGATTTAAATTTTGAGGCAGCTTTTGAAAATTGGTGTAATGGTACAAAAATTCGACGCTTGCCTGGTTTATATGAAAATGAAACTATGTGAATTATAAAATAAATTTGTCATTTTTGTAACTCATTGTGATCTTTCATTGGTAAATACAAGTTAATTTACAAATAGTTTATTTAATGATTATAAAAATTAAATCTACCTATCTCTATATCTTGTTTAGAATGAAATTAATATTGTTAGCTGCATTTTAAAATTGGCTTAAAAGTAGAAATTTTTTCGCCGATGGCAACGATAACTTTGACTAATAATCATGTAATTTGGCTAATGATTTTTCAATTTGGCTAATTTGTTGGCTAACAGTTTGAAATTCCTAGCGCGGGCCCTGAAATTGACGAAAATATCGTCAAATTGATAAAAATATCACCAAATTGATAAAAATGATGCTAAATCAATGAAAATAAAGTCTAACTGATGAAAATTCAATAACGTGGAAAGTATAGTACAACTTCGAAAATTAGGGCATCCAAAATCCGGAAATCTCCAAAGTCCAGACTTTTTCCAAATTTTCAAGGTTTTTTCTTATTTTTAACTATCAGACTGACGAAGTCATCGATTTAATTTAACAGGGTAAGATTATTTATATGGAATTATATTTTATAAACAAATACCGTATTTTCTGGTCAACTTTCTGAACCCCGAAATGAGACTAAACTTTAGACCGGATATAAATATGGATGGCCGTAGATAGGAGCTCGTGGTTGGAGCATGAATTACGTTGTTAGCTATAACCCCCTTCCCCTAAGTCACGATTTCTGATGAATTATTTCGCATAAAATATACACCTTTATTTAAATACTGATTTTTTATTATCAAAAGTTCCTTTTCTTATTATTGAAATAGACATTTTTCTGAAACAATGTAATTTTTAATATTAAACACTTTAAAACATTCTCGTAACATTTTATCACAGACTGTTCAATTAAATCTAAAAATCCCGAGAATTCGTATTAACACTCATGGAAACTTATTTTGTTCAATTCATAGTACAAATCCCATTCTTTAATGTATTCTGTTTTGTTTCCAGAATCCCTTCCCCCTCTCAATATCTGATGAGTTTTGCGTTCTCGTCAAACCTCCTGTCAGCTTAAAATTGACTGTATATTTTGCCTTTCATTTAGAAAGTCATATCTACATACTGGAAATAGCAAATAAATATCTAAATAATATTGTACAGAACCGAGCAACAAGGTCATTAATACACTGACTTTTCAAAGGGGTCAGCTGCGTTTATGATTATGAACCAAGCAAATTCCTTTCTTCGTTTTCCTTGCCCTACCACATCCCAGTACTGTGGCAACTTAGTAATGACTCATCGTATTTTAGAAAAATCATTGAGAGGAGAGATATTTTCTTTTTAAGAAAAGATATTTATTTTATCTACTGCGATATTTTTTACATATTTGACTATTACTAGTAGTTTTTCCTTTTTTCAGAGTCATCAGTCTTTTTAAACATAACATTATATAGATGCTAGAAAATAAATAAAATTTTTGAGTTCTTATTTTTCATTTTTCATTTCGTAATAGCGAAGACGGTTTAAACACATTTACACCTTTAAATATATCAGCCGTTTTATTAAATCTCGGCGCTACATTAAATTCCTCCAGCTCTTCAATAAATCTCAACAAAGCCGATATAACGGAAGTTCTGCACTGTGATGATGATGCGCCAATTGTAAATAAATTGAGTGATGGTGAAATTTGCGATATATTAAATAAAAATAGAGAAAAGTAGCGATGATAAATGTGGAGAAGAAAAAATACCCATTGGTAATCTTGTGCAAACAATCGATCATGCAATTAAAGTTCTTGAACAAAGAAGCTTTATAACCGAGCAGAAATAATGTCCATCTACAGGATAAAAAAAACCTGCTTTCCCATAACCCAAAATTAATGAAACAACAAACATTAATTCAAATATTTAAACGAAATAATAAAATGTAATTTTATCATTTCATTTCGTTCATACATTCTAGATTATTAATGTGTATATTTTTTCTTTGAAATTTCTTTTGCCACATTTTTTGTATTAAATAATATGTTTTAATTGATTAACTTAACTTTTGTCATTATTTTTCTAAAAGTAGTGCTTTATAGTGTATTTAGTTAATATTAGGTTTGAATTTTATTCAACTCTATAATCCAGATAAATCGAAAATCCGGAATCGGCAAAGTCCGGACTTTTAAGGTTCTACTGTATAAGAATCTATTATAAGAGAAGACACTTTGGGCAATAGTTTTGTTTTTGGATGCCATTAGTTGTTTATCTACTATAATGATAACCTATTTCTCTGACAATAATTCTTGACGACATTTTTGCAACAAATTGACAAAAATATAGTCAAATAAAAAAAAAATGTTGCCAAATAGATAAGAATAATGCTAAATCAATGAAAATAACAACTAATTGATGAAAATGCAATATATTGGAAAGAACATAAGAATAAACTATTTCTCCGTCTGTAATGCTTGGCAAAATTCTGGCAAGCATTACAGACGGAGAAATAGGTTATTATGCAATTCTTCAAATACACTATAAAACACTATTTTTAGAAATAATAATGACAAAAAGTTAAGTTAACTAACTAAATTAACTAGAATGTGGCTCAATTTGATTTTTTCATACCAGAATCCCATTTCAAAATGTTTCTTTTTTTTTTTTTTTTTGTCTTCAAAATCTTCAAGGAGGGCTAATGACATCATAAACACAAAAATTGTAGCACAGCTGTTTTTCACTACAAAGATTAAAACTGTTAAGTTTCATGATCAATGAGCCATAAATAACCCTTTTTACCCATAATTATGCCAAATTTTGTCCTTTGCTGTCATGATAAGAAAATATAAAATTTTGAAAAGTTCAAAGTTTTCACTTGAAATTCAGAAAATTTTATCTGGTTCTAGATTTTTTAATAACAAAGCCAGATATAAAGCTTCGTGGAAATAAATTAATATTTGTGGCAGCTATTGTGTACATGAGAAATCGACCACAGACAGACAGGCATCACTCTAAAAATAGTCAAAATGTATTAAAAAAAAAAAAAGGAACAAAAGAAATTTAAATATATATATATATATATATGTGGGAAGCATTTTGTCTTTAATCCTGTAAGTAGATTGACATTATTTCCTGTTTGGTTATGAAGTATCTTTATTCAAGACATTTAATTGCATGATAGACTGTTTGTACAAGATTATCAATAGGTATTTTTTCTTGAGTATAAGTCATCCTGTCACCGTGTAGGAATTCAAATTTGTGTTGAGTTATCAAGGTTTTACTATATAAAAGCAAAAATAAAACAATACCTCGAGATAATCCTGATGCTGAAGAACTTTCTGTACTTCCTTGAGAACTGCTTAGATTATCTAATCTATATTTGTTTGAAGCTCCTTTAGATTGAGTCTATAAATGTAAAGAAAAATTCAATTTTTCTAAGCGTATTATGTTATCTATGGAGAAAGAATGAAAACAGGGCAATTTAGGGCTGCTAATTATATATTTTGGTAGCAGACTCTGGCTTTAAAAACAATTTATGTCGTCTCAGTTTGGTTTTAATTTTACTGGTAAAGTTACCACCAGCTGTTCAGTTTTCAGTCAAACTGTTCAAAAAAGAAAGACAGGCAGCCTCTCTAAGGTTTTAAAAATAGCATGAAATACAAGTAGAAATAATAAATGGATGTTGATCAATAACAATTTGATAAATATTATACTATGTTAATATTAATTTTGATTGAAAATGTGTTTATTTTACTGACAAAATTACAAAATTTCATTTGTTAATTTTATTATTCTATTTATTAAGGATATTTTACCAATTTAAAAATTAAAAAATTTTCAATAAATGCAATGAATTTACATTTCTCATGCATAATTATATTGGGAATTATAGACATTTGGTTTGCCTATGGCATGACTCTGATTTTAGCTTTATATACAATTTAGTTTTCAATAAATAAAAACTTTATTACTTTCAGTAAGAATTATATTCCATGTCAATTAAATATTTTTGTTCTGATCCAAACTAAAAAGGTAAAACAAAAAGTTTTTGAGTTATTACTTAAGCAATAAATTCTGTAATCTGTCAGATTTTAAAAACGTTTTTGGTTCATAGAATAAATTTTATCATAAAACTAATCTATTTTGAATTGTTTCATTTCTTGTAGAACTTTTGCATTTCAGTACAGGAATGATTTGATCTTTGATTATGATACAGATACACACACACATATATATATAATTTAAGAATTTTGATTACTTGTAATATAGTCAAATACTTGTTATTCATCCTCTATTAATTGATGTCTATGAAGATCAAATGAAAAATAGAGTTAGTTGTATAGCTAACTGTTAGCGCTAACAGTTTGATTATATGATTTAAATATCAATGTTTATCATCACATATATACATATATATACTTATAAGCACATGAAACATTAAAAGAGTATGTATTTCAATGGAAGAAGCTGTCAGATGGCCATAGTTTCAGTGCTAACAAGCAGAGACAAGTTCAACTTTCCCTTATACCATAGCTACCAATCTAATGAAACAAGAAATCGGGATATTTTTAGTCAAAATATGGAAAATGATACAAAGATTTAAAAGTTTGTAATATCTCATGGAATAAGGATTTTTCTTTCTTTTTAATACTCATTTGTTGAAACAACAAATAGTTAACTTTCATAATATTCTAATTTACTTTAAAAGAGAAAAATTCAAACTCCTCAAAATTTACAAATAGGGACCTTCTATGCAAAGTATAAGGATGTTGGCAGAATTTAATATAAATCATGTAAGTCAATATATAAAGATTAAAAAAAGAAAAAAAAAAGAAAAGAAAAAAAACCAAAAAAAAAACTAAGTTTTACTCAAAAAAAAAAAAAAAAAATTAAATTTTACTTAAAAAAAAAAAAATCCCCTAATTTAGGAAATTATCAAAGCAATAAAAATTGGGAGATTTTGTTGTTTGCAGGAAGATTGGCAGAAACAGGCAGTTTCTCGGAAAACTTGGGTGAGTTAGTAGTTATGGTATAAGCAGCTTCTTATCATACTCTACATCATCTAGGCAGCTGATAAAAATTACAAACAGTGCCAAGGTATTTTATTATTGAAAGTACAATGAAATTTTGATGCCTTTATAAAATGCAATTTACCAGAATTTCTCTTTGCAAAATATACAGTATTTTGTATTTTTGACTTGAAAAATGAGAGTCCTCCTACAACATTATGAGCTCATTAACATTATGTGAGATAGTTCATTTTAAAGTTCATATTTCCAGAATGTCTGAGCATGGCCACATTTAGCTAGTCTTAAAAATAACTACATTTAGGTCGTATAAGCAGTTAAAAAATTGAAAAGAAAAGGAATTGTGGATTTGTATGTTTTATTTAAGTTTTTAACAGAATAGACATTTAAGATTCGAAATTTTCCAGATCTGCCCTAAAATTCCAGTTTGTTTTAACAATTAAATTAAGGCTCCTCAGATCCATGCCATAACAGGTCATTTTAAAATTATATCTTTATTTCAACAGCAGAAATATTTCATTTACTAAACATCTCATGAATAAAAATGCTAAATGTTGTTATCTTTTTTTTCTAAAAAATGATAAGATATCTTTTACTCCCTCAAAATAAAATGTTTTTATATATTTGGATTATTTTTTTTTCTCATTTTGTTGCCCCTAAAAAATCCCCTCCTCCCAAGGTCCATGCCTCATGTGCTTGTTCCACAAGCTAGTCTTGATTGCAGACAGCCATTACTGTGTGAATAATACAACTGCTTGAAAGACAGAGTTTATTTTGGCATATATCAATATTACTCTTTAGAAATGAAAATGCTTTTACATATGAAATGGGATCTATATAATATACTAATTATCTAATAATATATTTATCTCAATGTAATGAACAAAAATTAAGAAAATAATTTATCATTTGCAGAACTACTGATAATGCATACAGTAAAAATATAACAATCTAAAATTCAAGCTAAGTTATCCAACATACTTGAGTGGAAAATGATGATGCATTGGTAACACTTAACATATTAGTATTTGTAATAATAGTTTCAAGATCAGGTGGAGGTGATGCATCATCATGGACAGCATGGCTTCTCACTAACAATTTCACACGACTGGATGCCTAAAATGACAAGAATAAAAGAAATCATTATAAGTAGCAGAACAGACAAGTACAGAAAACATTAGTTTTTATTTAATATCATAAGTGTCATAAAAAAATGTGGATATGATTGCAAAATAACTACTATTATATAACTGAATTTATATAAAAATAATCTTATGTGTCCAACATATGATTTCCCTAATAATTCAACCAATTATTTTTTTCTCAGGGGAAAAATAAAAAAATTGGAATCTTTATGATTCAACCTCACTAAAATTCAATAGAATTCTTGTAATTGAAATAGGTTTAAATTTCATTTATCACTTCAAGATATCACATTCAGTGTGAGGAAAGAAAATTTCCAAAACTACAAAAACAAGATATAATAGATCTTAACCCTTTAATGCACAGTGGTTTCATGGTGAAACTGTGGGTTTTTCACAGTTTTTTCTAATGCTGTCAATGATCCATTAATTGAAAATAACAGGGTTAAAAATATTCTTCTAACTATATGATTCTCCTAGATTGCAAAATATCAAATAATAATATTATAGCCTTTAATTATGGAGATTTTCTTTTTTGCTTTAATTATTTCTATAATAAAATAAGGCAACTGCCAAAAATATTACAATATTAGTTTTGTGTACAACCTATAGGTTATACATACACCCCTACTGAAAAGAAGTAATATTTTCAATAATTTTAGGTAGTTTCATGGTGAACTGAGAGCTGTATCAACAGGCATCACTACTATATTGAAGATACTAAAAATCGTCTAGCGTCAGTGATGGCAACATTGTAAAATTCTTATCACCCAAACCACAAGTAAAATTTACCAGAAAATCACTAGATTCTAAAGGACTATACCTGTGCAAAATTTTAGAACTTCAAATACGAAAACACACACACATATATATAAGGTGACCAATCGTCCTCCTTTAGGGAGGACAGTCCTTCTTTTGTAGATTCTGTCCTTCCTCGAAAAGTGTCCTCCTACCTGTCCTCCTTTTCGATATTTTAAAACTAATCTGTTAATCTCTGTATTCAGAGATGTCGCGCCGAACTGTTACGCGGCATATGACGGTACAGTTCGGAAAGACGCGATTATGAAACGCATGCGCAGTGCATAGGAGAACTTCACGTGTCTCGCATTTGTCTCGCACTTCACTTTGTTTACTTTATATTATACTTCGTGTTTACTTCTAACGGAAATACGAAATTATTTCAATTCTTTTTCAATTGGTAACGATTTTTGGACAAGTGAGAAATCAAGATTGAATGTTGATACTCTAGCTGCAGCACTTACGGTACAATTCAATATGAAGGATATTTCTTGCTCCGAAATTTCCAATATATTGTTACTGTTAGAAAATGATATATTGACAAAAAATATTCATTCAATGGAAAAATACTCGTTTAAGTAAATAATTAAAAGGGATGTAAGCATAATTAGTGTATTTTTGTTTGAATTAATAAAATGTTTCATTTATTTACGTTGTACATTTTTCTTAAATTTTTTCGTCCTCCTTTTCATTGTAAAAAAATTGGTCACCTTAATATATATATATCATCTGAAACAAATTATACAATTAAATTTTCAGAGATTGAAAAATGTGCGGGATCAGGAATCAAAGCTGGGACAAATAGCATGTGTAGCAAGAATGCAAAATCACCAACTTGGCAGTGCCGGGGTTTGATCCCAGACCCAAAGCATGGTAGGCCAGTATCGCAGCGTTAAGCTAAAGACGTCGCCAGCTCAAAGCATTTAATACTGCCTTATGAGCGTTCGCTACAGTACTCACCCCTCCAGTGAGTCGAAACCGAACGAAATTGTCACTGGGTTGAAGATGCAGTGGCAAGCTCCAAATTGAAGTGAAAGAGCTGTTACAAGCAGCCTCGTAGTGAGTCACATGGCCTGATGGCATATGTTGAGTTGACGTCAGAAAATCTCGGAAGATCAAGTAAGTGTGGTGGTGCCATCTCATGGGGAGAACAGAAAGTATATTTATGCAATGCATATATAATACTCGAAAAGCAGAATAACTGGAAATAATTGAGCTAAGGATGCTTCGTGCTCATGTCTAAGGTCACCAATGCAGCGAGAATGCGAAATCACTAACTTGGCAGTGCCAGGGTTTGATCCCGGGACCAAAGTGTGGTAAGCCAGTATCATAGCATTGAGCTAGATGTCTCCAGCTCAAGGCATTTAATACTGCCTTATGAGCGTTCACTACAGTACTCCCACTCCCAGTGAGTCAACCGAATGAAATTGTCACTGGTTTGCAGAAGAGGTGGTGAGCTCCAAATTGAAGTGAAGGAGCTGTTATAAGCGGCCTCATAGTGAGTGCAGATGAGGTGGCGAGCTCTAAATTGAAGTGAAGGAGCTGTTACAAGCAGCCTCACAGTGAGTCACAAGGTCTGATGGCGTACAGTGAGTCGAAGTTAAAGAATCTCGGAAAATGAAGTATGGTGGTGCCATCTCATGGGGAGTACAGAAAGTACTTCTTATGTAATACATACATAATACTCAGAAAGCAGAATAACTGGAAATTATTGAGCAAAGGATGCTTTGTGCTCGTGTCCAAGGTCACCAATATAGCGAGAGAGAGAAATCACTAACTTGGCAGTGCCAGGGTTTGATCCCGGGCCCAAAGCGTGGTAGGCCAGTATCATAGTGTTGAGCTAAAGACGCCTCCAGCTCAAATTATTTAATATTGTCTTATGAGCGTTCACTGCACATGTAGTCAGTAGGAAAGCAGAAATCTAGGTCAAACACAGGACATGGTGAATTTAAAAATAACTGGTGTTAGTGTATAATGTGTGTGTGGGGTGAGGAGATACAATAAACAAAATATTTAAATAACAAAAATGTACATCTTTTCCTGATTTATTTGTAACACAACAGGTGCGACTCTTAACATTATTGAATACTTACAATAAATTATCTACAACTGGAATAAATTACCTGGCGGTGCCCATGTTCTAAATATGTGCCCTCTACTTAAATCACCTAACTAACGCCATCCAATTTCTAAATTGCCTGTTTTAAACCAAATTCATTTCTTCAATTTGTTTCAATCCAAATCTTTTAGTTTCAACATATGCATAGTCATACACAACTATCTGCCACAAAGCATGTACACAAATACTTCTACCTATAGAGATGCCCAGCCCATTGCCTAAGTGATAGGAAATGGAAGAAAATTAACACACTTCACCAGTGGAATCTAAAATTTCATTTTTTATGTGCTTTCTTAAAAAAATTCACAAAAATTTACAAATAATATAGCAATTTAAAATTTTTTTTGTTAGAATGCGACGAATAAATATACATTTATTTTTATGCAAATGCATAGAATTGTGCTAATGTTCCAATTTTGAATGCAACAAAACAGGAATCGAATAATGTAAAAAATGTATATTTCAAATGTTAAAATAAATATGAAGGAATTGTCCTACAGATTCAATTCAAATATCATTAAAAAGAACATTCTTGAATTTTTCCAATGATGTTGATATAGAAACTCTGATAATAGTTTTGGTCGCTAAGGAACAGATTTGTGTGAATATTGCTCAAAATTGTGCTTCAACATAAAATAACAAAAAAACTAATCCACATTTAAAAAATTTCACCAAGGTATATTATACAGAGAGCTCAGCTAACCTAATACCAAATTTTGTGTCTGTCAAACGCTTAGATTTTCTGCTACAGATGTCCCACAGACAGAGAGAAAAACAGAATATACAAAACACAAATTTTTGAGAGTGCAGGGTTCCCAGTAACTTTAAGAATTGAAAAAACAGCAAACATTGGGTGAGATTTTTAAAACTTGGGTGAGAATTAAAAATTCTTTGCTCCAATGAAACAATTTTAAATAGTTTATAAATGAACATGTGCATGATATTACAATTTTACCAAAAAATGCATTTATTTACACAATATAATAAATACAGGGCAACTGACAAAACTACAGATGCAGGAAGTCTGCTTTACTATTTGCAGAAGTTAATCAGAAGTTTGTCTTAAATCTAGGTATTTCATGAAACCAAAAAAAATCAGATACCAAATGACGGATACATTTGGATTACCTAAGACGTGATATAATCCGATACCGATATTAGATTGCTATTATAATGTATAACAAATTCATAATTGCTGTAAAATTATTTCAGCCATAATTAACTAGACACCTTTGTAAATATTAAAAAACAAAAACATTTATAATACACATGTTAATAATTTTTTTATATCTGCTTTTGAAATTCACAATAAAAGAATGATCATGAAATAATGAACAATTTACATTAATCTAAACAGAGTGAAAAATGTTTCTATAGGGAATACGAAAAGATTGTATAAAATACAAAATTTCGGATTATAATCAAGGATATAAGAGTATAGAAATACATGAATAAAAAAAATCATATCATAAATCAAAACTTTTCTATCATTCGTGCTTCTAATGAGACACATTTGTATATTGCTAGTTATTTATATATGTGCTGGTAAATTGTAGTAAACATCATTTAATAATCTTCTCTGTACTTTTGGAAAAAAATCATTTGTAGTAGAAAACATGCATGGCAACCTCTTGGAAAATTATTGTCTGTTGCCGTGTTTATGCAATAGTTTGAAAAATTGCTGAGGAGGCAGAAAACGGAAAAGAAAGGCTATATGTACGTCCACTGATGAATAAACCAAGAGCGAACCAAAGAGCCATTTTCTTTGGAGCAAATCCTTTGTGAGTAGAAACTCTGTTAGATAGGAAAAAAAGATGCTTTGCATATGAGCCCGGAAGGCTTGGGGTCCCAGGCCGCATAAACAGTTTACAAATAAAAAGGTTATTAAATTGTAAAATAGGGTATAGTAGGGAGTGCAATCACTGCAGAGGGACACAAAAATATTGTCGACAACAGCACTAGTCGCGAGACCATATCTCCAATCTGATCCCAATAAAAAGTGTAATTTATGCAATTAACTAAACATACTGTAGCACACCACGGAGTATGCTATGCTACTTGAAAAATCTGTTATTATACATTGAAGTTTTTAAGTATGTAAGGAAATTTTTTAAAGAAAAGAATCACTGTTCCGGCATGAATACGAACCACCTATCTATGAACTTTCCACTATGCCAGCTGATGCTTGATTCCTTGAGCTATCCAGGGATCACACTTTTCTAATATCTCAGGAGAATAACCCCCCTCCCCCACTGAGTATGGCTATTGATGTCCTGAATAAAAGAATTGCATTGTGGCTATTTCACCCAACAGTGATTGAAACAAAAAGTTTTGTGATCACTGAGTTTGTGTTCACTAACTCCATTTATGCATGATTATGTCAAATTTTGTCCTATGCTGCTATGTTGAGGAAATACAAAATTTCAAATACATTAAGTGTTTGCTGGAATTTAAAAAAATTCTATCACATTCTAGATTTTTTGTTAACAAAACAGAATATAAAGTTTCATGAGAATTCATTAATATTTGTGGCAGCTATCGTATACACAATAAATAAACCAAAACAGATGGACATCATGCTAAAAGTAGTCAAAACACGTTCAGGAAGGCCCTAAAACCTACATTGGCATTAAAATCTCAAAGTCGAAAAGCTTTGTGAAAACAATACCTTCTCTATACTATATTCTTTTGTATGAGAATGTTAAAATGATAACTAGGAAAGAAGTTTTATATTGAGGTAAAAAATATATTAAGCCCACACTTAACCTCCTTGACCGAAACATTAATTACTACAAACACAAAAATGAAATCGTTAACCACAGACATCATACTCACCTACTCACTCCTGCTCCACTTTGTTTTGTTTTTACTATAACTAAACGTCAACACTTAGTGAAAACAGGGTATTCACAAATAAGGAGTGTCAGGGAATCTCAGTCTGAACAATTATATTTGGAAATATTGGTTTTAGAGCAAAAATTCCTAGAGTTCAAATTTTCAGAAAATTTTAGCCCATATCGACCCTGAACAAAGAATAATTGAACAATGTTTTCGTAAAAAAAAAAGGGATCTTGCAATTTATCAAACAGATGGGGGAGTGCATCATTCATGATCTTTCCATCTCTCTTTCTACTTTATTTATTGTTTTTTCTTTACGATAGGTTATAGGAGATATTTTGCTTTTTTTTTGCATTTGATTCAGCTAATGCAAAGTGAATTTTACTGGAAAAGATGCAAGTAAAATAAGTAAAGAAAATAGTAGGATAACAATACTGAATATTGAATTCTATTTTAACTTACGTACAACAATAGTTAGTCATATCCATTGCAATAGCGAGATTTAATCAAATATATACCTGATATGAGAATAAAATCAACCCTTCTATTGATACATTTCGAAGTGTTGGACTTTTCTCCCTAGTACACCACTTGAATCACCTGTGTATCAAATTGAGCCTTTTAGAAGCGGGTATACATTTCAGGGTGTACATGAAAAATAGCGGGAAATCTAAGCATCGTAAGGCCATGAAATTTGGTATACAGATTCTACTAGATCCAGTAAGGTGCACCTCATTGTTATTTAATTTTTTTTTTATTTTAGCTATTTTACATTTCAAAAAGTCACTATAAGTGTTCAAAATTAGTTCAATTAGTGGAATGTCACTCAATATGGCAACTCTGTCTCCAACTGAAAACACAAAGTACAATATCTATATTAGAAATTTGAATAGGAATGATTCACTTAAGTCCCTGTTGTAGCTTGCTTATGGCCAACTCGCCCAAGTTTAAAATTGGATTTCATTTACGTATCAAGAGTTAAAGATCTCCATACCATTCTAAAGATAAATAAATAAATAACAGAATGGTGGGACCATTGAATATAAACATTAGAATGTAGCATTGAATGACCTTCGACTTTAAGAGTTTCCCTTTCATGCAAATACACAGGATCCAACGGAGTTATTCCTGGCTTTCAGTGTATCTTTTAGGCGAGTGAAGTATTTCTGTATTTTATCGTTTTTCTGTACATTGTTCAGTTTTAAGATGTAAGGCAGTTAAAGAAAAATTGTTTCCTCTATGCTGATGATATATTGGACAAAAATATTGGATCTATCGGTTTATTGGTTCTCTAATATTGGTTTTTCATTGGTATCAGGAAAATACAGATATATATCGGCGAAACTGATAATCAGTAATGAATATCAGAACACCCCTACTTAAATCATATTTTATAGCCACTAATCAATTTCTTTCCTAGGCAATTTGGAAAGAATGACTCAATTAAAATGCCATTTTCGATGTTTGATAACAAGATTTTAACGAAGCAAATATGACTTTTGTGGATACAGAAATTGCGATAGATTTTTTCCTATTTGGCATTCTGGTAAAACATAGTTCAAATAAATTTTGGAGTTCAATTTAAAAATACTATTTTTAATGCTTGGCAACAGGTAACAAGAATTTAGTGGAAAGAATTTGTTCACTGTAAAACAGGAATTGCGATATTTTTTCTTAGTCTTTTAGCAAAGGACAACAAGTAAACTTCGGGGATCAATTAAAAAAATATTTTTAATGTTTAGTAACAAGATTTTAGCAAAACAAATTTACCTCCAAGGTATATAGGAATTGCAATCTTTTTTGCATCTCTCGACAAAATTTTGAGTGACTTAGCTGTTATAATTTATCGGGATATCTTTCTAAAATTCCACAAATAAGGAAATTTTGTAGAAATCTATAAAAAATCAGATTATTTGCACTTTTTACCAAGAGAATGGGACAAATTGTGATTTCCCATAAAAACCAGGAGACTAGTTTCTCTAGCATATTAAAATGACAATCAGCAAAATAACTGGACCATTTCATTATTAGTTAGAAGGCCGGGGCCTGGATCTCTAGAGATTTTTCCTTGGGTCGAGATTTAATTTTTTCCCTTATCAATAATGTGTAAGATGGGCAGAAGTTGAAAGGGCCAATCTTGGACCTTGTATCCAGGCCTGCTATTTGGCTTTAATTAAGATAAGCAATTCAAACAGCTTTAGTTCTGCACCCTGAAATTAAAGGCTGCAATCTTGTCTCCGTTAGAGAAATTAGAAATGCAGATAGGATTGATGGGTTGCTGTTA
Organism: Amaurobius ferox; assembly: GCA_951213105.1. NCBI lineage: Eukaryota > Metazoa > Arthropoda > Arachnida > Araneae > Amaurobiidae > Amaurobius > Amaurobius ferox. The sequence goes on from OX578133.1 coordinate 59,689,751, forward strand.
CAAGTTTTACTACTACAGTATGGGATCTATTATCCAGAATGCTTGGTACTTTGGACTTTCTGGATAAGGTTTTTATTTGTAATTTGGAACACTTTTCGAAAATCCACCAGAATGTTCTACAATGTTGTAGAAAATTATAATTCAATTTGTAAGCATGAATGTATTACATAAAGCTTTATTTCGTAATGAAAATTATACTTAATAAATTTATATATATATATATATATATATATATATATATATATATATATATATATATATATATATATATATATATATAATTAAATTAGAATCAGATCTAGTTGTTAAGAAAAAATATGAAAATGGGCCAAAACATGAAAGAAGTTTATTACTGAGGCTTGATAGAACACAAGTTTACACTAAAGATAATAACATTTTTTTTTTTATTTTTAATAAAATTATAACACTATATTTATAGATAGGAATACATCAAATTTTAATATATTCTGTCAAAATAGCTGTATTTCAAGTGCCTAAATCATTGTTTTAATACATTTGTCTAGAAAATAACCTTTCATTACATTAACTACATGTTTGAAAAGTAATTTGCCCACATAAAACATAAAATTATTATTTAAATATTAATCGATGCAAACAGATTGCAAAAATTGAACAGTAAAATAAAACAATGAAGATGGTATGCAAATGCTAATTTTCGTGATATTGCTAGAGAATATTTTTCAAATTGCCAATAAATAAATAAAACACATTAAAAATTTATCAACATACGAATTTAACATTTTGGGCCAAATGTACACCATGGTTGTCGAGTGATCTATTATTCATTTAAAAAAAGGAAATTTTCCCTTCAACACTTCAAACACTAAGAGATAGATATATGTGCATATTTGCCTGAAAATCGGCAAAAATATACAAATTGGGAAAATGGCATGAGAAAATGGCACTACCTGAAAAGTCAAAAGAAGATCTGTTTTAAAGTACATTTCACATCTACTAATTTTTTTACTCGGCATTTTGGACAAAGATAATTAAGATTAATTTTGGAAATGGGGATTTTAAAACATTTTTTTAAAGGTTCGATAAAATGAAAAGGATATCAGACCAAAATTGCATTGCACAAACATAGGACTGATACATCTAGAAATCTGCATAAATTATGCTCTGTAGAGCAGAAAGTGAAGTTTGTCGTAATAAATTTTCAGAAAGTAATAATTTTTTGCGATTTCCTTTTGGCAAAAAACAAACAAACATTGGACACATCGCTCAGATCTAATCCGAAAAGAGCAAGCTCTGTGTAATTCAAGAGGTATTATATGGAAGCTCTGTGTAATTCAAGAGGTAATAATCTCAATGGCCCGTTTAGTGATTTATGCCAAAGGCAGAAACTTTTTATGAAGCATATAATATATTATGCCCAAGAAAATGGAGATATTAACACATTGAGTGCGGAGCTGTTCTTACTCTGCCTACCGTTCGGGCGGCATACAGCGGCGATCACTTGGCGAGGTGTTCGGTCATAGAGTATAAACAGAAGATAACACACACGTCGAGGTGATGATTGTATTTCACTGTCCGTTTCAGCTATGCGAATGGTGTAGCCAATTTAGAAGTATAAAAAATATAAACAGAAGAATAATGTGATGGAATGGCGAATGCGTGAACCACCAAGAGACAGTCAGTTAGAATACAGACACGAAAGACCATTCTGTCACAAACCAAAAATGGTCGTTGAATACAATACAGGAAAAACTGCTATTGATCTTTCTGACCAAATGAGTGTGCATAGTAGTTCATTGAGAAAGACAGTAAAATGGTACAGAAAGTTAGCTTTCGAATTTTTTCTAAATACAGCTGTTGTGAATGCCTTGTTTATGTTCAAAGATGTAACAGGAATAAAAATCTCAATCACGACATTTCACAAACAATTCGCTAATGTGCTCACACGGCATTCAGATGAATAAATACCAATCCAGGTCGATAGAAGAAGTCTTCATAAATTGCAAAATAAAAAAAAAAAAAAAAAAAAAAAAAAGGAGATGTCCATAAAGTCCGAAGATATTGCTCTAAATATTATAACACAAATGCAAAACCATTCGGGCGCAATACAGCCAGAAAGTTAACCAAGCAGGTCATCACTTTTTGTAGTATGAGTTAAACCAAACTACATATTTGCTTAGAATGTTTTAATAAACTCCATTAAAATTATAGCATTTATTTTTTAACCTTGATACTGCCTATCCCACGGACCAATGCCACCCAAACGAAAAGTTCACTGTCAGTTCCCACAGACTGCCGCAGCCTAAAAGGAATGTTCACTATCAGTCCCCTATGGACTGACACCACGCTTAACGTGTTAATTAATGATGAATTACGTGGGCATAAATTTCCGTTGTGTGGATTGACTGCACATGTGACTGTAAATTTTCGGTGGCCGATGGCAATTTCACATAGGAAAACATGGAAAAACCATAATTCATATTATGAGGACATTTTCCGTAGAAACTATGAAGAAATTGGTGGATACTTCTGATCCTTTGGAGAGATTAAAAAAAATACTATTTTGACCAGTTTTTGGTGAAAATATGTTTCTTTGTACAAAATTTGTTATCATTCTGCCCAATTCCGGTTTTAGGTCATTCCACGTCAATTCAACACAGCCCACAACATGACCTCTGTGGATTTTTTTAAAATTTGGCTATTTTGTTGTCCACTCATATATAAGATACGATGCAAAATCTTAGTCCTCAAATTGCATTAGTTTTTTTATTTATAACTATTTAAAGTTTGAAATTCTGGTAATTTTTTCACAATTTTAGGCATGTTCAAAATCTTCTATCTGCTGACCTAATGTACTGATTGCGTTGAAATAAGGCTTATTTTGTAGTTTAATGTATGGCCTTTCTTATAATATGTCACATGATCCTGTCAATGATGTTTTTCATTCTAAAGTCATCCAATTTGACCTTTGACATTGAACTGCAAAAAATGCATCTTTTTTAAAAATCTGAAATTTTTTTATTTTTTGCATATTTATTTGTTGTACATATCCTGCAAATTTCATAATGAAATTATAAAAAAATTTAATATTAAGTGAGACAGCATCAGGTCATTCCATATCAAATCAACTAAAAAAATAACATTCTGAACCGTACTTTTCTAGAATTCTCTGAAATTTTGTGAGTTTTTAGTATTAGTAGAGATATTCAACCAAACAAAATATTAGCTCTATGTTGGCAATTGTTTTTTATTTACAGTCCTCCAAAAACTGATTTTTTTTTTCTCACCAAATCATGATACTTTGAACTCTTGTAACTTTGAAAAGAAAAGACTTAGAATGTTCAAACAAGCGTTGCTATAAAGGATTTTCTATGTCCTTTAACGTGATATGCTAGTCGAATAATACGTAAAACAATTATTAAATTTTCAAGATCATAAAATTTGACATTTAACCTTGAATTAAAAAAAAATGTGTTGCTTCAATTTTGCTGATAATTTTTCAGTTTGAAACTGGGACAAGCAAGAGCTTTTGAAAAAAAAATTACCTTAAATAATAAATACCAAAATCTTTATTCATTTGTCATAACCTCAATCTCCTTGACCTCAATGCTTGATGTTTGTAATAAAACACTGTCACTATATATATATATATATATATATATATATATACATATCCCACAAAAATAAAATTAATAACATTGGGTAATTATTATAATGAGCATCATTTTGTTTTCCTATTTCAAAATAATATGTTTAACTTTCAATTACCATCCTTTTTATTTATTTCTAAAAATATATTTTATCCATCTCAGTTTCACACTGCGATTGAATTAATCACCTTTCATCAGTAGTTTCAGTTTGCTAGTTTTGTTTATAGCAGATTCTAGTTTCACTTTCAGTTTAGGTTTTAGTTTAGCATTTGAAATAGTCTTTAGTTTAGGTTTGCTTATAGATAGCTGAGTCTTAAGTAGTAGCCTGAATCAGTCAGTTAGTTTAGTTGTAGCTAATCAAGTGCACAAAGTGTTATGATTGTTTGTAGATAACTTTTCTTCAGCTTTTTAATATGTATTACTGCTTTAAAGTTTAAAAGATATCTTTGATTATTTTCAAAAATCAAATCCTTAAGTTTTCAACTACAGTCGAGCCCACTTATTGTGGGCTCTGATACAGCGAAATATCGGTTATTATGAAATTTTTTCTGTCCCCTTTGAACTGCAATACTAAACAGTGTTAAAAAGATCACATATTGCGAAGCATTGGAGCCTGAATATCGGATACTGCGAAGTTTTTGTTCTGGCAAGGAACCAAACCCCATCCCTTTTTCTCCCAATTATAGACAACAAAAATGAGAGGGGAGAGAGGTAAGGGAGAAAAATTTCCAAGAAACATGGGGGAAGAGGTTTTGTTTGTTGGTTTTTTATTGGTTACTAGGGTCACGTGGTTTAACCTTAGTTTCAAAACCGGATATAGGGTGACAGTTGTGATTTTGTCTTGTTACAAGGCGCAGAATAGTTCTTTGGGAAGTTTTAGTAAGTGTTTTTATAATGTCTGGTGAAAAGAGAAAGTGTTTGTCTCTTGAAACTAAAATCGAAACAATCAAATTAGTAGATGAAGGTCGTATGAAAAAATGTGAGGTAGCAAAAAAATTTGGAATCCCTGCAAATTCTTTGTCTACAATCTTAAAAAATAAAATTAAATTGTTAAAAATGTATCATCAAATCTCGACTGTTTTCGACAAGAAATGATTTCGTGGATCGATGTATGAATATATCGAGAATGCTTTATTGGTAGTTTATTGGTTATTGGTAGTAGAATGGTTTAAGACTGTGCAAAGCAAAAATGTGCCGATTAATGGACACATTCTAAAAGAAAAAGCCATTCATTTTGCACAGATTTTGTTTCAGGGAATGAATGGCTACAGCGGTTTAAGAATCGGCATGGGATTGTTTTAAAAACAGTGAGTGGAGAAAGTGCAAAGTCAACAATGCTACTGTACAGGACTGGTTGAAAAGTAATCAAAGTTTAATTGAACAGTTTAAACCATCAGATGTTTTTAATGCTGATGAAACTGGTCTTTTTTACCAACTTTTGTCTGAAAAATCATCTGAATTGAAAGGAGAGCCTTGTAAAGGGGGAAAATATTCCAAAGTCAGGCTAAAGGCACTTCTTTGCTGTAATATGGACGGGTCAGAAAACAGGAAGATTTCAGTTATAGGAAAATCAAAAAAACCACGATGTTTCAAGAATAGCAAAAATCTACCCATAATATACCGGAATAATAGAAAGGCCTGGATGACTTTCATAATTTTTGAAAAATGGCGGAAAAGGTTTAATGACGAAATGTCAAAAAAGGGTAGACACATTTTGCTTTTGCTTGATAACTACACTGCTCATACTACGAATATCAAACTAAAAAACATTACAGTGTGTCGCTTTCCAATGAATGTTACATCAAAACTGCAGCCTTTAGATATGGGCATAATAAAATGCATAAAAGTGTATTACAGATCGCAGATTATTCAATGTATTCTTTTGAATCTAGAAACTGATCTGCATTTTGTTGCGGACATTAAAATTGCTTGCCAATTTTTAGATGGTGCCTGGCATTTGGTTCAACCTAAAATCATCCAAAACTGCTGGAAACATGCAGAATTTTCAGGAGGTCTTGGGGACTCTGATTTCATTTCTGAGCCTGATCCTGAAGAAAGTTCCTTGTAAAAAAATTTACAGAAAAAAGGAATTTTGGGTGGAAATGTTACTTTTGCCGATTATGTTGCTAGCGATTGCAATGTAGAAATTGAAGCACAAGAAACAGACAATGACATTATTGCAGCAGTGTTACAAAATACTTTTGATGATTCCGAAGAGGAAGACATTGAAATTGAAGCAAATAGACAATTAGTGACATTAAAATCTGCAGTGGACAGTCTTCAAAATTTGCATGCGTTCTTCGAATCCCGTAACATTGACTGCCATGATAATGCAAGTGCACTGGAAAAAGAATTATGCAAATGCATTATAAATTCAACTTCTCAAAAGTAAGTTACATACTTTTTCCTTCTTATGTAATAAAGTTTTAGCCTTCGTGTGAAAATTATTTTGCTTTAGAACATGCGGGTAATTTCATTTTTTTATTATATCGGATATAACAAATAATTTTCAGTGTCCCATGTGACTTCGCTATATGTGGGCTTGACTGTATTTATTTAATGCACATCAGCATTTTGGAGAAAACGCATCATGAAATAAACCTGTGATTGAACTGAACTTCTAGGAGGAAAATTAATTGCTGAGTTATGGCGTCAAGATATAGCACAATAGAATGTTGCAATCCATTTAATGATGAAAATCATGGAATATGTAGGAACAATTTAAGAACTGTACTGCCATGGATGATATGTAAACTACCATTACTGAAAAATGATTCCAAAATTTGTGACAAATGTAGAAAAAAAATATCAAGTTTAGATGATAAAACATCAAAGGATGAGTTAATTGAAGAAACTAGCAATAGAGATGACACTGAAGTGCAAGTTCAGCCCTATGCACAAGTGACAGCACTCTATTCTTTGAATGAAAGCCTCATGAGCATAGGTGAATCACCAGTTAAAGTAAAAAGGTTAACAGAATCTAAATATCCTAAAGCAAAGAAATCTAAAATAGAAAAAGCAGTGGAAAAAATATTCAATATCTTCGAAAAAGCTTTAAATATTGCCATCATCAGAAAGTGAAGTAATTCAACAACTAAAAAAAAAATTTCTTGAAACTGCCGACAGATGTTTAAAAGTTACTACATTAACACTACTGCCACAAAGCTGGAGCATTCGAAAAACCATGTTTGAATTTCCTCAGGTTAAAAATATTTTTTTTTATTAAAACTCAGGAAGGTAAGATAAATGTTCAAAAGAGATTAGTTTTAAGCAATTAAAAAAAGGTCATGCTCATCTCAAAGATACATACCCAGATATTTCAATTAGTTTTTCAAAGTTTGCTGTATTAAGACCAAATAACTGTATCTTAGCTGGCCACAGTGACACAACTGCAGTGTGTATATATATGCACCATGCATCAAAATGTGAAATTAATGCTGGAGACCAGCAAATTATCAGATTAGAAGGAGAAAATATAGGTTATAAACTTACTTATCAACACTGTCTAAGCAACATGATTTGTAACCCACCTCAAATTAATTTCTATTTTAATTCATGTGCTGAATGTCCAGGATCTTTGTAATTGTTAAAAATATTTTTGAAGAAAACAGTATCGTTGAAGTGACATTCAAGCAATGGATAACTACAGACAGGTCAGTGCTTGAAACCTTTGTAAAATCTCCCGAAGATTTTATAGATAACTTAATTCAGAAGCTAGCAATATGAAATCATTATTCATTTATAGCCAGTCAGCAATCTGCTTGCCTCAAAGATTTAAAGACGTGTCTAGTTAAATGTGAATTTGTTGTCTTATGTGATTTTTCAGAAAACTATTTATTTATTCTTCAAGATAAAGAACAAGGGTTTCACTGGAACAATGTACAAGCTACCATTAATGCATTTGCTATATATTTTTGAAACGCCATTACAAACACTTTAGACACCGATAACTTAATTTTTGTCTCTAACTGTATGAAACATATCTTAACAGTTTACACATTTAAAAAATGCTTACTAACATTTCTAAAAATAAAAATTAAAAAAAAAAAAAATTTGAACATTACATACCATGAAAATGATTTCAGTATGTCAGCAGAATGGCATTTTTTTTTACTACATCACATGGTAAAAGTGCATGTGATGGACTTGGGGGCACTGTAAAATGATTAGCTGCCAAAGCAAGTCTCTAAAGACAATACCAAAATCAAATAATGACACCAAGGAAGCTATATGATTGGTATGTAAAAAGTATAACAGGAATTAATTTTATTTTTGTACCCACAGAAGACTATTTGCAAGAGGAGCTCTTAAAGACATGTTTTGCTTATGCTGTCCCAGTAAGTGGAACTCGGAAAGTTCACACTTGCATGCCTGTTAAAATTGGCATAGTAAAAGTAAAACTATATTCAGCATCAATGAATTCCGAAGAACATCATGTCACAAGTTACTCAAATAGTAACTTAGAAATGTGTGATATTAGAGGCTTTGTAACCTGTAACTATGAGAATTTTTGGTGGCTGGCTTGTGTTCTGACTACAGATGAAGAAAAGGATGAAATCAAACTTAGCTTCCTTCATCCTTATGGACCATCACAATCATTCAGATATCCAGATCATTCCGATATTTAGACAGTGCCTCGATCTTCAATTCTCATTAAAATTGATCCTTCCACAGCAACTGGATGAACATATACCATAACAGAGTCGGAAAGTTCCAGGGCTTCTGACAAATTACAATCAGTTAAAGCTCTAAAATGTACCTCTGCTCTTTTGACGAAGTCCTTCCTTTTTTCAGGGAGTAACTCTGCTCCTTTCTTTTTTTAGGGAGGGGAAATAATTTCATTACATCATCAAAAGAATTGTTTTTAAGTGATAAAATTTTTTTTCTTGTATGCAAAGTAAAAAGTGTACTAATAACCATATAATATAATTGAAAGTTTCAGTACTTCTAATACACTGCAGATAGTTATGGAACTAAAAAAAACTTTTTACCACGTCTCTCGTCCCTTTCTGGGGAGATGAAGTGTAACTTTTCAAGTTTGAAAATTTTTTTAAAATGATGAAAATTAATTTCTTACATTCAAAGTAAGTTGTGTATTTCTTACTTCGTTGTGCATTGAATTTAATATATGATTTTTGTCGATTTTTTAAAATGTACTATTGAATAGATTTTTATAACTAAAGATAGCATGTTTGTCCCAACTTAAAACTACTCTCATAATAGACAGCAATGTAACATCTACAAATAGTTATTTTCGCAACAAAATTGAAATAATGTACTTTTAAAAATTTAAGGTCAAAGATTAAATTGGATGACCTTGAAATGAAAAACATTATTTACAGGGTTATGTAACATATCATCAGAAAGGCTATACATCAAACGACAAAATAAGCCTTATTTCAACACAATCGGTTCTTTAGGTCAGCAGATATGAGCTTTCAAACATGTCTAGAATTGTGAAAAATGTACCAAATTTTCAAACTTCAAATTTTTATAAATATAAAATTAATGCAAATTGAGGGCTAAGATTTTGCATAGTATCTTATATATGAGTGAACTACAAAATAGCCAAATTTAAAAAAAATTCGGAGGGGTCGGGTTGAAAATTTCCCTTTTCTGCATTGATTTGATGTGGAATGATTCTTTGGGGAGAGTTCCGAATATGGGGACACCGCATAAACGATCCGGGACTGTACAATATAATTTCAATTAGCTTTAAGATGTCAGTGCAGTAAAAGTGCCTGCAAATGTGAGATTTCACATTTCTTCTGGGAGATGAACTAATAGAAGATGGAGTCAAGATAAGTTAACTCCTCAGAATGCAATTATCTGTCAATGAAGAGTGATTCAAGAAAAGGGGTTTAATCAAAGAGCTTTGAAGAAGATAAAAGAAAAAAGGGATTTAACCACCTAATTGCTCCTCAATGGGTTTAACCCAGAGGTGATGGCTTAACACGGTCAGTGTGGAAGATCCAGGCTACTCGACTGACCCGAGGGTTTGCAGTAGTTGTTTGAGTGGCCGGAACACGGTCAGTGTGTATAACCCTGCACAGAAGGGGAATGAATATAAGGCAAGTCAAAAATGTTTGTTGTAGTCTGTAATCACAGGACTCAAAGGGAAAATGGAGGGACAAGTTTTAATCTCTCCCTCCATTTTCCCTTTGAGTCCAGTGAAGGAAGTATCTTACTTCATATCGTATGAGAAAACTTTGCACAGCAATTTTTATTATGCAAGATTCTCTAAAAGTATGAGATTCTCGTGGTGTTGTGCTCTAACAGAAACCCTGCAGGAATCCCGAAAGAAAGATTAAAATTTACTGGGGCATTGCAAGTCCTATGACAATTAAGGCTAATAAATTATATGGCTTAGATAAAAAGACCTGAAAACTGCAGAACATATACCTGTTAAGTGTAAATTGCAGGCAGCACTTCTGATACACCACACAGAACAAAAATAATATATCATAAATGCAGTATAGATATGCAGCAATCATAATGAAGTGGTTCCTAAATTTTTCTGAGCTAAAATCAATATTGGAACCGATTCTAATTTTGTAAACCATCTTTTATTTAATCAAGAAAGTGTTCTTAAAAGTTTTGAATATGATGCTTTTATATTTTTTGACACATACACATAAAACAGTATCTTATTTAATTTTGATGTTCTAGTGGGCACCAGTTTCACCGTGAAACCACCATCCCTCACAAAAATGGCAAGTGCTATTTTATTTAATTTCACATATAATTTATTTAGAAGACTTAGGGAATCACATTTTGCTAGATATTTCATTAAGATTAAAATGTTTTAACATAGTGCTCATCAATGCTAAGCATAATAAGATCTACTAATAGCCAAAACAAATAAGTTATCCCCCTTATTTTTTGCAATAAATGGGGGCAAAACTGTATATTGAGCACCAATAATCCAAGTCTGGCCCTGTTCTAAGCAATTGTGCATTGTACCTGAAAGATCACAAGGTCTTTAAAAATGTCTTAAATTTTTTTTTAAATAAATATGCCTATAATATGATGAAAATAAATGTTATTTATTTCTAATATGCTGCTTTTAGAGAATGTTTAAAGGGATGGACTGTTAATAACCATTTGTAGGTGATAAAATTTAGTAATTAGGCATTTATTTCTTAACTCCAGATGCCTGAAAACTAAAATTATTAATCTTGTATTAAAACATTATAATTAAAAACAATACTAATTTTTTAAAACATTTTATTTTGATATTTATATGAATTTGTGATTATTCACATAAATCATTTTAATTTTTATAAAATCCGTATTATTATTTAGCATCACAGTAATAAACTTTTAATTTGATATAGCATCAAGAATTTTTGGCTATTATATATTGTTCTATAACATTAAAGGCATTGATTCTTCAGTTAAAAATCTAGATAAAAAAGTATCAACATATCATACAACTTACTTTCCGCCTTTCAGGTCTAATCTCATGAAGTCTATCCATGGTATCAGGTGAGAGATCACAGCTACTTTTTCCAGAAGCACCCAGGCCATCATCATCTTCACTTAACAAAAACGAGTTATCTGTATCTTTGTCTTCTTGATCATCTTCTCCCTGATTGCCTCCCCTATCTTCAATTTGTATTGTGACAGGGGAGAGCATAAAACTCTCTTCTTCAATTTCAAATTCTTCTTGTTTCTCAAGACGAGAAGGTCTGGATGAATGGTGTGACTCCATATCACAGATATTTCTTTGGCAAATATATCTTTCACTGAATGCTAAAGGATAGAAAATATACTTATTTATAATCCTCATTCAGATATCAAGTTTTGACAAATAACATTAATGAAATGAAAATATCTGCATTCAAACTCAAAATCCTATGCTAGAAAGAGCAAATTAAAATATTATTCCCACAAAAGAAGAAAGGTGTATAGATTTATATTCGAACTTAGAGAACCTAGCTATGGGGGGGATTTCATTAGGATTGCACTTATATCGCAGATAACAGCATCTTGGGGCTAGTTTCACATTTGTTATGCTCTTGTCAGCACAAAATAGCAGATTCTTGCAATGGTAGTAAGAAAACTTGCTATGTGCCACAAATTTGAAGATAAAAGGTTTTGCAGCCAATTTTATTTGGATAAAAATTGCGTATACTGCACCCCCTTTAGTGATGTACATTATGTTTTAGAGCAGATGTTATCACACAAATAAATATTTTGAAATTTGGATATGTGGTGGAGATAAGTTTTGTTGTGGGGTCACTGGCAAAAAAAAAAATAAAAATTCACTTAATGTACCTCTTATGCTTTTTACATTAACTGACAATAATGTGGTCTAAAAATCAACCAATTTTGATAAAATTTTTGGGTGGTATGAATTTAATGTTGTACAGATGGCATTCTTTGATGAAAATCATCAGATTGCAAGTGAATGAGCTATATAGTAAAAAACATTACGGAGATGAGTACCCAAAGATTATTCCTTAAAAGTGCAATTAATTTTTTATGCAATTTGCAGAAGCAATATACTTAAATTTTTATTAAGACAAAAGAAACACAGTAAAAAAGATTTTAATTTTGTGGTGACCTTGATTAGCTTTCATACATCTAGGATATCCAATGGTAATTTATCTTAAACACAAAGAATTTTCCTGAAATTTTGTGTAGATAAAATTAACACTAGGTAAGTTTTACAAAACTTGCAAGAGGCAAATGACTCGGTCAAGGGTGTAGGCAGAGGGGGGGGGGGCTCCTTAGGGATCTCCCCCCCCCCCCCAAAAAAAAAATTCAATCCCAATCAATTTTTCCCAATTAAACTTCAACAAGTAATAATTATATATATATATTTTTTTTCAGGTACTGGGCAGCAAAAATGCATATAATTAATTTTTACTGTTGAAAATTTTAATTTTCAGGTAACCAAAAATATTGGGGTGGACAGATTGTTGGAACTCTGTGGTATTAATTTTTCAATAAATAATCGGTACTTACGTATTATCCCGTCGACCATTGGTGACAAAAAGTTCACGAAACGTAGTTAATCAAATGTTGTAACTAGGGTTGCACCGAATACCATCTTTTGCCGAATACCGAATATTCGGTTAAAATTCTTACTGAATATTTGGTTAAATTTTTTTAAAGGTAATATTTCTATTTTATGCCAATTTAAAATGGAAAATGTTTCTATTTTGTGCCTTTTTTAAATGCATTTACATTTAACATCCTAAATTTATTTGCATTTACATTAAGTATAATTATTAATTTAAAATAAATAAAAAATGAAATAAATCATTTCAAAAGCAAATAAATATAGTACTTAATTTGTTTTATGTTTATCTGCATAAATTGATAATTGATAGTTAATTTCTGATATGTGATAATCATGGCTTCATGTTATGTTATAGAGAATCTTGCATTTACCTTACATACAAATACAAACCCAAGTTGCTTAAAATATCATTACAAATTAGAATTACAATTTATTCAAGTAAATTTTTGCTATCTTAGTCTCTTCTATAATGTAACTAATAAATAATTTTATCAAAATTGAAACTGAGCAGTCAAATTCAAACATTGTCAAATCATTTTTCTTTTTTTAAAGTGCAAAGGATACTTCGCCAGAATGCCTAGCCATTCTTTTTTAAGTTGTTGTCACAACAAACTACAACAGAGTAGATACTGATAGATAACTAAACAGTTACACCCTGTGACAAAAGACTCAACAAAGTAATCTTCTCTTCAGAAATCATGAAAGAAATTAGAAGGGTTGACTACACACACAGAGAGAAATTCTTTGGTTATCTTACTTGACACATTTTAATGGATACAAAGGAACACCTATGGCACCCTCAGTATTTTCTCTATCTCTATCGAAATTAAAATACTGCAAAATTGAATATTCACCAAAGTGCTTTTTTTTATATATTAATGACCTTCACCTTTTTTTAATATTGGTGAAATGATAATTGATTTTTTTAGCTGCATATTTTATAAAAAATTAACAGTTATATTTTTAAACAAGTAATATTATGAGTTTTATTTTCTGGTTACTGCTTCATATTTAAACGAGTTAGTAAGGTTAAGGTGTGATAAGATTTAAGAAAAATTGAAAAAACAACAAAATTTAATATCAGATTGTTTACTTTTACATTAAAATTATTTTAAATACGATAATATTGGTAAGTAACAATTTGAATTAATTTTGCACTATGATACTATAACTTTCATTGCATAAAAAAATGTGCTTTACCAATTATCAAATATTTAAAATTTTTCTTACTATTCGGTTCGGCCGAATATTAAAGTATTCGGCCGAACCGAATATTCGGTTTGACTGCCGAATAGGCAGTATACCGAATACCAACCGAATATTCGGTGCAACTCTAGTTGTAACTAAACTATTATCATCAATTACGAAGTTTTGTTTACATTTAAAAAAACTTTGCTTCGTTAAAAGACTTTTATCAATTTCTATTATTTTGTTCGGACCTCCTATTTTTTTAAAATCTCGCTGTTGTAGGCTATACATACATACTTTCCTCATGTAATTATTCCAATCTATAACTGTCTTGTCGGTACCAATCTATAACTGTCTTGTTCGGACCTCCTATTTTTTTAAAATCTCGCTGTTGTAGGCTATACATACATACTTTCCTCATGTAATTATTCCAATCTATAACTGTCTTGTCAGTTAAATCCATCTGCTCCTTTCGCCAATTCATTGATGTCAATTCTCTAGTCCAGCTATAAATAAGGCGTAGTGCAGTTACGAATGAAAGTCTGGATCTCTGAAACCACGTATCTTTTCTAATGGCTACACATTTCTGATAGTCTTTCACATTGCATCGCCACTGTTTGTCTGTTTTCACATAAGGACCTATATCGTGGCCATTAACGCACATTTTTTTAGATGCCAGAATTCCGTATTGTTGAAAATAAATAGGCCACTGCATGCTCTTTTGTAGTTAGGCCACAAAATGTTTTCTTAAGACATGAAACCCCTGCAAATATTTTCTTGTGCATTTACCACGAGAATATCATGCTCCTGTTAAATGCTTGCCCTTTCCTTCCAAATAGTATAACAGAATTTATCCACCTTGTGGTGTGTAATAAAGATTTGGAAGCCTGCATGTTGCAAACATGTAAGGACTGCAAGAATTTAGTTAAATTTAGAAATTTCATAGCATTGTATTGTCCATCAGAACATGATGTAGAGGTTACTTATAGACAATGGGCAAAGGACGAAACTGGTAAGCTAAGCAGAGAAAAGCTATCTGGATCTGTAGAGGTAGTAGTCAAAAAATTGGAGAATACATTGCCCAAGTTTTTGGAACATGAATTTGTATGGGAAAAGCAAGCCAAGAACTTTAAATCATTAAAATCAAATGTGGAAGAAGATACCATTGTAATACAGATTGATTTTAGCGAAAATTACACTTTTTCGTACCAGGATGAAATACAATCTGCATATTAGGCGACAATCACGTACACTTTTCACTGCTATGGCATACATCAACTACCAAGCCACACCGGTTTCCATACCAATTGTTGTGGTATCGGATTACATGCAACAAGATAAATATGCTGTTGCTGTATTTAATGATACAATTATGCAAAATTGAGAGAAGATTATCCTCTCTTTAATGTGAAATCTGTTATATGCCAATCAGATGGCACTAGAAAGCATTTTAAATAGAAGTATTCTTTGTGTTTGGGTACAATAATTTATAATCAGTTCCAATTTCCTTTTTCAGCCACAAGCCATGGCAAGGACGAAATTGATAGGCTTGGTGGTATGGTAAAGCGTAGAATAAGGGAGGTAACTTTGTCCAGAACTATTGACCCTCATCCAGCGAAAGAATTTGCAGCCTTTGCCACTAAAATGTGTCCAAAAATAACAATATTGTATGTATCGGAGGAAACTATAAATACATGGAAGTCACATTTAAAAAGTCTATGGGCTCCAAATGGCCTCGAAATTAAGGCAATCCTTGAAACAAGGCGAATGCATTTCTTTGAAAAGGTCTCACCATATGAAATGAAAATTTCAATTGTATCTATTGATCCAAAACAGCATATAACATTTGATTTCACCTCTAGTAAAACAGATAACATTACAGAATCTGATGAAGAATTCCTTGCTGACGATATCAAGCCAGATAACATAACATTTAGTATTGGTGAATGGGTGTTGGTTCCTTTTCGTGGAAAAAGACAAATTAAGTACTTTGTTGGACAAATTGTTGCAACATGTAGCTTATCTGTAATAACCGTAAAAATTTTGAGGTTTGACATGGATTCAAAAAAATTTTCTTGGCCGGAAGCTGATGATATATTAGATATTGATTTGAATGACATTTCTGCAGAAAAAATTTCTGAACCTGCATTTGATCAGTGAATGCACAATACATTTTCCAACGTTAACTTTCAAAATATTCTTAAACTTTTGCTTACTTTTTTCAATTCAAATCTTATCATAAAAAACTTGTTTTATCTGCAAACAGGTCATATTGCGAAAATTGTAAAATACTAATCAATAAAAAAAATTGATTTTTGAAAATAAAGTGAGTTGTAGTGTGAGTCACGTTTAGCCTGTAGTGTGAGTCACACATAAAATACCTTCCTCTAACTTTGAAATTGTATGTTTTAACTTAATTTTCCTCCTAATCTAAATTTTGATTACTGATGAACTATAAATCAACAAAAAATAATTTTTCTTATTTTACAAGAGGAAGAAATCAGAATTTCAAAACATGCTCTAAAACTAACTTCTTTTTCGATGTAGTGTGAGTCACAGTTGTAATGTACCATTATAGGTGTGATGTCATACATAAATTTAACTATGCCAGTTAAAAAAAATTCATTTAACTCTTTAGAAGTTATATGAAAAAAATTAATTGCTGATAAATTTTAATTATAGTGCTCTACCAAGTATTTTAAATCGTAAACATGTTCACTTGTAGTGTGAGTCACGCATGGAAATAGCCTAACACTAAAGAGTTTTATGTCTTTTTAGGGGGGGGGGGGGGGAGAATGTACTTATGCCTAACTAGTAAACAATTTAAATGATGGTTTTATAGTGAAGAACTTATATTATTGCAAAACACTTGATTTTATTAGTTTTTTAAATCAAAAAGAGAATTTATATCAAATTGAAATTCAATGTAAACATATAAAAATATAGAAACTAATCGTTTAACACACACACTATGATATACTTTCAGAATAATAAATTAAATGTATTATAGTATATTGATTTATGATGAAAAATACACGAGCAAGCAAATTATATCATTATTTTTAACTTACTATGGTTAAACATCTTCATCAGACTATAATTTCTTATTTTCAATCTTTAGATATACATCAGACATTTCACACCAGCAAATCAACCAAAACAAAGTAGAAAATTTAAAATAATCCTACTTTATATCAGTTAATCAACTAGTTAGTCACAAGAAAGTCAAGATGTACATTTAATTATGCCATTGTTCAAATGTCTTGAGAAATCTAGAGTTGCAATAGCACAATCGCTCGGCATATCAAAATTTGCTCAACAAAACTTACAAAATGAATAAGCCATTGATTTTAGATAGTAGAAATAATAAGTTAGCCATAATAAAGACTGTTTTGTTTTAAATCAATCCAAAGTTTAAGTAAAAGATACGTAAGAAACGATAGATCAAAGACCACGTTGCATTGGATTTAAATAGAAATAATAAAATATTTCTCCGGCACTCTCAGGTACGGTTAAGCTGATTGCCGCATGCCTGCCATGCCGTCTTGAGCCGTGCACTGCAAATAAACTCCATCTGACGCCAGAGATCATGTTTGTAGCAAAGGACTGGCACCCCCCTGCCTACTGCCCACTTGTTACTAAGTGAAAATTTCAATTTTCAGGTCTAGTACCCAGTGTTTCTATCAGGCATACACATAGGCATAGAGTTATATGGGTCCATGGGGCTCGAGCCCCCCCCCCCCTTCAATAATTTTCCAAGGTGGGCTGATCCGTCAAAATTTTGAGTTGCATTCGACATGATTTAAATACTTTCTCTATACATTACCATGCATTGTAGGGGAAGTAATAATGGATTTTTAAAATGTCCTCTGAAAGGCTGAAGTACAGAAATTATATTCAATATACATAAAAAATTCCAAAAGTTCTTTTTGCAAATTACTTGTATAAACCTATTTTAATTTTCTCTAGAAAGTGAATTTCAGAACATTGAATTTCTTTAATACTTGACTGCAAATACTGCTACCAGATAGTATAAGTATATATTATTGCATGAAACTGAATAATAAGTATTGAGAAAAATAAATCCCTAACTTCATAATTAACTACTGAATTGCGGATTATTTTCAGCTGGTTTGTTTTTATGTTTTAAATTTAATGTGCAACTGGAAACTATAGTAGCTTGCGTTATTACTTTCACAGCAATACCTGGTAATATATAAAGTATTGGAATTGTGTCGAAAATCATAACTCGAGTTTTAGATGGATCTATAAGTTTCATGCACCCTAGAACACAAAAACACTATTTTTCGCATGATGTCTGTGTGTGTGTGTCTCTGGGTATGTGTGTATGATCAATGCATGTATCTAAACTCAAAACCTAAGTGGCATAATTTTATAAAATTTTATTGGTAAGCCACTTGTGGGCTACCCTGGTACTGATTAATTAGATTTTGGTACAATTTGAGATAAAAGAACTTGCCTTTTTTTCTGAAATGGCCAGCGAAAATCATCAAAATCTAAAATAAAAGACTATGTATACTTAATGTATCAATTAAATGCTTGTTTTATATGTCCTATTTGTCGATGAAAAGAGTAAGTCTATATCCATTACTTTAGGACTAGCCATTCTTGAGATATTTTAGTTTTTTCGCATTTTTGCTATGCCACCATTGACAATATGTCCAGTTACCAAATGAAAACAAAAATTGAATTAAAAGTGCAAATTCAGTGTCATCTATATAAATAAAATTGAAAACCTGTCTGTTTGTCCCGACATCACGGGAGAACGGCTGAACCGAATTTGATGAAATTTGGTGGATAGCCTGGAAATAGTCCCACTTAAAATTTAGTCCATGTTTGGAGTTTCTACGATCAGTTGTTCTCGAGATATTAGTAAAAAACGAAATTTTTGTTTGTCTCATCATCACGGGAGAACGGCTGAACCGAATTTGATGAAATTTTGTGGATAGCCTTGAAATAGCCCCCCATAAATGTAGCCCAAGTTTAGAGTATCTAAGATCAGGGGTTGTCGAGATATTAATGAAAAATGAAACTTTTCCCTAGGAGTTCTACTCTCTAACTCCGTGGTTTATCCAAACGAAAAGCTTGAAAATCGTTTGAAAATGAATTAAAATTTATCGCTGAATTTTATGGGAGATTTTTTGCGCTAATTAGTCACTTTCTGAAAACATGAATTGTTTGAAGCATGATTTAAATGGGAAATCTATCTCCATCGTTTATTCTTCACAAGTTTTTACTGAACAATGAAGAGTATAAAGAAATCAAAATAGTTATTTAATTTTGCAGTTTATGAGGAAGATTCTATCTTATATCATGTTGCTCAGAAACGCAATTAAATTAAATCTGTCTGTTAATTTTTATTATTTTTTCGATTTGAATAATAAATAAATGGATATAAAAATATATTTTAGAAAAGAACTATTTGAATTTTCTTATAGCATTTTTGACTGGATAATATCAATTACGGTCTTCAGGTTTAAATGTTATTATTATTGATATTTTCGGGGTTTCTTGATTCAGGGATTATTGATGTTTTCAAGTTATTATGTAATTGTTTTATTATGACAAAAATTTTTGAAACTCATATATTGTACGTTGTACGAGCAATCTTCTACAAATATATGGGTATATCTTCTAATCTATGAGAATATAAGTAGTACAGGTATATTGGCATATATTGGAATCAATTACGACCTTCTGGTATAAAGAGTACGGAGATTATTGATATTTTCAATTTATTATGTCATCTCTTTTATTTTGGCAAAGATTTTTTAGACTCATATTTTAATACAGATAATCTTCTACTAACACACTGGCATACTTTCAAATCTGTGACAATATAAGTAGTACGGGGTTGCATATATTGATCCAATTCTTTTTTTTTTTGTAAATTTGCTTAGAAAAGGGGCCAGGATCATAGGCGTACGCAGACATTTTTATTAGGGTATGCTGCATATAAAAAAAATAAAAATGTATGCGTATATTAGGGAGCGTCCATATATTACATCATCAGTTTTTAAAGATTTTTCGACCCCCCCTCCCACTGTGTCATCAACCGTTATCACCTACTTCCTCCCCCCCCCCTCTCGTCTCCCGTCATCAGACATTAATTAATAATTTTTTTTTGTAATTGTGTACATTACCCTTGATTATGTCATCATTAACAGAACCCCCTCCTCCCCCTCAGTCATCAGACCGTCATCATTCCACCCCCTCCCGCCCCCCAAAATGATGACGTAATATATGGACGTTCCCTTACAAGCTAACCGAAGTCGTTTGATAATTAATTAAAAAATTAATATATATATATATATATATATATAATTATAGAAAATAAATATAGAATAAATTACAGAAAAACATTAATTTAAAGACGGACGCAATTTTTAAAAGAAAGCAAGTAAA
Organism: Amaurobius ferox; assembly: GCA_951213105.1. Lineage (NCBI taxonomy): Eukaryota > Metazoa > Arthropoda > Arachnida > Araneae > Amaurobiidae > Amaurobius > Amaurobius ferox. Next base: position 59,710,025 of record OX578133.1, read on the forward strand.
AACAAGAAAGATCAATCATGCATAAGTATTGATTATGAAACACTTTCCAACTGAAATGCAATTTCATTTAAAAATTTCTAAAATGTGATACATTCAGTGGTAATATCTTTTATATTATCACAGTGCTACAGTAATTTATTATACGTAAATATTTAAAACTGTATCGAAATATAAATCATCCGATTCTCTATGCAAAATCAATGAATATTTCATTCATATAACTTGCATTCCAGACACCAGAGCTAAATAATTTTGTGTGAAAAAAATTCAGCAATTCTTATGTAATTCATCTTACAATCGCTTGAGATATTTGCATTCTGCATATGTTAAAATTCGGCTTCGTTGAAGAAATAATAAATGTTTAGGGATCATTTAAAATCACAAGTATTGTAATTGCATAGGCACGGAATTTAGATACACAGATAATACACAGATACATAGAAAATATATGTGTGTATGTGTATGTATTCAAAGTATTGGAATCGTGCCGAAGATCGGAACTCGAATTTTCGAAGGATCTACAAGTTTTGGGACTTCTAGAACACGAAAAAACTATTTTTAGGAAGACGTCTGTGTGTGTAAGGGTGTATTTGTGCATGTTTCTGTGTGTCTGTGAGGATATTACATCCACTCTATTGAAAAACTAATAGACCGAATTTCATAAAATTTGGTAGGAATGTTTTTTGTGGGAAATCCTGATGTTCATTAGATTATAGTACGATTCGTAATAAAAGAATCGGCCTTCTTTGCGAAATGGCCGGTAGAAATTGCCTTTATCCACTTTAGCTAAAAACTAATGGAACAAATTTAACAAAATTTGGTGTATAATATTTCAATAACCTACAATTGATTTATATACCAAATTTAACAAAATTTGGTATATAAATCATTTGTAGGTTATTCTAGTACGATTCGGGAAAAAGGAACGGGCTATTTTTGCGAAATGGCCCGCAAAAATCGTTAAATATAAAAATAGCAGACTACGTGTGCTCAATTATATCAATTAAATTCCTATTTTATATGTGATTTTTGACAACAAAAAGAATAAGACTAACCCTATTACTCTAGGACTAGCTGTTTTTGAGATATTCTAGTTTTTTCGCGTTTTTGCTACGCCACCTTTGGCAATAAGTCAAGCTATCAAATGAGAACCAAATTTAAGTTTAACGTACAAATTCAATGTCATTTAAAATACTTATGGCTGTTATTTTGTGCAGATAAACTCAAATTATTATTGAAGAAATAAAGAGAACGTGAATATGAGTCTGCAGGGAAAGACATGTGCTGCCCACATCAGAATTTTTAACAATATTACAACAATGATTTATAAAAGTGAACGGGGATTATTTGCAGGCCATTTCGAAAAAAATGTATGATCTATATTTAAAGATCCACTAAATTTTTGTAAAATAAAATGTTCAACAAATGTAAGCTGTGTACCAAATTTTAACTCTCTAGGACGTAGGAAAGTGCATTAAAAATGCCATCAAATAATGCCATCATGAAGAGTTATATAAAATGAAAAAAAATTTGAAAAATTGTTACCTACCAAATTTATTTTAAAATGTGTAGCCTCTCTCATATACAAAATGATTAAACTCTTGGAAAGATATTTATTATATATATCTTTCTTCTTTCTGGAGGATATCCCAAAAGTCAGAATTTAATTGAATTTGTTTCTTTCCCTATATTAAATAATTTTTAATTAAAAAACTACATAATATATTTTACTGAAATTTTTTTTATATATTTTATGGGATAATGTGAATATTTCCTAAAATTTTCGAAGCAATTTGTGAATTTTAAATCCGCTTAAAAAATGTTTGAAAAATTAGGTCTCATAGGGCTGGCTCAATGTATTTCATTTTTTAACCTGAATTCAATCCAAAACTAATTGGGTGATATTATTCATTTATATTCCCATAGGTCCCACAGACCGTCTGAACAACATATTAAAATTTCATTTTGATAAAGTCATTTTTACGGCAGTTATCGTGCTAACGGACGGACAGACAGACAGACAGAATGAACAAAGTCATAAACACTTTTCAACTTTGTTGTAAAGCAGGTATGGGCAACCTTTGGAAAGATGGAGGTTGAAGTTTAGGATATTAATGAAGTCGCAGGCTGTAGATAATAGGTAGTTGTGAAAAAATAATAATGATACGGTTTATTTTATTTTATATTTATAAAGTATAATGCTAAAGTTAAATGAATCAGAATAATATCGAATTGATTAAGTATTTACTTGATTGTAAGTAAATACTTCACCAATTCGATATTATTAATGCAGAAATTAATGAGAAGCTTGAGCTTGAACTTGAGAACAAGATAATCAATGTTGGCATCAATCCCACTAATACACAGGCGCAGAGTGTTTTCCAAATTTTCATCTGTAAGCCTGGTTCGATACTTCGATTTCTGAGTTTTCATCATGAAAAAGAACTGTTCACATTTATAAGTGCCTCCAAATGCGCAAATCATTTTTCTTGCAAATGCTCTCAGCTGTGGGTACTTTTCTTCAGCAAGGTATGTTCTGTAGAAATCACTTAGCTCCACGTCTTCAAATTTTGACTTCAAATGCGTGTCTTCCTGAAGCTCGATCAACTCCATTTGCAGGTGTGTCGGAACCTTCTCTACGTCACTTTTCATCAGAGTAGCAAAAAGGTTAAAGCAGCTATCCATGTTTTCGAAGTTGGAAAATCTATTAAAAAATTGCTACGACAGTGATTTTAGTTTTTCAGCATATTGAGTGTAATCAATATTTTCGTGACTGGATAGTGTTGAAAAATGATAACAGCTTCCAGATCGCATTTGTGTTTCCTAGAAGCGAATTTTGTTCTGGGACGATTTCAGATGGCTGTACAATTCGTTTACCAACTGACCTTGTTTTTGAAGCTACAAATTCAACTCGTTTAAGTGACCCGTGATGTCAACTAGAAATGCTAAATCACATAACCATTTCTGATCACTGACTTCAGGCAATGGTTTTTCTTTGATTTCCATAAAATCGGCTATTTCCTGTGTAAGATCGTAAAATCTTTTTAGCATTTTGCCTTTGCTTAACCACCTTACTTCGCTATAATATGGTACATCACCATGTTCTGAAGAGAGGTCATCCAAAAATGCTTTAAACTGGCGATGGTTAAGCGTGCGGGATCGAATAAAATTTATGGTCTTTACTACCACATCCATAACGTTCTGCAATTGGATGGACTTATAACACAAGTTTTGTTGGTGGATAATGCAATGTAGGATCATTAAATCGTCTTTTTGCACATTCAAGTCAATTGCTTTTTCTTTCAAAATTCCGATGAAACCTTTCGTAAACCGACCATAGAAGTTGGAAAATCCATAGAAGGTGCAAAATCTGTGCAAATCCCAATTAATTTGCATCACTGCAAACCATACTGTTCGATAGCACTTTTAACCTCACAAAAAATATCTTCTCCAGTAGTGGTCCCTTTTAGAGGCTGTAAAGCCAGCAATTCCTCAGTTACAGTAAATTCTTTGTCAACGCCTCGTATAAAAATAGCTAGTTGCGCTGTATCAGACAATTCGGTGCTCTCGTCCAAAGCAATCGAAAATGCTTTAAAATCAGTCATACGATCAGCCAATTTCTTCTTGATATCACCAGCCATCATATCTATAGGTCGAACAACAGTACGTCTTGATAAGCTTATTTTCTCAAATTCTTTTTTCTTTTCGGGACATGAAACATTTGAAATTTCTAACAGGCACTCTTTGACAAATTCTCCTTCAGTGAATGGTTTCGATGACTTTGCTATTTTGAACAGACTATGAAGCCAACTTTCACAACATTGTCCAGTTGTGTCTTTTGTTTATTAAACAATTGTTGCTGTTTTTCCAAATTGTTGATTAGCCTTTGAATTTTATCTTTTCGCAACTGACCCCTGAGTGTATGCTGAGTAATATGATTACTGGAATAATGCCGCTTCATATTGTATTCTTTTAAAACAGATATGGATTCATTACACAACAGGTAGATAGGCTGATCATTGTGCATGATAAAAAGTATTCATAAGTCCATCTTTCTGGAAATTGGCGACATTCCGTCTCTACTTTTCGCTTTTTTACAACACATATTTTCATACACTTTCCGAACTAAGAAAACTTAAAAACAAAGCAAAAACTATCTACATGCAACGTAACGTGATGAGTGTACCACCAACCTTAGAGGAGTAGGACATGTGACAGGTCTCGCGATCGGACATTCCACACATATCGGAGGCGGAGATGCAGAGGTGCTACCGTTGCGCTATCTGGTGGTGGTTCTGGTGGCTCGTAACTACAAATCAAAACTAAAAGTTCGCTATCCTATTTTCGACAATTTTCTAAACGATTTGAAAGATGGTGAAATCGGACAATAGAAACACCCACGTAGTTCAGGCTTCACCCCCCCTCTCACTCTTTTGTTGGCGAGAACCAAGAATATTTACTTTTTTTCGAGCGCGATTTTATAATTTTTGCGGGCCGGATCAAAAGCCGGGGCGGGCCACATCCGGCCTGTGGGCCGGGCGTTACCCATATATGTTGTAAAGTGTTAAAAAATATTAGTGGTTTTGAACTATTGGTGCATAGGAGTAACAACAGACAAATTATTTTTTTTTATTAAATGGTCGAGGCGCCAACTGAAATTTTGTCAACGAACCAGAAATTTTGTAATTGGACCACTTGAGATGGATTGACCCTATTCATAACCCAAGATAATATAATAGTGAAAGCGAGCACATTTTTCATAATAATCAATCTGGATTTATTTATCTACCAGAATGAATTAAAACATCTTGGTACTGAAAATCGCAGATTGCAAGATGAAATAACCGTAAAATTTCAGTGACTAACTGCAAAAATTAAAGAGAATGTCAAAGATTGTCGCAATAAAGAAATTTCCGAGCACAAATAAGAATTATGAAGTATAATTTCAAAATTCCAGTGATAACAAGATCAAGATGAATTAGGAAGAAAATAAAAAAAAACATTTTGGCTTTCACCTCTTGAAGCTGTGATTCAAGAACTTAATAGTTTATTCAGGCAGCTATTTTAAGTATATATTGGTTGTGCAGGCGAAGTAACTTTAAAAGCTAATGGAAGTCCATGTGTGGATCCGCTATTTGAAAAGAAGGTATTTGAATTAATGGCCTGGAATTTTAGCAGCTCAACATAGTATAATCTTTTCTTGTTACCCGAAGGATATATTGACGGGCATAGATTTTCCAGAAAATATAAAAATTAATGTGGTGCCCAATGCTCCAGGCTCAGATAGGGATTTTAAAATGACTAAAATCATAGACAATTTGAGAAATGAAAAAGAAACAATACATACTGCTGGGTAAATTCCTTTAATATAGTTTTGCCTCTTAGCATATGTTATAAAATACGACGCCGTCCACCTGGTATAATAGATTTGAATTCTTCAATTACTTCGGAATAAGTAACTGATGAAGCTAACTCCTGTTCAATGTACAAAATCATTAGAGAATCTAATCGTTGTTGTGACATTGTACTTCTTAATATTCTCTTCACCTGAGACAATTTTGAGAATGCTCTCTCACAGGAACAACTGGTAACTGGCAAGGTGGCAAAGCACTTGATAGAGTTGTAAACTGAACCATACATTGACGAACGTTCCGATAGTTTAAACCAATCCAACCATTTTCGGATGATGTTTTTGTCGTACTTCCTTTTAGAAAAGGACAATTATTACTTCGCAGCAATCTTATTTCCGCTTCTAACTCATCGAAAGATATTTTAAATTGGTCGGAAATTAATTTCAAGTTGTTTCTATCAACATTTAAATTCAACAATTCTTCCATTGCTATGACAAATTGACACGTCTCCTGTTCAAAACGCTGATCGATTCCGCAGATCATTGAATCAAGGACTGGGTAGAAAGAAGTTATTCTCTCATAATCTTCTCGCGTACTGAAATGATGCTACGTTTGGATGTTGTCGTCAATACATGTGGACAGTTTTCTCTTCTTCAGAGGAGGGATTAGTATTCCCTTCTCTTCACAAAGTTCCATAGTTTCATCGAAAATGAGTTTAAAATCGTTTGGATTATCTCTCATTGCAGATAAAGAATTTCGTAAATTTTTAACCCCAGTGAATGTAGTAAGTAAGTTCAAACGCGGACTTTGCAGAGATTTACTAACTTTAAGTAACATGTGCAAAATAGGGTGCAACATGTTTAAGGAAAAAATAAACAAAAACTAACGAATTTAGCTCATGGACAAGACCCCTTGCTTTAATCTTGACATCAGAAAGGAGAGTTGTTTCAATTATTTCCTGCAAAGCTTGTAAAATTGCAGAGTAGTTATGTTTCACTGCTGAGACTGCTTCTGCTCTGCAGACCCATTTCGTATTTGAAAGGGACTTTAATGTCTTCAATTGGAATCCCACTTCGTGTGATATATTTTCCAATACTGCATGTCGTGTAGCACTTCCCTCCATAAACGCATAGAGTTTGAATGACACCTAAAAAATCAAAAACACTCATATTGTCTTTGCTTGAAGCACATGCATCAACCAGAACCAGGTTTAAACAATGCGCGTAACAATGTACATAGTGTATTGCACTGTTTTTTTCTTTACACTTCATTTGAACACCAGAAGTGCATCCAGACACGGTGGCTGCTCCATCAAAACATACAGATAACACCGAGGACCAATCAAGTTTAAGAGTGATAAGAACGTCGTTTAACTTATCAAAAATAGACTGTGCATCAACTTTTATAAGTCTTTGAATGGATAAGAAATGTTCTACTGGACTGTTTTCCCCATCGTCGAAATACCACACTATAATGGACATCTGTTCATGGTGCCCACAGTCAGTAGTATCGTCAGCGCTTACTAAGATTAACTTTCCATAAGTGTGTAATTAACGCCATCTACATGTAGGAATAGGAAGCAATGTGAACTTTACTTATTAAATTTTATTAAGTGGAAATTTAAATGTTATTTTGAATTACAAAATCTTTTAATTTTTTTATCAATATAATGAACAGGAAAACCATTATTCTGTTGCAGCTCTGCAGCAGGGATGTCCGAACTTCTGGGGTCCTCCGGCGATACTTAGTTTTTTAAAGAGAGTCTGACGATTATTTCTTTATTCTTATTTCTTTCATTTCTTGACGGCCTAATCACCATATGTGAAATAAAGAATCGTCAGCTCAGTAGTGTCGCCATTTATTCAAATAGGATTTAAAAACAGGCAAATGTTTTAGATAGAAAAAAAACCACACTTTTTGTTGTATTTTTTTTTTAGAACGCTTGTTGGCGAATTTTTTTTTCATTAGGAAGTATACCCCTTCCATTGGGGAGTCTAAAAAAAAAAAAAAAAAAAAAAAAAAAAAAAAAAAATCGAACATTAGAGTGTACTGTAGCACACCCCGTGCGCATGCCTATGGCCAGGATGTTTTATTCTTCAGATCTACCCGTGAAGATAATTTTGCATAGTGAGACCAGGTATTCTTAAACTTCTCTTTAGGAGCAATAAATTTAATATTTTAACAGAATTTGCACATGATTGCGAATTATAAGCTTCTTTATATTATACACTCCGTACGAAGAAAGGGTATGCTGCTAGTTTTAAATAAGTATACATGTTATTTGTGCAATTAAACGCAATTTAATTAATAATTGAAGAAATAAAGAGAAAATGAATTTGAGTCTATAAGCAAAGTCATGTACTGCTCACATTAGATATTTTTTACTTTCCCTGCAATTCATGGTAATGTATAGGGAAAAGTATTGGAATCGCATCAAAAATTACAACTTGAGTTTTCGACGGCTGTACATGTTTTGGTACATCTAGAACATGAAAATAATATTTTTAGCATGACGCCTGTGTGTGTGTCTGTCTGTGCAATGTATATATCCACTCTAACTTAAAAACTAATGGACCAAATTCCATAAATTTGATAGATAAGTTGCTTGTCAGTTACTTTGTTGGTTAGATTTTGGTACGATTTGAACAAAAAGAACCAGCCATTTTTAGTTAAATGGCCCACAAAATTCGTCAAGAAATAAAATATTACAAATGTATCAATTAAATATATGTTTTGTATGTAAATTTCGATGATGAAACGGATAAGGCCAACCCCATTACTCTAAGATTCTCGAGATATTTAAATTTTTTAATTTAGGGGTACAGGCGTTTTTCACTGAAGTGAAAAAACTATTTAATGAAATGCATTAAAATTTAGTAGTCACATCTTTTGATGGTTATTCTGATATTGATTAGATTTTGACCTGATTCGGAAAAATATAACTGACCCTTTTTGCGAAATGACGTGCAAAGATCATGAAATACATAAAATTTCTTATATATATATTAATTAATTACATATTTTTCATGTTATTTTTGACAACACAGTGAATAAGACTTGACTCCATTGCTCTAAGATGAACAGTTCTCAAGATATTGTAGTTTTTTGGAATTTTGAAGATCTGAAGACTTTCAAGTACATTAAGTTAAAAAGGAAATGAACATGCATTAAAACTGAAAATTGGATATAATATCAATAAAGTATCCATGTTAGTTTCTGCAATTAAACTCAATTTGAAGCATTATTAAATAAAAAATATGAAAATGAATTTCAATTTATAGCTAAAGTCACATGCTGCTTGCTCACATCAGATTTTTTTTTTAATGCATGATTTTTATTTTACCTACAATACATGGTAAAGTATATGGAAGGTGCTTGAATCATGTTGAAAATCGCAACTCAAATTTTTGATGGATCTACACATTTCAAGCAACCTAGAACACAAAAAACTATTTTTAGTGTGACGTTTGTCTATGCAATGTATGTATACTATGTATGTACTCAAGAGCTAATTGACCAAATTTCATAATATTTGGTAATACTTGTGGGTTACCATGATGCTAATTAGATTTTGGTACGATTCGAGAAAAAAAAACATGCCTTTATTTTGCGAAATGGCCCGCAAAACTCATATACATCCATTTTAACTGAAAAACTAAGTGACCATTTACAAAATTCGGTAAATAAGTCACTTGTGGGTTACAGTGGTGCTGATTAGATTTTGGTACAATTCAGCAAAAAGAATTTGCCTTTGTGAAATAGTAAAAAAATCATCGCAATCTAGTTTCCACAAAAATTGTCAAAATCTAAAATAAAAGACTACATATGCTCAAATGCAGCAATTTAATGCTTGCTTTATACGTAATTTTTGATGAGGAAAGAATAAGATCAACCCCTTATTCTAAGATGAACCATTCTCTAGATATTTAAATTTTTTTTATTTTGAGGAACTGAAGACTATTTTCACAGTAGTTAAAAACTATTTAATGAAATTTCTTAAAACATCGTAGTTATGTCCTTTGAGGGTTATCTTGAGGCTGATTAGATTTTGGTATGACTCGGAAAAATATGACCGATCCTATTTTACAAAATGGCCCGCAAAGACTGAAAATCTAAAATAATTGGTTGAAATACATTAATTATAAGCTTATTCTTTATGCAATTTTTTACAGCAATGTGAATAAGACTGACCCTATGATTCTAGGATGAACTGTTATTGAGATATTTTAGTTTTTTGGGATTTTGAGGAGCTGAAAACGTCTTAAAATGCATCAAGTTGCCTAATGAAACGGAGATGCATTAGAAATGCAAATTAAATATAAAATAACAGAAAATTATTCATGCCATTTCCTGCAATTAAACTCAATTTAATGCATCATGAAATAAAAAAAAAAAAAAAATTGAGGCTATAGCGAAAGTCATGTGCTGCCCACATAAGATTATAAAATTTGTATGACATCAATCATTATTTGCCATTGGCCCAAGCGTAAGCAGTCAGTCAAAGATCTCTTTATAATTTTGTGGGACAATTTGAAAATGCCCTTTAAATTAATGTGTCTGGAATTCTAAAAAGTAAATTAAATGGATGTGTTCTGTATAAAAGTGTCCATGAATGAAGATGTGATTTTCAGTAGTATCCCTCAGAAAGGCTTTACTATATATGCCTCACATTAAAGAAAAATAGGCAACCTCAAGCACCCCCCCCCCTTAAAATTTTTTAAACTCTATGCCTATGGGCATACAACCGAAGAGGCAACTAAGTGATAACTTTTTATTTTAATTATCAGACTACATTTGAATTGATGTGAATATATTTTATCATTCTCATAAATTATTAGAGAGATAAACTTATTTTTAGTTTTATAGAAAAATTTAGGATAGAGTGACCACCACCACTGGTGTTTAACAAGATAATTTTATTTTATCATTTGATCTCCATTTTGCTGAATTCCTGTAACTAAATTTGTTTTGCTATTCCAGGGGTCATAGCATACTTGAAAAAATTTTTAGGAAAGAATATTAGGAAATTTTACAAAAATGTTAGGAAAATTTCTGTTATAACTTACTGTAGTTATATACAAAATATGGGGAACTAATGCATTCCATTATACTAATTTAAAGCATATTTTTTTTTCACTTTTTAAAAAAATATGGAGGGTATTTACCTACATTTTAATTCAAATAGACAAACTACTTTCATCAATTTAACATTAGCAGATTTCAGAATAATCATAACCAAGTAATCAATTTTTGTCAAAAATTATATTACATTATTTTTAGAAAACTTATATAGGCAGGAGATTTCAAATATTACAATCATAACAGCTGTGAAGAAAGAAAGCAAAAAAAAAAAGATCATTCCTGGATGGACACTCGAGTACAATTAGACAGCTGTGCTAAGGAAATAGGAAGACTGGTAATACGTTGAAAAATGTCCTAAAAATAAAAATGCAAAAAGATACAATAAAATAAATGCCTGAATTAGAAAAATATCCCCAATAATGCAAATGTTACCAAAGTTTGAGGCCAAAACATAATATTAGAGTTGATTTGAAAAGTATATTCTATGGACAGTTAAATATTTTTTGCATAAACTTTTCTTTCTCTGTTTCTAAAAATGCAATTTTTTCTTCCAATTCTTTTAACTGATCAGATCCTTGGGTAATTATATTTTGAGCAACTGTAATTTCAATATGATCTTCAGAGGCTATGGCTTTTTTTATTCTGTCAGTCCCTTCTTGGATAAGGGCAAAAGCAGCTTCTTTATCTCTTTTAAGCAGATACATTTTATGCTGGGTCTTTCTAATTTTGTATGAAGGTCAACTTTTAATTTACTACTGTAACTTCTCATTTTCCTCTTTTTCTATTTTCTTCTGTTCCTGCAACTGTTTTTCTTTTTAATTTTTCCAAATAATTTGAATAATGTTTATGAGCATTTTCTACACTCATCAACATATTTGTTATAACAGGCACTTTTAAAATGCAACCATAGTGCTTTATAACACCTTTAACAATCCTTAAGGATTTAATTGTTATATCACTTAGTTGGTTTTTTTCTTTTGTTACTCCAGCATTAATTACCGAAAACCCTCTTTCAGGGTCTGCATTTCCATGAGGTAAAACTACGGATGATTTTACTAGTTTTGATATATTTGCAAATTTTGGCTGGCCAAAAGAATCATTAAGATTAAGAATTGAGCGCCAATAATAGTCAACTCTTGATTCTGTCAATACACCATCTCTTATGAATTTTGAAAATTCAGATATAGCCAATCTGTCACATCTTAATAACTTCCACTCGTCTTATTTTATCCATAAGTTCCTCTGAAAAATTGACATAACTACAAATCCTAGTAAGTTGCTAGTGACACAAAATGCTCAGATGGGAATAACCTCGGTGTCAATATATCTAAATCTTTTAGCATCAGATTACAAAATGGCAGGTTTGTTTTTAAATATGTGGTTGTTTTAATTAAACCTGCCTTAACATTCAATAAAATTTTCTTTTTACCTTTGAGATTCATTAAGTTTTTTTGGTTTTCATACCAATTTCTATATCTTTTAAAGGTTTGCATGAGACACTGCTCTCCAAATCAATTTTATCTACGTCATAACCGCATTGAAGAGAAATCAAATAATCTTGAAGAAACTGAAGCTTGACATGTCTAATCAAATTATTTGTCTCTGTGTACAAACGATGTATCTGAGGTGCTTCACTTTGAAAAATTAAAGAAAACTTCTCAAAATACTTGTATAAATGAAATAAATGATAAATAACAAGACGTCAGTTTATACTTTAAGTAGCTGTGCATTTATACCTTGCTGAGTTATTAAGAGTTTTTACAAAAAAATTTTGTGATGGTAGATAATTTAAAAAATATTCAGAAATATTTAGCCATTGCTCCAGAAGTCTTTCTGAAACAGGTCCAACAATTAGCTATCTATTGCTTGCATGATGTAATACAAACTGCATGGTTACATGTGTAATATTTTGTACCGATTTAAAGTCTTCTCTTCGTGCTACACTGTGCTTGAAAAAGTAATGGAGATCAGTAACACATTCATCGAACTCAAACTGCAAAGAGCTTAATAATTGCTTAAATGAATTGCTGATAACATGTAAATTATAAAATTCAAACTCCAGAGTTTCTCTTCCACACTCCTTTTTAATTGTGCCATTGAGTTTGCGTGTCAGTAATTTATTAACATTTGGACTGTCCATTGATATGCACAAAATTCTCTCTAATGAAATATCAAACTATAAAAAAAATGCGTCTAATAGCTCTCTCAGCAACATATCTGCAATTGCATGCAATTTATTATTAGATGCTGAGAATATTTTTTCGCACAATTCATTTACACTTTTACCTTATAGGCCAACGGCCGTACCGTGCTGAAAACACCGGTTCTCGTTAGATCACCGAAGTCAAGCAGCATCGGGCGCGGTTAGTACTTGGTGGGTGACCACCTCGGAACACCGCGTGCTGTTGGCCATCTCGGGTGCGGTATCCCCGTGGTTTGCGCGCTAGATTTGCACGCTACCACAAAAATGCCGCCGTGTTCATGCGGAGTACGATCACGTTAAACATGTGGGTCCGTAAGTCCTTCCGAGAGGTTGGTGGTAGGGGAAGGAGGGTACGGTCCCTGTGGATGCCTCCCCCACTGGGTTCCGGTCTAAATTGGGTGGCACTTCCCGGCCGTCCATACAGTTACCTTACACCTTTCTGGTAGGTCGGACGGTCTGGGTCTCAACAACAACACTTTTACCTTAGCCAACGGCCCTACCATGCTGAAAACACCGGTTCTCATTAGATCATTGAAGTCAAGCAGCATTGGGCATGGTTAGTACTTGGGTGGGTGACCACCTGGGAACACCACATGCTGTTGGCACATTTCGGGCGCAGTAGCCCGGTGGTTTGCGCACTGCCACAACTGCTGCCGTGTTCATGCGGAATACGATCACGTTAAAACATGTGGAACCGTAAGTCCTTCCGAGAGGTTGGTGGTAGGGGAAGAAGGGTACGGTCCCTGTGGATGCCTCCCCCACTGGGTTCCGGTCTAAATTGGGTGGCACTTCCCGGCCGTCCAAACGGTTACCTTACACCTTTCTGGTAGGTCGGACGGTCTGGGTATCAACAACACTTTTACCTTAAAAGCATACACACAGAGAGCACTGTCTATATATTGATAATGATGCTAAAAATTTTAAAAAGGTAATTAATTTGTATGGTAAAAAATCAGTAAAAACCTGGTAAATATTGAACTAAACAAGTGAAGTGTCATTACTTAAAATATAACTATTTTGTTTTAAATAGCAGGTGTTGCTACAACTAGAATTTTGGTGTCCACTACTGAATTTATATTGCCTTGTTTCTGAGATTCTTTTTCAATTTTACAGTAATGAATTGGGGAAAAAATAAGATAAGAAGTTGAAAGTTAATAAATAAATGAATGTACTTATTAAATGACGCTATTTTACTTTATGATTATTAAAATTAGAAAATCCTTATGAGTGCTACAACTTTCTAAAACAATTTAAATTTCATACACTTGATATTACATTTTCACCCTAGAAATATAATTCTGTTTTGGATATTTGATTAATATAAGGATCAAAACTATACCAGACAAAATAATCACAAACCTGTCAATACAGTTTTAGTAAAGATTGTAACTACATATATATGCTGTTAGCAATCAACAAGTACAGAAATGTAAATATTTTAGTTATATATAAATAAAAGCATGAGAGCATAAACTAATATCACATTTGAAAACTTTAAAACAGAAATGTAACGATGTTACACGAATGAAATAAATGACAATCAAGTTATTTGTTTGGTAAACTTTGACCTTTTGTTTCCATCCCTTCAAACTGAATAATCTTCAAGAAAAAAACTCCGTTTGATTTAATTATAATAAATATCGCATAAAAATATTTTAGATTATGAATACATATAAATTTTAAAAGGTTAAAATGATTAAACAAAGTACGATGAGTGACAGATTGTCACAAAATAAGGTAAATACTCTTGAACGATTACTATACCGATGACTGTCATTATTTAAGCTTTTTATCCATAATTAATTCAAATATCCCAAATTTAAAGATATTGGTAACTAACTTACCAATAAATCATGAAGCAATGTATTGCAATCTTGGACGAAAAACGTTTTTCCAACCACATGCCTGCATGGTAGGATGGGCAGAAAGAAACACAGAGGTTATAAACATATTAACAGAATTATAACTACAATGTAAATATTTTTCAGCTAAAATAATTTTCTCCGCTTAAATCTTTATAAACAAGTACTATCCTCATCAGTAGCAAAGCTACAAAAACAAGAAACATGTTACAGTTCAAAGAAAACATTGAACTGTTGATTCAAATCAGACTCGTTATTAGCATGTGAAAATGTCTGCATTATATAGCAGTATACACATCAAAGGCAGTACCGCGCAAATATACATAATTCTTTCTTTTTATTTCACTTAAACAAACTGGATTATTAGCCATAATAGCGGCTACTAGCACCATGCTGCAGATCCGTCATGACATGATACACGGTATCACGCAATAGTCTGCTAGGAAAAGGTTCTACCGGCAGGGCGACGGAAGTTGTATATGAAACGTCTGGGATCTAGATTATAAAATTTTAATTTTACTCGGCAAAATTATTGAGGATTCAGTTCTTACTCTTCTGCATGTGTGTGCTCTGTCATATCAATAAAATTGTTTTAGCTAGTTGTTCAGTAATACACAAGCCGACGCATTGTTGGAGCTAGGGAACCTTGTGATAAGATCTCCCAAAATTTGCATTAGCACTCTCCAGAAATGTTTCAAATGTATATATTGATTGCAAATGAACTTACTGACACAGACACTAACGGTGTCTTCAGCACTTATCGTTCCGCGGTGGTCTTTGACCGTACTAAATAACTCAACGGGACTGTAATTTTTTGCCGAGCGGGGAATGACAACGTCATATATATATATATATATATAACCCATTGGAGCCATCCCTGTAAAATTTCGGGTTCATAGCTTGACGGGTTTGGGAAATGCGATGATCATATCTATCATTTATATCAACCCCTCTCAGCCACTTAGGGAATCCCAAAGTGGATAAGAGAGAACTTTGGGGAATGCCAAGCAACTCTCATTTTAATTATACAAAGTGAATATTTTCTACATTTAGTAAATTTGGTGGACGAATAGAAAGAAAGTAACTTTGTAGCGAGTTGCTTTTGTAGACACTGTCTCCCCAGATTTCCTTCACGTTTCACTAACAGCTGTGAAGAATGGTTTACGAAATATCTTTTCTTAGTGCTCAGCTACGGTACGGTGATGAATGAATCAGTTAGCGATGACTTTGTCATCGCTAACTGACTTTTTGCTGACTTATTCCATCAGAGAACTGACTCATTTCAATCAGAGAATGGGCACGGGCATTGTCTGTGGACACGAGTGTAAATAAACAACCTGCGTAGTAGAATGCGCAGAAACGTAAGGGCAAAAATCTAGATCTTGGAAACTGGACAATCATTCGCACTCACCCTCGAATTGCAGCAGCTTTTACATGATGAAACTCAAAGAACTTTACTAGGAATTCAATCCATTTAACTATTTTATTTACAACTTTCAAAACTTTTACATGGTTATATTTATATACACAAAGAATATTAAACTATGTACATTATGATACGAGAAGTCAAAATTCTAGTCGACCATCCAAATTCGCGATCCAATTCTTGCGACCACAGACTATTATAGTATTCTGTGACTATTATAGTATAATATAGTATTCTGTGCTTGCGACAATCCAAAGTCGCAATATTTATGCTGATGTTGTCATCTATGGGACTTAATAATAACTAAATACTGATTAGAATAGAAATTTTGATGATAAATTTACAAGTTATATGTAACATATATGATGAAAATTAAAGAACCTTGCAGAAATCCATAGTGACATTTGCTCAGTGATTATCTAGTTTCCCGTTTAACTATTTCTTAATGTATTTTGCTTCTTTTTCTGATTTAACTTTCAGATATATGGCGAAAAATATAAAACAGGATGAAAACTTATATCAAGAAGTGACAAATTATATACATTTATGAATAATATCTAAGATATTTACTGATATTCTCATGGAATTAAACATGCAGTCAATATATATATATACAGGGTGATTATAATTAAAGTTGCGATTTTAAAACGCTGTAAAGTAAGAACCACTGGTCAGAATGACCTGAAATTTGACATGAGTATGCGTGAAGCACTGGAATTTTGTTTGGCGAAGGAAAAAAAATACTTCAAAAATGTACCGATAGACGGCGCTGTATTTACCAAACACGAGATGCTGTTAACCGAAAGAAACCAATAGACAACTGAAGAAAACGAGAATTTAATCAACATCACTTAATTTAATAATTGATTGAAACATCACGAAAACATGAAACAAACACCTACGATATAAACTCAAGAAATGTTCAATATGCTGTCCACCGTGCTCCGCTACGAGTTGGAAGCGCGGGCGCGGTAACCCATTGGTTAGCGCGCTGGAGTTGCACTCGGTAGGACGGGTTCGATTCCAGCCACTGCCAAAACTGCCGCCGTGTTCATGCGGAGTACGATCACGTTAAACATGTGGGTCCGAAAGTCCTTCCGAGAGGTTGGTGGTAGGGGAAGGAGGGTACGGTCCCTGTGGATGCCTCCCCCACTGGGTTCCGGTCTAAATTGGGTGGCACTTCCCGACCGTCTAAACAGTTACCTTACACCTTTCTGGTAGGTCGGACGGTCTGGGTTTCAACAACAACAACGAGTTGGAAGCGCAAAACAGCATGTTCCACAACAGATCGGAGTGTATCAGAGGTGATGCTGTGGATGTGGTGAGTAATGTATGTGTCAGCTAAGTTCGCAATCCGACCATTGTACATCATATTCTTGATGTGTCTCCAAAGCCAGAAGTCGCAAGGATCAAGGTCAGGTGAACGTGGCGGCCAGTCTGTTGGAAAATGAGGCTGATAATCCTTTCATTTCCGAAATGGATATTCAGCAGCTGCTTCACTGGTGTTGCAATGTGCGGAGGAGCGCCATCTTGCACAAAAGTTGTGATATCCAGAGAACTGCATGTGCTCCTCGTTTTTATCACAACTGTAATGTGCCGTGTGCATGCCCAGTCTTAATTAGCATAGCTCCAGATTTGAAGTGTGCTTCCGCGCGCAACCTAGCGGCTAATTTCTTCGTTTCTCGTCAAGCAAATTCCATGTTAGATTCGTACATTGCCATCAATCGGTACACTTTTGAAATAATTTTTTTTTTTCGCCAAACAAAATTCCATTGCTTCACCCACAGAATTGAAAAATTTTTATTTAGAAACTTCAAAAAAATAAATTACATGTCCAAACAGTGGAAAACGGCATTACAAATTGCCAGGGCATAAAATAAATCTTCTTTTTCACATGTCCAAACATTGGAATAGGCATTTCACATTGCCAGGCATATCACGTTCGCATATACAATACAAATAACGCCCATCTCGGCAGCTCTACACATAGCTAAATAGTCATGAACAGAAATATTGCAAACAACACACAGGAAAGGTGGCTTACCTTACGAGCGACCTTACTTTTTCCTCCTTATGGAACTGTTGGCGGCAGGGGCCGGGGGACAGTATTTCCAAGGCACCTGCTTCTTACCGGAAACATGCTCCACATAAATATCCCGAGCAATTTTAATGTTATCACTCACAATTAGTTTTCTCATCAGTTTAGAATATTTATTGGAGCACAAACGGCGCAAGACCTTGTCGTTATCCCGGTCCCAGCAGCCAAGAGAGCCAACAACGATGGCCTCAACACGAACATCAGCAAAGTTTTTCTTATAGAAATTAACAAAAGGAGTATATTTATCAATCTTTTCTTGCCTAGCCGTCGGGAAGGCTTCCAAACCATTTTCAAAGGCAACAGTTATATCTAAGATAAGGATTGAGTCATTTTTTTGCAAAACAACGTCCGGTCTGAGGATAGAGCCAGATCCAGCAATTTGTTTATTTGCTGAGAGGACATTCCACCGTCTGCTCGCAGCTTTAATTATACGCTCCACCACTGCGTCATGCCGGTCTTGATAGACTTGTCTATATTTATTGTAGCAGTGATTTAATATGTGTGGCAGCGTCTCCTCCGGGTACCCACACGCTCGGCAAGATATGGGTAATGTTCGGTCCCAACGACGGTATTTGTTTAGAGAGACAAGACCGAGTCGGGCACGGTGAACAAAACGCCAATCAGCAAAGCGCGTAAAGGCCCCATCCCTGAAGAAGTGCGAGCTAGACTTTGATTTGGCGGCGACACGCGGAACTTTTCCCTGCGCCGACAAAGAGAAAAGGGTTTTTGCACGCTCAGACCGGAGAGTCTTTTTTAAAGTTTTGAATACTTCTCTCCGTTTTTTTACTGCAACTCCGCGAAAGAACAGCGTTACCTTAAAATTTTTATCAATGTTCCACACGACATTCATTCTTTTAGACGCAGCACGTGCAGAAGTCCATATGGAGGACATATGATTGTCCGTTCTTCTGTAATCCTGACCCGAAAGGTACTGAGCAAGATCATTAGGATAAGGTTTTGAACAAATTCTTTTTGAGACAATAACGTTAAGCTCCTCCCACGCGATGTCCCTCACAATCTCATCTGGAGAAGTCAAAATTTTATATGCTGTATCCACCTTAGCGATATCACTGTCCTCCGCACACAGCGGAATAGCAAACAATCCAACATCAGCATCCCCATAAAGGTATTCGTTGCAAGCCTCCGTTGGTAGGCTAAGTGTCCTCTTAATGAGAGGCCGGATGAACTCGTCCAGTTTCTTCCATACATTTTTTGGGAATTGTTCTGTTCTCATAGAAAAGAGAAGAGAAGAGTAGAAGAATGTTTTTAGTGCATCAACACGTTGCCAGGGGGCCAATTTGGCTTCCAGTATTTTTTGAGCAAATAAGTAAAAATCATGAAGTGTTGAGTGGCAATGAGTGATGGAGAAACCCACAGGCTTACCCAGAAAGAGGGCATGTTCGTGGGACCTGATTTCAACAGAATTTACATAAAAGGAAGTATTACGTACTCCAGCAGGGCCCGGAGTAGCAGAAAAATGAAAGGAGTAGGACTTGCGAGGATTAAATGTAAACTTCAATTGCTCAGCCAAAGAAGACACTCGATCAATATTCTCCTGAAGAGTGACAGGGTGATCAGCCAACAGGAGGATATCGTTGGCATATGCCAAAATCAAGTGCTCAGGGGACTGCTCTTGGATATCACGAATAATCGGATCAATCACAAGGTTAAAAAGCAGTCCGCTAAGAGGACAGCCCTGACGGACACCAACGCAAGTGGGAATAGGCTCAGTGAGACCTTCAGCAGAAAGGAACCGAGTATTGGCATTGGTATAAAAATCCTTAATGAGTTCTACAAAAGCTGTTCCAGTACCTGCAGCTTCGAGAGCCGCAAAGATAGCTTCATGAGGGACAGACCCGAAGGCATTGGCGATATCTAATGAAGCAATGCAAAGGTCAGTCCGACGAGTCCGAGCATACTGCAATCTCTGTTGGAGTATGTAATTATTCTCCAGGACTCCATCGAAAGGCAAAAACCCCTTTTGACAAGGGGAGAAAACAGAATATGATTCAGCCCAACAAATCAGTCTCTTGGCAAGGCAGCCAGAGAAGAGACGTGCAATGGTCGATCCCAGGGCGATAGGGCGCCAATTAGAGATAGAATTTGGATCACCCGATTTATGGAGAAGGAAGGATTTAGACTGCTTCCAGGATAAAGGAATCCTCAAGAACTTCAAACAAATATTGAAGATAAGAGTAAGAGTTGTTGCTTCAGGATCCAAAGTCTTCGAATGACTAAAAGAGTGGCGATCCATTCCGGGAGCGGAATTTTCGCAGGAGTGAAGTTTGGTCAGCACTTCAATATCAATGAAGGGAGAGAGATCAAGTTCTGGTCTCTCACGAGGGGCTAAAGGAAAGAAATCGTCCAGATCAGGCAGAGGAGCAGTGTCATTAGTGAAGAAGTTTACAATTTCATCACTGGGTATTTCACAGAACTTATTATCCTCCTCCAGAATCACTCTTATAGCCTTTCTCCTGTTGCGTCTGTAGAGAGACTGCAGGAACTTCGGGTCTTGATTGCCACGTATAGGTCGCGGAACAAAGTTTTCCGGAGGAGGAGGCAGCTTAACAAGTTCAGCAGAGAAAGAAATTATGTTCTCAAGTAAGAGCTCAAAATCTTCCCATGTCAGAGTAGACTCTTCCTTCAAAAAATCCAGCAGCCCACAGTGGAATTCCTGAAGGGGGACGCAGTCCGGATCATAAACTGTGTCCGGAGGAGGCAGTGAAGAAGAAGGTTCGTCTACATTATTGTTCTCATAGTCATGATATTCAATCTCTGCATCATCAATAAAGTTCTCCACATTTGTGCTCAATTGAGTGGAGCGCGGCGTATCAGACGAAGAATCAATCAGGAGTGCGGATTCCTCAACATTACCTACCCTAACAATAGCGGGATCATCATTTTCAATGATATTCATGTTTCCATTATGTGGAATAGTTACATTAAACTGACAAGGATTTACATAAGCTCCAGGCGAGTCAGCATTTATATTCCTAGTTTTCTTTTTCTTTCGAGACTTTTTCTTACCTGTAGTTTTCAGAATGTCAGGCATATTAACAGGCTCATCAGTATGGTTATTATATACACAATTCTCAACAATAGAATTATCAACATTAGAAAGGTTATCATTTACAAAATTATTTACAGTTTCAGAATCAGATGAATCAGGTGCACCAGTCATAGGAGGCGGAACAGCATGCTCAGGGTTATCAAGAATATACTTAACAATTGAATTCGAGATTTCATTTGGATAATCAAGAGATTCATTAGCCACAATGCTACCAGGCGCCCAGATATTTTGGGAATGAATTCCCTGTGAATCACAGGGGAGAAGCGGGATGACGCATTCACGAATTAGGGACGAGACAGAGTCATCACGAGTCATTTGTGTCATGTATTCAATAGGACTAGAAGGAGTCATCATATCAGTGCTTTCAGCAACATGTTCAACAATATCATCCCCAATTGGAGAAGCAAATATTATCATTATTTCCGTGTATCGATCCAGGAGAATCACAATGGGATTCTTCATTGTCCGGAAAACCAGCTTCAGAGTTCAGATCAGGCGGGCCCCCAGGATCAGGGACACCAGTTTCGAAATTCAGATCGGGCGGGCCCTCAGGATCAGGGACACCAGCTTCGAAATTCAGATCGGGCGGGCCGGCGTGATTAGTCAGAGATCCAATTTTTTCCTTATCCTTGCGCTTCCAGTATGTCCTTCTCTGAAGTTTGAGCGGCAGAGGATTCTTGGCATTTTCTTTGGCAACCAACTCCAGAAAATGGAGTTTCGCATGGTTCCTGAAGGCCAGTTTTCGATGACATGAAAAGGGGCATTCATCGCACTTAAACAAAAAGCTGTTAGCAGAAGGGACGACAATTCTGTTTCCAATGAAGCAACCATGGGTGGAAACTTTTTCACCAGTAGGAGTGTTGCAAAGGGCGCACCATTTAATAGTTTCAATTATTTCAATATCATGACTGCGCCTCATGACTGCTCTGTTGGAAAATGAGGCTGATAATCCTTTCATTTCCGAAATGGATATTCAGCAGCTGCTTCACTGGTGTTGCAATGTGCGGAGGAGCGCCATCTTGCACAAAAGTTGTGATATCCAGAGAACTGCATGTGCTCCTCGTTTTTATCACAACTGTAATGTGCCGTGTGCATGCCCAGTCTTAATTAGCATAGCTCCAGATTTGAAGTGTGCTTCCGCGCGCAACCTAGCGGCTAATTTCTTCGTTTCTCGTCAAGCAAATTCCATGTTAGATTCGTACATTGCCATCAATCGGTACACTTTTGAAATAATTTTTTTTTCGCCAAACAAAATTCCATTGCTTCACCCACAGAATACTATATTCAAAACTAAGCCACTATGACCGATCGCCATTTAGATAAATTTACCAAATCTTTGTATTAGTTAAAATGTAAAGTCTATTGAAATAAAATGTTTAAAAATTTGAAATTTCAAAATTGTTGCTAAAAATGGGCAAATGCTATTGTATTAATCATGAAATTATTAAAATATTATTGGGACTAATATCGTTCCATATTAATTTAATATGAATGAATTAATCACTTCGTAATAAATATTTCATCGTTTGGAGTATTTTTACGTTTAAAATATTTAAAAATTAAATTACAATTTATTTGTGGAATAGATTTTTATTTATATATATATATAAAAAGGAAGTAGAAATTTAAATATTTTTCTTGGATCTAACAACTCTCTCTCAATTTTCCATGCTTCAGCTATTTTCAAATCGAAATGCAATCAGAAATTTATTTTCAAATCAGAAAATAAATATTAGTTTTAGGTCACATGCATTTCTTTCACAATGCAAAATGCAATGACTGAAATTCCCACTTTTTGGAAACGTTCAAAATTCACAGTTTTTCCAAAATTACCGTCTTTCCAAAATACCCGGTTTATTCCGGGAATAAACCGGTTTTTTTTTCTCCAGTTTTTGCAACTTTAACAATAGTTGGTCTAAAGCAAAATATCTGGTACAATTATTTGCAATATTCGGCGAGTTATTGCTTATATATAAAAAAAAAAAAAAATCGGGAATTTGCTGCATATACATCTCAGATCAACCTTAGATAAAATTGCGGAGACACATTTCATGGACAGTGTTTTTTTCAGGCATCTGGGGGGCGAAGTCCACCAGCGGATACGATTATTCGCCCCCCCCCCCCAGTGGCATATCCTGACTCTAAAAAGTGGGGGGCCCAATTGCTTAACATTTGCTTATGCCAAAGGGTTATTTTAAATGAAAAATACGCATAACATTAAAAAGCCTTGAAAAGTGGGGGTGCCTGGGCCCCCCTAGTCCCTCCCAAGCATACGCTGCTGCGGCCTTCCCATTTTATATTAACTTAATTTCTATTTATGTAACAACATTCAGATATATTTATTTATATAGGGCTATAGAAAACTTGCCCCCCTCCCCTAAAATTTCATTCGCCCCCCATCTCTGGACAAAAGTCCTGAAAGACTGTCTGGAGTCAGACTTGAAGGAAAGCCAACTGCCACTTTTAGCCTATTTTGATAGATTTTTATGTTATTTCTATTATAAATATCTTCATGAATATTGCAGATAATTGGACTGAATTTTTTTTGACTAGTTACTGTATCGTGTAACTATTTCAAATCGAACTTTTGCTGCTCAGGTGATCGTATAAAAATTTAGACCACCTAATTTTACGAAAATACTCCCCTCCAGAAATATGCAAAAAAAAATTTGCATTTAATTTTAACAAAAAACCTGCCTAACTACATAAACCGAGGGAAATCTAATATCAATTTTAGCCTATTTTGGTAGTTTTTACGTTTATTTCTATTGTAAATATCTTCATGAATACAGGCTGTCTAGGAATGTCCATATCTGGCGAAATTTCTCGAGAACGAGGAGAGTTATCTTTATTTTTAATGCAACTACAGAGGAAACACTTACGGCGTTACACGATGAACAGCTTTGGAGGAGTGTGTGTGTGGGGGGGTGGGGGGGCGAGGGGGGGACTGAATCCCTTCTTATGAGAGTGGGCTATCTCGCTCCCTTTAGGGATAGAGAAAAAAAAGACAATTTAAAAGCTGTAAAGCGTTGCCAAATTAGTATACAAATGTATATGCACACATAAAAAGTGATCTACAGCCGCAAAACTCGGCATGCAAATGCCGTTTTAAGAGAGAGTTATATAAATAATTAAACCGTCAGTACTAATGATGTTATAAGGCGTATGCAACGCCCATGAGAACGTGCAGAATTTAAAACGACAGGTGTTCTCCTCACTGGCAATTGGAGCTGGATTTTCTAAGTTAATACTACAAATTGTGGACAAAGATGCCTTTGAGACTTACTCGACGGCGCTACGAACAATTGTCGGATTTAAAGAGAGGTAGCGTTATAGGCTTAAGGAAAGCTGGTTGGTCCAACAGAAGTATCAGTCGGCATCTTGGTCAGAACGATATGGTAGTTGCTGGGTGTGGGCAACAGTAGATCAGAGAAGGCACATAACCGTCGCAGAGGTTTAGAATGCCCCAGACAGACAACTGCTGGAGATAGTCCAGTCAATAAAGACATTGACCCACTACAAATTCAGGGAAAGCTGAATTTTGGCAAATGACTAGTACTTACTAAAACATATATTTTTTCAAAAGTCCCCTGAATCCGAGGCTTGCCTCCCACCCCCCATCTGAAGTATCAAATTGCAGCGTTTAGGGATTTATTTTATTTCTCGTGAATGAAACCTCTTTCAATGCAGTTGGTTTTAAATTACCTCAAATATAATGATAAATATGTTTTTCAATATATTTTATACATATATTATGTTTGTTTCTTGCAAATTTCATAAATATACCTATTTTGTATTGGATTTGCCTAATTTTTGTGTTTTAAAAATGAGTAGACTTTTAAAATCAAAACATATTTCAACTACATTTATATTATATTAAAGTAAATTTTGTAAGATTCAAATTGATATATAATAGTTCTTACTTGTAGGTCCCCCCACATCCACTTTTGGGCCTAGGTATCAAGCTGAGCCGCAGGCCCTGGACCAAAAGTAAAGTGGAGAGGGTACCCCCCTTTGTTTTCTGTATTATTTAGGGGTAGTTGAATTTCGTAAAATATGTCAAATAACAAAATAACACAGAAGAATACGAAATATGTGAAAGAATTTTCATATGATGGCAAGTGGTGTGTACATTTCATTTTAGAAGAAATATTTTTATACTCTTCTGCACGCATATTTCACAAAGTCATACAAATTTTTGGAACAACCGGAAGTGAAATCTTCAGAACCAGAAGTGCACATCATTAGTGACCCCTACTCTCTTCAAAATTCGATGCTGAATCTATATCAGTCATTATATAAACTATTCCTATAGTCAATCCTGAGAAATAGGTATTACAAAAAAAAAAAAAAAAATTGTAATATTTTTAATAGGAAGTAACATCTGTAGACCCAGAAGTGGAAAGGTTTAATAAATGTTCCTAATCCTTAAAACATTTGATACTGAATCCATATCAGTCATTATATAAGTTCTATCCATAGCCGATTTTGACAAATAAATGCTTGAAGGAAAATTAATTTTTTTTTATCCAGAGTTGGAAAAAGATCTGGAAGTAGAATTCTTTAGTGAATCTTCGTCCTCCACTCTCTCTGAAATTCGATGCTAAATTCATATCAATCATCATTTAAGTTCTATAGAGCTTAAGTGATGACTGATATAGTCAATCAAAATATACATTTGAAAGAAATGTTTTAAACCATAAGATGAAAAACCACAAGTAGAAATTCTTGGAAAACTAAATTCCAGAGGAGGTAGACTCTCTATTTCCCCTGGAATGTTATACTGAATAAAATTCCAGTGGAAATAGAGATGCCATATCAGGCATCATCTAAACTCATAAAAAAATAGATGTTGCAAGTATTTCTTTTTAAATGGAAGCGACATCTCCACAACCGGAAGTTGAAATTCTTAGTGATTTCCTCTAACCCCCTTCGAAATATGATACTACATCAATCATCGTCTAAGCTTTATCCTTAGCCAATCCCAAAACATATGCTGCAAGGGAAATTTTTTGAACCGAAAGTGGGAAAAAATCAGAATTAAAAATCTTTTCTAAACCCCTCTACTTTCCATCACCAGCTCTATTTATAGCCAATCATATAAAATACATGTTTTAAGGGAAAGGGAAAATTTTGAACTAGAAATGTAAAAAGAACCGGATATGGAAATCTTTAGTGAACCTCCCTACCTTCTGCAAAATTTGATGCTAGATTCTTATCTACTCTCTATCTATAATAGATCCTGAAAATTGATGCTTCAAAAATTTTATTTGGCAAAAAGAAATTTTTGAAGGTAAGAGATTTTGAAAGGTATTATTGCAACATTTTTTTCCGTCAACAACTATACAGAAGAAACAGTTATTAGTGTTAGAGCTGAATTACCTTCAATCAGTGTGCATGTGCAGCATATAAATAAAATAAAATATGTTCGAAATATATCGGTATCTTATCAGACGATCAACTTTCATTCGTTTTGTTACTTTTAGTTGAAAGTAGCACATGCACAGATACATGCCGTTTTTGTGTATTAATCGTTTTGACTCACTGAAAGATCTAAAGACGCAAAGTTCTCTGTTTTGACAAAAAACGTTTTTTAGCAGTTGGCAGTAAAAGTTTGTATCCTCCAAATGCTCTACTAAAATTATCCTAAGAGGTTTTAATCTACATATTTTTGAAAACTTTACCGATTGAAATCATTTTTTCAGTCTATTACAAAATTATACTTACTATGTTATATTGATTTTGAAGTTTTTCATTGAATTTCATCTTTTATATGGGGAATTAGCACTATTTGAATGTCAATTTGCCAAGTATCGTGCCACAGTTGAAAAAAATGATGGTGTTGAGAACAGTTTATACCTGCATAGCGGGAGCAGTAACATTTTCTTCTTTTTTTAAGCATTACAATTACTTATTTTACAGAGTACAGCATAATTTAATAGAAGCTTATCATTTTTCGGATTTTTTAAGTGCCACTAGTATTGTTTGATTTTCACCAAAAATCAAATCAGGGCCAGAGTAATGTCTTTCAAGGAAGTTTAGTGCATAACTTTTGAGCTACAGTGAATATATAAGCTGCCTAGATACTCCCAGATTCGGGAAATCCGCCAATATAACGTTGATGAAATGAAGTTCATCGAAAATGTTTTTGTTTCATAACTAATTATTTTATTCTAATTTATTTTTAGAAGTTCATTAAGAGAATGAAAACAAGAAGTCAATTCAATATTATATTGTCATGTGTTCTAAAGTCGTTCATTATGTTCATAAAATATTTCTTCTAAGATGAATCAATTCTGGTGTTTATTAGATAAAATGTCAAATGCGTATCCAGAATTATTTTTCGAGGGAGTAGGGTCTCACAAACTGTTAAGGCCAAACAACACCGTCTGTATGTACAAAAGATCCCATATAATAAAAATATCATTTTCTAATTAGGATTTCGGGAGAGGGGGCAGACCCCCAAATCTTCCCCTCCTCCCTTGGATACTACGCCTTTGCAAAATATAATATATAATAGAGAATGTGTGAATTTTCTCTTTCAATAAGCACAGCTCCTACTAACTAAGTTCATAAAATCATACAATATAAAGTGAAAGTTTAAAGGCTCGTTAAAAAACACTAAAACATTCATATTCCTTTAATAAATCAATATTTTGCCTGAAGTTTTGTACATATTTAACAATAGTTATTTTAAAGAAATAAATTTACGAAGCAGTATAGAAATGTGATAAAATAAATGTAATTAATTCTAAGATTAACTTTGTTTTAAGATTAAGATATATAACAATAATATTTAAGAAATATAAGAAAATTATTTTGAACATACTTTAAATCTTAGATGGTAGCATTGGGATAAATACTGCCCCTTTAATCTATTGTTTCAGTGAATAATTTTTTTATAAGATTTAGTCCCATGTTGGGAGATGCACTAGCACTGATAACACATAAGAGATTATTATATTATTGCAGGAGAAATTAAAATAAACTTGCTTTATGCACTTTCTTTAAAGAAATATCGACTATTACATCACTGAAAATCAATGTGGGATGTAAGTTTATGCTTTCGAGGAGCAATTTAATCTGATAGTAGCTTTTTGATTCATGCCATGCCAAGGCTGTAGAAAGAAACTAGAATTTTCCATTCTACAGCCCAGTATTCTGTCGGACACCTTGGATACCCCTTCGCATTAATTGGTTTACAAGGAAGCCCCTTCCCAAACTTATGATTTCACAAATGAAACTTGTAGACAAGGATCGTCTCAATAGTCAGCTGGATGTGATTGATATGAGCTGTAAACTCGAATGAATGATCAAAAGCAAACTTACCCGCTAGGGTTATAAACGTATATATTTTATCAGTTCAATTTTAGAAAATTGCTCCCTGCTTTCTCTGCAGTGATCGGTTCTATTTTTATTGCCCTGTTGTCATCACCTTTCTTAACAACAAATAATGGACAGATTCTGCCGTTAAACACAATATCAGTGTTAAGCTATCTCTAATCAGACGACTTGCATTGAACTAAGGAGACTTCCTTTGAGCCTTTTTGATTATTTTGGAAATCAGACAATCTTCAAGTAATTTAGGGAAAAAAAATTTATAAATTCATACACAGATGTTCTATAATAAATATTTTATCCTCAGCAGTGTTCACGGGATCCTAGCAGTCGCTGGGTCCCAGCACCATGATCTCAACTGATCCCCCCCCTTTGTGGGGGCCCTGCTTGTATATAAAAATTGAGCATCTGGTGACGTAATTGCTGAACGTCGTCCTGAGCTCTGTCATTGTTAAGTCGTAACTAGCAGGACTTTTGTCTGTGCTTTAAATATATTTTTTCTTGTAAGTGATGGTTTACAAGAAAAAGTCCCAGTTGTCCCGTAATTTTACTTCTGAGATAACGTGATGTATATCAATTATACAAACAACTATACATTTTAGTTTTCATTGGATTAAAGTAGCCGCATGCTTTTCGAATACGAGAAACATTTTCATTATGCTCTGTGTGTTGCCAATTCCTAGAAATTAAATTTTTTCTATCAGCCCCAAAACTTTCAAGCTGATTCTCTCTATTTTAATGTTATTGCTTGAGTAATAATGCAAAATTTGTAAGATGAGTTGCAATTATCGTAAAGCGATGCGGTTCTTCTCTAGAATCAACTTGAAAAGGCCCTAAACTCAATTTTGAAAATTTCTGATGACTGGATGCTTAACTTGTAAACCAGGAATCATTACATGCAATTAATCTTCTCTTGTTTTTGTAATTTGTGAGAAACTCAGATTGCTGAAAAACCAAGCTGATGTTTGAACCATACTTTTTATTTATAGTGATTTTTGTTTTACACTGCACGATTGTAAAAGGATTGCACTGCAATAGCTATGGATATTTGCACATGAATGTAATAGAAATTATAGATTATTTAGATGTATCAAATCATTGTGTAACTGAGATGTAATTTTAAAATGTTTTCGATTACTTTAAACTGTCTATGGCATTTTCCATTTCAAAGTCATTATCTTCACTGGAATCCATTTGCGTATTAGAACAAAAAAGTCCATTACAATATTCGCACATAGACGTGCAAAGAAAACCTGCGCTGCGACAACTACATGAAGGAGCACAAGCAGCTTTACAATTGAAAGAAATTATTAATAACAATTCTTGTGGTGCTACCAGACAGGTCATTGGAATTTGTTTTAAATTTTCGTATTCATTTGTCCATCCCCAATCAGTAGACACAATTTTATTTCCAAACTAAATTTGAATTTGGTAATATACTATTAAGAGCTGTTGTTCAACAGCATTTTTTGTGGGTGAGAGTCTAGCCAAATCAAATGTTGATTTTAGTGAAAGTTTGACAGTCAGTCTTTTAAAGAGGAAATAACGTGCTTCATTTATATTTTCATGTTGATTTAATCCATACAGATTGAGAATGAAACGTTGTCTGTTGTCATAAAGGTCACTTTTAACAGCATTAGCTGGTAGGAAAGAGTGGCGGCTCGCGTATAGGCACTGTGGAACTACAGCACCCCCTATTTCCACTTGATATTATCGATAATATTTAATATAATGTGTCCTTTTTTCTTTAATTTCTTCATTATACTTGTACAATATATAATCCTTAAGCTTAATGTCAGTAGCCATCCCCCAGTTTATGAAAAAGATACAAAAATCTTTGTATGGAACTGTGCGCTTCACAGTTCCAGCGGCGTGGTGTTTGACTGTTGTGCGCATGCGCACATAGGAAGCTGCACGCGAGGCTGCGAGGGAGAGAGAGCACTGTCGCTCCCGCAGTATCGACCCTGGCGTGCTGGTGGAAGGTAGTTTTTTTTTTACTTCGCGTGTGTTGTGCTTAAAAACCGAAGAATGGATTTCATTTTTAAATGCTTGATCAAGCTTGAACTGTAACAATTTAGGTTAAAGTAAGTAAAAAATGTTTGACTTTGTTCTTTTAGGATTTTATCAAGTTTCTGAATAAATTTTCTTTTTATACATGTTTGTTTCCTTTTACACAATTTTAAAACAATGGCTAAAAATTTTCTGGAGCAGAACTCCCACTAATTTTAGCTACGAGCCGCCACTGGTAGGAAGACTTTAGACTGCAATCTAGCATCTTCTGAAAATTGAATGAGATTCACTGCTTTAATTTCGCAGACACCATATAGAGAGGAGGTGGTGTCACATCCAGTAACACTATGAGTGAATAAAAACAGCTTGCGAATGTTTCTGTAGATGCACACAAGTTTATCAATGCTGTACATGATAAATAGTTTGGCAGAATTAGGAGATGGTTTAAAGAAGTATAGAGATGAAGTTCTTTCTGGAGCTAATGTCAAAAGAAAAATCAACAAATCTGTATCCGTGCCTCAACGTTGTGATATGATTGAATTTTGTTTAATGCTAAGCGTACCATATCGGCATCAGCATCGGCCTCAGCAACCAAAACATCAATGTTTTTATCAACAAGTGTTGTGATAATAATGCTATCAATCTTTTCTTGTTTCTGTAATTTACTAGAAACTCTGATTGCAGTGTAATGCATTCTGTGTTTTCAGTAAATAAAATATCAGCTGCAGTTTTTTTGGCTGCTCTTCTTGACTGTTCCTGTTGTTTTGTCTTTGGTTTGCCAGGATAACCGTCAAAAGCTATGATGTTTGAACCATACCTTTTTAATATATTATTTGAAGTGTATTCGTCAATAATGCATTTATAACAACCTCTGGGCCATAAGACTGAATGTAAGAGGTACCCACCATCAATAACAACTTGATCACTGTTCATAATAATTTTTTCCACAATTCCCTCATTAAATACTTTCATTAAAGATGATTTAGTGCCTTTTCTTAAAGAAGCACCGCCAAATAATGACAAGGAGAGTGAAGCTGACTCAAAATAAGTCTTGAGCTTTGTAGGATTTTCACAGGTACAGATAGGTAATTCGATTAAATATCTGTTGAGAATTTATTGAAACTTCGTTTGATCGTATTCTAACACTTTTACCGATTGCCATGTCTTTTCTGTGCAGTTTTATTTCACTGAAATTCAGTCCCTTCATTTTTTTTTTCATTGCTGCAAGATCTATCTTAAAAGCAGTGTCACAATTAACTGTATTATTGGCTATTAACCTTGAAGACAAATACAGTAGTTCACCTGGCATCTGAGCAAAGGGATTGTGATGGCCGTCATGTATCACTGCCATCCCTTGCTTTACGACTTTCTCGTATCATAATCTCGTTAACATATACGGCAGAGTTGAACGAGAGTACACAGTTTCCCACAATGCCTCTATTCCACTGCCTTCCATTATTTTACCAATTGAACTCATATATGACATTAATAAATGGATTCCTCCAAGACGTACGTCTGATGACTCTTCAGCATCAGCTCCACAAACACTTTCGGACGCTTTTAAAAACAGTGGTTGATCAAAAGTAACAATGCATGTGTGAGCATATTTTTCGCATTATTAAGTGGTAAAATACAGTGCAGTGTAAATCGATGAGAAATTACTAGAATCAATATCAACGAATGGATAAGGACAACCAGCAAATGTCTAGTGAGCCATAAAATAACCGCTAAAGGGTTAGGTGCTTTCTTTAAAAATTATCTTGAGAGAAAAATGGATCTTTATCTCTGAATTTTACTGAGTCTTATACACACGTGTGAATTAACAATTTGGCCCCATGCCGCTGTAAACGTCTTATTGTAAAAATTGGCTTTGAAGAAAAGGTTGGCCTTGACTCCTGACTCACACAAAAATTATGGAACAATTTTGTCAAATCAAATAGTTTGTGGGGGAACAGTTTATTATATCGGAGAATGAACTTGCGCCGACCTTTTATCTTAATTCTTTGCAGTATCTACAAAAGAAGTTTGAAATTGAAAGGTGGCATTCTTATTTATTGTGGGACACATACATCCTTTAAAGCTTAGAAAATTCTAGGTATTTGCAAGCTAATTGTAGGGCAATAAATTTCCCAAAAATAATATGTATCGGGCAAATAACTACAAATTTTTGGTAAAAACGCTCAAATTTTGCATATTCTGTACTGTTATGAAATGATACACGCAGTTAACAATGTTTAAAGAATATATATATATATATATATATTTCATGATGTATTTGAAACAGATTGATACCAACTACATTATTGTACGATGTCTCCTTCATGAAATATAAATTTATTTCTAGGACACTGCAGTTTCACTGTTTAGGAAGGTGTGTGTGTGTGGGAGGGTTACAAGTGGGGACACACATTTCTCAACATGTACTACTTGTGCACAAAAATTCAACTTTCCCTAAATTTATTGTGGGTTATGGTCTCTTTTTGCCTTTATTGACTGGACTAAGAGGATCGCGCAGTCAGGAGAGGAGTCACGCCCACACCAACTGTGTCGTTATCAACCCTTCGAAGGCATTTATCCTCCCCCATGCATTCTGTATCTCTCAAGGGATACGACTCGGAGACGACTGGCAGAAGGTGGGATTAGATGTCGGCGCCCATTATGGCGTCTACCACTGACACCTCAACATAATTGAAATAATTTTGCTTGAATAACGTAAGTAGTTTGTTTTTAGACATTTTCAAATGATTAAACGATCCAAAATTAGAAGCGTCCATTAAAAATAATTCAAAATATTAAAATATCAAAATTATAATAACTATATTTCTAAACTAAGAACCTTATCTAAAATTCTATTTTAGATCCTTGTAGAGCTTTCAAGGGGCTCTTAAAGTTCATAGCTAGTTATTTTTAGTCTTCGAGATATAAGCATCATAAACTTAGAAAACGGAAAATTTTCAATCTTCTTCAACTTTACAAAACGATTCCCCAAAAACAACAAGAACTTTGTAACAAGAAAGATCAATCATGCATAAAGCATTGATTATGAAACACTTTCCAACTTCAATGCAATTTCATTTAAAAAAGTCTAAAATGCGATATATTCCTCGGTAATATTTTAAAAATTATCACAATACTACATTAATTTATTATATTTGAAAACTTAAAACTTGATTGAAAAAAATGAACTTCATTCAAATGACGGCATTGCAATGTGAATTGCCTGGTTTAAACATCTCTAAAATGCGATACATTCCTCGGTAATGTTTTTAAAATTATCGTAATACTACAATAATTTATTATATTTGATAACTTCATCGAAAACAACTGAAATTTATTCAAATGACGCCATCGAAATATAACACGTCTGGCTCTCTCTATAAAAGCAGCATTTCATTCATAAACATATTTCCATTCATTTCATTCATCACAATACTATAATAATTTATTTTATTTAAAAAATTAAAACCATGGAGATACAAGTAATTAAACTCTATGCTTAAAACTTCATCGAAAAAATCGTCCTTCTCTTTGTAAAATCAATAAATATTTCATTCATATCAGCTATGCAGACTCCATGAGCTAAATAGTTTTACGTTAAAGAAATGGAGTAATTCTTATACAACACATTCTACATATTTTGCTGTTTACATTTTCCATAAGTGAAAAATAGGCTTCGTTGCAGAAATAATCAGGTTTGGATGATCATTTAATACATACACTCAAATATATTGTAATTGCGTTGTTTCTGTATGTAGATGTGCAGAATTTAAGCAAAAATAAAGCGGTTTTAGGACGGATACAACACTAAATACGAATTAAAAAGAACTTTAAAAATCACGATTTTGACACAAGATGGATGTCATACTTTATTTTGAAGTGAGTCACGTGATCTTTCATATAATGGTCACGTGATCGCTTCGTATAAGAGATGTAATTATTATTTTAATTTTTATATAAAAAACTACTAAATATATTTTTCTTAAATTTTTTTTATATATTTTATGGAATAGTTTGAATATTTCCTAAAATTTTCGAAGCAATTTGTGAATTTTAAATCCCCTTAAAAAATGTTTGAAAAGTTAGGTCCCATAGGGTTCAATGTATTTCATTTTTTCAACCCGGGTTCAATCCAAAACTAATTGGATGATATTATTTATTTATATTCCCATAGGTCCCACAGACCGTCTGAACAACATACTAAAATTTCATTTTGATAAAGTCATTTTTACGGCAGTTATCGTGCTAACGGACAGATAGACAGACAGAAGCCAAGCCAAGACGCTTCGTTACGGGCTTCCATGGGACCGAAGGTCCCTCACGCCCACATCGAAAATAAAAATGTCCACTGTTAGTGATTTTGAGATGCTGGAGAAATAGCAATATGCACTCTTCAATGATATGGGTGCTTTGATGAGTCCAGTGGCGACGGATGTTCATGTAGTCGCCTGCATCTTGGAGTGGCTGTAGAGTACTGAGCTCAAGGCTCAAGGCAGGGTGGGATTAGTGAAGTGCCCAGGAGAGGATAGTAATCCCCCCTTTAAACTTCAGGCGAAAAGGAAGATACAAGAAAAAGGCATTCATAAGATGAAAGAAGAAAATAAAGGGAAGCTCAGGTGGAAGACAACATCATGCCGATACCTGAGTCTTCATAAAGAAAGGACTGAGGCCCAAGTGAGCGCACAGTAGAGAAGAGGAAGAATGGGGAGACAGAGGTGCACCAAGAAAGGTGCAGGGCCTTGAGCAATGAGAGTCCGACATATATATACAAAATACATAAAATTAAGGAAAGCTTATGAATAACGCGGGAAATCCCAAAAGCAAGGGAGAAGCACAGAAAAAGTTAAAAGGTTGCACCAGAAAGAGAGAAGAAAAAAGACTATGTTAGACGTCTCCGCTTTTTAGGGCGGAAATAAATATCACGTACCGGTCTTCCAGGTAACGACCGAGGGCGCTTTTGCGCCCTTGGGTTACGAGGATGGTAACGATGGATACTGTCTAACGTAGGGTTTTTGACACTTCTCAGACCTCTATGAAATTTAATGGATAACTTTTTGACGTGTGCCAAAACAGGCCTAATTTGGAGGTCTTTATGCAAAATTTCTAACCGGACGTAGTTCGGAAGATTTGCAAACGAACGCAGAGCGTTATTTTGAATAACTTGAAGTTTCCTAAGGTGAGTCTCAGCTGCGGTACCCCATATAGGTGAACCGTACGTCATAATTGGACGTATATAGGACTTGTATAATAATAACTTATTACGGATTGACAGGCGGCTATTTCTAGCCAATAAGGGACGGAGCTGGATGAATGAAAGCTTCACTTTCCTGCATGTTTCAGAAATGTGTTGCTTCCATGTTAAATTAGAATCTAAGTACACTCCAAGGTATTTATAAGAAGATTGCCAGGGAATAGGCTGATTGTTCAAAATTAAATTAGTGTTTGGGGGATCCCTAGGGGACGGGAAGGTAACTGCTGCACACTTACTAACATTGACTTTAATACGCCAATTTATTAGCCATTGCGTCATGTCATGAAGATAATTTTGAAGAAGGTCATGCACGATGTGTGTCTGTTTATGTTGTGCGATAAGGGCCGTGTCGTCAGCATAGAGGCTAAGAGAGACACCGGGGGAACGTGGAATATCATTAATATACAGGTTGAACAATCTGGGCCCAACAAGAGAACCTTGAGGGACCCCGCTAAGAATATTCCTGGGAGAGGAAAGAAAGTTAGAGACTCGTACAACAAAGCTACGCTCTGTTAAGTACGAGTGAAGGATTTTAATAAGATCAGGAGGAAAAGAGCGTTTGATAAGCTTGAACAACAGACCATTTATCCATACCTTATCAAACGCCTTTTGAATATCAATAAAGACTATAGAGGTACTTTCTTGTATGCTACGAGCTTCATGAATGAGCTCAACGACCCGGAGAAGCTGGTGTTCGGTAGAGTGCTTCTTTCTGAACCCATACTGCTCAGGAATCATAATATTGTTCAGGTCGCAGAACTCATCCAAACGCCGCAATATCACATACTCGAAAAGCTTAGAAAGACAGGAAAGAAGAGAGATAGGTCGATAGTTGACCGGAAGAGTTAGATCAAGACCAGGCTTGGGAATGGGTGCTACAATAGCAACCTTCCAAGCCTTCGGGAAGTAGTTAAAATGTAAGAGAAGAGTAAATAGTTTAGCAAGATAGCTTTTAAGAAGGTTAGGTAGATTTTTTAACATATTAGGAGAGAGAAGATCCTTCCCAGGAGCTTTATTCTTCTTAAGTTTTTGAATACGGGGAAGCAGTTCAGCATAGGTAACATCAGACATAGTTCTGGGTGTAGGTGAAGAGAGAAATTGTTCAACCTTGGGATCAACAATCGATACCGTTCTGGCATCGATTACATCATGGTGTGGTTCAAACTGACTTCTAAGACTGTCTGCAAGCAGTTCAGCCTTTTGTGTGTTGGGGATGGACCTTCCATTAGGACCCTCAAGGGTCGGTAGGTGTGTTTTGTGCCTACGATAGTGTGAGGCAGCCCTCCAAATGGTGTTGTCTGTAGTCGTTAAGGACTCAACATATGTATTCCAACGTGCATTTGAAAATGCCTTAAGACGTGATCTCACCTGGGCACGTGAGAAATTAAGTTCACGCTTAAGGCAGGGGTCTCTGCTGGCCTGCCAAGCTCTACGTATCCTATTTCTTTCTTTGATCATCTCCCGAAGATCCTGCGGAAGCCTGTAGAAGTCAACTTTAGTCTCCTTGGGCCGTGAGGACGCAGCGTAGGCATTACGAAGCATATCTTCAAATTTTTCTACCTCTGCGTCCAAATGGTCCGTGGAGCTAGCAACAGGAGGGGACGGGGTTTCATTTGCAAGTAGAGTTTTAAATTTTTTCCAGTTAGTTTTGAGTTTAGCTGTGCTCCTAAGATCAAATTTATGAAGTTCCAGAGTATAAATAATAGGGAGATGATCAGAAGGAAGTTCATTAAAAGCCTCCATGCAATAAGTATAAGGAATGTTGCTGGTGATGGCAAAATCAATAACATTATTTAAATGGGTGGGTTCACCCGGAGCTACAATCTCATAGTTGTGCTCGTCGGCCCAGCGCTTAAGCTTGGAACCTCGAACATCAACTCGAGGACAACCCCAGGCTTGGCTTTTAGCGTTAAAATCACCAGCAACTATTACATGGGGCGAAATTTTGAATAAGGTGTTAAGATCAGCAATGACAGGTCCAGCTTTAGAATTAGGTGGAAAATAGACAGACGCAATGGTCAGGGAAGGATTATTTGAAAGATTCAACTGAAGAACAGTGGCTTCACCAGCTTGAAGAGCAGGAGTGGGAATACGGTTGTTTTCAATTTTCTGACTAACATAAATAGCAGTACCTCCCGCGGGGTGATTGCTAACATGATTCCTGTCATCATTGTATAAATCATAGTTAGCAATTTTACAGTTTTTCCCTGGACTGAAATGGGTCTCTTGGACCAAGAACAGATCTAAGTTATTATTTATACAAAAATCCCTAGCTTCCTGGATTTTACCTCTAAGTCCATTGGCATTCCAGATGCCAATGGTAAGATCCTTCAAGATTCGTAAGGGCACAACCATAGCCGAAAGAAGGGGGGCTAACCTTGACTAATGAGAGCAAAAACGCTCTCATAAATTATATTAACCCTATCTATCTCGGTAGGAGCTGACCGCATTGCAGGTAGAGCATTTTTAAATGCTCTGCTAGTAACTTCCATACCATAACGGTCCTCAAATCTAAATAGATAACTTAGGAAGTCATCTGCAGCTTGGTTACTATCGTTGGCTCCTTGGGGTGCTGCTAATTTTGGGGTGGCATTTACTGTCTTTTTGGGGACCTCACTATGTCCATCTGTGACAGAGGCATAGGACCTCTGCGGGTTCACAAGCTTTTTTGTGAAGGTAGAGTTTACGGGAGGGGTGGTTTTTAGTTTCGGGAACCTGGGACAATTTCGATATGAGGCGGGGTGGTTGCCTCCACAGTTAATGCATTTACAAGGGTCTTCATAAATCTTAGTGCATTCTTTAGTTAAGTGGGGTTTAGCACATTTAACACAATTTGGGGGAAGATGACATGAGTTGCTAGTATGAAAAAATGACTGGCAACGGTAGCATTGTACTACCTGTTTAGGGCCCCTATACTTTTCAATTTTTATGATGATACTAAACAGGTTTGTTAGTTTGTAGATTTGTTCGTTTACCGGTGTTTTTGCAATTTGCACGTAAAACAACGGCATATTTACTCTGTTAGTTTTCGGGCCTCTAGCCAGTTGAGTAACGCTTATGGTTTTGAGCCCCATACACTCTAACTCACGAGCAATTGCCGTTGTTTCCGTGCAAATTGGGAGACCTCTAATAACTACCTTGAGGGGTTTCTGATCGTCCAGAAGGTATGATTTAAACTCTACCTTGTTTAAAAGCAAAAATCTCTGTATTTTAATATAGTCATCCCTAACATTAACATGTACTTTCAAAAAGTCACCTGAACCGGTGAGTTTGCTGCTTAGGTTGGGGACTATTTTCTTTAGGTCAGCAATTAAATGGGACCAATTAGTTGTTACTGCAATAAAGAAAGGTGGTGGTCTACGTTCCTTTTTTGGGGCATCTTCGGGGTTTTCAACATTATCATCAGCTTCAATTGCTGGTACTTGACTTTTGGGATAGTTAACAATTTGGGGGAATACTAGGGTTATCGATAAGGGTGGCAGATTTTAGGCTGGCAGTGTGCCTTTTTTGAGGCTTTTGGAATCCATCGTCGTCAACGCCTCGAGGGTGTTTCTTAGAGCTAATGACATTTTTAACATTATTTACATTTTTAGGGTTAACAATATTATTTACACTAAGTTTACTAATATCAGGCAGATTGGAGGCAGGTATCTGGTCAGAGGGGCAAGGAGACAATGAATAACTGCCGGAGGAAAGCCTCCGACAGGACTCACCATACTTGGGTAGATTGTGAGCCTCGATGAGCTTGGATAGAGTCATCTCACATCTATCGATGATATCCTTCAATTTATCCTTATCCACGCTGTTGTCGGCCTTCCTCCAGAGGAACGTCTTTTCGTTGATAACATCTCGGAGTCTGGCTGCTTCGGCTTTAGGATCAGCATTTGAGGAAACTCTGGCATGAAATTCAGCTTCTTCAATGCTCCAATCTAGCATTTCCACAGATTCCACTTGCTGGTAGAGAGGAATCAAAGTATTTCCACTTGCGGGAGGATCTGGAGGTATGACAACAGGTGCCGGTGGAGTCTCATGGACCGGGGAGTCGTTAACACGGGTTCTCATCGTTGTTGCAGAGCTAGCGAAAAACACGACCTCACTACTCGGCGTCAAGAATGCGAATGTGTTTCAAAAAAGTGAGAGTACTGAGCTCAAGGACTCAAGGAATTGCCGTTAATGGAGTACCTAGCAAAGCTACAGTGTGCTTGCTTTCACCTCCGATCATAAATAAAAGGTTAGGAAATCAGAAAAGGATATTTTATAATAAAATAGGTATCCAGCAGGATCGTTGCGGTGCATGTAAGGCAGGATTGAGACGAGTCCCAATACGGTCTACATGTCGCTGATTTAGAAGATGGAGTAATACCTCCTAGAAATAAAGGAAAATTTGGAAGTAATGGGTGAGTTCCGTGGAACTCTGCCTTGAGACCATGAGAAACGTTCAAGTTAAGCAGAAGGAGGCGGGACAGCGGAGAGCGCCGGCAGATCAAAAGGATTCTGGCCAAGCCAATCAAAACTCCCCAAGGTTCTAGAAAACGGGAGAAAAACGAGACCTGCAAGCAGGACCTGTCATAACAAAAATAAATAAAAACTTAGGGGGATTTGGACAGTTCACAAATACTGTCGTAAAGATTAGCAATTCTATCTATTATTCTAGTGGATTCTCTTAGTTTCGGGAGGGCAGCATTGAGGGCTTGCTGTAGGAAATCTCTCCGATAGCCGTTTCTTTCGAAGCGGACAATCAGATCAATGACCTCCAGCCAGTCATCTCTAGTAGAATCATTCCCCTCAGTAGGGGGTATGTTAGCATTAAAATTTACAACTTGATCTATGGGGGTAGTTTTAGAAGGAAGTTTAGGAAAGTCCTGATCATTGTGCTTAAAAGCGGAGGCATAAGATTTTGTACTATCAGCAAACTTGCTGGGGAAAGTACGAGGTTTAGCAGTCTTTGGTTTAGGAAATTTAGGACACCCGCGATAACTTGCAGGGTGTTCACCACCACAATTTGCACAAGTGCATTTAACTTCCGGTCTTTTAGGACATTCAAAAGAACGATGATCGCCCGCACACTTCACGCATTTGGGCGGCAGATGACATGAATTTGCTGCATGATGCCATTTTTGACATGAAAAGCACTGAGTGCTGGCGCCTTTGCGCCCTCTGTATCTCTCTACTTTTATTACCACTCCTAGCAGCTTAATCACTTGGTAAATTTTAAGATTTGAGGGATTTTTGTCTAATTGGACATAGAATAGAGGCATTAAGATTCTGTTGTTTTTAGGGCCTTTATAGAGCTGAGTAATGCTTCTAATTTGGAATCCTCCAGCTTCAAGTTTTTCTTTAATTAAATCTACTTTAGTGGGGACCGGGAGCCCCCTGATCACAACTTTTAACGGTTTTTCCTCGTTGAGGAGAAAAGTCCTGAAAGAAATTTTGTCATCAATTAATCTTCTTTGAACATCCATGAATTCTTCACGAGTGTCTACATCAATTTTGAAGAGATTTCCTCTCAAACTGCTTACAATCGAAGGTGCTACAAGGCGCAACTGGTTTAGGTAGTCATACCAGCTAGTGCTGGGAACAATAAAGAGGGGGGGAGGGCGGCGTTCCTTTTTAGGAATTTCCTCAACATTCGTTGCGTCAGGCGCAGGAACCTCAGGGTCAAGAACAGGTTTGACCGTTGAAAGGGGAGAGGGAGGAACGTTCTTTGCAGCTTTGGCAGTGTGCCTCTTGGGCACCTTGACGAATCCTTCATCATCAGGATCAATGAGGGAGTGTTTGCTAGCACTAGTGCTAGGTTTATCAGTTGGGCTGGCAGTGTTGCAAAACTTTTCAAAGTCCTTCATGACATCGAGCACCTCTCTGGATAACTCAATTCTAGAGCTCGTGCTTGAGCACTTAGTCTGGGTAGGCAAGGAGGATTCAAGAGACATCTTGGGTGAAGAGGAGACAACAGAAATCCCATGAGAAGAACTCATGGGGGGCTCACCAGAAAGATCCATACTGTCTGCGTCATCCAACGCGACTTCCATCTCTTTCTCCATAACAGCTGCTTTTGCCTTAAACAAAAGCCATTCTTGTCTTGTGATATCCCTAGGCGGGTTATCGACTATGACACAAAGTTCATCAAAATCAAAAACAGAGTTTTGAAGTTTCTCAAGATCAGGTTTCCCTCGAGAGGGTATTTCTTCAGAAAGAGCATGATATTGTTCCTTGAACTTTCTCCAATCAGCCATACACAAATCGGATCCAAAGACCTTCTTAAAAGCTGTGACTGAAACGAGCACACGTGAAAGATCCATACCGAGAAAATGGCGCAGAGCAGGAGAGACCGGACAAACGACCTCACCCAACGGCATCCATAGTTCGACTCAGAGTACTGAGCTGCTGTGGCTGCAAGAGAAATGGGGAGGGCGGGGCCAAGGGCTGGTGACCAATAGAAAATGCTCGCTGGTTTATTTTATAAGATACAAGAATTTCAATTTACATTAAGTGCAGTGAGAATTTATAAAGTTAAGTTAAGTTTAGAAATAAATTATTTTAAGTATTGAATTTAATAAATAATCATTTAGATGAAGCGAAGTATCATGAACTAAGTGTAGTTCAGGTTTACGTGTTATCAAGTTAAGTATATTTACAAGTTATTCACAAGTTCCGTCTCTCGTTGTGAAAAAAGAAGGCCCTTTTCAGGCACACAATACATTAAATTTACAGTTATAAAACATTAAATTAGTACAGTTACTTTATTTACAGTCTAGTCAGAGCTGTCTCTGACTTTCAAAGTGACCGGGCTGGCATCAAAGGCGCGGACAATGCAAGATCAAAGGGATTGAGGGTACGCCGGGGAGGACGAATCAGAGCGCTCCATTTCACTCAGGGTCTGCCGAGGCAGCTCCAGAGTGGAAAAGTGCGAACTTCAACGTCTGCCGGCGTACAAGGTTAGGAAACGCCTGCCTGGGGCGCAGAATATCTGGGGCGCTTCCACGGAGGCACCGCAGGCCCGGTGAGAAGGTGTCTAGGCCTTCTTTTCCCAAGGTAGGAAGTCGTGGAAGTGTCATAGCTACTATCGACACCTCTCAGGCAGGGTTTGCTACTATTCTTCCTGAAAAATTTTTGAGAAGTGGTCCGAATGTGCCCAGTAACGTGTGGGACTTTAAGGTCATGATGAATCACCTCGTTCTGGACAAACCAGGGCGCATTAACAATACAGCGCAAGACTTTATTTTGAAACACTTGCAGTTTCTCGATGTGCGTTTTTGCAGCCGAACCCCAGACAGGACAAGCATACAAAAACGCAGGTGCGATGATTTGTTTGTAGATGAGCAGTTTATTATAAAGGGACAAGTGAGACTTTCTTCCGAGAAGTGGGAGGAGGGCTACAAAGGTTTTATTAGCAGATGCAATTTTATTTGTGATATGCTCAGAGAAAAGTAATTTGGAGTCCAAAGTGACTCCCAAATACTTTGCAGACTGTGAAAAGGGGATCGGATCATTGAAAATTTTAAGGGAAAAGTTACTGATGCTAAGTTCTCGGTAGTTCGGTCGAAAAATGACAACTGCACTCTTGGTCGGATTAATTTTGATTCTCCAGGTCACGAGCCAGTGCTCAAGACTATTCTTTATGTATCTTTGGAGTGTGTTAATCGTGTGATGTGGCTTGGAGCTTCTAGACATCAGGGCTGTGTCATCGGCAAAGATGGCCAGCCTAATATAAGGGTTCTTTGGTATATCGTTGATATATAAATTAAATAGAAGTGGGCTTAAATTTCCGCCCTGAGGTACCCCGGCTCTGATTGGCCGAAGAGAAGAGTAAGAATGTTCAACTCGTACGCGGAAAGAACGTTTAGCAAGATACGAGTTGATGAGAGCCAAAAGTTGTGTCGAAATACCAAGTCGGACCAGCTTGGTGAGCAGACCCGGAATAAAGGCTTTATCAAAAGCTTTACTGATATCAAAAAATACTATGCTGGTATACTGCTTGTTGGTAGAGTTTTTGTGAATAGTTTCAACTACACGCATGAGTTGGGAATGCGTGGAAAAATCAGATCGAAAGCCGTGCTGTTCAGGAATTAAAATGTTTTTCGATCTGCAGAAACTAGTCAAACGTCTAAGCAACACTAACTCAAAAATTTTGGAAAGGCTAGATAGAAGGCTGATGGGTCTGTAGCTATCAGCAGAATTTGGATTTTGACCATTTTTGAAGAGAGGGATGACGTCAGCAGTCTTCCAACTCTGGGGAAAGTAACGAAGTTCCAACATATGATTAAGGAGCACGGTGAGCCAGCACTCATAAAAAACAGGGAGATTCTTCAGCATTCTGTTGCTGATCTTATCAGAGCCAGGTGATTTCTTTGCCTTGAAGCTGTGTATGATGTTGTGTACTTCAGCCAAGTGTATGGATTCAAGGTCGTTTGGTGCTTGTACATTTAGAGCGTTCTGATTGGTCTGTTGGAAATCGTGTAAAGTGCTTGTGTAGATATGGCTGAAGTTAGGGTCTTCGTGTGGAGTGAATTGGAGTTCCAAGCTATCTGCAATTGCATTAGCTTTTTCCTCCGCAGTCTGGGCGAGAGAGTGTAAGCCGTTAATGGGCGGAATTGAAGTTTTCGTGGTTCTCATGTTTTTTGCTGTTCGCCAGAGACTGTGATTCGTGGGTGTAAGTCCCTCA
Source organism: Amaurobius ferox (assembly GCA_951213105.1). Classification (NCBI taxonomy): domain Eukaryota; kingdom Metazoa; phylum Arthropoda; class Arachnida; order Araneae; family Amaurobiidae; genus Amaurobius; species Amaurobius ferox. The sequence goes on from OX578133.1 coordinate 59,754,375, forward strand.
AGGTGAGTACGCCAGCGTTGCTGGGTGTGAGTTCGAATCATAGACTTGACCTCGCTATGAAGGTGGCGGAGTTGCGCTTGCAAAGGGGGATACCTACTGCGCTGCCAATCTCTCCGCACACGGTTACGCTGCCTAATTTTGACTTTAATATCACTCGGGAGTGAGTGATAGTTCACACGTGAACGATTTGGTTTCGAGGCTGCAGCAAATGCCTCTAGCAGTAAGTGATTAAAATCTTGGACGCTATTATCAATATCGTCCGTGCTGGTAATTTTGAGAGGGGGGGGGGGGCAGTACTTTTAGTATTAAGAAGGTGACGAAAATCGTCCCAATTTGTATATAGCTCCACCGGGTGGTCCAAAATGATATTATCAATATTAAGGGTGAGAATTACAGGAAGGTGATCAGATGTCAATTTATTATCGACACTGATCGTATGACTGAATGGAATATTTCTGAAAAGAGCCAAATCAATTATGGTTGGGGTCCTTCCTGTAAAGAAGTGAGTGGGAGTGGGTGGAGCTATGATCCTGAAGTTGGCGCACTGAGCCAATCGTTTTAGATCTCTGCCTTTTCCATTCGAAGCTATGTCCCAGGAAACATGGCGAGAATTTAGGTCACCAGCGATGATAATATTACTGCTAAGTCCTAAAAGTGCTTCAAGCTCCGAGGAAGGTAATCTAGTATTATTATCAGGAGGGATATACACTGAAGCAAGTGCAATCGGGACCAAATTTGGAATAGTGACCTGAATAGCTGTGGCCTCAAGCTTCGTGAAGGCCGGGACACTTAACCTATGATGAGGAATGTTGTTTTTAACATAGAGTGCAGTGCCGCCGTTGACGCCACCCCTCACCGCCGCCCCAGCTCTCATTCTATATGAGAAATAACCTGTGTAATTACAGATTCCTGGGGAGGCGGGGGGGGGGGTGAGGTGGGTCTCATTCACCATAAAAATATCGAAGTTTTCATCTACAACATAATCACGCATCTCGTCGAGCCTAGAACGCACTCCATTGGCGTTCCAAAAGCCGACCTTGAGAGACTGCAAGGTATGGGATGCCGAAGACTGCAAGGTATGGAGACTGCAAGGTATGGAGAGACTGCAAGGTATGGAGAGAACATGGCGACAGCCAAGAAGAACGGTGGGGGGGACTTATCTAGCCAGAGCGTTATAGCTCCGGTAGAGAGTCCATACTAAATCAATTTGCGTGGTCGCTTCACGCAGCGCTGGAAGTGCTCGCTCGAAAGCGGCCAGTAATAATTCCTTGTCATGAGTACTTCTCATGGCAAGGAGGGTTAAAAGAAATTCGGTGTAGTTGATAGGGTTACTATCAACTGGAGTTTTAGAATTTTGGTTTGCGACAACTGGGACCGACTGAGCCTCAGCAATTTGTCCGGAGTTTTTGGTAGGAGGGTTAGTTAAATCCTGTGATGTGCCAGAAGCGACGGTGGAGAAGCTAACGTTGGGCTTGATGCCAGCGGGCCGGTAAGGACGGTTGAAGTTCCCAGGGTTTGTACCAGGGGGGGGGGGCGAGAGTTAATTTTAGTTTTATTCTGGGGAGCCCTATTGCTCTTGGTCAGGGACGAGTTGCCCGGGTTTTTCGGGCAACCGCGCCAGTTAGCTGCATGCTGTCCGCTGCAGTTGCAGCAGTATAGAAATTCAGCTTTGCATTCACTAGCGGCATGTGGGCCTGCGCACTTGACGCACCGCTTCGGCAAGTTACATGCTAAACTGCTATGGAAATATCCATTGCACGAATAGCACTGGCTTGCGAAGCCTTTGCGCCCGGCGTACGGCTCCAGTCTCACTTCCGTGCCCAAGAGCATGTGAATTTCATATAAGTCTTCCGGGTTAGTCCCGGGTGCTAACTGGAGGTAGTAGAGAGGGAGGGGCTCTCTGGTCCCTCTCTTATTCATTCTGTAATTATTAATGACAGTGAAGCCCATTGCTTCCATAGATTTAGTAATAAGTTTAATGTCCGTCACCACGGGAAGCCCTCTGATGACGACCTTAATAGGAAGGTCTTCTTTTAGAGAATAGGTTTTAAACTGGACACCGGTTCTCTTTAAGTAGTTGGTGCAGTTCCTAAACTCGTCATCGCTTTTGACGTGCACCTTAAAAAATTGTCGGTCAAGGACCGGAACAATTTTAGGTGCAAACCTTTTTAGGTTAAACAGAATCGATGGCCACTCAGGTTGAGAGGCACTGATCAAAAGCGGAGGCGTGGTGGGAGGCGCAGGGGTCGGCAAATTAGCCGATGTGCCGTCCTTACCGAGTCCGGTCGATGGAGCATTCCTATTGGTCGGCTCTGAATCTGCTGAAGTTCCAGTATTCCTGGAAGATTTGGAGATCTTGTGCACAAATCCTTCTTCATCAACGAAGGTTCTAGGATTATAATTTAAATTAGTGGCCCTACGTTTAGCACTATTATTTAAGTCTGAGCTGGTAATATTATTTTGAGAGGTATTTGCAGCGTTTAAGTTTAGATTTCCGATTTGCTTAGCGGCCTCGTGGGCGGCTTGGTCTAAGTTAGAATTATCTAAGTTTTTGGAATTAATCTGGGTGTTTAACCCTGCAGAATTATTATTAGTAGTTTGGCTAATAGAATTAACATTATTAGCTTTAGAAATACATGAATCAGTGGCTTTAATAGCCGAATCCTCAATAGTGGAGGGGGGGGGGGAGGGTAAAATCAAATTATATTTACCACTGCAGCCCAGCTCATCAGCCATCTCCAGTAGTTCCGCCTCGAGTCTCTCCAGCTTGGACTTGAATTTGGCGTAGTCAACTTTGTCCTCTGTGGTCTTTTTGGCTTGCTGCCGGCAGATGAGATCATGCTCTAAATCGGCGACGACTTTCTTGAGTCGCAGTAGGTCCTCAGTCGAATGCTTTTTAGTTGGTGGAATTATGATACAATCATTCTGCGTAATGTCCATTACTGCTTCGCAATCAACGTTCTCATTCACAACACTATCGTTGCTAACATGCCCAGGCGCTACCTGGGCTTCGCTGTATGTCGCGGGAGCGCTCATACCGTGCGTCCTACACTCTTGGAGTCCAAGCTCCGAATCACAGGAACAGAATAGACAGACAGAATGAACAAAGTCATAAACACTTTTCAACTTTGTTGTAAAGTGTTAGAAACAAATGATTGATACAGAAAAAGGATTAGCTGTTAAACAATTTTGTCGCTTTCTGTTTACATCTATATTCTGTCGCTTACTTTTTATTTCGTTTACTGTTTATGTTGCTTACTGTTTATACTTTTATAGTTTAAAACATATTTCGAGTGAAAGTAAGTAAAATAAGGCGTAAACTCTCTCGAACAAAAACTTTTCTGTTTTTTCGAAGAAAAGTTTAAAATATTAAAATATTCAAATTATTTTTTATATATTTATAAATAGAACTGTGTTTTCGACAAAGCAAATAAAAAATCGTTCAAATTTTTTATCAATTGAGTTTGGAGATATAAGCGTCCAAAGATTATTAACACTTTACAACAAAGTTGAAAAGTGTTTATGACTTTGTTCATTCTGTCTGTCTGTCTGTCCGTTAGCACGATAACTGCCGTAAAAATGACTTAATCAAAATGAAATTTTAGTATGTTGTTCAGACGGTCTGTAGGACCTATGGAAATATAAATGAATAATATCACCCAATTAGTTTTGGATTGAACCCAGCTTAAAAAATGAAATACATTGAGCCAGCCCTATGGGACCTAATTTTTCAAACATTTTTTAAGCGGATTTAAAATTCACAAATTGCTTCGGAAATTTTAGATAATGTTCAAATTGTTCCATAAAATATATAAAAAAAAATTCAGCGAAATATATTCAGTAGTTTTTTAAATAAAAATTAAAATAATAATTACACCTCTTATATGAAGCGATCACGTGACCATGATATGAAAAGATCACATGACCCACTTCAAAATAATATATGGCATCCATTTTGTCTCAAAATCGTGATTTTTTAAGTTCTTTTTAATTCATATTGAGTGTTGTATCCGTTCTAAAACCACTTCATTTTTGCTCAAATTCTGTGCATCTACATACTGAAACAACGCAATTACAATATATTTGAGTTTAAATGATCATCCAAATTTGATTATTTCTACAACGAAGCCTATTTTTCACTTATGTAAAATGTAAACAGCAAAATATGTAGAATGAGTTGTATTAGAATTGCTGTATTTCTTTAACACAAAATTATTTAGCCCATGGAGTCTGCATAGCTGATATGAATGAAATATTCATTGATTTTATGAAGAGAAGCACGATTTTTTTCGATGAAGTTTTAAGCATAGAGTTTAATTACTTGTAGCTCCATGGTCTTAATTTTTGAATAAAATAAATTATTATAGTATTGTGATGAATGAAATGAATGGGAAAATGTAATGAATGAAATGCTGTTTTTATAGAGAAATCCGGGCGTGTTATTTTTTCTATGACGTCATTTGAATGAATTTCAGTTGTTTTCGATGAAGTTTTCAAATATAATAAATTATCGTAGTATTATGATAGTTTTAAAAATATGACCGAGGAATGTATCGTACTTTAGAGATGTTTAAACCAGGCAATTTATATTTCAATGCCGTCATTTGAATGAAGTTCATTTTTTTCGATGAAAGTTTAAGTTTTCAAATATAATAAATTAATGTAGTATTGTGATAAATTTTAAAATATTACCGAGGAATGAATTGCATTTTAAACTTGTTTAACTAAAATTCCATTGAAGTTGGAAAGTGTTTCATAATCAATGCTTTAAGAATGATTAAATCTTTCTTGTTTAATTTTTCGTAACACTCCGATTACAGCCAGAGATACCACATCCATAGATATTATTCACATCTAAAAATGAAAAATTTGGTATTTCTTTCTTAGTCAGGATGATCCCTATTTTATAAAACTGTACACCAATATTTCCCCGTACTCCTCGTCCGTATACTTTTCCCAGTATTTGTTTGGGTTAATGTGCCTGTGAAAATTGTTTCAGATGCCTGTTTATTATTTTTCTTACAGCTAAAATAAAAGCGAAATTTTGGTGTTTACTCTTTTTTTCAGCCCCTTTCCCTCATTGACTGCAAAAATTAAAAATTAAAAATATTTATCTTAGTCTATTTTTTGATACTCCACTTGAGAATTTTTATCGTTTTTAATTCTAACTCCCCCTCCCCCTAGCTTTTATTATCTCCTTCATTGTTTGAAGTCAATCTGAAGTCTCCCAGTCCCCCCCCCCCACGTGTTTAAACTGTGTTAATGAATCTCTGAAAAATGTATCAGAATTTTTCGGTCATTTACTTTTTTTACAATTAAGGGAAATCCAATATAAATTGGTATTTTAACCGCTTCCTTTTTCAATAATTGCAAAATTTAAAAAGTTGTCATTTTTATTTCCGTATTAATGCAGCGGAATTTATTATTCCAATTCAATACTCTATCTGTTTATGTGAATTTTCACACTCCTCAAAATTTTTTGCTCCTTTTGTCCCCCCTAATTAACCTGAATGTTTAATTTTCATCTTATTTGGATTGAGTTGATGTATCTCCGATATCTGTTTCAGATTTTTCGAATATTACATTTAAGAAACGAAGAAAGAAAGTCATTTTAAGTGCTTTTTACTCTCATTGATTACAAAAATGAAAAAACAAAAAACTTAGTGATTTTCTTTTAGTCTCGATACATCCGAATTTTCTATCTTCTTAAATAATAAAAGGCAATGTCTGTCTGTGTGTCTGTCTGTATGTCTTATACACTATACGTTCAGCGACCACGCGTCGGAGAGCTACGAAATTTGGCAATCGGAGACCCGAGGGCGGGAAGGGGACACGTGAAAACCGATTTTTAAAATTTGAATTATTTTTTTAGTTATTTAATGTTTTATGCGATTTCGACCGTTTTTTCCCTCTTTCCCCTTTTTTCTCCACGATCCAGACGTCGAATAAAAAAACAAATCACACCACCGGAAAGAGTAGACAATTGCGAGTAAAAATATATCAATTTCAAATTTTAGGGACAAATTTTAATATTTTCTAAAGATGTTAAAACAAAAGTCACTTTTGGTTAAAAAAAACGAGCTTTCGTTTTTAAATCCTTCCATCGGGAAAAGTTCCGAGAATTCCGACTAATAATTTTACCTTTTTAGAAAGCTCAAAGATCTGGCATTCTTACAAGTCCAATCTGGTCAAGAAATAATTAAAATTGCCCGCAGGTTCGGGATTTTAAAATTTTCCGAATTTCAATTTCTCGGCGATCCGCTAAAGCAGTTCTTCACCGGCGTTTTTCCCCCACACAAGTTTTTTCCCGTTTCCATCGAGACCGCGCTTCCGGTTTTAAATTAATTAAGAGCTTAGCATATGTATTGTATACATCGGGTGAAATTATTATATTTATATGATATTTTAAATGGATATTTTAATTTATGGATATTTTAAATGGATATTTTAAATAATTTAAATGATTGAATTATGATGGATTGAATTGTGGTGATGTACTCGTATTTGAAATTATTATATTTATGGGTTGGTGGAACGATATGGATGATTGATGGAACGATATGGATTTTTTAAATGGATATTTTAATTTATGGATATTTTAAATGGATATTTTAAATGATGGAACGATGGATATTTTAAATTTATGGATATTTTAAATGATGGAACGATGGAATGAGGATGATGGAATTAAGAGCTTGTTTTCTGGGGTCCAGAGGGTCCGCCACGAATGGCGTAGGACACTTTCAATCCCTGGCCGAGCAGGAACAATCACTCCATCACCAGTCACTCTCACAGATCCACCCCCAAATTTATTAAAAACAAAAAGAGTGCCTGGCTAGGGCGGCTACAAAGCCAACAATATCAGGCAAAAGCCTGCAGGCAGAAAATTAACAAATAAATTATATTGTTAATAAATAAAACTAGGCCCCAGCCGCACCCAAAACTATTTACAAAAATAAAAAGCCAATTGGCCTACATGAAATATAACAAGGATCATATTAATTACTATACCAATTACCAAATTATTTACACTATTTACAATCAAACTTATAAATACCATACAATTAATTCATAAATTACTACTACAATACCAAATTAATCAATAATACCTACATCGCAGAAAAAAAATTTAGTGCACTTCTCCACAAATCCTTTCGGCAACCGAGACACAGCATTTAATACGACCAATGGACTGCGGGCGAGCCAGAACCCTATTTAACCAAAAATTCCGGTGTCCGTCCATAGATATGGCTACCCAAATGAAATTTTTTAGTAAAAATGCAATCGAACACATAATGAACAGGATCCCCCACCTCTCCACATGGTCAGGAAGGGGAGAGCCTACATTTAAACCTATTTAAATAGCTTGGAAAGGGACCGTGACCAGACAAAAAATGGAACACGGCCCTATCCAAGACCTGAAATTCAAGAGTAGGGACAGGACGGAACAACCGGGCACGCGATCCACCAGACAGGGAGTCACCGAAGGCACGCCAATCCTCAATCAATGCCGACCGAGGAATTAAGAGCTTAGCATATGGTCATTATAAAATTTAAATTAGCGCGCGGGAATTTCACTCGGTAGGCCCGGGTTCTTTTCCCGCCACTGCCTAAATTGCCACAGTGTTCAGGCGGAGTACGATCACGTTAAACATGTGGGTCTGTAAGTCCTTCCGAGAGGTTGGTTGTAGGGGAAGGAGGGTACGGTCCCTGTGGATGCCTCCCCCACTGGGTTCCGGTCTAAATTGGGTGAATAAAAAGAAAGTTATGGAGATTGTCGCAGAGGACGCAGTAGCCCAGTGGTTAGCGCGCGGGAATTGCACTCGGTAGGCCCGGGTTCGATTCCCGTCACTACCAAAACTGCCGCCGTGTTTACGCGGAGTACGATCACGTTAAACATGTGGATCCGCAAGTCCTTCCGAGAGGTTGGAGGTAGGGGGAGGAGGGTATGGTCCCTGTGGATGCCTCCCCCACTGGGTTCCGGTCTGAGTTGTGTGGCACGTCATGGCTGTCCAAACAGTTACCTTACACCTTTCTGGTAGGTCGCGCCAGCGAGTTTGCCACTGTCAGAATTTGCCACGTTCAGAATTTTCAAGGGTAGCTAACAGGCTTGTCTCCAAAGGCGGCTAGTAAATAATAAAAGGCAATGTCTGTGTGTCTGTCTGTCTGTCTTATACACTTTAAGTTCAGCGACCGAGCGTCGGAGAGCTACGAAATTTGGCAATCGGAGACCCGGGGTGGGTGGGAAGGGGACACGTGAAAACCGATTTTTGAAATTTTAATTATTTATTTTGTTATTTAATGTTTTATGCGATTTCGACCATTTTTTGCCCTTTCTGCCCTTTTTTCTCCACGATCCAGACATCGCAAAAAAAAAAAAAAAAAAAAAAAATCACACCACCGAAAAGAGCAGACAATTGCGAGTAAAAATATATCAATTTCAAATCTCAGGGACAAATTCTGATATTGTTTAAAGATTTTAAAACAAAAGTCACTTTCGGTTCAAACGAACGAACTTTCGTTTTTAAATCCTTCCATCGGGAAAAGTTCCGAGAATTTCGACTAATAATTTACATTTTTAGAAAGTTCACAGATCTGGCATTCTTACAAGTCCAATCTGGTCAAGAAATAATTAAAATTGTCCGGAGGATCCGGATTTTAAAATTCTCCGAATTTCAATTTCTCGGCGATCCGCTAATACATTTCTTCACCGGCCTTTTTCCCCCACACAAGTTTTTCCCCGTTTCCATAGAGACCGCGCTTCCGGTTTTAAATTAATTAAGAGCTTAGCATATGTATTGTATACATCGGGTGAAATTATTATATTTATATGATATTTTAAATGGATATTTTAATTGATGGATATTTTAAATGGATATTTTAATTTATGGATATTTTAATTTATGGATATTTTAAATGGATATTTTAAATAATGTAAATGTTTGAATTATGGTGGATTGAAATGTGGTGATGTACTTGAAATTATTATATTTATGGATTGGTGGAACGATATGGATGATCGATGGAACGATATGTATTTTTTAAATGGATATTTTAATTTATGGATATTTTAAATGATGGAACGATGGATATTTTAATAGAGCTTAGCATGTGGTCATTATAAAATTTAAATTAGCGAGCGGGAATCGCACTCGGTAGGCCTGGGTTCGATTCCCGCCACTGCCTAAACTGCCGTCGTGTTCAGGCGGACTACGATCACGTTAAACATGTGGGTCCGTAAGTCCTTCCGAGAGGTTGGTGGCAGGGGAAGGAGGGTACGGTTCCTGTGGATGTCTCCCCCACTGGGTTCTGGTCTAAATTGGGTGGCACTTCCTGGCCTTCCAAACAGTTACCTTACACCATTCTGGTAGGTCCCACCAGAGAGTTTGCCACGGTCAGAATTTTCAGGGTAGCGATAGACATTGCCTTCTATTATTTACTGGTCGCTAAGGGCGGCTAGTAAATAATAGAAGGCAATGTCTGTCTGTCTGTGTGTCTTATTACACTATACGTTCAGCAACCGCACGTCGGAGAGCTACGAAATTTGGCAGTCGGAGACCGGGGGTGGGAGTGGCGGTGGGGGTGGGAAGGGGACACGTGAAAACCGATTTTTAAAATTTGAATTATTTTTTGTTATTTAATGTTTTGTGCGATTTGGACCGTTTTTCACATTTTTCTCCTTTTTTCTCCACGATCCAGACGTCGTTGAAAAAAACAAATCACACCACCGGAAAGAGCAGACAATTGCAAGTAAATATATTTCAATTTCAAATCTCAGGGACAAATTCTAATATTTTTTAAAGATTTTAAAACAAAAGTCACTTTCGGCTCAAAAAACGAACTTTAGTTTTTAAATTCTTACATCGTAAAAGGTACTCATAATTTCGAGTAATAATTTTACATTTTTAGAAATCTCAACCATCAGGGATTCTTACAAGCCCAATCTGGTCAAGAAATAATAGAAAATGGCCGCAGGATCGGAATTTTAAAGAACTAATGATTTTAAATTCCTCGGATAATTCTCGGAAGATCCGATTTTCTCCCGCTGGTGACGTCACGTGTTCCCATGGAGACGGGTTAGAAAATTACGTTATATTTTAAATCATGGAATTAAGAGCTTAGCATATGGTCATTTTAAGTGGTAATTTATGGATATTTTAAATAGATATTTTAATTTTATGGATATTTTAAATGATGGAACGATGGAATGAGGATAATTTTAAATGATATTACGTTATATTTTAAATGATGGAATTAAGAGCTTAGCATATGGTCAAATTAAAATTTAAATTTTTAAATTAGCGCGCGGGAATTGCACTCGGTAGGCCCGGGTTCGATTCCCGCCACTGCCAAAACTGCAGCCGTGTTCACGCGGAGTACGATCACGTTAAACATGTGGGTCCGTAAGTCCTTCCGAGAGGTTGGTGGTAGGGGAAGGAGAGTACGGTCCCTGTGAATGCCTCTCCCACTGGGTTCCGGTCTAAATTGGGTGAATAAAAAGAAAGTTATGGAGATTGTCGCGTGGGGCGCAGTAGCCCAGTGGTTAGCGCGCGGGAATTACACTCGGTAGACCCGGGTTCGAATCCCGCCATTGCCAAAAGTGCAGCCGTGTTCCCGCGGAGTACGATCACGTTAAACTTGTGGGTCCGTATGTCCTTCCGAGAGGTTGGTGGTAGGGGAAGGAGGGTACGGTCCCTGTGGATGCCTCTTCCACTGGGTTCCGGTCTAAATAGGGTGAATAAAAAGAAAGTTATGGAGATTGTCGCGTGGGGCGCAGTAGCCCAGTGGTTAGCGCGCGGGAATTGCACTCGGTAGACCCGGGTTCGAATCCCGCCATTGCCAAAACTGCAGCCGTGTTCCCGCGGAGTACGATCACGTTAAACTTGTGGGTCCGTAAGTCCTTCCGAGAGGTTGGTGGTAGGGGAAGGAGGGTACGGTCCCTGTGGATGCCTTCCCCACTGAGTTCCGGTCTAAATTGGGTGAATAAAATGAAAGTAGCGCGCGGGAATTGCACTCGGTAGGGTCGGATTCGATTCCCGCCACTGTCAAAACTGTTACCGTCTTCACGCGGAGTACGATCACGTTAAACATGTGGGTCCGTAAGTCCTTCCGAGAGGTTGGTGGTAGGGGAAGGATGGTACGGTCCCTGTGGATGCCTCTTCCACTGGGTTCCGGACTAAATAGGGTGAATAAAAAGAAAGTTATGGAGATTGTCGCGTGGGGTGTAGTAGCCGAGTGGTTAGCGCGCGGGAATTGCACTCTGTAGACCCGGGTTCGAATCCCGCCATTGCCAAAACTGCAGCCGTGTTCACGCGGAGTACGATCACGTTAAACTTGTGGGTCCGTAAGTCCTTCCGAGAGGTTGGTGGTAGGAGAAGGAGGGTACGGTCCCTGTGGATGCCTCCCCCACAGGGTTCCAGTCTAAATTGGGTGGCACTTCCTGACCGCCCAAATAGTTACCTTACACCTTTCTGGTTGGTCTCGCCAGCGAGTTTGCCACGTTCAGAATTTTCAAGGGTAGCGAACATGTTGGTCGCCAAAGACGGCTAGTGTTATAATATATTATTGATATCAATATTACGACGCGAATATTTTCACGCGTTTATTTTTCATCTGCTTTGTATTACTCTCTCTTTTTGGGAATTAACCTGAAATTACCGTATTCATCTTCTTTATTTCGGGTGTGTGTATGTGTGTGTGTATGTGTGTGTGTGTGCGTGTATGTGTGTGTGTGTGTGTGGGGGGGGGGGGGGGTCAGATGGATGGTGTATCGCTAATTTTCCAATGTTTCTTGACCATTACTTTTCCAAAATTGAAAGAAAAAAAAGTACAAACACTTTTAGCTTTTTGTCCTTGCTCCCTCAATGACTTTAAGAGAAAAAATGTTTTTTCTGTTCGATTATTTTGATGCCCCAATTAATCAATATTTCATTTTCATAGTTTCAGTTTTACACCTTCCCTGTCACATAATTGTACTCTGTTCTTTTAATCCCAGCCTATCCTGTTATTTTCCCTGTATTTAGGTTGGGAAGATGTATTTCTGAAAATTGCTTAGTTTTTCGTTTCATTAATTTTCGCACAGTAAGAAAAAACGAAAACTTTACACTTTTAATCCCACCGCCAGTGTATTAAAAAATTAGTATTTTCTCCATGTTATGATGCGCCTCCTTTGTTTGATATCCTATTCCATTTGTTTAAATGAATTTTAATTTTTGATCGACGTATTCTCTCTCCACCCCCTAAGAATTTATTTATTTTTTAATTTTTGTATGTTTTTTTTTATTGGACTACTAATCTGCATCTAAGTATCAATTTTTAAGGTTTTAGAGAGAGCAGATCAGATTTAAAATATGGAGGAAGTGAAGGGATGAGAGATGAATACACGAAGCTGTATCCTGTTTTTTACTAACTAACTAAAAAAACGGAACTAAAAAAAATAAAAAGTTCACATTGATTTCTAGATCTTGAATGTAATCGATTTTAGCACTCCACCCCCTCCCCTGGGAAAAATCCTGTATACGCCCATGCAGTGGAGGTCTCTTGATTTTAAATGCAATCGAATGCTCGGAAGACCCCCCCCCCCAAATATTCGAATAAAATTTTGAAGAAATCGGTAAAATATCAGAACCTTCAATAATGTAATCGTAAATGACCATTTCTGATGACATTTTTGATTAGAAAACGAATGAACTTTATACGCTGATACTTTAGAACGCTGAACTTTGATACTTTATACTTTACTTTGATACTTGCTTTGAACTTTGATACTTTAGAACTCTGAAACGAACCCGTTGACAAGATATTGCACGTTTTCTAATAAATGTATCAAAAATGTAACAAAACTGAAAACAAAGTATTAACTATCATGAAATATGTTTTCTTTTCATGCAATATTATGCGACAAATTTGTTAACATCAATCTCGTGGATCTAGTTTGTTCCATTCACAAGAGAAGATACTTGTGTAATAGTTTTGTACTTTTTAGACCAACAATTTGCCAGTAGTCATTTATATATAAGAAAAGTTCTTCTCTCCATCTGTGTGTTACGCTTGGCGATAAATTTGGCAAACTCGGTTACTAATTTAGTGAAATATCGCCAATTTGGCGATATGTGATCGCAGATTAACGAAAATATAGGCTCCACAGAGAAACGCAAAATCGGAATTCTACTGTAATACAGTTACAAAATGTCATTAATTTATTTTCATTGTAATTTAGTTATTACAGTAAACTTCGGTTTATCCGGCATCCGATGCCGGATAAACTAAGCAATAATCCGCACGCCTCTTAGCACGCTGTCGGGTCCATTCGTCTGTACGGAGGTACATTTACTGTAATAGATTAAATGCAGATTTATGTTCATTGAAATTTAAATGTTTTTCCATTTGTACAGCGTAATTCAGGCTGTATAACGCTCTAGGTGGCAAAAAGTATCACACTTATTGTCCATTAATTTGTTTTAAATTATTTTTTTACTTTTCGTTGCCTATTTTAGTTTGACATCCGATGATCCGGCAAATTTGATCATCCGGCGCGTGCGAAGTCCCGAACGTGCCTGATTATCGGAAGTTTACTGTATATTTTATTTTATTTCTAACCGTGCTAAAATATATAGCATTAAACTTTATTTGTTAATATTTGTCTTCAGTTTACTGTCTTACGAAATTATTTCATCACGTTTCGGTACTGGTAAACAATACTGCAATTATTCTAAATTTCTCTGTTAGCCGATTCCACTTTTATGTAGTACACATAACTAGATTTTGGTTACTAAAATATAGTCCTAATACAACAAAACCCGAAATTTCTTGCCAAAGTTTCAGCAGGTTATTCTGAAACCATAGACACCAAGTTTTAAAAATCTCAGAGGAAGGGGGGGGGGGCACAATCCGATAAAGTTATACAAAAGGTTCACAAAGTTGAACGACAGTTCATTCTTAGTGGTTGTAAAGGACGCACACTGTTATCTTGGCCTGAAGAAAGGAACTCATAATGCTATTAAAGCAGCTGTAGTCACCTAGCTGATATATGCTTGCCTTCTTCAAGAAAATTTTGTAAGTTGTTTTACAAACAGCAGTTTTGGTGGGAAATAGCAAAGTGGTTAAGGCATGGGGATCATCCTCGGAGGACTCGAGTTCGATTCTCGCCTCTGTGCTAACTGTCCCCGTGTTCACGTGGAATACGAGCACGTTAAATTTATGGTTTCGAAAGCCCTTCCAAAAGGTTGGTGGCAGGAGAAGGAGGATACAGTCCCTGTGGATGTCACCCTACTGGATTTCAGTCTAAATTAGACGGCACTGTCCCTGCGGTCTAAACAGATACGTTATACCTTCGAATAGGTCCGCCTCTCAAATTGCTGCTCATGCCCTAGGGCGAGTCGGGTGGCCTGGGTTTTCGACCTTCGAATAGGTCGGACTGTTTAGGTCGACAGAAGGAAATCAGCAGTTGTATTTATTGCACGATAAAATTATACAAAAATCCTTTCAGGCCTGAACCTCTCTAGTTTACAAGTTATATACAACTTGAGCTCTTAGGCACCTGAACTTACGTTGTCGCTGATGTACTAGATACTATATCGTCTGCGCATTGCATTTTCTCCCTTCGAGGAGAAATTTGGAGTTGAAAATTGGGATGGGGGGAGGGGGCTACAAGACACAACAGTCTTTCTTTCTTTCGATCCAGCCCGACCCACAGGTGTAAGGTATCTGTTTGGATATCCGGTAAGTGCCACCTAATTTAGACCGAAACCCAGTGCAGGAGGCATCCACAGGGACCTTACCCTCTTTCCTCTGCCCACAACCTCTCGGAAGGAACTACACGAGTCCGCCACGCAATGCTCTCCAGCTTATTTTAATTACCTACACCAGCCTCGGATATGGCCGGAGGGATCTATGGAGATTTCCCGGTGAGCGGGGTACATTGCATTTACTTTTTTGTTATCAATAATGTGTATGATGGGCCGAAGTTGAAAGGGACGATCATGTCCCGTTTTTTCTAGCCCAATCTCGGAGCTAGTATTTGGGCCTGGCCCACACCCAATGAGGGTAAAAAACGATAAAATTGCACAAAATGAAACACGTAAAGAGATAGACTTTAAAAAAAAAATCATTTGTTGTGGTCATCAATTTCTTCACCTGGTTTAAGAGAAAAAAAATCCAATATATACAGTTTTCATTTTAGATTATATGGGTTATTATTTTTTTCTAAACCAGTTTTATGGCTTCTCAAAGACAGGGAAACAAACACTCTTAAAAAATTAAGTTACAGATTTTTATTTAACAGTGTATAGCGCTTAGCGACGAAAAAAAAATCATCTTAATCAAAAATTGGCTCAGTAATGCTCTGCCTTGTGTCGATCTTATAAGTGTACAAAGTTTCAGTCTTCTAGGTCACCAGTGGGCTTCTTGAGGGTCTGGAAAGACTTTTCATCCTTAATTTTGTCGGTCTAAAAAAAAATCGAAAAGTCAGCTTCATTATATTCTGTTCTTTGGGCGGTATTGTAAGTGTAGAAGACCCAGACCACACGACCAAGGTATTGTACGTGTGCAAAGATTCAGCTTTCAAAGTCAGAGGAGTGGGAGGGTGCGTGATGAGGGTCTCGAAAGATTATACGAAAATACTCCATTTTCCCCATCCCTGTAGGGAAGAATTGTATATTTGGTTTCGTTAAGTCTTGTCCAGCGGTCGATACTATGAGTGTTGTTGTTGCTGAGACCCAGACCGTCCGATCTACCAGAAAGGTGTAAGGTAACGATACTATGAGTGTGCAAATATTTCGTCTTCTAGGTCATCGGATGACGGGGGAGGGGCTTTTAGAGAGTCTAAAACGACTTTAAAAAAAAGAAATATATACACACATTATATATATATATATATATATATATATATAAATAAAAGAGCCCATTTTTTTTTCTTCTTCTTCGGGAAAAAAATTGAAAATTCAGCTCGCTAGATTCTGTTCAGTGGTCGATAGTATAAGCGAGTAAGGAATCAGTCTTCTAAGACAGTGTTTCTCAAAAATTTTCATATTATGAAACTTGAAATGTGGAAAAAAGAATTCAAGGCTCCCCAAGAACTTTAATTTTTAGTGATAAAATAAATAAAAAATCGCAAAACTTAACATGAAGTTTTCTAGAGCTGCAGTTTAATGAGATTGATGTGATTGCATATTTTTGATTTGAGATTAACATTTGATATTAACAAATCAATATTCGGAATAAACACTTTTCAACTATGTTGTAAAGTGTTAATTAAAAGGAACTTTATAAGTCACGATTTGGACACAAGATGGATGCCATATTTTATTTTGAAGTGGGTCACGTGATCGCTTCCTATAATATGGGTCGAAAACCCAAGCCGTCCGACTCATCCGGAGATATAGAGCAGCAAAAATGGGCGGCCGGGAAACTCATATAATATGGGTGTTGAAGACCCAGACCGTCCGACTCGTCCGAGGACTTAGAGCAACTATTTGGACGGCCGGCTATATATAATATGGGTGTAATTATTTTAATTTTTATTTAAAAAAACTATCGAATATATTTTGCTGACATTTTTTTTCGTATTTTGTATGGGATAATTTGAATATTTTCTAAAACTTTTGAAGCAATTTGTGAATTTTAAATTCGCTTAAAAATGTTTGAAAAATTAGGTCCCGTAGATTTCAATGTATTTTAATTTTTAAATCCGGGTTCAATCCAAAACTAATTGGTGATGCTATTAATTTATATTCCCATATGTCCCATAGACAGTCTGAACAACATACTGAAATTTCATTTTGATAAACTCATTTTTACGGCAGTTATCATGCGAACGGACAGACAGAAAGACAGACAGAATGAAGAAAGTCATAAACACTTTTCAACTATGCTGTAAAGTGTTAATAACAACTTTATAAAACATGCTTTACAAAACATTCTTTACAAAGTAATGCAAAAATATTAATAGAACATTTTTTTTTCAAATACTGAAATATTTCCCGGCTTCCTTGCATGATATTTTGGAGTCCCTTAGGGCGTCGAGGTTTGGCAAATACTGAATTCATCCAATTTTTGAAAATGCATAAATTTTAAGTTTTGTTTCGTTAAATAGATAACATCTCTCTCTGTAATGCTTTTAACACAATTTCAGAACCGAAAATATGTTTTAATTCACAAATTTAAGTGTAAGATAAATCTCGAAATCCGAGAATTTTGAATTTCGGAATCTAAGTTTTTGGCCGGGATCTCGCGATACTATCTCTAGCCTCGGACCTTATACAGATTTGGCACAGACGATTCATTCCCTCAATCAAGTGATCCAGGGCGACAGTTGCTATCAATGATTGCCATTCCTATGTAAGAGCAGTTTGCATTTCCTTGAAGGTGGTAGAAGGGCATAGGAATGGCAATCATTGATGCCACCTGCCTGTTAGGTGGGCAGAGACAGCTCGATAGACAAATATATTCGATATGATTAACACCTGGAGAATACTCTCGTCATTCTATACGCTCAATACTCTCACTCTGGAGGCAGTCCTCCACTAGGTTTGCTCTATGTCGACAAACGTGCAGTCCATTAGACAAAAATCCGGATTGATAGCTGCTGCATAAAGTTTAACGTAGAAATCAAGAACGTTGTCGCGATACCTTTGTGCCGTCATATTGTCACTTGAGTAAACATGAAAGTAGATGCTGTCTCCCAATGAAAAACTTACCCATACCATCACATTACTACGATAAAAAACATTGTGTTCAACGCTGTTACTGCATGTTCCTTGTTATTTTCTGACTAGCGTACGTCTATTGTCCGATTTCAGGGCAAATCTTGATACACCTCTGAAGAGAACATTCGTTTACTGTGTTTGCGTCCAAATCACAGTCTCACGGCATTCTTCAGCGCCTTCAAGTCAGCGTCTTCTTCTGGCCCTGGAGCTCAACGTGACACACATTTTTAGATTCGAGTATAGCGATTCCTCGCATTCGTATGCAGCTTTCGTATCATAGAACTGGTTGATATCGACCTTTCAGTTGCAGTAGCAACCCGCTCGTATTGTTGGTGCTATTGTCGGGCGATTATGTTTTGCTGGTAAAGCTATGTGCCGGTCACTGGAAGGTGTTATAACCCCCAGGGCATTCAGAAACAGGTATTCTGATGACTGTTGAACTCGTTTAGATTTATGTCCACGAAAAAAAAATGATGGAATGGTGCATACAAAAGAAAAGCTACTTCCTTGATGGAGTGTCCAGCTTCAAGGACCTACCTCGGTGAATGGTTCAGTTGACTACGTCCTCGTAGCTGGAGTTTTGCTGGAAGATGAGATCAGAGGTCCGCTAGTAACAATCCAAGTAAAGCCCTGAGCTCACTCAGGAGGACCCCGCTTCTATCTCTGGATCTAATTAAGTTCCCCTTTTGGTGTAGGCATGGTCTTTATCAGGGCTATCGAGTTTTGACCCTGTAGCCCTGGCCCACCTTCACTAAGGGGAATATGAATACGCGATGAATTACCGGGTTCTCCGGATGCGTGTTTAGCGTATTATAAACGGAGTTTTCCAGGTAGTAGTATGGGCATGATTTTTAACCTGTACACAAAGCCGTCGGCAACTAGTCATTGTTTGGCATATGTTCTTCAGACTCCATTTAGTGAATGATTATGGTGATCGCATCCTCGTGGCTGTCGGGGTCGATGGCGCTCCCTCCGGTTCTGGTCTAAATTGGATTGCAATGTCCCGGCCGTCCAGATACCTTACACCTTCAGGTAGGTCGACGGTCCGGTCCGAAAGAAAGAAAGGGGTGAAAATTAGTAATATTCCTCTTGCTGACCTCAGTGAAGAGTAAAGCTATTTGCCACCTATTATGTCCCAATTTTGGCTCACTTATTTCCGACTGTTGCGAAAAAACTCTATTTTTTTTCATACATCTCTTTTACGATTTATCCATTTTTCCCCTTCTTTCTTGTTCGTTTAGGAATGTAAGTAGTCGCATCCTTTTTCGGGAATTATTAGAGCAATTAATGGTCTAACACCTTCCCATTTTATTGCGAATTTATACCACAAAGCACGATATCGAGTCACTGTGCAATGGTAACCAATGGGAAAAAACGAGTAAGATATAAAATGGAGGATGGGCCAGCTCTCTGTACGGAGTCGTAAAACAAACCGTGACGTCATATTATGACGTACGTGCAAATGGTCAATAAGACATATATACTTTATTTGGGATTAGAAAATAAATGCATAAAATCTTGTGGATTTAAATTTCAGACTACTTTATTATGACAACAAAAACAACTCATATTAGTGTGACAAATACATCTTAGCATTTTTAATGTTGCTCTTTCAGGAAGTAAAATATTTAAAAGAAAAGTCTACGAAATTGATATACTTGACCACTATCCAAATGAGTATTGACTAGATTTTTTTTTTCAAAGAGGTCCTCCTAATAACACATACAGATTAAATATATCTGATTTTACTTGGAAGATAGTTTTATTGCTCCACATGTCACACTTGGAGTCATATAAGAAATACATTGCTATCAGAAGTTATACGAGGTTGAAGTGTCCTATTTTTAATATACAGCATAATAATTATACTTTGCAGTCTGATAAGATTTGAACATGGCACCTGTGTTCACTATACAAGCTTCATTTATTTTTATAGTGAAAATTTAAATATGCTATAGAATGTTTTTCGAACAGGGATGGATTTACATGCTAGAGGGCATTAAGCGATTATCTTCTTGAGGGATCCTATGATGTCCTAATATTTTGTGTACTTTCCGATACACAGGATTCCTTGGAAAGTGATTAAGCATCTCAATAACTTTGTAAGGAGAGATCCATGAGCGTACATGTTAGGTTTACCTACAATAAAGTAACCATGCCCGATCGAATGAAAGTGATTACTGCGCCCTCGGTGGAGAATTTTAAAAGTTAGGATAATGAACTCGGCAACAAAGCCAGGTAGAAGAAAAATGTCAATGACAAAGTTCTAGATGATTATCTAATTAGTAAGAATCGTAAAAAAAAACCCGTTTCAGAAGGCATTTATTTGACACAATAAGGCTATTGGTAAATTGCTGTCATATTCAGGAATGATACAATAAACAATACTTACATGAATAGATATCTAGTATAGAGTTTATTTAAAATTCCCTCCGTCACAAACAATACCTATTAGAATTTCAGAAAGAATATTACTGCGTATTTTTACCACTATGTTAGAAGATATGATGATACAACTTTTTGACGGGTACTTATTGCCTTTCGTATGCACATTTCGTTTGTGCCTGGTGTCGATTCCTATTAATCACATAATTCTCTACAACATTGCAACTGACTTTTTACGTCTATCTCACTTTGCAGCAGAGTTCATCATTCTAAAATTTTAAATTCTCCGCTAGTGACGTTGCAATTTCTTTTAATCGGTCGGGCATGGATTTTTTATTGTGGGTAGATCTACTATGTACACTCATGGACCTTTCCTTAAAAATATTTTTGGGTGCTTAAGAACTTCTCCAAGAATCCTGCATTTAGGGTTGCCATGCTCTTACTTTAATCACAGGAGAGAGTTTATATGGGCTGATGTGCTGAAATTCAGGGTCGATATGGACCTATATAAAGTCTATATGGGCTATATAGAGTCTATATGGGCTATATAGAGTCTATATGGGCTATATATCGTTTATATAGACCATATATGGGTTATATATCGTTTATATAGACCATGTATGGTCTATATAGAGTCTATATGGCCTATATAGAGTCTATATGGTCTGTTACTCTATCAGGGTCTATATGGAGTCTATATGGGCTAAAACTCAGGATTCGGGCCTGGCAATAAAAAGGGGCCCCAAGCAGACAGAGACCAACTATTACCAGATGGTCTCCATGTGGGTCCCCTTATTTTATAGCCAAGGGATTACAAGAAACTTCTATTCAGTACTGTTTCACGCAGCAGCATTCTGACCCAATAGATGAGTATCTTGAATTTTTAATATTTTTTGTTTGAATTTTTTGGTGGGGTAGCATTTTTCAGGAGCCCTGTGATTCAAAATTGCTTTTTAACTGTTTCAGTATTTTTTTAATTTTATTATTTTCGGAAATATTGAAAGGAATTATTCATAAGTGAGTTAATATTTGCAATACTTTCAAATTGAATAAAGTATTGAATATTTGGGGGAGGGGCACATCTGAAGTGTAAGTGTAGCCTTAGACAACCGCTTAGTTTTCTTATCAGTAAATCTGTCCCTGCCCACGAAGTGAAGCTCTACATGAAAGACTGCTATCGCGACTGGAGGTTATTTTCAAGACATGGAATTTGAAATAAATTTTATCAATGCACCAGATTAAAACTAACATGGAACTGTATACATTGAACTGGAGTATTTTCGACTCGGTGCTACTTTCTCTATTTATAATTTCACAAAAACTTTTGAATGGTAGGTAGTATGCTTATTATCTACAACTGTTTATGACAGACCGAAAATGAACTATCGTAGATTTATAGTTCGTCTTTAGCATCCTCACATTTCCTGATGTTACATGATATTGCATATGTGGTAGTTTTTAGAACTCTTTAGAGGTTTTTCAAGTCACTCATCTGATCCAGGTTAAAGACAGTTTTACTGTAATACACACATTTCCTCAACGTTTATTAGAAAAATACAAGTTGTAAAAAGACAAAAGGAGATTGCCCTCCTTATGCTGTCAGTATCAGTTTAAAATGTAAAACTGTTTTCTGAAAATGCATGTTTCTTTAAAACATTTTTATATATTCATGTCTTCTTTATATTATCTTGCCGATGTATAGAAATCACAAACTGTCTACTTGAAATAATCACTAGGTTTGAGGATGCGACTAAATATTATACAACAGAACTTTGTTCATTGCAAAGTAAGAACTCTGGCATATCACAGTTTATTTCTAAGCCTCTTTGATCATCCATTCTATTTTGAAGACGATTCCATACAACATCCAAATCTAAAACAAAAAGATTATTATATGTTATTAACTTCCATTTTCCATCTTATATATATATATATATATATAGAATTTGGTAAACATGCGACAAAATGAAGACGTTTTACTTCGTTACAACAGCAGTCATTTAAACATATTCGAGAATTTATATAATCTTGAGCAACAATCATCCTAAAGATATATAAAATAAAATAAAAAGAAAATGTTTGCTAAAAATAATATGTAATTAAAAGAAAAAAAATATAATCCAAAATTTGAAAAAGGAAATGTTTTTCAAAATTAATTATTTATACTTAAAATAATACAATTTGAAATAAATACAAAGCAAATAAAATATAAAATATTAATATGTTATAAAATATAATTCAATGTATATATAATTTAAAATAATATTTGTCAAGTTTTATTTTATAAAATGTTTTTTAATAAATATAATTTCATAAAATAAAATATAATTTGATAAATAAATTAAAAGTTTTCTGAAATTTTAATTCATTTATGAAAGAAATCTAGAAAAATTAATATATGAATTAAAAATATCCTATTTACAGTAAATTTTTCACTTGGATATGTCAAATGAAATCTTTAAAATTAATTTTATGATTATATTTGGAATTATTGGAATTAATTGGCTTTTCTGAATTTAATTTTTAAAATTTAAATATGCTGCCAAAATATTTAAAAGTATATTAGAATGAGCATAAAATAGTAGAGCTACATTGCCATGCCTCAAATTATTGATATTCCTATTGTCAAATTCGTTTACCTATAACTAGCTATACAGGGTGAATTGCACCTAATCTGCCAAATGAAAGGGGATGATAGAAGAGCCTATGTGCAGTATAAAACACCATAGCATAGCAACCCTGTCCTATCTCTAACCGTTTCCGAGTTATGGTGGATAGAAGGGAAATGCGTCAAGTCTGAAAAAACCCAAATTTGTGAGATTTATGGAATGTATAAACGCAAAATAAGCACATAAATGGAAAGAACAGAAAAAATCCTATAAGATGACACCATTTCCATCAAGATATCTGGATTTAACGGCAAGTTACAAGCGTTGGAAGCATTGGCGAAGTGCAAAATCGAAATGTTGCCAAACTCTGCAACCGGCTATATCGCAAAAACCCTTCTAGCTATAATCAGTCAAATTTATCAAAAACTTTTCTATTCCACCAGCTTTCGAATGGAAATGGTGTCATCTTATGGGATTTTTTTCTGCTCTTTTCAATTATGTGCTTATTTTGAGTGTAGACTTTTCAGACACCTCACAAATTTGGGTTTTTTCAGACTTGACGCACTTTCCTTCTATCCACCATAACTCGGAAGCGGTTAGAGATAGGACAGGGTTGCTATGATGTTTTATACTGCACATGGGATCTTCTATCACCCCCTTTCGTTTGGCAGATTAGGTGCAATTCACATTGTATAGTTCATCGAATGGCGGAAAAAATATAATCTAAACATAGGAGATACAAATAATTGCTTCATCCTCTGAATTTCGCCATTCGCAACTGTGGACTATTACTATTAAATTGGAAATGAGGTTTAAATTGAAAATGAGGCCTGATTATCATTCCGACACTTAGTAATTTAAGTTGCTGTAATATAATTAGTTGTATTCGAATGGTGTCAATAGACATGATAATTGAATTAATAAGTAGCACTTTTAAGGGGTTATGGAAAAAAATTCCATAAAAATTCTCTCAAACTGCTGTCCTATATATAATCGACAGAAATAAATAATCTGTCAGTAAAAGCATACCAAGTATCAACTGGTTTCGGTGGAAAAGAACAGCCTTTTTCGTCAGGATAAACAAAACCGAGCACTAACAAAGTCAAGAACTCGTCTATTAATAAATCAGTGATGTTCTCAAGGGGGTGATTCCAAAGGTCAAAAGCCTTCTCAGAAACCCATTCTGCTTCAGTATTAAAATTGTATGCAGTAACCACTGGTGTGAAATGTTAATTTAAAAATGCTTTCAGTAAAAAGCAACCACTTTAATGGACACCTCTATTTATGGATAATATTTTTAATTTCCAGTTCAAAACGTACAGTATAAATCCAGTATATATAAAACGTATAGTATAAATACAGTTCCAAACGTATAGTATTTATCTACAAATAGCAGGTCCTCTAAATAAGGAATAATGGGGTTAGTCCAGGGGTCACCAAAGTAGTCAATATCGACCCCCAGCAGTCATATGACATTGCTAGGGGGGGGGGGGGTCTATTCGGGTTAGGGATTTGACTGGGGATCAATGAAGAAAAAAGTTAATTAAACTCACTAATACAACGAATAACTAAATATCTGTTAGTATAATAATAAAAAAAATACGGGAACAAACTATTTTTAGAATAGTTACTTTCAATATACACCCTGTTTCAGAAACATATATGCACCCATAAGAAATTAAGTTACAGCCGTGAAACTCGGCATGTATGCATCATTTGAGGAGATATACAAGTGATTAGAATTTGGAAGCAAAAATTCGTTTTATTAAGAAATGGTGGCAACAAGAAGATGACATTTTAGTAAGTGGTAAATCTTTACCTCGCAACTGTACAAACCGATATTCGGTGCGGCATAGAGTCAATTAAGTTGCTTATGTCCCTCTGTGGAAGATTCTGCCACAATTGTTGTAATTGGCCAGCTAATTCAGCGGTATTCCGAGAAGGCTGCAATTGCCGTCCCAACATGTAAAAAAGTATTAAATCCGCGAAGATATTGTTGAGAAAGTCGTGAAATATGTGGCCAAGCGCTGTCCTGTTGGTAAATTGAACCTAAACGGCTTCACAGCATAAGCAGAATAATCGGCTGCAGAATATCATCGACGTATAAGCGAGAGGTCAGTTTGGATGGCTTGCAGCATAACTAGAGGAGATCGGCTGTCACACGAGATGGCTCCCCAGACTGACACATTACGTGTGATGGCCGTGTGTAGCTCGACAACAAATGCGGGAACGGAACGATGACCACTCTCTCTCTACACACGTATGCGACTGTCATCAACATTGAAAGAGAAGCGGGATTCGTTGCGAAAGAGAAGCGGGATTCGTCGCGAAAGAGAAGTGGGATTCGTTGCTAAAGAGAACATTCCTCCAATTAGACACTGTCCAGGCTGACCGAACTCGTCATCAATCCAGACGACTCTGCCTATGTTGAGAGGTTAGTGGTAGGCGCCTTAATGAACGTCGAGACCTAATCTCACCTTCTGAAGTCGTCCCTTCATACAGGATGCATGGAGGATGACAAATGCCCTGAAATGGCTGATAGCAATGCCATTAGTGTAGAAGTGGCAATTCTCCAGACTACGAGGTCCTGGAATATTATATGGTGATAATTTTTCAGTGGCGTAGCGTCCATAGAGGCTAAAAAGCTGAGCCTCTTCGGTTCAAAATCTAATTTAAAGAAATATTTAATCGCATGTTTATTTTTAAATAATTTTTCCAATATATATGCATTTTTGACAAACTTGCTATTTTTTTACGTGATTAAAGTGACACATTTCAAAGTATTTTTCTTATTAAAACGCATCCTTCTTATTAATACCACAACTGGACGCTAATCGTGCGCAGCTTTTCTGTTGTATTACTAATATAATGGTATTAAAACTTCCCACCTCGTAAGTCCTTCATTCACAAACGCGGGGCTCTGGAGGCTAGCTTTAAAAAAAGGTGTGGCTATTGACCTTAAGACAATGATTAGATGTTGAATATAACCTTTTTCTAATGACGGGGATGCAAAGAAAATTTTTCGTTAAAGGCCAATGGATCCGCCATTTTGGGTGAAAAGAGGTTCTATTAATTAATCTTCGAAAAAAAAAAATAATAACATTTTGTAATTCTAAAGAATATGAGGCATTTTCCACGAATAAATTGGCAATCACTTAACTTTAAACAAGATCAGGATGAAGTAATGCACTAATGACTACTATTAAACTTAAGTAATTAGCGAAGTAGATGTCTTATCTGGTCATCAATATGGCGAGCATTCGCTTGCGTATTAGGGAGTTTTAGAAAGAATTAATCTGATTTCGTGAATGAAATCACATATTACGTGAGAATCTCATACAAAAGCGATTGATAATTTTTCTAGCGGATTTTTAGCATATTGCAATTAGAATACAACACATTTTTAAATTTTCATAGCATAGCATTTGTAAATAATTAATATACAAATTTGTTTAAATGCATTGTTGAGTGCAGTGATTTTTTCTAAGTTTGCTTCTCAATAAATAAAATACACTTTGTGCGAAGGATAAAGAAAACTTGATCAACGCATACGTACAAGCAAAAATAACACAATAATTCAGCGCTGCATTATGGTGTTATTTGTACTTTACACGTTGCTCAAATTTTCCTTAAGTTTGCTACGTTCAAGATTTATTTCTCACCAATTTTCAATGCACTTTTCGGATGACAACATGCAATACAATTTCTAGGTACCCAATTAGCTTATATTTTGCGCACCTCTAAATTGATAATTATTATTATTTGATAGCATCTGCAGAAAGCAATGTAATCCATATATTAAAATAGTTTAATAATTTATTCATCAATTTAGCGTCACTTTTGCAATTTCGACGATATTTTCGTAAATCTCAGGCGAATTAGAGCCAAGTTGGCGATATTTCGCTAATTTAGTCGCCAAGTTCTGCGCAATATCGTTACCTACGCAATATCGTTAAATTTATCGCCAAACGCTACACACAGACGTAGAGAAGAACTTTTCTTGCATATAACTATTGGCGACTTGTTGGTTGTAAGAGTACAAGACTATTATCCAAGTATCTTCTTTCATGAATGGAATGAACTATATCGAGGAGAATGTGTTAACAAATCTGTCGCATAATATTGTATAAAACGTGAACATAATTTACGATAGTAAATTTTGTGTAATATTTTTGAAAAAAATGTATTTAAGAACGTACCGTACAATATATTGAGAATAGTTCATGCTAGAATTCTAAAGTCTATTACAAGTGTTTCCTAATAAAAAATCTGATGTGGGCAGCACATGACTTTCCTTATATAATGCAATGAATTTACTATTTTTACAGTAAAAAAAAATATTATTTTTATAGTAGTTATTTATATTCTTTCCAAGATATGGAATTTTCGTCAATGAGTCGTCATTTTCCATGTCGTCATCATCAATGAGTCGTCATTTTCCATGTCGTCATCATCAATGAGTCGTCATTGATTTAGCTTCACTTTTATCCATTTGGCGAGTTTTTTGTTAATTTAGCAACATTAAAAAAGTCAAATTCGTCGCCAAAATATCGCCAAGCGTTATGGACGAAGAAATAAGTTATTCTTACAGCAGATAAATGACTATTGGCTTTCAAATACAAAAGTATTACTTAAAGTATCTTTTTTCATGAATGGAACTAGCTAGATCCACGAGAATGATGTCACCAAATTTATCGTATAGTATTACATATGAAAGTGAACATGTTTCTCAATAGGAAATATATATATTTTTATTTTATATAACTTTTTGATAATTTTTTTGAAAAATGTACAATATCTCGAGAAAGTTTCATGTTAGCGTTCTAAATTTTATGTCAATCGTTTTCTAATGAAAAATTAGATAAGAAATGTCTATTTGCGTAACTTTATTATAGGTTTTGACGATTTTTTTCAAAATTTCACTCGAAAATTTAGGGGTTCTGAATATTCGATTGCGTATAAAAACAATAGGCTTCCAGTGTTTACGGATTGTGATTTTTGTACCAAATTTCGTTCGAATCGGTACATTCGTTTGTCAGTTATCGTCTTCACACACACACACACACACACACACACACACATCACTTCAAAAATGTTTGATTCGTGATCAGGGATGCTTGAAATGTGCCCTCCCGTCGAAAACTCGAATTTGAATTTTCGACCCTGTCACAATACTTTCCTTATACATTATTGTATATAAGGAAAGTAAAAATAACATAAGAAATGATCATTTACGTAATATTATTGAAGGCTCTTAATTTTTAAGGATATTTTTAAAATTTCATTCGAAAATTGTGGGGAGGGGGGTCTTCCGAACATTCGATTGCGCTGAAAATCAATAGTCTTCCAGTATTCATCGATTGTAATATGTGTACTAAATTTCGTTTGTTGCTCTTTCTAATCCCCGTGGTGAAGAAAAGTCTTACACCACGTCCAATAGACCCCTGGTCTCATATCGAAAGGTAATATGCATCTTCACTTTACTGAGGTTCCCCAAGGGGAGAAGACTGACTAAACGTCGACATCACAACATCCATGACTGGCGGGATTCGAACCCACAACCCGGCAATCGAGCGATCAGCCGAAACGCATGCCCTTGACCGCTCGACCACGGCATTGGCAAATTTCGTTTGAAACACTTCATTCGTTCGAGAGATATCGTATCACACAGACACATATCCACCCCAGTGCAATTCCCTGACATATTGAATCGAGAATTTTAAATTAGAATTTTCCATACGGAGTAGCTATTGAATGCCTTCTTTTCATATGCATTAAATAAAAAAAACATTTGGTATGTGAAATAAAAATACATATCATCCAGTATAGATATCGAGTATATATCATTAATAATGTAATATAAAACTGCTGCAAGGAAATATAGCAAAAACTCATTCCCGTAAGAGCGAAATATTGAATTCTATTTATTTCTGTTTTTCAGATGAATACACGATAAGCAACATTTTGCAATACTGTGTTATATCGATATAGCGATACAGCGACCAATATTTCGATCAATGTATAATCGATATTTATATCGACTTTTATTCTTCGTATTTAAATCGTTAATTGGTGTACACCACTGTTTATATTATCGATATATTCATAGAAATATCGATAATTACCAATATTTATATTGATATGTCACTAAAATATCGCTATGTTGAAGTACCGAGGTCGCTCTTTGAGCCCCCATCACCATGTATCACCGACGTATCGGTATATCGCAAATATCGATATTAGCTTATATATTGATATACTAAAACCGATATGAATATAGATCGTCCGATGAACAGTTCAACTCGATATTGCACTGTTCATAACCACTATTGTTATTGACATAAGAACATCGGCATATCGATAATTGCAATACATCGATATATAGGCGATATATCGGTATTGCTTATATATCGATACTGTGATATACCGATATTTACAACGATCTATTGAAATGACAAGCGTTCTGGACAGAGACAGATCTAATTATGAAATTTTATGGAAATACCATTCGTCAGTATGAAACTATTTCGCATTTAATTTTAGCAAACTTTCAAGTTGTAAGTATATGTTTTAAATCAATTGTCGAAGCTCGGAAAACGACGTCAAGTATGTTCAAAACACCAATATATACAGGGTGTCCCAAAAACACTGACCTCGGCTTTTATTCCTTAAATATTGATTTTAGACACATATAATAAATTACAAAGTTGAGTAAAAAAAGGTACAAAATTTTATCAAATCGATAAAAATTTTCAGGGGAATAAATTTGAAGAAATGCAAAATTTAAATTTCTATACAACCCCCGCACAAAAACATTTCCAATGAGTAAAATGTGCCCCATGTTTAAACAAAGTTGGTGATGGATTAATCACAAATTAAAATGTAAATATTTACAGCAAGAGTGCAAATGACGCAACGCAGAAATGCATCATAGGCAAATAATATCTGCCTCTTATCTTTAAGGGATCTTTGGCATGGATGGAAAACATTTTGAACAAGCTTTGTAATCTTTGTGTAAAGTTATTATTTCTATACAGTGTAGATACTTTTGTACTAATAAATAGCAAAATTATTATTTATTTATGCAATCATTGTTTTCTTTCGTATTTTGTGTATGACCCCTGAAATGCGATCTGCCGACATGATTTTTCTCTCTCTGAGAACCCATGTCGATGCATCGAAAGTGGTTTAAGTCAGCATTTTTATCTTTTCATATCTCTGGGACTTTTTATGATGAAATGCTGAAATTTTGAACATCACCTTATTAGTGTATTGGGCACATTTTACTCATTGGAAATGTTTTTGTACGGTGGCCGTATAAAAATTTAAATTTTGTATTTCTTAAAACTTAACTCCCTTGAAAATTTTAATCGATTTCATAAAATTCTGTACCATTTTTTACTCAACTTTGTAATTTATTATATATGTCTAAGATCAATATTTAAGGAATAAAAGCAGAAATCAATGTTTTTGGGACACCCTGCATATACCTGTATATATATTTTCAATTCCGATTTCTACCTCATATAAAGGCTCTACTTACCTTCCTTATAAGTTAGGTAAGATCTTCTATTTGGCGTTAAACTGGTGTCATCATTTCGGACATTCAATTCATTGCTCGTTACGAAGCTTGTTGAATTTGCTTTTTTGGAAGAAATTCGATGCTTTTCTCTACTTTTACTGCGGAATCTGGCACCCGAAGGACTTTTTGAGACGGTCAAACAGCTGTAAGGCAAAGGTTTTCCCAATTTTTCTGCAGTTAGGCATTCCACAAATAGATCTGATTTTAAGAATCTCTGGTAACAGTCGAATTTCATGAGTGAAAATATCTACAAAATAAAGGAGTTAAATTA
This sequence comes from Amaurobius ferox, assembly GCA_951213105.1. Classification (NCBI taxonomy): domain Eukaryota; kingdom Metazoa; phylum Arthropoda; class Arachnida; order Araneae; family Amaurobiidae; genus Amaurobius; species Amaurobius ferox. The sequence goes on from OX578133.1 coordinate 59,784,927, forward strand.
GAGCTGCATTAAACTAAGTATTTGCAGTGAAACTTGACATTAAAATGTTTTTTATGAAGTTTACTTTCTTGATAAAATTTGACTAGATTTTATTGAATCAAAATTCTAAAGTTTTTTATTATTATATGTGGCTGGACGATCAGCCTTCTAGCCAATAAGACTCCCAATGGCTCTGCATTTTAAACCAGTGGCTCAGCAGTTATTATTAGGTCTGGTTTACTAGAGGTTTAATGGCCCAACAAGGACGCCATTTCAAGAATATCTGTGGAAGGGGGGGGGGAAGGCAAAAGTATTTCCTAGGACGATACAAAATGTGATTATCTATTGTTATAATGACGGAAATATGATTTGGAAGTAATAATTATCTAAAAAACATAATTACTTGGAAATCTTTGGGGGGATGTGACTACCAGTCCCTTCTAAATAGTGCACCTGAACCCAACTTATCTATTAACCTTGTGCTATTCTACAAAGCTGTTATATCAGCCAAATGTATAACGCAAACAGAAAATTAAAATACCCTCCTTGAGCATTGACATGTGCATCCCAGTGTAAAATACATTTTAAACATTTTCGTTACTGCTAGTTCTAAAGAAGGAAGGCATTACGTGAGCACATAGCCGAAAACGTGAGCACTAGTAGGCATCACGTAGGATCACGCGAGCACATAGTTACGTGATCCTACGTCTCTATGTGCACGTGAGCTTATATAAATTCGTGGGCCGACGTGGTTATCGAGTGGTCAAGGCAAGCGTTTCCGTAGCAATCGCTCGACCGCCACGTTGTGGGTTCGAGCCCCACATAAGGCATGGATGCTTGTGTGGTGGGCGCAATGTGATCCGCCCCCCTCTGGTGCGCCTGGGGCAACGTCAATGGACGGCTAAATGGTTCACACTCTGGCAGCTGTAATAAAGGCGAATGACGAAGGTCAAAGTGCCTGGCCATTTGAAAAAAAATATATATATAAATTCATGGTAAAAATCCGCAAACTTTATGTGTAATGGGATACAACCCTGACCATAAGCATTGAGCAACAATCTATGACTAAAAATGCCTATTTTCATGTAACAAATGTAGCCAAAAATGGCGTATACACTATGTAATCGAAAAGAAGGTGTTAATTATTTGTTAAAATGGAATTAAAAATTCACATAAATAAATAATTTAGCTCAGTAGATATGATACTGACCGTTGAAACGCTGGAGTTACGCCACTGGGAACAGGTTCAATCGTCAGTCTAGAAGGCATTGGTTAAGTAATTTACTTTTTACTAAGTTTCAATAGTTTTTCTAGGTTGCATTATAAATACAAAACTGCTTTGCTCATGAAGTCTTTTTTGAAGGGCTCGAAGTAGTGATGGGTATATTGATACAGGATTAATTGATGTTTCGTATTGACATACTTATATACATAGGATACTTAAATCGCATCGAAACAATAGCTTCTGACGCGTATTGTATGCATATCTACAATTTTCTTTAATTTGTGTTCATATTTCCTTTTCAGCAATTTTTTTTAGTTTTCGAAAAGTTATAAGTATTGATTTTGTTTGAATGATGTAAGCAATCAGAACAGTAGTCTTGAAGAACGCGTAGCCTATTCAAACAATGCTGATAATGGTGTAAGTTCGGAAAATAATTGAATTTGAAAACAATACGTTCAGGATTGCTCGATTAAATACAGATATTTTTTTAATAAGTTAGTTTTGTGATTTTATGAATTTCGAAATATAAGAGCAATATATTATTTTAATTAAGCCATTTACAGATTTTTACATTATTTTAGTGATTGAAAATCTGGTTCATTCAGGCTGGACATACACTGGAAGAGACAAAACTGTCTGCGACGAATTGCCCAAGACAAGAATTCTAGAGGCAAAATACAGTTGAGACTTCAGACGGCCTGCCACTTGTCGATGTCGAAGGCCCAGACCACACAGCCAACCCTAGGGCTTACGGCAGTTTAATGTGTGGCCGGGAGAGGAGGTTAGCCGAAACCGTCCTCCACAGTCAGTCACCAAGTTTTAGTCTGCAATTATTTAAAATTCAATAAAGTGATTACACCACTGGCCTGCCACTTGTCAAATGTTTTTTGATGATTTGATTCATTCGGATGCAATATGATGAACACATCCCATTAACCGAAAAAAAGAGCCTTAGTCCCATAGATAGTCAATAGTATCATCTTTGGAATGATTCTTTAGCTGGAAATGGGGTGACGCCGGCCTTACTAGAACTAAAGCAGTAAGTTTGTTTGCGTATGTAGTTCCATTCCAAATGAAAAATGTTTAATTTTGCATGACTAGACTGGTGAGCAGTAATGAATCCACACGCCGCATACTTCTTGCCTTCTTGGTTCCACAACAAAATGAAGAGCATGCGTAAAGTGAAATGCCTAGAGTTTCCATGAAACGAGACGTAATCCTAAGCACCTTCACTTTTTTGTCTAAAATAATCTGTGATCGCTTGAGCCGAGCGTCTCGGTTGGTGGTTTGATTCTGACGTATAACAAACTATATTAACTTCATCTTCGATCGATCTCTGATAAAAATGACTCGCTTGTCTGAAGCCTCTCGTTACTTGCCGTGTGAGAACAGTTTCAGATAACGTCCCCCAATGGGGGACTCAACGGTACCCAAAACTATTGCATTTGGCGTTGGGCCGGTATGACGCTGCAATATGCCATTCTGCATGATGTCTTCGAACAAGTATGCGATTATCATTGTGTAACAAATTAAATCATGACTCTTCAGAAAGTAAGACCTGTTGCCAATCTCATATGAAACGTCTGTGTTTGAGACACATTTTAGCCTGATACGTCTAAGGTTGAGGGTCAAAGGCTTTCGTAGCAATGGTCTGCGAGCGACCAGTCCTCTGTTAAGCAGACGATGTCGAACTGTGCTGGATGACAAAGCCTGAAATGTAACAGTGCTACACTGGGATGCTATCACTGTGGATGTCGGTGTGCGATCGGTCACTGCCATGCGATAAAGGTGTCTGGAGCGAGACAATCCAGTGGTTACAGTCTGGGGTTTGCATTCGGAGGACCAGAGTTCAATTTCCGGCTTTGCTTAAACTGTTTCTGTGTTTACACAGAGTAGGAACACGTTAACTATCTGGTTCTGAAAGTCCTTTCGAGAGGTTTGTGGTAGGGGAAGGAGGGTACGGCAGTTGTGGCTGTCGCCCCCACTGGGTTCCGGTATAAACTGGGTGGCACTGTCTCGACCGCCCAAACGGTACCTTATATTTTAGGGTAGGTCGGACGGTCTGGGTTGAAAATATAGGTGTCTGTCATCCACTACAATCGTGCTATTTTGAGTTCTAGTTCCAGGATTTCTGTGTGTCCGCGTTTCATATGTCCATTCATGTCAAGTTTGCATTGCTGTACTTGCGTTTCGCCCTGTACAAGTGGTAGTATCGCGGTAAGAAAATGCAACTTTTCTCATCCCAACAATCCTTTCTAGCTCACAGTCCGTCACGTGTTCATATGGCGACCTTCTTCAGCATCAGGACATATTAAGGCAATTAAAAAAAAAAACCTCGTCTGATTCAAATTTGAGTCTTTACTAATTGCAAAATCTCTTTTTACGACTTATTTATATCCAAGACTGGAAAGTTCAGAAGACGCTATTTCGAAACCACATGCGCACTTTTACCGATATTATAATCATTTATCTTGGCTGACAGTCACAGTTCAATTCAACACTTGAGAAATTTCTTGGTTATCAGAAACAATACGAAACATTGAAATTCTTAATAAACTTAAATATTTGTCGGGACATATTGATATCCAATTTCAGCGGATTCCGTCTAATGCCGACTGAGGTCACCTAATATATGGACGTCTCGGGAAATTTTCATTTGGACTGAAATCGGTAATAATGCAGAACGAAGAGTCCCCTCTCTCTAATCATGATTGGTATACGGAAAATTACCCAGGTTTTTTTTAACATCGATTTCATGTGTGATTGAAGGTCACAAATTGCATTGTCGAGACTGCGCAGTGGCCATATCTAAACGCCATTTTTTCCATTGAGATTTTTCAATGGATAAAATTGGATTGACATTGAGATTTCTCAATGGACAAAAAAAAATTTCTCCGTCTGTTAAAAGCGCAAATATATACACAGTCTCCAGATTAATTGCTTTATTATGCTGATCTACATAGATCCATGATCTACTGAGGAATCCCTTGAGGATATTGGATGCTTTGGAGAGGAAGGTTTCTTAACACTTTACAACATAGTTGAAAAGTGTTATGACTTTGTTCATTCTGTCTATCTGTCTCTCCGTTAGCACGATAACCGCCGTAAAAATGACTTTATCAAAATGAAATTTTAGTATGTTGTTCAGATGGTTTAGTATGTTGTTCAGATTTAACCCTATGGGACCTAATTTTTCAAACATTTTTTAAGCAAATTTAAAATTCACAAATTGCTTCGAAAGTTTTAGGAAATATTCAAATTATCCCAAAAAATATATATAAAAAATTTCAGCAAAATATATTCAGTAGTTTTTTAAATAAAAATTAAAATAATAATTAAACCCTTTATATGAAGAGATCACGTGACCATTATATGAAGAGATCACGTGACCTACTTCAAAATAAAATATGGAATCCATCTTGTGTCAAAATAGTGATTTTTAAAGTTCTTTTTAATTCATATTTAGTATTGTATCCGTTCTAAATCTGCTTTATTTTTGCTTAAATTCTGTGCATCTACATACTGAAACAGCGCAATTACAATATATTTGAGTTTAAATGATCGTCAAATTTTCCCTTATGGAGAACGCCTAATTTTCACTTATGGAGAATGTAAATACCAAAAGATGTAGAATGAGTTGTATAAGACTTGCTGCATTTCTTTAACGCAAAATTATTTAGCTCATGGAGTCTGCAATATAGCTGATATGAATCAAAATTCATTGATTTTACGCAGCGAACCAGACGATTTTTTCGATGAAGTTTTAATCATAGAGTTAAATTACTTGCACCTCCATGGTTTTAAGTTTTTAAATAAATGAAATTATTATAGTATTGGGATGAATGAAAGGAATGGAAAAATGTTGTGAATGAAATGCTGCTTTTATATAGAGGCGATTTAAATTTCGATGACGTCATTTGAATAAAGTTCATTTGTTTTTGATGAAGTTTTCAAATATAATAAATTATTGTAGTATTATGATAATTTTAAATCTACTACCGAGGAATGTATCGCATTTTAGAGATGTTTAAATCAGGAAATTTATATTTCAATGCCGTCATTTGAATGAAGTTTATTTTTTTCGATGGAATTTTAAGTTTTCAAATATAATAAATTAATGTAGTATTGTGATAATTTTAAAAATATTACCGAGGAATGTATCGCATTTTAGAGATGTTTTTATAAAATTGCATTGAAGGTGGAAAGTGTTTTATAATCAATGCTTTATGCATGATTGATCTTTCTTGTTGAATTTGGTCTAGCCATCGACTAGACCAGGAGATATTAATAACAACAAGGACATAATGATTTGCATGTCCCAACCTGATATAGATATACTGTAATTTTTAAACTGATACTATTAGGCTTTCATTGTGATGCAGTTTTCACAAATAGTAGTGTATATACAATACAAATTTTTTTTAAAATCCATATATACTAATTGCCAAGTGTCCGTCTATCTATCTGTCTCTATGTCCATCTGTCCGTCTGTTCGTCTGTCTGTCACGGTTTTTAGGCACTTCCCGAATAGATTAGAGACTTGCAATTTGATACACAGCTCGATCGTTCGATAAAACCCTCTGGAAAAATCGAATTTTTTGAAAACGTTCTCTAGAGGGGGTGCTCCACACCAAAACGTTCGAAAAGTGAAATGATAGGAAAACAAGCTTTGCCATAAGATAGAGACTTCAAATTTGGTGTATGGGTAAATCGTTCGAAAGGAAGAAAGTGTGCAATTTCAGATTTCCAATATTTTCTACTTAAGAGGGTGCTGCATACCAAAATGTTCGATTTATCGAATAAATGAGAAATGGCTCCTTTAAAATTTGATAGAAGCTTGAAATTTGGTATACGGAATAATCATTTGGTAAAAACACACAAGACGATTATAGTTTTTAAAAACGTTCGTTTAAGGGGGTGCTCCAGTGGAAAACGTTCGAAAGATGAATTGATAAGAAAACATACTTCAGGATGAGATAGAGATTTGAAATTTGGTGTACGGGTAGATAGTTTAAAAGGAAGAAAGTGCATAATTTCAGTTTCCCGATATTTTCTACTTTAGGGGGTGTCGCACACAAAAATGTTCGATTTTCGGAATGAAGTAGAAACACTCCTTTTAGAACGTGATAGAGGCATGATATTTAGTATATGGGTGAATCATTTAATAGAAATCCCAAGAAGAATGAAGTTTTTCAAAAATGTATATTTAAGGGTGTGGTGTGTACTCTACAGAAAAACATTCGAAAGGTGAAATGATAGAAAAAGCATGCTTCGCGATAAGATAGAAACTTCAAATTTGGTATAAATATAGATAGTTAGAAAGGAAGAAAGTGTGCAATTTTAGTTTTCCAACATTTGCTATTGTAGAGGGTGCCGCACACTAAAATATTCGATTTGACGAACAAACGAAAAACGCCTCCTTTACAATGTGATAGAGGCTTGAAATTTAGTATATGGGGTAATCATTTGATAAAAAAACCCCTACGATTTTCACGGTTTTTCAAAAATGATCATTTAAGGGGGTGCAACACAGAAAAACGTTCGAAATATGAAGTGATAGAAAAACATGCTTCACGATGGGATAGAGACATAAAATTTGGTGTACTGGTAGATAGTTTGAAAGGAAGAAAGTGTGCAATTTCAGATTTCCAATATTTGCAACTTTAGGTGTGCCGAACACCAATATGTTCGATTTTCGGAATAAATGAGACACGCTTCCTTTAAATGTGATAGAGGCTTGATATTTGGTATATGGGCCAATCATCTGATAAGAAACCCAAGGCCTACAGAGTTTTTCAAAAATGTTCATTTATGAGTGTGCTCCACAGAAAAACGTTCGAAAGGGGAGATGATAAAATAGTATGCTTCGGGATGAGATAGAGACTTTAATTTGGTGTACTAGTAGATAGTTCGAAAGGAAGACGTGCGCAATTTAAAATATACAATATTTTCTTCTTTAGGGGGTTCCGCACACCAAAATATTCGATTTGCCGAATAAACGTGAAGCACGAATTATTCAAAAATTTACATTATTTAGGGGTTGCTAAGTGCCAGACCGTTGATTTTCAACGGGTATTCGGCTAGTAAAATTATATTTATTTCTCTAATTTCATATTTCTATATACTACTTTTGAATTTGCAACGCGCGAATTCAGTAAATTTAATTATCTAAGTGAGAATGATCATGACATCGATAAGATTTATAACCAATACAATGGAGCAATATTTATACAGCATTGATGTATCACTAAACCATATGTTATAGACCATATGTTATAAACCATATGTTATAAACTATATAAACCACTGCTTATAGATACGCTGTATCGATATGCAGTATGAGACTGCTCATCATTACCCCGAGCAGATGAGTACAATCACACACATACACACTCGCGCATACGAAAAAAACTCACTCCTTCCGTAGTCTACTTTTAAATAGTTTTATTCCAATTTTTTCATTTAATTGATGAATAAAGAACATATCTTGCCTCTTTTTCCGCTTGAGCCAGTAGATCGTGTGGAGGGTTTTGCAACTGGCACATAATAGACTGGCGAGTGTGGCTGTTGATATTCACGGCTTCCGGAGCACCAGATCGTAGGTGAAGGTCGTAGACTTCTTTAGCCAATTTTCTCATCTACAACAGATAAAGATAAAATTGGCATTTAAATAACTTTGCCTGGTTACAGAAAATTACAAATATATGTCATTAGTAGTTTTAGTTACTAGAATATTTATAATTTACAGGAATAAATTATTTATACTACTGGTTTCTATGTGGCAAATTCTATACACGAGATCGTGTTTAAGGGATGAATAAGAAGATAACATTTTAGTAAGACGTGAAGATGAGTTCTATTGGTAATAAGTCTGGGGACCTAGATGGCTACAGGAGGGTATTAAGTCCTCGAAGACATTGTTGAGAAAGTATTGTAGTATGTGGTCGAGCGTTGTCTTGTTGGTAAATGGAATCTGAGTGGTTTGACAGTATAGGCAAAATAATCGGCTGCAGAATATCGTCAATATACAAGCAAGCCGTCAGATTGGCTTGCAGCACAACTAGAGGAAATCTTCTTCTTCGACCCAGACTGTCCGACCCACCAGAAAGGTAACTAAAGGAAATCGGCTGACCCACGAGATGACTCCCCAGATTGTCACCCCACGTGTGATGGATGTGTGCCTTTTGACAGCAAATGCGGGGTAGGGACGCTGGCCAGTCCTGCTCCATAAACACGTATATGGCGGCTATCAGCACTGAGAGAGAAGCTGGGTGTGTCGTTAAAGATAACATTCCTCCAATCGGATACTGTCCAGGCTGACTGAACTTGGCACCAATCCCGACGGTTCTACTTATGACCAAGATAGCGACTGATACGTCTGTTAGAACAACCAGCTTCTTTTAGGTCTATGAAGCGACATATCTCTAAATATTTCAATTATTCATAGCTCTGTCGAGTACGCCTTAAAGGCATCTTTGTATACAACTTGCAATATTAAAGCAGAAAATCCTGTTCCGATTCTCCGCGAGTGAGAACATCGGTCGTTTTAAGTACTGCACGATGCGTCGTCCTCATGCGCGTTGCACGAGCCCTATAAGATCACGAAGCTGACAGTTTGATCATTTGCTTAACTCTTAAAACGACATTTGCATGCCGAGTTTCACGGCTAAAGCTCCATTTTTTTTGTAGGTGCACATGTTTTTTTTTTTTGCAACAAAAGTGTATTACATTATATAAAATACGTTAATTATTATTAATTTAAGAATTTGGGGTCATTTTCGTAACTTTAGTGTCATTTTTGCCAATGTGGCAACATTTTCGTCAATTTGGTACTGCATTAAAAAAATTCGCCAAGTTGGCGATATTTCACTAAATTAGTCACGAAGTATTACATATTTGATGGAATACTACTGTTCATTTTACGCAATGTTTTGGATACATTTATTTGAAAAATATGCAATACTTCGAGAACGGTTAAAGTTAGTGTTCTAAAGTTTATGTCATTCGCTTTAGAATAAAAAATTACGTATAAAATGATTATTTATTTAAAATTATTGAATGTTCTGAGTTTTCATGATTTTTTGGAAAATTCATTAAAAAATTTGGGGGTTCCCGAACGTTCGATCGCATTAAAAACCAATCGACTCTCCAGCATTCACAGATTGTAATAATCGTACTAAGTTACGTTCGAAACGTTCCATTTGTTTCTGAGATATCGCATTCACACACATGCACAGACATCACCTCAAAAACGTTCGATTCGAGTTCAGGGATGCTTGAAACGTACGCCTCCATCAAAAACTCGAATTTGAAACAAATCGTGTAAAAAAAAAAATTGCTTTTTTTTCCTCGGAAAGTGTTAGAATGCATACCTGCTATGCAACCAACAGAATTTTCGGTTCCAAATGCGCGGACTTCCTACTACTAATATTGATATTTTTCATAAACTGTTTATAAGTCAGGACTCCAAGCATTTCGGGTCTCTATGTAATCTCCCCCCTCCCATTATCAAAGGCCCTGAATACCTGTAAGTAAGTGATTAGGAAGACACAAGTTCATGAAACCAAGAAAATTTTCCAATTAGAAAATGTTGGTTCTCCCGTTGATTAATCGAATATATATATATATATATATATATATATATATATATATACCAGGTCTCCCGGTTGTGTCATTCGATAAGATAAGGCATTATTGATATTCGTAAAATTTTTATCGGAAAGCCCGTTTTACACTACTTGCTGCCAAACAAACTTAGCACGAACATGTGGGATTTCCTGCGAGAAATTTATAGATAATATTAATAAATCGCCATATGTCAACGAATTAAGCAGCTAGAATAACCGGATTATATTTTTTAACAAATTAGCATTCTAATTTGCATATTTCGCTCAAGGAGTCGTATAAAAATCAGAGCCACAATTTTTTTTTATATTGCAACGGCGGGAGATAAGATTGCCGCGACAGAATTGTAGTTAAGATTTTGAGATTTTTTTTTTTAAATTGGTATTTTGCGTGTACGATTAACCTTTGAAGAAAAAACTTGATCCAATGTGAATAACCCGCAGTAATTAATACCTGTATTATGAAACACCGGGTATAGCAAACAAGAAAACACTCAACTGATCATCTGTCAACATCCATAGATTATGATTTTGTTGACTTTGCGTACGGTGCAAGCTATGGTAAGATCAGGAATGGAAAAGATTTTTGAGATTTTTTTGGTAGAAGTATTGTAACTTCGAATCCAGTAATGATTGGGAGTGTTTTTATCACCCCTCATCGTAAATGATATTGTAATCTCTCAGAAATATTTTGGGTTTCCTCATCACCCAATGGATGATCAGTTGAGCACTTTCTTGCTTTTTTTGAAACGCCTTTGTTATAGAGTAGAAGTTACTTAAATATTATTCTTGAATGCTTAGAATTTTTTTAATGATGGGATGGGCTAAAAACGCTCCCAGTCGTTACTGGATTTGAAATTATATTACTACCAGAAAAATTCTAAAATCCTTGCTATAAGGAGCGTTGTGCTTATTGACAATTTCACCTGCACCGTGCTGGTGACCGACAAAAAACCGCAAAACTATGGTCACAGGTAGTGATGGAATATAAGTTGAGCCCTTTGATACTTTTATGTAGCGTCTCGTTATGTGACAAAAGTCGCTTTATTGTTATTCCTGAGTGCTTAGAATTTTATTTACAATGGGCCGGACTAAAAAAGTTCGCAGTCGTTATTAGATTCGAGGTTATAATACCACCAGAAATATTTTAAAATTCTTACTTTAAGGAGTTTTGTACTCGATAATCATTATTTCATCGTTTTATCGTGCTGGTGAGCGACAAGGACCACGAAAGCACGGTCGCGGGTGGTGATGAAAGATCAGTTGAGCTCTTTCATGCTTTTAAGCAATGCTCTACTATAGTACAAAAGCCGCTTTATTGTTATTCCCGAGAGCTTAGAATTTCATTTACGATGGACGGGGCTGAAAATGCCCTCAGTCGTTACTAGATTCGAAGTTACAATCCCACACAAAACATTCTGAAATCCCTACTTTAAGTAATTTTGTTCTCAATGATTATCTCATTGCTTTCACCCTTATACTGATGAGCGACAAAGTCATCGAAACCACTGTGGTGATGGAAGACCCGTTGAGCCCTTTCATGCGTTTAAGCAATGCCCCGTTATAGGACAACACTAGCTTTCTTGTTATTCCTGAGTGCTTAGAATTTTATTAACGATGGGTGGGGCTAAAAACGTATCCAATCGTTACTAGATTAAAAGTTACAGTACTACCAGAAACGTTACCAAATCCATACTTTAAGGAGTTAGAGCTCACCGATTATCTCATCGCTTGCACCATGCTGGTGAGCGGAAATGATAGCAAAGCCATGGTCTATGCGTGGTGATTGATGATCAAATGAGCATTTTTTTGCTTTTATGCAAGGTAAAAAATGCTTCACTGTTATACCGTGTATTATACCTAGTATTATGAAACGCCGTGTATAGTACATATATTATGAAACACAGTGCATATTTCCTGTATTTTTAAACACTTTGTATAATAAGGAAAACTTAAACAACTTATGATAGATATTTTATACGGTCACTATGTCCACAATCCAGGCTGGGGGTATAACCGAATAGAGGGTTACAGTGCTAGTAGGGTCAAACAATAAAAAAAAAATGCGGTGAACAAATAAATTGCAAGAAAAGGTTTTATGTTGATTTTTTGGGGCATTATGTGTGAAAAATAACACATTAAGAGTTGGCCGAAATAGGATGACCGGAAGGTGTCCGATTATGGCGTCACCAATACGGCGTACACAACAAGCGAATAAAGCAAGGAAGCAACGACCTCTTGAATGGAGAGGGACATGAAGAACTTGGCAAAATTTGCTTTGAAACTCTCTTGTATAGAATAATCTCCATTCTCGGAAGATACGATCTTACGAAACATTATCATAGGGCTCAATTAATGAGGATAAGAAAATAAATGTTCAAGATCTTTTCAATGTAGGCAACATAGTTATAGAAATGAAAATATGATCTGTTTTTAACACTTTACAACATAGTTGAAAAGTGTTTATGACTTTGTTCATTCTGTCTGTCTGTCCGTTAGCACGATAACTGCCGTAAAAATGACTTTATCAAAATGAGATTTTAGTATGCTTTTCAGACGGTCTGTGGGACCTATGGGAATATAAATAAATAATATCACCCAATTAGTTTTTTATTGAACCCAGGTTGAAAAAATGAAATACATTGAACCTTATGGGACCTAATTTAACAAACATTTTTTAAGCACATTTAAAAAATTCACAAATTGATTCGAAATTTTTAGGAAATATTCACATTATCTCATAAAATATATAAAAAAAAATTCAGTAAAATATGTTAAGTAGTTTTTTAATTAAAAATTATTTAACATAGGGAGAAAAACGGATTCAATTAAATTCTGACTTTTGCGATATCCCCCAGAAAGAAAAAATAGATATATTATATAATAAATATCTTTCCAAGAGTTTAATTATTTTGCATACGAGAGAGGCTTCACATTTTAAGATAAATTTGGTAGATAACAATTTTTCAAATTTTTTTTAAATTTTATATAACTTTTCATGATATACTTATTTGATGGCGTTTTTAATGCACTTTCCTACGTCCTAGAGAATTAAAATTTAGTACATAGATTAAATTTGTAGAACATTTTATTCTACAACAATTTGGTGGATCTTTAAATATAGATCCTACATTTTTTTCAAAATGGCCAGCAAATAATCCCCGTTCACTTCTATAAATCATTGTTGTAATATTGTTAAAAATTCTGAGGTGGACAGTACATGTCTTTCACTGCAGACTCATATTCACGTTCTCTTTATTTCTTCAATAATAATTTGAGTTTATCTGCACAAAATAACATCCATAAGTATTTTAAATGACATTGAATTTGCACGTTAAACTTAAATTTGGTTCTCATTTGAAAGATGGATTTATTGTCAAAAGTGGCGTAGCGAAAACGCAAAAAAAAAAACTAAAATATCTCAAGAACGGCTAGTCCTAGAGTAATGGGGTTAGTCTTATTCTTTTTGTTGTCAAAAATCACGTATAACATAGGAATTTAATTGATATAATTGAGCACACGTAGTCCTTCATTTTTATATTTAACGATTTTTGCGGGCGATTTCGAAAAAACAGCCCATTCCTTTTCCCCGAATCGTACTAGAATAACCTACAAGTGATTTATATAACAAATTTTGTTAAATTTGGTATATAAATCACTTATAGGTTATTGAAATATTATACACCAAATTGTGTTAAATTTGTTCCATTAGTTTTTAGCTAAAGTGGATAAAGGCAATTTCTGCCGGCCATTTCGCAAAGAAGGCAGATTCTTTTACTACGAATCGTACTATAATCAAATGAACATCAGGGTTTCCCACAAAAAACTTACCGACCAAATTTATCCATTAGTTTTTTAGTTAGAGTGGATGCAATATCCTCACAGACACACAGAAACACACACAGATACACCCTTACACACAGAGACGTCTTCCTAAAAATAGTTTTTCGTGTTCTGGAAGTCCCAAAACGTGTAGATCCTTCGAAAATTCGAGTTCTGATCTTCGGCACGATTCCAATACTTTGAATACATACATACGCACTCACATATATTATCTATGTATCTGTATTATCTGTGTATCTAAATTCCGTGCCTACGCAATTACAATAGTTGTGATTTTAAATGATCCCTAAACTTTTATTATTTCTTCAACGAAGCCTAATTTTAACTTATGCAGAATGCAAATATCTCAAGCGATTGTAAAGTGAGTTACATAAGAATTGCTGAATTTTTTTTACACAAAATTATTTAGCTCTGGTGTCTGGAATGCAAGTTATATAAATGAAATATTCATTGATTTTGCATAGAGAATCAGATGATTTATATTTCGATACAGTTTTAAATATTTAAGTATAATAAATTACTGTAGTACTGTGATAATGTAAAAGATATCACCACTGAATGTATCACATTTTAGAGATTTTTATATGAAATTGCATTTCAGTTGGAAAGTGTTTCATAATCAATGCTTATGCATGATTGATCTTTCTTGTTAACACTTTACAACGTAGTTGAAAAGTTTTTATGACTGTTTATTTATTCTGTCTATCTATCTATCAGTGGCGCAGCGACATGGGGGGGGGGGGACCAAAGGGACCGGACCCCCCCCCCCCCCCAGAGCCTTAAATTAAAAACAAAAAAGTATTGATTACAATAAAAATAACTACTTTTTTTTTCTCATTTTTGGTATTTATATTTTTACTTTTTCTCGTACTTCGTTCAAACAAATTTAATTCCCCTAAAATTTTGTTTTTACTCGACACTTCATTTTTGGTTTAAGGGAAATTCCCTTCAGAAGGGAAATTCCCTTCGGAACGGAAAAGTCCTTCAGAAAGGGAAAAATCCTTCGGATAGGGAAATTTCCTTTCGAAAAGAATTTCCTGCTGTCATATGTCTGGTCTTGTTTTGGAAGCACGTGTTGAAGCTTTAAAAAATAAAACCTATACGTTTTTCGATCAAGGGATCTTTAATCTGTTCTTTTATATTAGCAATTGTATAATGAATAGCAGCAAAGGTAAGTTATTTGAGAGTAGCATATACAATTTCTTTAAAAGAGAAGAAAAAAGAAGATAGTGAATGTAATGAAAATAAGTTGAAAAATGTTGAATGCTCTGAAGATGACAGTTCAGAAAGAAAAGCTCCAATAGACGTTGAGACATTATTATTTACACCATCTGAAATCGACGTGAATCCCAATGATATTGGGTTATTTGAAGGAAAAAAGGTAAAGGCTGTTTTTATATAGTTGTCATAATAAATCGTAAATATAATTTGCAAGGCTTGGATTTTCATGTATGAAATTTAGCTCAAATAATATGCAAATATGCTCAAAATTATTACACAATATGCACGAAAATATGCAGAAATATGCAAGTTCATAGAAATCCGGACCCTACGCGTAAGCATTTTGTACAATGCAATTAACAAGTGTGAATTCGCTATTTCCCTACATATTGTTAAAAAACTATTTTCGTATAGTTCACCTTTGTCGAAATATTTACAATCTGAAAAAATTTATCTTTCCAAAGCCATTGGTTATGCTGAAGATACACGAGCAATTATACAAAGTTTAAGGAACAATTCTGAAAAAGAGTTCTCCGTAATTTTTAAAGATGTTGAAACATTTTGTGAAAATTATGAAATCCCCATATCAGTACCAAGAACTGTAAAATATCAAGCTACACGAATTAACGTCGACTATGATACTCCTGAGGTATATTATAGGAGAGCTGCTTTTATACCTTTTATAGATCATTTTCTAATACAGCTCGATGAAAGATTTGTGAAACATAAAAATATATTAGCTTCTTTTCGAATCCTATTGCCGAGCAAAACAGCTCAAGACCAAGACCTTACAAAAGAAAACAGTGAAGCAGTGAAGACGCTATGTTCCCGGTATTCAGAAGATATTGGTCATATCACATGTAAAAATTTGTATGGTGAGTTAAAAATATGGCACAGCAAACTCGAACGACTTCAGAATCCAGAATATCCAGATTCCAGAATATCCGACTTCAGAATATCCAGATAATGCTTTGGAAGCTTTTCATGAATGTGATGAAATTATGTTTCCAAGTATACGAAAACTTCTGCAGATAATGATTTCACTTCCAGTCACAACGTATAGCGCAGAGAGATCTTTCTCCACCTTACGATATTTAAAAAATTATTTAAGAAATTCAACAGGTGAGCACAGATTAAATGGACTGTTTATGTTATATATCCACAAGGACATTGAAGTAAACCCTGAAGAGGTTTTAAATGAAATGGCTAAGAAGCCTAGACGACTTGATATTAAACTTTGAATATTGTATACTTTCATTTATAGAAGTTATCAGTACTGTTCTTATTTAGTAAACGTAATATTAAATAAATAAATCTATTCGGCGATAAATTGATTTATTTCAATATATTGTCATTTGACATGCGTAATAATATACAATGAGGTTTGACCCGTCCCCCCCCCCCCCCCCCCCAGAACGAATTTCTGGCTGCGCCACTGCTATCTATCCGTTAGCACGATAACTGCCGTAAAAATGATTTTATTAAAATGAAATTTTAGTATGTTGTTCAGAGGATCTGTGGGACCTATGGGAATATAAATGAATAATATCACCCAATTAGTTTTGGATTGAACCCTGGTTGAAAATATGAAATACATTGAGCCTTATGGGACCTAATTTTTCACACATTTTTTAAGCGGATTTAAAATTCACAAATTGTTTCGAAAGTTTTAGGAAATATTCAAATTATCCCATAAAATATATAAAACAATTTCGGCAAAATATGTTCAGTAGTTTCTTAAATAAAAATTAAAATAGTAATTGCACCCATATTATATGAAAGATCACGTGACCCACTTCAAAATAAAATATGGCATCCATCTTGTGTCAAAATCGTGATTTTTAAAGTTCTTTCTAATCTATATTTAGTGTTGCATTCGTCACACAACCGCTTTATTTTTTATTTTTTCTGTACTGAGCTATACTGAGCTATATTTTATATACTGAGCCAACGCAATTACAATATTTGGAGTTTAAATGATCACCAAACTTTGATCATTTCTACAACGAAACCAAACTTTCACGTATTGAGAATATAAATACATCAAAGTGTAAGATGAGTTGTATAAGAAATGCTGAAATTCTTCAACGTAAATTTTTTTAGCTCTGAAGTCTGCAATATAGCTGATATGAATGAAACATTCATTGATTTTACATAGAGAAGCAGACGATTCCATATTATTGCTTTATTGATGAAGTTTTAAGTATGGAGTTAGGAAATTTTACCTCCATGGTTTTACGTTTCTAAGTAAAATACATTATTATAGTATTGTGATAATTTTAAAAATATCGCTGCTGAATGAAAGGAATGGAAAAAGTTTAGGAATGAAATATTCACTGCTTTTATATAGAGAGTCAGGCGATTTATATTTCGATGACGTTATTTGAATAAAGTTCATTTGTTTTTAATGGAGTTTTTAAATATAATAAATTATTGTAGTACTGCGATAATTTAAAAAATATCACCGCTGAATGTATCGCATTTTAGAGATGTTTAAATAAAATTACATTTCAGTTGGAAAGTGTTTCATAATCAATGCTCTATGCATGACTGATCTTTCTTGTTGGATATTCATATAAGTGTAAGAATAACGTAAAGATATTGGCTAATGTAAAGATATTGTATCAATGCTAGTAAAGACCATTGACCTATCTCTGTTGTTGCAGAGATTCTTGGTTGTATCGCAGTCAGAATAGTTATGGCTAGAAGATTTGATGAAGCATGGAATTTCAGTATATTCACCATCGTTGTTTGAAGCAAAGTATCTTTTACGAAAGCCTGACAAAGCTCAACTTCAGGAGGCCATACGAGCCTATGTCAAGTCACCCGATGTTTCTGTATTTCAGTTCATTCCAAAGACTGATCACTACGTATTTGATGGAGAATCACTTCGACATCGGGTGAAAGTGAAGGAAAGAAACACCTACAAGTCAATTGTTGATAACTACTCGTCTTTCACATCAGATCACTATAACAAGGCTAGGGTTGTGCTTGATGGATGCCATGGACGGTCAACTACAAAGGACAATAAACACATGAACGTCGATAAGCAATGTTGCAAATAAAGGCTGTCATAAGATATACGCTGAAGGAGATACAGGCCTAAATAAAGTGAAAGCAACCATTGCAATGTCATCTTACAAGTCATCAAACCCTAATCGAAGAAGATACATTACATACTCGTCAAAATTTTAAATTGCAACACTATGAAAGAATGAATGTAGCCATATACAAATCACAGTACAGGTAAAAGAGAGAGTCATATGCAAATGATTAAGTTTTCGTACGTATCGGGTCACGTGGCACCCAGTTTCGGGTGATAAAAACCAGCAGACGGCTAGTCCCGTAAATGCTATCAGCGACGATTTTCAATAGCCGAACTTTCGAAAAAGTAAAGAAGCGATGCCTCGAAGGTCATCGAGCTGTATACCAGCAGAGCTGCGTGACGTGGGTTTGTCTATGTCTGCCCCGCGTGTTGGGTACGACGTGAGTACCATCCAGTGATGGATGCGATGTGACACGATGGACGCAGGAACATTAGAGAAGACGCCGAAGACGGAGTGGATAGAACAGGCGCACGACAGAGTGCACAGGCCGGCAGATTTGCCGAATGGCTCGTCGAGATCTGTTTGCAACGGCAAGTGACATCCGAAATAGCCTGGCACCATCAATAGTTGCACCTGCGTGCACCCAAACCATTCGCAACAGGTTGCGAATGGTTACTGCTGCCGGTACAGCTCCGCACATGCCGACTAGCCACTGGGGTGCCATTAAGTGCTCGGCACAGGGATGCACGTCTGGTGTGGTGTCGTCGTCATCGCAACTGAATCTCGCTTCTGTCTGTGGAGAAATGAAAGCCGTGGACGGGTGTGGTGGCTTGCCAGCCCATATCACCGAGCGGCGCACCGGTCCCACACCAGGCATCATGATTTAGGGCGGTATCATGTTCGATCAGCGGACAGCTCTGGTGTATATTGCAGTTATTCTGACAGCGGACCGGTACGTCACAAAAGTTTTGGTGTCTGTGGTTCGGTCACTGGTGCAGGCCTTTTACGGCACGGTGTTCTAACAAGACAATGCCATACTGCACACCGCACGGTGAACTCTCAACAGCCTGAATGAAATTCACATCCTTTCTTGGCCGGCAGCTTCGCCGGATTTCTCTCGCATTGAACACCCGTGGGTCCTCATCGGACGTCAGGTGCACCGGGGACCACCGGTACATACCGTAAATGAACTGCGTGCCGCAGTGGACGCTGCTTGGCAAGGACTATCTCAGGTTGCCATTAATAGCATCATCGATAGTATGCCTCGCCGTTTAGCGGTCTGTATAGCTGTCCGTGGGGGCTACATTCTTTACTGTATAAACAGGCTACTTCTGCATATCTTTGTTTGTTCTTTTAATCATTTGCGTACGACTCTCTCTTCTACCGGTACTGTGATTTATTTATGACTAAGTGCATTACTTCACGCTGTTACAATTTCACTCTTGACGAGTGCATTACCCTGCAAGTGATTTTAAAGATCTTTATTTTCGATCCGATAAAGACAAAGCGAAATCATATGTTTGTAATATTAAGGTTACCGCAGTTACTTGGTGATGATGTATTTTATGACCTGTTGTTTACTCATGCGTTCTCTGGTTGCGATACTATATCAGGAATTTATGTGATTGGCAAGAAGTCTGTCTTTGAAAAAGTTGTCAAAGGCGATCCAGTATTTCACAGTTGTTCAAAAATCTTTTGCACTCCAGACGCAGATCAATATACTGAAAAGACCACTGGTTGCAAAGCAATGGTATCCATATGTAAGGAGATCTAGTCTAGTTCTTTATTGCCACTACGTTACAGCATCCTTTGTAGGAAAGTATCTTCTGAAAATGCATCCGTGAAGCCCGAAAGACTACCCCCAACACCGTCGGCCCCAAATCTTTACTTTCAGTGAGTATATTTACAAGTTATGCAGTAGTTGGGCAAGAGTGACGACAAGGATCTGACAAAATGGGGTGGTTTATACAAAATGGATAACTTTTTTTCAGTGATGATGGGCGGTAGTCCTGTATCGGACATATCTTTGCCGGTCAAACTTTTTGAAATGATCCGATGCAAATTTTCTGCATGATTCAACACAATGCGATGCAGCCGCAAAAAACTGGGCTTGAATACACCATAACCTGTGGAAAATGCCAACATGACAACTGTGACAATA
This sequence comes from Amaurobius ferox, assembly GCA_951213105.1. Taxonomy (NCBI): domain Eukaryota; kingdom Metazoa; phylum Arthropoda; class Arachnida; order Araneae; family Amaurobiidae; genus Amaurobius; species Amaurobius ferox. The sequence goes on from OX578133.1 coordinate 59,805,027, forward strand.
CGACTCAAGAGCCAGTTTCAGGTGAGGAAGACATTGTAGACTATCTGTAAAATTTGAATAAAACTCCTTTTTGAAATATAACTTTAATATAATGAGTAATTTTTAAAGGCAAATGAATGAGAATTGTTTTATTGTATGATATGTGATTAAAATTATGTCATTTATTACCATGTTTCTTTTCCCATGTAGTGCTCATACCATTTTCGGTGGTCCGATTTTTTGCCAACTTTTACTATTTTCTTCTACATACTATATATTATATAAAGAAATCATAACATGTTTTTCTTGCAATTTTTTTGGAGTCATGGGACATATCTATCCGACTATTCTAATATGGATCCCATGGAGAACTAATGTAATATTTTAACAACAATGGGGGATTGGTGTGAGCCATTCTCCAACTCTTTACCGATGTTTTTAACACTAGAACGACTGAAGCGGTCATTTTGACCGCATAACTATTTTGAGAAACGATTCCTCTAAAAAGGCTAATCCCAGCCCATTGAGATTTTATTACTTTTCTTATTTTCTTCTGTGTTTTCAATAACTTTAAGCTTCCGTAGTTCTAGTGTTAACATATTTATAAATAAAACGAACATCACCTGAATTGGGTCACTGAGTTTAGAGTACTGCTTGCATGAATTCCAAAACATAATATTTTCTCCACTAAACTCCCGTTTCAAAAATTCCTGAAAAAAAATGTTAAAATACATTGTATTACAAACAAAACAAAACAATAAAATGAAAACGAAAAAAAATGCATTGATTTTATTGCAATATCCACTTTATTTTTTCCTCCAAAATAAAATGGAGCAACAGATTGACGTAAGTAACTAACAAGTTAATTAAGAAATAGGTAATATATATATAAATAAATAAACTTATTTTGCTACGCAATGGGTAACAAACGACATAAATAACATAGACATGGTAAATAACATGAATGACAAGAACTAATGAACACAAGACCCACCTAAGAGGCGTTTTCAAATATCTGGAAGACATCACTGCAGATAACAGCATGCATGGACCGGTTTCGCGTTTATCATATGCTCGTCAGAATGGAACATACGTTATCTGCAATGGCAGTAAGAAACTTTCTATAAGCTATAATTTTTGCTAACTTCTATGGAAATTGACAATTTCAGTTCTTCCACGTTGCCGGCATCAAATTTATATTAGCTTTTCCCTCCAAAATGAGTATTTTCCTCCCATATGAATTTGATACGGACGTGGAAGGACTGAAATTTGAAGTTCTCATAGAAGTTCTCAAAAATTGTGGCTTATTACAAGCTTCTTGCTGCCACTGCAGATAACGACTATTCCATGCTGACGAGCACATATTAGGAGAGAAATTGGTCCATGGATGCTGCTAACTGCAATGAGAGTGTCTTCCAGACAAGAACTAAATTGAAGCAAAATGGCAGTTGATCTTAAAGAGGGCAAAATAGGAAAATAGGTATTTCTTATGTTAATATACTGGTATCTTAAATTATCATTACATGCACTGATTTCTCAACAACTGTTCAATATAATTGAATGAATTTTTTATGGGTGATACATTGAATCACAAAATATAAACACAAAACTGAAAAATCGAATATGAGTGCATATAATACAAAACTAATTATAAAACAATTAAAATTGGAATATTGTGTAACTAGGAAATGTTAGAATTTTTTTTTATAATTTGGAAAGAGTTGCAGATTTTTGACATTAATAGGGAATGTAATCTTCCCTAACTCGTACACACATATCACAACGCGATTTCATGCTCTCCATAAAGTGCTTAATTAGAGTTTGAGGCAGCAAGTTCCACTCCTCCAACAATGCTGTCGTCAAGGCATTGCGATGTCTAGGAGGAGGATTTCGTCATGCAACAGTTCTTCCAAAGGCGTTCCATAAGTTCTCAATGAGTTAAATCGGGAGATTTGACTGCCCAGTTTATTCGATCAATACCTTCGCTTTCAAGAAATTCATCGACCAGGTTTGTTCGATGTGGACGCACGTTATCATCTATAAAAACAAAATAAGATCGCATACGCCTCTAAAAGGGTTCTAAGACTTCATCTTGATATTTCTGGTCAAACACAGATCCCATTTCGAACACGTGCAGAGGAGTACGTCCATTGATCATTATGCATCCCCATACTATCAGATCTAAATCGTCGTAACGGTCAAATTACCTAATGTTGGTGGGGAGATTTCGAGTTCTTGGCTCCCCCAGATGTAAACGCGTTTAAAATCAGTTGTTAATTAAATCTCGACTAGCCAATGAAGAGAACACAGGCCCATTGTTGGCTGACTCCAGCTCAGATGTTTTCTGCACCACTTCAGGCGGGCCCTCTTATAATGTGAGTAGGTGAAACACATACCGTTGGCTTCTGGCATAAAGTTCTTTCTCATTAGACCTTTTGTATACAGTTTGTTGGGATATTAATGATCCAGTGGCCTCTAAACCCAGTTGTTTAGCAGTTGACTTCCTGTTACGACTGACAGTTACGTACAGATACAGATCTTGAGAAGCAATTGCTATTCTTCTACGGCCTTGTCCAAGCTTCCTAGCAACAGTTTCAGAGTTTTGATATTGTTTCCAGAGAGCAGAGACTGTCTGTCATGAAACATTAAGCTATTTTACTACAGAGCTGCTTGTGAAGAATTAAAGAAGTTAAGATAACAAACTCGGCAACAAAGCGAGATAGACCAAAAAAGCTAATACAAAGTAGTAGAGTCTACAAAGAGAGTATAAAGTCTAATCGACACCAGGAACTAACGAAACGCGTATACGGAAGGCAATAGACACCAATAGAAAATTCTATTGTTATCCGTATACGAATGGTAATAAATCGAGGCAATAGAAAATCTGATGGGGACAGCACATGACTTTCCTTATATAATGCAATGATCTTACTTTTTTCACAGTGAAAAATCGATGTATAAGATCCACGGTACAATGTTATTGACGTTGAATTGTACATTTGGCATTTTTTCGGATGACAATATGTAAAACAATTTCGGAGTACCAATTAACTTGTATTTCGCGCAACTCTAAATTGACAATTATCATTATTAACATAGCATCCGTGATAATATGTTAAAATATTTTAAAAATTAATTCATCAATTTGGCATGATTTTCGTTAATTCAGCATCATTTTTATAAATTTGTCCATTTTTTCGTCAATCTGAGGCGAAATATCCCCAATTCGCCAAATTTACCGCCAAGCGTTACAGAAAAGTAAAAAGATTTTTTATTATGCGCAAATGACTATTGCCGAATTATTAGACGTCGAAATAAAAAATTATTTATTCAAAGTATTTTCTCTCATGAATGGAACGAACTAGATCTACGAGAATGATGTTAACAAATTTAGCGCATAATATTACATATGAAAAGTGAAAGCATTTCACAATAGTTAATATTTTTTAATTTTATGTGATTGTTTTATAAACTTATTTTAAAAATGTGCAATACCTCGAAAACGGTTTATGCTAACGTTCTAGAGTTTGTGTCAGTCGTTTTCTAAACAACATTACAGAAGATATAATTTGAATAATGTTATTAAAGCTTTGGCTTTTCAATGACTTCTTCAAAATTTCATTTGAAAATTGGTGGAGTAGGGGTGTCTTGGGAACATTCGATTGCGTTAAAAATCAATAGGGCACTCCTGTATGTAAGTTTACTTATACCTGGTGTAGCAGGATTTTTCAGTATAATAGGAAAATCTTTCTAAGTAGAAGAATCGCCTCCTCACAGTTCAACCCAGATTATGAAAAAATGTGGGAAGCTTAATCATAGTTTCACTTATCTTACTCCTATTATTTTAAACCTTCTGAAAATGAACTTAAGAAGAATTTAGTAGGTATTTATCATTGTGTTGAATTCTGAATATTTAAACATTTTAAAAATGAACTTTGAAGAAAAAATAATGAATAAAAGTTTAATATAGACAAAATTTTTGTTTATTTAATTTGGCACTGCTGTAAGTTTACCTATCCCTCGTGTAGCAGAATTTTTCAGTCTAATAGGAAAATCTAAGTACGAGAATCATCTCCTCACAGTTCAACCCAGGTTATGAAAAAATGTGGGAAGCTTAATCATAGTTTCACTTATCTCACTCCTATTATTTTAAACCTTCTGAATGAACTTAAGAAGAATTTAGTAGGTATTTATCATTGTGTTAAATTCTGTATATTTAAATATTTTGAAAATGAACTTTGAAGAAAAAATACTGAATAAAAGTTTAATACCCACAAAAATTTTGTTTATTTAATTTGGCACTCTGTAAGTAAGTTATCCCATCCTTGGTCTAGTAGAACTTTTCGCCCCCCCCCCCCCTTTTTCTCCGTCCCCGCGTAGGGAATTGAAAATCTCTGCCTCCGTTAGGTTCGGATCCGTGGTTGATGCTGTAAGTGTGCAAAGCTTCAGTCTTCTAGGAAACGGGGGCGTCTGGAGGGTCTGGAAGATAATTATTATATAGATTTTCTTTTAAATTAAAAGCAGACGACAGTATTTATAGAACTCTAACATACGTCGTTGTTTCTGAGATATTTCAAACTATTGATCTAAAGGAGGGGTTTGTTGGAGTTTTTATGAACCGTTCTGTAAGTATTAGACATTTTATTTTTTTATGGAGCACTGTATCTCTCGATCTAATATGGCAAATCGAATAAAATTTGGTAAATATTATTCTAATCAATAAATGTCACAGGCATATTGATTTTCGAGTAGCTGACGCGAAAGAAATACCGTTAATGTTCTGAATTTGTTTTTTTTTAGAAAATCTAAAAATTCTTGAATCTGCTTACTATATAAAGCGAGATTTTGCTTAGTATTTTTAACCAGACATAAGTGGAAGCCATAGCTTAGGCGCTATCACGTACCGTCCTCAAGATATTAGAAATTTTACTTTCCATACGGAGTGTTTTTATTATTGATTTTCCCCAACATCGTAATATGCTAATTTGTAGAGAAAAAGCCATGTGTTGGACTCATCAGATTTTTTAATTTCATTATTTCAAGTCACGGGTTGTTAGAGCAGAAAAATTCCAATTCCTGGTAAGGGAAAGTATATTTCCTTATGGAATACGTAAGATAATTCTGTTCAGGTCTTAAGTGATGTAGCTGGTAGCATAACTGAGCAGAATCCTGGAGTCCCTGGTTCAAATTCCACTTCTGAACAAGTTCTATTTTAAGAGGAAATAAAGTTCAATACTCTACAAATTTATTCGAAATGTTTGAAATCATATCGATGTTGGTAAATATTATACAAAATAGTGAAAATATGAAATATTAATTCTTGTGGAAGATGATTAATTTAAAAACACTCAAATTTATTTCTACAAATATGATTATTTCGTCAGCAAGAAAGACGATCACATAAAAAACTTAGGGCTTCGTATGCGAAACAACATTTGTTCTTTCAATTTAGTAAAGCAACGTATATTACTTCAACATAAAACGTTGCTTGAAGCAATTATTGTAACTTCAAAAATAACATCTTAAACGATAACTTTAAAATGATAACTTCAAAATGGTAATTTCAAAAGGACGACAACTTTAAAACGACAACAACAATTATGAGCAATTATACAACTTGAAGCAATTATTGTAACTTCAAAAACAACAACTTCAAAACGACAACTTCAAAAGGACAATAAATTGAAAACGATATTCAAAAGGACAGCAACTTCAAAATGTTGTTTGAAGCAATATATGTTGCTTCAAGCAACAATTGTCAATTTAGACGTGCTGTTCAATTAGATGTGAACTGTTCAATAGGTCACCTTAGGTTCTAGACTGAACTGTAAAACATTCATATATCGAAACATTGCTCTTTTAACTTATCGAAGCATGTTGCAACGTAGTAGCGTCGTAGCCTAGGAAATGTAAACAGCAGAGATAATTTTAAAAACTTTAATTTACAAAACAACTATTTACTAATGTACAAAGTTGATATTACAACATAATTTCTTAAGTATCTGTTCTTAGGCTGAAAATGGGAACGCGAGCTGTAGTGGAAAGATGCCACTCGTAGCTTCGATTTTTTACGTTAATATCTGTCTACTTTTTAAAAAATATTCTTCCTACGCCATTGGCAGGTGTTCATAAGCCTTTAAATTCGACTCGATAATAACTAAAATTCGTCTGTTAACATCCAACCAAATGGCTCTTAAAAATGACAGGTTTAATGTCTTGAGATTCTCATTTTCATGGCATACACAAAAACCTCAAACAGTCCATTAGAAGTACGTAAAATTAAAAAAAAATTCCCTTGGATGAAAAGAACTGAGACTTACATAGAGAAGCGTGGATCCCACCGTCTTGAAAGGTTATCAGATTTATAGCTGGACGTGAGAACGATATGTTTCACTTACCCTGACAGACTTGTACACAGGCGGAATTCAGAGCTTTTCTGGAAACGATTATATATATGCCAACATCAGCTCCATTTATTATTTCGAATAGTTCAGTTTTGAAACATTTAAGAAAGGTCTGATTAAAAGTATGTTGCAGTGTACTGCATTGCAATGGTAACCTGTATGCATAACTGAAGCATTTGCAATTAAAAGAAGCTACTGTAGACCTGATTTCCCCAAATAAGTTCGCGTACTGTTTACCGGACCATGTAAAATGAGGAAACAACAATTTAATAATCATAAACAATTAAGTAATTTAATATCTATATTAATAAAGGACGATGTCTATCTGTCTGTGTCGTCTGTAGCGGAGAATCTGAACGTCGTAAGCACATGAAATTTGATACACATGGGACGATAAGCCACGGCGTTATGTTTTAAAATTCGAATTAGTTTTTTAGTTATTTTATGTTTTAGTACGATTTTCACACAAATGCGTTCCTTAACTACCGAAAATATTATTTCAAAATTTCTATTTAATCAAATCTCTTTTAAATAATCTTTGAGCGGAATACATAGATTAATAGTCGAACTTTCGTGAATTAAAAATATATATTATGTACACACACACACACACATATATATATATATATATATGTGTGTGTGTATGTATATATATATAATATATATATATATATATATATATATATATATATATATATATATACACACACACACACACACATATATATATATATACTTTTCGTGTGTTGAATATATCAGGCCTCCGGGCCGGACTATTCTCGCAGAGTTTCTAATCTTAACATTATCGGTGCAACGGTTTTCTTTTTGTTGTCATTATTATAAGCGGGCGTATTGTTAAAGCTGGCTTTGGTATAGAATTCTTTATGAGTTCCGGCAATCAAAGGTTTGCATCTTAAATTCCGGGTAACTTCGAGTACATTTCCTAGAACGGTCTCGCGTTCCCAGGGATTTAAGATGCAAATCTCTAATAAAAACCTATACCGGAATTCACAGTGAATTCCCGAAAACCAAAGAATGTTTTAACAATACGCTTGCTTATAACAAAAATAAAATAACTGTTGTGTCGGTGTTCAAACGGCGACACCATGACCGCTTATCTTAAATCCCGGTCAACGACGGGTGCATTTTTTAGTCTGAATAGGGCGTGATCAAGCCGATGTGGGGCCTAGAGCATGGTGCTAGTTCGGGGACTCCATGCCGTTACGGCACATAAAACACTTGGGAAACATCAACACATAACACATTTGGGGGCTCAGGATCATAGCCTCAAAGGCCTTTTTGTAGAAAACTTCCAAAGTTTTACATCAAAGTAATATATGTACAATATATAAAAGTATTAACATATTTTATAATTCAAAATTGCAACTAATATTACAAGTTTTAAATTAATTAAAAAAGTATTTACGCCTAAATTTTTATCACATAGAAATTTAGGAGGTGCCTTAAAATTTGGGGGCCCAGGGCGTTAATCAAGACCTGAGTTTAATATAAACCGTTTAATCATCACTTAATCAATGAGCATAAATTGCTCTGCATAGTAATATAGAAATACAAAGACAACCGCATTTCAAACAAACTAATGGCAGTAAAACCAGTACTGTATAGTCACTTATAAAGCAATACTCACATGGAATGTCTTGAGACCTTCAGGATCTTCAAGCACATTTTCAAAACTAATGCTCCAACTGACCACAGATTGGGTTTGGGATCTTGTGTTGGATTTTCCCTTCCGATTGCTCCTCCCAAACATCCTTAGATGCGGACGACTTCTTTAAATGCATGAAAATCCAGTCTATTAACAAATAAAAAAATAAATATAAATGAAATACAAATAAAAGCTATGTTTAATAACGAAATATAAGTTTTATTTTCAAACTCAGGGTAAACAATTTATAAAAATAAACTTAAAATGCTATTATAATATAATGATTTTGCTCTTTTTAACACTTTACATAGTTGAAAAGTGTTTATGACTTTGTTCACTCTGTCTGTCTGTCAGTCTGTCCATTCGCACGATAACTGCCGTAAAATTGACTTTATCAAAATGAAATTTTAGTATGTTGTTGAGATAGTCCGTGGGACATATGAGAATGTAAAAAATCTGATGTGGGCAGCACATGACTTTCCCTGCAGACTCATATGCACGTTCTCTTTATTGTAATTGAATTTATTTCACTTTTAATTCAATTTTCTTTCTCATTAGACTTATTTTCAAAGGTGGCGTAGAGAAAATACGAAAAACTAAAATATCTCGAGAACGGCTAGTCCTAGTGTAATGGGGTTGGTCTTATTCTTTTCTTCGTTAAAAATTACGTATTAAACAAGCATCTAATGGATATATTTGAGCATACGTAGTTCTTTAGTATAGATTTTGACGATTTTTGCGGGCCATTTTGCAAAAAAAGGCGGATTATTTTTTCCGAATCGTACCAAAATCTAATCAGCACCAGGGTGAGCCACAAGTGACTCATCTACTGAATTTTGTGAAATTCGATCCATTAGTTTTTCAGTTAGAGTGGATACAAACTTTTGCAGGCCATTTCGCAAAAAAAGGCGGGTTCTTTTATCCCGAATCATACCCAAAACTATTCAGCACCAGACTCGCCCACAAGTGACTTACCTACCAAATTTTTGAAATTCGGTCCATTAGTTTTTTAGTTACAGTGGATACAAAATCTGCACAGACAGACAGACAGACACACAGACAGACACACAGACAGACAGACACACAGACTCACAGACACACACACAGACGTCACGCTAAAAATGGTTTTTTCGTATTCTAGAGGTCTTGAAACGTGTAGATCCGTCGAAAACTCGAGTTGCGATTTTCTACATGATTCCAATACTTTCCCTATACATTACCATGTATTGCAGGGAAAGTAATAAATAAGATCACCCAATTAGTTTCGGATTGAACCCGGGTTGAAGAAATGAAATACATCGAACCCTATGGAACCTAACTTTTCAAACCGTTTTTAAGCGAATTTAAAATTCACAAATTGCTTCGAGAGTTTCAGGAAGTATTTGAATTATTCTATAAAATATATAAGAAAAATTTCAGCAAAATATGTTCGGTAGTTTTTTAAATAAAAATTAAAATAATAATTACACCTATATAATTTGAAGAGGTCACATGACTCACATCAAAATGAAATAGGGCATCCATCTTTTTTCCCAGAATAAAAATCGTGATATTTAAAGTTCTTTTAAATTTATATTTTGTGTTGCATCCGTCATAAAACAGCTTTATTTTTGTGCATCTATATTCTGCGCCAACGCAATTACAAAGTTTTTAAGTTTAAATGATCATCAAACTTTGATTATTTCAACAACGAAGCCTAATTTTAATGGATGCAGAATGTAAACAGGTGATTGCAAAGTTGAGTTGTATAAGAATTGCTGAATTTTTTTCGCGCAAAATTATTTAACTCTGGAGTCTGGAATAAAAGTGTATGAATGAAATATTCACTGCTTTTACATAGAGAACGAGACTGAAAATATAGAGAAAATTGAACGAGTTATATTTAATTGAAAATTGAGCATTGTGAATGGGGACCATATATCAAATTAGAAATGTAAATTTGTGACATATCACAAAAAAGATAAAACTGGATGATAATGTATAGGATACCCAACTGCGTAGTGAGTACCACTGCTTTATATGATCTCTGTCGGTGTAATGCTTTATTTAGATGCATTTGTGATAAAACATTTTGACACATATTAACGTATTTTTGATCTAAACAATTTTTATCGTCAACTTGTTTATGATCCCTATTTTCACTGATGAAACAGCCTTTCACATGGTACGGAAAAGTGGCATAAGTCAGATTTTTTCCTTTATCATAATTTAGTTGATTTTAAAGATGCCGATATGCGGTTTTTTTTAATGATCTTGTTGTATTAAAAATAAAAATTTTCTGACTGACCAAGTTTGTCTAAGGGGGTCGTATAAAAATTTAAAAAGTGTAACTTTTTGAAAATTAATGGGAGGACTATTTCATTAACGTAGTCTAATTTCCTACCTTACTTTCAACATTTTTGCAATTTAAATTGCCCACTTATCTCCAGCCGGCAAAGAATTAAAGCGCGTTTCAATCTTTTTGGGACACCCTGTATACGAGGTGTATTGGAAAGTCGTATCAGGAGAAATTTCTCGAGAACAAAAAGAGTTATCCATATTGTTTTAATGCAGATACATAGAAAAAACCCCTATAGCGCTACACGACAAAGCAACTCTTGCGGGCTGACCAGCTTCTTATAGGGGTGGGGACTATTTCGCTCCCTTTTAAAAATAGCGAAAAAGTCAATTACAAAGCTGTAAAGAGCTGCATAATTAGTATAAAGATGTGTTTGTCCAACAGAAAAACGGAAAAGAACTCTGAAAACTAGGGAACAGACTCTAAATCCTCCTCATATAAAACAACATTAACATATTCAGACGATCGGAATGCCTTGCATTGGGAAACCCTATGCGTATAATCGTTCGGCTGCACTGACATGCCGGTTACAGTTTCCAAAAATAAGGAACATTTCGCAATATTCTTCATTAGTAAACACAGTAAACATGACTCACGAAATCGAAATAAAATTAGGATGCAGTGATAAACACATAGCATATTAAGGATACAATACTGCAGATGGAAAGTTCTTTCAACCTCAGATTAGTTTACTTATGTTTTTGGCTTCGATAACGATGATGTTTACCGAAAAATCGGTTGTCAAATGAAGCAGTTAGCATTCAAACTAAATTTATTAAATCGTTTGTTATAAAACTGTCCCCAGACGAATTTGCAGTTTAAAGAATCGCACGCATTTATAATTATTTTTTGGACGAATATTCGCAGCTTTTACTGTCGAACAAATACATTTTTATACTAATTTCGCAAAGCTCTCCAACTTTGCAATTGACCTTTTTCTTCATCTCTATAACGAAGCACGATAACCCCCGCCCCCCATAAGAAGGGGGGGGGGGTAACCCTTATCCTTAAAGTTGTCTTATCGTGTAGATCCATAGGAGTTTCCTATGCAGCTGCATTAAAATATTAAGGATAGCTCTCTTTGCTCTCAAGAAATTTCCCGATACGGATTTTTCTAGACATTCTGTAGATGGAGTTCAGTTGATAACTGATATGGGTTCAACATTTAGTTAATAACTGATATGGGGTCAACATTTAGTTGATAACTGATATGGATTCAACATTTAGTTGCTAACTGATATGGGTTCAACATTTAGTTGCTAACTGATATGTGTTCAACACTTAGTTGATAACTGATATGGGTTCAACACTTAGTTGATAACTAATATGGGTTCAACATTAAGTTTCTGAGGGCGTTTGGGGAATTACTGAGGCTTTTATCCTCCAGTTCTTTTCTACTTCAGGTAAAAGTATTTTCTTTCAAACATCTTTTTTCTTTTCAGAATCGGCTATAGACAGAGCTTAGATAATGATTGATATGGATTCAACATTAAATTCTAGCGGAAAAAAGTGGTTTCACTAAGGATTTCCACTTTCGGTTTAAGAAGGGCGCAGTAGCCCAGTGATTAGCGCGCGGGAATTGGACTCGGTAGGCCCGGGTTCGATTCCCGCCACTGCCAAAACTGCCGCCATATTCACGCGGAGTACGATCACGTTAAACATGTGGGTCCGTAAGTCCTTCCGAGAGGTTGGTGGTAGGGGAAGGAGGGTAAAGTCCCTGTGGATGCCTCCCCCCACTGGGTTCCCGTCTAAATTGGGTGACACTTCCCGGTCGTCCAAACAGTTACATTACACCTTTCTGGTAGGTCGGACGGTCTGGGTCTCAACAACTTTCGGTTCAAGAGATGTCAGTTCTGTGTAAAAAATTTACATTTTTGCAACATTTATTTCTTAGGATTGGCTATAGATAAATGATGACTGATATGGATTCAGCACAGGATTTCGAAGGGGGATAGGGGTTTCACTTAGGATTTCCAAGTCCGGTTCTGTAGATGTCACTTCTGTCTTTTCCAAAAATTAGTATGACTGTACTATACAAGTATCCAAAAAATAATAAAAATTTCTAATAGTTCCGTCGAAAATGATATACACACCACTCGCCACGATACGAAAGCTCCCACATAAATTTCTTTTAAGAATGTTTCACTGCATACTTCAAGAAATGATTTCAAAACGAAATTTAATGTTAAAATCACAGTGAAGCAACCTCTATCTTGTAACAGGGTGTTGCAGAAATTTGTTCATGTGGTCACCTATCATTTCTGTGGACTACGGTTTCGCAGTCAATAACGCTCAGCAGTATAAGATAGTAGGCGATGAGAAGATCACCTAGCATAAACTCTTAAATACAAGGATTTTAGAAATTTTCTGATAATTTTATTTACATTGAACCATAAAGATGCAGGGAATTATTTTGAAAATAGCTACCCTTTACTGTTCCTTTTTTTAAAGTGCTTTGTCTCGGTGGTCGCCTCATTGTCTGTCCTGTGCTGATGAGAAGCAATGTCGAGAAAATCGGAGTCCGAGGATTGTGATTAATGATTAGTTGATAGTAAATTTGACTCGATATCGCCAACTTGGTTGTTTTTGCAACCAGTTGCCAAGTTAAACGATAATTACGTACTATGGAAATTAAATTTTATTTCTTTGATAATTCTAATCGCTTTCTAGGAATTATTAATTTAAAATTTTTGACTCCACGTATAGCAAGTTTTACTTTTCGTGGGACAGGTATGTTTGTTAGGGGTGTAGGAGGATCTTAAAGTATTGAAGTTTTGTTGGTGGTTGGTGTAGTAATTAATTTTTGTTTTGTATCTTAGTCAGGTTATCTTGAGTTAAAATTCAAGGCCTGCTTCTTCTCGCTTAGTCTGAAACAGATCTAGTTTCTCAAAAGCGAGTCGTTAATCTCGTAATTGTGAAATTTTTAGGGGTTTCAGAGCATGGGTGTTTTTACGAAACGCTTTAATGGTACTCTTATAAGAATGGTTAGAAAAATATTGCTCTAAAATTAAAAACAAATACTCCGAGAAAAACTCTGTTTTTTTATTGCTAAAAAAAGGTCTGCAATTAGCGTCTAAAATATTAAAAATAGCATACGATATATCTCATTTATTTTTGCAGGTATAATAGCGCCACCTAATTAAAAGAATTCTACTATTTTAATTTCTTTGTACATTATTACTTCCCCTATATGCATAGTATAACATATAGGGAAAGTATTTCAACAGAGGTTCAAAAATTCGAATTCAAGTTTTCGACAGACAAGCACGTTCCAACCATCCCTAAACTAAAATCGAACGTTTTTGAGGTGATGTCTGTCTCTGTGTGTGTGCGTCCGTGAGTCTGTGGAGACGATGTCTCAGGAACGGTGCGTTTCGAACGAAATTTGTTACAAAAATTACAATCAGTCAATATTGGAAACCTATTGGTTTTAAACGCAATCCAATTTCGGAAGTCCCCCAAAATTTTTAATTAAACTTTAAAAAAATTATCAAAAAATCAGAACTTTCAAATAATATTACATATATAATCATTTCTTATGAAAATTTTTATTAGAAAACGATTGACACAAAGTTTAGAACGCTAGGGTGATCCGTTTTTGAGAAATTGCACATTTTTCATTTGCACATTGATTTACAAAAAATTTTCAGATAAATTTCTAAAAAAATCACACAAAATTATAAAAAATATTAACTAGTGTGAAACATGTTCACTTTTCATATGTAATATTATGCGATAAACTTGTTAACATAGCTCTAGTTCATTCTATTCAAGAGAGAACATGCTTTGAATAATAGTTTTACATTTTGACGCCTAACAATTCGCCAACGGTTATACAGGGTGAGTCAGAACTCTTGGGCCAAACTTTAAGGAGTGATAAATCACATCTAAACATGCAATTTTTGTCATACAAAGCAGGGTCGTAACGCAAGAGGTGAACTGCTAGGTGGTAGCTCATGAAATGAGGAAATGTTGACTCTCTCGTGAAAAGAGGAAACACAAAAATGACAGAGTAGGCACGAAGTACGTTTTACTGACAGAAATTGCAGAATGCATGGAGAAAGTTACAGAAATTGCTCAAAAGGGCGACCACCAGCAGTAATGCAGGCTTCACACCTGCGACGTAGCAACAAGGTCCTCGTCGGAGTCGATGGGGCTATCGTAGATGAGACTTTTCATATGGCCCCATAAGAAAAAGTCGAGACAGGATAGATCAGGTGATCGTGCCGGCCAAGCTATGGGACCACCCCGACTAATCTATTGCCCTAAGATGTGTTGCACATCCACTATGAAATGAGGTGGTGCTCCGTCGTGTTGGAAAATAATTATTTTCGATTAGTTTACAAGAGAATAACAGTAGCGCTGCAAGTTGGGGTTCGTTGGCTAGTTCCAATGTTTCCGCTGTGGTCGTATTTTTCACAAAATGCTAATAGATTAACCAAAATGCGAAAATGAGACAAGAGGTTTTAGCTTTTTTGCTAAAGAAATTTTAAACTCAGTTTAAACCCTGGCTAGTTTTGACGCAGCCGTCATTGCGTTCAATGTCAGCGACGTCTAGCGGTTCACTTCTTGCGTTACGACCCTGCTTTGTATGTCAAAAATTTCTTGCTTAGATGTGATTTATCATCCTTTAAAGTTTGGCCCAAGAGTTCTGACTCACCCTGCATATATATATATATATATATATATATATATATATATATATATTTGAAATGTAATAATAAGAATTATGTAAAAATAAAAAAAATAAAATTAAAATACAATTCAAGTAATATTAACATCACCATAGAAGCAAATTCACGGCCATAATGCCGATAAGAGAAAAGACCAGAACCTTCCCAAATTCGATGATTAATCAGAATAAAATTCATCTTCAGGTCTGAGTATTTTATTCTAATTAACCCGAACAAATGCCTGTTTCAGATTAAGCAATAGTACATTACTATAAATGCTTAAACTCAGAATACAGGCATCAAAAAATGAAAAAATGAAAAAAGGATACATTAAGAAAATTGTATTACCATGCGGCATGAACCCTTCTTCTACCACGTGTATACACGATCAACCTCAACAGCTTAATCTAGAAGCACCGGAATGAACAAGTCGAAATTCTACCAGGGGGGCAGTACGAACGTTCACGGAGATACTCCCAAACCCGTCCAGGGAGTCTAAGCTAGAGACTGGACAAGCAATTCAGAATACAACTTCCCAAACATGCAGAACTGAATATGAATATGAATCAAAGATGAAAATTCCTACTAAACAAGTAATTCATAGGAAAACTGGATAATCGAGAATGCCACTATACACCATTATAAGGGCGCTCAAAACTTAGTTTCAATACTGACAAAAGTTACATTTTTTTGCGAAAATAAAATTCAAAACATTAATGTTAATGCATCTTATTTTCCGATTTTTTGATTTTTCTAATGTTTTTGACTTAGTTTATTATTTTTCATTTTTATTTATTTATATAATTAATAAATAATTATATATAATATACACATATACACACATATATACATATATATATATATATATATATATATACACACACACACACGCATATATATATATATATATATATATATTTTTTTTTTTCTCCTGTATGTTAGTCACTATAATTGGGAATGTTTTCTAGGATGTTATCGAGTGAAATTTGATACACTGAGTTGATAATTTTAATAACAAAATTGGGGGGATATGCATTATTAGTCGCTGTACTCAATAATTCCATAAAGTGCGCTAATTTATAATATTCATCACAAATTTTATTGATTCTAAGAGCCTGGTTTATTATAATATTTCTAAATACAGATATATGCAGACAAGAGTCAAAATGTTGAATTTTTGATGTATTAAATTTAAAATCCTGTCTTTTATCATACAAGTTTATAACCATATTACAATTTTGTAAATTTAAATTTAAGTCTAAAAAGTTTGCAACATTTGTGTCATTATTACTTGCATTTAATTGTAAATATTTTGGTTAAAAGTTTAATACTATAGGGATATTATTATTTGGGGATACACATAAAATGTCATCTAAATATCTAAACATGTGCATATTATGCAAGCTTGGATTAATGTTTTTTTCATAGAAGAATAAATACAGATTAGCTAACAATGATGAGGCACACCCCCCTTGTAGGATACCAACCTGTTGTTTAAAAATAGTACCACCATGTTGAATATAATTCTCATAAAGAGTGAAGTTAAGTAATTTTTTAAAAAGAAAATTTGAATATTTTAGGTTGATATTATATTTTTCAAAAATTCCTAAAATAATTCTATACAGATCATCTATATTAATATTATTAAACAAATCTTTGAAATCAAAGGTATAAATACTACGAATATTTATACCTTAAGAGTTTTCAATTTCTTAACTACTTCAAAACTGTTTTTTACAATATGACAATTATTTGAGATTTCATCTGACGAGGATACTTCATGTAATATCTTTAATAATAATTTTCCAGCATTAGTAATGTAAGAATTATGCCCACTGGTAATGGTTCGAAAAGCAACAGGGGATTTATGAAACTTGGGTACTAAAACAATATATGGAATGTTATTACAACTATTTTTTTTTTTTTTTTTTTTTTTTTTTTTTTTTTTTTTTAATATATATATATATATATATATATATACGAAATGCTCTTTCTGTAACGTTTGGCAAACATGGTGATTCATTTAGCGAAGTACCGCCAACTTGGTAGTATTTTGCCAAATTATCGAAAATATCATCAAAATTGCAAAAATGATGCTACGTTAACGAAAATGACTTCAAATTGATGCATTAATTATTCAAATATTTTAATGTATTGATTATATTGCTTATCGCTGATGCTATTAATATTGATAATTGCAAATTCAGAGTTGCGTAAAATGTAAGTTAATTGGCTACTTCGAAATAGTTTTTCATGCTGTCACCAGGAAAACCCCCAAATGTACAATTCAACGTTAAAAACTTTTGTGCCGCGGATCTTATACATCTTTTTTTCACTGCAAAAGAAGCAAATCCATTACATTATATAGGGAAAGTCATGTGTTGCCCACATCAGATTTATGATTTTAAAATTTGATGAACTTGACGTTTCTATAACTCCGTAGTTTACGAACTAGGGTTGAATTTACTGTTATAGTCTTTAGTACAGTTAGGCCGTGAAACCCCCGACGGTAAAGTATACATCCTTGCTGGAAGAACTTTTAGGGTTATAGTGATCATCCAGGAACGTTAAAAATGAAAGCTATAGCAAAAAGTAGCTGTGTTTAATCAGGAATCAAGCAAGATATTGGGTCTGTCGCTGATATCTCTACCCCAGTACCCAGAAATAGCAAGATCCTCAGACGGGAAACAAATGTCTGATCCCTAGACGGAACAGGTGATGCCTAGACGGAAGAAACCTCGAAATACGAATAATCATAATGAATATGGAACTTTATTAATATATAGGTAGGAAATGACATCCGGAGGAGTCACGTGTGCCAAATACGGAAATGTAGAAAGCCTTTTAATGATTTTT
Organism: Amaurobius ferox; assembly: GCA_951213105.1. NCBI lineage: Eukaryota > Metazoa > Arthropoda > Arachnida > Araneae > Amaurobiidae > Amaurobius > Amaurobius ferox. The sequence continues at coordinate 59,822,943 of OX578133.1, forward strand.
CTGATGTGAATGTTCTTGAATCAGTGTCTAGAGGTGGCTTGAATAAAATCTAGAGGTGACGGGGAAAAGTGTATAAGACAAAAATTCCAATTTTTTATAGCATATTTGATTTAAGAAATATATGATCTTTGTTGTGGAAAATGTACATAAGTCAGTTAGGCATCTAAGATGTTATAGAAAAACGAAAAACCTTAAACCCTTATTAGACTTTGTACGGATATCAGTGGAGTAAAAAATATAAATTAAGAAATGTTATTATTTATTTAGCATATAAATGTATAACAAACTCCATAAAAATTAAATTTGCATTTTGAAAACAAAAAGCAAAAATTAAGAAAAAGTTCTCCTGAAAGTATCAAAATTTTCGTTCTTCGATATTTCAAAATCCTTGTTTTTGACTTATGTGCTTTTCCCGTCAGCTCTAGGAATTTTCACATCATTATGTTACGTCATTACGTCATATACACATGTCACCTTTCACGGGCTCGTTTTCGTCTCCCAGATCACTTATATACAGACTGACGCAAGCGCCATTTTGATTCCAATCGGTCCAGTCAGTTATCGTCTGCTTGTTCTATTTCAATGACGCGCGCATGTTACATGGATGGTATTTGATACGCAATTTAACTGTAAAATAGGTGCTTCTGTTTTCAAAAATTTTACCAATAATTCAATAAAGTAATCTAGAAATTTTTTCTTTCATCGAGATCCCGAGAAAAGGGCGAGGAAGTAACAATCTTTCCGGCATGTGCAGCCATCGCTTTAATTAGGAGCCAAGACGGCCGCTGTTGCGCCAGCCTGTATACAGCCAGCGCGCAGTTTGATCTATCAGATTTTCATTACGTTACGTTAAGGCTCCTATATACAGGATGGCCATAATTAAAATAGAGGTGTTTGGAGCCCGATAGTGAGAAAACTGTTGAGCCAAACTCAACAAAATTTGTAGTAAATACTATTTAGATCACGGGGTTTTGATTTTTAAAAGAAAAACAAAATAGGTCGGATTTTTAGCACCGCGGTTTAAAGTGGTAAGGTCCATTTTTGGAGTAAAATAGGCATAAAAAGTACAGAAAGTTAACATTTTACATTCATTTTGAAAAGGATATCACATTTACATTTTATACGTATTCAGTGCATTTTATATTTACATTTGCATCTTACATTTACATACGTATGACATTGATTTTTATATTGGCATCATTTACATGTGTGGTTCAGTTCAATATGTTTTCCTTGCATATGTTCCAAAAAGTGCATTCTCTGAACAGCATTCTCTACTACAGAATGCAGCAGATTTCCATTGATTTGCTTGACGTGCAATGTTGGCTAAATTATCTACATTCCCTTGGTATACTAAGCGCTTTACATGATCCCACAACCAAAAGTCACAAGGGTCAGATCAGGTGAACGGGCTGACCACTTCATATGAAACGTTCGACTAATTATTCGGTTGTTGGTAAAATGCTGTTGTAGGACTTCCTGTACGCGCAATTCAATATGAGGGGTGCTCCATCCTGCATAAATATCGTAGATTCAAGACATCCACGCTGTCGTCGTTGCGGAATAACAAAGTTCAGCAACATTGTTCGATACTTCTCAATATTGATTGAACAAGTCTTTGGATCAATTGATGTGTTCTCCTCGAAAAAATACGGACCTATGATGAATAAGACAGTAAAGCCACAGTAAACTGTTACTTTCGTAGAGTGCAAATGAATCTGCTGAAAATCATGAGGGTTCTCAGAAGCCCAAATGCGGCAATTCTGCGAGTTTACTGCTCCATACAGATGAAAATGCGCCTCATCACTCCATGAGATTTTCCAAGGTCATGATTCGTCTAGTTCCATGCGAACTAGGAACGTCAGAGAAAAGTGCAAGCGAGCTTTTGCATCTCCTTGAAGCAACTGTTGAGTGTGGCTGATTTCATATGGGTAAAATTTTAGCAATTTGCGCATGATTTTCCGTACCGTAGAATACGGCATATCCAGTTGCTTGGATTTTGCCCAAGTACTGCTAGATCCGGCTGTTGGATTCTCTATGGAAGTTACAACTGTATGAAGTTCTTCATTCCTTATAGGTTTAAGCCCTCGTTCTGGTAACACTTGTAAAGTTCCAGAATTTTCAAAACTCAAAATCATTTTTCGCGAACCTGTGATAGTGATTGGACCTTTCTTTAGACCCTTCAACCTTCGATATTCTCGGAGGACAGTAGAAGCATTTTCACTTATTCAGTAGTAAAGTTTTACTAGCAAAGCCCGATCACGTAATGTAGCATAGCGAACGTAATGTAGCGCATCATTGTAGCGCAAAAATGTAGCGCATCATTGATTTCGACACATTCTTCCCGTTTTCCTTATATCCTCAAAACTAGTAGTATGTACTAATGCCATCAGCGTCAGCTGACTAAAATTGCCTTAACCTGTTGCATTACCACCTCTTTTCTCCGTGAAAATCTGCATGTTTACTGCAACGCACTACTGCGTATGGGAGACATGATTGCTGAAATGTTTGATAAAATGTAAGAGCAAATAGGAAGGTAAAATATGGCGTCAATATCAAAATGGATGTAAAATGCTAACTTTTTGTACTTCCTATGCGTATTTTACTCCAAAAATGGACCGTACACCACTTTGGCCCGCGGTGACAAAATCCGAATTAGAATATTTTTTTCTTTTAAAAATCAAAACCCCATGGTCTAAATAGTATTTACTGTAAATTTGGTTGAGTTTAGCCCAACAGTTTTCTCACTATCGGGCTCTAAACACCTCTACTTTAATTATGGCCACTCTGTATAATCCTGTTTGTAAAAATTGCCGCACCATGAAGGAATCATCAGAATTGAATGGAATTTATTCCACAAACGATCTGTATAGATACAAATAAACGATTAAATTTACAAAGTAGCAACAAGAACTCCCCCCCCCCCCAATATTACATGTCAAAAATCAGTATATGATGAAGCCACCACGAGCTGCAATAAGTGCTTCTATACGACGTGGCATCGAATGAAACAGATTTTGAATATGTATCTGAGGAAGAGCATTCCAGATTGCTTCTATCCGAACTCAAAGTTCAGCTATATTAGCTACGGGATGAGCGTCACGAGCAAGACGCCGACAGATGAAATCCCAGACATGTTTAATAAGCGATATATCCGGTGAACACGCAGGCCAAGGAAGAAGCTGTATATGTTGTGCTGAAAATAAGTCTTGAACATTTCTAGTAACATGTGGACGGGCATTGTTCTGTTGAAATAGAGCTCCAGGCATGCGTTGAGGGACGGGCACGATTTTTGACTCCAAAACTTCTCTAATGTATTAGTTGCTGTTGATATTACCCACAATTTTTAGCAGCTGAGATCGTCCAAGATACCCAACGGCGCCCCAGACCATTTTGCTTGGCGTTCGTCCAGTATGACGTTGGATAACGCACTCCGGAAGATGGCGTTCACCGCTATAGCGTATAAGGTGGATGCGGCCATCACTGTACCCCCAAATTAAAGCGGGTCTCATTGAAAAAGACGATTTGTTGCCAATCGGCACGCAAGTGTCTATATTGATGAGCCCATTGTAGCCGCAGGCGTAGATGGTTTTGCGTCAGGGGAGTTCTGTACAAAGGAATTTGTGCACTCACTCAACGGTGCAGCAGACGCTGACGAATTGTTGGAGCAGACAATGGCACACTTGTAGCAGTGCTCCAACGTTCTGCCAACTGTCGAGATAAAGCTGTACGGTCCATCACTGACATGTGGATGATGTGTCTATCATCCCGTGCTAACGTAACATTTCGTCGTCCACTTCTGGATTTGTGACTCGTCCGATTCTCTTCAGTCCACGGATTCTACACTTGCATCACTGTCGTGGCATTGCGCTAAAAACGAGCTGCTATTGCACGATAAGGAAAACCCTTCACAAAGGCCGATCATTCATCTCCGTTCAAACTCCGTAACTTTCTCATATGACACCCTCTGTCGTCGTAGGGACATAGTGACTTCTCATGAAACTTTTACTGCTGCAGACAACCATAGACTATTTTCAACGTCCCGCTACAGCTCTCTGCTCATATGGCTAAAACAGCAGTTCAGAGGGCGCTGCGCAGTCCAAGCATGCGAGGTGACTCTGAAATTCTAATCATTTGCATAACACAACCTAATTTGCATTTGCTGTAAGTTTCAGCTCAATCGCGTGATTCCTTCATGGTGTTACAATTTTTACAAACATGAGTTTATAACGAGCTGGTGAATTCGCCATTTTGACCAATGTGACAACGGTAAACCAATGTGAATCACACTTGCACATTGGTTTACATTGGTGCATTGACTCGGTATAGTACATTGTGGTATAAACGCGTAACGAAATGAGAGGATGTTCGGTCGTAAAATGTTCTAATAATTCCCCAAAAGGGGTATTAATGATTAGATTCCCTAAAAAAAAACAGGAAGGAAGGAAAAAAATGGATAAATTGTAGAGGGAGGGGGGGGGGGGGGAAATAAAAGACTATTGTTTTTTCGCCAAAGAGGTGTTTTCACTGAGGTCACCAAAGAGATTTTGGTCTCTCACTATGATTCAACGTGTCGACCACGGGTCAGTCTGTGTTACAGGAGGTCTATGTTACGTCGTTACGTCATTTACATACGTCTTTTTTAACGGGCACATAGAGCTGAAACTCAACACACAGTTTCAATTCTCCGAACATCTATCGAATTTTAACGTCATTACGTTACGTCGTTACGTCATGATTATGTTTCTATCCCTTTCATATGTTTTATTTGTAAATTATGGTTAAGTGTTTTGAGATGAAATATTCTCCTGATTTTAAGAAGTCGATACATGTGTACTATACATAGGTTTGAACTCAAATTACGCAGGGGGAAAAAAAGAAAAATGAAAAAGAAATAAATTAGGAGAAAAAAGTTTCTCAATGTCCTCACCTACACAACGCACACGGAAAAGTAGAAAATAAATTTTAATCACGAAGGAAACTGATGGCGTAGGTAGATTTAATTCAAAACAATAATATACAAATCCTATAGAAATAAATAAAACTGCGGCTTGTAAGAAATTACTTACAATACTTCCTTGAAGAAAACATGCATGTGTCAGTCAAATGACTAGATGCGTTATAAGCCAATTCCTCAGACAGAAGAACAGTATGCGCCCTTAACAACCACTAAGAATGAACTTCTACGAACTGCAGTTCGTTCTTAGCGGTAGTTATGGACGCATGCTTGTCGTTGGGCTAAGGAAGGGAGCTCATAACGCTAAGTTGAAGCCTTCATAATGGAGTGTTTAATAGAGCAATTACTGTATGTATATTAATAAATTTTATAAACTTAATTTACTTAGAAATGAAATTAAAAAAACTTTTGTTATTACTTATGTTGATAAAGTTAGTAGTAACTACTCTATCATTCGTAAATATTATTATATAAGTACTCTTAAAGCACAATTTACAAAATACTAACTTTAAAATAGTATCTAATGAAATTTTCGCTAAATATAAGGAACTCCATTTCAAAAGTAGCTGTTGCAACTTTCCCTCAATAGCATTAGTACCTAAGTTTCCTAAATCCCTAATAGCTTTTCGAACTTGTGGCTATAATTCATACCTTACTATTGCAGGTAAACTTTTATATACTAAAAATGTTAAATAAAATTTCTCATTTAGTTGATATTTCAAATAACAATTATATATAGTAATGAACAATTTTGAATTAGTTAAGAAATTAAAAACTCTTACTAATATCTATAGCATTTATATCTTCGATTTTAAAGATGAATATCAGTTTAAAACATGTCATTTTACAAGCTACGCCCCAATTTGATTAACATCTTTTTTTCATTTAGATCAAAGAGACATCGTGCAGATTTTGGACATTGTGCAAAATTTTCTATCACAAAATTAGTAAAACTACCGTAGAATTCCTATAATACTCCTAACTAAATATGTCCCCCTCTGTGAAAATTTGAAGACTTTCCGTAAAAAAAATTCTGTGTAAACCCCTCCTATCGTCAAGGAATTTCCCAGTGTTCATACTTTTTAGATGAGAATTTTCTAAATAAGGTACGAATTTGTATTTATTAAAAAATTATTTCTAACCTAGCTACATAGTTAATTAACTATACAGGGTGATTAAAAAAAGACTGGTCAAACTTTACGAGGTGGTAGTACACACCAAACCAAGTATTTTTCGTCATAGTTCACCGGATCGGAAATAAGACGTAAAGGCGTTACTAGTCGCTTACTTGTTGGAAAGCGGCTGCTCCGCAAATGTAAAAGCGTCATTCTGGTTGTTATTTTCTGGTTGAAGAAGAAAACCACGTATGCAAATTTCATCTGGGGAAGAAGAAGAACCCTTATGCAACCGAATGTACGGCCTTATCAGTTTGCAGCAGTTATTCGGAGCTCCAACTTTTGAGACGATGGAGGAATTTACAAATAGGGAAAAAGCCGATATGCATTTCATCTATGGATCTTCTTTTTATGAGGATATCTTAAGAGTCCCGTCTATGACATTCCCCTTGAATCTGAAGAGGAACTCGTGGCCAGAATTTCGGCCGCTGCTGGCGAAGTGCGAGACATGCCTGGTCTGTTCGAGAGTGTTCGCCAATCCCTCTATTGCCGCTGTGAGACGTGCATTCGGGTTGGTGGTCGCTCTTTTGAGCCATTACTGTAACTATTAGTTATTAAATGCCATTTTATAAGTCATTCTTGTGTTTTCGCCTCACCTCGTCGGTTTTATCATTAAGCGCCCACTGGCGACTTCACATTTAATTTCCGACCCGGTAAACTCTGGCAAAAACAGCTTGGTTTGGTATGTACTGCCACCTCGTAAAGTTTGGCTTATCTTTTTTTAATTACTCTGTATAATTAATTAATTCATCATATAGTTTATTTTGTAACCTCCTCATAAAAGTCCTACTGGTTTTATTCTTTCTCAAAAAAAGAAAATACCTTCCCCACTTTTTCTGTATATTACCAGATTTTTATTGGATAAAAGAAGTGCGTGTGTGTGTGGGGGGGGGGAAGGGGGATTAATAATATTCTGCAATACAGATATCTTTGAATCTCCAAAATATTCAAAATGATACTTGCTTAATGTTTTATGCACAAAGAGAGAGAGAGACAGAAGACTTCTTTCCCAGGTAAAAAGAAGTGATGTTGGAGGAGGAAAAAAATATTTTAGATGTTATTCGAAATATTAGGGGGAGGGGGGCAAGATAAATGGGTATCTAAAAATTTAAGGGCTCTAGCATGTGCCTCATTTGCTTATGGTAAACGACGACCCTGGATTTTCTAGGACGATATTCAATGAACAGTTAACAAGTACATGCCACTTATAACAATTAATTGCTCAATGGAACGGTTAAAAATTATATATCGACAAAACCTTCATTAGTAAACAGCTTTAGACAAAAAATATAAGGCTATTAACTGATTTGTCTCTTTCAGTCTCTGAGGCAAAACTAGCCTCCTTCAGGATAAAAGAGACAGACAAGGGCTGGCAGCGATATGCAAATTGGTGTACTTACGCAATATTTTATCTAGAGATTTTGAAAATAATTATGAAAAAAGATGAAGTAATAGTGATTTAATTACTAAATTGATTAAAAAATTTCCAGTGAAATAAATGATTAAATAAATAAAAATAAAACAATAGATTAAAGAATGAAAAGGAGACTAAAAGTTAATAAAAGGGGTTACTGAGACTTTTCATATTACATGGTAGAAAATTCATGAAAACTAACATGTGCAGCCTATGAATATCACCTGAGCTGACGATTGAGATTTTTGGGGTGAATATATGTATTGCTACAAAGTAAATATGAATAAATGGTATATGCATCATCTTTTGAAAATTAGCGTATAGCACTTTTAAAAATTATAAGTAGCATTTTAAAAAATTAATGTGTACCATTTTTAAAAAAACATTGTGGACCAACCACATCTAAAAATTAGTGTGCACCACTTTTAAAAATATTCCACCTTTCATAACATTCTACGCTCCTGGAGAGAATAGTCAAACTACCAAATTAAACATTCATGAACATACCAAATGCAATAATCCTTCCATGTTTTCTATTTAGATATAAGTTTAAGTAGTTTATATTAATATACTCGCAGGATGAAACACAAAGGCACAAGAAAGGAACCACACGACAGTAACCGAATGTTCTAAAAAGCATTTTTTTTAGTACATGTCATCATAGACGTCATGTCATCATTCATAGAACATGACATCTGTATAAAATTTATTGTGATTCATATTATTTTAACATTGCGAAAATTTATTAATTTGGTCGAAATTGTGTTCTAACCACAATCGTTCGTTCTATAAAAGTTCATATTCTGTATGGAATAGCTTCTAATTAAAGTCACAATTTTCCAGGGGATGCTTTTGAACCTTTGCCCCCCCCCCCTCCTACTAAATACGCCCATGATCTCACTATAGAAACGACTTATACAGCGCGAAGCTTTCTCTTTTTAATTTCAGAATAAGTTCAGTCTTATGCTAATTATAGAATTCAAAAATAGAAGTAAAATTAAACTGAACATTAAAGACAAGGAATATATTTGTCTCAACTCTTCAAAGCTGGTCAGAAAACATACTTAATAAATCATTAATTGACGTGACAATGTCGTCATTGTGCAACTTGTTTTCGGGCGTATTTGATGTGGGACTTTGACAATTATGAGTTCTGTTAAAAGACGATTGGTTTAAATCGCTCTTTGTTTTAAAAGCCTTAGTCAAAAGCACTAATCTGCCCAAAGCATCAGCCGATTTTACCGATCAACAAGATTTGCAAATCGGGGATGTTTTTCGGAAGACTAGTGATTTTGCCCAGAACCCATTAAATAAATATTTATTTTAAGATAGTGAATCGATTTATGATCGTTCCATGAGAAGCTTACAGATTAAACTAGGAATGCAAATCAAGGCTTGACCAGAAAGCCACGATAAATGGCTCTAACAATACTATTACTATGTATAATTTTCTAGTGCGTATTTAATGTATTTTTGTTTTTCCAGACCCTCCAGAAGCCCCCTTCCCCCGGTGGACGTAGAAGGCTGAATTTGCGCACTTACTATCGGACAGAACCTAATGAAGTCGGTTTTTCGATTACCTTCGCCTGAGACGGAGATTATGGTTTTTTTAGGTCTTTTCAGACCCTTAAATAGCTTTCGAGTTTGAAAGGCTGAATTTTTGCCCACTATTAGTATCGATCCCTGGAGTGAACCTAACTCACCAGATTTTTAATTTTCTTCCGTAGTGGACAAAATGGAGGTGGGGGGGGGGGTAAAGTTCTCAGAATCCTACCGAAGCTTCCTGCTAAGCACCGTACATTGATAAACAAAATAAATCTTAATTTTAAGAGTGTTGGTTTCCCTGCTTTTGACAGGCTTAAATACTATAGTGCTCTTATAAACTCTTAAATTTTAGCCGTATAAAATTATATATAGTCGTATAAATTTTAGTATAAACATGGGGAAAATCGTGTGCTTATGTACACAATGTTACAAAAAAAACAAAAAAACCCTGTATTTTATAATTACATAATAATTTAGTAGTTTTATAATTACAGAATAAATCTAATCAATTTTGTTACACACATAAAAAAAAACAAAAAAAAATGTAGTTTCAACTACAAATGAAAGAATAAAACAAGAAAGATCAATCATGCATAAGCATTGATTATGAAACACTTTCCAACTGAAATGTAATTTCATTTAAAAATTTCTAAAATGTGATTCATTCAGTGGTAATATATTTTACATTATCACAGTACTACAGTAATTTATTATACTTAAATATTTAAAACTGTATCGAAATATAAATCATCTGATTCTTTATGCAAAATCAATGAATATTTCATTCATATAACTTGTATTCCAGACTCCAGAGCTAAATAATTTTGTGTGAAAAAAATTCAGCAATTCTTATGTAATTCATCTTACAATCGCTTGAGATATTTGCATTCTGCATATGTTAAAATTAGGCTTCCTTGAAGAAATAATAAAAGTTTAGGGATCATTTAAAATCACAACTATTGTAATTGCATAGGCACGGAATTTAGATACACAGATAATACACAGATAATATATATGTGTATGTGTATGTACTCAAAGTATTGGAATCGTGCCGAAGATCGGAACTCGAATTTTCAAAGTATCTACACGTTTTGGGACTTCTAGAACACAAAAAAACTACTTTTAGGACGACGTCTGTGTGTGTAAGGGTGTATCTGTGTATGTTTCTGTGTGTCTGTGTGGATATTACATCCACTCTAATTGAAAAACGAATGGACCGAATTTCATACAATTTGGTAGGTATGTTTTTTGTGGGAAATCTTGATGTTCATTAGATTATAGTACGATTCGTAATAAAAGAATCTGCCTTCTTTGCGAAATGGCCGCAGAAATTGCCTTTATCCACTCTAGCTAAAAACTAATGAACCAAATTTAACAAAATTTGGAGTATAATATTTCAATAACCTACAAGTGATTTATATACCAAATTTAACAAAATTTTGTATATAAATCATTTGTAGGTTATTCTACTACGATTCGGGAAAAAGGAACGGGCTATTTTTGCGAAATGGCCAGCAAAAATCGTTATATATAAAAATAAAAGACTACGTGTGCTCAATTATATCAATTAAATTCCTATATTATATGTGATTTTTGACAACAAAAAGAATAAGACTAACCCCATTACTCTAGGACTAGCCGTTCTTGAGATATTCTAGTTTTTTCGCGTTTTCGCTACGCCACCTTTGACAATAAGTCTAGCTATCAAATGAGAACCAAATTTAAGTTTAACGTGTAAATTCAATGTCATTTAAAATACTTATGTTGTGCAGATAAACTCAAATTATCATTGAATAAATAAAGAGAACGAATATGAGTCTGCAGAGAAAGACATGTGCTGTCCACATCAGAATTTTTAACAATATTACACCAATGATTTATAGAAGTGAACGGGGATTATTTTCAGGCCATTTCGAAAAAAATGTATGATCTATATTTAAAGATCCATCAAATTTTTGTCGAATAAAATGTTCAACAAATTTAAGCTGTGTACCAAATTTTAACTCTCTAGGACGTAGGAAAGTGCATTTAAAATGCCATCAATTGAATTTATCATGAAGAGTTATATAAAATTTAAAAAAAATGAAAAATTGTTATCTACCAAATTTATTTTAAAATATGAAGCCACTCCCATATGCAAAACGTTTAAATACGTAGTGTCGTACAAGACAGAGCACCAGGCGCGAAGCGCCTTTAATCTCCAGTTTCAATATGTGGTTCTTATCGTCAAACTGTGACATTAATAACAAATGGAGAGATATTTATTATATAATATCTCTCTCTTTTCTTTCTGGAAGATATCCCAAAGTCAGAATTTAATTGAATTTGTTTTTTTCCCTATATTAAATAATTTTTTTAATTGAAAAACTACTTAACATATTTTACTGAATTTTTTTTTATATATTCTATGGGATAATGTGAATATTTCCTAAAAATTTCGAAGCAATTCGTGAATTTTAAATTTACTTAAAAAATGTTTGAAAAATTAGGTCCCATAGGGTTCAATGTATTTCATTTTTTCAACCCGGGTTCAATAAAAAACTAATTGGGTGATATTATTTATTTATATTCCCATAGGTCCTACAGACCGTCTGAACAACATACTAAAATTTCATTTTGATAAACTCATTTTTACGGCAGTTATCGTGCTAACGGACAGACAGACAGACAGACAGACAGACAGAATGAACAAAGTCATAAACACTTTTCAACTTTGTTGTAAAGTGTTAAAAACCCCATATATTTTCATATAAAGTCACGTATATAAGTAGAGAATTTTGTTGCGCATACTTGATATTTGTTCTTTACACGCGTATAAAATCAATAAACATTGTTTGTTTTATTGATCTTTGTTTACTTTATTGATATTTAATTATGTTATTCTAATTATGATTTTTTTGAAGTAATTATAATACTGACTACATATTATCGGTAATAATTCGAGTAGGGATCGGGAACTATTGCAAGTCCACCATATCTATCAGTCTGATTGATTTTAATGGCGGACAGCAAATTCAGAAGCTACAAGATAAATACACATTGTGTTTTTTGGCAAATTTAATTATTTTGCAATCAATATTTAATATTTTGTACACTGCACCTTTAGTTTAAAACAAACCTATACTTTGACAACTATTGCAACTGAACAACTATTAACTAACTAAACATCTATTACATTGATTTTCAAACCGATTGGACTGAGGAAGACCCTCAATTTTTAGAACATGACAGCGTTCCGCTCTGACAAGTCGTCATTTCTGAATTTGTAGCTGGCATGTGTATATTATTATCATACGTGACATAACAGAACCCGATTTTAAGGGGTCTGTATCTCAGCCCCAAGATAGGTATGGACTTGTAGCGAACGCTCATAAGGTAGTATTAAATGCATTGAGTTGGAAACTTCTTTAGCTCAACGCTATGATATTAACCTACCAGGTTTCCCCGGGATTAAACCCCTGCACTGCCAAGCTGGTGATTTCACTTTCTGGCTACATTGGTGACCCGGACGTGATTTGAATACGCAACCTTCTGATCTGGAGTCTTATTTCCGATGGCTATGTTGTACGTGCGGTAGAATGTAGTACAGTTTTAGTTTTGTTTTTGTAAATAAAGTTATTTTTTATTTATGCCCTTCTGATAAATACAATTCGACATCGGACTTTCGCCATATGAGTGGTGACCTGGAGACGTATGCGCTTCAATTTACGTGAATTCAGAGAAAAAAAGCACGTGTTCAATTTAGCTAATACCGGGGAATAAAAAGTGCGACAGTACACACGTACTGCAGACAGAAGACACAAAAGTTGCTTTTCAAGAATGTGAAGATTTACTTTCGAATACATCATTATTGACGTATGGCGAATCGCAACAGATGGCGAATTTATACTATCTGTAGACGCATCACCAGTAGCGATCGGATTGGCATTACAACAAAATTAAAAAGGAAAGTTATGCCCATTAGCGTTTTCTTTACGCAAGCTAAATGCCGCAGAACGGAAGTAATGCGCTTACGATCGTGAGCTTCTTACAGCATATTCTGCTGTAAAGCAAAATCAACAATACGCTGTCAGGATACGGAGCGTTGGCTATAGGAGCTAGGACAAATAATAAAAACAGTAAATCAAAAACCTCGAACCTCCAACTATGGACCAATGAAATAATGTCACAGTATGAAGATAAGAACCACACCTAGAGATTGGAGATTAAAGGCGCTTCGCGCCTGGTGCTCTGTTCTGGACGAAACTCTATGAAGCGTTGGATAAATGTGCTACCAAGTGTACTTTCAGAAAATTCGATCTGCAATCAAAGTGAAATCACCAACTTGGTAGTGCAGGGGTTTTGACCCCGGGACCAAAGCTTATGGTAGTCAGTATCATAGCGTTGAGTTAAAGATGTGTCTAGATTAAAGCACTTAATACCACCTTATGAGCGTTCGCTACAGACTTGAATTTTACTTTCTAATACTATGTAATACAGTATAGAGAAAGTATTGTTTTCCCGAAAATTTTTAAATTCGAGTTTTTGGTGCCAATATGTGTTTTAGGACTTCCTGAACACGTTTTAATTATTTTTGGAGTGATGTCCGTCTGTCTGTATGTTCTTGGGTACACAATAGCTGCCACAAGTATTAATGAATTTCCACGAAATTGCATATCCGGCTTTGTTGTCAAAAGATCTAGAACTAGATAGAATTTTTTGAAATTCGAGTGAGAACTTCGAAATTGATTCGAAATTTTATGCTTTTGTAACATGGCACCATAGGACAAAATTTGACATAAGGATGCATAAAAGGGGTTATATATGACTGAATTATCACTAGACATATTGTTTCAATCATTGTTGTGAAAAATAGCCGAGATACGATTTTTGTGTTGGTGACATCATTAGCCCTGCTCGTGGAGGAGGGGGGATTATCCCACGTGGTTCATTGTCAAGTGCGGTATCAATCTATATATTTTTTCAAACCCTTTAAAGTAAAGAGTAGCACGTTCTAACTGCAATTATTTAGTCCTACGATACCAATTTTTCAAAACTATACTTTTAAAATAGGAAAAAAAAACCTACTTAAAAATGGATTCTGGTATGAGATGGTCGATTTGAGTCACACTTCAGTTAATTTTTTTTATGTAATATGGCCACGAAGTTGACAAAAAAAAATTACAACTAGGCAGCACCCGAGAAACAAGAACTTTACAAATGCACTTTTTACGATTTTAAGCCCGGTCACTTTTTTTTCTTCAATGTTGACGGAGTTACAACCTTAACAACTGAACCGACTATAATGCCAAATGGCTCTTTTTTTATGTGTTTTGGGAGGGGGTATCAACTTTCCCTCTAAAGTCATGTAAAGTTATGTGGGGAAAATCGTGTGCTACGTAGATTAGATTTTTTTTCAACCTAATTTGAAATTTTGATTATTTGTTCAAATTTTAAGTCCTATGTTCAACTCCTCAAAAATGTGGTGTAGCCAGAACCGTATAGTGCCAGAGTTAATCAGAAAATACTTACCTTGACGGCTGCTTCGGACTGGCCTTCTTAAAGCCTGAAAGTGATCCACTGAAAATATAAAAAATAAATAATTTCCTAAACATATTATAAGCACATATTATGATATACTATTGTAAAATAAGCTAACGTTTTGCAAGTACTCTGAAACAAAAATCAATAGATACCATTGTTAAGGAGTTATGAGTTATTCTCGAGATATTAGAAATTCTATTGTTTCGACATGGAGAACTATATTTTTTGAACAAATTAAGGGAAATAGAGTAAAATTTGGAGCAATAATTTCAATCAATACATTTCAGAGCTCTATGGAATTTGAAAGAACTCTAATTACCATAACAACTTTAAATTTTCGAACATTCCTTTTTGAAAATCAGAAATTAATTATTAAAGGAAGATTATGATAATATTTGTGACAAAAATAGATATTTTACATGTACTGTTTTATTTAAAAGTGCATGGCATAAAATTTAGAAACATAACAAGCACTGTAGTGAGATATTACATTTTATTCTCTGAAATAAATAAATCATAATAAATTAAATATGTTCAGTTTTATCAAGTGAGTAAATGCTTTGTAAGTTTCTTCAATTAGAAATATATGCACATAGGTGGTTAGCAATTATTACTAGCCGTTCTCGATATATGAAACATTTTACTTTTCCACATAAATGATAACATCTTCCGAAATCAAGTGAATTGAAATTTGGTATGCTCATTTTAATCCGTAATTCCTCAAATCCTATCGATTTTTCACCAGATTCAGTAAAAAAAGCTCAAAAGCTCTAATTTGTGATATTGTTTTCCCCAAATATCGAAACTATTGTTAATTTGTAGAGAATGTTGGACACATATTTTTTAATCTTTATTATTATCACAGTATTTTAGTGCTGAAGTATGTAGCATAAATGAAATCAATTTATTTTATTACAGAAAATCTTTTACATAAATTAAACAGTATTTCAACCAAAAAACGCTGAAAACTGTTGTTAAAAAAGCTAAATGAATATAAAATTTAATATATAACTACATTTTTATACAGTCTAATAAGAAATAATATAACTACAAAATGCAATAAAATTTAAGAGTCAACTGGTTTCGAAAACGAAAAATAGCTTTCTTCAGAGTAAACAATAGGCGCAGTCAAGGAAGCTTAGCATCTGCCATCACCATGGGAACAAATATTTGAGGTAAAACCAAGGACGTATAAAAATGAGAAACAAGACACTGAGCAAACATGGGGGGGGGGGGGGGGAGAAAAAATATGAACAGAAAGAGACTAAGCCAAGGCGATAAGAGAACGAATAACAGTGAGAATAAAATCTGAATAGCGAGCAAATCTACTAAATCGGTAACGAAAAAGACTGTGAAAATAAGCTGTGAAAAATACAAACAATAAAAAATGCAGAAAATAATTGCAAACGACAGCATAACAACTGGAAAACTCAGGAAAAAATGAAAAACAAATATGAAGGAATCAATCGGTTTCTGGAGCTAGGAGCTAAAAATTATATATGAGTATAAAATTGTGGAAAAGTAACAAAAATCTGGAAAAAAGGAGACAAATAACCGAAAAAATGACAGAAATAGACCGGAATAGAAAAAGTTATGCAGATATTTCCAAGTGGAAGGAAAGAAGGGATAATGGTCGTTAAGAAGGAAGTTTGATTGAGAAGCAATAAACTTTCAAGGAAGTTCCAATTCAAAAATCGAATTAGGTGTAAAAATTTTCTTGGCTTCTGGAAAACGCTATTTTTCTGTAAATAATTTACATTATTTTATACTTAACTGCAGGTCAAAGGGAAAAGAAATCGTTTAAACTTTCTTTTTCCCCCCCTCCCACATAATAAACTCCAATTTTGTGAAATCGGATACAAATAACACCATTCAATTTAGGGCTGAAACTATGGGGATCTATGCTGAAAGCTTTTTAACAGAAACGGAAATTAGGGCTTCCTTTTACAAAGCAATCGTGTAAGTAAATTGTTGACGTAACAGCAACCATATAAGTAAGGGAGTGCCACCAATTTACTTATATGGTTGCTATTCGGACAGGAAGTTTACAATTTCCTCTAGAGGCTAAATTATTTATTTGCGCACTTTTCAAAGAATTTTCAACTTCTATATTTAAGATCTAAGTAGAATCAAATTATGCTTTGAATTTAAAAATTACCGCCATACTTTCTTCACATCGATGTTTACTTCCATCCTTTTGAAAAAATTCTATAATAATAAAGAGCAAAGTTTGTTTTGCATGTCTGTGTAATTTTGATTTAGTTTAAAAGTTATTGATTTTTAAGTGGAATTTTGGGCTATTTTCGAGAATGTTGCTTTAAATAAATACTGAAGAAGCCAATGTTATGATATCATTTTTATTGTGGATAAAGGGTCTTCATACTTATTGAGTGACGGGCTTCATTAGAATATTGCAAATGTTAAAAACATTGTGTCGTAGATCTTTCTTATACATTATTGTTTCACTGTGAAAGAAGTTAATTCATTGCATCATATAGGATAAGTCATATGCTGTCCACATCAGATTTTTTTAATGTAGCTGTATAGGAAGCCCATATGGCGTATACGATGAGACAACGTTCGGTGGAGTTAGCCTCCTTTTTATGGCGGAGAGAGCTATCTCACTTCCTTTTAGAGATAGAGAAAAAAAGTCAATTACAAAGTTGTAAAGCATTGCCAAACTAGTGCAAAAACGTGTAGAAATATTCAAAAAATATAAGAAAACAGGATTTTTCAGAACAACTGCCTCTTTCTCTGCGGTTGTTAAGAGAAGACGCTGTTTCAGAATAGAGGAAGACGGTTTAAAACGTCCTTGAAACAATTGCAATTCCC
Organism: Amaurobius ferox; assembly: GCA_951213105.1. Classification (NCBI taxonomy): domain Eukaryota; kingdom Metazoa; phylum Arthropoda; class Arachnida; order Araneae; family Amaurobiidae; genus Amaurobius; species Amaurobius ferox. Next base: position 59,840,389 of record OX578133.1, read on the forward strand.
TAATTTTCCCATTCCCGCTTTCTTCAAGGAAAGAGTGTAAATTTATATGTGTTTATTACATACAGTACATACATTGTGTACTTTCATATTGGCGTTCAAAGTATCACAGTGAGGTCTTATTCGCATTTAGACAGTCCGTATGCGAAATCTTGAGCCTTCTCGAGGACACATTTCATACTCCTCCTCACTCTCTTGTTTTTCCACACTCATCCAATCTTGAATGCATTTTGCCGAATCATATAGTAAGTTCTAAAACTGGAAGATTTTTTACCAACTCCATGAGGCGGAAGATTAGCTTCATCGTCATCTTCTTAATCGGCTTCACTGAGAAAAAATGTTCACGACCATATTTCAACTTCATCAGAAAAGTTTAAAGTGAATGTTAAAAATCAGAATTGGAATGTTCTGTGAAGTTTCGTATGCGCCATGAAATTTTTTATATGGGCAGCACATGACTTTCCTTATATAATTCTTTGAATTTACGTTATTAACGTTATTCTATTATTAACGTTGAATTGTAAATTTGGTGTTTCTTTTTCGGATAACAACATGTAAAACTATTTTGGAGTACTGAATTAACTTATGTTTCGCGCAACTCCAAATTGACATTTATCGATATTGATAGCATCCTCAATAAACAACATAGTCCATATATTAAAATCTTAATAATTAATTCATCAATTTGGAGTCATTATAGGAAATTAAATGATTTTTGACAATATTGTAATCAATCTGGGGCGAAAATTTGCCAAATTGGCGATATTTCGTTAATTTTGTCGCCAAATTTACATTTATTTATGGGTAATCGGTACAGACAAACGGAAAGAAGCTTTCCTTATTAATATCTATTGGCGAATTGCTAGGCGTTAAAATACACAACTATTACCCAAACCCAAAGTATCTTTTCTCGTGAATGGAACAAACTAGATCCACGAGAAGGATGTTAACAAATTTATCACATAATATTACATATGAAAAGTGAGCATATTTCACAAAAGTTAATACTTTTACAATTTTGTGTAATTTTTTAGATAAATTTATTTGAAAATGTGCAACATCTCAACAACGGTTTGTGCTAGCGTTCGAAAGTTTATGTCATTCGTTTTATAAAGAAGAATTACACAAAAATAATCATTTATGAAACATTATTGAATATTTTGATTTTTTCAAAATTTCACTCGAAAGTTTGGGATGTTCTTAACATTCGATTGCGTTAAAAACCAGTAGGGTTCCAGCATTCACTAATTACAATATTGGCTTTGCACTAAATTTCGTTTGAAACGCTCCATTCCTTCGTGAGGTATCGCGCGCGCGCACACACGCACACACCTAAAAATATTAGATTCGATTTCAGGGATGCTTGAAAAGTGCTCTTCCGTCAAAAATTCGAATTCAAATTTTCGACCCCCCCCCCCCCCCTCCATCACAATACTCTCCATATATATTATACTATATATAGGGAAAGTAAAAACGTGCATCCAATTGAAGAAATTGTGTTGTATGAATCGTTAAGTAATATTTTACTCGCTGTCCATGTAAATAGTATATATAGGTATATAACAATAATCAGCTGAATGCATCAAACGAATCTCATGACTGACCTTTTGGCAACTTCTTTAATTAATTAAATTTTTTTTAAAGAATAATTTGCAAACGAAAGCTTTTAAAAAATGATACATTTCCCCTACATTTCTTTTGAACTTCACGTTAGCTCTATTTCTTCCTTTGTTTAACTTCTTTGGTGGGCTCGTTATAGTATTCTAAATTACACTGTTATTCAAAACATTCTTTTAAAGTATTTAAATTAATGCTCGTTAAAAGAAGATTAAAAATCTGTTCTGGCTATACAAAATTATCTTCATAGGTAAATCTGAAGAGCAAAACATACTGATTCCATTTATAAACAAATTTAAAGAAAATATGAAATTAAATCAATATATGCCAAAAGAAAATCACTAAAATAATATTAGAAGATACACCCGTACTACTCAAATTCTCGTGGAATAGAAGATATACCCGTACTACTTACATTTTCGCTGAAGATTATACCCATGTATTTAGAAGATATACCAGTACTACCTATATTTTCGTAGAAGATTATACCCGTGGATTAGAAGATATACCCGTTCTACAATATATGGATGTGTGAAAAATCTTTTATCAAAATAAAATAGATGACGTCAGAATTTGAAGATACCAATAATCCCTTAATCTTTAAACCCAAAGGTCGTAATAGGTATAATCCAATCAAAACTGCAATTTTGATCAAATTTATTTGTATACATTTCTTTATTATATATAGAAATCGAAAAGATTTACTGTTGCATTAACTCATTGGGTTTAATTTCGTTGCTTAGCAACACGATATCATTTTTAACACTTTACAAAATAGTTGAAAAGTGTTTATGGCTTTGTTCATTCTGTCTGTCCGTTCGCATGATAACTGCCGTAAAAATGACTTTATCAAGATGAAATTTTAGTATGTTGTTGAAATGATCTGTGGAAAATATGGGAATACAAATGAATAATATTACCTAATTAGCTTTGGGTTGAACCCGGGTTGAAAAAATGAAATACATTGAACCCTATGGGACCTAATTTTTAAAGATTTTTTAAGCAAAGTTAAAATTCACAAATTATTTCGAAAATTTTAGGAAATATTCAAATTATCCCTTAAAATATATAAAAAAAATTCCAGCAAAATATGTTCGATAATTTTTTAAATAAAAATTAAATAATAATTACACCCATATTATCTGAACAGATCACGCGACCCACTTCAAAATAAAATATAGCATCCATCTTTTTGTCCCAGTATAAAAATCGTGATTTTAAAAGTTATTTTAGATTTATATTTAGTGTTGCATCCGTCCTAAAACCACTTTATTTTTGCCTATTTTCTGTGCATCTATATTCTGTGCCAACGCAATTAAAATATTTTTGAATTTAAATGATCATCAAACTTTGATTATTTCTACAACGAAGTCTAATTTTAATGGTTGCAGAATGTAAACAAGTGATTATAAGATGAGTTGTATAAGAATTGCTTAATTTTTTTCACGCAAAATTATTTAGCTCTGGAGTCTGGAACAGAAGTGGAATGTATAATATTCATTGCTTTTACATAGAGAGCCAGGCGATTTATGTTTCGATGACGTCATTTGAATAAAGTTTATTTTTTTCGAGGAAGTTTTAAGTTTTCAAATATAGTAAATTATTGTAGTACTGTGTTTATTGTAATGTAGTACTGTGTGTGTGCAGTACTGTGGTATTGTGGCAAGCGGCCGGGTGGAGTTATTGCTTTTGCGGGCAATCGTGTCCAGCAGACTGCTTTGTCCTGACTCTTAAGTGGTCACTTGAAATGCCTTAAATTTGATCAGGGCAAAAAGATCTTCCCCATTTGTGGGAACTGTAACATCAATCATTCCACCCCTGATCATCTCCTGTCCTGCATGAGACTTGTCAAAGAGGATTTCACACTGAGTCCACTCCTTGTCTTGGACGTTTTGAGTGTTTTTGGACTCATGGACCTGGTCTAGCCTATTGGCTAGATCAGTTAAGATTAGTAACAACAACAACAACAACAGTACTGTGATAATTTAAAATATATAAGCGCTGAATGTATCGCATTTTAGAGATGTTTAAATAAAATTTCATTTCAGTTGGAAAGTGTTTCATAATCAATGCTTTATGCATGATTGATCTTTCTTGTTTATTAATATCTCAATAACCCCTGGTCCTAGAAACTCAAAAGATGGATTAAATTGTGAGTGGGGCTATTCTAAATTAACCCCGAAAACTTCATCAAATTCGGTGTAGCCGTTCACCAGTGATGATGAAACAAACACACAAATAAAAAGACAGATTTTCAATTTTATTTATATAGATTGTTTTGAATCACACTCTCAGTTTGTTTTAATTTCGTGTATGTTTACATGTTATCTTCTACTTTTCTGTATGCCACTGATGTTTTTATAGTGTATTTGTTTCGACACTTATTATGAGCGACGCAATTTAACCCAAGCAACATGAAATACGAATATATGGAAAAGCAGATTGAAGCAGTACCCTCCAGATAATAAAACTTTTCAATTTCATTTCGAAATGATTCAACTTATTTTCACCCGAAAGGTCACGCCACAGTTCTTTCAATATCATCTATCAAAGAGAGCAGCTTATTCATTGATACTCGAGAGCAACCCTATTTCGAAATTTGCATGCCACATTTTGCAACAACGCGGGTTTATCGCAATGATCAAAAATAGACTCCAGCAAAGCCATAGTAAACAGTGCATAAAAACATTTTGTTGTGATGTCAGATTGACGTGGCGTGGCCCGAGCCTTGAAAGGCTAGGCTGCAGATTTGAAAAAAGAATGCAAGCCACTCTCGTGAATTGAAATATTCCAAGAGCGATGGTTCGACTCATGATTTTTGATGTGAATAACATCTGGGGTATTTGTAGCCAAGTCGGAGAGTTACGAAAAATTGGACTTTGGACGCTTTTATCTCCGAACCTAACAGATAAAAATGTAAACAATTTTTACATGTTTTAACGGAAATTAGGGTACAAATTATGAATATATAAAAATAATTTCACTAGTTTGATATTTTGAACTTTGTCAAGTGCCTGGCCATTTGATTAAAAAAAAAACTATTTTGAACTTTTAAGAGTATAATCGAAAAAAATTTAAAAATTTCGGTCCGAGCGAGTTGTGTTTTATCAGTTTGTTTACTTTCACTCGAAATAGCTTTGAAAATATAGGAGATAGATATACACTCTATAACAAAAAAATCGACGCACCAAGAAGGAGTTGTCCGATTGTCATAAAAATTGGTGGTTGTGAAGAACATACATAGAAAAAAAAACTATTAAAATTTCAGAACAATTTAATGATTTAGAGTTTGACCGTATACAAAGGGAAGAAGTCGATAAGGCGTTGGTTCACCTCTGGTCTGGATGCAAGGTGTCACCCGGCGTGGCATAGACTGATAAAGTTCACGGATGGTGTCCTGCAGAATGGCTTGCCAAATTGTCTCCAACTGTCGGACTAAATCGTCAACATTCCGGGATGGTTGTAATCGCCTTCCCATAATGTCCTAAATGTGTTCTGTGGCAAATCGATCAGGAGTCCTAGCTGGCCAAGAAAGTGTTGGGCAAGCTTGAAGATAATTCATAGCAACACGTGCCGTGTGTGGCCGGACATTATCTCGTTGAAAAGTAAGTCCGGGGTGTCGCAAAAGGAACGGTAACACATACGGCCGTAGAATGTTGTCTACGTACCGCTGTGCTGTCAGTGTGCCAAAAATGACTGCCAAAGACGTAAGATATCCGCAGTCGAAATGCAACAGAAATTTTGACCACAGATTCAGAATCGCTCCTTATATACACCTGCTGAATGCGCAGTTCTGATGCGCTGGAGCTCCCACTATTTATTCATTGGACACCAAATTTTATTCATTTGTATGTTCGCTCAAAATGTCTTTGCATACGATCTTTCATTACAATCGGACAACTCCTTCTTGGTGCGTCGATTTTTTTGTTATAGAGTATAAATAGTAAGGAATAAAAGTATGTGCTAAGAAACCCAGTTTATAGATCTATAACTTGTTTTTAAAAAGCTCTTTAGTTTTCGAGCAATTGTCTTGTCAAGTTGAAGATTTTCCATTTTCCAAGTTTGTAATGCTTATATATCTCAAAACTAATAAACAATAAGCAAACATTTGTAGCTCTTTAAAAGCTGTACAAGTGCATACAGTTGGATTTTGGATCAAGATTTTAGATTTTTACTTATAGTGATTATAATTTCGATATTTTAGTAGTATTTTTACCTGGGTTTAGTAGTATTTTTACCTTATTGCAGTTTTCCCAACCATTGGAAAAATGGTTGTGAAAGCTGCAATATTTAAATGTCATGAGTCTTGCAGCTCAATGTATATATTTACTGCTTGGAGAAATATTAGTGCACAACCACGGGATATTTTGATTTGGTTTAAGGAAATTAGGAGATTAAATGAACTTGGGGATTCTAAAGATGTCTAATGATTGATGAGGTTTAATCAGAATGGATTAAAATATACGTATTCAAGTACTATTTACGTGTCTTCAGACAATGTTATAGATTAACTTGAATCTAAAATCTCGTCAGATATATTGTTTATATACCGCCAAGGTAAGTTAGTTGTTGTTGTTGAAACCCAGACCGTCCGACCTACCAGAAAGGTGTAAGGTAACTGTTTGGACGGTCGGGAAGTGCCATCCAATTTAGACCGGAACCCAGTGGGGGAGGCATCCACAGGGACCATACCCTCCTTCCCCTACCACCAACCTCTCGGAAGGACTTTCGGACCCACATGCTTACAAGGTAAGTTAGTAAAATAATTTGATATTTTGACTTGAAGTCTATGGTCGGAGTATCTAGATGAAATCGGCGCAAAAACTAGATAGCTAACGAGTCATTTGTCGGGTTTTGAAAGCTTGTAAAGTGTAAACGGAACAAATGAGTCTTAAAAAATTGAATAAATTTTTGAACTTTAGTGGAGTTTAATTTTACAAAGCGAAAATTCTTCAGAGGTTGGTGGCAGGGGAAGGAGTTTAGGTCCTTGTGGTTGCCACCTCTTTCGGTCTGAATTGGATGGCTCTCACGACGGTCCAAACAGTTGTCTTACACCTTCGGGTAGGTGGGTTCATCTGGGTCGAAAAGAGAACGCGATTCATTTTTTCCATTTTTTTTTCTTACTTTTATATATACCGTTGAGAAATTTAAATTTTTAGAGTTGTGCACTATACAGTTTCAGAATTAGGCGCTACACACTTTCAAAGTTGTGCTCCAGAGTTAATATTTTAATATATCATTTCAGAAAATCTAAATAATTGTCCAATGTATTTTTGTATTTCTAGACTCGCCAGAAGACATGAGATGACCTACAAAATTGAATTTTTGCATACTTATAGTATCGATCACAGCACAGAATCTAATGGAAAATAATTTTTGACTCGCCTTCTAGCTGTCTGAGAAACTTTTTTTTAACTTTGCAGAACCTCCGGAGGCCCTGTTGTCGGTGCCTTCGAAGGTCGAATATTTACACATTTATTGTATCGATCACAGGACAAACGAAACGGAGTCGATGTTTTTACCTTTTCGGAAACGGAGAAACTACTTTTTTTTCGAAAAGACTTTTCAGAGCCCCCGCCCTCCCACCGGTACTTTAGAAAGCCGAAACTCTGTAGACTTTCGATCACGGAATAAATGCAACGGAGCAGAATTTTTGATTTAGTGGAAAACATGTTTTTTTTTTAGAAATACTTTATAAAGCCCCCCCCCCCTCCCCCCTCTTAGTTGCTTTAGACTGTTGAATTTTTGCACATTTATAGTATCCATCATGGGACAAATGTAACGGAGCCAGATTTTCGATTTAACCTTCCGGAGATGAAGAAAATAGGGTTTTCTTCAAGGTAAGACTTTCCAGGCCCTCCAGAGCCCTCCTCCTCTCCCGGTGCTTTAGAAGGCTGAATCGCTACACACTATCGAACACGGGATAAATGTAACGGAGCCGAATTTTAGATTTAGTGGAATTTTTTTTTTCAGAAATACTTTCTAAAGCCCCTCCCTCTCTTTGTTGCTATAGACTGTTGACTTTTTGCACACTTATAGCATCGATCATGGGACAAATGTAACGGAGCCGGATTTCGATTTAACCTTCCGGAGATGAAGAAAATAGGGACTTTCTGGTAAGACTTTCCTGGCCCTCCTCCTCTCCCGGTGCTTTAGAAGGCTGAATTGCTACAAACTATCGAACACGGGATAAATGTAACGGAGCGTAATTTCCAACTTCGTGGTGAAAATGGAGTTTTCGGAAAAACTTTCTAGACCACCCCCTCTCCGTTGTTTCGAAAGGCTGAATTATTGCACATGTATAGCATTAATCACTGGGCAAATGTATCAGAGCTGAATTTTCGATGTACATTTCCGAAGATGGAGAATGTACATCGGAGATTTCCGATGTACATTCCGAATTGGGCTTTTTCGAAAAGACTTTCCAGACCCTCCAGAGGCACTCCCCAGTAATGCTACAGAAGGCTGAATTTCTTCGTACTTACAGTATCGATCATGAGGCAAACATAATGAAGCCAGAATTTCTATTTAAGGAAAAAAATATGTTTATTTTTAAGGAGTTTCCACAGAATCCAACAGCACCCGCCAGTGTTTATGAAGGCTGTTTCTTTGCACGTTTATAGTATCAATCACGGGACAAATATAACGGAGTCGGATTTTTGATTTATCATTCCGGAGATTAAGAAAATGGGATTTCTTTCTTGAAAAATCTTTCCAGACGCTCCAGAGACCTGCTGGTAAAGGCAGGATTTTTGCAAGCTTATACTGTCGACCATGGGACAGAAACTAACAGAGCCGAATTTTCAATTTCTCACCGGGGAAGAATAAAATGAGGCGACTGGTCGAAAAGTTATTACTGACCTTTCAGAATTTCCTTTGACCTAGAAGACTGAAACATAGCACACTTATAGTATCGACCACGGGGCTTAACCAAACTGAGCCAATTTTCGATTAAAATTACTATTTTCCATGGTAAGCGCCATACATTGTTAAACAAAATATGACTAATTTTAAAATGTTGTGTAACTTAATCTTTTAACAATGTTAGGTTCCTTGTTTATGACTGGCTTAATTACTAAAATGAGCATAAAATTCCGAATTTGAGCATGATTTACAGATGGAATGAAAAATTATATATACAAAATATTTAATTGCAGGAATGTAAAAATGAAAATTAGGTACATTGTTGTTCTTGTAAATCTCTCATTTTAACGTCTATATAGATAATAATTCAGTGTTTAAATTCACAGTTTAAACCTGACGCATTCACGTTACATTCAACTTTGTTCTATTTTTCACAGCTTATATCAAACTTAGTATGTTTACTTTATTGTAAATTGGATAGAATTCAAAATAGTTAAAAATATTCACAAAAAAAATATTGTGAAATACGCGCACAACACGAATAAAAGAAATCGCGGTTTTGCAATTTCTAGCGGTGTATAATGTGCTGCATCTATATAGTACTACGATTTTAGAGTACTCAGTAAGCAGTTTGGGATATGAACCAGTTATATAATTTCATAGTGTCAGAACTGTAATGCCAGAAATCTAAAATATTAAAGAACTGATATGAAGGAGAAATGGTGGAAGCAGGGTGAATGCGGGGGGAGTGAATTCCCACGCTAAGCCCATTGTCGGTAACCGAGATGGTGGTAGGGTGTCTGCATACCAAAAGAGAAGGCACGTAGACCGTCCAGCAGAAGAAAAGGTATAATTATAGGTAAGCTGGGGGCCAAGTCAGTTGGAGTTGTATTTGTGAAGAGCAAGGCGGTAGCAGTTTAGATTTGTGTGTGGAATGAGTTCGCAGGAGAGCTCGCATGGTCCTCAGATGTTAAGAAAAGTGTAATTGGTGAAAAAACCTCTGTGCGCTTCTTCAAGGTGTGAAGGACGAAACTTTAGGTACCGTACAATTAGAATTATATGAGGATGACTTTTTCAAAATTGTGTTGAGAAAAAAAACTAGTTAATTCGTCCCACCACTTGATCCAACCAAAGCATTAATTATCTGGCATTACACCCCTCAAACGCTTTAGATGTATTCGAATATAATGATACTTATATAATTTGTAATTTTAAGAGTGTAATATAATATTGTGATAAAATACATATTTTTTCCTTTCCTGTTAACCTTTTTAGTTCTAATTTAGTATCCTGTTTATGCAAAATTTAGGTCGGTTTTGCGGCCACCAACGCAATGTGCACAACATAAAGTTTAGTGCAATTTTACATGTATGATTAATATGCTAATTATAATTAATTTAATTTAAAATGCATTTTGCGAGTTAAATATATAAATAAGAAATAATCGGCAAATAAATCGGTACAAGAACACTATGCTCACGCACGGGCAACATTAATATATATATATATCGATATTGTTTTCATACGTATGACAATTGTACAGAACAATTGTACAAAATGTAATCGAACACAACAATTGTACAAAATTTATAACAATTGAACAACAAGTGTATACTATTTGTACAAAATTTTGTTTCAGTTTGCTGCATGATATTTTACATGTGCACGAAATTTGGTTTCATTCGGTTGAGTAGTTTCGGAGGAAACACAATTTAACAGATGTAAGGGAGTTCAAACTTTTAAACTCTATGATTAAATGACCAGCTGTCCATTGACTGATATATTGAATCAAGAATTTTAAATTAAAAATTTCCATATACAGTCGCTATTGCATACCTGTTTTTCATATACACTAAATTAATAAACTGATATGCGTAGTAAACAAATAGTGAGTACTCGTTGTATATTGATCATAACTCCTTTTGCAAATTTTGAATAGTTTTCTTTTCCTTACAAATTATACAGTTTCAATGAATTAATAGAATGCAATTTATCGTCACAAACGACGAAGTTATCGGAGATAAAACTTTTGTCTGTTATTTTGTTCAATTCGATGTGTTTATAGCAGCTGTGGATAGAGCTGTGGATTTTGATCAGCTGTCAGCTAATAACACTCATTTGCAGCTATATTGAGATAATTTTATTAAATGAGTTTTAACGGCCAATCAAATCTGTCTATATGTATATATAATAAGACAATTGATATTTAAAATTTCTAATAAGACAATATTTATTCAAACTGAGCTAAAATTGGAGCGCTAAAGTGAATATGAGTTAAATTGCTTACCATGTGAATAAGTGGGTTTACATTTATTTATCTGGGATTTGGATTAATTAAATATATTTGTAAAATATTTGAGAAAATATATCCAAATTGTTATAAAAGAAACATTAAATAATTTGTCCAGTATCACCGAGGGTCCAACTAAAGTCTTTGGGACTGAAGGCTGTATGTATACCAATATGCCATGTCATGAAGTTATTTATTTCTGTATTTAGACTTCCTACGCAAAAATTTGAGACGGATTTTTGATCCCTCTTTTTTTGGAAAGTTAATATTTTCTTAAATTTTGTGCCAGTTTGAAACGAAAATCTATCTTCATGTCGAATTTGGTGTTTCTAGCATCTTTGGATAGAGCTGTGATATTCTATCAGTCAGCCACATCCATATATATATATATATATATATATATATATATATATATATATATATATATATATATATATATATATATATATATATATATATATATATATATATATATATATGTGTGTGTGTGTGGAATTAATTCCTAATGAAGCTACTTACTTTTAGTAATAATATAAATTTTTTGGATTTAAATCTAATTATTGAAACTACCAATGGGATACTTACTAATCTATATGATAAAAAGGACTATTTTAAATTTAACATTAATAAAATATTGCCAATTAATTACCGCTCTTGCTCAATTGTTTAGAAATATTATACTTAATCAACTTTATAGAATTTATAGATTATCAGATAAAAAATTTCATGCTATGCATATTAATAACCTAAAAATTACAAGTAAATTATATAAATATCCAGCATATTTAGCAAATGGTATAATTAAAAAGTTAGGATTAGCTGAATATTCCTAAAATTCTCTCCTTAGTATCTTATATTAAACAAATATCAACATTCTCTTGAATTAGCACTGCAATGTATTTACATCCCCTTATACTTTAGTCTCTATGTTTTCTATTATATTACACGCCCCTTTATTTTGTAGCTTTTACTGCAGAATATATCACATTTTATTGACTCTTCGCAATACTGTTATTTATTTTTCACAATTGGCAACAGTAGATCTCTACTTTTATCTTTTGCGATTGGCAACATTGGTCTCTCCATGTATTGCACGAATGGATTGGACATTTGCAGTGTATTTCAGGTATTCTTGTTTCCTATATAATTTTTCAATTTTTATGCTTGTAGTCCAAGTAATGAGAGTTTATAGATATAATCCATCTCTCATTTTAGAAACAAGCATACATCAAGCATTTATCAAGTCCAAACTCTTGGACTTGATAAATAATTTATTCGAAATGAAAATTTTTTTAGGCCTAGTGCTTATCCAGGCGTATAGCTTTAATGTTTGGATATTTTTTGTTTTTCTATTTTCGAATCCACACCATTGATATTTGTTGATCATTTTTAGCTTGATGACTGGAAATATGCATTTTATTTTTCTCATGATTCATGATTCTCCATTTAATACTTTTTTTAATTTGTAGGCATATTTTAAGTTAGGGTTTTTTGAATTACAACTTCTCTCTATTCTATCATTGGATTTTCATATTATATATATATATATATATATATATATATATATATATATATATATATATATATATATATAATAAGTGTTAATAAAATTATATGGAAACACGTCAAAATAATTGATACTTTAAAAATAAAGACAACCAAAAAATTGACATTGCCTCGCATTTAAAAGTGTAAAGTGATTAATATGTAAATTTTGTCTGGCGGTTACGACTTGTATTTAAGTACATGTTCACCACTTATTCTCACTTCGCTACTGATGAAGCGCATAGTAATGCCCGAAAGCGCTAAGTCTGTGTAATTTTAGCACGTCGTAAAATGAGATTTTAATAAAAGACTTTTAATTATGATGAATTTTTTGGTTGTCTTTATTTTTAAAGTATAAGTTTACTTGTCTGCCATGAGAATAATTAGGTCTAAATTTATCTATCTGGCGTTTGAATTAATTAGAAAAATATTGACTCGATATTTATGAAAATATATTCAAATCGTTATAAAAGAAACATTAAATATTTCATATTAGACTGATGATCACGTTAAAAAAACATAATAAAAATGCACATTGATAGGTATTAGCCAGTGAGACCTGGTTTGGAAATGTAAATTATTTTAATTTGTTCCGAAAAGAAACAAAATGGCTGTTTAGAGCATTCGACATTACATACTTCAGACTAAAAATATTATAGTAGATTAAATTTTTCATTGAAAGAATGATCCGTTCAGGAATGCACATAAACACAAGTTTCATAACACTTTTCTTACTTTGGTCACCAGAATAGATAACAGATATTATAAGTTATTTTTTCTTTCAGAATCCTTATCTCGTGCTGTATTTTTGCGGACTGCAACCTGTTTGCCACTCACGAGTCGCGACTACTGGTAGTGCTCACACATCTAAATTTAGTGTTCTTCAGGGTTTGTGAAGTGGCAGTCAGTGGTGTCCTTCAGTCGGTTTCCGGTAACTGGTTGTTAAACTGATTGAATATGAAAACCGGTTAATTGGGTGGAATAAATATTTAGCCATACTAAATGTTAAAAAAGTGTAAATCACCCAAGATGATCACCCAAATGATATATCAACCACAAACGCTACAAGAAGTATTTGACATCCCCCAGTGGCGTAATTATAATTGCTGGGCTCAGAGGTAACAGTTACTTTGATGACCCGTCCCCGCTCCCCAGGCAAAATTATTTTGAGGGCCCCTTTCTTTCTAACTGAAATGTTTTAGAAGTATTCTGAAATAATTTACAACTGGAAAATTTACTTATTATACAGAAAAAATAATACTTGCATACAGAAAAAAAAAGTTTTCTCGACCTTAGTTCTGATATATTTATTTTCCTGGCCTCACTATTTTTTATTACCAGAAGGTCTAAATCACCAAATCGGGATTGTCTGATAGAAATTTTTTTCAAGTCTTTTATAGGTTTTAATTGTTTAATGACCCGTCAACAGAGGCTATGGTGACTGGCAGGGTGAAAAACAGCGATAATACAAAATACTCAAAAGAAAAATCGATTTATATTTTTCAATTAAAATTTCTGAGAAATCTTTATGACCATCTGCGGTTTTAGACCAGTTTTCGTCAATGTTTCACTGCGTTCAAAAGGAATGTGAAATTGTGAGGAAAGAGAAGGTAGGAATATACTTTCTGAACAATTCAGCATTTTTGCTATAAATCCAAATCCGTTAATTGTAAAATTTCGCTTGGAAATTGGCGGGTATATTTTTTTGTCGTTATGCCTGAGGGCCCTAAGCAATGCTTGCTTTTGTTACCCGATTGTTATGTCCCTGATATACACAAATTCCATTGTTATTTTCTCAATCTTGCGTGTCCCTAACAGTTTTGTAGATTAAACAATAAATGGTCAATTTTAACGCAAAGTAGACTCTAGTTTACCTATAGTGGTAGGAGGGGGGATTTTGAGAAATACTTAATTTAAACCACCAATGTAGTAAAAATTAAGTATTTCTCTAAATAGTCCATATTGAAAAACACGAAATATAGCATTGTAAATGCTCCATGTGTTTCTTTCATCATCACGGGAGATCGGCTGAATAGAATTCCATGAAATTTTGTGAGTAGCATTGGAATAGCCCCATATAAAAGTTAGTCCGTGTTTTGATTTTCTAACTAGGCTACCAATAACGAACCAGGCCACTAACATTAAGCCAGGCTATCAACAATAAGGCAAGCTAAGCTAGGCTATCAAAAATAAACCTAATATTAAATTCTTAACTAAAATAAGTACCCAATAAACAAAACACCCTAAGACTCTATCTTCGAGTAACCAATATTAATTCAATGAATATACTAAAGATAAAATTTTCCAACTCCATTCCTCCAATGAATTCATTGATACTGCTGATACCAACGAAAATTAAACCGAACCTTTATTTCTGTAAACAGTCAAATTCTTAGAAACCAATTTCCCCAAGTATTACCTCATCTTAAAGACACAATAAAGATTATTAAAATTTGACGTAATTATTAACATATTTTTACGTTATCATAATCATTATTATCAACATAATTATTATTATTAACAGAATATCAACATAATTTATACACTGTCAACAGGCATTAAAAGTAACTTAAATTCTGTTAAAATTTCTTTTCTACGAGGAAAAGCTTCAACAAGAAGCCAAATAAAAGATTCGCTAGTGTGGACCCAGGCTATCTTAAGGCCCATAGTAAGTATTTCTTTTGTATACCTCGAGTTCATTTTTAAATCTCTTGTACGAGGAAGATCTGCAAGTTTGGTCCTCTGGCAAATATAATCTAGTCCCTATATTGAAATTTACACAATTAATACACTTCTATGTGAACTTTCTTTTGAATCAGACCGTCCGACCTATTCAAAGCTGTAAGGTATCTGGTTGGGCGGCCGGGACAATGCCACACAATTTAGACCAAAACGCAGTGGGGGCGACATACATAGGGACCGTACCCAAGGTACTTTAAACATAAGGTAGGTCAGAGAAGGGGGGTTTCGACCGGGAGAGAAACCTGAAGCGTGACGTCACTGAGATTACAAGTCAAGAAGAGGGGACATAGAGATACGTGTATAAAGTTTAGAAAGTTCGCGCTTATCATTCGAAAAGGAGATAAGATCATTCGTAATAAAATTTTAGAAGAATGAAATTAAATGATTCTTCTCATAAATGTATAGGGCTATCATTAAAATATTATAATCCATATATTATTTATAATAAAAGCTGAAATATATCGTGAAAATGTAGTAAATATAAAAATTATATTTCAAGTGTTTTAATATAGATATGAATAAATATCTAATCATCGGATTTTTAAAAATATAGTGTCCATTATCTTAAATATTGATAATACTTTCTACATGTAATATAAATATGCATTTCAAAAATATCTAATTGCGTAAAATATCCCACATACATATAACATATATTGATGACTATGAAATATCACCAATCTAGTAGTTACATAACTATATATTATATTAAAAAGCGTAGATCGGATCTTGAGAAAAGGGGGGAGTTGACGGTCGAATGGATGGTCAATGGCAGTAGATTATTTTATTTTCCCAACAAAGAGACGATGCATTTTGTGGGCTAGTGGAATATTATGACTCTTGGCTAAGCCACTGGATAAGTCAGTTTTCACAAAGATATGTTAAGAATGCAAAATTGATGTTATTAAACTTTATACAGTTTTAAATATAAACTATATACAGTTCTAAAATTTTAAAGCAATGTTCACACGGATCATAAATAATAAATCAATACATACCATTTTTATGACATGATACTGCTTTTACACCATTTAGAGGCTTTTCTTTTCTTTTTTCTCTCTACTAATTGTTGCATGAAAGTTTTATTTAAGTGTTTAATCCGAATGAATGTTCTGGTTCGTGAAAACAAAGTTATGGCTTTTAGAGATATAGAAGGTGAAATGCTTGCTAACTTTGACTGCAAGTTCTTAATAACGCATTTCTCTTTTGATATATATGCGCCATGCATTTCTAAGAAATCACCTCCCACTTTTTTATTTCTTTGGAAAATGTGCCGCTGGCTTTTAGTTTTATTGTAAATAAATTTTTTATGCATTATATTTCAACTTTGATGATTTTAGTTTTGTATTCTAAGCTTTTTACATATCAAAACGAAATGTCCCATAACTTCAGATGATGTGAATATAATGTCAATATTATGATTACTAAAGAATTGCGTTTTATGATTATGTATATTAATAACAAAGTAAAATGCCTAAGGTATTTAAAATTAATTTTACATACATTATGCAATAAACTAAACTGTGTAAATTAGCTTACAAAATGCTAATATCTCCCCCCCCCCTCCCCTCCAAAAAAAGAAAGAAAACTCCATAATTGCTAGTATCAGAAATATAAATTATTTTTATATATTTTAGATACTGCATATGACTTCGTTTTTATTTTATTAATCTTGTTTTTGGATTACTTAGAGGACCACCTATTTTACATATCAATGAAACATGTCAATCATAAGTATTTTTTATACTGCTATATTAAAAACATTATTTTTAACTGCGGTATTAATGGTATGTGAGATTTTTGTGCCGTTGGCTTCTTGTCTTAATCGTTTAACCGGCATCAAATTCAAAATTTAGCCCGAAAATCTTCTTCAAAATCTTCACCAGAAAAGTGACTCGAACAGACAGTTGCGTTATCAATGTGTACTTTATACTCTCTTTTTCACTTCACGATCCATAATTTTTGGAGTGTAGGATCTTTTGGAAATCTATGAAAACTGATAGATCCCATTGACTTCTTATAATAATTTGAACACAAAGCAACCGAGCATCAACCAGGCATTTTTGTGCTTACCAAAATTATACTTTATATACGTGAAAACACTAATATATATACATCTATAATACACAAATTTACGCTTAAACTTCACTTTTACGATAGAATTATAAATTATATTAAAACAACGACTGACACAGTCTATGTTTTCCCATAGAAATGAATGCTAGTCGGAGAAACTGGCACTTCTCCTTCTAACCCAGTGACGTCACGAACGGCGATAACGTCCACCTTCTAGAATGCTGTCAACGGCGGCATTCTGGTCTTTTGATCTCTGACCCTCCCTGGACCGTACCCTCCTTACTTTGCCACTAATCTCTCGGAAGGACGTTCGGAACTATATATTTAACGTGCCTGTACTCCGCGTAAACACGGGGTTTGTTTAGGTAGTGCCTGGAATCGAACTTAGGTCCTCCAATTGAAATCCTGTGACCTTAACGATTAGGCTATCCCGAACTCATTTCTACGGGAATTGACAATTTCCATTTTTTCACGTGACCGGCACATACAATTCATATACAATTTAGCTCCGAAAATATGAATTATTTGAATTTTATGTCGGACACGTGGAAGGATTAAAATTGTCAGTTCTTATAGAAGCTCGCAAAAATTGTGGTTTATATCAAGTTTCTCACTGCCATTGCAGATATCGGCTATTCCATGCTGACGATCACATAATAAGCGCGAAATCAGTGCATGGATGCTGATATCTGCAATTTGAGTGTCTTCCATATATGAAACTTGCCACTCAAATTTGATCCATATCGCCTTAGTTTTTTTTTTCGAGATTAGGCCAACGATTTGATACCTATAGATCGACAACAGTCTATAGACCGATAACAGTATAACTATAATCTATAGACCGACAACAGTCATTTCTGGTCGACGATAACTCAACTCGTGACTAAATCACGATACTTTTCTAAAGCTACATCGGCTAAAGTAAAATGTTTGATTAATCTACTGCTGAAAGCATATTTATCAAGAAAAGTGGTGCAAGTCACAACTGTTACCACACTTTCCTGTAGTTCAGGAAAGTAATATTAAAAATATTTCAAATGTGTCATTTTTGCGCTTTAGAAATGTAAAGTATCATTGTTCTGGAGAACAATGATACAATACTTATCGTTGAACTAAAACTCCTTCAATAAAAGACCAGCCATGGAGACTTAAGAAAGACGCACACTGGGAAGCCATGAAACAGACGGAGGGTAGCGGCCTGGAATAGCTACAGCTTTGTGGTATACTATCCTTGTTCACACACAAAAAGCATGTGGCATGAAGGTGCCACACCCTATCTGCCGACCAGTTTGATTGTGTTCCATCTTTGCCTAAGTGGTGAAACTTTAAATCCGGCATTCTGGTCTGGGTCCCCTAATATGTATAAATTCCTAAACATTTACTCTACAATTTTGTATTAGGCCCTAAGAGCCTTATCATATTCCGTCCCATCATCATTACTCGTATTAGAACAAATTCATATGACAAGCATTGCTTGATCATGGTATTTTTGCACGACAATAGATTAGTCCAATTGCAATTCCGAAAACAAAATTTCGTGTTTATACAATAAAACGTTATTTACAAATGGCAACAAAATTTGGATTATCTAATGTTAATTAGGCTGAGGAGATTTTCAGCTATTTTTTAATTAAAAATTGAGATATAATTTTTGTTTTAAAATTTGCTGTTTGATGAGCAATATAACTGCTTTAATGAAGATTTTCCTAATTTATTTTTTTTGGAAAATAAATAAATAAAATAAAGATAAAAACGAGTTCTGAAAAATCGAAATTGTTACATACCATTTTTTTCTACCTCAATATATTTTGAAACGTATAAATATAACATGTCGTTGAATTTGAATAGTTAAGTTTTGACATGTAAATTTTAAAGATCCATTACAGAAATTTTTAAGTCCTAATAAAAAATAGATATATTTATTTTTAATTTAGAATTGAATCAAAACCTCAAATAAGAGCCTAAAAATGTTTTTTTCAAACTTCCCTTGTGTAGAAAACCCAGGCCACACGACTCACCCTAGGGTATGAGAAGCAATTTGAGTGGCCAAACACTTTCCCTGAGTGTAGCCTTTTTAGAATATTTTTCATCAAAAGATAATTTGTCAGCTTACATAGTTGCATTTATTGTTATCATTACCACTTATAGATTCTCTAAATATATATATAAATATATATATATATATATATATATATATATATATATGTATATATATATATATGTTTATATATATATATATATATATATATATATATATATATATATATGTTTATATATATATATATATATATATATATATATATATATATATGTTTATATATATATATATATATATATGTGTGTGTTTATATATATATGTTTATATATAAATTAAAATAACAAATACGAAAGTGCAGGAGTACAAATCAGTAAACACAGTATCAAACCGCGGGCAATATAATTGCGTGTATTTAATAGCAAAGAGCAACGAGGAAGGGCCGGAAAAGCAGAGCACGGAGAGGCCAGGACAAAAGAAAATACAATAAAGAATAGTATATCTGCCAGAAACGTCTTCAGGGGCACATTCTAGACAGATATACTAAAATCCGTTGTTTCTACGATTGCATAAAAACATATGTTTATACCTGTATATATATATATGTTTATATATATATATATATATATGTTTTTATATATATATATATACTGGTGACTTACGGAGCCCATGCGGTTGCAAAATGAGCCCCAAATGAAGGGAAACACACATTGGAGCAAGCCCGACTCTAGTCATGAAGGTTGTGAAGGGTTAATTAGATTAAGCCCCCTAGCTCTGCTCAAAATTGTGAAAGCATATTTTAATTAGGAGGCCTTTGAAATGGCACAATTTGGGTTCTTTGACCCTGGATGCCCCGGTACACCCTCTTCTAGCGCATCTCCTCGTAAGGCCGGGCCCTCACCGGATACACAATGGAATCGAGGCTCAACCCTATTGGGGATCTAGGGTCGTATTTAGTTGGTCTTCCCTAAAAATTTGAGACGTATTAGAAATAATAGCATGTGACTGTATTAGCTTTTTTAATACAAATATTACATTAATCTATTGATAAGCGTCAATTGGCGTGGAGCCCAGTCAGAATGGGTCTTTTTGCCGACACTAAATAATCCACAACTGCATTTTAAGGGCTAGGATCCTTCAACCGGGTACCCCAGAACACACAGAATGAGCCATTATTCATTAACATATGTTTAGTAGCTAAGGGTGTAGTCCGTCAACACTGGAGAGAAAAGCCCAGAACGGCAATTGCAAAAAGTGCCATTTTCAAATTTTTTTATTTTTCTTTCAGGTGTTACAGCTCCAATTGCAGTTTTGTTTTCCTCAACTTTGAGACGGCTTTATAGCGAAAAAAATAATCAAGATTTTAGCTTTCTTGGGGGCTTACACTTGCCACCCTCGCACATGACGACTTGACGGGAGGGGGGGGGGGGACACTACCACGTTCCAAAAATGTGTTGTAGGGACAGTATAAATAGAAATAAATGTTACTGGACATTTTATAGAAACACGGATAATGTGAGATAGAGGTTGGGAAAATGATTTCATTAAGGTACCGCCTACTCCTGTAGTTTCGTCTCTAGTACTTTTTAAGTGATATAATTCCAGTCACTGTTTTTACGCTCTGTTCCCCAGATTAACTTAATTCCGGGCACGGTTGGTCAATTAAAATGACCCATGTTAGCCAGTCAGCAGACCGTAACAATTATCCTCCACTAAATCCGTTGCTCGACCTTTCCAGTGTGACAAGCTGTTGAATAATCGCGTGACTTCAACAAAATGCCCCTCATTAGCTGAGGTTTCGCCACGGATGACTGCCTAATGTATTTGTGTTCATTCTGTCTAGAGCACTTCTTTTCCCATGCTTCACTAGATAGTTTGATATAAATAAAAAAACCTAAATAACTAGTGGCGGATTCACAATTTTGGAGCCCTATGCCAAATCGTATCCGGCGCATATGACGTCACCAGCATCTATATAATAATTATCTAATGAGTTTGTGTCTGTCTAGCAATCCCCAAATCCCCGGTTACTTAGAAGATAGAATCTTTGCACACTTCTGGCATCGACCACGGGACAGAACGTAACAGATCCGGATTTTCGATCACTCCCCCGGAGGCAGAAAAAGTGAGGCTTTCGAATAATTCTTCAGATCCTTCAAAAACTCCTCCCTCCGTGACGTAAAATGCGGAAGTTTTGCACACATATAGTATAGCCGGCCGTCCAACTAGTTACTCTAAGTCCTCTGGACGAGTCGGACGGTCTGGGTCTTCAACACATATAGTATAGGGGCGCGGTAGCCCATTGGTTAGCGCGCTGGAGTTGCACTCGGAAGGCCCGGGTTCGATTCCAGCCACTGCCAAAACTGCCGCCGTGTTCATGCGGAGTACGATCACGTTAAACATGTGGGTCCGAAAGTCCTTCCGAGAGGTTGGTGGTAGGGGAAGGAAGGTACGGTCCCTGTGGATGCCTCCCCCACTGGGTTCCGGTCTAAATTGGGTGGCACTTCCCGACCGTCCAAACAGTTACCTTACACCTTTCTGGTAGGTCGGACGGTCTGGGTTTCAACAACAACACATATAGTATCATTTATGGCACAAAACAGGGTTTAAACTGACAAATAAAAATCTGTAGCATTTCAACGAAAAAGTCTAAAATTGTTTTAGCATTTTCAGATTTTCTTTAGCCAAGTGCCATCCTTCAATCTTTTTAATATCCTATATGAAATAAATATAGAATGTTCAGCTGTAAAAAATTTCGTTTACCAATTAACAAATTTTTCACTCTTATGTTATTCGAAATACAAATTGTACTAAATATCAGCTGTACAATCATTTCAACCATGAATAACAGGTGTTAGTTGTCAGATAACAAATAAAATCATGGTCTAACTTGATGTTCTAGTAAACCTAAAACTGAAATCAATAGAAAACAGGGACAAGATTCCCTCTAGAAATTCTAACAAATCTGCTATCTCTATATTAATGAGGATTCGCTGGCTACTTAGCTCGAAGCATGTGACTCTAGTCCCCTCCTTTTCAATTTTGGTCAATTTTAACTAATTATAATAACCTCTGCAAATGGAAAATAACATGACCAAATTTCTCACACTATTTTACTTTCATGCAAAATTTCAATTTTTTTTGTTCAAAACATACATGTTATCCAGAATCCCAAAACTTATGTTGATTTTATGAGCTTTAGCATTTTAGCTAAAATGACAGAAAATATTTCAGCAAAATAAGGTTTCTTTAGTAAAATGCTAAAAAAGTTAACACAGTTTAAACCCTGGTAAAGAACTTGGATTTTTGATTCTTCTCTCTCAGGGAGCAGAGAAAAGAGGAGGGTCATAAAATTTTCCCAGAATCACCGGTTGACTTACAAGACTCAATCTCTACACACTTAGTATTAGCCACGAGAGATATCAGAGAAAAATTTTCGATTTCTTCCTCTGGGATAACCAAAATGGAAGAGGATCTAAAAGTTATTTCCAAACCTGCAAGAAGCCCCTCTGTGATTTAGAAAATTTTGAAACTTATCGACCATGGGACATAACCTCACTGAGTTCATGTTTTATAAAGACGACTATTTCTAAAGACGACTATCAACTTAGTTTCCTTACAGTTCTCTGTGGAAGAACTTGAAGATACAGACAAACAAACAATAGATATAAACATACTACTATAAGGAAAGCCATTCGTAATATCTGCAAATTTGAGGCAATATATCGCCAAGGTGAGGAGAATTTCACATTTCTGAAAGTTAAGTTTAATTTCTTTGATAAACCTATATCTTTGTTTTCAGTTTTTTTTTTGTAGTGAGGGGTTTGCTACAGTTTTACAAATTATTAGCTAACGCCCACTAGCAATAACAATAAGTTTTCTAGCAAGTTCCAGAAGTCACAACGTAACAGAAGTAGGTCGAAGTTTAGTGTGAGTAGGTTCACTGGGTCCATTGCAGAGTAGAAAATACAACGTGACAATTGCATCAGAATCAGAGCAATAGTCACCAAGATAAGAACGCAGATTAAAAAAAATGAAGCCGTCCCCCTACACAAATATTTAAAAATATATAGAATTCTCCAAATGTTTAATCACGTTCACGGATCGTTAGTTACGTTAGAAAATAATAAACTGCTTCTAAGCCAGGCAGGGACTTCGAAATAAGAAGAAGACAGACATTTTTACCTTCTAAAAAAGAGGTTTTTTACAAATATTTAAAAATCTAATCTACTGAAGTTTCGAAAGTTTTGTGCAGTTCCTGGATCGTTAGCTACATTAAAACGCGAGCTTTTAGGCCTAGTGGGGGCTTCGGAATGAGCGGAGACAGGCATATACACAAATAGGGTCGATCTAAGACCCAAACCGGGGATCACCTTTCGGTTAGAGCAAGAGTTTTCGCGGCCGAAATATGGTCGATCATCGTTTAAGAGTATTAGGTAACTACAATGAATTATGTGATTACAATTCTTTCAAGGGTGTTATGAACTCTTATCAGGTTAAAAAAATAGTGTCGAAAGATCGAATACAACTGCAGTTCCTCCTCAGTCACCCTTTCTTTTTACTTCCTTTCTTCAAATATAACGACAGTTCCCCTGCTTGTCTGTTTTGCATATTTCCTTGATTTTTCAGTGTTTAATTATTTTTTAGTATTTATATATTTAAATAAGTCACACCTCAGCAGAAACGGAGCTACGATTTCCCAGCCTCTAGGCATGGGTATTTACGTCACCCCCTAGCACTACTACGTATGCCGCCCCTATCGCTAATATTTATGCCATTGGTAGGTGATATCACCA
The DNA here is from genome assembly GCA_951213105.1 of Amaurobius ferox. Classification (NCBI taxonomy): domain Eukaryota; kingdom Metazoa; phylum Arthropoda; class Arachnida; order Araneae; family Amaurobiidae; genus Amaurobius; species Amaurobius ferox. The sequence continues at coordinate 59,864,351 of OX578133.1, forward strand.
TCATATATGCCACCCCTCGATATTAATCTGGTGCACCATATTCCATATACTAACGCATTTGCAGCATCAGGCAATTACGTATGTATTTGTCCCCTATGTATAGGTTTCCGTAAGCACACCACAATAACTTTTTAAGAAAAATTTCATGAGTGTACACGTTGTTTATCCATAGTAAACGGACCATGTCCTATCTATGCAATAAAAGGGATTGCAGGCCCCCTTAGAGAAGAATTTTACCAGGTTAGGATAACTAACAAGAAAGATCAATCATGCATAAAGCATTGATTATGAAACAATTTCTGACTGAAATGCATTTTATTTAAACATCTCTAAAATGCGATACATTCAGCGCTGATATATTTTAAATTATCACAGTACTACAATAATTTATTATATTTAAAAACTTCAAACGCCATTGAAAAAAAAATGAACTTTATTCAAATGACGTCATCGAAATATAAATCGTCTGGCTCTCTATATAAAAGCAATGAATATTTCATTCATATCACTTTTATTACAGACTCCAGAGCTAAATAATTTTGCGTGAAAAAAATTCAGCAATTTTTATACAACTCAACTTACAGCTTGATTTGTTTACATTCTGCATACTTTAAAATTTGGCTTCATTGTAGAAATAATCAAAGTTTGATGATCATTTAAACTCAAAGATATTGTAATTGCTTTGGAGTGGAATATAGATGCACAGAAAATACGCAAAAATAAAGCAGTTTCAAGACGGATGCAACACTAAATATGAATTTAAAAGAACTTTAAAAATCACGATTTTGACACTGGGAAAAAGATGGATGGCATATTTTATTTTGAAGTGGGTCACATGATCTCTTCATATATATAATATGGGTGTAATTATTATTTTAATTGTTATTTTAAAAATACTGAACATATTTTGTTGAATTTTTTTTATATATTTTATGGGATAATTTGAATATTCCCTAAAATTTTCGAAGCAATTTGTGAATTTTAACTTCGCTAAAAAAATGTTTGAAAATTAGGTCCTATATTGTTCAATGCATTTCATTTTTTCAGCCCGGATTCAATCCAAAACTAATTGGGTGATATTATTCATTTACATTTCCATATGTCCCACAGACCGTCTCAACAACATACTACAATTTCATTTTGATAAAGTCAATTATTATATAAAATAAAGTTAATTACAAAGTTATAGATCATTTTCTAATTAGTAGTAATTTACACAAGAAACGAACGAAACGCGTACGAAAGTTGTTTACACATTTTTAGACCAAATTTAAGGCAATATAATTAAGGGTTATAGTAACAATATTTATTCCTTGAGTGGTCTATCTGATGGCCGTTTGTCTGGACTATAATTTTACATCTTGATTTCCCAAATAAACAAACTTTTCCGAAAGTTATGAGTGATATTTTATTTTACCCCTTTGTTCTCTTTTTAACAATCCAAAACCACAATAATCCATTGCTGACACATCTGGGGACTTTGAAGGAATATGAGCAAAACGTATATTTAAATGACCAAATGGCCAAAATTACAGGTAAATTTTTAATACCTGTATTTTTGGTCATTTTTTCAAGAAAATTTAATGTAGATTTTTATGTGAAACTGATAGTTTTATCCGGATGAAGCTCTATAAGGACTTTGTAGATAAAGGGATGGTATTTCTTCTTTAAATAAAGGAGTTAAACGCTTTGGTAATATGTTGAATTGATTTTGACAGTTTTCCCGCGGTTCTTAACTTGAATTTACCGTTGTACAAAAAGCCAGCAATAATCATGAATCATTTACTGAAATATACTTTCGATTCTTGGAACCAAATTTTTAGGTCTTTTTCTGCTCTTTTGCGAAAGTAAGTCGATGTTTTTATTTCCCTATAGACATAATGTATAAGAAATGTATTGTAACAGGGCGAAAATTCGAATTCGAGTTTTCGACGGAAGAGCACGTTTCAAGCATCCCTGAACACGAATTGAGCATTTTTGAGGTCATGTCTGTGCGTGAGTCTGTGGAGACGATATCTCACGAACGAATGGAGCGATGTGAACGAAATTTGTTAAAAAATTACAATCAGTGAATACTGGAAGCCTATTGTTTTTAAAAGCAATCGAATGTTCGAAAGACCCCCTCCCCCCAAAAATTTTCAAATGAAATTTTGAAAAAAGTCATTAAAAATCAGAACCTTCAATAATGTTACGTAAATGATCATTTTTATGCAATTTTTTGGTAGAAAATGCATGACAGAAATTTTAGAACGTTAGCTTCAACTGTCCTTGAGATATTGCACGTTTTTCAAATTAATGTATAAAAGAAATCACATAAAATTAAAAATATATAATTGTGAAATACGTCCAAGTTTCATATATGAAATTATGCGATAAATTTGTTGACATCATTCTCGCGTATTTAGTTCGTTTTATTCACGAGAAAAGATACTTTGGGTAATAATTTTGTAATTTGATGCCTAACAATTCCCCAATAGTCATTTATAAGCTCTTTTCTCAGTTGATATATAACGCTTGGCGATAAATATGGCAAATTCGATCACTAATTTAGCAAAATATCGCCAACTAGGGGATATTTAGTCCCAGATTGTCAAAAATGACGCTAAATTTATGTATTGCAAATTTCAAAGATGAACTCACGCTCTTACAAAAATGACGCCAAATTAACGGAAAGGATGCCATATTGATGAATTAATTATTAAGATATTGCTTACTGCAAATGCTATCTATCAATATTGATAAGTGTCAATTTAGAGTTGCGCGAAATATAAGATAATTTTGTTCTTCGAAATCTTTTTACATGTGACATCCAAAAAAGCGCCAAATGTACAATTCAACGTTAGAAACATTGTGCTGTGGATCTTATATACATCATTTTTTCACTGTAAATGAAGTAAGTTCATTGCATTATACATTGCATTATACATATATTGCACTAATTACTTAATAAGAGCAAAGCTCCTTGAAAGCTCTTTATTTTTGCTTTTCGAAAATTGCAAAAAAGCAGCCTTCAATCCAATGTTTATTTATACGCATTATTTTTATAATAGACAAAATTTAACTACAGCAAACGATAATTAAGAGTTTATAAAATGAGCTGTTGGCAGAAATTTATTTTAAATTAATTAAAGCTTTGTTATTTTTTGCAATAAAATTGTTCCAAAAATGTGTTATTTGTATATGGAAAATGTATATGGAAGGCAATTAATGTCTGTCATAAAGTCGTATCATCAGGGCGTGGAACACGGTGGCATCTGCAATGCTTGTCGAAGTACGCGGTAATATTTTTTTCGAATTCAAATGTGCGTTATTGCTGACGAAGGGCATTTTGAACAAGTAACTTAAAAGGATTAACTTCGAAGATAAGAAAATGTAACTAAAAGATAATCAATTGACGGCATCAGAATATTACGCATTTCTCCCTTGTTTGAATTTTGTTAAAATTTATTGTGTCCGTTAGATACGATTCTATAAAAGTATACGGTGTTCCTAAGAAATACCTTAATCGTCCCAATGAATTTGTAAGAAACGGTCCACGACTGTACACGTTAGGTCCGTGACCATACCAATTTTAACGATATTTTTGTCAATTTAGGGGTTGCAGGTTGAAATATAGTCAGGTTAGTGAAATATCGGGAAATGAGTTGCCAATTTAGCAAAATTTATTGTCAAGCGTTACAGACGAAGAAAGAGATAACAGTTTAACAGCGTTACAGACGAATATTTCTCATATGTAAATGACAGTTGGCGAAATATTAGGTGTCAAAATACAAAACTATTACACAAATTATGTTCTCTCGCGAATGGAACCAACTAGATCCAGTTAACAAACTTATCGCCTCATATTACATATGAAAAGTGGACATATTTCGTGATTTTTTATAGTTTATTTGAAAAAGGGCAATATTTTGAGAACGGTCCAGAGTTTTAAGTGCTAGAGTTTTAAGTTTATTTCAATTGTTTTTTAATGAAAAATGATATAAGAAATGATTACTTACGTAACATTATTAAAAATTTTGATTTTTTATGATTTTTTCAAAATTTCAATCGAAAATTTGGGGTGGGGCGTCTTTCGAACATTCGATTGCGTATAAAATTAATAGGATTCTAGTATTTGCTGATTGTAATTTCTGTACCGAATTTTGTTCAAAATGCTCCATTTGTTCGTGAGATATCGTTTTCCCAGACTTCCGGACACACACACATATATCGCCTCAAAATCGATATATTGCAAAGTTGGCGATATTTCGCCAACTCGGCGATATCTCGCCAAATTAGTCGCCAAAGTTGCAAAATAAATCGTCAAGTGTTACATATATGTTGTTACTCATTTTTATGTAATTTTTTCTAAAAATTATTTGTAAAATGTGCAATATCTCGAGAACGGTTCAAGCTAGCGTTCTAAAGTTCGTGTCGTTAGTCCTAGAATAAAAAAATGCGTATAAAATGGGCATTTGATGAACATTATTGAATGTCGTCATGATTTTTTAAGATTTTTCAGAAATCCATTCAAAAATTAGGGGTTTTTTTAGAACGTTTGATCGTGCTTAAACTAATCGCTAGTAACAATCCTACTAAATTACGTTCGAAACGCTCCATTCATTTGCGAGATCTCTCTCTCTCTCTCTCTCCCCCCTCCTTCTCTCTCTATCTCTCCCCTCCTTCTCTCTCTCTCTCTTTCTCCTCCTTCTCTCTCTCTCTTTCTCCCCCTTCTCTCTCTCTTTCTCCCCTCCTTCTCTCCCTCTCTTTGACACACACAAGCACACACACACATCTCCTAAAAAATGATCGATTCGAGGTCAGGAATGCCATAAATGTGATTTTCACAAACATCGTCTCAAAAACTATAGGTTCGAGTTCAGGGGTAATGTGCTCTTCAAAGACATCTAAAAAACTACCAATTCAAGTTCAGGGATGACATAAACGTGATCTTCCGTTGAAGATTCGAATTTGAATCCGTCACAATACTTCCTCTATAGATTAATTACTATGAATGTAGGGAAAGTAAAAAAAGCCTTCCTCGTCAGGATGGAGAGATACAGCAACCACACTGAAGTAAAAGGAAACACTGAATTTGTCAATAATTGTTACAGCACGTGACTAAGAATTTGGGTCACGTGATATAACGATTTATTGACATACGCATCCTTGCTTTTTGGTAGTGCGGTTGCTCTGTCTCTTTATTTTGATGACGAAGGCTTTTCTTTTGCAATTGAAACCGATTGATGCATTTTATTAACATTTCATGCTGCCATTCACGAAGCGCTTTTATTGCAGATTGATATCGATAGTAGTTTGAGCGAAATTCCATACTCCTCCTGAAGTTTCTTATCTCTTCATGGTGTCTTACCTACAGCTTGTGTAGGACGCTGGTCATTTAAAGAGACTTAAGTTGCAGATTTTGATTTCGAGGTCTGGGATGACGATTCTCTCAGTGCTTTCATTGTCTCTCTAGCATTTCAAATTTCTATGTTACAATTTTCGCTAGAAAGTTCTTCCAAAATGAAATTATTTCTATAGTAGCATGGCCACATATTTGCCCTAGGTTAAATCATAGTCCGTCTTTTATATTCAAAGATTCTAATACTTTGGTAATAAAAGGCAGATAAGAATAACTTTAGACAAATCTCAGATGTGACCATGGTGGCAAAGGAAGAATGTTTATCATGGAGGACCTCTTACGAGAAAGAAGTTCCAAGAAACTATAAAAACCTAATATATTACGTTCCTAAGTACTTGGATAACAGTGCTTTTTAAAAATTTTGACCCATGGCATACGTATCATAGGGTTATATACGTAAATTTTCTATTAGTCAATGGTATGTAAATTTTCTATATGTCAGTGCTATCTAAATTTTCTATGTGTCAGTGGTATATTTCTATTAGTTAGTATCACGGCGTACGTAATCACAGGGTGCAAATGCATCCCCTAAAATGTTCTTAAATCACTATAAATTACTGCTTTATAATAGACAAAGAGTTCGAAATAATCTCCAATCACTAACTTTAGAATTTTTTAATTTATGCAATTTTAAATTTATTTATATGTACACTTAAATTGCTAAAGATCAATGGAGCTTTTCGAAAATATTTAGTTAAATTATATATAATGGAGGTCTTCGAATATTTAGGGCACTTTCATGATCATTGCTATGATTGGTACCACTGAGTAATCGCAATTTGAAAATTAAAGTCAATATTTACATAAGATATTAAATTATCAATTAATATTAATTATTAATCAACCATGGCTTATAAACAAATATTATTAATGGCAATATTTTATACAGAATTTCCACTTCCTGTGCAAAGTTCAACATTTAATAATGATTGATATGATTGATACCACTGACTAATAAAAAATCGAAAACTAAAGTTAATTTAAGTATAATATATTAATTAATATTAATTATTAATTAACCATTACTTATTAACGATTCCCGGACAAAACCGCGCCGGCTAAAACCGCGATGAAAAAAATCGCGACGGACAAAATAGCGAACGGACAAAACCGCGAAAAGAAAAAATGGAGAACGTTGAACGTTGATACTAGAAATTTAAGAAAAAACGATACTTAGAAGAAATTTGATAAAAACGAAACTTAGAAGAAATTTATAAAAATTAAAAAGAAATTTAGGAACTTTTCGGCCAGTCGTTCGTTCTCTGTCGAAGATCGCTATGTGAAAACAACCGTTTGTGCAACAGCTGATCCGTAGTAATTCGAACATGGTTCTACGCCCGCTTACTTCGCTCGCTAAGAAAACATCACAGAATCCGGCCCCGCTGGCTGTCGGAGGTCGCACGTAGCAACAGATGTTCCGTGGTTCATAGAGTGATATAACAATTCGAACATGGATCTACGCCCGCTAAAAAAACATCACAGAATCCGGCTCCGATGGCTGTCGGAGGTCGCATGTAGCAACAGATGTTCCGTGACTCATAGAGTGATATAACAATTCGAACATGGATCTACGCCCGCTAAAAAACATCACAGAATCCGGCCCCGATGGCTGTCGGAGGTCGCACGTAGCAACAGATGTTCCGTGGCTCATAGAGTGATATAACAATTCGAACATGGATCTACGCCCGCTTCGCGGGCTTGTCTCGCTACGCTCGCCCGCTAAAAAAACATCACAGAATCCGGCCCCGACGGCTGTCGGAGGTCGCACGTAGCAACAGATGTTCCGTGGCTCATAGAGTGATGTAGCAATTCGAACATGGATCTATTATTGGAAAATGAAGTTGTTATCAATTTTTTATATATTATCAAAAAATATTTATTTTTTATATATTTTTTATATATTATCGGAAAATGAAGTTGTTATCAATTTTTTTTTGCACTCGCGTTTTCGTCCGTTCGCTGTTTTGTCCGTTCGCGGTTTTGACCGGTCGCTGTTTTGTCCGCGCGGTTTCGTCCTCGCGGTTTTGTCACTTCGCGATTTTGACCGGACACGCTTATTAACGATTATCAATAATGAACAATATTTTACCAAAAGAGAAAAGAAAAGAAAAAAGCGTACACTTCCCGCGTAAAAATTAAAATTTCTTAATCATTGATATGATTAATACCATTGACAAATAGTAAATCTATCTATCTATATATATTAATTGCCAAGTGTCCTTCTGTCCCGCTTTTTTTAAGCACTTCCCAAGAACACAGAGACTTGCAATTTGCTACAGGAGAAGCTCCCCACCAAAACGTTCAAAAAGTGAAATGATAGAAAAGCATGCTTTGCGATTATATAGTCTTCAAATTTGATGTATGAGTAAGTACATCGTTCGAAAGGAAGAAAGTGTGCAATTTCAGATTTTTAATGTTTTCTACTTAAGGGGGTGCCGCATACCGAAATGTTCTATTTGCGAATAAATGAGAAACGGCTCCTTTAAAAATTGATAGAGGCTTGAAATGTGGTATATGGGCAAATCATTTAATGAAAACACCCAAGAAGAATAATTTTTTTCAAAAATGTTCGTTTAAGGGGGTGTTCCAGAGAAAAACTTTCGAAAGGTGAATTGATAAAGAAACATCCTTCGGGATGAGATAGAGATTTCAAATTTGGTGTACTGGTAGATAGTTTGGAAGGAAGAAAGTATACAATTTGAGTTTTCCATATTATCTACTTTAGGGGGTTGTTGTTGTTGAGACCCAGACCGTCCAACCTACCAGAAAGGTGTAAGGTAACTGTATGGACGGCCGGGAAGTGCCACCCAATTTAGACCGGAACCCAGTGGGGGAGGCATCCACAGGGACCGTACCCTCCTTCCCCTACCACCAACCTCTCGGAAGGACTTACGGACCCACATGTTTAACGTGATCGTACTCCGCATGAACACGGCGGCATTTGTGGTAGCGTGCAAATCTAGCGCGCAAACCACGGGGATACTACTTTAGGGGGTTGTTGTTGTTGAGACCCAGACCGTCCGACCTACCAGAAAGGTGTAAGGTAACTGTATGGACGGCCGGGAAGTGCCACCCAATTTAGACCGGAACCCAGTGGGGGAGGCATCCACAGGGACCGTACCCTCCTTCCCCTACCACCAACCTCTCGGAAGGACTTACGGACCCACATGTTTAACGTGATCGTACTCCGCATGAACACGGCGGCATTTGTGGCAGCGTGCAAATCTAGCGCGCAAACCACGGGGATACCGCACCCGAGATGGCCAACAGCACGCGGCGTTCCGAGGTGGTCACCCACCAAGTACTAACCGCGCCCGATGCTGCTTCACTTCGGTGATCTAACGAGAACCGGTGTTTTCAGCACGGTACGGCCGTTGGCCTCTACTTTAGGGGGTGTCGCACACCAAAATGTTCGATTTTCGGAATAAAGGAAAAACGCCCCTTTTAAAACGCGATAAAGGCTTGATATTTGGTATATGGACGAATCATCTCATAAAAAACACAAGAAGAATAGACTTTTTCAAAACTGTATATTTAAGGGGGTGGGTACTCCACACAAAAGTATTCGAAATGTGAAATGATAGAAAAAGCATGCTTCGCGATGAGATAGGGACTTCAAATTTGGTGTACGAGTAAATAGTTGGCTCAAGGCGGGGGGGGGGGGGGGGCGGTTAGTGAAGTGCCCAGGAGTGGATAAGATCCTCCCTTTAAACTTCAGGCGAAAAGGAAGATCAGAAAAGAGAAGTTCAGAAAAGGAGATAAAGTAACTTAGAGATGCTTGGGGGGAGTAAATAGTTGGAAAGGAAGAAAGTGTGCAATTTCAGTTCTCCAACATTTGCTATTATAGGGGGTGCCGCTTACTAAATTATTCGATTTTACTAACAATTGCAAAAAGCCTCCTTTACAATATGATGGAGACTTGAAATTTAGTATATGGGCTAATCATTTTATAAAAAAACTCAAGATGAATACGGTTTTTCAAAAATGTTCATTTAAGGGGGTGCTACACAGAAAAACGTTCGAAAGGTGAAGTGACAGAAAAGCATGCTTCGCGATAGGATAGAGACTTAAAATTTGGTGTACGGGCAGATAGTTTGAAAGAAGGAATATGTGAAATTTCAGATTTCCAATATTTGCTACTTTAAGGGGTACCGCACACCAATATGTTCGATTTTCCGAGTAAATGAAACACGGTGATAGAGGCTTGATATTTGATATATGGGCAATGGGTAGATAGTTCGAAAGGAAGAAGTGCACAATTCAAGTTTTCCAATATTTTCTGCTTTAGGGGGTTCTGCACACCTAAATATATGATTTGTCGAATAAATGTGAAACGCGAATTATTCAAAAATTTACATTATTCAGTGGTTGGGTATTGAGAGACCGTTTATTTTCAAGGTATTCGGCTAGTATATACTAATTGCCAAATGTCCGTCTATCACGTTTTTATTAGGCACTTCCCGAATAGATAGAGACTTGCAATTTGGTATTTGGGTCGATCGTTCAATAAAACCCCCTGGAAAAATCCGAATTTTTTAAAAATGTTCTGTAGAAGGGGGTGCTCCACACTAAAACGTTCGAAAAGTGAAATGATAGGAAAACATAACTTGCGATGAGATAGAGACTTAAAATTTAGTGTATGTCTAAACTGTTCGAAAAGAAAGTGTGTAATTTCAGATTTTCAATATTTGCTACTTTAGGGGGTGCCGCACACCGAAATGTTCGATTTGCCGAACAAATGAGAAACGCCTGCTTTAAAATTTGACAGAGGCTTTAAATTTAGTATATGGGCTAATCATTTGATGAAAATACCCAAGACAAAGGATATTTCAAAAATGTTCGTTTAAAGGGCTCCAGTGAAAAACTTGCGAAAGGTGAAATGACGAAAAAACATGTTTCAAGATGCGATAGAGACTTCAAATTTGGTGTATGGCTAGATAGTTCGAAAGGAAGAGCATGTACAATTTCAGTTTTCCGAAATTTTCTACTTTAGAGGGTGCCGCAAACCCAATTGTTCGATTTTCCGAATAAGTGAGAAAAGCCTCTTTTTAAAATGTAATAGAGGCTTGATATTTGGTATATGGGCCACTCATCTGATAGATAACTCAAGACGAATAGAGTTTTTCAAAAATGTTCATTTAAGGGGATGCTCCACAAAAAACGTTTGTAAGGTGAAATGATAAAATAGCATGCTTCGGGATGCTATAAGAGACTTTAATTTGATATACGGGTAGATAATTCGAAAGGAAGAAAGTGTTCAATTTCAGTTTGCCAATATTTTCTTCTTTAGGGGGTTCTGCACACCAAAACTTTCGATTTTCCGAATAAGTGTGAAACGCGTATTATTCAAAAATTTACATTATTAGAGGTTGCTTATTGTGAAACCTTTAATTTTCAACGGGTATTTGGCTAGTATATATTAATTGTCAAGTGTTCGTCTGTCTGTCTGTCCATCACGTTTTTTAAGCACTTCCCGAATAGATAGAGACTTGAAATTTGGTACACGGGTCTATTGTTCGATAAAACCCACTGGAAAATCGTATTTTTCGAAAATGTTCTACAGTGCTCCACACAACCGTTCTAAAAGTGAAATGATAGAAAATCGTACTTTGGGATGAGATAGAGACTTCAAATTTGGAGTACAGATAAATCGTTCGAAAGTAAGAAAGTGTGCAATTTCAGTTTTCCAATATTTGATACTGTAGGGGGTGCCGCGCACTAAAAACTTCGATTTTCGGAATAAATTAGAAACGACTCTTTAAAATTTGATAAAGGCTTGCAATTTGGTATATGGACTTATCCTTTGATAAAAAGATCCAAATTTTTCAAAAATGTTTATTTAAGGGGGTGCTTCACACAAAAACGTTCGAGAGGTGAAATGATAGATAAAGTATGCTTCGCGATAGGATAGAGACGTCAAATTTGGTGTATGGGTAGATAGTTGAAAAGGAAGAAAGTGTGCAATTTCAGTTTTCCTATATTTGCTACTGTAGGTGAGTGCCGCACATTAAAGTATTCGATTTATCAAATAATTGAGAAATTTCTCCTTTACAATTTGATAGAGGCTCGAAATTTGGTATATGAACTAATCATTTGATAAAAAACCCAAGACGAATACAGTTTATCAAAAATGTTCATTTAAGGGTGCACACAGAGGAAAATGTTTGAAAGGTGAAATGATAGAAAAAGTATGCTTCGCGATAGGATAGATACTTCAACTTTGGTGTACGGGTACATAGTTCGAAAGAAAAAAGGATACAATTTCAGATTTCCAATATTTGCTACTATGGGGGGGGGGGGGGGGGGAGGCCACTCACCAAAATATTTGATTTTCTGAATAAATAAGACACGCCTTCCTTTAAATGGGATAGAGGTTTGATATTTGGTATATGGGCCAATCATCCGATAAAAAACCAAAGACGAATAGAGTTTTTGAAAATGTTCATTTAAGGGATGCTCCACAGAAAAACGTTCGAAGGGTGAAATGTTAAAATAACATGCTTCGGGATGAGATACAGACTTCACATTTGGTGTACGGGTAGATAATTCAAAGGGAATAAAGTGAACAATTGCAGTGTTCCAATATCTTCTTCTTTAAGGGGTTACCCCAAAATTTTCGATTTGCCGAATAAATATGAAACGTGAATTATTAAAAAATGTGCATTATTCGGGGTTGCTTATTGTGAGACCGTTGATTTTCAACGGGTATTCAGCTAGTTGATAACTAAAGTCAATTTACGCATAATATATTAATTAATGTATTCATTAATGTCAATTAAAAATTAACAATTACTTATTATTAACCATTATTAGTAATGAACAATATTTTATAAAATAAAAATGTATACTTCTTGTGAAAAAATCAAAATTTCAAAATAATTGATATGATTGGATACTATTGAGCAGGGCCACCCATACGGGCTACGAACACAACTCGAGTGGGGTGCCGGGTCCCAAATATTTTGTTTTAAGACTGGAGAAGATGTGAAAAATTCCCAAAGAGAAGAAAATAAAGTATGGAAAAGAACAGGGATAAATGTTTTTAGAGGGCCCGAGATAAATATGTGTAGGGGGCCCACAATTTGATAGGTGACCCTACATTGAGTAATAGTAAATAGATAACTACAGTCAATTAAGGCATTATTTAACTTATTAATTAATATTAGTTGAGCATGGCATATAAATAATTATTAGTAATAAAAAAATATTTTATAAAATAGTTTTCCCCTTTTGGGCAACATTGTTTTCTCATACAAAATTTTTTCTTTCAAAAAGAAATTTTTCAAAATCAAATTAAAAATCATTCTTAAAACAGTAAACCTAAATATATCTTAAATATCCCTCGAATTATCTGCTGATTCACGAATCGCTTTAGAATCTCTGACATGGACAAAGTCTAACCCGATTTTATCGACCTAATTAGCATAGTCAAATATAACAGGAATGTTGTGAAAGGAAGAGTCAACTTACCGAGAACAGACGAAAACGTCGGCGACCAGCCTTCACTCATCCAAGTTTCCAAATATCAACTGATTCGAAGAGTTTGGTAAGAGAGGAAGTTTCAGCGTGGCGCTGCCATCGAGTTACAACAGCTTGGAACTACCAGCAGGAAAAGCTCGAGCCAACTTCCGCTAGCAACACAACTTTTCGGCTAGTACTCATCAAAACCATAATTATGAACATCATGATTTGAAACAGTAAATCTCTGTGTTTTAAAAGGTTCTTTGGACTGTAGGTTGAGGATTTCCTATTTTAACCGTTCGTAGGTTATGAGATACTTTTTAACTCTAGTTTCATAGTTGGAATTTTGGACGCTCTTAAAGAGTATCACTATGCAGAGGGAGACTTAACAAAAAATCGGGCCCGGGATCTAATTGTTTTTTGAGGCCCTCTACTAAATATTTTAAAACTTACTTGTACTGTGAATAGTAAATAAATGTTTGAAATAAACAAAAATTGTTATAAAACCGAGCTCTAGACCGTGCCGCCCGTAGGGAATGGGCGGATACCACTCGAGTAAGCCGGCCGGGACACCAATTTTTTTATTTTTGAAAGACGGGAAGACGTGAAAAATTATTAAATAGGAGGAAATCTAATAAGGGAACGTGTCCGTGGTAAATGTTTGTAGGGGTGCCCATAATTTGTATGGGTGGCTTACTCTATATGCAGAAAATATATGCCGATATAAATTAGAATTAAAACATTAATTTCTTTAAAGGTAATAACTTTATTGATATTTAATCTGCGATTAATTCAAGTTACTGTAAAAACATTTAAAAAATTTGGTCTTTCATGGTGCAATTTGTGGAGCCCTAAATTTGGGGATCCAGGGCCAAGGTGATCGGTACGTAAGTTTGGTCCTGGCTTTATTCTTTTCAGAGAATCTATGTAATAATTGTCTAAAGAGTTTGTGTCTTTCCAGGCCCTCCCAAGCCCTCCCCGTCTGCCAATTAGATCTTATTCAGCTTCCCTTTTATGTTCGTTACGTACATGGTAGAGTCCACTTTGACAATAAGAGCTTACAATTCCAGTAGCTTAACGGTAGGGAGTCGGCTGGCCAGTACGAAGATCCATGGTTGGATTCCTGGTAGGGGCAGCAAGGTTCTTTACAAGACTGAATATTACAACAGTTATAGTATCGACCACGAAGCAGAACCTAACGGAACCTGAGTTTCGATTCCCCCCTCCGAGGGGAACAAAATTGAGGATTTTCGAAAAAAAATTGAGACCCTCCAGAAAACCCTAAGTGACTTGGAAGTCTGAATCTTTGTAATCTTATAGTATTGATTATAGAACAGAACGTAATGGTGTCAGATTTCTTTACATCTTGTATGGGGGCTGCAAAAAATGTAAAGAAGAGGAAATGTCTTATCAGACCGTCCAGAAACCTCGTGTTGAGATGGAAAGCGTAAATTTTGCATACTTATAGAGTCGACCGCAAGGGTAGAATTCAAATGAGCCAATTTTCAATTAAGATAAATATTTTCGACGCTAAGTATCATATATTGTTAAATAAAATACAAAAAATTGCAACTTGACTTTTTAAGAGTGTTAAAAAATCTCTTAAAAATCAAGTTGCATTTATTTGAATAAGTATTATTAAGATGCGCTGTCAAGCACTAGCTAAGTTCTGTTCAGAAATTTAATGCACTGTGTTGAAGACTCTGGCGGATATCTTTTACACGAACCATCAAGCGACTACCCCCCCCCCCCCCAACTCCGTATCTCAGAAATTAAAGTGAGTGGAATGTTGATTTTTCAATTTTGTAACAGGTATGCGTAATGAGAGAGACAAGATTTTATTAATTTGGTTTATTTTGCTGAAGTTTGTATTAATGTGTCAAAAACAGTGCGTTTGTTTTCTATAAAATTTCCACTTTTACAAAATCTAAAGCCGAATAATTAAGTTAGACGTTTAATATTCGCCATGTTGAGCATTCCACTGCTACTCTTAAGGGAAGAAACACAGAAATTTCTCACTTATCAAATTTTAAATAACCGCAATGACTAACAAAATCTCTCAAATGTTTGTATTTATCAGTTTCTCAACCTTTCTTTCAAACAACGTGATTCAAATCAAAATGCTACAGAAAATCTGTTTGAGATAAACGATTCTAATTCGGTATGATAAGTGTCTTCTAGCAATATACAAAGGAAAAATTATAAAATTCCAAATTTCAGGAAAACCTTAATGGCTATTTAAAAACTCGCAATTGTCGTATTTAAAATCTACAAAAAGGACGGATATCCGATGTAAAATAAATTTATAAAAACAGTTTTTCAGCTTTGCAAAAAGCGTCAGCTATATAAATGATTGAGATGAAAAACTATTTCCAAGTTTATCAAACTTCATGAGGGAAAAGTAGACAGAGGGAAAGTTATTGAATGTTTTTATAATAAATTAGGCAAATTTACCGCTTTGATCCGAAGCAGTTTCTTACTGTAATGAATTCAAATAAATTAGAAGGAGTTATGATTATAAAATTTGAACTACAAATAAGGTAAGTGTACCAGTAGTGGGCCATTTAAGGGCATTCAATCAATTATCATTGAAACTTTAGGGAATTATAGCATGAATATATATTTTTATCATTGGTTAAACTCTTATCTATAATTATTATCAAATCAAATTGCAAACAAAATATTATTATTTTCTAAATAAAAAACTTTAACGTCCTTTACGTACCAGTAGTGGGCCACTTAAATAATGTATGAGATTTGTTGAAAGTTATATTTCGCTATATATTATCATTAACATAATTTCTTAAATATATGTATAAAAAAGGTACCTAATTAAAAGTGAATGTAGTTTAAATTTTACTTTACAATTTTTCTTTTATTGCTAATTTTTTACAAAAAGTGAAAAAGAAGAAGTGGGAGACTCAGATGAAAGTTTTTTGGTTCCCTTTTTCTTCTGATCTGCAATCATTCTTTTTTTTTTCTTACATTTCAATTTTTTTTTCTTTCCCTTTCAGTTTTTTTTTCTCTTTCAGTTTTTTTTCTTTCTCTTTCAGTTTTTTTTCTCTCTTTTTCTGCTGTTGCAGCAATTTTAATATCTTCTTTCTTCTTATAATATTGAAGCATTTGAGGAGAAGTCACAACTGTAGGAAGCTTATCTCGTCTTCTCTTTTTTAACACTTTACAACAAAGTTGAAAAGTGTTTATGACTTTGTTCATTCTGTCTGTCTGTCTGTCTGTCCGTTAGCACGATAACTGCCGTAAAAATGACTTAATCAAAATGAAATTTTAGTATGTTGTTCAGACGGTCTGTAGGACCTATGGGAATATAAATGAATAATATCACACAATTAGTTTTGGATTGAACCCGGGTTGAAAAAATGAAATACATTGAGCCCTATGGGACCTAATTTTTCTAACATTTTTTAAGCGGATTTAAAAATCACAAATTGCTTCGAAAATTTTAGGTAATAGTCAAATTGTTCCATAAAATATATAAAAAAAAATTCAGCTAAATATATTCAGTAGTTTTTTAAATAAAAATTAAAATAATAATTACACATCTTATATGAAACGATCACGTGACCATGATATGAAACGATCACATGACCCACTTCAAAATGAGATATGGCATCCATCTTGTTTCAAATTCGTGATTTTTTAAAGTTCTTTTTAATTCATATTGAGTGTTGTATCCATCCTAAAACTACTTTATTTCTGCCTAAATTCTGTGCATCTACATACTAAAACAACACAATGACAATATATTTGAGTTTAAATTCTAATTCAAATTTGATTATTTCTACAATTAAGCCTATTTTTCACCTATGTAAAATGTAAACAGCAAAATATGTAGAATGAGTTGTATTAGAATTGCGGTATTTCTTTAACACAAAATCAATTAGTCCATGGAGTCTGCATGGCTGATATGAATGAAATATTAATTGATTTTATAAACAGAAGGACGATATTTTTCGATGAAGTTTTAAGCATAAAGTTTATGAATTGTAGCTCCATGGTCTTAATTTTTAAATAAAATAAATTATTATAGTATTGTGATGAATGAAATGGAGAAAGTTATGAATGAAATCCTGCTTTTATAGAGAGATCCAGGCGTGTTATTTTTTCTATGACGTCATTTGAATTAATTTCAGTTGTTTTCGATGAAGTTTTCAAATATAATAAATTATCGTAGTATTATGATAGATTTAAAAATACTACCGTGGAATGTATTGCATTTTAGAGATATTTAAACCACGCAATTTATATTTCAATGCCGTCTTTTGAATGAAGTTCTTTTTTTTCAATGAAGGTTTAAGTTTTCAAATATAATAAATCAATGTAGTATCGTGATAAGTTTTAAAATATTACCGAGGAATGTATTGCATTTTCGACTTTTTTAAATAAAATTGCATTGAAGTTGGAAAGTGTTTCATAATCAATGCTTTAAGCATGATTGATCTTTCTTGTCTTTATCTTGTCACCCTCCCCCTCTGGCCAGAAATGAACTCTCTTGAAGGGAAATGGTACATTTTTGGATGGACCTGCAATAGGATGGACAGTATGCAATGACATTGCATCCCCAATAAGCTCAATTGAGCCTTCTTAAATATTAAGATCCACCTCAGCAGATTCAACGGCACTTTCATCATGCTCCTGCTCAACAGGCTCTTCATTGCGTGTCGCCTCAACAGAGTTGACTGGTGCACCCTGAAAAATGGTTCCATGTTCGAAGTTTCCTGTGTCTCCAACCATAAATAGTAAAGGTCTTTTGCTCCATAGGGCCTTTCCATTCTCCTTCATTCTCTAAGAATGTTTCTAACTTCACTTTTCCAATTTTTTCTTCCAAAATTAAAAAAAAAAAACATTTCTCTCTTCTTTATCGGTGATACTGCTACTTTCTTGGATTTTAGTTCAGTTGCAACAATCACTTTCTAACCACTACTTACTCCTAGGCCCACAACTGGAACAATTTAAAAAGTAATGACCCAAACGTGGGCCTCCCCTCAAAATTAATAATCGGTTCATTTTATGTCTTTTAAGTATAATTTACAAAATATTAAGTTTACAATGAAATAGAAATATGACATTTTAAAGCCAAATTAAATATGCTTTTGGAGAAAAAAAAATTAAATGAATACTTGCCTCTTGAGGAAAGCAATAAGAATGAGTTAGAAAAATTCCTTTGTGCGATCACTTCAGAAAAGCATCCTTCCACCTCAAAAACTAGCAGGTAACTGAGATTGTGCCTTTGTCAGATAACTGATAAAGATTTCAACCAATCAGCAGCTGTTCCTTACAAGTATGACTTTAAAACCTGTTTTTCCACTTTGAAAACGGGTGGCCCACTATTGGTACATGGCCCACTATTGGTACATGGCCCACTATTCGTACATGGTCCACTTCTGGTACACTTACCTTATATATCTCCTTTCTCTATATATCGTTATTTGGTAAAATTGCGAAATACATCCAATTGCTTTCCTTGTCTCTACATTTTAATCATGAAGTTTAATAAACTTGGCACTAGTTATTTATCTCAATCACTTTGATGTCACACGTTCCGTAAAGCTGAAGAACTTGCTGTTTTTTTACAACTTCTTTTTTTGTCAGATTTTATTTAACAACATATAACGCTTAGCACCCCTGCTCTTGGCTTAAATACTAGTATTATATAAACAAAAAATCTGATGTGGGCAGCACATGACTTTCCTTGCAGACTTATATACACATTCTCTTTATTTTAATTAAATTTAATTCACTATTAATTCAATTTTCGTTCTCATTTGGTAACTGGACTCATTTTCAAAGATGGCGTAGAGAAAAAACGAAAATATCTCGAGAACGGTTAGTCCTAGTGTAATGGGGTTGGTCTTAATCTTTTCTTCGTTAAAAATTACGTATAAAACAAGCATTTAATGGATATATTTCAGCATACGTAGTTTTTTATTTTAGATTTTGTCGATTGTACCAAAATCTAATTAACACCAGGGTGACCTATAAGCGACTTATCTATCAAATTTTGTGAAACTCGGTCCATTAGATTTTTCAGTTAAAGTGGATACAAGCTTTTGCGGGCCATTTTGCAAAAAAAGGCGGGTTCTTTTATCCCGAATCGTACCCAAAACTAATCAGCACCAGATTCGCCTACAAGTGACTTACCTACCAAATTTTATGAAATTCGGTCCATTAGTTTAGTTAGAATGGATACAAAATCTGCACAGACAGACAGATAGACACACAGACAGACACACACACACACAGACGTCACGCTAAAATAGTTTTTTCGTATTCTAGAGGTCTCGAAACGTGTAGATCCGTTGAAAACTCGAGTTGCGATTTTCGGTATGATTCCAATACTTTCCCTATACATTACCATGTATTGCAGGGAAAGTAAAAAATCTGATGTGGGCAGCACATGACTTTCCCTGCAGACTCAAAATCATATTTTCTTTATTTCTTTAATAATTCATTAGATTGAGTTTAATTGCACCAAATAACACTAAATTTGCATTTTTAATTCAATTTTTGTTTTCATTTGGTAATTGGACATTTTTCCGAAATCGGGGTAACAAAAATGCAAGAAATCTCAAATATCTAGAGAACGGTTAGTCCTAAAGTATAATGGCGTGTGTTACACTCTTTTCCTCGTCAAAAATTGCGTATAAAACAAGAATTTAATTAATACATTTCAGCATAGGTAGTCTTTTGATTTTAGATTTTGACGATTTTTGAGGGCCATTTCGTACAAAAAGGCAGCTTGTTCTTTTCCGAATCGTACCAAAATCTAATCAGCATCAGAGTATCCCACAAGTAACTTATCTACCAAATTTTGTGAAATTTGGTCAATTAATATTTTAGCTAGAGTGGATACATGAAATGTTTGAGGGCCATTTCATAAAAAAAAGGCAGTTTGCTCTTTTCTGAATCGTACCAAAATCTAATCAGCACCAGAGTATGCTACAAGTAACTTATCTACCAAATGTTGTGAAATTTGGTCAATTAGTATTTTAGCGAGAGTGGATACATGAAATTTTTGCAGTCCATTTCGCAAAAAAAGGCGGGTTCTGTTTTTACGAATCTTACCAAAAACTAATCAGCACCAGGGTCTCACCCAAACTCCCCTACCAAATTTTATGAAATTCGCTCCATTAGTTTTTTAATTAGAGTGAATACATACATTGCACAGACAGACACACACACAGACGTCACGTTAAAAATAGTATTTTCGTATTCTAGAGGTCTCGAAACGTGTAGATCCGTCGAAAACTCGAGTTGAGATTTTCGACATGATTCCAATACTTTCCCTATACATTACCGTGTATTGCAGGGAAAGTAAAAATACATATAATCTAAAAGAATTAAATGAAAACGTAGTAAAATAACTTCTTCCATAGGCAAAGCCACGGGGGGGGGGGGGGGGGGGGGAGTGCACCATAATGAATTTGACTTCAGTTTTGAAATTTCTTTAAATCTACAGTAAGACTCTGTTATAACGAGCAGTTTGGAACCCATTAATTTGCTGGCATTATCCGTATTCTCTCTAAATCTATTTTGCATCAAAACTACATATTATATAATTTCAATAACGATCAGTTAGAGCAGAGGTTCATAACTACTATAAACACCACAGAGCTCGCGTTCGTTAAATTGGTGCTCTTTTACAGTTATGGAATGCTTGCGAATATTTGACATGCGTGTTTATTTTCATATTTTTGTTCATGAAAAGAGTGTTTTGAATTTTATTATTTAACCAGATTATTGAGCGAACTTTAAAAGAACATTATTTATAGAAAATTGATCATTATATTATGTTGTTTCGAATCTCATTTTGAACTTTGGCTATTTATTGGTGGCAAAAATTTTGCCTACTGTTGTTTTTACAAAATTTTTTGAAGCATCTATTTCTCAGGATCTGGTACAGATAGAGCTTAGATAATGACTGATATAAATTCAGCATTAAATATCGGAGGTGTACATAGCATTTACAGTTCCAGTTCCTTTTCCACTCCCGATTAAAAAATGTTAATTTTTCTTGATACATTTGTTTTTCAAGATCGTCTATACTGGTATTACAACATCAAATTCTGGAAGAGGTAGGGTGGTTTACTAAGCATCTTTACTTCTGGCTCCTTTTCTATTTTCGATTCAAAAATTTTCATTGTAAAATCTAGTTCTTAGGATTGCCTATATATAGAGCATCAAAGAGAGTAGGAGGAGGGGGGTCATTATTAGAAATTTTCACTTCCAGTACTAGCGGTGTCGTTTCTGATACAAAAATTTACATTTTCCTTGTAATATTCATTTTTCAGGATTAGCTATAGATAGAATTTAGAAGATGACTGATATGAATTCAACATTAAATTCCAAAGGGGGGGGGGTAGGAATATTAACTAAGGGTTTCCTCCTGCGGTTTCTGCTCATCTGGTTCAAAAACTTTCATTTTTCTTGAGAAACTTTTTTCCCCAAATCAGCTTTAGAGCTTAGATCATGACTGATATGGATTCAGCTTCAAATTCTTTAGAGTGTAGAGCACTAAGGATTCTAACAATCCGTTCTTTATCCACTTCTGGTTCAAAAGTGTTCTTTGAAACATTTATTTTCTATTTAGAATTATCCATAGATAGATCTTAGATGATGAGTGATATAAATTCATGAATTTCAGAAGGGAGTAGGGAGCTCACTAAGGATTTCCACTTTCGGCTCTAGAGCTAGAGATTAAAATTTCCGACTGAAAATTTTACATTTACCTTGCAACCATTTATGTCTAAGAATTGTCTCTAAATAGAGCTTAGATGATGACTGACATGGATCCAGCATCAAAATTAAGCGGGCGTAGGCTGTTCACCTTTCGTGGGTGGCTCAGGATTTCCACTACCTCTTCTGGAGATATAGCACTATAACTGTACGAAATAAGTGTGCGTGCACACGAGTGTATGAATGCTTAATAGTGTCCTTGAAAATGACAACTTGCTACAGTATAAAGGCTCCTTCATAATTTTTTAACACTTTACAACAAAGTTGAAAAGTGTTTATGACTTTGTTCGTTCTGTCTATCTGTCTGTCTGTCTGTCTGTCCGTTAGCACGATAACTGCCATAAAAATGACTTAATAAAAATGAAATTTTAGTATGCTGTTCAGACGGTCTGTAGGACCTATGGGAATATAAATGAATAATATCACCCAATTAGTTTTGGATTGAACCCGGGTTGAAAAAATGAAATACATTGAGCCCTATAGGACCTAATTTTTCAAACATTTTTTAAGCGGATTTAAAATTCACAAATTGCTTCGAAAGTTTTAGGTAATAGTCAAATTGTTCCATAAAATATATAAAAAAAAATTCAGCGAAATATATTCAGTAGTTTTTTAAATAAAAATTAAAATATTAATTACACATCTTATATGAAACGATCACGTGACCATGATATGAAACGATCACATGACCCACTTCAAAATGATATATGGCATCCATCTTGTTTCAAAATCGTAATTTTTTAAAGTTCTTTTTAATTCATATTGAGTGTTGTATCCGTCCTAAAACTACTTTATTTTTGCTTAAATTCTGTGCATCTACATACTAAAACAACACAATGACAATATATTTGAGTTTAAATTCTCATTCAAATTTGATTATTTCTACAACTAAGCCTATTTTTCACCTATGTAAAATGTAAACAGCAAAATATGTAGAATGAGTTGTATTAGAATTACTGTATTCCTTTAACACAAAATAATTAAGTCCATGGAGTCTGCATGGCTGATATGAATGAAATATTAATTGATTTTATAAACAGAAGGACGATTTTTTTCGATGAAGTTTTAAGCATAGAGTTTATGAATTGTAGCTCCATGGTCTTAATTTTTAAATAAAATAAATTATTATAGTATTGTGATGAAAAATTAGTATAGTATTGTGATGAATGATATGAATGGGAAATTATTTATGAATGAAATGCTGCTTTTTTAGAGAGAGCCTGGCGTGTTATTTTTTCTATGACGTCATTTGAATGAATTTCAGTTGTTTTCGATGAAGTTTTTAAATATAATAAATTATCGTGGTATTATGATAATTCTAAAATTATTATCGAGTAATATATCACATTTTAGAGATGTTTAAACCAGGCCATTTATATTTCAATGCCGTCATTTGAATGAAGTTCATTTTTTTCGATGAAGGTTTAAGTTTTCAAATATAATAAATTAATGTAGTATTGTGATAAGTTTTAAAATATTACCGAGGAATGTATTGCATTTTAGACATGTTTAAATAAAATTGCATTGCTGTTGGAAAGTGTTTCATAATCAATGCTTTAAGCATGATTGATCTTTCTTGTTTGTTTTAAAGTTATATTTTGGAAGCAAATAATTGGCCATATTATTTGCATAAAAGTTGAAATCCAACTTTTATTAACAATATTTGAGAATTATTATGCATATTCGCTATGGAAATATATGATGTGCCCATCACATGGCTTTCTCAGCTGCTGTAAAAATTTCCATATTAACAACAACAAAAAAGACTTTACCTTTTTGAAAATCAACAGGTTAATTTTATAATTAAATTCTATAAACGTTTAAAAAAATCTAATGAGGGAGGTACGGGATTTTCTTTATATAATGCAATGAATTTATTCCTTTCACATTAAAATATGATGTATAAGATCCATGGCACATTGTTTTTAACCTTGAATTGTACATTTGGCGCTTTTCCGGATGACAACATGTAAAATTATTTCAAAGTACCCAATTAATTTATATGTTACGCAATTCTATTTTGGCAATTAGCAATATTGTTAGCATTCTTAATAAACAATAAAGTCCATCTATTAAAATATTCAAATAATTAATTCATCAATTTGGCGCCAATTTTGTTAATTTAATGCTATTTTTGCAATTTTGACGAAGTTTTCATCAATCTGGGGCGCTAGATTATTCGCCAAGTTCGCAAAATGTATTGCAAAGCCTTACATTAACGGAGGGAAGAGCATTTTTTATACACTAGAAGATATACTAATCATATAACGGATTTCAAAATGTGCTTAATATTACCTCCCATTTAACGTCATTTTTATCAATTTGGCGACATCTACGTCAATTTTGCAACATTTAAAAAAGTCGCCAAGTTGCCAACATCCCACCAAATTTGTCTCCAAATTTTTCGCCAAGTGCGTTACGGACGGAGAGAGAAATGGATTATTCTTATAGTAGGTTCTTATATTCTTTCCAAGATAGTGAATTTTCATCAACTAGTCGTAATTTTCATTGATTTAGCGTCATTTTTATCAATTTGGCAACATTTTAAAAAGTCGTCAAGTTGGCGATATTTTGCCAAATTAGCCCCTAAAATTTAGCAAAACGTTACGAAGAAATAGGTTATTCTTATTGTAGAAAAATGACCATCGGTAAATTGTTAGACATCAAGATATAAAACTATTAACCGAAGTATCTTCTCTCTTGAATGGAACGAACTAAATCGACGAGAATAATGTTAACAAATTCATTGCATACTATTACATATAAAAAGGGAACATATTTCACAAAAGTTAATACTTTTTTAATTTTATGTGATTTTTGACAAATTTATTTGAGAAATGTGCAATATCTCGAGCACGGTTTATGCTAGCATTCAAATGTTTGTGACAATCGTTCTATAATAAAAAATTACATAGGAAAACGTCATTTACGTAACTGAATTAATGGTTTTGATTTTTTTGATGATTTTTTCAAAATTTCATTAAAAATTTTGGGGATCTCCTGAACATTTGATTGCGTTTAAGAACAGGCTTCCAGTATTCACTGGTTGCAATTTGTATGCCAAATTTCGTTCGATTCGCTGCATTTGGTCGTGAGATATTGTCTCCATATACACGCACACGCACACATACATAGAGAGAGAGAGAGATCACCTCAAAATCGTACGATTCGTGTTCAGAGATGCTTGAAACGTATTCTCCCGTCGAAAACTCGAATTCGAATTTTCGTCCCCGTCACAATACTTTCCTTATACATTATACTATACATATGACACATAAATTTTAAGCCTTTCCCAATAACGCGCCCTTTTCTTTCATAATTATTATTCGAAATTCCTATTTCATGTCCAACACATATTGCAACTATATTAAATTCTATCCCACGCCACTAATATTAACAAAGTCTGCCAACACTTCCTCTTTTCCTTGACCATACTATGTATATATGGTCACTCATCTTAACCTTTACGTAAACACTTTCTCATATGAAACTTCTTCCCAATCACATTTTTAAAGCCTAAAAAAAAGCCTAAAGCCTAAGCATAAACAGCCTAAGCATAAAAAAAAATGACTAACTGATGTGGACAGTGCATGACTTTCCCTACATAATGCAAGTATTTTACTTCTTTCAATGAGAAATAATGATGGACAAGATCCACTGCACAATGTTTTTAACGTTGAAAACTATTGGTTCGAAGTATCCTCTCAAATAGTGGGTATATCCTTAAGATACAAAAATGATTCCGAATTTTTGGATAACTAACGCTTTTGCTTTAAAGCATCAATAAGTGTAAACAGGAAGTATATACAGCTGAAAGCACTATAGCTATCTTAGTAGATCACTAAAAAACTGTCAGGTACAACAAAACAACAATTAAATGCTTCACTAATTCACAAAACAGTTGATTATGTTCTAAAAAAAACGACGATTTTCACAATTCACTTTGACTCGTATTATGTTCACTTTGTCCAAATGAACGATGACTCTCATTTATACTCTCCATAGGAATCTCCAGAAAGAGGGCGGTATCCTCGAAACTTATAGTGGGTATTTCTAGAAAGTTCCGGAAGATTTGGAAACACGCCAAAAATTCACCGTATTGGCGATATTTAGCCCAATTTGGCACCCATGTTATCAAAATGTCTCCAAATTCAGGCAACCCTACTTTCATATAATAGCGATAGTTGCCTGTAAAAGTGTTTTCTTTATGTGAGTAAAAGGGACACATATTTTAGATATTCGTACCATTACACTGGGAGTTTACACTTTTCTGGATGACAACATGTAAATTATTTTGAAGTAATATATTAACTAATATTTCGCACAAAGATAACATGACAAAAATGGAAAAGTAAAGCTTTGATTAACTCAAAATTGTACATGAAGATAGCAAATGTATTTATGCATTAAAGAAAACAAGAATTATGTATAAAGATGAAAAAAGATATTTACTTTTCGTAAGTTATATGATGACGTCACATTTGGATCATTAACAAAATGATGTTTAAAGGTAAGCAAACAAAACAAAACTTACATTAATAAGGTATGTGACCACCCCGGATTTTCACACAAACTTTACAACGATTTCTCATGCTTTCAATGAGTTGATCAATCATCGCAGATGCGAGCAATGGCCATTCTTCCAATAGGGCAGTTTCCAACTCTCTGAGACTGGCTGGAGGGGGCAAACGTGCAGAGACAGCACGCTCGAGGGCATCCCAAAGGTTTTCAATGGGATTAAGGTCGGGGAATACGCCGGCTACTCCATACGAGAAATGCCCTCCCTTTCCATGTGTTCGTCAACGATGTTACCTCGATGGGGACGGGCATTATCGTTCATAAGGAGGAAATCAGGACCAACTGCTGCAGCTTAGAGTCTTGCAATGGGGTCTAGAACTGCATTCTGATACCACGTAACCGTCACAGAACCGCCTTTGAAGATGTGCAGCTCTGTGCGATATCCCATTGAAATTCCAGCCCACACCATGACGCCGCCACCTCTGAATGCGTGATGTTCTTGGCCTGATTGCGTGCGCCTTGTTCTCGCCAGACCTTTACACGTTTATCATATGATTACAGAGCAAATTTGGACTCGTTCGTGAACAGGACGTTGCATCAATCTCAGACAGTCCAATTGATATGTTGACGACACCACTTTACTCTTGCCCTACTGGCATGGGCGGTTAGCGGAACACAAAAACATGGTACTCGGGCGTACAGTTCTTTCACATGGAGCTTTCGGCTCAGAGTACTGTCAGATATTGTTTTACCAAGTGCTGCTGTAACCATGGATGTAACAGTTGTGGAGGTCGCTCGTCGATTCCGCTTGGCTACTATAGCAATATACCGATCATCAGAGGGGACGGTAACCCTTGGACGACCGAGCACAGATCTCCGGACAACTGTTTGACTTCTTTGAAATTGTTTCTATAATCGAGAAATTACCGAATGATCAACGCCAAAGAAAATAGCGACATCTTTGATTGACTGTCCTGCTTCAATGCATCTGACAGCACGCCAGCGCTCACTATCTGTCATCCGTCTTCTTTCAGCCATAAAATACGAATATCATCAAAAATAATCCTACAAAAGTTATAAACACTTCGTATCAGCATTTAAATGCACCTCCTCAAACCCTTCAGAATGCTGGCGTCTTCAACGACTGCCTAATTAGCATATATCCGGACAGTATCGATCGTGATTGGTTTTAACATACAATATTTGCATACTGCCATCTATATCCGCAGTGATTTTCAGCCACTCAAATACACTTTCGAAAAATGAAAATTTTCATTGCTAGCTTAACTTTTGGAAGTCAGTGTATTGAAATATATTAATTTTTATCAATTTGGAGTCATTTTTATATCGTTAGCGTCATTTTTGCCACGTTGATGACATTTTCGTTAATTTAGCCCCACATTAAAACTCGTCAGGTTGACGACATTACGTCAAATTTCCTAGTAGCAATCCAATATTGGTCCAATATTGACAGCCAATATTGGAAATATTGGACCAATATTAAAAAGTGGACCAATATGGAAAAGTGGACATTTTGACGGAAATGGCCCAATATTGGCTTAAAATATTGGGACAATATTACTCTAGTATTGACGTTTCATTTGAAATATTTCCAATGTAAGACAAGACCAATATTGGCGTAATATTGTAATGAAATATTTAGCCAATATTGGAGGGTAATATAACCTCAATATTTGCCCAATATTGGAATTACATTTAAAATATTTCCAATGTAATGCCAAGATATACAACATTGGTCCAATATTGGACCAATATTATATGTTACTAGATGCTTAATACACGGAATATTTTTATCTAATCTTTGGATACATTTATTGGAAAAGTGCAATATCTCGAGAACGGTTTACGCAAGCGTTCTAGAGTTTATATCATTCGTTTTAAAATAAAAAAAAATCTGACGTGGGCAACAGACTTTCCTTATATAATGCAATGAATTTACTACTTTTACAGTAAAAAAAAATAGGTTTTTCTTATAATATATACTTATATTCTTTCTAAGATATTGAATTCTCGACAATTAGTCGTCATTTTCATTGATTGAGCGTCAATTTTTATCCATTTGGCGAGATTTTCGTTAATTTGGCAACATTTAAGAAAGTCGCCAAGTTGGCGACATTCCACCAAATAAGTCGCCAAAATCTCGCCAAGCGTTATGGACGGAGAAATAAGTTATTCTTATAGCAGATAAATGAATATTGGCGTTCAAATACAAAAGTATTACTCAAAGTATCTTCCTCTCATGAATGGAACGAGCTAGATCCACGACAATGATGTCACCAAATTTATCGCATGATATTACATATGAAAAGGGAGCATGGTTCTCAACAGTTAATATTTTTTTTTAATTTATGGGATTTTTTGCTAAATTTATATGAAAAATGCGCAATATTTCGAGAACGGTTCATGCTAGCAATCTAAAGTTTATGTCAATCATTTTCTAAGGAAAAATTGCATAAGAAATGTCTATTTGCGTAACTTTATTAAGGGTTTTGATTTTTTGATGATTTTTTTCAAAATTTCACTCTAAAATTTAGGGGAGGGGGGGGGGGTTCTGAACATTCGATTATGTTTTAAAGCAATAGGCTTCTAGTATTCACGGATTGTGATTTTTGTACCAAATTTCATTCGAATCGGTCCGTTCGTTCATGAAATATCATCTCCACAGGCTCATTGACACACACACACACACACACACAGACATCACTTCAAAAATGTTCGATTTGTGATCAGGGATGCTTGAAACGTGCTCTCCCGTCGAAAACTCGAATTCAAATTTTCTACTCCGCCACAATACTTTCTTTATACATTATGTATATAAGGAAAGTAATAACGTATAAAATGATTATGTATTTAACATTTTTAAATGCCCTGATTGTTTTTATGATTTTTTCAAAATTGCTTTCGAAAACTGGGGGATCTGCCGAACGTTTGATTAAATATCAATAGGGTTTTAGCATTCACGGATTGTAATAATCGCACCAAATTACGTTCCAAAGGCTCCGTTCGTTTGTGAGATATCGCATCCATAGACTCACACAAACACACACACACATTACAAATAGATCGATTCGAGTTCAGAAATACTTGAAACGTGCTCTTCCGTCGAAAACACAAATTCAAATTTTTGACTCCGTTACCATTTTCGTATACATTGTATTGTATTGTTACAAAGTCATAAACACTTTTCAACTATGTTGTAAAGTGTTAACAAGACAGCAAGATGAAATTAGTGAGACGTATGACATTGTTTTTGAGACACGAATGCTTCGATATTTGGTTCGATGGAAGTAGTTATTGTTGAGACCCAGACTTTCCGACCTACCACGGCCGGCCGGGGAATGTCACCCAATTTAGACCGGAACCCAGTGGGGGAGGCATCCACATGGACCGTACCCTCCTTCCTCTACCACCAACCTCTCGGAAGGTCTTACGGACCCACATGTTTAAGGGTGAGCGTCAGTAAATTTTCTGCCCTATCCGCGTTTTGTTAACTTTCGCGGCACACATATTTCGCCTAAATTCTGCTCAAACAGTTGCGAAATATTTTCTGAAAGATAAAATGCAATGCCTAGATTATATTAAAACTAAATTTAATGTCCCCAAAAAGATAGAATATATTTTTTATTTTAATCTAAAATATTTTTGGTGCTGCCATCTGTTGTCGTAATTTAATTCATACCGATTATTTTTATTTCTTAATGAACATTTTAAAATATCTATTCCTTCTAATACAGTGTTAAATACAACAACAGATCATATATAATAATGCCACAATCACGGAAAGGTAATTTATCATTCTATAAATTTGATAAGGGATCTGAATGTACATCACTGAGGACTGCAGTTTTGTCTTCAAGTTCCTTTGTCTTCAAGTCCAAGTTCAATTACGTTTCCGTGATTATGGCATTATATATGATCTGTTGTTGTATTTAATATCGTATTTGAAGGAATAGACATTTAAAAATTTTCATTAAAAATAAAAATAGTCGGTATGAATTAAATTACGACAACAGATGGCAGCACCAAAAATATTTTAAATTAAAATAAAACATATATTCTATGTTTTATTGGGTATTTAATTTAGTTTTAATATAATCTGAGCATAGCATTTTATCTATAAGAAAATATTCCGCAACTGTTTGAGCAGAATTTCGGCGAAATATGTGTGCCGCGAAAGTTAACAAAGAGCGGATAGGGCAGAGAATTTACTGACGCTCACCCTTAACGTGATCGTACTCCGCATGAACACGGCGGCAGTTGTGGCAGCGTGCAAATCCAGAGCGCAAACCACCGGGTTACCGCGTCCGAAATGTGCCAACAACACGCGGTGTTCCCGGGTGGTCACCCACCCAAGTACTAACCGCGCCCGATGCTGCCCGACTTCGGTGATCTAACGAGAACCTGTGTTTTCAGAACGGTACGGCCGTTGGCCATTGTATTGTGTATGCAATTAAAGTAAGAATTAGAAGCATATTTTCAGTAATTTGTTTTTATAATAATTACTTTCGTTATATACATAGTATAATATATAGGGTGTCCAGTGCTATCGGTGCCCAATGGCTATTTCCTCAGCCGTTAGTCACAAATATACACTTCCAAATGCAAAAATGTTTCAAATCAATAAATGCATTTCTGAAAGAAATACGAAATATAAATTTTTATACAGTCCCCCGGTCCTACCAATTATATTTAGGAAAATCATCCTCATACTATTTTATGCAAAATAAAAAAAAATCATCCTTTTACGACCAAAATTGACCTACTTATAGCTGCTTAAAGTTGGAATACTTTTTATGCTGAGAAATGGTCAATACGGTCCCTGATTGGTTGGTTGCTTGGGAAAATGGTCAATACGGCCCCTGATTGTTTGGTTGCTTGGAGCAATGGTTAATACGGTCCCTGATTGGTTGGTTGCCTGAAACGAGACATTTTTAAGCGTGGAAAAGCGACTTAAGTCATACAGTTTAATGTTTCATAACTCGGTGAATTTTGGTCGTAAAAGGAAGATTTTTTTTTTATTTTGAATGGTATGAGGATGATATTTCTAAATATAATTGGTAGGATCGTATGAAAATTTATATTTTGTATTTCTTTCAGAAATGTATTTAGTGATTTAAACTGTTTCTAAGATAATAGATTTTAAAATTTAAAATATTTTTGCAATTGGAAGTATATCCGTGTGATATACTTCCTTATACGTAGCTCGGTGGTTTGCGCGCTGGTTTTGCACGCTGCCACAACTGCCGCCGTGTTCATGCGGAGTACGATCACGTTAAACATGTGGGTCCGAAAGTCTTTCCGAGAGGTTGGTGGCAGGGGAAGGAGGGTACGGTCCTTCTGGATGCCTCCCCCACTGGGTTCAGGTTTAAATTGGGTGGCACTTCCCGGCCGTCCAATTGGTTACCTTACACCTTTCTGGTAGGTCGGACGGTCTGGACAATTCTATGGTCGGATGACAAACATGTTGTCATCCGATAAGGCGCCAAATATACAATTCAACGTTAAAAACACCGTGTCTATGATCTTATACCTCCCGTTTTACTGTGAAAGAAGTAAATTCATTGCGTTATATAAGGAAAGTCATGTGCTGCCCACATCAGGTTTTTTATTTACCTTTAAGAAAACAACTAAACATTTTTACACAAAATTTATTTAGACATAGTTCAAAATTTAAAGTGAAGCGTCGAATTTAAAGCACCTATAGACTGAATTATATATATTATTAATATAATTGAGATGATTATATATATAAACTTTGCATTGTAATTTGTTTATAAATTGCTTTAAATGTCTATATACTGCAGCTCTCCAAATTCTGAATTTTGTGCACTAAGATAATGATAAAAATATATAATACCAGTTTAAAATAATCTGTTTTCGTATCAAATTGCATCGGATGTGTAATAGTATATTTTTCGCCCCTCAAAATCCGGAGTTTATTTATTTTTTTATATATTTGGTTATAATTTAAAATACATTCCCCGATCTATGAATTACACAAAGCTCTATTAGTGGCGAAATTTACGTTGCATTGAAGGTTGGTGATCTTTCTTATTACAACGAAAATAAAACAGCTAGGATGAAAGGCCCGCAGCGCCAACAAATCTTCAAAGGCGGCAAAATTCAATCATATTTTACAGCATTTGCAACGCTCAAATTGCAGAAAATAATATATATCGCTTTCAGTTTTAAATCCGGAAAAAGAAGAATCCAATTTCAGCATTCGAAAAACTTCATAATGACAGAGAAACGGGCTCCGGAACGTATAAAGGGCCGACCCGCTTTCACAAAATTTTATTCATCTGGATTCAAGAATTGTGCAAAGATTGTGGACCCAAGTATTAAATGTAGAATATCCCACTGCAGAGTATCCCAATATAGTACGTCCTGCTCGTCATGTTTGTGAGTACTGGTTTTTATTTCCCCCGTAATTTGCTTGATTTTTCTAAAGCGCGCTGTTTTTCAAGCGGTGTAGATACATTTATATTTCATGCAAATTATAGCGATGAATGAATCAATGGCCAATTATTACAGTCACAAACAGCTGATCTCTTATCAAAGATCTTATTTTCCTCGTTCTAATCTTATTGTCTGCACATCGAGAAAAAATAATATTTGAGGCTCGATAAAATATTTCAATATAGCCTGTTAATTAATAATAAAGTATATGTATTATTTACTCTATAAAATTGAAAATCTGTCTGCTGTTTGTCTGTTACATATACAAATCAAAATTTTTTAAAGTGCATTTTTTAAAATTTGGTATGGATATACTTTACGTCACTGCCCGATAATATAATCCATGTTTTCACTTTTAAGCACCAAGGGTTATTGAGATATTAATAGAAAATATGAAATTAAATCTTCCATAGAAATAGCATTATATAGACGATTTTTCCCGAAATTTTATTTGAAGAAAATGGTATCATTTTCCTTCATAACGGAATTAAATTATTATTTTCCATATATACATACATAGTATAAGGAAAGTATTGTAACGGGGTCGAAAATTCGAATTCGAGTTTTCAGCGAAAGAGCACGTTTCAAGCATGCCTGAACATGAATAGAACGTTTTTGAGGTGCTCTCTCTCTCTCTCTCTCTCTCTCTCTCTCTCTCTCTCTCTCTCTCTCTCTCTGTGTGTGTGGAGACTATAACTCACGACCAAATGGAGCGAATCGAACGCCATTTGGCATAAAAATTACAACCAGTGAATACTGGAAGCTTCTAGTTCTTAAACGCAATCAAGCATTCAGAAGACCCCCAAATTTTTTAATGAAATTTTGAAAAAATCATCAAAAAATCAAAACTATCAATACAGTTACGTAAATAACGTTTTCTTACGTAATCTTTTATTATAAAACGATTGTCACAAACATTTGAATGCTAGCATAATCCGTTTGCAAGATATTGCACATTTCTCAAATAAATTTGTCAAAAAATCACATAAAATTAAAAAAGTATTAACTTTTGTGAAATATGTTCACTTTCCATATGTAATAGTATGTAATAAATTTGTTAACATCATTCTCGTGGATCTAGTTCGTTCCATTCAAGAGTGAAGACACTTTGGGTAATAGTTTTGTATCTTGATGTCTAACAATTTGCCGATGGTTATTTTTCTACAATAAATAAGAATAACCTATTTCTTCGTAACGCTTTGCGAAATTTTAGCGACTAATTTGGCGAATTATAGCCATCTTGACGGTTTTTAAAAAGTTGCCAAATTGACGAAAATGCTGCCGAATTGATAAAAATGACGCTAAATCAAAGAAAGTGACGACTAAAAATGATTAAAAAATGATGAAAATTTAATATCTTGGAAAGAACATAAGAATCTACTATAAGAATAATCCATTTCTCACTCCGTCCGTAACGCGCTTGGCGAAAAATTTGGAGACAATTTTGGCGGGATGTCGGCAACTTGGCGACTTTTTTAAATGTTGCCAAATTGACGTAAATGTCGCCAAATTGATAAAAATGACGCTAAATAGGAGGTAATGTTATGCAAATTTTGAATTCCGTTATATATATATATATTGTGATGTTTGTTTGCGTGCTTGCGCGTGGGCGTGTGTGTGTGTGTGTCTGTGAACCTGTGGATGCGATATCTCATGAACGAATGGCGTGTTGTGAACGTAATTTGGTACGATTATTATGATCCATGAATACTGGATTACTATTATTTTTAAATGCGATTTTGAATGCATTAGTTCGAACCGTTTTTGAGATACTGCATGTTTTTCAAATAAATGTACATTAAAAATTATATAAAATGAACAGCAGTAAGTATCATCAAATATGTAACCCTTGCGATAAATTTGGCGATATTGATGACCAATTTAGCGAAATTTCAACAACTTAGGAATTCTTTTAATATGGTGCCAAATTAACGAAAATGTCGCTAAAGTTATGAAAATGTCATCAAATTGGCAAAATTGACGATACATTTACAAAAATGACGTCAAATTGGCATATTTTGACATACAATTGACATACAATGACATAATACAGAATATTGCTTAGCAGATGTTACAATATTTCCTATTGTCAAGTTATATTAGCGCGAAATATAAGCTAATTTGGTATTTCAAAATAATTTTGCATGTTTTCATCCAGAAAAGCGCCAAATGTCAGTATACTTTTAACGTTAAAAACATTGTGCCGTGGATCTTGTACAACATTATTTCGCATTTGTACTCGCATTATGTAGGGAAAATCGTGTGCTGCTCGCATCATATAATTTTCAATATGTAAAACAATCAAATGTGTTTATGTGCAGTAATTTAATTTGGTCAATTTAAATAATAAGTGAATTGATAGAAAAATAAATTTTATAAATGAGCGTTATTATAGTTTGGGTTGTATCAGTTACGGCCATGGCATGATTACAGTAACTATTGATATTTTTAATGTTTTAAATCATCTGTTGCATTTTGGCAAAAGTTATTTTAAATTCATATACTTCCGAATGTGTTTAAATGATTGTTACAGCGAGATGGAAAATTGACGGGAATAATTTTTGCCACCATTTCAGCGTCTTCATTTTGGCGTATGCAGACTAAATTTTATATTTTCGTAAATTGGTTTATAAACGGGGCCATGATCTTTTATTCTTCAGATCTGTCTGCATAGATAACTTTGTGTGACAAGATTTTTGTGTTTTTTTTTATTTATAGGCGATTTGAATGAAATAATTAAATGAAATTTCTTTGAAAATCAATATGGATACATTTGGAATTTGCACATATTTTAAAACGTGAGCAACTTCAGGTATAACTGATAGTGCATAATATTTGGGAGAAAAATTCGGCATATCATAAACTGTCTACGTTATCTTGAAAATACAGAAATCAAGGCTTATGAATTTTACATTTTTATATTTACGTGCATTTTTATTTTATATCTGCGAAGGGGCTTGGAATGCGAATTTTCCTTTTCTTTCGGTTTGGTTCGTTTCCATGATTAAAAACAAACAAACAAACAAATAAAAAATGAACAAACATAAGTAAATAAATATATAAATAAATTAAAACTTGGTTATTGAAAGTTTTTTCTGATTTTTTTCATTATTTATAGGGGAGTTAAATCAAAGAATTTAGTGGAATTTGCTTGAGAATCAATATGAATATGTACATATTGATTGAGAATCAATATGTACATAGAATTTTGACATATTTTAAAACACGAGAATAGTCAAGAATATTTGCCAGTGTGTCATATCTCAGAAAAAATTCAGCAAAGCATGAATTTATTACGTTAATTTGAAGATATAGGTATCGAAACTTACGTATATATTATATTTTTACATTCGCTCGTAATTTAATGACTCAGTTTGGATTTTTATTAACACTTTACAACATAGTTGAAAAGTGTTTATAACTTTGTTCACTCTGTCTGTCTGTCTGTCTGTCTGTCCGTTCGCACGTTAACTGCCGTAAAATTGGCTTTATCAAAATGAAATTTTAGTATGTAGTTGAGACGGTCTGTGAGACATATGGGAATGTAAATGAATAATATCATCCAATTAGTTTTGAATTGAATCCGGAGTGAAAAAATGAAATACATTGAACCCTATGAGACCTAATTTTTCAAATACTTCTTAAGCGAATTTAAAATTCACAAATTGCTTCGAAAATTTTAGGGATTATTCAAATTATCCCATAAAATATATAAAAGAAATTTCAGCAAAATATGTTCGGTAGTTCTTTAAATAAAAACTAAAATAATAATTGCACCCATATTTTATGAAGAGATCACGTGATCCACTTCAAAATAAAATATGGCGTCCATCTTTTTTCCAAGTGTCAAAATCGTGATTGTTCAAGTTCTTTTAAATTTATATTTAGTGTTGCGCCCGTCCTAAAACCACTTTATTTTTGCGTAATTTCTGTGCATCTATATATTGCGAAAAGCAATTACAATATTTTTGAGTTTAAATGATCATCAAACTTTGATTATTTTTACAACGAAGCCTAATTTTAACGTATGCAGAATTAACGTATGCAGCATCACGCTGTAAGATGAGTTGAAGAATTGCTGAATTTTTTAACACAAAATTATTTAGCTCTGGAGTTTGGAATATAGCTGATATGAATGAAACATTCATTGGTTTTACATAGAGAAGCAAACGATTTTACAGAATTACCTTTTTCGATGAAGTTTTAAGCATGGAGTTAAAAAGTACTTTTACCTCCATAGTTTTTAAGTAAAATAAGTTATTGTAGTATTGTGATAATTTTAAAAATATCACCTCTGAATGAAAGGAATGGAATAAAAATTTATGAATGAAATATTCCCTGCTTTTATATAAAGAGCTAGGCGATTAATGTCATTTGAATTAAGTTAATTTTTTTCGATGAAGTTTAAAGTTTTCAAATATGATAAATTATTGTAGTATTGTGATAATTTTAAAAATATCACTACTGAATGTATCGCATTTTAGAGATGTTTAAATAAAATTGCATTACAGTTGGAAAGTGTTTCATAATCAATGCTTTATGCATGATTGATCTTTCTTGCTTTCTTTGCATTCAATTTGTTTCCATGCAAAAAAAATGTGAAAAAAACCCCAAAAACTGGGTGACTGAAAACCCCCAAACAAAACAGAAAATATGCAAACAAAAAATTCCCAAATTCAGTATACGCTGAATAGCTTTGAATAAAAAAATAAATAAATAAATATATTAAAAAAAATAGAAGAAAAAGAGAAAAAAAGAAGATATTTAGAATTGCTAAAAACAATTTGCTTTGTGGCTGAAAAGTTTAATATGGATTTTTTTTTATGAAATCAAAATTTTTATGCATTATAAATGTGTATTCGTCGTACTTAATTTTCACCCTTGACCCATTTGTTAGTGTAAGTCGATGAGCTCTGAATAAAATTTCATAATATATTCTTTTTTTTGTTATCTAATTCAAAATAAGTCAAAATGATTATATCGCTTATTGAGGTCAAATAGTCAAATGATTATTTCTTTACTTAAGTTATGTAACTATTAATTCTGATCTAATTCATGATATTGAATAGTTTGACTTCATTAATTAGAATGCAGCTGCATTTTTAACACTTTACAACAAAGTTGAAAAGTGTTTATGACTTTGTTCATTCTGTCTGTCTGTCTGTCTGTCTGTCCGTTAGCACGATAACTGCCGTAAAAATGACTTACTCAAAATGAAATTTTAGTATGTTGTTCAGACGGTTTGTAGGATCCATGGGAATATAAATGAATAATATCACCCAATTAGTTTTGGATTGAACCCGGGTTGAAGAAATGAAATACATTGAGCCCTATGGGACCTAATTTTTCAAACATTTTTTAAGCGGATTTAAAATTCACAAATTGCATCGAAATTTTTAGGTAATATTCAAATTGTTCCATAAAATATATAAAAAAAGAATCAGCGAAATATATTCAGTAGTTTTTTAAATAAAAATTAAAATAATAATTACACTTCTTATATGAAACGATCACGTGACCATGATATGAAAAGATCACATGACCCACTTCAAAATGATATATGGCATCCATCTTGTTTCAAAATCGTGATTTTTTAAGTTCTTTTTAATTCATATTGAGTGTTGTATCCGTCCTAAAACTCCTTTATTTTTGCTTAAAATCTGTGCATCTACATACTGAAGCAACGCAAATATAATATATTTGAGTTTACATGATTATCCAAATTTGATTATTTCTACAACGAAGCCTAGTTTTCACTTATGTAAAATGTAAACAGCAAAATATGTAGAATGAGTTGTATTAGAATTGCTGTACTTCTTTAACACAAAATAATTTAGCCCATGGAGTCTGCATGGCTGATATTAATGAAACATTAATTGATTTTATAAAGAGAAGGACGATTTTTTTCGATGAAGTTTTAAGCATAGAGTTTAATTACTTGTAGCTCCATGGTCTTAATTTTTAAATAAAATAAATTATTATAGTATTGTGATGAATGAAATGAATGGGAGAAAGTTATGAATGAAATGCTGTTTTTATAGAGAGAGCCAGGCGTGTTATTTTTTCTATAACATCATTTGAATGAATTTCAGTTGTTTTTGATGAAGTTTTCAAATATAATAAATTATCGTAGTATTATGATAATTCTAAAAATATTACCGTGGAATGTATCGCATTTTAGAGATATTTAAACCAGGCAATTTATATTTCAATGCCGTCATTTGAATGCAGTTCCTTTTTTTCAATGAAGGTTTAAGTTTTCAAATATAATAAATTAATGTAGTATTGTGATAAATTTTAAAATATTACCGAGGAATGTATTGCATTTTAGACTTTTTTAAATAAAATTGAATTGAAGTTGGAAAGTGTTTCATAATCAATGCTTTCAGTATGATTGATCTTTCTTGTTTTTAAATAACTTTTTATCTCCTGATGTATATGCTTTATAATTTACTAACATGCAAAATTTCCGTAAAATGCAATCAATATTAATATCCAGTGAAATAAATGACTATTACAAAAAGTGTCTTTTCTCGTCAATGGAACGAAATAGATCTTCGAGAATGGCGTTTAGAGATTTGTCGCATAATATTGTTTATGGAAAGTGAACATAGTGAGATGGTACTCAATATTTTATAACACTTTTCAACATAGTTGTAAAGTGTTTATGACTTTGTTAATTCTGTCTGTCTGTCTCTCAGTCCGCTCGATAACTGCCGTAAAAATGACTTTATCAAAATGAAATTTTAGTATGTTGTTGAGATGGTCAGTGGGACCTATGGCAATGTAAGAGAATAACATCACCCAATTAGATTTGTATTTAACCCGGGTTGAAAATATGAAATACATTGAACCCTATGGGACCTAATTTAATTACTAAATTGCTTTTAAAATTTTAGGAAATATTCAAATTATCACATAAAATGTGTAAAAAAAATTTCATTAAAATATGTTTAGTAGCTTTTTAATTAAAAATTGAAATAATAATTACACCCATATTAATAAAAATTATATAAAATATGGCATCCAATTTTTTTCGCTTAGTAAAAATCGTGATTTCAAGGAACGCTTATATTTATATTTACTGTTGTATCCGTCCTAAAACCGCTTTATTTTTGTATATTATCTGTGTATCTAAATTCTGTGTTTACGCAATTACAATATTTTCGATTTTAAATGATCACTAAACTTTGATTATTTCTACAACATAGCTTAATTTTAAAGTATGCAGAATGTAAAGAAATCAAGCTATTGCAAGATGAGTTATATAAGAATTGCTGAAATTTTTAATGCAAAATTGCTCTGTAGTCTGGAATGTAAATGATATAAATGGAATGTTTATTGATTTTACACAGAGAAGCAGACGATTTTATAACATTGCCATTTTTGATGAAGTTTTAATTTTCCAAGTAAAATAAATTATTGTAGTACTGTGATAATATTGTTGGTATTGTTGTTTCTTATGACCTCTTGTTTCGGCGGAGTCGAATACAGCACAAAGTTTATTACAAGCAAGCATCACTGATGAAGGTCGGAGGGGGAGCAGTTTCACATTTAGACGAGGACCCAGAAGGCGGAAGACTGACTTCATCCTCAAGAACACCCATGCCTTAGACGGGATTCGAACCCGAGCCCACAAGAAGCAGTCGGAGACGCTATTCACTGCACCGCCTGTGCGGCACTGTGATAATATAAAAAATATCATCGCTAAATGTATTGCATTTTAGAGATGTTCAAATGAAATTGCGTTTCAGTCGGGAAGTGTTTCATAATCAATGTTTTATGCATGATTAATCTTTCTTGCTTAAATTTTATTTAATTCTTGAGAAAAATGTATTTGAAAAACGCACAATATTTCAACACCGATTCATGCTGGCATTCTAATATTCGTGTTACAAAATATGAAGGTGATTATGGTCGAAATAAAATAGTTTCAGTGTTCTAATTTGAATAGGTAGTGAATATACATTTCTTGTGCAATGCTTATGGCAATAATGAGTGAAACAAAAATATCTTTTTCAATTGATTACCATGCATCGGGCGTCTAACTACGTAAAACTACTTGTTTCCGTGCCTTTTGCAACTAAGCGGAACTAAAAATACCACAAAAGATACTTTTGCACGCAATGGTGCGTGCTGAATCCATCACTTGGGATTTGATTGTCTACATTGGATTTAGTACAGGTTTTAAATGTTTATAAAAGAATGCTTATAATTAATAATCGTAATTAGCTTAGATTGCCAAGTTAGATTCGTGTGAATCTAGAAGTTATAAAGTCGGTATGGAATTAGGCAATTTCCTTTGATGTGCAAGGGCAGATTTATCAGTAGGCAATCAGTCAGTATGTTTTAGCCGTATCGACTGCAAATTTCCCGAGCAATTTGGGGTGAATAAAATTTCAATAGAAGTGATAGAAAATAAGGTAAAAAATAATACTTTTAGCGAAATGCTATTACTTTCTCTACATATACTGTATAATGTATAGAGAAAGTATTGTGACGAGATCGAAAATTCGAATTCGAATATTCGACGGAAGAACATATTTCAAACATTTCTGAACTCGATCGAACATTTAGAAGTGATGTCTCTCTCTCTCTCTTTATGTGTATGTGTGTGTGTCAGTGAGTCTGTGGAGACGGTATCTCACGAACGAATTGAGCGATTCGAACAAAATTTGGTACAAAAATTATAATCCCTGAATACTGGAAGCTTATTGTTTTTAAACGCAATCGAATGTTCAGAATCCCCTAAATTTTCGAGTAAAATTTTGAGAAAATCATCAAAAAATAAATGACTTTAATAAAGTCACGCAAATTGTCCTTTCTTATGTAATATTTCATTAGAAAACGATTGACATATACTTTAAAACGCTAGCATGAACCGTTCTCGAGATATTACATATTTTTTAAATAAATTGATGAAAAAATCACATAAATCTATTGTGAAATATGGTCACTTTTCATATGTAATATTATGCGATAAATTTGGAGACATCATTCTGGTGGATCTAGCTCGTTCCATTCACGAGGAAAGATATTTTGGGTAATACTTTTGTATTTGGACGCAATAAACATTTATCTGTATAAGAATAACTTATTTCTCCGTCCATAACACTTGGCGAGATTTTGGCGATGAATTTAGA
Organism: Amaurobius ferox; assembly: GCA_951213105.1. Taxonomy (NCBI): domain Eukaryota; kingdom Metazoa; phylum Arthropoda; class Arachnida; order Araneae; family Amaurobiidae; genus Amaurobius; species Amaurobius ferox. The sequence continues at coordinate 59,906,108 of OX578133.1, forward strand.
GGAATGTCGCCAACTTGGCGACTTTTTAAATGTTGCCAAATTAACGAAAATGTCTTCAAATTGATAAAAATGACGCTAAATCAATGAAAATGACGACTAATTGACGAAAATCAATAACGTGGAAAGAATATAAGAATCTACTATAAAAATAACCTATTTTTACGTCCGTAACGTTTGGCAAAATTTTAGTGACGAATTTGTCGGAATATCTTCAACTACGTGACTTTTTAAATGTTTCCAAATTGACGAAAATGTCACCCAATTGATAAAAATTCGCCAAATTGATGAAACTGACACTAAATCAATGAAATTAAGACTAATTGATAAAAATTCATTTAAAAATGTCGCCATATTGATAAAAATGACACCAAATGGGAAATAATGTTTCGAAATTCTGATTTCCATCATATGACGGGCATACATTCTAGTATATAAGTAATGCTCTTCTTTTCGTTTGTCTGTAACACTTAGTGATGTATTTGGCGAACTTGGTGAATAATGTAGCAAATAATCGCCAACTTGGCGATATTTTCCCCAGATGGACAAAAATATCGTCAAAATTGCAAAAATGACGCCAAATTAATGAAAATAACGCCTAATTGATGAATAAATTATTAAAATATTTTAATATATTAACTATATCGCTTACTGAGATTGATATCAATATTGATAATTGTTTATTTAGAGTTGCGCGAAATATGATAACTATGTCAAATTGAATCGTATTACAACTAATTTTTTTCAGTTACACTAAATACGGTATGGGTAACATTTTTGCAATTTGACTTTTTTCGATAAAGGGGCTGTATAAAAAGTTAATTTTCTTCACTTTCTACAAAAATATGGCACAGCATTTAAATTAAACTTTCTACCTTGTTCAAAGCATTTTCAATTAGAACTATGGGTCTACAACCAATGGTTCAAAAAATCGTCCACTCTACACTTTTTGTGGGACACCCTGTATATATTTTGCTACATCCAAGCCAGGACATATTTTTTTGTTTGTAGTTTTAAATAACTTGATTCTTTCTATCCTAGTTTGGAAATAAAACGATTCAAATCAGCTTGTGAAAGTTGCGAAGGTCAATGTTTTATTTTGACTTCGGAGTGTCTTCGAATGAATAATTCTTCAATTTCCTATTTGAAATTATTATTTTTCTGTATTCAGTTCCAATTTACCCATCTTCGTATGAGACAGAGAGACTTTCATCCGATTATTGAGAATTTTGTTTCATATGCAATTTCAAAATTTTCTGTTCGTTTAAATTTTTCTGTTTTAATTTTGATCCATTTTTTATTTTTTTTACCCAGTCCGACCCAACCTGAATTTATTAAAAACGTTACCCGAGATGGAGGCATGGGTCGGTTAAGGTCCACGGGTCAGGTTCAAGCCCGTGCAGATCTCTAGCGTTCGATTCTCGACGCTGCCCAAACAATCTTCGTGTCTACTATTAGCATGGACACGTTAAATTCGTGGGTTCGACAGTTCTTCCGAGAGCATTTGTGGCACGGGAAGGAGGGTACGACCCCTATGGATGTCACCCCTACTGGGTTGCGGTCTAAATTGTGTGACACTGTCACAGTCGTCCAAAGAGATACCTTACACCTTCTGGTAGGTCGGATGGTCTGGATAGAAAGAAAAAAAAACCCTCTAGTGTACACTTCTGAACTTTTCCTTATAAAGTTATTGGGTTGCTTAAGAACTTTTCTAGAACAAAAATAGCAGATTAAGCCCTTTGGTGGGTTCTGAGGAAAATGCATCCAAACGTTGAAAATGTAAATTTTGAGATAAACACGTTCCAATTTTAAAATGTTAACTTTCTTACTTGTAAGCAGAATTCTTTGAAACAATAAAATATATGTATATACTTCTAGTACTCTTATTATACAACAGATTGCTGTAAAGGTATGATTTCGAACTTTAGAAAAAAACTTAAAAAATAAAGTTTAATTTTTCATCAGTTTTAGGATGCTGGTCCTTCTTAAAATTTTCTGGTGTTGACATATATGCAGTATTCACTTCGAATGGCGATTATTATAAAAGCATAAAAATCGTTGAAGAGACAGTAAATCTTCAAAAATTTTTAAATGATTTTCAGTCTATTGTGATATATTTTAAAAAATCTGATGTGGGCAGCAGATGACTTTCCTTACATAATGCAATTTTTTTATTTATTTCAATGCGAAATAATGATGGACAAGTTCAACGGCACATTGTTTTTAACGTTGAAAAGTACACTGACATTAGGTGTTTTTCTGAATAACAATATGCAAAATTATTTTGCAGTACCAGATTCACTTATGTTTTGCGCAAATATAACTTGACAATTGGAAATATTGCTAACATTTTAGGCAATATACTCCATTATATTAAAATATATTAATTATAATTTCATTAATTGAGTGTCATTTTCGTAGCGTTGGTGTCATTTTTGCCAAATTGACGACGTTTTCGTTAGCCCCACATTAAAAAATCGTCAAGTTAGCTATACTTGACCTAATTAGTTGCCAATGTCGCCAAATTTTTCATCAAATGTTATACATTTGATGATATTCACTACTGTTTATTTTTATGTATTTTTAAAAATATATTTATTTGGAAAACCTGCAATATTTCGAGAACAGTTCCAGCAAACTTTCTAGCTAGATCTAGAGTTTATGTCATTCGTTTTAGAATAAAAAATACGTACAGAGTGATAATCTATTTAATATTATTGAAAATCCTTATGTTTTATGATTTTTTCAAAAATTCATTTAAAAATTCAGGGGTCTTCTGAACGTTCGGTAGCGTTCAAAATCTATAAGGCGGATTATAATATAAATTTAAAATCTATATTATAATCACGGATCGTAATAATAATATCAAATTATATTCGAATCACTTTATTCGTTTCAATGGCGTATTCTAAAATTCAATTTGCGGGTTTGCAGTTTTAAATATCAATCTCAAGGGCTCCAATTTAGAGGTCTGCACGGACTCGGTCTTTGTCCATGGGTTTAGGTCCGACGTCTATTTTTACCTTTTTTAATTTATTTTAATCCAACCCGACCCGACCCGACCCGAATCTAATAAAACGTGGACCGAGTCCGGTCCGGGGACTTAGCCCCGACCTGTCCCACGGGACAGACTCAGGTCACGTTTTATTAAATTTGGGTTGGGTTGACCTGGGTCAAAATAAATAAAATAGCCAATAGGGACCGTTTACTTAAAATTTGACACTGATATTTTATTTTCAATTTTTTTTATGATTTTAATTTCAATTATCAGATTCCGAATGTTTCTAAATTATCAACATTAAATAAATTCTATTCTTGAAGTAAAACACTTCCGTCGGTTTCTTTCCGATAGCAAATATTGAATGAAAATGCACTTGAGCAAATTGTTATAATTTAAAATTGATATATGGATAAGACGAATTATTGTCCTTGAATTTATTTATATTTGTATTCTAAACATCTACCACTTTTAATTTACAATTATTAAATTATGAAAATATTAATAACTGTTTATGTTATAATCAAATAAAATAATACCTTATGTATACTTACATAGAAAGTTTAATCGCATTGACATATGTTTTAAAATCCTAATAACTGTGGCGTATGACATATTTATTTTGCAACCTCTGCAGCCAAGAATATTTGGTGCTGATGAGCTCTAACCAAAGGGCATTGCATTGTTCACTGAAAACTTAACTGGGTGAATAAAGCATTCTTTTAAACATTATGTCAGTGAAGAGCCGTTTTCTCATTTCATTTCTGATATTATCAAATCAAAGTTATAAATAAAAACTCACTTTACCGTAAGGCTTATTCTTAATTTGACCAGATTTTTGAAATTTGGGTCATTTTCAATACTTTACAGCACAGTTGAAAAATGTTTATGACTTTGTTCATTCTGTCTGTCTGTCTGTCCGTTCGCACGATAACTGCCGTAAAAATGACTTTAGAAAATGAAATTTCAGTATGTTGTTCAGACGGTCTGTGGGACCTATAGGAATATAAATGAAAAATATCACCCAATTAACTTTGGATTGAACCCGGGTTGAAAAAATAAAATACATTGAACCCTAAGGGACCTAATTTTTCAAAGATATTTTAAAAGAATTTAAAATTCACAAATTGCTTCGAAAGTTTTAGGAAATATTCAAATTATCCCATAAAAATATAAAAAAAATTTCAGCAAAATATATTCGGTAGATTTTTAAATAAAAATTAAAATAATAATTACACCCATATCATATAAAGAGATCACGTGACCCACTTCAAAATAAAATATGGCATCTATCTTGAGCCAAAAGAGTGATTTTTAAAGTTCTTTTAATTTATATTTAGTGTTGCATCCGTCCTAAAATCGTTTTACTTTGCTTAATTTCTGTGCATCTGTATTCTGAAACAACGCAATTAGAATATATCTGAGTTTAAATGATCATCAAATTTTGATTATTTCTACAACGAAGCTTAATTTTCACTTTTGGAGAATGTAAACACATGAAGCTGTAAGATGAGTTGTATAAGAATTGCTGAATTTCTTTAATGCAAAATTATTTAGCTCTGGAGTCTGCAATATAGCCGATGTGAATGAAACAGTCATTGATTTTACATAGAGACGCAGACGATTTTATAGCAGACTTTTTCGATGAAGTTTTTAGCATAGAATTAAATTACTTTTACCTCCATGGGAGTTAAATTACTTTTACCTCCATGGTTTTAAGTTTTTTAATAAAATAAATTATTGTAGTATTGTGGTGAATGAAAGGAATGGAAAAAAGTGGATGAATGAAATATTTATGGCTTTTTCATAGAGAGCCAGGCGATTTATATTTCATGAGATCATTTCAAAGTTCCTTTTTTTCAATGAAGTTTTAAGTTGTCAAATATAATAAATTATTGTAGTATTGTGATAATTTAAAAAATATTACCGCTGAATATACCGCATTTTAGAGATGTTTAAATAAAATTGAATTGCAGTTGGAAAGTATTTCATAATCAATGCTTTATGCATGATTGATCTTTCTTGTTAATTTATTACTATATGTAGATATATAGATTTTCCGAAAAATTTTGAAACGGCGGAAAATTTTCCAGAAAATTTTGAAATTATTCTCTGTATTACATTTCAGCTGGAATAATATGTTCAGTGACTTTTAAAAGTATTTATTCTTACAGTACAGTTACAGGCAAACATATATTATATAACAAGGCTAAAAAAAGGCATAAATTTAGAAATATACGAAAATTTCTTATATTTGTATACTGCAATTAGCAGCTACAGTTTATTGTTTTCCTTAAATACTTTTGCTTTTGAAAACTTATAAAACAATTCTATTTCATCTAAGGAATGAATAGGCATGCAAAAGGCATGAGAAATAATTTAAAATTGTTAAATCTTATCAGAAAAAAAAGTTTTACAGATATAAAAAGTAAATTATAAAATATAATATTCTAAAAAAAAACATAAAAACTGATTATAATTTAAAATTACATTAAATTTTATATTGAATTTCTTTCAATACCTACTGATAGTTCAAGGGAAGCATTCTATCATCTTCTTAAAAGGTAACAAAATTAAAAAATAAATTACTAGTTTATGATGCGTATAAAAATAAATTATTAAATATATAAACATATAATATGACAAAAACAAATTAAAGAAATGCTTGTAATTAAGCACTCTTAAAATAGATTATTTTATATAATATTAAAAATTGTTTTAAAAATACCTGCTTGTAATTGAACGAGTGAGTCTCATGAGAAAGAAGAGACAATATGCAAGATGAGTTAAGCATATATTTAGTGCTATTAAAATATTTACCCTCAGCAGACCATTCCATTTTTTGAACATTTTTATAAAGTTTGGCGATCTTAATACTGAAGGAATAGCATATTTTGCTTTTTTTCTGAGAATGAGTAAAATGTCACTTGTACCCTTTTGGTTGCTATCCATTCTCTTTCTTTAAAATAAAGCACATATACACACTTCACCCCGAATTCCTAATTTTCATTTCAAAATTAGAAAACTCAATGATCAAAAACTTTTTATAAAGCTTCTTGGTTTTCAGAAAAACAGTTTGAAAAAAGTATTACACCCTATTTTCAAATTAATTAAAAATAAATAGAAAAGTGGAAAATTTTCCGGAAAAACATAATGGAAAAATTTCCGGCCCACATATCTAACTATATGTAATAAATGCAAATTTGGATCATCATACGAGGCAACAGGCTTCATGTATTACAAAAAAAATTCAGGCCGGTCAGCGTTGGGGAGGACTTTGAGTGCTTTTGGGACTGGTTATAGGCTCGAGTGAAATATTAAAAAATAAAAATCTTGGGCTTTAGCCGAATCAAATTTCAATATTTTCGGGACGAGTAAAAATTTAAATTAGACCTATGCAGACCTCTAGTCGCTAACTGTTTTTGGTCTTAGCTTCTTCTGCAAGCTTTAGGAACCGGAATTTTTCCAAATTTACAGACTTCGGATTTTATTGCAGGAGAATTTCCCCTCCTATTACAAAGACGCAGTATTCGAAGCACTCCTTTCTGAATTCCTAGTTTCTAAAATCTGAGCACTTATTCCATTTTTTTATTATTTATTTATTTATTTTTATTTATTTATTTATTTATTTTTATATATTTATTGGAGGTTAAAACGGATTGTTTTTGTAGTTCAAGGTTTTCAGAACGTCAAACTGAATGAGGATTCAGTAGATTTTTTCTTATCACATGTGTGTTCAAGAAGCATTTTGAAACTTTTCAATTTTGGGGAGGGTGGAGGGGGGGGTTGACCCCCCTAACACCATCTCTTAAATACGTCCCTTATCCGTTTATGAGATATCGCATCCACACACACACACACACAGGGCCAACGGCCGTACCGTGCTGAAAACACCGGTTCTCGTTAGATCACCGAAGTCAAGCAGCATCGGGCGCGGTTAGTACTTGGTGGGTGACCACCTCGGAACACCGCGTGCTGTTGGCCATCTCGGGTGCGGTATCCCCGTGGTTTGCGCGCTAGATTTGCACGCTACCACCAAATGCCGCCGTGTTCATGCGGAGTGCGATCACGTTAAACATGTGGGTCCGTAAGTCCTTCCGAGAGGTTGGTGGTAGGGGAAGGAGGGTACGGTCCCTGTGGATGCCTCCCCCACTGGGTTCCGGTCTAAATTGGGTGGCACTTCCCGGCCGTCCATACAGTTACCTTACACCTTTCTGGTAGGTCGGACGGTCTGGGTTCCAACAACAACAACACACACACACACACATCACTAAAAACGTTCGATTCGAGTTTAGGGATTGAATGTGCTCTTTCGTCGAACGCTCGAATTCGAATTTTCGAAACCCCGCCTTTCCATCTACATTATACTATGTATGTAGGGAAAGTAAAAATGAATTTGCGAACCCGTCATTGTGATATTCGACTTGGAGGTTTAATCGCGTTTATTTTAAAACACGGTTTTTCCTTTTTCTTTTTTTTTTTCGTTTCTTTTATGCGGAATATATCTCGTAAACAGATTAAGAAACTTTCATGAAACTTTATGAGTATAAGAATGATATAATGTTGTTTAATCGAACTATTACGTTTGTTTAAGCTATTAAAATAACAAGAAAGATCAATCATGCATAAGCATTGATTATGAAACACTTTCCAACTGAAATGTAATTTCATTTAAAAATTTCTAAAATGTGATTCATTCAGTGGTAATATATTTTACATTATCACAATACTACAGTAATTTATTATACTTAAATATTTAAAACTGTATCGAAATATAAATCAACTGATTCTTTATGCAAAATCAATGAATATTTCATTCATATAACTTGTATTCCAGACTCCAGAGCTAAATAATTTTGTGTGAAAAAAATTCAGCAATTCTTATGTAATTCATCTTACAATCGCTTGAGATATTTGCATTCTGCATATGTTAAAATTAGGCTTCCTTGAAGAAATAATAAAAGTTTAGGGATCATTTAAAATCACAACTATTGTAATTGCATAGGCACGGAATTTAGATACACAGATAATACACAGATAATATATATGTGTATGTGTATGTACTCAAAATATTGGAATCGTGCCGAAGATCGGAACTCGAATTTTCAAAGTATCTACACGTTTTGGGACTTCTAGAACACGAAAAAACTACTTTTAGGAAGACGTCTGTGTGTGTAAGGGTGTATCTGTGTATGTTTCTGTGTGTCTGTGTGGATATTACATCCACTCTAATTGAAAAACTAATGGACCGAATTTCATACAATTTGGTAGGTATGTTTTTTGTGGGAAATCCTGATGTTCATTAGATTATAGTACGATTCGTAATAAAAGAATCTGCCTTCTTTGCGAAATGGCCGCAGAAATTGCCTTTATCCACTCTAGCTAAAAACTAATGAACCAAATTTAACAAAATTTGGAGTATAATATTTCAATAACCTACAAGTGATTTATATACCAAATTTAACAAAATTTTGTATATAAATCATTTGTAGGTTATTCTACTACGATTCGGGAAAAAGGAACGGGCTATTTTTGCGAAATGGCCAGCAAAAATCGTTATATATAAAAATAAAAGACTACGTGTGCTCAATTATATCAATTAAATTCCTATTTTATATGTGATTTTTGACAACAAAAAGAATAAGACTAACCCCATTACTCTAGGACTAGCCGTTCTTGAGATATTCTAGTTTTTTCGCGTTTTCGCTACGCCACCTTTGACAATAAATCTAGCTATCAAATGAGAACCAAATTTAAGTTTAACGTGTAAATTCAATGTCATTTAAAATACTTATGTTGTGCAGATAAACTCAAATTATCATTGAATAAATAAAGAGAACGAATATGAGTCTGCAGAGAAAGACATGTGCTGTCCACATCAGAATTTTTAACAATATTACACCAATGATTTATAGTAGTGAACGGGGATTATTTTCAGGCCATTTCGAAAAAAATGTATGATCTATATTTAAAGATCCATCAAATTTTTGTCGAATAAAATGTTCAACAAATTTAAGCTGTGTACCAAATTTTAACTCTCTAGGACGTAGGAAAGTGCATTTAAAATGCCATCAATTAAATTTATCATGAAGAGTTATATAAAATTTATAAAAAATGAAAAATTGTTATCTACCAAATTTATTTTAAAATATGAAGCCACTCCCATATGCAAAACGTTTAAACAAATGGAGAGATATTTATTATACAATATCTCTCTCTTTTCTTTCTGGAAGATATCCCAAAGTCAGAATTTAATTGAATTTGTTTTTTTCCCTATATTAAATAATTTTTTTAATTAAAAAACTACTTAACATATTTTACTGAATTTTTTTTTATATATTCTATGGGATAATGTGAATATTTCCTAAAAATTTCGAAGCAATTCGTGAATTTTAAATTTACTTAAAAAATGTTTGAAAAATTAGGTCCCATAGGGTTCAATGTATTTCATTTTTTCAACCCGGGTTCAATAAAAAACTAATTGGGTGATATTATTTATTTATATTCCCATAGGTCCTACAGACCGTCTGAACAACATACTAAAATTTCATTTTGATAAACTCATTTTTACGGCAGTTATCGTGCTAACGGACAGACAGACAGACAGACAGACAGACAGACAGACAGACAGACAGACAGACAGACAGACAGACAGACAGACAGACAGACAGAATGAACAAAGTCATAAACACTTTTCAACTTTGTTGTAAAGTGTTAAAAAGTCGTTTCTTATATTGTTATATAAACAAAAGCAGGTTTTTATATTCAATTATCGAATTAAAGCACTAAAAATGGAATTTGGGAAATATTTCGTAGTTCATAGTTTATAAAAATAATTAAACACTCATGAGATCTTTGTTTAAATTGAGCTATACCAAAATAGATTATCTTGCGCAAAATTTTAAAAATAAAATCACCACTTTAGTAGTTAAATGTTTAAGTAAATAAATATTAATATTGTACATTTTTAACACTTTACAACAAAGTTGAAAAGTGTTTATGACTTTGTTCATTCTGTCTGTCTGTCTGTCTGTCCGTTAGCACGATAACTGCCGTAAAAATGACTTAATCAAAATGAAATTTTAGTATGTTGTTCAGACGGTCTATAGGACCTATGGGAATATAAATGAATAATATCACCCAATTAGTTTTGGATTGAACCCGGGTTGAAAAAATGGAATACATTGAGCCCTATGGGACCTAATTTTTCAAGCATTTTTTAAGCGGATTTAAAATTCACAAATTGCTTCGAAAATTTTAGGCAATATTCAAATTGTTCCATAAAATATATAAAAAAAAAATTCAGCGAAATATATTCAGTTGTTTTTTAAATAAAAATTAAAATAATAATAACACCTCTTATATGAAGCGATCACGTGTCCATGATATGAAACGATCACATGACCCACTTCAAAATGATATATGGCATCCATCTTGTGTCAAAATCGTGATTTTTAAAGTTCTTTTTAATTCATATTGAGTGTTGTATCCGTCCTAAAATTACTTTATTTTTGCCTAAATTCTGTGCATCTACATACTGAAACAACGCAATGACAATATATTTCAGTTTAAATGCTCTTCCAAATTTGATTATTTCTACTATTAAGCCTATTTTTCACCTATGCAAAATGCAAACAGCAAAATATGTAGAATGAGTTGTATTAGAATCGCTGTAATTCTTTAACACAAAATCATTTAGTCCATGGAGTCTGCTTAGCTGATATGAATTCATTGATTTTAGAAAGAGAAGGACGATATTTTTCGATGAAGTTTTACGCATAGAGTTTTATTTACTTGTAGCTCAATGGTCTTAATTTTTAAATAAAATAAATTATTATAGTATTGTGATGAATGACATGAATGGGGGAATTATTTATGAATGAAATGTTGCTTTTATAGAGAGAGCCAGGCGTGTTATTTTTTTATGACGTCATTTGAATGGATTTCAGTTGTTTTCGATGAAGTTTTCAAATATAATAAATTATCGTAGTATTATGATAATTCTAAAATTATTACCGAGGAATGTATAACATTTAAGAGATGTTAAAACCAGGCAATTTATACTTTAATGCCGTCATTTGAATGAAGTTAATTTTTTTCGATGAAGATTTAAGGTTTCAAATATAATAAATTAATGTAGTATTGTGATAAGTTTTAAAATATTACCGAGGAATGTATTGCATTTTAGACATGTTTAAATAAAATTGCATTGAAGTTGGAAAGTGTTTCATAATCAATGCTTATGCATGATTGTTTAAACATTTCCTGCAATTATACAGAAAACTTTCAGTATGTCTGAAAATTCTATGAATTTATCTAAAGTAGATGATTTAGACAAAAATGAAGAAATTGGGTCGCAATTCTTATATACCATATTAAAGGTGTACTATGTAGTATTCATGTAAAAATTAATCTTACATATCTAGATCCAATTCGGGTACGTTGCTACAAAATTTTCTTTTTTGCAATTTTTTTTAAAATAACTATTTAATTATTTAAAGTTATTGACTTGCTTGTTTTATTAACTGTCCACAACAGAACGTTATTTTTATCCCGTGGTTAATGTTAAGTTTTTCGTTGAACCCACTCTTATCGTTCGACAGCAATTCCTTTCCGGTTTGGGATATGACGCCGTGGAGAATTTCCGATTCCCAGCATTCGAGCTAACGAATGTACGCATTGCAAAACTATGTTACATTAATTCTCATAATTTAGTATAGGAAAGTTGCTTTCATTTTAAATTTTAGAATTTGTGACCAATGACCCTGTGTTTCTCTCTCGTGTGTAGGCCCTTTATATATATATATATATATATTTGAAATGTAATAATAAGAATTATGTAAAAATAAAAAAATACAATTCAAGTAATATTAACATCACCATAGAAGCAAATTCACGGCCATAATGCCGATAAGAGAAAAGAACAGCACCATCCCAAATTCGATGATTAATTAGAATTAAATTCATCGTCAGGTCTGAGTATTTAATTCCAATTAACCCAAACAAATGCCTGTTTCAGATTAAGCAATAGTACATTACTATAAATACTTAAACTCAGACTACAGGCAACAAAAATTGAAAAAAGGATACATTAAGAAAATTGTATTACCATGCGGCATGAACCATTCTTCTACCACGTGTATACACGATCAACCTCAACAGCTTAATCTAGAAGCACCGGAATGAACAAGTCGAAATTCTACCAGGGAGGCAGTACGAACGTTCACGGAGTTACTCCCAAACCCGTCCAGTGAGTCTAAGCTGGAGACTGGACAAGCAATTCTGAATACAACTTCCCAAATATGCAAACATGAATATGAATCAAAGATGAAAATTCCTACTAAACAAGTAATTCATATGAAAAATGGATAATCGAGAATGCCACTATACACCATTATAAGGGCGCTCAAAACGTAGTTTCAATACTGACAAAAGTTACATTTTTTTGCGAAAATAAAATTCAAAACATTAATGTTAATGCATCTTATTTTCCGATTTTTTGATTTTTTTAAATGTTTTTGACTTAGTTTATTATTTTTCATTTTTATTTATATAATATATATATATATATATATATATATATATATATATATACATATATATATATATATTTTTTTTTATTTATTTATTTATTTTATTTTTTTTCCTACTGTATGTTAGTCACTATAATTGGGAATGTTTTCTAGGATGTTATCGAGTAAAATTTGATAGACTGAGTTGATAATTTTAATAACAAACTTGGGGGGATATGCATTATTAGTCGCTGTACTCAATAATTCCATAAAGTGCGCTAATTTATAATATTCATCACAAATTTTATTGATTCTAAGAGCCTGGTTTATTATAATATTTCTAAATACAGATATATGCAAACAAGAGTCAAAATGTTGAATTTTTGATGTATTAAATTTAAAATCCTGTCTTTTATCATACAAGTTTATAACCATATTACAATTTTGTAAATTTAAATTTAAATCTAAAAAGTTTGCAACATTTGTGTCAATATTACTTGCATTTAATTGTAAATTTTTTGGATAAAAGTTTAATACTATAGGGATATTATTATTTGGGGATACACATAAAATGTCATCTAAATATCTAAACATGTGCATATTATGCAAGCTTGGATTAATGTTTTTTTCATAGAAGAATAAATACAGATTAGCTAACAATGATGAGGCACACCCCCCTTGTGGGATACCAACCTGTTGTTTAAAAAAAGTACCACCATGTTGAATATAATTCTCATAAAGAGTGAAGTTAAGTAATTTTTTAAATAGAAAATTTGAATATTTTAGGTTGATATTATATTTTTCAAAAGTTCCTAAAATAACTTTATACAGATCATCTATATTAATATTATTAAACAAATCTTTGAAATCAAAGGTATAAATACTACGAATATTTGTAAGAGTTTTCAATTTCTTAACTAATTCAAAACTGTTTTTATATATATATATATATATATATATATAAATAAAAATTGAAGGATTTTAATCGAAAATTATGCATAAACTACTGTATGTACAAAAACCCCCATCTCTAGCATATCTGTTACAAATGAGTAACTATAGGCCGAGACTAAGGATAAAGAGAGAAGGTAACATATCACTACAATGGAAAGGGGGATGAGAAGAATATTAGGATTCAAAAATCACAATTAAAAGTATATAGAAGTAAATAAAAATAAAACTCGGCAAAAATAAGAATAGGCAATAATAATCAGCTCAAGATAAGAGATTAAGAATAGAGAACAATCAATTGAAACTACACAAAAAATGGCGGTTAGTTCGAAATTGCATTCTCATCAGGACAGCCATACAATTCGAATTAAAACCGATAGAATAGCCAGTTTCTGACAATGGCGATAGTATTTAACTATAGACACCATTGGAACTGTCTATATGTACTATATATATATATATATATATATACATATATATATATATATATATATATATATATATATATATATATATATATATATATATATATATATATATATATATATATATATACTTCATTTGTGCCCATTACTTCTTTGAGTTCAGGTTGTGTGTCTGCCTAGCACTAAAGAAGTGTATCCAACGTACCCTCGTAGCAGCTGTACATTGTATTAATTTACAGCTAAATAACAGCTCACGACCTAATAACAGCTTATATTTTATTAAGTATGCTTTATTACGTTGTTTGAGTTTTCCTTTTTTTTTATACAGATTGTTTTTACTTATTATTTTAACTTGGTTCTTCCCTCAAGTATCTGTTTCACGGCTGAGCTTTTGTCAGAAACACAATAAAAATCTTCAATTTTAAAAAGAAATAGATTTAAACAAATTGAAGAAATATATATTTTAAAAAGAAGTATATCTAATCAAATTAAATATAATAGTGCTCTATTGTAGAACATAAATCTGTTGTACCTTGGACTGTGTCCGAAGTATAGCACCACCTTGCTTAAATTCAATTTACAGCAAGTGATTACATTTCAAACATTACTTACTCACCATTTAGTGGTTAGAATTGTTTGGAATTCAAGGACTTTTTGCAAAGTTTTATATGTTATATTGTATGCCTAATTTTTTTTTCATCTTTTACTCTTATTGGCAACACTGATATTTTTATCTTTATGGGTGTCAACGGTTGATGATAGTGCATTTTAGCACAAGGTGAGTATATAACTGTACATTTTTTCATTCAATTTTGTAAAAAAATTTCATTATTTTTTATTTTATAGTAATGGTTTTACTTATACCCTGTGTTCCCCTGCGTAAGTCCCGCAAGTTCTGTGGGGCGCAAAATAACCTTTTTGTTCATTATAACAAGGTTATTTAAAGAAAAGAACTTTCGAAGGCAAAGGATGCATGCGTCTCATGATAATTTTGTACATTATTTGCCTTCTATTCATTATTATTCATTCTATTATTCTTTTCATTACTTTTATTTCTTATAAATTTTTGTTTTAGTTCTCTCTCCCCCTCCCCCCAAAGTTGTTCTTAAGAATTTGAATTCCATTGAATTTTTAATACAGCATTCTTAATGCTTTTTACAATATCTCTACTTATTAATTGAGGAAGTACTTAAGTTTATTTTTATCCATTTGGATATGTTTTGTTGGTATGTGCTGCCATTATAAAATACTTTTCAATATGATGAATTCTTCGTCGTATGACATCACGCATGTGAATAATATATAAACTGTACGGAGTTTGTTTCTGACCTCTCTGTTGTATCTGACAATTTACCAGATGGATTTTATTTTATTTCTGAGCCAGTACGCTTAGTGTGTAATTTGTAATTTAACGTTATGTTCTAAGCTTTGTTAAATTTTATTTAGTATTAAGTTTAAATAATCTTTGAGCCAGTGTCGGCTGTCCACCATTCAAATGGCAACCGGAGTATCTATACAGCTAGTTTCTGAGGGAGCAGTCTGACGAAACCTCAACACCTAGCTGGAAGATACGACCTACTACAGAGTGATAAATCGATCAATCCAGTTGTGGGCCTGGACTTTGTAGTTTTCGCTCTGGACATTTCAGAGCAGATGAATAATATAATCCTGCTGTATATATCTGCGGTAGGTGTGACTTTTCGGTGGTAAATGTGGTTAGGATTCAACTACTCACTAGCGTAAAAGCAAACCCGTTTTAATTATTTCCTGATCCGCATGATCATATGCGTGTGATTATTTTCCAAATAAATTTATGACGTTCATATGTATTTTCAACGTAGATTACTTGCTGGGGTGCATATTTCCTCCTTTTGGTTACTCGTGTGTTTGGAATTTGTGTGCAATGCTTAAAGCAATTCCCGGTGATTTGGGTACATATCTGACATATTTTCTCGTACATATATACACACACCTTTATATTTATACAAATATTTTTTAGATTACTTCTGTTTTATATTTTTAAAACAGAAGTTCTGTTTCATATTTTTCTTATCTGGATTTATCGAGAATTTTGCTTTGAGAGTTTTGGGTATTGTTAGTAAAAGCATCAACTTAAGATGTCTGTAACTAGGGAGAATTCTAATAAAAATTGAATGATGTCAAGGTTACAAACCCTGATGGTGCTCTGAAATAAGTTGATAGAATTTGTGTAAAATCCCCCTCTTTTCAACCTAACAGTGTTCAGCTGTGTTTCGTACATTTGGAGTGGATTTTTTTTCTCTAGCATTACGTCTTAGAGTGCAGAATACACACTCTGGTGTCTGTCATACATTCACAAACTTTGAGTTATGTCTCAGACATAGAGTGTTCACTACACCCAGGGATGAACTGTATAAGCTAATCATTTTCATGTGATGTGTCATGCAAACCAGTTCCGATCTTTGAGGGTAAGTACCGGTCTCGGTCACCGACAGCTCAACTTTGCTGACCACCGATGTGCCAGTGCCATGCACGTCCAGACTGCCTATAGAAGCTTCCAAAGGAACAGTCTATACCATGCATAGTAGGAACGCAAGGTTTCATTGATGTGCGTGTGACTGGGTCGGGAGTTGTGTAGTAACTTATTTATGAAAATATTTATGTTTGATTTTAATCATATCCATATATTTCATTTGTAAGTCATGCCCTCGTGGTACTCTTTTGTATATAACGAAATCTTTTCAAGTACGCACGTGAAGAGTATGTAAACTGTGCGTAGTTTGTTCCCGGCCTCTCTGCTCTATATTGCATTTTACCAACTTGTCGGAGTGAACACCATTAACTACCACTTTATATTCGTCTTTGAGATTTATGATTTAAGTTGCATTATTTGTAAAATTTAAATAATTTTTGAGACAGCTTCGTCTGTTCACCATTTATGTGGTAACTGGAAAGCCAACACAGCGTCTTTTTGAGGAAATGCCATGCGACGTACCCTCAAAGCTTTCTTCGAAGCTGAGACAACTACACCCAATGAAAGAGATAAGATTTTTGAGATTTTGAGTTTATGACTTTTCAATTCTGGTATTTTCCGATTCTGCGGGGTTAGGAATTTCATTTTACTTAATTTAAAGATAATCATATTTTATATTTTTACATTTTGATTTATTTGCTTTTAAGGTACGCGCAGATGGCCAACCAAGTGCTGTTCAAATATCTAACGTACAAATCTAACGCACAATGGCTTAGACGGACACCTTTTACACAAGTCATCAAGGGTCCTTTCACCTCCAGAAACTGCATCTCAAAAGGAGAATAGAATATTGATGGGTGAATTTTCTGCCACGTAGGCGTGATGAGACACGTTATTGGTTTATTTTGTTCCAACAAATTTTTACTTTCCCTGCAATACATGGTAATGTATTGCATGGGAAAGTATTGGAATCATGTTGAAAATTGCAACTCGAGTTTTCGACGGATCTATACGTTTCGAGACCTCCAGAATACGAAAACACTATTTTTAGCGTGACGTCTGTGTGTGTGTCTGTCTGTCTGTGTATCTGTGCAATGTATGTATCCACTCTAACTCAAAAACTAATGGACCGAATTTCATAAAATTTGGTAAGTAAGTCATTTGGATGTGACCCTGGTGCTAATTAGTTTTTGGTACGATTCGTAAAAACAAAACCCGCCTTTTTTTGCGAAATGGCCCGTAAAAATTTCAATTATCCGTTCTAGCTATAATACTTATTGACCAAATTTCACAAAATTTGGTAGATAAGTTACTTGTTAGATACTCTGGTGCTGATTAGAATTTGGTACGATTCAGAAAAGAAGAACCCGCCTTTTTATACGAAATAGCTCTCAAAAATTTCATGTATCAATCCTAGTTAAAATACTAATTGACCAAATTTCCCAATATTTGGTAGATAAGTTACTTGTGGGACACTCTGGTGCTGATTCGATTTTGGTAAGATTCGGAAGATAACATCCTGACTTTTTTTACAAAATGGCCGCAAAAAATCGCCAAAATCTAAAAAAAAAGACTACGTATGCTTAAATGTATCATTTAAATTCTTGTTTTATATGCAATTTCTGTGACGAGGAAAAGAATATAACATATTCCATTATACTTTAGGACTAACCGTTCTCAAGATATTTGAGATTTCTTGCATTTTTTGTTACGCCGCTATCGGAAAAATGTCCAATTACCAAATAAAAAAAATTGAATTAAAATTGCAGATTTAGTGTTATTTGGTGCAATTAAACTCAATCTAATGATTTATTAAAGAAATAAAGAAAATATGAATTTAAGTCTGCAGGGAAAGTCATGTGCTGCCCACATCAGATTTTTTGTTCTGTTTTTATATGAAATTTCCATCTTTGCATCAAAACTCGAAAGCCGACTAATAACGCTAGATTT
Organism: Amaurobius ferox; assembly: GCA_951213105.1. Taxonomy (NCBI): domain Eukaryota; kingdom Metazoa; phylum Arthropoda; class Arachnida; order Araneae; family Amaurobiidae; genus Amaurobius; species Amaurobius ferox. The sequence continues at coordinate 59,924,393 of OX578133.1, forward strand.
AATATTCGGCATTGTGATTATTCCATTATTGGTGTCTAGGAGAAAAGCAGAAATTTCTCACTTATAAAATTTTAAATAACTGTAATGAATGTTTGAAATGTCGCTATCAGTTTTTCTCTCAAATAGGACGATTTAAATCGAAATTCAATAGAAAATTGGTTTAAAATAAACAGTTCAAATTCGGAATGCTGAGTGTTCTGTAGCAATATATAAATGCAAAATTATAAAGTTCAAAACATTAATATTTTAAGGTAGAGTAATGACTATTTTTATATATACAACGTTGAATTTTGGTATACTGAGTGCCCTGTATCAATAGTTACAGAAAAAATTACAAGATTCAAAATTTTCAAATTTTAATGTACCCTAATGACTGGCCAAAATCTAATTTTTCTCAAAATATGTCGCTATTCAGATTCCAAAGAAAATGTGTTTAAATTAGACAGTTGAATTTGGTATGCTGATTGTCACGTAGCTCCTGTCATAAGAAAAATTACAAAATTTGAAGATTTTAAACTTTGAGGCACACTGATGACGAATCAATATCTTGCAAATTTCTTTATTTTCTCAAAAGAGGATACTGACAAGCAAAGATTTGCAGAACACTTGTTAACGACAGACAGTTGCGATTCGATATACTGACTGTCCTAACTGCTCCAAGTGTGTTGAAGAAAGAAAAGAAAATCTACAACAAGAACTGATGCGATAGATAAAAAAAAAAAACTTCAGCTTTACGAAAAATGTCACTTGCCAAGTTTGTCAAACTTCATGGGTGAAAAGTAGAGAGAGGAAAAGTTACTGGATGTATTTCGTAATAATATTGGAAAATTTATCTCTTTGATTTAAAGTAGTTTCTTGCTTTCTTGCTGCAATGAGCTTAAATGATTTGAAAGAAGTTGGGGTGACAAAATTCTGATCGGATAAAACTTATTAAAATAAAGTTGCAACCCAGTTTTATAGAATGTTAATCTCTGTCTTTGACATGCTGAAATACTTCTTTGAAATAACATTGATTTATTTGTAAACCAGAAAATGCACCTGACGTTGCCCGGGAGGTAAAAGCAGAGATAAATTAAATTTATTAATCTAAAATTTACACACAAAATAAAATTATTCATATAAATAACAGTGAGAATTGTATGCAACGGGAGTGATATGGCCCCATTCTTAAATTATCCCCTGTCCCTTTCCTTTAAAATGGCTACGATCCCATGCAACTAAGCAAAAACATAAAAACTAAATAAATAAAATAAAACTAAAAAGCAAGAAAATAAAAGGAAAATTAATGAAGAAGAGGGAAAATAACACTAGAAGCGTTCAAAACTTTTTCTCGGTGAACAAAACAACTTACTTAGAGAACTAAGGTAAAGATTAGGCGAACAACCAATTACTGAATATACATGAATAACAATATCAACTTCAAGTCATGTTGATTGTTGAGACCCAGACCGTCCGACCTACCAGAAAGGTGTAAGGTAACTGTATGGACGGCCGGGAAGTGCCACCCAATTTAGACCGGAACCCAGTGGGGGAGGCATCCACAGGGACCGTACCCTCCTTCCCCTACCACCAACCTCTCGGAAGGACTTACGGACCCACATGTTTAACGTGATCGTACTCCGCATGAACACGGCGGCATTTGTGGTAGCGTGCAAATCTAGCGCGCAAACCACGGGGATACCGCACCCGAGATGGCCAACAGCACGCGGTGTTCCGAGGTGGTCACCCACCAAGTACTAACCGCGCCCGATGCTGCTTGACTTCGGTGATCTAACGAGAACCGGTGTTTTCAGCACGGTACGGCCGTTGGCCCTAACTTCAAGTCATGTGTAAAAAGTCATGTGCAAAAAGTATAGTAAAAAATAAAACATGTGAAAAAAATAATGAAGGGGAAAAACAACCGATTTTGGAAGTTAGATGAGTTAACTACATCAAAATAACAAAGTACTATAAAAACTACAGTGGGCAAGCTTCAGAATTAAGAATATAACATAATTTGAAGGGGGGGGGGAGCGGTTTGGGAAAGCTACTTAGCTACATGCTACATGAGCAAATTTATCAACTAAATACATTTAACTTTTAATCATATCGATTTCGTACGTTACATGAGATATATTTATTTATCGACTAAATTAAAATAGCAATCGATTAATACATTCAAAATACCAGTTAATAAAGAAACTCCGGAAATTAGAATATAACAAAAATGAAGAAAGTAACAAACTGTTTCAGAAACTATGTGAGCTACGTCATCAAATAAATTTAAGTACACATTTGATGCAACAATTTAAAAATACCAGTAATTAAAAGACCGCTGAAATAAGAATTTAACAGTGAATAAATAAAGCAATTGGTTTCGGAAGCCACATGATATAATATCAAATAAATTCAAATAACTTCTAACAAGCAGTTTAAAAATAACAATAATACAACAGTAATTGGTGTCGGAAGCCAGCATGAGTTACTTCATCAATTATATATTCAGATTACGTTTTATTAAAACATCAAAAATACCAAGGCATAAAGGATTGCTAAATTCAGAATATAACAAAGAACGGAGAAAGCAACCTGCTTCGGAAGCAACAAGACCTAAATTTAAATAACATTCGATTAAACAATTTAACAATGCCAACTACCAACGAAACAAGTTTTTAGAAGAATTTTAAAAGGGATTTAGTAGAATAAAGCACTATATATTTAGTAGATATATTTAGTAGAATATATTTAATAGAATATAGAATATGATTGAAGTGATCGGTTTAAGAAGTTATATGAGTTACTTCATCAACTATATTAAAATAGTATTAGATTTAAATACTAAAAATACCAGTGAATAAAATATTGTTAAAAATAAAACGAAATAAGTTCGCAGGTTTTTAATTATTAGAGCAAAAGTTAACTTGATCATGTAGGTTTCCGAGATCGGTTCTTTTCTTATAATTTTTTCTTAATTCGGAAGTTTTTTTTTTTTGATAAAGTTAGTCCAAACCGGCTGTTCCCCTTTTCCATCGTAGGGCCCTTACTTCGTAGTTTTGTTATCTGCGAAAGTGTTTTGAATCTTTCTACTGTTCTTTGTCTTTCTTCCTTGGTTTTACCTTTTACTTTTTCCGAATCGTCGTTTGGCAACAACTATTTTCCTGGGGCACGTGGTACAACTATTTTTTGGATCTGTCTGAGATATCCTGCGGAATATGACTCTTTATTTCCCTTTAAAACTAGTTGATACCTTATTCAACCATGTGCTGTTATCTATCGAAGTTTTTCTTTTTTTTTTTCAGATTCTTTCTAACATCAGTCAAAAAGAAAAAGAAAAAAAAAGTATTTATATAGGTCGCAAAGAATTTGATCCACTTTATTTATATATATATATATATATATATATATATATATATATATATATATATATATATATATATATATATATAAAGTGGTTGTATAACCGAAAGAAACACTGAGTGTAAGAGTGAGTGCTAAACTGCCAAACAGATTTCCCCAATTCCAACCTTAAAGCAAATGTATTTTTAGTTTAACTTTACATTCTTAGATGGCGACACAGCTGATTGTCAAAGCTGGCTGCTTCTGCGATAGGCTGCTTCTGCGATAGGCTGCGAAAGGCTGCTTCAAAAATTACGTTATATGCTCCAGATTCTCATATTGTAGATACCATCTTCTTTAAACATTTACTATTTACTATTGACGGTACAAGTAAATATTAAAATGTTCAGTAGGAGGTTCCTCAAATGCAGGAGGAGGATTCAGTAGGAGGGGCACCAAGTGTTGCTATATTGTCTAAAACTTCGAAACGTTTTAAAAAGTAAGGAGAATATCAGTGACGTGTAAGAAAATTTCAGCGAAATTATTCGTTAACTCATAAAAAATGACGTTATATGCTCCAGATTCTCATATTGTAGATAAAATCTTCTTTAAACATTTACTATTGACGGTACAAGTAAATATTAAAATGTTCAGTAGGGGGTTCCCAGTTGCGGCTCGTGCATAAGCACTGCGGCACTGAGAGAGCGACAGTGCTCTCTCTCCCTCGCAGCCTGACGTGCAGCTTCCTACTTGCACATGTGCACAACAGTCAAACACCACGCCGCTAAAACTGTGAAACGTGATGTTTGACTGTTGTGCGCATGCGCACATAGGAAGCTGCACGCGAGGCTGCGAGGGAGACAGAGCACTGTCGCTCCCGCAGTGCCTATACACGAGCCGCCCCTGGGGGTTCCCCAAATGCAAATGGGCTCCATCTACTGTAAGTCAGGTTCTGAAAACATAGATGTTTTTAACTTATATTTTTTATTACAGCTAACTCTGAATTTTCCCTTGAAATTTAGAAACATAGAATTTTGTTTAAAAGAAATAAAAACCCAGTCAATTCAAGTATATAGTATCGCTCTTCCACTTCAGATAACAGCATCCGTGTACCGGTTTCTCGTGTTTTAGCTTTCTTTAGCCCAGGTCCAGGGTTGAACTGGGCGGGATTTTCAGCCTGGGCGATTTTAAGTAACGGCCTCAATTAAGTGACGATGAAGGGGGGGGGGGGGGGCAACATAAAAAATAAACGCGGAAGCCCTGAATTTCAAGGTGGTCAGTGTCTACCCAACTAATGTAACACCACCCACCCCAACCCATCAAGTAACTTTTATTTTAAATAAACACATAAAATGCTTCTATGTAAATAAACGCAGGGAGATATCGACAAATTTTTGCTCCGCTTGGAACCTGTTTGAGAGAGAGAGAGAGAGAGAGAGAGAGAGAGAGAGAGAGAGAGAGAGAATGCTACCCTAGCTACAATAGTTGTCGGATAGATGTGTTTATCTGCTGTTTTCATTACACACATTTGTTCGTTTCAAATTTTCGAGGCCGTAATGTATCAGGTTCCGCTATTCACTGTGACTTTAACTTGGTATATCGTTGATTTGTTTTAGTTTTTTGGGTTTTGAACTTTAAATAACTCGAGAACCAGAGCAGTTAAAACGTCCAAATTGAATATGTCATTGTCTTTTGTAGTATATATGTTTTAATTATTTGTATTCTAAACCTTACAGATGCAGCTCGTTTTGAGGCCGTAATAGTAAGGTGCATGTCCTTTGGGAATAATTTGAGAACCGGAGAAGCTAGAAAGCTCGAATTAAGAATATCTTGTATTTTATTGTATATTTTGATTTTTTTTTCTAGGGCCGTATCAGGAAGTTACATGTTTTGGGAAAAAAAATAGAGAACAAAGCAGCTAAGAAACTTAAATTATTGTTACTTTTTGTGGTAATATTTTAATTCTTTGGATTTTGAACATTGCCATTTAGCCCGTTCTGAGTCCGCAATAGTAAGGAGTATGTTTTTAGAAGTGACTAGAGGACAGGAGCAGATAGAAAGCTGAAGTTAATCATATCTTGCTTTTCATTGTATATTTTGATTCTTTGGATTTTGAATGGTCCAGCACGTTCTGGATCCGTAATAGGAAGTTACATGTTTTGGGGAATAACTCGAGAACTGCAGTAACTAGAAAAGCTAGGTATATCTTTGCTTTTGGTAGAAATATTTTTATTCTTCGGATTTTGAACCTTACCGGTCCAGCTCGTTCTGGGTCCACAATAGAAAGGTGCATGTTTTTTAGAATGACTTGAGAATCGGAGCAGATAGAAAACTGAAATTAGGCACATTTTGCCTTTCATTGTATATTTGATTCTTTGGATTTTGAACGTTACTGTCTAGCCCATTTTGAACCGTAATGGGAAATTGCATGTTTTGGAGAATAACTCGAGAACCACCTAGTTGGTGATGTTGAATCCCCTCCCCTCCCCTGCATAAACATAGCCAGATTGTCGGATGGTATAGAGGGTGTTATGACCAAATGGGATGTGGGTGTTGCAGCGCTGGATTTCGTTTTCAGTTTGTACTTTATGGAGTAATAATAGAATTAGGGGACATAACCTCCCCCCCCCCCCCGGTGCCCATATAACTTTATCAGGGGGGAGACAAACTCAAAGGATAAGACTCACCGACTAGCTTAATTGCTATTTTGTGACTTTGAATGCCCAAGGGGGACAAGTGGCCCCTTTCCCACCCTATGGGCGTCCCGAAGATATCCTATATCTTTAGGATATATACGGGGTGTCCTGCGTCCATGTCCATGTTCTTGCATACGCTACATCTTTCTCGAACGTAAAATGATAATTTTGATCTGAAATTTACTGATGCTATATTGATTCTATATTGATTTTTTATTCGAAATTTAGTAGAAGTTTCTTTCAGAGTAAAAAACGAACTCATCTAATCGGAATTTCTCCTAAGCAAATCTTCAAATCAATTTTGAGTTTGTTTGCGATTTATTTCGATAGATGGCAGCACAGTCAAAAGCACACTACTCTAAAGCACATAGTAGAGCTAGCTGCACATGTACGAGAACATTTCCATATGGTTCTAAAACATCTGAAGCAGTTTTTAATATGAGAGAGAAGTGTGGTAAAATATATAAATAATATACATAAAATAAGTACGGTGATGGGAAATTCAAATTCGAATTTTTGACGAATTTACATGCTTTAGAAGTTAGAGTTTGAAAGACCCTCTGAATAAATTTTCGAATGAATTTAAAAAAAAAATCCACCTTTCCCTCACCTCCAAGATAAAAAAAAAAAAATCTCACACATAGAAAAAAAAAGAATCAGGACATTCAATAATGCTAAATAAATAATCATTGAGTACTTAAATTTTCATATGTAAACGAATGACACAAATTTCAAAACTCTAGCACGAACTGTTTGTTCTCGAGATACTGCACGTTTTTAGGAAAAAATGAACAAAAAAATATTACGTAAAAATGTAAAAGTAGCAAGTATTGTCCATTATATTCACTTTCCATATGCAATATTATGCGCCAAATCTTTTAACACGATTTGCGTGAATCTAGTTCGTTTCATTCACGAAGAAAGACCATTTTTGCAATAGTTTTATATTTCGATGCTAATTAATTTGCTTACCAAATAATTCGCATTTTGATTTTATCACGTGAGTATGAACAAGTTAATTTGTTTTAACTAATAAAATTGCCAAAAGCGCTAAATTTCAATTTACGTTATTTTAATTTAATACTAATGGCGTTGTGGTATGGCATTATTTATTTATAGACATATTTGGTGATTTCATGTACGACTTTCAGATGGTTGTTGTTGTTGAGACCCAGACCGTCCGACCTACCAGAAAGGTGTAAGGTAACTGTATGGACGGCCGGGAAGTGCCATCCAATTTAGACCGGAACCCAGTGGGGGAGGCATCCACAGGGACCGTACCCTCCTTCCCCTACCACCAACCTCTCGGAAGGACTTACGGACCCACATGTTTAACGTGATCGTACTCCGCATGAACACGGCGGCATTTGTGGTAGCGTGCAAATCTAGCGCCCAAACCACGGGGATACCGCACCCGAGATGGCCAACAGCACGCGGTGTTCCGAGGTGGTCACCGACCAAGTACTGACTTTCAGATGGTTGTCATAGTAACAAGATTCACCTTTCTAAATTAAAAAACAAAAAGCTAAATATATTATTAACATATAAAAAACATAATCAGCATTTGTATTTTTAATTTTAGGAATCTATTGATTGGAACTCACGGTATGATCGACATATATTAATTATAAAACCGTTTAATATGTGCACTGCATGGCTTTGCAGACACTAGGAATTTTTCATATAGCAGTTAATTTTCAAGTTAAATTTGTGTGAGATAAAAGTATTGAATTTTCATCAATTTGGCATGGTTTCCGTTAAGTTAGCGTTATATTAATCGATTTGGTGACATTTTTTTTATCCATTTGGCGATATTTAACAAATCAAAATCGTCAAGTATGTGATATTTTGCCCGATTCCTGTTGATTAGTAAAGTAAACATATTTGACAATATTTAATATATTTTTAATTTTATTTAGATGTATTTTAGTAAATTTGTTTAAAATATACGCAATATCTCAAGAACGGTTAATGCTAACGTTCTAAACTTTATGCCATTCGATTTCTAATGGAGAATTACGTACATAATGATGATGTGTTTTTAAACTTTTTTGAATGCACGGATTTTTTACGATGTTTTAAAGAAAAATTTATTCGAAAATTAGGGTGGTCTTTCGAACGTTGGATCGTGTTAAAAAGCAATGGAGATCTAGTAGTCACTGATTGTAATACCCGTACTAAATCTCATTCGGAAAGACCCATTTTTTCGTGGGATATCGTATCCACAGGTTCACAGAAGCACACATTAAACACACACATACGCACACACACACACACACACACACACACCACCTCAAAAACGATCGATTGGAGTTCGTTCAGGGATGCTTGAAACGTGCTCTTTCTTTGAAAACTCGAATTCGAATACGCGCCCTGTCACAATACTTCACCTATACATTTTACTATGTAGGTAAAGTAAAAATGAAAAACAATGAATTCCAAAAATAGCCTGAAAAAGCAAGTTTCGTAAAATCCATTTTATAATTACTAATTGGCTATTGTTCTTTGTGATCCGTTAGACTCAGAATCCAACAAACTCAGCCGTTTCTGTACGCCCTTTCAAATTGCTCTTTCACATTTCTCTAGAGTAAAATTCATTCCAGATGTTCAGGCAGCTGTCTTTTAAATCTTCATTAAAATCTGCATCTACAGTTCAGTTGGTATATACAGCACAAAAGATATTTATATATCTGACTACACGCGTTTTCAATATCAAAAGTCAAAATTATGGATTTTGCACATATCATATTGATAAAAGATTAAATATTTTTAAACTTTAGGTGGAAAACAAGTCTATTAAGGATTGATTTCAATTATTCTGACTTCAATTATATCAATATGACCCCAATGGAATGAAGTATATTTGTAATTAATTACCTATTGTTTGAAGTTATATTTGATTTCTTCCCCAACGGTGAATACAGCAATAACGGTGTCTGCTTCCCGAAATTGGTAAATATATTGGACACTGAATGTCCAATTGGGAACTTGGCAGTTAGTGACTTGGTTTAATGTCCTATGATGATCCGAACTGTGGTTTGGGTCCTAAAAGGATTTTTCGAGAACATCATACGGGCGGATATGTAAAAATATGTGATTTGGGAAGGAAGTGGGATGATTTTCAAATTTTTATGTCAACGTTTAGAATTGTCCAAACTTTCCTACAGTCTTCTAAGAAGATGTCGTTTTTTCTTATTGATCACCTAGCGGAAAATCGAAGCGACTTACAATCGTGAAATTTATACACGCACTTCGGTTCCCGAGAGGAAGCACTTTCTCGAGATTTTTTTAAATTCAGATTAGTTATTTAATTATTTAATGTTGAAACGTTTTTTTTTATGCAATTTTCGCACAAATCGGCATTGGCGATGGACGCTAATCCCTGCAAATGGGGATAGAACTGTTTGGGATAGGGTATGTCAAATACCTGTCTTTTTTGAGGTTCTTCGTTTGAGATTGACGCTGTCCCACCGTAAGCAAAAGGTTAAAGTTATAGGGCTCCAGTCAGAAAATGACCCTCTGCAGAGCTCAGGACGTGTCTGCGATTCGCGTCTCTTTTCCCGCGTGGGTTGGTTGATGTTCAACTTTTCAGTGGCAGTGCCTGGAGTGGCTTCCATTTTTGAGCTCAGTGATCGGCCTCTCGGGGTATCCGGGGCCCTGATTGTTTGATCTGATCGGGTGACCTATAGCAGCGACTATATTTTCATACCCTATACCTACGGGTGGGGCGGTTTGCCGTATTTGAATTACCACCATCGGAAAGATTAAAGAACAGTCTTTCCAACGGGCTTTAAAAAAAATCGATTGGACAATTCCTTCATACTTAAAGTTGTTTCTGAAAATAAATCGAATTACCATTTTTTAGACAATTTAAAAATATTTAATTCTTAATTTCATGCATCGGCGAATTAGAGATTCCCACGATTCTAATTATTCCAGTGACCATGGAGTAATATATTTGCATTCTAATGTTTTTTAATTACTTTATTATTGATTTTTCTTCCTTTTTTAATCTTCATCGGATTAAAAAAGTCGTGAATTTATATTTATTCGAACGACGCCCCCCCCCCCCCCCACACACACACACACACCTGTTCATGACATAAGAATTGAGGGCGTTTCCGTTGCTATGTAGATCTCATACTTTAAATACGAGACGCAAGGAAGTTTTAGTAAGCGAGTGCTCCTATAATACTGTACAGAAGCCTTTCAGGCAGCTGTGACGTATTTATATAGCCGTCGAAAAAATGCGTTATATAATTCTCCGTGGTCTGCCTCCTGTGGGGTCTGTTTTCTGCTCGCATACAGAGAACGAACCACAGGAGTGACTTTTGTTGAAAACAGACGTTTCAGAAATTGAGTGGTGTTATCTGTATTTGTAATATTTATGTAGCTGGCGTTGATTTGGGATCCAGATGACGCTGGGTAATTCATTCTAGTGTGCAATAAAAATGCTTCATTAGTAACAACATACGAAGTTGATGAAAAATATCAACCATTTTTGGAGGCAAAAAGCAGCCTCTTTCTTCAGGTCAAACGCATTTGATACATGTGTTCTTGCTTTTGCTGGCACTCTGTCTTTTACTTTCCTTATATACATAGTATAATATATAAGAAAAGTATTGTGACGGATTTAAAAATTCGAATTCGAGTTTACGACGGAGGAGTGCGTTTCAAGCATTCCTGAACTCGAATCGAACGTTTTTGAGGTGATCTCTCTCTCTCTCTCTCTCTCTCTGTGTGTGTGTATGTGTGAGAGAGAGTGTGTTAGTGTGTGGGTCCGTGAGTCTATTGAGGCGATATCTGACAGATAAATAAAGCGTTTCGAACTAAATTTGGTACAAAAATTACAATCAGTGAATACTGGACCCCTGTTGATTTTCAACGCAAGACTCTCAAATTTTGTAGTGAAAATTAGAAAAAATCGTTAAAAATTTAAAACTTATGGCGTCATTTTCGTTAGACACAGTATTTTCATCAATTTGGGTGCAATAGCGGCAAGCTGTCAATATGTCGCTAAATTAGTCACCAAGTTCGCTAAATTTAGCGCCAAGCGTTACAGCCAAACGGAGAAGAGCATTTTTTTTATATATAAATGATTGTTGGAGAATTGTTAGACGTCAAAATACAAAACTATTGTACAAAGCATATATTCCCTCGGGAATGAAGCGAACTGGATCCACGAGAATGATGTTAACAGATTTATCCAATAATATTGCATATGAAAAGGAAACATATTTCGCAATAGCTAATATTTTTATTATTTTATGTAATTTTTTTGATAAATTTATTTGACACAGTGCAATATCTCGGGAGCGGTTTATGTTAGGGTTCTAAAATTTGTGTTAATCGTTTTCTAAGGAAAAAATACATAGGGAATGGTTATTTACGTAACATTATTGAAGGTTCTGATTTTTTTATGAATTTTTAAAAGATTCATTTGAGACTATGGGAGTCTTCCGAACATTTGATTGCGTTCAAAATCAATAGATTTTCAGTATTCACTGACCGTAAGTTTTGCACCAAATTTCGTTCGAAACGCTCTAATCATTCGTAAGATATTGTCTCCACAGTCACACACACATACACACACGTCACCTCAAAAACGTCGAATTCAGGGATGCTTGAAACGTGCTCTTTTTTTGTAAAATCGAACTCGAATTTCAGATTCCGTTACAATATTTTCCCTATACATCACATTGTACTATACATGTAGAGTAAAATGTATACTAATAATTTTCAGGCAATTCGCGATCATTTCATTAATCATTCCGAGAGATATCTTTCACAGAGACAAGTAGTTGCAGAGACAAACACGCATGCATCATTATGAAAATAATTGATTCGTATTCAAGGATGCTCAACCTTGAGCCATGTAGATCCATGGAAATACAGCAATCAGATTTTTGACCAAAATCATAAAACTTTCTGTTTGCATACCCTATATTACAAGGCGAGTATAACGGTATAAAATGATTCATTTATCAACATGGAGGTAAATAAGTCGCTTTTGGGATACTGAGCTGCTGGTTAGATTTTGGTACGATTTGGAACACAAGAATTTGACTTTTTTGCGGAATGACCTGCATAGATAGTAAAAATCTGGTATAAATGACTAAAATTGTTGAACTATATTAATTAAGTACTTGTTATTCAAGTAAATTTTGGCAACTAGTCGAATAAAACTGACCCCCATGACCGTAGGATGAACCGTTCTCGAGATATAAAATATCTCGAGAACGGTTCATTCTACGGTCAGTCCATACAGTTTTAGGGGGGATTTTGAGGACCTGAAGAATTTAAAGTGAATAAAGTTGCAAAGTAAAACGAAGATGAATAAACGAAACAGGCAAATTGGATATAATATCAGAAAAGCATCTCTGTTTAATGCATAATGAAATAAAAATAAAAATATGAATTTAAATTTGCAGGGATAGTCATGTGCTGCCCACATCAGATTTTTATATTTGCATGTTAAAATTTCTTTATTTTATTTATATTTGATTGATTAATGTCTACCACGGCAGCTATTTCATCTCTTCAGGTAGTTTCTGTCCAACCATCCGGTTATTATATTTCTATCTATGTATGTTGCTAGGATCCTGTGTGTTATTTTTACTTTTATGTTTTATTTCTTCCTTGAAATTAATATAGAAAATATTTCATTCAGGCTTTTATAGTTTCTGCTAGCAATAAAAGATAAAGAGAAATTGGAAGATATAAATTTTGGATAATGTTGAAATCGGCAGTGATCTAAATTTAGAAAATTGTAAGAAAACTTACGCAATAAATTCAAGTAACTAAAAATTCATCAAATATGACAAAATATATTTCTTATTACTTGATAATATTAAAAGTTTGAAAAACCAACAGCAATATAAAAATGTGTTACAGCGTTGAAAATTCAGAATTCCAAAAACTAAAAATGATTACACATCTGCATTTATTAAGGTAATATGTAGCAATTATCTCAAGAAAAAATATATATATATATATATATTAACCTTATAAGTAATTTGAAGAGGCAATGGCATCTTCTTGAAGAACATACTGAGTTACTGATTATTTTTCATTCAGTGAAATTACCTATGTGGGCCTAGAATATTAACAGTTTACATTTTAATTTTAGTTACAGGGCAGTTTTTTTTTAAGTATTTAATTTAAGTTCAATTTCTAGCTTTCACTAATTTTTAATGTCTGCTTTTAATTGAAATAAAATACATACATGCAGATTAATCTTTTTATAATAAATAAATAAATAAATAAAAAATAATAACAAGAAAGGTCAATCATGCATAAAGCATTGATCAAGAAAGACTTTCCAACTGAAATGCAATTTTATTTAAACATCTCTAAAATGTGACACTTTTTAAAATTGTCAGAGCGCTTATATTTTTTAAAATTATCACAGTACTTCAGTAATTTTTTATACTTGAAAACTTAAAACTTTGTCGTAAAACATAATGCTAGTTACACAAAATTAACTTTAGTCAAATGACGACGTCGTAATATAAATCGTCTGTCTCTGTATGTAAAAGCAATGAATATTTCATTCATATCACTTATATTCCAGACTCCAAAGCTAATTAATTTTGCGTGAAAAAATTCAGCATTTTTTTACAACTCACCTTACAATCGCTTGATTTATTTACTGCATGCGTTAAAATTAAGGCTTCGTTGTGTGTGTGTGTGTGTGTGTGTAGAAATAATCAAAGTTTGATGATCATTGAAACTCAAAAAAATTTTAATTGCGTTGGCACAGAATACAGATGCAAAGAAAATACGCAAAAATAAAGTGATTTTAGGACGGATGCAACACTAAATATAAATTTAAAAGAACTTCTAAAATCACGATTTTTACACTGGGAAAAAAAGATGGATGCCATATTCTATTTTGAAGTGGATCACGTGATCTCTTCAGATAATATGGGTGTAATTATTATTGTAATTTTTATTTTAAAAGCCACCGAACATATTTGCTGAAATTTTTTTTATATATTTTATGGGATAATTTAAAAATTTACTAACATTTTCGAAGTAATTTGTGAATTTTAACTTCGCTTAAAATATGTTTGAAAAATTAGGTCCCATAGGGTTTAATGTATTTCATTTTTTCCACCCGGGTTCAATCCAAAGCTAATTGGGTGATATTATTAATTTACATTCCCATATTTAAGTGGCCATTTTTTGATTAGTGATCACCAAAGTTTAGTGATCATTTAAAATAAAAAATATTATAATTGCGTTGGCATAGAATTTAGATACACAAATAATACGCAAAATAAAGCGGCTTTATGACGGATGTAACACTAAATATAAATGTAAACTAGCTTTAAATATCACGATTTTTACACAATGTAAAAAAAATGGATGCCATATTTTAATTTGCAATGAGTCACTTGATCACTTCATATAGCATGGGTGTAATTATTATTTCGATTTTTATTTAAAAAACTTCCCAATATATTTTGCTGAAACTGTTTTATACATTTTATGTGATAATTTGAATATTTCCTAAACTTTTCAAAGAAATTTGTTAATTTTAACTTCTTTTAAGAAATGTTTGAAAACTTAAGTTCCATATAGGGCTCAATGTATTTCATTTTTCCAACCCGGGTTCAATCCGAAACTATTTGGGTGATATTATTCATTTTTATTCCCATATGTCCCACAGACCGTCTCAACAACATACTAAAATTTAATTTTGATAAAGTCATTTTTACGGCAGTTATCGTACGAACGGGCAGACAGACAGAATGACCAAAGTCATAAACACTTTTCAACTGTGTTGGAAAGCGTTAATAAACCAAGCTGACATAGTCGCCGCCGCTGTTCCTCAGCAAATTTCGCGTTCCTCGAGTTTAGCTGTCTTGTACTGCAAAAACTATAGCATACAAAAATATAAAATTCGGTACATTCTTAGAGAAATGTTAGGGAATACACTGAAATATTTTTTCTATCGATTAATACTTTAAATAAGAGATGTTTAATCAGAGGAAGAGTATTTGAGCTGCGAGTTCTCGTTATGGGCAAACTAATAAAAGCGGGACTACGAACTTTTGCAGACTTTAATTTTTACATGACAGAACCATTTCTTTAATGTTTTATTTAAGTTATTAGATATTCTATTTCTTAAGCACTTCTGAGGTGAAAATTTTTCTTCAATATAGGCAAAGATTTAATTGATAAAGCCGACTGGGAGCACAAAGGCGGTCATGTGCGCCGGCCAGGTTGAAAGAGATAGCAGAGCGAACTCCGAGGATTAGTGAGTGCTAGCGAACAAGGGGCGGACCCTCAATGAGCGTATTACGCCTACATAACAGGTGGCATGAAAGATATTTCTGAGCGAGTTATGGGGTTTGGCGAGCGTTGCGAGTACGGGGAGGGGTAACAGTATCCATGGTCCACTCTCTGATTTGTGCGTTCGTCAGTACAAAATAACCAATATTTGCAATGACAGCAAAAAGCTTGGTTTGTGCTACAATTTTGTGAATCTCTATGGGAATCACGAGGAATTTTTTTATTAAAAATAATTTTTTGGCCTTTCCGGTGGTGTCAAGATGGAAACTTTGTGATATTATTTTAGGTCGCATAAGGAATCGATTTGGGGCAAATAGTCCAACATCGTTGCAAATTGGGCTAAAACTAAAAATAATAATAAAAAAAAAAAATTCGAAATTAGACGAAAGTAACGCGCTGAGGTGCACCTATTCCGGTCCTGAAGTACCTGTGTACCAGATGTCATGGTCGTACGACGCTTAGATTTCCCGCTACAGACTGCACAAACACAGGCACACAGTCATCTTTTTTTACTATGCTGGGTGTAGAGTTTAAGCACAATCTGTGCATTTTACTAAACACTTTACCGGAAAAGAAATAATTAATGTCATAATTTGTATTTTATATTTGATATAAGATTCAATAAATGGTGTAGAGGACAACGATCACAGATGTTTTTAAACCTTTAATATCTACCAGTCTTAAGCTTAACAGGAAATTGTAATTATGCTAAATGGACATGGCTTCCTCTGCCATCGACTAATTCCAATTCCTTTCGCATCAACGACCTAATTGCACAATTGACTCCTGAAGTTTAGTCATATGACCTCTACATTTCATCTACGACTGTGCTTCACGTCTTCATTTGACAGTTGACAGGTCTTTTCACAACCAGAACGATCTCTTCATAGAGTGAAAACACCAATTCACCGTTTCTTAGATTCAACATAAAATGTGCGCTATTTAGTAATAATAACCAAATCTAGTATATGTAAACAACTGGATTCTAACGTAAATTGCTGCGCAAATGAAATGTTGTAAGCAAACGAAGGCTTCGGAATTGCTTGGAATTTCTTCGTCAGTGCGATCAATCCTAAAGCTGAATACCATGAAACTCTATCTTTCATCTGAACGCAGTAAAACTCTGGCATTCAACTCTAGCAGTATGAAAGATTTCCAAACAATTCTAAAACGATTGTTCTGCTTGCGAGATTTTATTTGAACAGTATTTTGCGTTGTGGGCTAATTATTTATTGTGGATGAAAAATCATGTTCTGCATCCAGAATCTATAATAATTGTCTAATGCATTTTTGCTTTTCTCTTCCAGAAGCTCCTCGGTGGTCAAGAAGACTGAATATTTGAACTCTTAATATAGACCACGGGGCGGAACCTAACGGAGCCGGAATTTTGATTTTCCTCCGAGGGGTGGACAAAATGAGATTTTAAAAAAAATCTTTTCAGGTCCTCCAGACCCCCCCTCCCCCGGTTGATCTAAAAGGCTGAATATTTCCACTATAACATGGAACACAAACTAACGTAACCGGATCTTGGCCCGGGGGGGGGGGGGGGCGGAGAATATAAAGGATTTTCATAGTCTTTCCAGACCCTTTAGAATTCCCCACAAACCTAGAAGGCTCAATTTTTGTACACTTGTAGTTTCATCAATGGGACAGAACCTAACGAAGTCGAATTTTCGGATTTCTCTTCCGGTGTGGATAAAATGAGAGGTTACGAAAAGTTTTTCTCGATCCTGCAGATCCCTTCAGCCTTCCGGGTACCTAGAAGGCTGAAATATAGTATCGACCATAAAAAGAAGCCTAACTGAGTATATAATATGAAGAGCAGATTTCATTATATTTCAAGAGATTTGAAAGTTTTAAAAGAGTAAGGCTATTTGAATAAAAAAAAAACAATTTTTTGTTAAAAAATGTGTTAGTGTTATTAAAATCCAAAGAAGGGTTATTATTATTTTTGAAACTGAATAATATTTTTTAAATCAAACCAATGATTATCCTCCATTTCTATCTAAATGCTATGAAGGCACTGTTCCAAGGTGCCCTACCAAGTGGGACACGTTGGAACACTGTAGGGATTCTGTAAAACAAATATTTATTATTATGTATAAGACATTTCAAGCTGATTATGTTTTCATCTTATATGGTATTATATATGATTTAAGTGGTTGGTTAAGATAGGACTATAAGAAAATATTAATAAAAATCAATAACTGAAAAGTGTTCCAAGATATCCCACTCTTCTATACTATGCATTGTATTGATTACCATAGAAGTTCGTAAATTAGTAGAACATTGCAAGTTTTTGTCATTGCAGGTATCGATTTTTCCATGCCTTCGACAGCATAAAAAGGACGAAACTGGTTCATGAATGCTGTTATCTGCTATGGAAGTACGATCTTAACTTTGAGATTGCCTCCTGCAAATGCTGCCTAGGCAGATTCTGTGAGTATGAGCATTTCAGTTGAAACTTTGTGCAGCCTGTGGTCAGTCATTAAAAATTTATTTTGATGCCGGTTTCGATGTAGGGCTGAATAGGCCGATCTCCATAGAAGTTCTCAAAATTGAGGCTCATAGCAAGTTTTCTTGATGCTACTGCAGGTATCGGCTATTACAGTGCATAAAAATGCGAAATCGTTCCATGGATATTGTTATTTGCATCGTAAGAGTAATCATATACTGTAAAAATATGTTTTTGATATAGCTTTATTGATCAAGAAAATTTAACCAATCATTTTCTTGTCGAAAACACAATAGCTTCAGAACCAAGAAAATTCTTAAGAGATATCCCATTTTCCCAAACACAGACAGTCCATTCCTAAGCGGTTTACTCTCTGGCCTTTAAATCCATAATAACTGGTATTAAATTCCAAACACGGGAAGGTCTCTGTGTGTGCATATATGCCCGTAATTGTTTGTAATAAATTTTAAATTGTAGCTTCCGGTCAAAGAATCATGATGTGCCTATAACGAACTAAAGTAAAATAATCCTATCCAATCAAAACTCAGAGCTGTAAGAATTGACGAAGGAAAGGTTTTGTTGAATTCTTTATTTAACAAGAAATTTAAAAAAAAACTTTTATTCCTTGCCGGGCAGCTGGATTTCTCCTTCCTACGGGACAGCGGGGTGTATATTTTTACAGTGTAGTATTGCTTATAATATCTACAATGTACAATACAAGAATAAATATCTAAACAAAAGTCATTTAATTTTAGTTTAAAAGTTGGTATTTTCATTTTATCTAAAAAGTACACAATTCTAAAAAATAATTATGCATTATAACAACTGAGTTTTATTTGAATTTAAAAACTGCAGCGCAAATAAATATATGTCATATCAAAACAGTGTCAAGAAGGGGATCTTTTCTCAGTGATTTTCCGATTTTTATTGCTTCCTCTTGAGGGAGGTAGGTACTGTCCCCCAACGCACTATTTTACCCCCTCCTCCCCCAACGTATCAGTGGCGAATCGATTAACGATGCCGTTGCTGAGGCAACACTATCCACCCTCCCCCTTTCCAGAAACCGAAGTTGAACTCCGGTGTGTAGACTACCCGTTTGCAATAACAGATTTGTGTGCGCGACTCGAAGTCAGATCTGAGATTGTTTTGATTTTATTTTAAGTCGAGATATGATAATGAAAATAGTATTAGGGAGTGGGTCGCCATCCGCCCGTTTCATAAATAACGAATTCACAATATTTTGATGCCCTTATCTGAATACTGTGAATCTAAAGATATTGAACAAAATAAAAGTCACGCAATTGCAATGTGATACAAACGTAATTGTGATTCAATGGGCTTTTGTTATTAAAATATAAATCAATTTTAGTATTCATATATTAAATACTAGAAAGATAAACCCGTCATAAGACGGGATAAAATTGTAAAATATTATATCAGATCCGTTATTTTAAAATGGCAAAGGATTTCATGCCATTCACTCAGCATGAGAGTCATACACCCCACCCATTCTGTATTACGTAATATTTATTATACGGCTTCCTGTCAAAACACACATACTATACCATCCGCTAACATAACGCAATTAATCAATGCTCCCTCAGACCCCCCCCCCCCCCCCAAACAACGAATTTATCAAGTTTAATGCTTCAGACTTTTTATTTCAAATTTTCAATTACTGGTCATGCCATAGAGGTAAAGGGGGCCAATTCTCTCTAACTTCATGGGACATACAATTTAGCTTAAGTTTATCTATAAATCAATTTTGCATTCTCTCTCTCTCTCTCATTCCATTGTTTAAAACATGGATTTCAAGATAATGGAAGAATACAGTATCTCGAATTCCATCCCTTAAATATTCAAATTCTGACTTTTAAATTGGGTAGACCTCTTAGTATTAACTTTCTTATTCATCTCTAACTCCATGAGCCAAATACAGTTTTAAGCATGGAGTTAAAAAGGAGGAGATAAAACTCCTATGGATGAAACGCTTGAAAATGCCATAATGTTTTGAGAATTATATCTAGGTGTCGCTAGTGTTTGTAAAGTTGTTGCTATTGTTAGTTGACACTGTAGAAAGGCGTAGTATTTAGTATATGTATTTTTAATAATTTTTAAATTAAGGATTCCTTAATTATGCGTATAATTAACCAGTATTTTTTCATAGTTGTAGGATAGAGTACAGAATATGTGGAGATAAAAATGAATTGGAAAGTAAAATAATTTTGAATACGTAGGAATATTCTTTATTGCTTCAGTTATTCTTTGCGTTGTACTAATAATTAATTTTTACAAAATTGACACTTTAAATAAATAATTTAGGTCTTTTGCCATAGAAAGCATACAATACAGGACTACTTAACTTATCCCAGCGCCACCTGAATTATTGTCTCAAATGATATTGGTGTTTTATTAATATGAAGATTTAACTCTTTACCTTTACCGCCATGGTTTTAAGTTTAGTTTCTTCAGCCAATAAAATTTCATGACCATGCAATTGCATTATGTTGTGGCAACACATTCTATCTGAGATATAAACCCTTTATTTCACCTCGATGGACTACACCGACAAGGATTGAGTGTTGTCATTTATTTTAAAAGACTATATTTATATTTATTTTCGATTATTTTTTTAATATCAAGCAGTTCTATGATATCGACTATAGAACTTAGCAAAGAATTTTTCATCAGATTGGTCAATATTACTACGTTTACGAGTAATTGATTTTTAAAGTCGATTTGAAATTTTTTTTTTTTTCAAATTGGTAACGGTTCAGAAAAGCTGATGATTTAAATGCATTTATGCAAATTAATATTAATAAAAAGCTATTATTATGCGCAACAAGGCCAGATTTGACCCCTATTACAATTAGTTTACATTTAAATAATAATTAGTTTACATTTAGTTTGCTTACATTTGATGCTTAGTACATGTTTACATTTAAATATCAATTTAGCAGAATTAAGACTGTGGACCCCACTCTTTTTTTAAATCAATGAATAATGAGGATAGGTTCAATAAATATTTAAATCATTTAAGTATTTGATTAACTTTTAATTTTATTGTATTATTTTGCTGTTTGATTTTTGAGTGCCAAGATTCAAAAATGACGAATTTCTCTATTGCATATTGTTGAAATTATCTAATTTCACTATTGTATTTTGTATATTTCACTATTATATATATCATTACTATATATATTATATATTTTTCTATTGTATATTGCATTATATATTGCCACCATGTAGCATGCTACTTTTTCTGCTTGCTTGTTAACAGCTTGGTCCAGGACTGTGGCTTCGTCACGGCTTCTTATACTGCCTTTATTCGCAGTTCCTTGCTATACTGTTTTGCCATTTACCAGTAATAATCTGCAAATATATCCAATGTATGACGAAATAGAGTTTATAATTGGTGAAAATATTGCAATACGATTGCTTTTATTGAAAAACGTTTTCAGGCATTTATTTCTCCGGATCTGCTATAGATGGAGCTTAGATAATGACTGATTTGGATTTAGCATCAAATTTTGGAGAAAGTGTGTGTGTGTGGAGGGTTATTAAGGATTTTCACTTGAGGTTCTTTTCCATTTCCGGTTTATAAATTTTCATTTTCCTTCAAATATATATTTTGAAGATTGACTATAAATAGAACTTAGACAATGGCTGATATGGATTCAGCATCATATTTCGGAGGGAGATTGAGGGTCTCGCTAAATATTTCCACTTTCGGTTCTGGAAATGTAACTTCCGATACAAAAATTTAAATTTTTCTTGTAACATCTAGTTTTCAGGATCGGCTATAGACAGAGCTTAGATGACGACATATAGAATTAGCATAAAATTTCGGAGAGGTTGCAGGGGGGGATTCACTAAGGATTTTCACTTCGAATCTAGAGTAATTGATTAATCTTTAATCTAAATTGTCACTTAAGATTAAAGATTTTACTTTTTCCTAGCAACATCAATTTTTCAGGATTGGCTATAGATATAGATTCGATGATGACTGATATGGATTAAACATCAAATTTCAAAGGGGTGGGGGTTATTTTTTTAATTTTTCTTTTAGTTCTGGAGATGCCACTTCCGTTTCTTTTTAGAAAACTCGGATGATTATGAAATAACCGTGCAAAAGAGTATACAAATGCTTAACAGTTTCATCGAAAATGAAGTGCGCATACCGCTGTCCACTATATGAAGGCTACTTTATAAATTTCTCCTTATGATTATTAAATTTAAACTATCATTTTCCCGAAAGAATCATGTTATTAAAATCTTTGATTTTTAACAAATTTCTATCTATTCATGTTTAATAAAAGATATTTGATTTTAATTTCAGTTTTCTTACATGAATAATTTAAACTTAACATTCACACTGTACAAACACGTACACTGTGGAGACCTGGTAACCAAACTGGTAGATTGTAACTCACAGGTTTGTAAAGGTTTTTGAAGGGGGTGGCGTAAGTAAAGTTGATAAATCTAAAATGTGAAAAATCTGTACTATTTGAAAATAGAAAATCATGGGAAAAGAAAATCATGAAAATGCTGGAAAATAAGGAGTATAATATAAGGATTACATATTAGACTTAATTTTGAATAGTGTTTGGATACATTTTAACCGAGTGTACATTTAGTTTCTGAATATATTTCATCGTAAAACGTAATCGAACACACACACACACACACACACAAGACGTGGTATTTATTTGAAAAGAGAAAATCACGAAAAAGCTGGAAAATAAAGCGCATAATATATTTACGAATTAGACTAAATTTTGAGTGATGTTTGTATACTTTTTTAACCGAGTTTACATTTGGTTTATAAATATATATTTAACAACATTATATAATTATTCCAACTCAAAATTATTATATTATTCGCAACTCATTTTATATATTTTATGACGTGATCTGCATTATTACAGTATAATATATGCAAAGCATTTATGTTAATTTGAAGCGTATATATACGTTAATTGATAAATAAAACGTTATACTCTTATAAAAGACAAAATGTACATATTTATTTATTGCCATGATTTGTGCTAGCAAGAGCTTGAATTTAGAGCCTGCTACAAAGCGAAGACATTTTTATCTCGAATCTCATTTCACAACTGAGTACTCACGAGATGGGAGCGTTGCCATCAATCACTACTCTGTTACAGACTATTTAACGGAAATGTAGCAGCGCCGCACAAGTTGTTTCTCTGCATATGCAGTTAGAATGCGGAAAACTGTAGATATAGGAAAACATGATTCTTGCATGGGTTTTTATTAAATTGTTGATATCATAGATGAGGAATACAAAAGAAAACAGCAGCAGATAAAATTGCTCCCCCCCCCCCCCCCCGCCCCTGTGGCCTAAAATTTATAAAAGAATGGTTCAAAAACGTATGTCAAATATGAAATGTTTGTTACAAAGCAAGGTTATTTCTTATTTTTCTTTCTGCATATTGATTGTATAATAACGTGTAGGAAAAGTATTGTGACGGGGTTGAAAATTTGAATTCGAGTTTCTGACACAAGTGCCATTTTTCAAGCATTTCTGAACTCGAATCGAAAATATCTGAGGTGATGTTTGTGTGAGTTATGTGTGTGTATTATGCTAGTGTGTGTTGTGTGTGTATGTGTGTATGCTAGTGTATTCTAGTGTGTGCTGTGTGTGTGTGTATTAGTGTGTGTTAGTGTGTGTTGTGTGTGTATGTGTGTGTATGCTAGTGTATTCTAGTGTGTGCTGTGTGTGTGTGTATTAGTGTATGTTAGTGTGTGTATGCTAGTGTGTGTGTATGCTAGTGTATATTAGTGCATGTTGGTGTGTGTGTATGTTAGTGAGTTGTTGTTGTTGGGACCCAGACCGTCCGACCTAAAGAAAAATGTGGAACGCTTCACGATTTTGCGTGTATGTTAGTGAGTGTGTATGTTAGTGTGTGTGTGTGTTTGTATGTTAGTGTGTGGGAGTCATTGGTATATTTTACGAACGAATAGAGCGATTCAAAAAACATTTTATACGATCATTGTAGTCGGTGAATACTGGAATTCTATTTATTTTAAATGCGATCGCAAGTTCAGAAGACTCCGAATTTTCCATTGAATTTTTGAAAATATTATTACAGAATTAGCACTTTCAAAATATGAAAAAATTAATTATTTCAGTCATATTTTGTCATTAGAAAACGAATGATGCAAAATTCATAACACAAGCACGAACCATTCTCGAGATATTGCACGTTTTTCAATTAAATTTATATATATTAATATATAAAATTATGCAATTCCATATGCAATATTATGAAAATTATTTTCGTGAATCTAGACATTTCAATCACAAGAATTGATACTCTTTGTAATAGTTTTGTATTTTAACGTCTAAGAATTCGCCAGTAGTCATTTATTTCCTGCAATTTATATTAATTAAATGTTAATTGCATTTTTGTACATGAGTAGGAATAAACTCGTCTGGACTAGTAAGTTGCCAAAAGTGCCCAATTTCAATTTACGTGGTATTAATTCAATGCAAAATACATATGCTGTGAATCTTGTACATCCTTATTTCACTGTGACATAAGTTAAGTCATTGCATTATGTAGAAAAATTTATGTGCCTACATCAGATTTTCTACATAGAGATTGGTGTTCTGGCACAATTTAAAATTCCTGCTCAAGCTGGTATGCTGTATGATCAACAACTTTCGACTTTGAAATATCTATATCCTTTTGCCAGATGTTATGCAAATAATCCTTAAAATCCAGTAGATGGTTCAAGTGTATTCTTTGTATATATATATATATATAAATGCATTATTTGTATATATATATATATATATATGAATTTCAAAAGAACAAAAGGGAATAAAGCCAACAGGTAAAATATTAAATGGCCAAGGGGGATTGTGACCGCTTGTTCCCAGTTATAGCATGCTATTACAGCATGGTAACATTCCCGGAACCGATACCTTCCTGAAGCTTTAATT